>CM061550.1:44046112-46550135 GCA_030864225.1 Capsicum baccatum var. pendulum
TTTTCCTTTGGGAAGATACAGGAGCGAAACAATCAACCTATTGATATTGGAAGACCCAACGGATTCTTCCAATGTATCATTTCTGGGTCCAATGGAATTCATAGGTATAGGAAGAAGCCCTATCAAATAGAGATTTTTTCTTTCGACCACATTTCGATTATTAATACGATACAAGGACCGTGATCATGGTAGTTGGAAGAATAATTCAGACAGGAGTGGTGTGTATATTCCTTCTAGAAATTATGAGGCTGAGGCGTCTGGTTCTGACAAGATGTCTATGGAAGATATGATGGCCAAGCTGCTGAAAGGAGTGGAGGCAACCAATATGGGCGTAACTGAGGTGAAGAATGATTTGTCTTCAATGAATCAGTTGGCTAACTCACATTCCATTGCAATAAGACAACTAGAGCAGCAATTCAGTCAACTTTCAGCAGCACTCAACCAAAGAAAGGCTGGCACCTTACCTAGCGATACTGTGCAAAACCCAAGGAATGATGGGTCATGCATGGCCATCACTACCAGAAGTGGTAAGGCGCTGGAAACTTCAGCAAAAGGCAAGAAAGTGATTGACGAAGTTGCGGACATAGATGACAACGCAAAAGGAGAAGATGCCCCAGCTACTACTCCTGACGTCAAGGACGTTTCACCTAGAGACGTGCAGCCTGAAAAAAATGATAAACGGAAGCAAGAGGAGAAGAAAGCCATGGAGAGAACACTTCCATACCCACCACCACCTTTTCCACAAAGATTGAAGAAGGCGGCCGATGACACTAAGTTCAGCAAATTCATGACTATGCTCAAGCAGCTGACCATTAATGTCCATTTGGTAGAGGCACTTGAACAAATGCCTGGGTATGGGAAGTTTATGAAAGATCTTTTGACTAAGAAGAGGGCAGCAAGTTCTGAGCTGAAAGATGATGTGCATCATTGTAGTGCAATCGCTACAAGATCGCTAGTTCAAAAGAAGGCAGATCCTAGAGCTTTCACTATTCCTTGCACAATTGGATCGTTGGATTTTGCTAAGGCATTGTGCAATTTAGGAGCTAGCATCAATTTGATGCCACTATCTATCTACAGAAAGTTGGGGTTGGGAGACCCTACACCAACCAATATGAGGCTCGTGATGGCTGATAGGTCGGTAAAACGACCTGTGGGTATCTTGAATGATGTGTTGGTGAAGGTTTCTTCATTCATATTTCCTGCCGACTTCGTTATTCTGGATTGTAAGGAGGATTCTGAAGTTCCCATCATCTTGGGACGTCCCTTCCTTGCAACTGGAAGTGTGCTTATTGACATGAAAGATAATGAGCTTTTGTTTCGAATTAATGACGAAGTGGTACGGTTTGATATATGCAAAACAATGAAGCAGCCCAGCGATATGAATGAGTTGTCTGTAGCTGATGATCATTATGAGGATATGAAAGCATTATCTATAGAGAATCAGCCTACTGTTGAGTCATTATCTGTTGCGCCACTGAAAGTTGAGCATGAAGATAATGAAGGTTATGAAGAACTTATGGGTGCTCTAACAGAAATAGAGCCGTATACTCCTAAGCAACCGGATTGTGATCCCAAGAATCAACCGTCACCAACAGCGAAGACTTTCATTAATGAGCCACCAGTGCTAGAATCACAAGAGCTTCCCGATTATCTAGAGTATGTGTTCCTGGAAAGTAGAAATATACTTCCTGAGAGAGCAGATGATTTAAGTGAACAGCACGTAGAAGCTCTCATCTCTTCTCTGAGGAGATACAAGAGAGCTATGGGTTGGACTATTGATGATATAATTGGTGACTCTCCGGAGAAACGTATGAGCCATCTCAAAAAAGGTCGCATGCCCACAGGTAAGCCTCATTGTCGTCTAAATCCTTTCAAAAAACGATCCATCACTTACCTCGATGAAGTCTGAGTACTCGAGATAACTACGTCGAGCCACGACAATAAATAAGGCGCTAGATGGGAGGCAACCCATCGTTTTATCATTTTTTCGTTTTCTTTCATTCTAGTACTTGTTTTGTTTTATGAAAAATCCAAAAATAAAAGTCGTGCCACGACCAAAACTAAGGCGCTAGGTGGGAGGAAACCCATCGTACTAATCATTTTTGTTTGGTTTTGAGCAAAAATAGGTGCAAGAAGTATGCAACGAGGAGATTGATTTCAATTGACGATTTGGTCGCATTGTATGGTAAAGTCGGTAAGTTAGGAATGGTGATGCATAAGGCTATGAATTGAGCCTTTCTCACATCATAATAGGCCTCGAG
Organism: Capsicum baccatum var. pendulum; assembly: GCA_030864225.1. NCBI lineage: Eukaryota > Viridiplantae > Streptophyta > Magnoliopsida > Solanales > Solanaceae > Capsicum > Capsicum baccatum. The sequence continues at coordinate 44,048,374 of CM061550.1, forward strand.
AAAGGCTAGGCCTTGGTAAAAATAGGCCACGAACGATGCACAACCTATTCTATAGCCTAAGGACTCGGAATCTAGTGTGCTATACACTATGCGCCGCCTATTCCTAGGTGTGCTTTTGACTATGCGCCGCCTATGCTATGGCATTTGAGATACTGAGACCAAATGCCATAGACTATGCGGCGCATATGTCTAGAAATGCCATAAGATATGCGGCGCATATGTCCCATTATGCCATGGACAATGCGCCGCATATGTAAGTGATATGCCGAGGGATATGCGCCGCATATGTGGTGATTTTGTCTCCAAAACCGATTGTAAATGGGTCATAACCCGACCCATACTCTTCCTATATAAAGGGGACATAGTTTTACAACATAACCACATTAGAAAACACCCTAAAGGCGCCACATAACCTTCCAAATCTTCTCAAAATTTTCTTCTTTTGCTCTTCCAATTCACAACACCGTCTCCACAAGCTTCAAGCAAGTAAGTACTCTCATATTCTTCATTTATTTATCGTAAGTACTATGTTGCTATGCTTATTATAAATTGCTAAATCATATAAGATTGTTGGTGATGTTCATGTGTTTGAATTGTTGTTGCATAATCATGTGAGTGAACATATACGTAGGGAATTCTTGACTTATTTCCGACTTGAATTTGGTTTCAATAGCATTGTTATGATGTTTGCTGAATAGATATGGCTATGAATATTGCTTAAGAGTGTTGTTTGGATGCTTACATGTTAGACTATCCCGGCCATCGGGATAAGATTATAGTGCCTATCGACTTAGGAGGTTGTGCTTGTTGTAAGAATAACGATTCCATGTGGTAACCCCTATGTCGTAGTGTTGCTATATCTACCATGAAAGTAGTCCAATGGCTGCAAATAAGTGATACAATGCTGATTTTCTTGTTGGAATACAATCCTAAAACGTATGTCGACGAAATCTGAGTAAATCGACTACGATCACCTCGCTGATTTGTGCAACAAAACTAAGTGTGGGGTGGTACCCCTAGTACTTGCTTATAGATTGTATCAAGTGAGATTGTGCTGCAACTAACACTATTTCTAGTCTCAGGTACAATGGCACCCAAAGCAAGACAAGGCAAAGAAAAGGCTACCACTTCCCAAAAGAGCAAGAAACTAAGGCCGCAAGGACCAAGGAGAACCCTCCTCGTAGCAAATCCCCCGACTCACGCTTGGAATTAATTGGGATACTTATGAGGAACTTCTAAGGATGACGACTCTGATGATGATTCCAATGCAAGGGGTATAACCCCAGACATAGAGAATAAGTCCGACCAACCAGGTTCCTCATATTTATTTTCCACTGAGGACAGTGTCCCGACTAAGTGTGGGGTGGTGGTATTGCATGCTATACTTCTCTATTCGCATCTATGTTTGTTTGCTTCTGTTTCATTTTTGTTTCGTTGTGTTTTTTTTAGTAGTAAATTTTTTTTCTAGCTTCGCATGAAATTATTTTGATAGGCAACATGGGATTATAACAAGAGTATGTGTTACAATTGTGACTATTGAGACGTTTAGGCTCTAGTTGTGACTTATTATGTGATATTGTGTGATTCAATTCCTTCACTTGTTGGGTTGAAAGTCTATATTACTTCCAACCAAGTCGACCATGTGCCTTGTGTGTGTGAGATAATAGTATATTCTATGTATGTGTCTGATGCTAGAACTTGCCTGGTATGTATGCAAAGCGAAAATAAGGAGTGTAAGTTTAGGATATGATTTAGGCATTTCTTTGGCAACCTATACATGTTTACCTTCAGTTTTACCTACCCATGTACATCATCCTAGTGAACCCTTTTGAGCCTTTAGCCTATTTCTTTGACAACCTTGCATGTAAGCCTAATCCATTTTTTTTCAAGACCGTAATTTGATCCAAATTCCTAAGTGCTTTAAAGTGAAAAAGTCATGTGACAACATAAGAGGAAATTGGTTGAGTATGATGCTTTAAATTGTAATGGTGCTTGAATGTGTTATGAAAAAGAAAGTGCTATCATAAGAGGTATGTTGTGAAAAGAAAAAGGAAAAGAAAGCTGAAAAGTGAGTTGTGCTTAAAATTGAAAAACAAAAAGAGGAGAACAAGGGTGGTAGAATAAAAGAAAGAAGAAAGGTTGAAAGAACAAAGTGTCAATGATACAATGTGATGTATTAAAGTGCTTAGGAACTTAGTCACTATTTCTGGCCAAAATAGTCCTACCCGTCCCTTAGCCTACATTACAACCATCTAAAGACCTACTTGATCCTAATCTTAACATTCCGACATTTAGTAGAGTACTACATTAAAGGCAAGCTTATGGTCATTAGTTGCTACATATGAATTCATTGTGAGAGTGAGAGCAAGGACACTTTGATACCCATGTTTGAAAAATATGCTATATTTGTGAGTGATTATGGGTACTATATTGTGAGACACACATGGTTGATGAGTTTTGGATATATGATTCTATGTACCTTAACGTTTGCATGCGAGTTGATCACCATCACGAGTCTATGCTTGAGGTTAAATTGTTTCTACTTATAATCGGAAAGCTACTCTTTGTTGATAGTTGTTGTGCTTGTCTTGAAGAATGTTTTGTGTTGTGGCTGTAAACACCCTAAGTTGATGTTAGAAGGACATGATATTTTGTTCGAGGACGAACAAAGCTGCAAGTGTGGGGTGTTGATGATAGGCGAATTTACACGCCTATATCAATATATTTTGCCCATATTTTAGCCTAGTTTTGAGAACAAATTATATATTTCATGCACTTTTAGTCCTTTTTCCTATAAATGAGCTAACAAACATGATTAGGAAAGTTTCAGGTATAAATGATGCAAAATACAGCATTTTATGGCTTACTTGACGCAAAAGAAAGCTCACAAACGAAGTAGAAAGGAGCTGGACGCCTAAAGGACCAAATCTGCTGCATGGAAAATCTGTCCCGGACTAAAACAGCATTTCTGAATACTTTGGGGACTGCATGGAAAATCTGTCCAGGACTAAAACAGCATTTCTGAAGACTTTGGGGACTTACAGACACAAAGCTGGATTTTTACAAAGATACATTAACCTAGTACAATTAGGTTATGTATTTCACTATTCTACTTGGATTATGATATTGTAACCTTACCCTAGTACATTTGGGTTAAGGATTTCATTAGTATATTAGGATTTGGTTATTTATTTCATTAGCTTAGTAGGAGTAGGATAGGAGTATTATAAATACCCTATCATGCTAGAGATTTTAAGACACATTCTTACAATTCATTCATCTCCTTACAATTAAGACATCTTCCTACAATACATTCTTCATTCTTCTATTCTTAAATTCCACAACAAGAGAATCGTTACTTGCTACGGAATCACCAAAACCACACGCCAAAAACCTACTATTCACGCCATCCACCATGCAAAACGTGATATCCTTCGCATTCATGGGTAACTAAATCTCTTAGTTGGGGTTATGGAAGCCGAATGAGTTACTATCTATTGCTATGAGCTTGTGAGTTCAAGACACGTATATTGCTTATATCATTATTCTCTTCATCTTAAATCTACAATCTTTGCGGTTTCAAACACAAGAACACGCCATTCTAACATCTAACCTGTTCGAGAGAAAGGTTACTTGTCTAGAAAAGAAGACGCATAGACTAACGCCAGTCTAACATTTAACTTGTTCGAGAGAAAGGTTATTTGTCTGGAAAAGAGATAATGTCAAGGTAGTAGGACACCCTTTCCTATTAAAAAGCTAGTGCCGTAACTGGACTAACCTCTTGGAGAATTTGTACCGCTAGACACACTTTAAGCTCGAGAGAGTTAAAGTGAAATAGTCCTTGTTTAGGTCGAGAGACGCTTGGATTTACAATCGACTACAATTCTCTATAAGCAATTGCATGTCAAGACTCTACACACTCATAGCCAATAGAGACGTATACCTCAGAAGGTGGACATAACCCCAACGCTTCAATTCTCATTGTTTACAACCAACGTGACAATCTTTCTCTTTTTACTTTATTATTTTCAGCTTTTATTTCATTACTTTGGTTACTTATTACAATCCCCCCTTCTTACGAGACTTGCACCAAAAGTCTATTAATTTTGCTTACTTGTTGACCAAGATATTCCCTGTGGGATCGACACCCAACCCAGGTTGGGTTCTATATTTGCTAACGACCGCTTTACACTCCCACGAGAGCTGTAGATTGAGCGTTATCAGTATCGCTATACCCAAACTTCTAAATCTTTTATTTCTACCATAACATCGCTACTACCCTTCTTATTTCAAAATGTATTATTGACCACCCATAAGATTTAAAGTCATGTGCGATTTCATACTTTGAAAGCACATGAAAAATATTCTTTCTTCAATACTTTATCTACGGTGGTCATCACCTTTGTCAAATAAAAGCAATTCCCAATTGGAAATTTGAATCCTTATAAATCAAGGAAAAATGCCCTCTTATGTAACCATAACAATAGTATAATTTATATAGAATAGAAAACCTTCAAAACTCAAATTTTTAGCAATCTGAATAATCAACCCACAATATATAAAAACAATGGACTTCATAGTAAGCTAGGGAATTACATAAATCATGCTCTCATTCATCTTCAAAAAGTTAATGTCACATGAACACGTGAAAGACGTTTAAAAAAATTTTAGCATCACACCAAAATTTTTATAGGCTTCACCAAACATGGGATTTTCAATAGATGTTCATCAATATTTTGAAATTAATTTCGTGTGCATACATATATATTCTTTAAAGATTGTTTAGAAATAGTAAATCCATGCCCATGCGATAAGGATAGTCCCACGTATCTTTTTGATGAAAGGGAATTTGAATTAGCTTGAATTCTAACTTTGAAAGAAAGCCTAATTTTCTCTTGTTCTAGAGCGTGGAGAGGATTTTGAGATGTTTTAAACTGATAAAAGATGAAAAATAATGAATATGGTATGATTTAATTCATAGGGGAGGAGTTTGGGAAGGAAAAATACCAAAATATCCCTTAAAAAATGTTACATTAGTACAGATTGGCCCTTATCGACGATTTGAGTGATGGACCATCACTCCCGTGACTGACTGTAATGCCTCAATCCTATCCTGAGATGTCACACGGTGCTTACGACCCCTAGGAACACAAGCTAACCCTTTACCGATATTTGTACCTATACACTGAATAATATCTGAAATAAATGCAAAAACTGTCCATAAGGTTCAACACATCTATAAATACTCAAAACTGAAAATTAAATACTAATACATCTATCTGAAAAATCCTCTAAACTATCTAAACTGTGGAGTTGATGGGACATATCCCCAACTAACTCTGTCAACTGAAAAATAAACAAAATCTGATGCAATAATAGTAAATTGAGATTTATCCTCAAAAAAAGAGGACTCACTTCTACTGTTGCTGACTGGGACTAAACTGTTGAGGATACTTTGGATCTCGTGCCTCTGAACCTATGGTGTCAAATAAAATACCATAGCGCAAATGCGTCAGTACAGGAATGTACCGAGTATGTAGATGAGGTAAGTCCAAATGCAGGGAGTCATGCTTTCACAATATCTAAACTGAATAATCATGAAAATACTACAGGAGAACACATACATGAATCCATAGACCATAAACACAATCATCACAACTCTAGATACTGAAACTCGGATACCACTTTATAGTAGACTAAACTCACTACTAACACTGAGGTACTGAATCACCGACTTATCTGGTACTGATATCTGAGGATCTAGATGTGCTTACATTAAGAACTGGATTCTAAGATTACTGCTTTCGACTGGCAAAATTAGAGATCAACTTTTCTAACAGATAACTTTGGAAGCTTTATCAATGATAAGAAATATGATTATATCAGAATCTGACAACAAGAATACTCAATAGAAATCAAATATCGTAATCAAGACTGTCTGGCAGCATATCTCTGAATATGATATCAAACAACTGTATATGAGACAAAGCCTATCTGATGGGATAGTCCATGGATCACTGGAACTATCTGAGTTCCTTATAAAATAGATGATTGTATCTGACAGTCCTGATTTCTGAAGATTGATTCTAAAACTGAGACTGAATCTGAATCTGAAACTGTGGGAAATAGTTACTTAACCTATATGCCCTAACCTACCATAGGAGGGTTCAGACCTGTAACCCCAGATGGAAGGGTGTCAATACCGTTCCACGGGTAAAGACATATCTTTGGTCAATCCTCTCTGATGGATGACCCTTACCAGACAGTCGACCTAAGGCATTATAATAGTCTAATACTCTCTCTGGAGGTGATAGCCTTTACTGATAGTGACTCCTATATCCTACGTTGGCTACGCAATTCTGGAGTTCAGGGATTGTTATTGACAACTCCAGCCTCTCTCGCTGATGGGAAGAACCGCTATACCTTTCCTCACTTTGTGCTAGTTTCTACTCCTAACTGAAAGACTCTGACTGGATTCTTAACTGAACACAACTAAACTAAATCTGATATTGATTATGTTTCTCAGAAGATCTGACTGAGTTACGTTGATATTGCTTACTTTTATATCTGACGAAAAGAGGTATCTAATCATGGTATCTGACTGACAATACAGAGCTTGAATAGATTACTCAAATCGCTTCTGAGATTAGAGTTGAATCACTTGAATACTATTAGTTCTGAGCTAATAACAGAACTAAGGCTAGATTACTAGTGATACAAAGATTACAGAGATAACTGAGATTACTGAGCTTTCTTAAGTTCTACACTTATCTGAGGATACAAAGTTCTATAGTTCACTGAGTTCTAAGAATCATGGCTTGACTTGAATTATCGAGAAACTTACACAGGCTCTAGACAATAGCTCTATTTTCGAGCATAAATACCCCCAGGACTCGATGACAAAAAAATAAAGCATCATCACTCATTCATCATCACAAGCATTCGTGCATCATCATAATCATTCAACCATCTCTTCACAATCATTAAAGCATCTTCAGAAGTAATTCAGGAATCATGTCATATGTTCATTCCCACAATCATTAAAACATCACCTCAAGGATATAAGGATTACAAATGTCTGCTCATCATCACAGTCACCAAGGGGTCACTTTAAGCATTTCAAAATCATAACATACTTTCCCCCTCACAATTCTTACGGCATCACATCGAGCATTTAGGAAATATAGACCTCTATTCATCATTACAATCACCAAAAGATCACTCCAAACATTTAAGGATCATCAACATCGGTTCATCATCATGTACTAGCCTAGGAAAGACATGCTATTAGATCATACCCCATTCAACAGGGTCTTACATCAAGTACTTCATACGTATATCAGTCTTAACATAAACTTAGATATCACGAGATTTCAGGAAACCTCACACTATCATGTCATAACTTACTTACTAACCACTTGGCATGTATTAAAAGCTTATCATATATCAAAGAGCACTTACTTGGGGAATTTACCACTATCTTGTCTCAACTTACTCACTAAGGTCTTTCATCAACCACTAGACATGTCCGGTTTTACACCTAATTAGGGATTTCATACTATCATGGCACATTTCGCTCACTAAGGCATTTTATCAAACACTAGGCATGCATGGACTAGCCCACAATTTGGGGTTTCATCTTCAACATGCTACAATGCCCCTTTATGCTTCACCTATGCTTTTTATCAAACCTATGGGGAACATGCCTCGCTTGTTCAATCATTTCTACACCCAATTGTCATGAACACATCACTTAGAAATAGACTTCAAAAGGGATCATCACAAACATCACATAAATTTAACATACTAGGGTCAAAGCCGATAAATCTTGTACACAAACATGAATCAAAACTCAAAAACACATGGGACATCAATTTCAACTCATACAAATCATGAAAGCTCATACACATAAAAATCTTTAAGTTTTGAAAAGGGTGTTTGAGCTTCTTGGATGATAAGGACCCAAGAATTAATATCTACATACCTTGAGGAAACTCTTTTCTTGAAGGCTCTTGGAAAGATTTCTTGATTTTCCTTGATTTCCCTTGATTTTTGGTTGAAGAGGAGAGGAGGGTTTTAATTTTATAAACCCTAATTTTTTGTGTGGGAGGAGAGAAATGGGGCGGCAGAAGGCCCTTTACGATGTATTTATAGAGGCTGAAGAAAATTGGAAAAGACCAAAAATCCCTTTGAAAAAATTTACTGAAAAATCTCAATTTTTCATGGTGGCACGACACGCCATAATCGCGCCAGCCCACTGGAATTTGGACAATTGAGAAATGGCACAACAGCGCGACACGATGGGGATTATTTTTCCAACATGGTTACAAACTGAAACTGCAATGCGACGCGGTGGAATCGCGGAGGATCACTGGAATTTGACAATTGCCATTTTGGCTAGCTCCGCGATGTGGCAAAGTGCCAGATGGCACACTGTCTTACTAAAATGGCTCTAACTCTTCACCCAAGTGTCCGATTTGGACGAATTTGGTATCGATGGAAAGATTATTCAATCCTCTATATGACAAAGGGTAGAAATCAAGGAAATTCCACATGATTCAAAATATTTCATACTTATGATGATATTTCTAAAACTTTTAAACTCGAATTTCCGCTTCACTGAATACGCTCTAAGGCTCAGTTTGGAAGAGGACTTTGCGGGGTATTACATTATCTCCCCCTTAGGAACATTCATCCTCGAATATCGCTTGATACACTAAGGATACTGATCAACAAAACTTACTCAATAAACAGAAACATCTCAAGACATAACTACGCAACTGGAACAACTGACATATAGAGTTCTCACATTGGGCATGCCTATCTGATGCATGAAATACTCGACTGAATCTACTCATAGATGAATTCTCATAACACACATGCATATCTGATGCATGGAGTCATAACTGGGATGATCTCATGAATGCATAGCTGAACACACTGACAAGCTGAACTCATTTCTACTGAATGTGCATATCTAATACATGAATGCTTGACTGAACTAACTTTTGAAGGCACAACTGACAATGCGATGACAACTGATGCTAACCCCATAAAGAAAATCTGAACATCCATCTGGACGAATATAGTGGCATACAATATCATAATACTATGGGGTATCTCTCCCTTGGGACTCTATGTCTCTCTAAATACACTTTGCTGAAATACTGGGGCGGTGCGTGGGGCACCTACAGACTGGGTCATGATTGACTAATTAAGAATCTAAAACTTATGCACAACTCATGCTAACATATAAGATCGAGGTGGAAGCAAGGGATCTAATAATGCATGTCACAAAGATGAAGGGTACATAACATACCCGGGTCTATTTCAAGGAGTCTTTCCCAATCAAGGCGAGCCTGAAGCGCACGAAGTCTACCCCTTTGAGTCAGTACTCTACATTATCGCATTCTATGGCCTGGCTTACAATATCTAAAGAACACATCACTACCGACTCTACACATACCTTGGTGGTGCCTGCCACACTCTCTACAATGCAGATGGGTACAAATACCACTAGTACTACTATAGGCTTTAGAGCCTAGCGCTCCCTCAGATTTGACACCTCCAAATACAGGTGCGGGCATATTTGCTAAGGATGGAGATAGAACCAAAAATCTCTGACCATGCTGAGAACTATTGCCACCTTGGGATCCTGACTACGAGAAACCATGATTACCTATCTTGGCTCTCTTACACACTCTCTCTCTTTCCTTCATCTTATCTACCTCAATCTGTTGTGCATGCATCATTATCCAAGAAAGACCCATATCTCTATTGAGCATGGCATCTCTACACTCTTTCAACACATAACTCAACACCCCAGACAAAAATTTACTCATACTCACTCTAGGGTCAGCTACCAAGTTAGGAGCATACTTAGCTAGTTGGTTAAACTTAAGACACTACTCTTTCACGATCATGGAACCTTGCCTTAGGTTCATAAACTCTTTGACCTTAGCCTCTCTCATCTCTTATGGGAAAAATCTATCTAGAAAGGAACTTTGAAACTCTAGCCAAGTCACAAGAGTTACATTCTCCCCTTTATTCTTCTCCCACATCACTATCCAATCATGAGAAACATCCCTCAACCTATAAGATGCTAACCGTACACTCTCCTTTTGAAAAACATGCATAATATGGGTGATCTTCTTCAACTCCTTTATATAAAGCTTGGGCCCTAACCTACTACGGACCCAAAGAATTTTGGAGGGTTTATTTTCATGAAATTTCTAACCCTGGCTATGGTAGAATTACCATCTTGCTGAGGTAGGGTTGAAGCCTAATGATTACTTTGAACATTAGTCACAGCTTGGGATAGCGCCTGAAAAGCTACTCAAAACTCTATATGCGAGACACTCTCATTCGCAGGATCTACTGGCTGAGGGAGCTGGTCATCAACCCCACGGACAAAATCTCTATGAGGAAGCATACTCTATAAATGTAAGAAAAAAGTGGATTAGACAGAGAATCAACTTGAGATTATGCTCACTCACACGATCGGAATACTGAAAGAAGGGAAACTTTTCCTAAAAACATCCCGTAGCCTCTTGTACATAAATGTGGTGCGCTACAAAACCATGAACAAGACTCTACTAGATGCGGCTTTTCAGACTCCCTAGGACACTCTCAAACCTCAAGTTCTGATACCAAGTTTGTAACACCTCAAAATCCCATCCTAAGACGTCACATGGTACTTATTACCCCAAAGGACCATAAGCTAACCCTTTACCGATATCTATACTTGTACTCTATATAATATCTGAAATAAATGTGGAAACTAGCCATAAGGTTCAACACATCTATACATACTCAAAACTACAAACTAAATGCTAATACATCCATCTGAAAAAGCCTCTAAACTATCTGAACTGTGGAGTTGATAGGACATGTCCCCAACTAACTCTGTCAACTGAAAAAATAAACAAAATCTGATGCAATAACAGTAAACTGAGATTTATCCTCAAAAAAAGAGGACTCCCTGCTACAGGATCTCGTGCCTCTGAACCTATGGTGTCAAATAAAATACCATAGTGCAAATGCGTCAGTACAGGAATGTACCGAGTATGTAGACGAGGTAAGGCCAAATGCAGGGGCTCATGCATACATAATATCTAAACTGAATAATCATGAAAATATTGCATGAGAACACATACATGAATCCACAAACCATAAACACAATCATCACAACTCTAGATACTGAACCTCAGATACCACTTTACTGCAGACTGAACTCACTACTGATACTGAGGTACTGAATCACCAACTTATCTAATAATGATATCTGAGGAGCTGGATATACTTACATCAAGAACTAAATTTTGAGCTTACTACTTTCGACTGAAAGAATTAGAGATAAACTTTTCTAACAGAAAACTTTGAAAGCTTTATCAATGATAAGGAATATGATTATATCTGAATCTGACAATAAGAATACTCAATAGAAATCTGATACTGTTATCAAGCCTGTCTGGTGGCATATCTCTAAATATGATATCAAATAACTATATCTAAGACCAAGCCTATCTGATGGGATGGTCCATAGATCACTGGAACTATCTAAGTTCCTCATAAAATAGATGACTCTATCTGACAGTCTTGATTTTTGAAGATTGATACTAAAATTGAGACTGAATCTGAATCTGAAACTGTTGGAAATATTTACTTAACCGACAAACCCCAACCTACCATAGGAGGGGTCAAACCTGTAACCCCAGCTGGAAGGGTGTCAATATCATGCCATGAGTAAAGACCTCTCTTTAATCAATCTTCTCTGATGGATGACCCTTGTTTGGCAGTCAACCTAAGGCAATATAATAGTTAAATACTCTCTCTCTGGAGGTGACAGCCTTTACTGATAGTGACTCCTATATCCTGCGATGGCTATGCAGTTCTGGAGTTCAGGGATTGCTACTGATAACTTCGGCCTCTATCGCTAATGCCGACATCCCTTTCCTCGCTCGGTGCTAGTTTGTACTCCCAATTGAAAGACTCTGACTGGATTCTTAATTGAACACAACTAAACTAAATCTGATAGTGATCATGTTTCTCAAAATATCTAACTAAGTTACGTTGTGATTATTTAGTTTTGTATCTGACAAAAAGAGGTATCGAATTAAGGTATCTGACTGAAGATACAGAGCTTGAATAGATTACTCGAATTGCTTTTGAGATTAGAATTGAATCACTTGAATACTATTAGTTCTGAGCTGATTACAGAACTGAGGCTAGATTACTAGTAATACAGAGATTACAAAGATAACTGAGATTACTGAGCTTTCTTAAGTTCTACACTTGTCTGAGGATACAGAGTTCTATAGTTCACTGAGTTTTGAGAATCATGGATTGACTTCAATTATCGAGAAACTGACGGGTTCTAGATAACAGCTCTATTTTTAGGTATAAATACCTCCAGGACTCGATAACATAAAAATAAAGCGTCATCACTCATTCATCGTCATAAGCATTCGTGCATCATCACAATCATTCAAGCATCTCTTCATAATCATTAAAGCATCTTCACAAGTAATTCAGGAATCATGTCATATGTTCATTCCCATAATCATTAAAACATCACCTCAAGCATTTAAGGGTCATAAACGTCTGCTAATCATCATAATCACCAAGGGGTCACTTTAAGCATTTCAAAATCATAACATACATTCCCCCTCACAATTCTAACGGCATCACATCGAGCATTTAGGAAATGTAGACCTCTATTCATCATAACAATCACCAAAGGATCACAACAAACATTTAAGGATCATCAACATCGGTTCACCATCATGTACTATCCTAGGGAAGACATGTTATTAGATCATACCCCATTCAACAAGGTCTTACATCAAGTACTTCATACCTATATCAGTCTTAAAATATACTTAGATATCACGAGATTCTAGGAAACTTCACACATGTTATAACTTACTTGCTAACCACTTGGCGCATATTAAAAGATTAGCATATATCAAAGAGCACTTACTTGGGGAATTTACCACTATCTTGTCTCAACTTACTCACTACGGTCTTTCAAGAACCACTAGACATGTCTGGTTTTACACCTACTTGGGGATGTCATACTATCATAGTACATTTCTCTCACTAAGGTATTTTATCAAATGCTAGGCATGCAAGGACTAGCCCACAATTTGGGGTTTCATCTTCAATATACTACAATGCCACTTTATGCTTTACCAATGCTTTTTATCAAACCTATGAGTAACATGCCTCGCTTATTCAATCATTTATACACCCAAATTTCATGAACACATCACATAGAAACAGACTTCAAAAGAGAGCATCACAAACATCACATAAATTCCATATAATAGGGTCAAAGCCCATAATTCTTGTAAAAAAGCATGAATCAAAACTCAAAAACATATGGAACATCAATTTCAACTCATACAAATCATGGAAGCTTATAAACCTAAAAATCAGTAAGTTTTAAAAAGGGTGTCTGAGCTTCTTGGATGAGAAGGACCCAAGAATCAACATCTACATACCTTGAGGAAACTCTTTTATTGAAGTATCTTAGAAAGATTTCTTGATTTCCCTTAATTTTTGTTGAAAAGGAGAAGAGGCTTTTGATTTTGTACACCCTAATTTTTTGTGTGGGAGGAGAGAAAGAGGGTTGAAGGCCCTTTACCATGTATTTATAAAGGCTGAAGAAAAGGGGAAAAGACCAAAAAGCCCCTTGGAAAAATTTACTAAAAAATCCTGATTTTTCATGCTGGTGCGATGCGCCATAATTGCACCAGCCCACTAGAATTTCGACAATTGGGAAATGGAACGACGGCACAATGCTGTGGGGATCATTTTGCCAACTTGGTTGCAAACTGGAACTACACCACAACATGGTGGAACCGCGGAGGATCACTCGAATTTGACAATTGCAATTTTGGATGGTGCCACGACGCGCCGGAGTGCCAGATGGCATACTATTTTACTAAAATGGCTCTAACTCGTCACCCGAGTGTCCAATTTGGACAAATTTGGTATCGATGGAAAGCTTATTCAATGATCTATATGGAAAAAGGTAAAAATTAGGGAAATTCTACATGATTCAAAGTATTTCATACTTAAGAAGATATTTTTAAAACTTTTAGACTCGGATTTCCGCTTTACTGAATATGATCTAAGGCTTAGACTGGAAGAGGAATTTGTGGGGTATTATACTGACATGCGCTCCAACCATCACAAAATGACCATTTTTTTGTCTTACTACCTAAAGGTGATGGTCTGGTGTGAAGGGCTATCACTGGTACGACGGTCCATCAACTTGGTCATCGCCCCGTGGGCAGACAGACACCTTCTAGAAAAATAGGTGTAACTTCATACTCCATTATTGAATTAAGGCAAAATTGGTGGCGTTGGAAAGAAAATGCAAAGATCTTTCATTTATGATCTCGGGTATATTTATATGCTCAAAGCACCAATATGCACCCAGATTTAGACTTAGTTCAAGAACTTTTGTATGAATTCTTATGTATAATTTAGCTTTTATTCCATTTCATGCCTAATGGGTATGATTAGTACTTTCAGGCTAAACATTATGAAAAATTATTTGCATTTGGATACAATTATGATATGGAAAGATTGAAGGAATACAAGGGAGTGAAATGAAGCTAAAAAGAGAAAGTTGGAAAGTAGGAAGACTTATTTGAAGACACTTCGCATCGTGCTTACCAACAAAATAGCAATGTCCAAATTCCAGTGAAGGTTCATGATATCAACTCATCATGGAGAGGTGTAAATTCTCACTTGGCACTTTCTAGTATAGGTCTGCAAAACCACCGTATTGCAGAGCAGTCCCACTTATCAAACTTTATGACCTAGAAGTTTAGTGCATCGCGGAGAATGGATATTTCACAATTCTCCAAATATAGTGGCTCACCACGATAGTTACGTGTCGCGGTGAGGGTGCATTTTACAAATTTCAAGGAATACTTGAGCTCCGTGATTGGACAGATTTTAATAAAAAAATAGCAATTGAAGGCATGGAGCGACGCGCCGAGTGGCAAAATTGAGAAGATTTTAAGTGTTTTATCCCAGCTATAAAAGGAAAAATCCAAGATAATTTTGGAGACTTTTTGGCAAAGATAGTAGAAGCGGGAAAAGCAAACATTTCTCTCTTTTAGGGTTCTTTTCAATTTCTTTACTTCAAGACTTGTTTTGGGTTTAATTACTTATTTTGGATGATAAATTCAAACATGAGTAGCTAAACACCTTATTTCTGTGGTTGAGTCTAAGAACATGATTACTCTTTTATATTCTTATTCATAGTTTCTTTTTGGATGATCATCTGATTTGTTTTTAATTTCTTGAGCTTACTATTTTAATGATTGGCCACCATTAGAATAAATCTATATTTCTATGTGCATCTGGGAGGAGAATCGTAGAATAGAACGAAGAAATTAGGGAGCAAGGTTCTTATTCTTTTATGAAATAAGGGATTTGAATTAGCATCTAGGATAGGGATATGCCTAGAAGCCTTGTTTGGTTCACTTGCAAGAAGACAACTTTATGAATCTAGAAGAATTGTTGTATCACTGTGGGAGTTATAGCTACAACATTCAATAGATAAAATATTTGAGGTCGGGAGCCCAAGATCGTTGCATAAACCTTGCGAATCATCAACCAGATAACCAATTAGATTGTGATAAAAAATAGAGAATTGTATGATTGTTCGAAATACCTCAACCCTGGAATCATCCTCATTATTAATTACAACTAATGTTTACTTTGCTCCAGTCATCACTAATTATTTCATATTTAATAATTTATATTTTTATTTATAATATCAAAATAATCTTGATTCTTTTAAGCATTTAATACCCAATGTCTTAAACTAAAGACTAAATAATTTCTAGTTTATTGATCCTCGTGGGAATGATATCTGACTGTCTAAGTCATTATTTTACTTGTACGATCACATACACTTGCGTGTGCATAGAGACACAATAAGTTTTTGGCATCGTTGCCGGGGATCGAACTCGAGTTACCCGTATGACAGACGAAAATACTAACCACTATAGTCTAGTTGGTTAGTATACTCAGCTCTAACCGAGAGACCCGAGTTCAAGTCCGGGTAACAGAACCATGGTGGTTTCGTATTATGCTTCATCTTCATTCTTTTATTATGGATGAAAAATTTTATTTTTAGTTTTGTTGATTTTTGCAAGTACTAGCTATTTGAAACACTGGTGTATAATATTTAGTAACTTTGTGGATTACAATATGCCCTCTTTGGCATTTATCATATGTTGATTAAGTTTAAAGTATTATTTTATTGTTATTTCCGCCCTCACTGGCAAGTTTCAGTTTCAAGTATTAACATTTGCCCTTGCCCTCTTTGGTAATTAGTAATAAATAGTCATAGTTAGTTTCCATCCCCTATGATAGAGGGATGATGACTGTCTTAAGGGGAGTGGTCATAGGAAATAAAGAATAAACGAGAACCTAATCACTATCTTAGAGGAGTGTGTGGAAAGGGCCATCTTCGTAGTAATGGAAATTAAATTAAGTATAAATAAGCATAAGAGTGTTTTGTTTTGAGTAATAATGATTTAATCTCGATAAATGAATTTGATGTGTTGGCTTAATTTTGAATTCAATAAAGAACATGATTGGGAACCTTGGTTTAATTCCGTACATGCACTGTGAGTGTGAGGATTTGTTTATATTTTACATGAATAGAAATGACTTGAACTTGCCCATTGTGTTTATAAAATGAAATAAAAGGTGTTAGGTGTAGGATGTGATGTAGGCATTTCTTTGACAGTAGTGTTTCTAACCTAAATAGACCTACCTTGGTGCATAGTCTTAGCCAGCCCCGTTGAGACTTTGGCCTCTTTCTTTGGTAGCCAGTTATGTAACCCTATTCTATCTTTGATAAATCTTAATTTCATCCAAATAAGCTCCTGAGCATTTGAATATAAAAGTGAGAGGAGATTAAGAACATAAAAGAGGAGGAAAAGGTAAAATTTAATGCCCCCAAAGTAGTTTTTATTGATGTTTAAAGATTTTGGGTGCAATTGGGAGTTAGTAAATAGAAATGTTACAATGAACCTGTTTTGGCCCTGGTCCAATTGGATAATGTGCACCTTGATAATAGGCGTATTTACACGCCTAACGCACCTTAATTCACCCATATTTTAGCTAAGTTTTAAGGACAAAATATATAATTCCTGCACTTTTAGTCCTTTTTCCTGTAAGTGAGCTAACCAACGTGATTAGCAAGTTTTCAGGTATAAATGATGAAGATTTCAGCATTTTATGGAAATTGGACGCCAAGGGAAATTTCACGTAAGAAGGAAGGCAGCTTCTGGAAGCTTGTGGACTGAAACTGGTGCATGGAAAACTTGTCCTGGGCAAAAACAGTATTTCCAAAGACTTGGGGACCAGCAGTAACTTAGTAGGATTAGGAAAGGGATGCAGTAACCTAGTAGTATTAGGATAAGTATTCAATAGCTTAGTAGGAATAGGATATGGGTGTTATAAAAACCCTATGTTGCTGAACTTTTCAGCAACCAATTTTCCGTCACCCTCATCCTTATTCCTCCCTATTCGATCCTTTCCCGTTTTCTTCACAAATTCGTTGTTGACATTATTTTTCATCTATTCGACTTTTAATTTTTACGACAAGAGAAATGCTATTTGCAAGAAATTCATGCCACAAGTGATACCAAAACATACTTCACGTGAGATTCTTATTTTGGTATGATGATAATTGCTATTGTGTTTTCCGTTGCACTCATGATTAGCTAAACTTCTCTGTTAGGGTTATGGAAGCCTTATGAGAAACTATCTATTGCTATGAGTTTGTGAATTCTTGATACGTATGCTGCTTATATCATTCTTCTCTTCATCTTAATTTAATTCTTGTGGTTGCAAACATATAGAATACGCCAGTATAGCATTAACTTGTTCGAAAGAAAAGTTACATGTCTGGAAAAGAGAGAATGATAAGAAAATAGGGCACCAACCCCTGTTTAAAAGTTAGTGCCGTAACTGGATTAACTTCTTGCAGAATTCGTACCATTAGATACGCTTTAAGCTCGAAAGAGTTAAAGTGAGATAATCTGTGATGGTCGAAAGACGCTAGGATTTACCATAGAATACGAATCTCTATAAGCGCATGCATGTCGGAATTCCGCATAACTCATAGCCAATAGATACGTAGACCTTATAAGGTAGACATAACCCTAACTTAAAATTCTCATTGATTAAAACCTACTAAACATTTTGATTTTCTTTGTTACAGCATTCCGTTTTTACTTTGCTATTTTAATTTTATTACTTATCGTCACACTCCAATCCCCCCTTTTCACAGAACTTTCTCTAAAAGTCTACTAATCGTTGCATACTTAGTGACCGAGTATTCCCTGTGGGATTCAACACCCAACCCAGTTGGGTTCTATATTTGACAACGACCGCTTACACTCTTACGAGAGCTGTAGTTTGAGCGTTATCAAATTTTGGCGCCGTTGCCGGGGAATACGGTTGTCAACTAAGTTTGTGATATTACTAGACCCTTTGGTCAAAGATTCTCGTAATTTACTTTTAGTTGTTGTTTTTATTTTCTGCAGGTTTTTGTTCAGTGTATGCCAAATACTCGAAGTTCGGGACAACCATTATTACCCATAAACCCTGAACCACAACTTATTTGAAGGATGGATGCACAACGTGCCATTGAGAAAAGGGATCCTCAACAGGAGAAGGCTAGACTAGCTGCGTTGGTCGCTGCCCAAGTACATCAACAGAATATTGATAACCCTGGGCGGGCAACAAATCTTGACGATGAGGACCTAGGTGATGACGAGCTACTAAACCCTAGGTGTGATGCTGAGGTAGCGACACCTGCAAACAGAAGAGATCGTCAAGCCAAATTTAGGCCTGAACACCGTGCTATACAGATGCCTTTCGATGATGATGATGATGACCTGGACGGAGCTGGTGCCACAGGAGCTATTATTCCTCCGCCTTTGGCACCTGGAGCCAAGTTCAACATCACTAGCACCATGATTCAGTTATTGCAGCTCAAGGGACTATTTGGTGGACTTGCAGGTGATGATCCGAATATGCATCTGGTCAACTTTATCTCTACATGCAAGTCATTCGACAATCCAGGCATTGGTCAGAATGCAATTCAGCTGCGCTTATTTCCATTGTCTCTATCTGGGGAGGTAAATCTATGGTTGAACGGGCTGACTCCTGATTCTATTACAAATTGGAGGCAATTGAAAGACGCTTTCCTAGAAAGATTCTTTCCGCCATCCAAAAAAGCACAATTGATAGATGAGATCAACAATTTTCGATAGCTTCCAACTGAAGCTCTCCACGAAACATGGGAGAGGTTCAAGATAAAGCTTATGATGTGCCTAAATCATCATATGACCAATGTCCACTTGATGGAGATATTATACAGATCTTTGAATTCGGTGACTAAGCCAGTGGTTGATAATGCTGCAGGAGGGTCATTCATGGACCTTACTTTTATTCAGGCAAGTGATATGCTAGATCGTATGACAAAGCAAAGTAGAGCCTGGCATACCAGGGATTCTGAGGTAGTAAGCTATACTATATCTATTAGCATGACTGCAGAACAGAGGCGTAGGCAAGAGGAACGTGACCAAGATATGGCTCACATAAAAACACAGATGGATCTTCTCACCAAGCACTTATTATCAGGGAAGACCGAAAAAATCAAGTCTGTTGTGTCGCAAGGAAGAGATGAATCTGATTCTGTGGAAGAATCTAACTACTTGAATAATCAGGAGGGTTTCCGAGGCAATGCCCAAGGAAGCCAAGGTCGGAACTATTATGATAAATCGGGAAACAAGGACCGTGATCAAGGTAGTTAGAAGAACAAGACTGACAGGAGTGGTTTGTATGTTTCTCCTGGAAGACGTGACGCCGCTGCATCTGGTTCTGGAAATATGTCCATGAAAGATATGATGGCTAAGTTGTTGAAAGGAGTGGAGGCAACCAACACGGGAGTAACTGAGGTAGTAAATGATTTGTCCTCAATGAAGCAATTGGTTGACTCACATTCTACTGCAATAAAACAACTAGAGCAGCAATTGAGTCAACTTTCAGCAGTATTCAATCAACGAAAAGCTGGCCCTTTACCTAGCAACACCATGTAAAATCCAAGGAATGATGGATCATGTATGGCTATTACTACCAGGAGTGGTAAAATGTTGGAAAGTCCGTCCAAAGGAAAGCAGGTAGTTGATGATGTAGCGGATAATGTTATTGATTAAGATTGTGATGATTCTGTAGAAGCTAAAAATCAGAAGGAGCGTGTTCATGAGAAAACTATTCCTCTTCCACCCCCACCTTTTCCTCAGAGATTGAAGAAAAACGCTGATGACACACCTAAAAAGGCTAATAATCGAAAGCAAGATAAAAAGGAAGTGGTGGAGAAAACGATTCCCCTTCCACCACCACCTTTTCCACAGAGACTGAAGAAAAATACGGATGATACAAGGTTCAGTAAATTCATGACGATGTTGAAGCAGCTTACTATTAATGTTCCTTTGGTGGAGGCACTGGAACAGATGCCTGGGTATGCTAAATTCGTGAAGGGCCTTTTAACAAAGAAGCGGACAGTAAGTTATGAGCCGACAGATAATATTCATCATTGTAGTGTAATTGCCACAAGGCCCTTAGTACAGAAGAAGGCAGACCCTGGTACTTTCACTATTCCTTGCACGGTTGGATCTATCAATTTTGCTAAGGCATTGTGCGATTTGGGAGCAAGCATCAATTTGATGCCACTATCCGTCTATAGAAAGTTAGGGTTGGGCGACCCTACACCAACCAATATGCGGCTCGTGATGGCAGATAGGTTGGTAAAACGACCTGTTGGTATCTTAAATAATGTGTTGGTGAATGTCTCTACCTTCATCTTTCCTGCGGACTTTGTTATTTTAGATTGCAAGGTGGAATCTGAAGTTCCCAAAATCTTGGAACGCCATTTCCTCGCAACTGGAAGTGTGATTATTGACATGAGAGCTAATGAGCTTTTATTTCGGTTGAATGACGAAGTAGTCCATTTTGATGTATGCAAAGCAATGAAGCAGCCCGAATATATGGATGTGTTCTCTGTAGCTGAAGTTAATTATAAGGATGACAAAGAATTATCTGTAGAAAAGCAGCTTACTAATGAGTCACTATCTGATGAGCTGCTGAATTTTGAGCGTGGGGAGGCTCAAGAACATGAAGAAACTATGTGTGCTCTAACAGAAATATGGTCCTATTCTCATACTCCTAAGCATCTGGACCTTGATCTTAAGAATCAACCGTCACCAACAGCTAAGACTTCCATTGAAGAGCCCCCAGTGCTAGAATCGAAAGAGCTTCCCAATTATCTAAGGTATGTGTTCTTGGGAAGTGGAAATACACTTCCTGTGAGTGTGGCGGATGATTTAAGTGAACAGCACGTAGAGGATCTCATCTATACTTTGAAGAGATACAAGAGAGCTATGGGTTGGACTATTGATGATATAATTGGTATGCCTCTTGGGATATGTATGCACAATGGTCATCTCGAAGAAGATTGCATGCCTATAAGTAAGCCTCATTGTCGTCTGAATCTATTCAGAAAATGATCCACCATCTATCTCGATGAAGTCTAAGTAATCGAGAGAGCTATGTCATGCCACGACAATAAATCAAGCGCTTGATGAGAGGCAACCCATCATTTTTAATTGTTTTTGTTGTTTTTGATTTCCTAGGATTTTGTCGAGCCACGACTAAAACTAAGGCGCTTGATTGGAGGCAACCTATCGTTCTAATCGTTTTTGTTGTTTTTGAGTAAGTGTAGGTACAAGAGGTGTAAAGGAAGAGATTGGTTTCAAATTTTGATTTGGAAGCGGTTCATGTTGAAGGTGGTAAGTTAGGAATGAAGAAGGAAAAGGCTATGGGTTAGGCATTGCCTATGAAAATCTAGGCAACGAACAAGGCAAGGCCTATGTAAATCTAGGCAACGAACAAGGCATGGACTATGCTATGTCCTAAGCTCTCAGAATCTAGAATGCCATAGCATAGGCGCCGCCTATGCCCAACAATGCTATAGCATAGGTGCCGCCTATGCAAAAGCCTTTGGTCTCGGATTCTACAATGCCATGGCATAGGCGTCGTCTATGCCCAACAATGCCATAGCATAGGCGTCGCCTATGCTCAACAAGGCTTTGCAAAAGGCGTTGCCTATGCCAAGCATAGGCAAAGCATTATGCGCCACCTATGCTCACTTTTTGGTCTCCTAATCCGATTCCAAATGGGTCAAAACCCGACCCAAGCTCGTCCTATAAATAGAACCTTAGTCTTAAAACAAAAACTCATTGCAAATCCAACCTAAGCGTCGCCTATCTCTCCAAAATCTCTCAAAAATTTTCCTTTTGCTCTTTTAACTTTGCAAGAACATCTTCCAAGGCCATCAACCAAGTAAGCACTTCTTTGCTCTTCTTTTATATTCCGTAAGTACTACACTACTACGCCTATAATAAATTGTTAAATCTTGAAGTAGTATTGGTGATTTGAATGTGGTTGATTTGTTGTGATACAACTAAGTGAGTGAAAGGATACGTAAGGATGGTCTTGACTTGCTTCCAACTTGAATTTGATTTTGATACACTGTCATACTTTTGCAAAATTGACATGGTCAAGAAAATTGCATAATCTTGTAACTTGAAAGCTTTCATGTTTGAATGACTTGTTCATTGAGATGAAAAATCATGGTTAACTATAAACATGAGATGTTGATTATTTCTATGCCATAACTTGATACAATCTCTATGTAGTAGTCTTGTTCAAAAGGGTACATCAATCCAAACATGAAAGTATTGTCAATATTACTTGAGATAGAATCAAAAAGGATAGTTAAGATAACAAGAAAAGTATGACTGCACTGATTATATTGTTGGAACATAACACCTAAACGTATATCGATGAAGTCTGAGTAATCGACATCGTTCACTTAATTAGTTTGTACCAACAAATTAAGTGTGGGGTGGTGCCACTACTGCTTGTTTGTTGATTGTATCCGCCGAGATGAAGCTAACATAACTATTATTTTAATCTCAGGTACAATGTCACCAAAATCAAAACAAGGAAAAGAAAAAGCGACCACTTCACAAAAAGACCAGAAAAGGAGACGAAAAGAGCAAGGTGAATCCTCCTCACTGTAAATACCTCACCGTATGTTCGAAATCAAATGGGTCCTAGAGGAGGAAGGAAAGGAGTGGTATAGGAACAATAAAGAGAAAAAATATGTTCATGTGGAGTTGATACACAAGGAAAGCCTAGCAAAGAAAGAACCTCGTATGTTGGCCAAGATCATGGCGTTACATCTTGATTTCATCTTCCGAGATATGGGAGAATGCAATCTCGATCTAACACGAGAATTCTATGCCAACTGGTCACCGAAAACTACAGGGATTGAAGTAAAGATTCGGGGCCAAGTCCTACAACTAAATGCGGAGTTCTTCAACTCTTTTCTGGGTTTGCCATCTGTTGATCCGTCACCACTCAAAGAGCTATATAACAG
Source organism: Capsicum baccatum var. pendulum (assembly GCA_030864225.1). Taxonomy (NCBI): domain Eukaryota; kingdom Viridiplantae; phylum Streptophyta; class Magnoliopsida; order Solanales; family Solanaceae; genus Capsicum; species Capsicum baccatum. The sequence goes on from CM061550.1 coordinate 44,071,928, forward strand.
ACCTCCATATAGGGCAATCAGACACACACTGTGCATAACAAGATCAATGGCACGATGGAGCAGACACAAGGACACCGGTCGGCACAACACCTTCCCGTACGCTTTCTTGAATAGGGAAGCTTGAATATGGTTGTGAATAGTCAACTCTTGCCTGATTCCAGGGACACAGTACATAAAGATTACACGATACAGAGTGTGTTTGGTGTACGCATTGATGATGAACGTCCCCATCAACATTGGGGTGATTATTCGATCTTTAATGCGTAAGGCTAGGCTGCACAAGAGGTCCCACTTCAGTTTTGGCAATCTGTTGACTGTAATATTGAGGAAGGAGGACATTGAAGAGGAACCTGCAGATCATAAGCTGCCACACAACCCAAAGAGGGTTGACCTTACAAAGGTTAAAGATGTTGAATCTATGTATGGAGTCAACCTTACCACTACAGAAAGACATGCTCACGATGAAAGCTTCTTCCGCCATTTATATGGCATGATGAGGTTTACTATGATGAGCGGGGGTCGTGTTCCAACTGCTGCAGAGCTCCAATAGTTGTATTATGACTACCTAATGAATGAGCATACGAGGGCTATGTGTGGAGTAGGTGTATATTTTGAGGAACCTCTTGATGATGATATGCCAACCGATGATGACCGCCAAATGCCAGACTCCGATATAGAGGAGAACTCTAATGACGACGACTCTGATAATGATTCCGATGCAGGGGGTATGACCCCAGACATACAGGAGGAGTCCGACTAACCAGGTTCTTCTTATTTATCTTCCATTGAGGGCAGTGTGTCCCGTCTAAGTGTGGGGTGCTGGTATTTGTATGCTATGCTTCTTTATCTGCATTTGCTTATTTATTTTTATTTGTTTTATTTTTTTAGTATTTAAATTTTTTTAAAAAAAAATTGTTAAAAACTTTGCATAAAATTGTTCTGATAGGCAGCATGGTATTGTGACAAGAGTCTGTGATACAATCATTACTATTGAGACATTTAGGCTCTAAATGTGACTCACGGTGTGATAATTGTGTAGTTCAATTCCTTCATCTGTTGGGTCAAGATTCTGTACTACTCCCAATAAAGTCGACCATATGCCTTGTGTGTGTGAGGCAATAGTATATTCTGTGTTTGTGGCTGATGCTAGAACTTGCCCGATGTGTGTGTAAAGTGAAATAAAGAGTGTGAGTTTAGGAGATGATTTAGGAATTTCTTTGGCAACCTGTGATTGTTTACCTTCGTTGTACCTACCCGTGGACATTATCTTAGTTAACCCCCTTTGATCCTTTTAGCCTATTTTCTTTGAAAGCCTCATATGTAATCCTAATCCATTTTTTTCAAGACCATAATTTGATCCAAATTCCTAAGTGCTTTAAATTGTAAAGTCATGTGACGAAATAAGAGGAAATTGGGTGAGAGCGATGCCTAAGAGTGTATTGGTACTTGAAATTGTTATGAAAAGAGTGGCTATCATAGAGATGTGTTATAAAAAAGAGAAGAGAGAAAAATGAAAAGAAAAATAAAAAGTTAATTCTGTTTAAAATCGAATAACAAAAGAGGTGAGAAGGGGTGGTAGATTAAAAGGAAGTAGAAAGGTTGTTTGAAAGAAAGTGTAAATGGCATAATGTGATGTATTAAAGTGCTTAGGGAACATAGTCACTATTTCTGGCCAAAATAGTCCTACCTGTCCCTTAGCCTACATTACAACCTGTAAAAGACCTATTTGATCCTAAGCTTAGCATTCTGATATTTAGTGGAGCATTACACTAAGGGCAAGCCTATGGTCATCAGTTACAATATATGAATTCTTTGTGAGAATGAGAGCAAGGAAAATCTTATACCCATGTTCGAAATATATACAATACTTGTGAGTGATTATGGGTGATATATTGTGAGACATACATGGTTGATGAGTTTTGGGTAGTTGTGTATGATCCTTTGTGCCTTAACTTGTGGATACGAATTAACCACCATCACAAGTCTATGTTGGAGGTTGAATTGTTTCTAGTAGTGATCAGAAAACTACTCTTTGTTAATGATTGTCGTGCCTGTCTTGATGAATATTTTGTGTTGTTACTGTGAAACCCTAAGTAGATGTTTATATGGACATGATATTTTGTTCAAGGACGAACAAAGCCTTAAGTGTGGGGTGTTGATAATTGGCGTATTTACACGCCTAACGCACCTTAATTCACCCATATTTTAGCTAAGTTTTAAGGACAAAATATATAATTCCTGCACTTTTAGTCCTTTTTCCTGTAAGTGAGCTAACCAATGTGATTAGCAAGTTTTCAGGTATAAATGATGAAGATTTCAGCATTTTATGAAAATTGGACGCTAAAGGAAATTTCACGTAAGAAGGAAGGCAGCTTCTGGAAGCTTGTGGACTGAAACTGATGCATGGAAAACTTGTCCTGGGCAAAAACAGTATTTCCAAAGACTTGGGGACCAGCAGTAACTTAGTAGGATTAGGAAAAGGATGCAGTAACCTAGTAGGATTAGGATAAGTATGCAATAGCTTAGTAGGAATAGGATATGGGTGTTATAAAAACCCTATGTTGCTGAACTTTTCAGCAACCAATTTTCCGCTAACCAGCAAAATAGAAATAATCAAATTCCAGTGAAGGTTTGCGAAATCAACGCATCGCGGAGAGGTGTAAATTCTCACTTGGCACTTTCCAGTAAAGGTCCATGAAACCACCGCGTCGAGGAGGAGTCCCACTTATCAAATTTTGTGACTTGGAAGTTTAGCGCGTTGTGGAGGATGGATATTTCACAATTGTCCAAATCCAATAGCTCACCGCGATAGTGATGCATCGCGGTGAGGGTGCATTTTACAAATTTCAAGGAATACTTGAGCTCCGCAATTACACAAATTTTAATGAAAAATAGTATTTGAAGCATGGCGCGACGCGTTGGGTGGCAAAATTGGGAATATTGTAAGTGTTTTATCCCAGCTATAAAAGGAAAAATTCAAGATAGTTTTGGGGACTTTTTGACAAAGATAGCAGCAGCGGGAAAAGCAGAAATTTCTCTCTTTTAGGGTTCTTAGACATTCTTTTCAAGTTCTTTACTTCAAGACTATTTTTGGTATGATTAATTACTTATATTGGATGATGAATTGAAACATGATTAGCTAAACACCGTATTTCTGGGGTTGAGGCTAAGAACATGATTACTCTTTTATATTTTTATTCATAGTTTCTTTTTGGATTATCATCTGGGTTGTTCTTAATTTCTTGAGCTTACTATTTTAATGATTGGCCATCATTAGAATAAATCTATATTTCTATGTGTATCTGGGAGGAGAATCGTATGATAGAACGAAGAAATTAATGAGCAAGGTTCTTATTTTTTTATGAAATAAGGGATTTGAATTAGCATCTAGGATAGGGATATGCCTAGAAGCCTTGCTTGGTTCACTTGCAAGAAGACAACTTTATGAATGTAGAAGAATTATTGTATCTATGCGGGAGTTGTAGCTACAACATTCAATAGATAAAAGATTTGAGGTCGGAAGACCAATATCATTTCATAAACCTTGCGAATCATCAACCAGATAACCAATTAGACTGTGATAAAAAATAGAGAATTGTATGATTGTTCGAAATACATCAACCCTGGAATCATTGTCATTATTGATTACGACCATTTTTTGCTTTGGTCTAGTCGTCACTAATTATTTCATGTTTAATAATTTACATTTTTATTTATATTATCAAAATCATCTTGATACTTTCAAGCACTTAATACCCAATTGTCTTAAACTAAAGAATGAAATAATTTCTAGTTTATTGATCCTCGTGGGAACGATATCTAACTATCTAAGTCATTATATTACTTGCACGATTGCGTTTCACTTGTGTGTTCGTAGAGACACAACAAGTTTTTGGTATCATTACCAGGGATCTAATAGAATTAATAAATTGCTTAAATTTTTGGTTTTTGATAATATGTTTAAGTGTTAACGACTTGATCTTAGTGGTAAATTTTTGCAGGTTTAGCTGAACATTAGACTAGCTACGGATAAAGAGTTAGTTGAGCCCTTTGCAAAACTATAAGTAATTTTTTTATCAGAGGAGAAGAGCTCAATATTACATTCAACAGGGACAGCTGACTGAAATACAAGATCAAATTGTTGCTGATCCAAATATTGGAAATGTTCCAACTCCTGTTATTCCAGTTGTTCCTGTTCAACCAACCGCAAGACCTATTCGTGAGGTGGAAATCCCACTTACAAACCATGTGACTAACAGCTTTCGTAAGCCTGAACCAGGAGGTCAGTGGGAATTAAAACAAAATATGGTGCAATTATTGAAATCTGCGGGGGTATCTCAAGGACTTTCACATGAGGATCTGCAGCAGAACTTGTAGACCTTCCTATAAATAAGTAATACATATATTCTTAAAGATATGAATGCTTATTATGTTGGATTGACACTCTTCTTCTTTTCTCTAATGGGAGAAGCAAAGAGGTGGATACATGCTGAACCACTGCACTCCATCACTTCATGGGAAGATTGTGCTCGAAAGTTCCTTATTCGATTCTTTCCATCGTAGAACACTGCATGATTGAGGAGTGAGATATTGATTTTAAAATAGAAAGATAGAGAAAATCTTTACCAATCTTGGGAGATATTCAAAGTCATGCTCAGAAATTATCCTCTTCATAATAAATCGAATGATGTCTTGGTGCATATATTTATAGAAGGCCTTGAGTCTAATACTAAGATTCTTTTAGATTCAATAGTAGGAGGCCAAGCTTTGGAGAAAACGTATGAAGAATTGTTTACATTGTTGAATTGAATCACATAAGAAAAACCTAAGTGGCATGCAGACTCAAGAAACGCTCCCAAAAAGGTTGCAAGGGTTTTGGAGGTTGATCAATTCACTGCATTACAGGCATTGATTACAGCAATATAGAATAATATGACCACTCAGCTCAACAATTTAAAGTTGGGTGCAATATAACCAGTTGTCACAGCAAATACAGTTCAATAAGTATATTCGTGGTGTGAAGTTTGCGAAAGTGGTGAGCATAAAGCAGATGCATGTTCCATTAATCTAGATTCATTCAACTATGTGGTTAATGCAAATCGTTAGGGTCAATAAAATTTTGGTAGTTCGGATAATCTAAATTGGAGGAACCACCTTAATTTCTCATGGGGTGGAAATCAGGCACAAATAAAAATTAGTATAAGGGACTAGTGCAATCAAATTCATAGCCGGCGAAGAATAATTAGGAGACTGTTTAGAATAGCAATGTGGAGGAGTTGATTAAGAAGTTCATGGCTCAACAATCAGAGTTTGTAGAAGACATAAAGACTCAATAAGCACAGTTTGCAGCTGAGTTGAAGAGTCAACAATTGCTCATAAGAAATTTGGAGTTGCAGTTGGGTCAAATTGTAGGATTGTATAATATAAGTCCAAGAGAAGCATTGCCTAGCGATACAGAGGCTAATCCGAAGTAGGTGAATGCGGTTACAACAAGGAGTCGGCTGCAAACTAAGGAGACAGTTTAGGAGCAGGATAATCTCACAATTACTGATGACAGTGTGAAATAAAATACAAAAGTAGAAGTCAAGGAAATACAGGAAAGTGAAGAGATTCATATGGAGAAGAAGACTATCCCCCTGCCCTTTCCTCATAGGGAAAGGAAGCATCAAGAGGAAGCAAGTTATAAGAAGTTTCTAGATCTTCTGAAGCAAGTTCAAGTAAACCTTCCTCTTATTGACATTCTGTAAAGCATGCTAAAATATGCGAAATACTTAAAGGATATTGTTGCCAATAAGAACCGGTTGATAGGATATGCTACAGTTACACTTACTCAAGTGTCCACTTCTAAACTTTAAAATAAACTTCCCATGATGTTGAAGGATTCGGGTAGTTTCACCTTATAGATTACCATTGGACATATTATTTATGCACGTGAATTGTGTGACTTGGGTTCTAGCATAAATCTCATGCCCACATCATGGTACCGAAAGATGGGTCTTGGGAGTCCCAAACCCCGACTATTGTGTTGCAGTTGGTGGATAGGTCACTTGCTAGACTAGATGGTATTATTGAAGATGTGTTGGTGCAAGTGGGATCTTTAATATTTCTGGTGGATTTTGTGATTCTTGACTATGAGCCTGATCCAGTTGTTCCATTTATTTTAGGACAACCCTTTTTAGCAACAAGATAGTCACTCATTGATGTGACAGCTGGAAAAATGACAATTTGAGCGCACAATAAAGTAGAAGTTTTTGATGTGTACAGAGCATTAAAACTGCCAGCCATATATGAGGAGGTGTCTTCTGTATCAATTATTGATCTTGCTTTGGATTGGCAGTTACTTTTGTCTGATGATCCATTAGAGCAAGCTTTGATGGGTTATGATCTGCATGGAGATGTGGGAAATTGGAATTAGTCTAGGTTTGGTAGTGATTGAGACAAACAAAGTGCCATTCGATCCTTTAAATAGGCCAATTGGTCCTTCACCTAGGCCTTCAGTCGAAGAAGCTCCTAACTTGGAGCTTAAGGCTCTCCCTCTGCATTTACAATATGTTTTTCTTGGTGATCAAGATACCTTTCCTATTATTTTATCTGCAGGATTATCAGATGTACAGCTAAAGAAAGTTGTAGCAGTTCTCAAGAAGAGAAGGAACGCAATTGGCTAGCAGATATTTGACATTTCAGGAATCAATCCAGCGTTTTACATGCATAATATTTACATGGAAAGGGGTTACAAACCTAAAGTGCAGCAACAATGAAGGTTGAATCCTGTGATGAAGGAGATGGTCAGGAAAAAAGTGATCAAATGGTTATATAGTGGTATTGTCTACCCAATTTCTGATTGCAAATGGGTAAGTTCGGTGTACTGTGTACCAAAGAAGCGAGTAATGACCGTAGTGACCAATGATGATAATGAGTTTATTCCCACACATATAGTGAGCGGTTGGAGAATATGTATAGATTATTGGATGTTGAATAAAGAGACTCGTAGAGATCACTATCCAATTCCCTTCATTGACCAAATACTGGATAGATTGGAGGGGCAAAAGTATTATTGTTTTTTGATGGGTACTCTATATATAGTTAGATAAGCATAGAACCAGAACACCAAGAGAAGACCACGTTCACTTGTCCATATGGTACATATGCGTTCAGATGTATGACCTTCGGCTTATGTAATGCACCTGTTATATTTCAAAGATGTATGATAGTGATATTTTCAAACATAGTGGAAAAAACTTATGGAGGTATTCATGGATGATTTCTCCGTGTATGGTAATTCATTTAAGAAGTTTTAGCAGAATCTCGATGGAGTCCTAGCTCAATGCAAAGAAAAAAAACTTGGTGTTGAATTGGGAAAAGTGCCACTTTATGGTTAAGGAAGGAATTGTCTTAGGCCATAAAGTGTTATGCGAAGGGATCGAACTGGACAAATAAAAGGTTAAAGTGATTGAAAAGTTGCCTCATCTAGTCACAGTCAAAGGAGTGCAGAGCTTTCTGGGACATGTTGGGTTATATAGACGATTCATTCAAGATTTCTCAAAGATTGCAATTCCTATGTGCAAATTGTTATATAAAGAAGCCAAGTTTGAGTTTAGGGCTGATTTCCATAAAGTTTTTGAAAAGCTTAAGAAGAAGTTGATGGAAGCACCTATCTTGATTGCACCAAATTGGGATTTACCTTTTGAGCTGATGTGTGATGCTAGTGACATTACTGTAGGAGCAGTGTTGGGTCAGAGAAAAGAGAAGGTATTTCTATCGATTTACTATACTAGCAAGGTGCTGAATGATGCTCAAGCTAACTACATGATTACAGAGAAAGAGATGTTGGCAATGGTATATACGTTCGACAAGTTTTGATCTTACTTAGTTGGTATAAAGGTCATTTTTCATACTAACCACGCTTCCATAAAGTATCTTATGAACAAAAAGGATGCAAAACCATGACTAATTAGGTGGATTTTTCTACTTTAAGAATTTGATCTTGAGGTGCGAGATAGAAAGGGAGCTGAAAATCAAGTTGTTGATCACTTGTCACGGCTGGAAAATTGAGACCATATTGTGGATGACTTTCTGATTATTAAGGAAGAGTTTCCTAATGAGAAGTTGTTGTCATTAGATGCAGTTGAGTTCCCATGGTATGCTGACATTATGAACTTGATACCTTATGAGTTGTACCCTCCTGAGGCCACCATACAACAAAGGAGGAAATTACTCCATGATTCTCATGCTTACATTTGGGATGAACGGTACCTTTTTAAGAAGGGTCCAAATGAAGTTATTCATAGGTGTATCCCAAAGGCTGAATTTTCAAAGGTGTTACAAGATTGCCGCTCATCTCCATATGGTGGACATCATGAGGATGAGAGAGCTTCAAGAAAAGTGTTGCAATCATGTTTTTTCTTGCATACTCTATTTAAACATACAGTGGCTTTCATAAAGAGTTGTGATCAATGTCAAAGGTTGGGTACCATATCTAGGCATCATGAGATGCCCCTCAATAATATTTTAGAAGTAGAAGTCTTTGATATTTGGGGGATCAATTTCATGGGCCCATCCTCATCTTCTAAAGGTAATTGTACATTCTTGTAGCAGTTGACTATGTCTCTAAATGGGTGGAAGCTATGGAGAGTCCAACTAATGATGCAAGACTGGTGTTGAAGTTTGGGAAGAAGAACATATTTTCCAGATTTGGTATGCCAAAAGCAATAATTAGTGATAGAGGTATGCACTTTATCAACACCTAGTTCAAAAATCTTCTTGCTAAGTATGGTGTTAGGCACAAGGTTTCCACTGCATACCATCCTCAAACGAGTGGACAAGTAGAGGTATCCAATAGGGAGATTAAGAAAATACTTCAGAAGACCGTAAATGGGCAGAGAAAAGATTGGACGGATAAGCTAGATGATGTACTTCGGGCCTATCGAACAGCGTACAATACGTCCATTGGGACATCTCCATATCACTTAGTGTATGGTAAGGAGTGTCATCTTCGTGTGGAGTTAGAACAGCAAGCATATTGGGCAATGAAGAAGCTAAACTTTGATATGACTGCTGCGGGGAAAAAAAGGTTATTGCAACTGAATGAGCTTGATGAGTTTAGACTCCATGCCTATGAAAATGCCAAGATCTACAAGGATAAGACCAAAATATGGCATGACAAACAAATTCAAGCTAGGTAATTTGAACTCGGACAACTTGTGTTGTTGTTTAATTCATAGCTTAAGTTGTTTTCGTGTAAATTACGATCGAAATGGTCTGGAACTTTTGAGGGGGTGCGTATGACACCCCATAGAGCTATGGAGTTATGGAATAAAGAGAAAATGAAGAAGTTCCATATGAATGGACATCATGTAAAGAATTATTGGGTGGATCATCCGGATAAGCACAAGGAATCTATCACTTTTGCTGATAAGTGATGATGAGCTAAGTCGTGCCACGACATAAAATAAGGAGCTATATGGGAGGAAACCCACACATGTATTATAATAGGTAGTTTAATTTTTATCTTGTAAAATCAAAATGAATAGAAAAATACAAAAAGATAAGTCGTTCCACGACCAAAACTAAGGCACTGAGTGGGAGGCAACCCACTTTTACTTACAATATTTGTTGTTTTTGTTTGAGATTGTAGGAAATTGCAAAGTGAAAATAAGAAGATTACCACATTTTAGGAAATCAATAAAGTTTGCAAAATGATAAATGTAAGTAAGGATCTTCTCAGGTAAGAAACGAGTGAAAATTATACAAGGAAATCTGATTTTGAAAAATGGCATGATGCAAAACTGGGTAGATTAATAATTGTCAAATTCCAATAAGGATCTGTGATTTCCATCGTGACACAGAGAAGTGCGATTTGACAATTGTCAAATTCCAGAGGCCTAGCGCGATATCAGCACATCGCGTAACTTGGAAAATTGACAATTGTCAAGATACAGTGACTTGACGCGAAATTTAGCGCATTGTGGTGGATAGTTAAATGGCAATTGGCATTCTCCAGTAAGGATACATGATTTCCACTGCATCGCGGAGGGGGTTAAAATTGGGCATAAAATATTAAATCAAACCTAACCTGACCCGCCCCTCTATAAATACCCCCTAAACCCTTTTTTTCCCTCTTAAGCGCCGCCCTCACTTCACTCCTACTAATCTTTTAAAAATTTCCCCAACTTTTATTCTTCTCTCAACCTTTAAGGTATGTGTTGTAAGTTTAAATTAATTTTCTTTCTTTTTTGGTCTTGTGATGTTGGCTAGCATTTCGGGTCATAATCTTGTTTTTTACTATCATAGTAGTTGTGAATTTTAGCATTGCCTTTGATATATTGTCTTGCAATCTTTGTGATGTCTTAATACAATCTTCATAATTCTGAGTTGTTAATATGATAATCAAATGGTTATATGCAGTTGGTATTTGGGGAAATCATTTTTCAAATGTTAGTTGCGAGGTCAAGGAATGTAAGGGCATTGTAGCTAGATGTGTGAAGCAAGAAGGTTTAGAAAGTTGGGGTTAATTTTATTCTGGATGAAAACGTGTTGATTATGCTCCTATTTTCCATAGTGCATATACCCTTCTTGTCTGATATTAGTTGATTTAATTGAATTCTAGAAAAATACTCCTTTGATGCATGATGCTATAGAAACATGATCTCGTTCATAGTCTCTTATTGAGTAATTAGATAGGAATAGATGAGACGGTGTTGTATGCAGAGAAAATGAGTAAGGTTGAAGTGTCCCGAAGAGCAATATGATGTCTTTAAATGTGATAATAATGACAACAAAGGGAAGTCTGAGTACCTTGAATTTTGAGGCATATGTTCTAGCTAACAACTAAGTGTGGGGTGGAAAGTCACCTGTAATGCACACTCAGTTTAGCTAGTGCCAAGTTTAACATACTCTAATATTTATTACATCTTATGTATTACAGGAATTATGGAACCACAACTAGTCAAAGGAAAGGAAAAGGCAGGTCCTTTTGCACCTGCGATAAAAAGAACAGACCATCTGAAAGTCAACTGACAAGGGTACTTAGGGCTCCACCACTTCAGAGGGGGCAGGTTCACAAATTTGGGTTCAAAGTTGTCCACAAGGATGGGAAGCAGTGGTATTCCAAGCATACGGATGCCAAATATATCTCGTAGATGTATATTGATCGTACCAGCCTTATGAGAGAATGTCCATCCATGGTACAAAGAATTGAGGCAATCAATATAAATTTCATCTTCCATCAGCCGACTGAGTGCAATTTGCACTTGGTTAGAGAGTTTTACGCAAATTGGGACCCCAGACATCCTAATCATTTGTTGAAGGTTCGCAGGAAAGTGATTTGTTTTACTGCTGCTGATATTAATGACTTATTGGGTATACTAGAAGCAAACCTAAATTTCTTGAGGTAGTTTATTATTTCTCCTCTATATGCTCATATCAGGCATCTGTTGTGTGGTCAGCGATCCTCAGCTTGTTGGTCTAGGCATCGTATTACAAGTTTGCACTCTCCCTTTCCTTATGCTCAGATAAATAAGAAAGCAAGGATGTGGGGTCATATTTTTTATTCACTCTTAATTCAAGGTAAGCATATAAGGGAGGTTACTCGGGATAGGGTATGTTTGATCTATGCCCTCATGTGTCCTGATGAGGATATAAATGTGGGCAATATGATTTTTTTTGCGATGAAGAAGGCGCGTACCCAGGCAGGGCAGAGTTTTGTGTTTAGAGGTTTGGTTACTAGATTTTTGTAAAGGCACAGGGTCAATGAAAAAGAGTTGGATTATAAGCTCGAGGTTATTACTCGCCCTGTGGATATAACACTACAAGGAGCACATCTGGGGTAATTGGCTCGATTTTGACCATGATAGAGCGACAGACGATGACTGATGAGGTACTGGGCTGGCTGTATGGTCTTATGATGATGTTATCGACGATGGGAGAAAAACAAGATATACCAGAGGAGCTCCATGTTGTAGAGCTCGACTATCCACTCGGGTACCATTATAGGACTATGTTGAGGATTGGCCCAAATTTTGTTGAGTCGGTTATGATAATATAGAAACTAATGAAGAGCACAGGTACAGGGATTTAGACATAGAGTTGGATGAAGAGAACGAGTCTGATGATGATGGAGTTAATGATGATGGGGATGATGGGGATGGCACTCCAGAGGACATGACTATTGTAGTTCCATTTGAGTGACCAGGAAGTATACTACCACTCTACAATATGATTATTTGGAAGCACTGGGACAGTGCTTTATTTAAGTGTGGGGTGGTGGTTCGTATTCTACTTCATCTTCGTTCTTTTATTATGGCTGGACAATTTTAATTTATATTTTGTTGGTTTTTGCGAGTACTAGCTATTCAGAACACTGGTCTGTAATAGTTAGTAACTTTCTAGATTGCAATTTGTTCTCTTTAGCATTTTCGCATGTTTCTTCAGTTTAAAGTATTATTTTATTGTTATTTTTGCCCTTATTGGCATGTTTCAGTTTCAAGTAGTTATGTTTTCCCTTGCCCGCTTTGGTAATTAGGAATAAACAGTCATAGTTAGTTTCCATCCCCTATGATAGATGGATGACAACCATATTAAGGGGAGTGTTCGTAGGAAGTAAAGAATAAACGAGAACCTAATCACTATCTTAGAGGAGTGTGTGGAATGGGCCATCTTCGTAGTAATGGAAATTAAATTGAGTATAAATAAGCATAAGAGTGTTTTGATTTGAGAATGATGATTTAATCTCAATAAATGAAATTTGATTTTTTGGCTTAATTTTGAATTCAATAAAGAACATGATTGGAAACCTTGGTTTGATTCCATACATGCACTATGAGTGTGAGGATTTGTGTATATTCTACATGAATAGAAATGACTTGAACTTACCCGGTGTGTTAAGAAAGAAAAATAAAAGGTGTTGGGTGTAGGAAGTGATGTAGGCATTTCTTTGACAGCCGTATTTCTAACCTAAATAAACCGACCTTGGTGCATAGTCTTAGTCAGTCTCGTTGATCCTTTAGCCTCTTTCTTTGGTAGCCTCTTTCTTAGTCAACAAAGTGTAAGTACCAATTGCAACATAACTTTGAGATTGTGATGTAAAGAGGAAGAAATTGTGCTTTTAAATTAAAGTGTTCGAGGACGAATAAGGTTTTAAGTATGGGGTGGTGATCTCAAACATATTTATATGCTCAAAGCACCATGATGTGTGAGAAAACACTAACACATTTTAGGCTTTTAACTGAGAATAATTGTGAAGTCTTAAGCAACTTTTGTCGTTTTTGATTATTTTACTTTGATATTACAGCAAAATTCATGATGTAAGGCAAATTTAAGAAAATGGATGCAAAAGAGCTAAAAACTGATGCAAAAGAACTAGAAATATGGCTAATGATATTCTTGATAAGTCGTCAGCCCTGTGATAGGAAATCAAAAATATCGTCAGATATTGCAGTGTTAGAAGTGTTAAAGTGAAATTGTGACAACATTTCTAATATGTCATCACAACTGTGATAAGGCATCTGAAATACCATCAGGCTTAAGCAGTGAATGGAGTTTTGAGTGAAGAAGTGATGACATTTCTGATAAGTCATCATGTAGCTGATAAGTCATCAAGCTTTATCGTCAGATGAAGCAGAAGATGCTAAGAATGCTGAAGGGCCTGATGATATTCCTGATAAGTCGTCAGAACCCTGACACGCCATCACAAATGACGTCACCTAATACGAAAGATTTTCTGAACATTGTGATTTTATTTTCATAATTAGGGTAAACTATTTAAAGCCTTGTTTTAGGGTTTTATGGGGAGAGCTGCACTTGAGTTTTTGGAGACAACACTTTGATATTTTATCTCTCTAAATTTTGGCTTGAAAAAGCAATTCCTTTGAAGAGATTATATTCATTATTTTAGAATTTCCTTTGTGATTTAATCTGAGAATCTCTAGTTCAATTCATCTTGTGGTAAGTTTATCTTTAATAGCATGAATTCATCTAGTTGCTTAAATTATTATGTCATGAGTGTCTAAATTCCTTTAACCTGAATTATGGGATCTTGGCTTAGGTTTTGATAAGGTGCTAAGTATTCAAGATTTAAAAGGTGGTAGGACTTCTTGATAATCCTGAGGTTTTAATTATTGTCTGTTGGTTGCAAATGATAGATACACCTACTTTGATTTGATTGAGAAAGAAATCAAATACAGTGGGAAGTGAATTATCAACAGGGACTTGGAAATACTCCGTTTAATAATCAGCACTATAACAAGGTTGATTAACCTGATGTAAAATCTGTCATGAATATAAATTCCTTGAGTCCAAGAGGATTAGGTAATTAAATGCTTAAATAGGTCAAGAGATATTTAGGTATAGCTTCGATAAAGATAGCTTGTTGTCCTATCTACAGTGAGAATCTTGAACCACTAGTAGTATCTGTTAAGTATCGAAATCCCTAGTGATCATAATTCTGGTTTTTCCATAAACTCTTGATTACGAACACTGAAAGTAAAGTGACCAATAATTACTTGTTAAACGCAAACCCCCATTTTACTTTCTTTTAGTATCGTTTGCTTGAATTTAACTTGTAGCTTTAGTTTCAAACTAGTTTAATCGCCACTCACATTGTTCCCTGTGGATTCGACCCCGACTTCAAAGTTGGGTAAATATATTGACGACGACCGTCTTGCACTAAAATTAACCTGTAAGTTGAGTGTTACCAAAAATGGCACCATTGTCGGGGAACAAATTTGGCGTATTAAGTTAGTTTGGAATTTTAGCTTACTTGCTTAAATTCAAACTTGTAAATATTTATTTTTGGTTTACGTTTATCTATTTTATTAGGTAGATTTTTATTTTAGTTTACTTACTACTATGGCATCGTGGAATGAACATGATCTTGGTGGTTAGAAATATTATTTTGATGATCCATGTCCAGATTTTGATGGACCTCACTTTTGGCAAGACTGTAGATATGCTCCCCGGAGAGTGATGTATGCACCATCTTTATCCTATCGGGTGTACGATTGTTCTTTATGTAGTGGTCAAAATGGACATTGGAGTGATTGCCCAAATGCCCCATTCCCCTATTGTGCTAACCCAAATTCTAGTTCTTCTTATGAGTCTGACAAGTCTTATGGCCAAGAAAAGAAAGAACGAAGCACCTAAAAGAGTGTCATGGAAGCTACGTTTCAACGAATGTTAGATCTCCAGAAAGAAACATATGATATCGTATGTGATATACATCAAGGCATAAGGCCAATAATTCATGGGGATATGGATATAGAGGTCAATCATCTACAACACTCTTCTACATCATGTTTAGATGATATCTTGTCTATGGAATCATTTAAAATAATGGAAGAGTGTAAGGATGAAGATCCAGAATCCAATGTTGATGATGAGCTTGATGTTGAGCATCCCTCAATGATTTCCCAACCAACCAAACCATTCATGAAAAAAGATGCCGAAGATGAGAAAATGGCACTGGGGTTGAAAGAAGAAACCAACCACAATACTTGTGAAGACTCTAGTCCATTTTGGGGTAAAGATATTAATAGGGATGTTATTCCAAAATTGAGGGTTAGTCCTCATTCGAACCATTTTTCAACATTATTCTTGGTGGATGTGATAAAAGTCAAATCACCCAAGCAAATGATGAATTTTGAAAATGAGGAGGGAAATTCTTACATTTCGGAGTTTGTCCTTCCAAAAGGGTACACTACAACCCCAATCTTGAAGTCTAAGAATTTTAAACATCAATGTCCATTTAGTGGCTTTTGAAGATCCTCACTGTTTTCTAATGAGCCCACACAAAAGTTCGATGCAAAATTGGGCAAGTGGTTCAAGTCTTCAAAGAGGCATGATAGAACATTCCTTATCATGCCCTCATATTCGCCCAACGGACCTAAAATATGTAAAAATCGAATGATGGGCTGACAATTCAAATCGTCTAAGTGGAGGGATAAAGGATGACTAAATATTGTCATGTCGCGCTACGAAATTAGGCATTTCTTGGGAGGCAACCTATGGTATTTTGTTGTTTGTATTCGTATTATGTGATTGACATCAGATCTTCGCACCCATGGTTCCACAGGTATATTTCTAACTCTCTTGTTTTGGTTTGACGTATTGGGGATATTGCATGATTTTAAGTTAAGGGTGGAGCTACTTGTGGGTGTTGTTGTCCTCTTGGGTTTTTGTTGTTGTGCCTCTTTTTGCTGGAGTCTTCTTCCTAGTAGAGCCATCATGTTTAGGTGTATTGTATTTTGTTTTGTGATGTGTTGTGGTTAACCAGGGGGAAAATAAGTATCTAGGGTAGTTGACATATTTTTTATAAGTTTTGAGACTGATAAACACCTCTCCGTTGGTCTGTTTTATAACTGTGTGATATGCATTTATGTGTGACCACTGTGCACCTTGTTATGGCATTAGTACTAGTGACGTGTAACTATGCTAAACAATCGCATGAACCGGATAGGTAGTAGCTTGCAATACACCGTTGTGCCATATGGGTGTGAGTTACTACCTAGTTTCCTTTGTGTGTTAAATTCAGAACTTGCCCGATTGGCCTTGCCTTGGTTGTAGGAGAGTGGTTAGGAAAGGACCATAGGCCATTATTGATATTAGTCCACTTTTAGCCTATTTGACCTTCCATGTGTGAATAATATCCCTTGATCCTGATTTTGAGCCTGAATGTCTATGCTTTTTATTATACCTATCACCTTCCAATTTGAATCATAATGAACCTGTTTTGGCCTTGTTCCTCCTTGGACATTATGCACTTTGACTTAGGAAAATCGCCTAAGTTAAGGGTGGCTAACATAGGAGTGCGTGATGTAAAATGAGTATGAAGAAAGGTAAAATAAATGAAAAGAATAGAAAGATAGGTTTGGTGAAAAAGAATAAATGAAAAAAAAATACCGCACCGATCCGGAGTATGTGTGATCAAGAAAGGAGAGAATTACGTAAAGGTTGATATTTGAGACCCCAAAAATAGTGTAGTGCCAAGGAGTCTTAGTCATTTTAAATATCATTGTGTATCATACCAGCCCCAAGCCTACGTTATAAAGCCGAAGAAAAGACCTATAGCGATCCTAACTTAACTGTCTGAAAACTTAGGCAACAAAAATAAGGGCAAGTATATGGTATTTGACATGCATTGATTGGAATTTCTTTTTGAGAGTGAGTGTCTGTTGACCGTCCCTGCATTTACATGCTTGACGTAATATATGAGTGAGGAGGTACTTCGTTATTTTAAGGGCACATCGGTTACATTGCTAGTTGCCTACTTGTTTGGGTAGTGTAATTTGTACATATGCATAGTTATTATTGCTATGTTGATCCCATATCTTGATTCCTTTCTGTCACATTGTTGATCTGCATGGATATGCACAGCTGAGTTTAAAGTGATTGAAAATGGTGAGAGTGAAATTAATGATCAACTGTCATAGGTATCTTATGTGTCTCGTGGTTAAGCATCGTAGTTTTGTGTTTTAGATGCTTGAGGACAAGCAATTGCTTTAAGTTGAGGGTGTTGATGTGTGAGTAAATGCTAACACATTTAAGGCTTTTAACTGAGAATAAGTGTGAAGTATTCAAAAAATTTTGTCGTTTTTGATTGTTTTACTTTGATATTACAGTAAAAGTCATGATACAAGGCAAATTTAAGGAAATGGATGCAAAAGAGCTAAAAACTGATGCAAAGGAACTGGAAATGTAGTTGACGACATTCTTGATAAGTCGTCAACCCTGTGATAGGCTATCAAGAATGTTGTCAGATGTTGCAGTGTTAGAAGAGTTAAAGTGAAACTGCGACGACATTTTTGATATGTCATCACAACTGTGATAAGGTGTCAAAAATACCGTCAGGCTTAAGCAGTGAATGGAGTTTTGAGTGAAGAAGTGATGACATTTCTGATATATCGTCATGTAGCTGATAAGTCGTCAAGCTTTGTCGTCAGTTGAAGAAAAAGATGCTAAGAATGCTGGAGGGACTGACGACATTCTTGATAAGTCGTCAGGACCCTGACACGTCGTCATAAATAACGTCACCTATTTCAAAGGATTTTCTGAACATTGTGATTTTATTTTCATAATTAGGGTAAACTATTTAAAGCTTGTTTTAGGGTTTTATGGGGAGAGCCGCACTTGAGTTTTTGGAGACAACACTTTGATATTTTCTTTCTCTAAATTTTTGGCTTGAAAAAGCAATTCCTTTGAAAAGATTATATTCATTATTTTGGAATTTCCTTTGTGATTTAATCTGAGAATCTCTAGTTCAATTCATCTTGTGGTAAGTTTATCTTTAAAAGCATGAATTCATCTAGTTGCTTCAATTATTACGTCATGAGTGGCTAAATTCCTTTAACCTGAATTATGGGATCTAGAGTTAGGTTTTGATAAGGTGCTAAGTGTTCAAGATTCAAAAGGTGGTAGGACTTCTTGATAATTCTAAGGTTTTAATTGTTGTCTGTTGGTTGCAAACGATAGATACACCTACTTTGATTTGCTTGAGAAAGAAATCAAATATAGTGGAAAGTGAATTATCAACAGGGACTTGGAAATACTCTGTTTAATAATCAACACTATAACAAGGTTGATTAACCTGATGTAAAATCTGGTCATGAATATAAATTCCCTGAGTCTGAGAGGATTAGATAATTAAATGCTTAAATAGGTCGAGAGACATTTAGACATAGCTTTGATAAAGATAGCTTGTTGTCCTATCCACTTTGAGAATCTTGAAACACTAGTAGTATCGGTCAAGTACCAAAATCCCTAGTGAACATAATTCTGGTTTTCCATAAACTCTTGATTACGAACACTGAAAGTAAAGTGACCACTAATTACTTGTTAAACTCAAACCCCCATTTTACTTTCTTTTAGTATCATTTGCTTGAATTTATCTTGTAACTTTAGTTTCAAACTATTTTAATCACCACTCACATTGTTCCTTGTGGATTCGACCCCGACTCCAAAGTTGGGTAAATATATTGACGACGTCGCCTTGCACTAAAATTAATGTGTAATTTAAGCATTATCACACCAATATGCACTCAGATTTAGACTTAGTTCAAGAACTTTTGTGTGAATTCTTAAGTATAATTCATCTTTTATTCCATTTCATGCCTAATGGGTATGATTAGTACTTTCAGGCTAAAAATCATGAAGAATTGAGCGCATTTGGATACAATGATGCTATAGAAGGATTGAAGGAATACAAGGGAGCGAAATAAAGCTAAAAAAGGGAAGCTGGAAAGTAGGAATCCTCATTTGAAGACACTCCGCATCGCGCTGACCAACAAAATAGCAATGGTCAAATTCCAGTGAAGGTTCGCGAAATCAACGCATCGCGGAGAGGTGTAAATTCTCACTTGGCACTTTTCAGTACAGGTCCTCGAAACCACCGCGTCGCAGCGCAGTCCCACTTATCAAATTTTATGATCTGAAAGTTAGAGCGTCGCGGAGGATGGATATTTCACAATTGTCCAAATTCAGTGGCTCACCGCGTTAGTGACGCATCGCGGCGAGGGTGCATTTTACAAATTTCAAGGAATATTTGAGCTCCGTGATTGCATAGATTTTAATGAAAAATAGCAATTGAAGGCATGGCGCGACGCGTCGGGTGACAAAATTGGGAAGATTTTAAGTGTTTTGTCCCAGCTCTAAAAGAAAAAATCCAAGATAATTTTGGGGACTTTTTGGCAAAGATAGTAGCGGCGGGAAAAGCAGAAATTTATCTCTTTTAGGGTTCTTACACATTTCAATTTCTTTACTTCAAGACTTGTTTTGGGTATGATTAATTACTTATTTTGGATGATGAATTCAAACATGAGTAGCTAAACACCCTATTTTTGGGGTTGAGGCTAAGAACATGATTACTCTTTTATATTCTTAATTTCTTTGTTCGTAGGATAGAATGAAGAGATTAGGGAGCAAGATTCTTATTCTTTTATGAAATAAGGGATTTAAATTAGCATCTAGGATAGGGATATGCCTAGAAAACTTGCTTGGTTCACTTGCAAGAAGACAACTTTATGAATCTAGAAGAATTGTTGTATCTCTGCGGGAGTTACAGCTACAACATTCAATAGATAAAAGATTTGAGGTCGGAATACCAAGATCGTTGCATAAACCTTGCGAATCATCAACCAGATAACCAATTAAACTATGATAAAAAATAGAGAATTGTATGATTTTTCGAAATACCTCAACCCTGGAATCATCCTCATTATTGATTACAACCGTTGTTTGATTTGCTCTAGTCGTCACTAATTATTTCCTGCTTAATAATTTACATTTTTATTTATAATATCAAAATCATCTTGATACTTTCAAACACTTAATACCCAATTTTCTTAAACTAAAGATTGAAATAATTTCTAATTTCTTGATCCTCGTGGGAATGATATCAGACTGTCTAAGTCATTATATTACTTGCACGATCACGTACACTTGCGTGTGCGTAGAGACAAAATAATTTGATATATAGTAGACCCTCTAACTCGTCATATTCTAGAAGTAATAGTCGATGAAAGTTGACCCAAATAAGAGCATCTGCTAAAACTCTATTGATAACAAGTCCTCTACTCAACTTTTAGTTAAGGGACCTCTATGATCTCAATTCACGTACAAATAGATTCCCACACTACTTAATTGATAAACATACTTATATTCACATAGGAGTCATTGGTTTAGGGACCCTTATGCGTAGGAATGACGATTTAAGCTCTAGCCTGAATAAGCGGGTTCTTACAATGACATAGAATAAAGTGGTTATTTGACAAATTTTTCAAGACTTGTATCTAAATGGCAAAATAAACTTTAAAAGTAGGTATTTTACTAACTTTACCTAGAAATTTATGGGTTTTCCACATCACACAAAAATAATCAAACGGTAATAAAGGAAATTTGAACCCAGAATCAAGAGGTCAATAAAATTTTTACAAGTCTCTTTACTTCACTATACCAAACAGCACACTTTGTTTATGACATCCCAACTTATAATTTTATTATATATTTAATATATTTCTCTATATAAATATCAAATCCGCAATAAAGTTTTTGATTTTTCGAGAACTCCCATCCAACCCCTGATCTGGCCGTGGTGTTTAGAAAATCAATTATTTCATTATACAAAGATAAATTATATCGGATAAAGTGAACGTGCATGTATTCACCTGCTACTGGTACATTATTGTGTATATTTTATCCATCGCTAGCTGGAGATCATCCATTAGTTATCAGTGCTTACTTGTTCAGTTTCATTCCCTAGATTATCTGGTCTATAAATAATCCTAATATTTTAGTATCTGAATCAGATATTACCTTATTCTTAGGTACAAAACTTCCTCTGACCAAAAAAAAAAAAAAAAAGAGATGCGAAACTCCGTAGAAAAATGGTAGGTAAACAAAGTCTCTTTGTACTATAATACCTGTCGAAAGGGTATAAGAATTCCTCCGTATATCTGAATCCTTTTCCTCTTCTCTCCTCTCCTCAAGTCTTTGCTTCAAGAAAAGCCAAATATTATCTTCTTTGTTTTGCATTTCTATTAATCGAATACCCCCATTAGCATCCTTAGCAAGTTCCCCTCATTCCTAAGTGATTTTTTTTTTGTTTCTGGTTTTGATTGAGGAAAAGGAGTACCGGAAAGATTGAAGTTTTAACAATTTAGATATCAAGCAAATTAGGTTTGCTCGGTGTTTTAATGCAAAGGGTAGAGAACATTCACAAAGCAGGGGTTACTGTTTTACTGGTCTGTGGGTATAGTTATGCCAGAGATCTTAGATGACCATGAAGGCAGTCCATCCCTACTATCCGTCGCCGTTGCCAACGCCGAATTAACTCCGGTGGAGGATATCAATTCAAACCTATTGGACAAGTATAAGCTGGGGAAACTCCTGGGTTGTGGCGCATTTGGTAAAGTGTATCATGCCAGAGACATTAATACGGCACAAAGCGTTGCGATTAAGGTCGTCAGCAAACAGAAAATCTTCAAAGGTGGTCTAACTGCGCACGTTAAACGAGAGATCTCTATCATGCGCCGGTTGCGTCACCCTCATATCGTACGCCTACATGAAATTCTCGCCACGAAGAAGAAAATATACTTCGCCTTGGAATTCGCTAAAGGAGGTGAACTATTCTCAAAGCTCGCTAAAGGCCGATTTAGCGAAGATCTCAGCCGACGATATTTCCAGCAGTTAATATCGGCCGTTGGATATTGCCACTCTCGCCGCGTCTACCACCGTGATTTGAAACTGGAGAATTTATTACTGGACGAAAATTGGGACTTGAAAGTTACCGATTTCGGATTAAGCGCTGTCGGGGATCAAATGCGACCCGGCGAGTTGCTCCATACACTTTGCGGGACTCCTGCTTACGTGGCGCCGGAGATTTTGGCGAAGAAAGGTTATGATGGTGCTAAGGTGGATATATGGTCATGTGGTATTATCCTTTTTGTGTTCAATGCTGGATATTTACCCTTCAATGATACAAATTTAATGACCATCTATAGGAAAATTTACAAAGGTGAATTCCGCTGTCCGAAATGGACCTCGCCCGAGTTGAAGAGGTTGCTGACACGGTTACTTGATACTAACCCGGTTACTCGTATCACTGTTGAAGAGATTAAGAATGACCCGTGGTTTCAAAGAGGGTATCAAGAGGTCAAATCAGAAAACCAATTCGAAATCAAGTTGGGTCTGGAATCTGCCGAAAAATTTCTCAACGCATTTGATATTATCTCGTATTCCTCTGGTTTTAATTTCTCCATTTTGCTTAAAGATAATGGTGGATTCATCAATAAGGAACGGTTTGTATCAATGGAGTCACGGGAGAAGATAATCAGGAAAGTTGAGGAGGTGGGGAAAGCGGAGGGGATGACAGTGGTACAAAGGAGTGGAGCCTCCGTCAAGGTGGAGGGGCAGAATGGTAATTTTGTATTAATGGTGGTGGTTAACCGGTTAACTGAGAAACTGGTAATAGTGGAAATTGAGAAAAGGGAGACTGAAGGTGAAATATGGAAGAAGAAATTCAAGCCGCAGATAAGTAGTTTTGTTTATCAAGAGGAAGGACCAAATTCTGGTAGCTGACAAGGACATTTGGCCTTAAATTTTAGCAATCAATGATTTTTAGTGAAATATTCGAAGGGAAGCAAATTAACGTGTTGTACTACTATTATTATTTATTATTATCACTGCTATTAAAAGATGTTTAACTTAAACACGATTTATTATCTATATCTATATTTATAATATATTAAAAGTGTGAACAATCTTAGTAAAATAATTTAAACTTTTGATCGACTTCGCAATAAACAAAATTATTTTTTCACATATTTCCAATAATTATTAATTAATTATTAAAAATTTAAAGAGTTCTAAAATATATCGTAAAAAAATATATATGATAAATTTGAAATATTATTTAATTTAAGTTCTTTTCAAAGTCA
The DNA here is from genome assembly GCA_030864225.1 of Capsicum baccatum var. pendulum. Taxonomy (NCBI): domain Eukaryota; kingdom Viridiplantae; phylum Streptophyta; class Magnoliopsida; order Solanales; family Solanaceae; genus Capsicum; species Capsicum baccatum. The sequence goes on from CM061550.1 coordinate 44,095,351, forward strand.
TATTAATTAATTGTTTATAAACATAAGACTTTGATTTCTAATAAATATTAATTATAACGTTCCTTTTCCAACTTTAAGAGTTTTTCCTTTTTAATAGGATTTGTTCTATTTTTTTTAATCATAATTGAAGTTTTGTTTTTTGATGGAAATTTAAAAAAAAAAAAAATATTTCATATTTGATTAATCCTTTTATGGAGGAAAAATATTTGGACTTCTTTAAATTGAGGATCCTTTGTTATTACAAATAATACAATAGCATTCATAAGTAACGAGTTTTTTTTTTTTGGAGAGATTTTTCTGTAGGTTTTATGTTTGTAATATTATTTTTTCAATATGTAGGTCACTTAGCTAAAACATATTAAATATTATGTTGAGTTATGAAATAATAAAGAACAAAGAAGAAGAGTAGAGAGAATAGAGAGTAATTCTTATTTCTCTTGAGGGATGAATTACAATGAAGAAAAAAAAATCCTTTATTTATAGGGAAAAACTAAGTTTGAGGTTTATAACTTTTCCATAAATAGACATACACAATATATGGTAAAGTAGGTATTTACTATACATGGTAAAGTAGACATTCAATATATATGGTACATTTATAACACTCCCCCTTGAAAGTCTAATTGATAGATTATATGCATATATGCTTCCTCATTAAAAACCTTACAATAAAAACCCAGTGGGATAAAACCTCGTAAGGAAAAAAGAGTACAACGCGTATTAACTTTCCCTAATGAGAACATCCTTGAACCTTTGCATTCCGATCTTGTGCACTATCTTCTTGAAAGTTGCAATTGAAGGAGACTTGGTGAATAAATCAGTCACATTGTCACTTGAACGAATCTGTTGCATATTAATATCACCATTCTTTTAGAGCTCATGTATGTAGAAAAGTTTTGACGAAATGTGCTTCGTTCTATCTCCTTTTATGGATCCTCCCTTAAGTTGTGCTATGCATGCTTCATTATCTTTATATAAGATTGTGGGTATATTATCACAATTCAAACAATATTTTTCTCGAATGAGATGTATTATGTCTCAACCATACACATTCTCAGCTTGCTTCATGAATAACTATTATCTCAGCATGGTTCCATGAAGTGGTTACGATAGAATGCTTTGTATAAGGCTTATTATAAGGCTAACGACTTATCAGACAAGTCGTCAGCTATACTTCCTTCTTTACTTGCTCAGAAATTAACTTTTTTACTTGCTTAGAAATTAACTTTTTTACTCCCGTTATTGTTGATTCTCTTGCATCTTGACTTATACTATAATATCAAAGAGAAAACAATCAAAAATGATAAAAGTTGCTTAAGACTTTGCAAATATTCTCAATTAAAAGCCTCAAACGTGTTAGCATCTGCTTACACATCAAGTAGTACTTTCCATATGCAATTGACTTATTTGATAGTATTGAACTTTTACAATGCTTGTACTTTATATCATCATATGGCTATATCACTATATGATCTAATATATTAGTGCGATTATAGTACGGCCATTTATTCTAATTCATAGCATATGACGATATACTAGGTGGCTTCTAAGAATTCCTAATGAAGACAAACAAACTCTATAGTTTCTTGACTTGACGGGAGTAATAGAAATGTTTTGACCTCAACCAATTAATGCAAGAAGCATGAATATGCATAATTCAAATAAAAAGGATACGTGGTCATGTGTTAGGCATATATAAACCAAAAACTCTATTCGGATATATCAAGTAGACTATCTCGGCTACTTTAGTAGGAACAAATGATTACAAGTCATGCCTTAAAAGTGAAGGAAGTTTTATCTTGACATACCTTTGATGTCTTCCTAGCTAATGGTAGGACCACAAGTATCAAACAATTCAACCCACGGAAATGTAACCTTTGTTTTGAGAACTACTAATATCCACAATTCGATAGATAACCAGTTTTCCGTCTTAATATTTCAAAATCAATATTGAGAAACCATTGACCTTTCTTCCTTCCAACCCAAATTTGTTAGGGGTTGTTTTAGTAGGGTTCACCGGCTAGGACAGTGGTGAATTTCGCCGGTGCTGGTTCGCTGGCGATCGAAACTGTGGAGAAAGAAAGAGAACAGCGAGAGAGGAAGGGGTCAGCTGGGCTGACTGGAATAAGGGAGAGATAGAGAGCAGAGAACGGGAGCGACGACGGTGGAGGTTTCGTCCACTGACGACTGTTGTTGCCGGCGAAGCTGTGGCGCAGTAACGTTAGAGAGAGAAAGGAAAGAGGCGATGGTTTTGGATAAGATGATCAAGATTTTCTTCCCTTTTTCTTTAAGTATTTTTGTAGAGAAAATGAATAATAAAGTGGCCCCACTTGCACCAAAAATTTATATATATCTATATATATAATAAAACTTCTTACTTATTCTTTAATCCACCAGCCACAACCATACATATTATATACACTACATTTACATACACAAACATATATATTTACACACAATATGATTTTCTTTAAAATGTATGTACCGCATAAATTTCTATAAACTAAGAGTTATACTCATCTAAAATTTATCGAGGTGTTACAATTAATACCTCATGAAAAGGATTATGAGGCCAATTTTTGCTTTTTTCTCTTTGCGGGTTAGAAAATTTCCCATTATTTTGAATTTAAATTTTTAAGTTGTCACTCAATTAATCATATTTAACATTTACATGAATTTGTAATATATGTTAAAGCACGCATTGAAAAACTAATTTAAATAATAAAAAAGATCTAAATAAAAATTAATTGATTTTAAAGTCCTAAATTAACACACACGGGAGACATTGTGGTTACATAATGTATTAAATTAAGGGATAACTACGTGGCTTAACAAACATAGATTCCTAATGACCCTATTTAGCCTAAGTTTTAACTAAGTACAATCCATAGCCTATCTTGTCAATTAAATATAATTCACAACCTCTCTAATTTATTTTCTCTCTTTCTCTACCTTGTTTTTCTTTTCTAGTTTTTCTTCATTCTTTTTTCTTTTTCTCTTTCTTTTTTATTTTTCCTTTTTTTTTTCATTTATGTTTTTTCATTTTTTTCCTTTTTATGTTTTATTTTTTTTAATCTTTTTTTATATTTTCTTTCTATTTTTCATCTTTTTCTTTATTTCTTTTTTTGCAGTCTTTTTTTGTATTTTTTTGAATCTTTTTTTCGTTGTTTTTCATTTTTTTTATTTTTTGTCATTTTTCTCCATCTTTTTTATTTATATTTTTTGTTTGTTGTTGTATTTTATATTTTTAAAATTTTTATATTTATTTGTATCATACTATATATTTTAAGTAAATTTATTATTTGTAGTTGAATAATTTAGCCATGAATATGTATAATTTATCATTCGTATTTATATGCAAATAAGTATATTAGTTAATTATATTTGCTTGAGACTAAAATACATAACTATGCAATGTGTCATCCAACGCAAATATATCATAGGTATTTGTATTTCAAACTTATCATTTATATTTGTATATAAATAAGTATCATTTTGCATGCATATGGTTCAAGTTGCATAAACATGTATTATTTGATACAAATGTAACATTTGTATTTATATAATTTAACATTTGTATTTGTATAATTTATTATTTTTATTTTTATTTTTTAATTTGCATCAATAAAATACAAATTGTATCAATAAATGTAAATACAAGTGTTCATAGAAATAAAACTAACAATTATTTTTCTATTATTTAAAAATACAGATGATGTTGTTAACTATAAATTCAAACACAAACAAATGAAAATACAAATATAAATACAATATGCAATTAACGTATAAATATAAAATAATTCTTTAAAAATACAAATGCATCGATAAAAATAGAATACAAATACAAATATAGATACAAGAATAATACAATCATAAAATACAAATACCATATCCAGTCAATTATAAAGAACAAATACAAAATAATTCTTTAAACTATAAGTGTGAATTGTATAAAATATAAATGACGGTACGAACTAACAAATACAAATGTAAGTGCTAACTATAAAATACAAATACAAATGCGAACTACAAAATACAAATACAAGCGCGAACTTTAAAATATATATACAATTGAATCAAGGAATACAAAAATATAAATGATGGTGTGAATACTAATACGATAAAAAATTGAGGTATTACGTTATCATCCATGACTTGTACTCAGGTAGTTATATTTTTCAAAAATATAAAAAATATAAAATAGAATAAAAAATAAACAAAGAAAATAAGTACAAAAAAAGCCAAAAACAAAATCAAAAAAGAAGATTAAAGAAGAAAGAGAAATAGAAGTTAGAGATAGAAGAGAGAAACAAAGAAAAAGATAGGGAAAAAAAGCAAAAGAAAATAGGAAAAAATAGGAAAGAAAAAAGGAAAAAAAAAACAAAAACAAAAATAAAAAAAAATAAAAAAAAAAATGGAAAAGAAAAAAAAAAGAAGTGGTAGTGTCTTTGGTTTGAATAAATAGATAGTGTATTTATGAATTTTTATAAATACACACTACTGAGTAAAAGTGAATACAATGACTATAAATGATAACATTGTAAAGTATGGCTATGAAAGGTGGGTTTTATATCAAACTCTCGCTATTTTTGAAACTTCCCCTTAAATTAAGTATATGTTTGGAAAAACCTTAGGTCCAAGGATGAGAGATTGGATTAAAATAAATCTAACAAACAAAATAAGGTTTAATTTCTATTGTTTTCAAAACTTAAAAAATTTAATTTTGTTCTAGAAGCATTTTTAAGAAAAATACATTTAAAAGCATTTTTAAAAACTTGGTCAAATACTAATAATTTGTCAAATACTAATAGTTGCTCCAAAGAGAGACATCGAAGTAATTTTATAAATTGAACTCATTGAACCAAAGAACACGTGCAGAGCGCGTATACTACTCCTAGTTCCACAAAAATTGTATAAATCATTATAAATAGATCATTTTGATCAATTTCTCATCAATTTGTACTTAAAAAAATGTCTATTGGATACTTTTTTAAAAAAAATAATTAATTAAATAATTAACCATTTAACTCGACCTCAGACTCTTCAACTCCCTCCTTTATTCAGATAGTTTTTCTCTCTTTTCAATTTCTCTCACATCATTCTATCTTTCACTTTCTCGACTAAAATGGTACTTTGAGAATGATAGACAGAGCGTACATAGCTAAATTATGAACTTTATTGGTCAATTTCTTGGGAGAAAAGCTGATTAAACAAGAAAATTAAAGATTTGAAATGTTAGAATTTTTTGTATTTAAGTAATTTTGTAAAATTTTATATTTTTTATTTATGTATTTGGAAATATTTTTGGGAAAACACGTTAGAGAATGTTATAGTGAAAATCATGTTAGTATAAATTTATTGAGTTATTTTATACTATGTATTTGATACTTGCTAGTCCTAAAATTTTGTAGTGTTATGTTGTGCTATCTATATGCTTGTATATATAGTTGTTATTGTTAGAGTGTTGCAGAAAACACATATGTAGTATTTTTTTTTTTTTGAAAAATATTTCAAAATTATACTCTTAAAGTTTTATTTTTATATGTTTGGACTGTTGGAATTTATAATTTTGTTTATTGATTCAATGTGTTTGTGTGGTTGAAACATTACTTTTTCAGAAATCTTGACTTTTGTTTTGATAACTTTAAGATGGTATCATGTAAAATTGTATTCGGTCCTCTACCTGATTATATTGGTGGGGTTTTGACTGAGTTTCTAGGCAAAGAGGTTGATATGATGTCCTACTTTGAGTTGAGAGACTAAATAAACTATTTAGAATATACAATAGAGTGTGACTTTTTTTTAGGTGGGATGAATTTTTTTGATATAAATTAAATATGACAGGGTTATTTGTGACATTGTTAGCAAGTTAAAAAATGGAGATAAATTTGAGATTTATGTTTCTCATGGGATTAATGAACTTTACCAGGACCCAATTGAATTGGAGTTTGTCCTATGTGAGAGATAGTGGGGTGGGTGATGAATCTTTAAATCCTTTTAATAAAGTTAATGCTTCTAACCCTAATATTCAGCCTCCTTCCACTACGTTTTCTTTCAACTCTTGTGTTGAAACTCTCAATCCTCCTGTTAAAAATTCTAACCCTGCTGATCAACCGCCTCCTTCTACTGTACATTTCAACCCTCTTGATCCTACAATAGATGAGGATCTAAGTGATGATGATTTAAAAAAATGATTCAGAATCTGAAAAAGATACTAGTGAAGAAAGTGATGTTGACAGTGACGTCCATCAAAAGTATATTGATACAAGTACAAGCAAGACGAATTTCAATAGGTCAAAAAGGATAAGTAGAGGTACAATGTTTGGATAGATTTGTGTTGTTGAAAAGGGTTTCGACATAGGGTATAATGATACAAATAGTAATATTACGAATATGCTTAGTTGGTAAGCTAGTAGGTGATGAACCTTACTATCTAAGTGATTAAGTTCCTAGCTTTGAAATAGATGATAAAGTAGGCTGAGAATATGGTGAAGAAGTTGATCAAGTAGTGCATAAACCTGTGAGAAGAAAGAAAAAAATAAAGTAGAGTTTTTTTTTATGAAAATTATAAAAAATTATTTGAGAATTAGGATTGATTTTTTCAAGTTCAAAGAAACTTAGGCTAGCAGTGATCAGATATGCAATTCAAGAAAAAATTTAAATATTAAAGTATATGAATTTGGCTGACAGAGTTAGAGCGAGGTGCTGCAAAGAGACTTATCCTTGATTGTTATGTGATACTAATGACAAAACTAGAAGAGATTTTATTGTTAAAAGATACAATCCTATTCATATTTGTTTGACATCAACTTTTAACAATCTTTTCAACTCAAAATTTCTGACCAGTAAGTAAAAAGACAGAATAACTCAACAGCCAATTATCAAAATTATCCAATTATAAGAGATTATTATAAAGGAGTTAGATATTCATGTTGGTAGGACAACGGTGAAAAGTGCTAAGAGAAGAGTGTTACAAGAGATTGTAGGCGATTGCATTATAGAGTATGGTGGGATTTTTAATTACAAGAATGAGATTTTGAGAAGTAATCCAGGTAGCACTTGTGTAGTTAAGGTTGGGGAAGCTAATGAAACTGAACAATTGATATTTGAAGGTTTTTATGCGTGCTTTCATGCTTTAAAGAAAGAAATCTTTGGAGGTGCTAGAGGGTTGATTAATTTTTATGAATGTTTTCTCAAAGGTGTGTGTAAAAGTCAGTTGGTGGCGGTTGTTTGCTGAGATAGAAAAAAACAAATACTGCCTATTGCTTGGACAGTTCTTGAGGTTGAAAATCAGTTTAGCTGGGGATGGTTCCTTAAACTATTAAGGAATGAATTTGATCTTGGAGAAGAGCATCAACTAAGCATCATTACTGATATGAAAAAAGTATGACTATATTCTTAATAAGTGCACTGTTTCTTTTAGTTTTGCAGTTTAGTATGCTATCTTGCTTCGTTGGGGACTGAAAATTACTGTTAAAGAGCTATTTCCACTAGTTGACACAAAAATGTGCTAGACATATTCTTTTTAATTGATGCAAAACCTGAAAAGGGATAGGAAAAAAGACTATTTTGGAGAATTGCAAAATCCACATTTCAAACAAAATTGAAGGAGCATATAGAAGAAATGAAGTTATTAAGAAAGGATGGTTTGGATAATTTTCTATGGACAACTTGGGGACATAGTGCAAAAGGTACAATGAAGAACATAACAAATGTGATGTTGTGGACAACAATATAGCAGAGAGTTTTAATGCATGCATACTGCTTGCAAGGTTAAAAACAATCATTATAATGCTTGAGGAGATTAGGGTGAAGATAATGAAAAGAATTGGTGAGTTGATACAATTTTCAAACACTTGGATCATTGATATTTCTCCCATGACCTTGAAGTTTCTCCAAGAAAATATTGATAAGTCAATGCAGTGCAACTTGTCTTAGAATGGAGAAAAGGGTTTTGAGATTGAACACAAGGGACTAAATGCACAACAAGTAGTATTAGTCTAGAGTTTTCATTTAACCAAGCATAACTAGTCTTTTTTTTCATTTTAGAAAGCCAAATTTCATTAAAGATATGTAAAGTTCTAATTAGTAAGTCAAAAAACCCAATTTAAGTCCATAAGGCTAGTATGTCAACGATACCAAATCCAACAAACATAATATAGCAATCAAGCTAACCCAATCCTAATCACCAGTATCAAAAAGTAATTTTATAACTATTTATATCAAAAAAGAAAGTTATCCGAATGTAACCTCTTTTAAAAAAAAAGTGATAAAGCCAACTACAAGTCTTCCAAATTCAACGTAAGGAAAGCAACTACCTAAGCCTAGACTAAGACTTCTAAATTCAATCGAAGAGTCCCCAGTAAGCTAAACTAAGTTCTAATGGAGAAGCAACTACCAATTTAAAAAAAAATAGTGTTGAAATTTATTGGAAAACTCCTTAACGACGAGAATGATCAAGATTTTCCAAAACAATTATGAGAAGAATAGGAACCCGCCAATAATTAGCCTAATACCACAACAATATTGTAAAAGAGAGAAGTCTAAATAAAGGTAAGTCTAACCTATTTAGACGTCATTGAAAGCACTCAAAATCCTCTATATCAAAGTTTTTTCTATTTAGAGAGACTTTTGACCATTGTCACATTATCAAAATAATAATCTTGAAATCATGACAAGAACAACGATGCTCATATTTTAAATTTATGCTATAAGTTAGAAATCAAGCTAAAAATCATTAGTGGGGCCCTCTTTTGAAATTGAAAAATTACATTTACAACTATGTCCCTATCATGATCCAAAAATCGATAGGTCGTGATGGCACTTGTCAAGGTTCTCTTACCATGGCGATCCTTGACAAGTAAATCTCTAAACCAAACTAATAAACGCGAGAAAAAAATAAAATGACCCAAGGTAAGGCTTCTGGAACAAAGTCGAACCACATAGATATAATAAAAGCAGAAAGAATAAAATCAACACATGTAGTCATAACTTCCAAAACCTAGTATCAACAGTATAAGAACTACTAATACAATCTCAGAGTCAAATACATCAAAAAAATAATCACAAAGGAAAATATTTATCTTCGAACACTAATAAAGGCATAATTAAAAAAAATAATCACAAAGGAAAATATTTATCTTCGAACACTAATAAAGGCATAATTAATACAGAAAGATAGAGGTGAACTCCAGACGTATGAATGTCCAACTACTACCTTGAGAAATCTGAAAGCGCTCGAAATCAACCAGTCTGAGGCACACCTGAACCTAAAGTTGCACCAAAATGATGAAGTAGGAGTGAGTACGATCCACTTGTACTCAGTAGGTATCATAGGCCGATCGAGCCAAGTAAAAAATAAAGCATACAAAATACACACTAAGGGCACGTCACCTGTAATCAGAAAATGTCCCACAATGGTAGCCCACACCACTTGCACTAATAGTTCTAATATATCATATATATTACAACAACACATCAAGATAGAACACAAGTATGCACTATATCACATATAAATAGAACAAGAGAGAACATGTAGATAGAAGATCGTCAAATACAAGTAAGGAAAGTTAAGACAAATACATAGATGACAATACAGCAATACATAAACACAATAAAGTAAGTGCAATGTATATGATGATGATGATACATGAGGTCATCGCACAATTTCTGAAATCATCATACAATCTTCATATACACTTACGAAGGCAAGCCTCCCAACGCAGGACCCATAGGGGTTTATCAATTTGTATACAATAGACATATCTCATATATCCTTCTCAATATATCCCTCGGAGAGGACTTTATAAGGTGTTACAATATCTCCTCCCCAGCACTTCCCTCGAGGAGGGTTTTATAAAAGGTGTTGCAGTGTTTGTCAGTTGTTGCCATGGTGGTACTAATGCTTTATGAATGTATATGATGTGAGGATGTAATTCTCACTACCAATCACAATGAGTATTTTCACATCTAATCACAATGATATATTTTCATAACCAACCACAATGATACATTTCCACAACCACGTGAGCCAATATCCACTTATTATTTCCATTTCATCTATGGATTTTCACATGTCTCATAAAAAAAATAATTATGAATATATATCAATACACCAATGGTACCACATTAGGCCTTTCAACAACACAATACAATTATTCACATGTATTTAAGGCTATCAACATCACATAGGATCCCACAAGGTCATACATATCACATAATATCTCAATTTCAATAATTACATTATATATAAGCCCTCACACAGACACAACACATAAATAGCTAATTTTTTCATAATTAATTTCCACCTTTAACGTGCATTTTGTACCATTATTTACTACCCATCCCAGTCTAAAAGAGTGAAGTCATAACCTACCTCAAAAGCCAAAATACCGCAATCAAGACTTTTGCTCCCAAAGCCTTATTCCTCACGAATGGTATCAAGTTTACCTACAAACCTCAAATATAGAATATATGCGTCAACACAAAACCAACGACACCCAAAATGATTACTTTTGATTTGGGGTCAAAATGGACTCCCAAAATAAATTTTTGAAAAAGAGGGGCAAAATTATAACTTTACTTCAAAAACATGTTTCTCATATTTTTAGAAATCTACAGCTGAAAATCCAAGTTAAATCGAGTTAAATACAAGGTTTAAATCAAAGAAAAACCATTTTTGAACTTTACTGGGTAAAATCTTTGAAATTCAAATTAAAATCAAAAATCTAAGTTGTTTTGGAGGTTAAATTGATGAAAAACTAGTAATTATAAGATTGAAACATTATTCAAGTGAAAAGGAGTAGTGAAATTAGAGTTTAAAATCAAGTCCTAAGATTTTTGGAGTTTTGAGAAATTAATCAAGAAATTACTAAGAAAAGAGTGAATTCTTACCTTAAATCTGTAAGAGATTAATCTAGCTTTTCAAGCTCCCACAAACTTTACTTTTAAGTTCTCACACTATTTTAGAGCTTAAATCCCAAGAGGAAAGGTGAGAGAATGACAAAATGGGCCAAAAAAGGGTAAAAAGGTTGTTATATATTGCAGTTCTAAGTCCAAATAAACTTCGACGGGGTGTTCGAGATTCTTTTGGAGTCTGATATATGCAAATGAACTAGGTAACCATACTAAATTCAATGCTCTGGACTCAATGGCGATATTAGATTTTTAAAAAAATATCGTCCTCACAAAGTTGACCCCCAAAATCCGAAATCATTATTTTTTAAATCGAGGGTTGAAATGAGATTATAAAGCCATAAAATCACACCAAATATATTACCGCCCTAAAATCAATGTTCTAGATCTACTGAAAAAATTATATTTTACATCTGAGGTTATTCCAACTAAATGTGGGTTCCACACCCATATTTCTAATTTTCCAACTTTCGATAAAGGTTAAAATGAACTCGGGTGCACCGGGACCCAAACCAAAGGTATACCTAGCCTAAAATTGATATTTCGTAGTTGTCGGCGTAGTTCATTTAGCCATCTATTGCACAAATCAAAAGATATCTACATAAGTCCAAAATAAGACTCTCGAAGACATCAAAAATCATAATATCACATAAATTTTACCAAAATATATTGGGAACTGTGCCAATCACCCCACACCCTAAAAATATCATAATGAAACCATGGGAAGAGATAAAATAGTTAAATCACACAATATCATAAATTTCACATATTTTATTAAATTTTTAAGTCGTTACAGTCCCCCCAAAAATAATGAGTTGTTCTATAAAGCACCACTAGCTTACTACTTGTTCCCTAAATCATCCCCAAAGACAAATTTAAAATACGATAGATTTCAGGAAATTAATCAGGAAATAGTCAAAAACTTACAAAGATAATAACGAGAAATGACTACTTCAACGTCCCCCCACCTAATATAGGTTTCAATACATTATTTTCATACTATTTTGAGCTTCCAGATTTAATGGTGTTATATTTAGGATAATATAGAGTTGAAAAAAAAAGGAAAAACTATTTATATTGTCCGAGGTTCCTTCATCATGATCGTTGGATGCCCTTGTTGTGATCATGGGATCCCATTATTGGACCATAATAATTGAAGTGTCCTAGCTATGCAATCATGATTTAAAATTTGGCCTTGTCCCACAGCCTTCCTTTATCATGGTTGCGAGACTCAAACTCGTAATTGCAATGACCAAGATCTACAGACTCTCAGAATCGTGAAGGTCTTCATCGAGATAGTGATGAAGAACCTGAGTCTACACTAAGTGTTGATGCAACATCAACTTTTGCTAAGTTGAAAATCTACGAACTGGTCCTCGAATTCATTTGGAATTCATGAACCCAAACGAACTATGTTATCCCATTAAATTTAAAATTTTGGACTCAATGGAACCATCTAAATTTTTAATAGAGGTTATTTCAACCAAAAAAGGGTCCCATAAAAGTCTTTGGACTTTAGCCAAGTTTCTTTTGATATCCCCACTAGCATCACCCTCTTTATCAAAACTCTTTCTTTCTTAACTGTAAGAACATTTTTGATACCTTTATTTGAAGAATCATTGATAATGGGATTTTCTCTTTGTAAAAGTGCATATAATCGTATTACTAAGGTACCCAAATATAGAACATATCACATTACTAAGGTCCCCAAATATAGAACATATCAGAACTCCAACTATATTTAGAGAAATCATGCATCAAATAAGATAAACTACCCTATTATTCTTCTCAATCAAAAATCCTTCCTATAAATGTAACCCTCTCTAACAAAGGTATTAACAATACATCGATCTAAAATCTTTGTAACCACCCTCTGGTATATTATCTTCCATGGATGTTATATCACTCTTGAATTCTGGAACAACCTTATTTACAGCTCCTTTTCCACAATCCCCAATGATTTGGACAATTTCTCTCTTGGTAATTGGGGAAGAAATTGAAGGATATAAAAATAAGAGATATATGAAAGACTAATTTCCTAGGAATGCCTTTGTCTTTTTGCATTTGGAACATTTGGAAAAAAATAAAAAAATCAATATCTTTAACCACAAAGTTGACAAGCCCAACTTCAATCATGATTATACTTAAGCTGTGGAATTTACTCACCTCTACAATGCCAAATGACCCCCCTCCTCCCTCCTAAATCTACCATTAAGATCAGATGGATTCCACCCCCTTCTAGTTTCTATAAGCTGAACCTAATGGTTTCTGCTTAGGAAATCATGGCAAAGAAAGTATAGGAGGATTCATTAGGAATAGAAAAAGTGACCATATAATAAGGTTCTTTAAAAGCTACCACAATGTCACCAATGATCATATGAAGCTCCTCACACTTAGAGAAGGTTTGAAATTCGTTGTGGAAAATAGCCTCTTGCATTTAGTAATCAACATTGACGCCAAAGAGGTTATTATTATGCTTAAACAAGGGAGCTTATATTATAATATAGTTATGGATTATTGCAGGTTATTGTTAAGAAGACTTGGAAGGCCATCAGTTCAACACAACTACCATAAAACAGAATAGTGAATTCACTAGCAAAGGAAGGTGTTGCAATCTGTGCTTTTCTTAGGACTTGTATTTTCATAGTTCCACCGGCGTATGCCGCTGAGGCTGTTTGGATAGACATCCTTTGAACTAGTTATGTTAGTAAGGTTGGGCTATTTAATGATACACTAATTGCGCAATGTTGAGTCTTCTTTTTTTAGAACTAGGTTGAATACTTGTGGATGTAATTGCACCATATATTATAAAAGTCTTAGTAGTCCTCACATTAAAATTCATGATATGAAAGTCTTATATGTGGCATTATTTTCTCATAATTCCCCATTTAAGTTTTCCCACATGAACTTTTGTATTCGGTTGAATTTCTTTTTGATTTTATTAAATTATTTTGAGAAAAGTGGAATTATTATCCCCCCCCCTCGAACTATTTTAAAGTAAAATTATTACCCCCCTTCCTCTGAAAATTGACAACCAATCATTTGGGATGTGGTGTGATGCACGCGTCAACAACATTTTTACATGTATTTTTATCCCCTTTTTCCATTTCCTTTTCCATTTAATTACTTTTTTCATTTACTTTTATTCATGTTCTTCCACAATAATTTTTTCTCCATTCTTTTGTTCTTTTTTTTTTGTTCCTTTCTCTTTATCTGAATTTTTCAATCTCAAATACTTGTGAGATCCCTTGTTAAATATTAAATTTAAAGTTGATTATTAAACTCAAAGTTTAGAAAAAAAATAAACCTTTGTTAAGTATAATGTATAAAAAACTCAAGTGGGTTTCACACATTTGCTCTAGGAACGAAAATTCTCATTTCTGTATTTGTTATGTGAGTTCAATTGTAAATTCGTTGTTCAATTGAAACTCAAGAATTACTAGTTTTTTCAAGAAAGGTGATGTTGAGGAAGCACGCAAATTGTTCGATGAAATGCCCCAAAAGAATGTAGGAATTGTATGATTTCTGGGTATGTAAGAAAAGGGATGTTAGATTATGCTCAACAAATATTTGATACGATGCCGAGCAGAAATGTCGTTTTTCAATCTTTTTTTTCTTTTATTTTTAATTTATCAACTATGAAAATTGATGTTGAATTTATGATTGTGAAAAAAATTGGTGCCGATTTTGATTATGGTGCTGATTTAATTGTTTCAATTTCAAGAAATGTGGATTTGAATGATAGTTTATGGTTTGAGATTGAAAATTCATCCGATGTAAAGTCAAAAGATTTCAAGATTCCACAAAATATGTATAGAGCATTGTTGGAAGTTTATCTTTCATTTCATGACAATGATGAGTCTTGGTATGGTAATTCAGTTAATGAGTATGTAAGTTTGAATAATCTTAGTGCTCCGAGGAATGGAGTTTCTAGGGAGGTGATTATTAGTTTGGATGAAATAGTAGTTGGTGCATTTTGACCGTTTACTGTGATTTTTATCGGAGGAGATGAGGAAGATGATAAATTAGTCTTAGATTGGATGCCATTGTTAAGTTCTTGAAGAAGAAGAAGAAGAAGAAGAAGAAGAAGAAGAAGAAGAAGAAGAAGAAGAAGAAGAAGAAGAAGAAGGAGGAGGAGGAGGAGGAGGAGGAGGAGGAGGAGGAGGAGGAGGAGAGGAGGAGGAGGAGGAGGGGGAGGAGGAGGAGGAGGAGGAGGAGGAGAAGAAGAAGAAGAAGAAAAAGAAGAAGAAGAAGAAGAAAGAAAATAAATAAAGTAAAATATTAATCAAAATTATATATATTTATGTAAAGAAAATATTAAAAATAAATTTTTAATATATATTTTCGTTCTCTTGAGAGAGTGAAACACACTCTCTTGCCATGTCATTTTTCGGAGGTGTAATAATTTCACTTTTAAATAGTTCAGGGGGGTCATAGGAACCCCGCAAAGTATAAGTTTGTAGTTGGAATTTGGGATAAAGGTTGTGTGGGGAGAGGGGGGGGGGGGGGGGAGTTGGCCATTTTCTCAATTATTTTCTTCTTCATCTTAACATATTTGTCATTTCACTTTTGAGGATCAAATTATATGAACTTTAATCAATGTTTTTAAGAAAAAAAATATTATTATGTTGATATAATCATTGCAATTTATGATATTTGTTTTCATATAGTTTCAAATATCTAATTTCTAATTTTATTGAATTAATATAACATACTTTAGCTTCACAATAAGTCAAATTGTCTTTTGAAAAATAAAACGATAAGTCAAGGATTTTTTTGATATTTCAATTTTTTGGTGGAATGAAATTACTACACATGATAATTAATAGTGTTTTTTAATTACATATTTCATTTTTGCTTTTATTATTTTTGTTAAGACCATTCCACTTGGATTTTTATAATTGATTTCTTCTTTCTACATGTTAAATTACTAGTATTTAATTGAAACTCTTTTCATTTTAAATCAACAATATTCAAACTAACCTTTCCTACAAAATTAAGGTTTTCAATGATTTCAACTACAACCTCGTAGTTCTTTTTGATATTATAGTATAATAAATAATATCTTGTATTTATTATTTCTGGTAGTGAACATGAAAAAGGATAAAACAATAATTAAAATGGGACGAATATGTTACTCTTGTAAGGGAATTGTAAAAAATAAAATAACAAGTAAATAACCAAATAGAACAGGCAATTAATGCAGTTTAATTATCATTCAATATCCTTATATATTTTTATTTAGTTAATTTATATAAAGGTTATTAATTAAGGTTATAATTATTATAATATAAACTTGAAAGCATTGACTTTCTTTTTCAGATGTATCTATAAGATGATAAAAATGTAATTAGCAAAATATATTACCATTAAAATTATAAGAAAAATTAAAATTCAATAAATATCAAAAAGAAATTATTTTTAGATATAACTAAGAAAATAAATACTTGCAAATTTGATAAAATGTCAGTTTTTTTTTTCTATTTATGATCTTCATTGAAGCGTAATTATTAAATATTTTTGATTATGTTATTATATAAAATATCAAATTACTTGTAACTTTTTTATATATTCTCTCTGCTAATATATTCTTCCTCATAAATAATAGTTTTTATTTGAAATTATCCAATTATTTGATTAAAAACTCTAACAATTATGAAAACTTATCAACAAGACTTGTTTAAAATATCATAATTTCGCACAAAATTAACTGAAAAAATGTTTGCCTAGTTTCTTTTTTAACAAAGTTAAACTGTTTCTTATAATTTGCATATACTTTTGCAGGAAAAATAACTACTGAAAGAACGTAGACTTTCTTAGAAAAAACAAAAATTGATGGACTATTGTTGTTTTTTTCTTATTTTTTTCATAAGAAATTCATTGATAAACCAACAGAGTCTCCAATTTATTCTGTCGTCCTAGCCTTCGATTTTATTTGTGTTTTTAGTAGTGAGAAAAATTACCTAAAATATGATTAAAATGCTTATATTTTTTTTTGATACTGTTAAATATGATATTGTTATCCTAATTTATTTAAAAAGATATTTCATCTATCTATACAATGAGTATCCTGTATCTGGGGTCCTCATTTAATTAAGTATATTTAAGATAATTAAAAAAAAAATAGATTATAAATAACAAACTAAAATAAAGGAATATGTTACAAATATATTACCATATTTAGTAAATATTTATTTCTAGAAAAGTTCAAAATCCTAACTTTGGGACAAAGTTAGTTTTAACCTATAAAGAAAATACCCAATTACTCCCCTGAACTATACCCAAAAAGGTTATGACACACCTCAATTTAAAGGAGGTTCTATTACCCCTGAACTAATTAAAAGTATAATTTTGACACCCTTAGTGTTTACGTGGCACACACGTGTGCCTACGTGGACTCTTCAGTGTGTTGTGCCACGTATGTGCCACGTAGGCGCTAAAGGTGTTAAAATTACACTTTTAATTAGTTTAGGGGTAATAGGACCCTCTTTAAGTTGAGGTGTGTCGTAGCTCTTTTGGGTATAGTTCAGGGGGTAATTGGGTATTCTCTCACCTATAAATAAAGGAGTTTTCCTACATTTTTATTCACCCCTCAAGAAATTATTAAGAGAAATAAGAATTACTCTCTCTTCTCTCTCCATTTTTTTTAGTTCATACTTTATATTTCATAATATGTTATCAGTACGAAACTCTAATCAAGAAGTTAGATAATGATCTAAAACTGTCGTATATTTTCCATCCGCTAACATGCCAAAAGTATAATTGTTTATTAATTTCTTGGTTAAACTATTAACAATGATCATGTCTAGCTTTGAAAGCTAAAACATGACAGAAAGTTCACCGACTATAAATCAAGTTCTAAATCAAAAGATTAGTAGTTGGTTATGTTATTTGTCTTTTGCTATAAATTATTCAATTATGTTGCTTTCTTTAGATTAAGAAAATTTAATTAGTTCTAGGATTATTTATCTTTTAAAGTTTTCAAAGAATAAAATATATGTAGGGATTATAATATTAATCTTGTAAATGGATACGATTGAAAGTTTACAAGAAATATTTGACCATCAACAATGGTTAATATTTTCACACACTTGTTATTACAATTGAATATGTTAGAAAGTTCTCTGTACCATATATATGCCTAGATTTGCTTCTGAAGTAGCAATATCTTGAAAGAAGTTTTAAGTTATTATAATTTGATAGGCTTAAAGTACAATTCTATTTCATTTCTAGAGAATTAGAATTTCGATGATTATACTCCGGAGGTCTTAGTTGTGAAGATATCGCAATCCACCTTCAAAAGAGATAGAATAATTGAAAGATTGAATATCTCTAAGTTACTATAATAAGAAATACAAATGTGAAAAGTTACCAAAGTTAGATAAAACCACATGCTATAGTAAACTAAGAATTTATTATTTATTATTTATTGATACAAAATTCTTGTCATATTAAACAAGAAGTTTACTAAAGTGAAAGATACATATCACAATAAACTTAAAATTTACTAGTATAAAAGTCCATACGTTGACACGAATAGCTGCGACATCCAAAAAATATGCATATTAAGTATTAAAAATATATTGAAGAATTAGAAAATTCTTCATGAACTTTTAATATTTCTTGTTCTCATGATAAGTTGGTTGAACCAACTAATGGTGGGGTTGAATCTCCTAAATTCTGAAAACTATTAAAGGTAAATAAGGGCTCGTTCACCTATCATGTGATATATTGAAAAGATGCATCAATAAGATGACCATATGTGCGTTTATTGTCAACCTGTAGTTGACATTCATAAAGTTGTTTGCTTAATAAAATTGAGTTAAGAGCATAATTTCAAGATTGTATAATCAAGACAATTCATCTTGATAATACTGATTTGACATTTAATGCCTTTGATAAATAGTTGTACCATTACTAATGAGAACAAAGGTTTATGTGTTAGTTTAAAATATGATATATTTTATACAATAGTACTTGTATGCAGAAAATCAATAAATTATGATTAATTTTTTTCTCAAAGTTGGTTCAGGATCAGGAACCACATATTTTTTATCTAATAATTTTGATATGAAGTATATGATTAATGGATATACAATGATGTATAAAGATGGATTCTCTAAAATAATTTGAGATGTATGTTAGTTTTTCTAACATGTGTGGGAGATAATAAACAACTAAGAAATATGTTGTGAATTATCATTAATATGATCCTCATTTAAAAGATAATTTAAGTTCAAATGCTAGAAACATTTGTTGACCCAATAATTGACATTATATTTAGCTGTAAATGTTCCAATTGGATGTCCCTGAAGGTTAAAGTGTATTACATGTATGAAGTATGGTAGATCTATTAGTTCTAAAAGCAATAATTCTTGAAAAAAGGAAGAAGCAAATGATCATAATAAGGACACAATATGCTCTTAAAGAACCTATGACATAACACTTCATGAAATCTAATAGAAGGTTCAGGTACCTTAAAATAATAAAATAATGAAGTGATGAGATCGGAAAATGTTATGCCACATTCTGAACCGATACAAAATGATATCATCAATAATATCTTTGATACAATATTGACACAATATTATAAAATAATACGAGGATCTGAATTCTACGTTTATTTAAGCATGCCGACGTAAAAATATTTATCAAGTGACATGAATGAATGCATCTTGATAAGCATAAAACTTATTTGATTTGTAGTTCAGATACTTAAAGATGTCATACATGAAATATTGAATATTGTTACTTGACAAATTTATATGATAACTTTTTTAAGGATTCAAAATGTTTGAAGCATATAAAAATTTCTGAGAAACTTATTTATAATCGTTATATTGCATAAATTTATAACTTGAATATTATTGAAATTTTTGAAGAGATTTCAAAAACAATAGATTATTTACTGAATTGATGATATTTGGCCATGTGTTTTTACAAAGAAAACAACATTGGAGTTTGTTGCACTTGTTGTCTATGTCGATGACATCAACTTTATTAGAACTCCAATAGAGTTTCAAAAGACAATTGATTATTTAAAGAAAGAATTTGAGATAAAAGATCTTGGAAGGACAAAATTATGCATTAGTTTGCAAGTTGAGCATTTGAGAAATGGTATCTTTGTCCATCAATCTACCTACACAAAAAAGGTGTTGAAAATATTTTATAGGAAAGAAGCACATCCATTAAGTACTCCAATGATTGTTCGATCACTTGATGTGAATAAGAATCCATTTCGAAGTTAATAAAAGAATGAGGAACTCCTTTGTCCTGAAGTATCATATGTTAGTGCAATTGGTGCACTAATGTGTCTTGAAAATACTATGAGGCTTGATATAAAATTTTTCGTTAATTTGTTAATAAGTTATCTTTCTGCTCCTATAAGAAGATATTGGAATGGGATCAAACATATATTACAGTATCTAAAAGAGACTATCGATATGGATTTATTTTATTTTAAAGATTGTAGCTCCAATTTCGTTAGTTATGTTGATGTTGGGTATTAATCTAATTCGCATAAAGTTTGGTCGTAAATAGACTATATGATCATATGTAGGGGTACTCTCATATCTTGGAGATATACAAAGCAGTCTATCATAGCCACTTCATCGAACCATGCTGAGATAATAGCTATTCATGAAGCAAGCCGAGAGTGTTTTTAGTAGAGGTTCATGATACATTTCATTCAAGAAAAATGTGGTTTGAAATGCGACAAAGTACTCACAATTATACATAAAGATAATGCAACATGCATAGCACAATTTAACGGAGAATTCATAAAAGGAGATAGAACAAAACATTTCTCACTAAAGCTTTTCTACACGCATGAGTTCAAAAAGAATGGTGAATTAACGTGCAACAGATTCGTTCAAGTAACAATATGGATAATTTATTCACCAATTCTCTTCCAACTATAACTTTCAAAAAGATGATGCACAAGATTGGGATGGAAAGGTTCAAGAATGTTCTCATTAGGGGGAGTTAATACGTGTAGCACTCTTTTTTCTTTACGAAATTTTGTCCCACTAGTTTTTCTTGTAAGGATTTTAATGAGGCAACCTACATGCATATTATCTATCAGTTAGATATTTAAGGGGGAGTGTCACAAATGTATTACCATGTATAGTAAATGTCTATTTCTAGAAAAGTTAGAAACTCTAACTTTGGAGCAACGTTAGTTTTCCCCTATAAATAAAGGAATTTTCTTTATTATTATTCACCCTCAAGTAATTCTAAAGTGAAATAAGAATTACTCTCTCTTCTCTTTCCATTCTTCTTGTTCTTACTTTATATTTCATAGCAGTATAAGCAATTTCTATTTATTTCGATTCAAAAGTTTTTAATAAAATAATATATATTCTGATATCTAATTAAAGTTGTGAAAAAAATTAACAAATATATTTTTCTTCTTCTTTAAATTTCAGAAGCAAAAAATACATAAGAAAAATAAAATATTTTTTAGCTTATAGTGTTTTTTAGTAATTATATTTTAATGTACTTATAAATAATATGCCTCCGAGGGGTATAACTGTAGGATTTTTATAGTATTAGATATGAATGTTTGATTTTAAAATATGGAGAGTATATTTGAAGCTGAGTCATATTATATTATAATAGTTTGTTTCGCCAAACTTCTAAAATCAACTAATTTTGAAAATTGCTTTTTTAGAAGTACTTTTTCAAAAAGTACTTTTCGTGAGAAACAATTTATGCTTGATCAATAATTTTTAAAAATATTTTTGAACAACAATTAATATTTGCTAGACTTTGCTTTGTAAAAGTCTTTTTAAGTATATTTTTCTCAAAAATATTTTTCAAAAAAATACTTTTAAAAAGAGACTATTTTTTTAGCTAATAAAAAACTAATTTTTCAAATCTTCAAATGCACTTATTTATTTATGAAAGCTTGGTCAAATACCATATTATTTAAAAATAAGTACATTTGAAGAAAAAAATACTTTTAAAAAAGTAAGCTTGAATAAATAGATTTGTTTCCAACATAATTTAATTCATGAAAAATAAATTTCAACCACAAATAAAAATATAAAGAAACAACAATTTTTATTGATAAATGATGGGGGTACAAATCTGTTCCTCCCTTGATTATTCTCTCATGATTTTCTCCATAATTCGAGGGTTGCCAGTGGTATATTTCTCGAACGTAGGAGTATTTGAATTTGATCTACATGAAAGGAGGTTTTGTGGATCTTCTTGGTGTATTTGATGACATATTTCTCGAACGTAGGAGCATTTGAATTTGATCTCCATGAAAGGAGGTTTTGTGGATCTTCTTGGTGTATTTGATTATCAAGAAGAAAAGGATTTTGATCTATAAATATCCCATAGATTTATTGAGACTTTGAAGATCATTGATCTCTTTGTGAATATTCCGTGAATTTGTGGGATACTGGAGATGCCTGTTTCAGGGAACATGTTACCCTTTAAATACGCGAGATTTAGGATAAGGTTGAGTAGCCTCAAGCTAGATTTAAGGTAAAGTAGCCCCTAAGAACTCTAACCAGAATTAAACTCTTTTTGTAGAGTCAACAAAATTTCAATGTCTACAAGATTATAAGTATAGTTAATTTAAATAATTCAAATTTACAAGATGTGATGCGGAAAAGAATGCGTGGCTAAGCCACATTATTTACAAGAGTTAATAACATTTTTTATCCCTCAAAGAATTGTAAATTCTAATTTTAGTATTTGTGGTATTTTAGTGATAGCATTTTACCTTTGGTTACTTTGAAATATGCATTTTGCTCATTTCAATGGTGAATGAGTATATTCATCATTTGGTACACCCACGTGCTATGTGAGTTTATATTATTGCTTCATATTTAAGGCTGACATACTTTTAAAAGTTCATATAACACATTTCTTGCATAAAGAGACAAAAATCACATATTTCAATTGATTAAAAGTTAAATTTGAGTTAAATTTGTTAAATATACATGATAATCCTCACACCTCGCTTTTGGGGAATCTATTGGAACTGTTATTGTTGTAAATATACATCATAAAAATTAAAATAAGAATTTATCAGTAATTACTGGATCAAAAATGTTATTATCTTCTTTTATATAATGGGTAATAAAAGAAAAATTTACTTAAAACAACAATTTAAATTTTTATTATTAATAAAATTTCAACTACCAAAAGTAATTACAAAAATCTCTTTTTGACACACACTCTCTCTCTAAACTTCGTTTACATTTCTCCCCTATATTTTTTTTATGTTTAATGCTCCTCAAAGAGTGCCTAAAATCAAGCAACTTTAATCAAATGATTTTCAAATTTTGAATTTACAAACGTGTTATTTTTAAATTGCTCAAGATAGATAATTTCATTGCTCTTCTTCTTTAGTACTCATGACGGCGAAAAATATCTCACATCAAAATCATTTAGCCATTGTTACCAGCTCTTCTCAAGGAATCAACAAATCAATTACCCTTCACTTAGCCTCTCGTGGAGCTAAACTCATTATCAATTACTCTTCCGATTCCAGTCAAGCTAACGACGCTGACCAATACTCATCAGAAAAAATGATTTCATTAAAGATTTTCGACACTCACCGAATTTTGCCGAAATTTCACTTGTTATCAATTGATTTTGGAAACATTAAGGATTCATTCAATATTTCTGACACTTGTTGGTAGAAGCTCAAAAAAGTTCATCGGTGAATCTTCAAGAAAGAAAAAAAAAAGATACATCACGATACTGTCTCCCAAAGTACAATATTTTGTGTCTGAATCTGTTTGTTTTTTTTCAATTTTTGTATTTTTTATATAGCTATAAAGTATCAGTTGTTGTTACTTTAACCCTGATACATATCATGGCTTTGTATAGAATTGGGGGTAATCATTCGAGATATGTTGTATATTTCAGCCCATATACATAACATTGTTATGTATATAGATGAATTGCATAGTGAAGCCAATCTTTTTTTTAAGCTCTGATACATAGCGAGTTATGTATATATATATATATATATATATATATATATATGACGTTATCAGTTGTATTGGGTTTTATTCCAACCCATATATATAACTATTGTTTGTATCATATTTACAACAACTTCAATTATAGCTATATATTTTAGTTGGGGTTCCCTCAAGGCTTGCTGTTATTTCATTCATTATAGATAAGAATAGATACCTTGGATATAGGTGAACTATGCTATGTATAGGATTGATATAAATAATGTTATGTTATGTATAGGATTGATATAAATAATGTTATGTTAAATCTAATATATTGTATATCTATGTATATGGATATATTTTTTACATATACATGATGATGTCATTCTTGATACATAACTATGCTATGTATAAGATTAAATTACTCAAGTTAATGCAAATCAGATACACATAATATGTATGTATAGTTATGTATATCTGACATATTTATGGATAATTTTCATCATTTTGCATCTTCAATGATTAAGTTTGATTTTAGATTTAACTACTACTGGTATGCAATATTTGTGATTACAGGAAATAAAATATCGAATAAAGAGAATTGTAATGTTCATCTTATTGGTAAATTATGACGAAAATCAGAGTTTTAGAAAATTTGAAAAGAAGAGATTCAGAAAATAGAGTTTCAATGATCGAAAGGAGATATTTTTATCGTGCTAATTGATTTGTTGTTTCAAATTGAAAAACTATTATCTAATTTAAGAGATTCTTTAATCAGACTTTAATAAATAAGATGTTAATTCAGGGCTATAATAAACGAAGGTCTGTTCTTTCCTTAAATCTCGATAAAATTGTTAGTTAAGATACGTTAGTAACTGATGTACATCATTTTTAACTTATATATATGAATATCTAAAATTTAAAAGAGAGAAATTTAAATGGAAAAAAAGAAAAAAGAATAATTAAGAAGCAAACTAGTGAAATTTATGTTATTTATGCTTAAAATAATTTTAGTATTTTAATCCTTGTTTAATAATGTGTGAACCACACCGCGGGGCGCGGGCCCTATTTAAAATGATTGAATAGAGGGTTGTAAGAAGCAAACAAGAATATGGGGTGACGTTGGATTCTTAAATTTTTAATCTATTTCACTTTGTCATTATTAGGTATCAGTCACTGTAGTAATAGTGTTTGATTAAATAAATGGCTTATAGTTGAGATCCAAATGTGCACTGCTAGTTCCGGCCATGAAAAGCGAATATCCTTTTCGGTATACAATCACCCCAACGGACTCATAATGGACTGCCCTCTTTTCAATTCTGCAATGAATATTCTAATAAAAAAAAAAAAATTCTCCGTCTCAAATTTTGTGTCATTATTTTTTTAATCTATTTTAAAATAAGTGTCGTTTTTTCTTATCAGACAACTTTTTAAAGACACAATTACTCTTTTATTATATTGGTCCCATTTAATTAAAAAAAGATATTAACACATTTTTTGATAAAGGATAATTTGATATATTTTACCAAATTTTTTCTTTTTTCTTAAACTTTGTGCCCAATTAAATGGTGAAATATAAAATGGGAAGGAGTAAAAAAAATTGATGGGTGACCTGACAGAAGAAACAAGTAGGTACGTGCAGGTCATTATCAACATGGTGAGCCACTTATATAAGTAAGAGAAAATAAACGAGAAATATTAGAACCTATCAACTTGGGACAAAACAGTGAAAAGTACATACAATGTTTTCATGTGTAGAATACCACGAATATATCAAAGTTCGCAGACCAATAATTCACCGGCAATGAGCTGTATGGAAACAGTACTGTACATATCTGTCGTTGGTCTAGGGCTGTTAAGTGGGTCAGGCAGGATCAATTCGGAATCGACCCGTTGAGTTTTATTCAGTTTGTGGGTCGATTTGGATTCGGGTTTGTCTAAATGGACCGGTCTGATTCTGGATCCAACAATAATTTTTTAAAAAATAACCCTGAACCGGCCCACTTAACCTAATCTGGTTCAATCCACCTAAACCCGATCAAAATCGATTCAAAATTTGATCAAAATCAAAAAAAAAATTAAAAGATTTTCTCCAATATACACTATATATACACACCTATATACATTTTAAATACGTTAAACAATATATATACACGATATATATAATATATAGTATATTAAAATTTAAAAAGCATATACACATATACACAATTACAAATGTAATCGCATATACGACGATACGTTAGTTATATATATACTACTCTAAGGTCTCGTTTGGCCATGGAATTTTTTGTCCTTTTTTTGGAAAAAATTTTCCGGAGTTGAAAATTGTGGTGTTTGAACATAAAAATTCAAAAAATAATTCTGGGAAATTTTTCTGAAAAGGAAAAATAAGTTTTTGTTATTTTCACAATTTTGCAACTCCAATTTCAACTTTTATTATTATTACATATAACCCAATCTTTTAAATTTTTACATAAAACTCTCCTTATAACATTACTTTTTCAATATTACGTATATAACGGTTTTAAAGAATAAGATAATTATTATTTCAAACTTAATGCTATCCTAATTAATATATATCTCTTTTTCTCTGTCATCATTATTTTTTTTCCTTATTTGAGACATTATTTTACTGCTAATTTATATTTATACTCATAAATATATAAAGTATTATATTTATATCCATAAATGTATAATGTATTATATTTATACCCATAAATATATAAAGTATTATATTTATAACAAAAATATACAAATATGTTATATATAAAGTTTATACCATGTATATACCATATACACACATATATAAATATGCTTAGTATTAAATATACAAAGTATTAAGAAATATACTAAGCATATTTATAACATAAATATACAAAGTATGTAATCTGTGAAGTTTATACCATGTATATACCATATACACACATATATAAATATACAAAGTATAAAGAAACATACTAAGCATATTTATATATTTATGGTATATGATATAATACACCATATATATGCAAAGTATGTTTTACTTAGAAATAATTTATTCACACATAGTAAAATCTTTCATGTATAAGAAAATTAAAGAAATAAATTAGCGGCACCCTAAAATTTAATAACTCATCATTTCCTAATTTTTACAACAACAACAACAAACCCAGTGTATTCCACCTAGTGGGGTCTGGCATTTCCTAATTTTTAAGAATGAAAAATAAAGGAAATAAATTAAATAAATTCCTACAAAAATTAATTTATTTGAAAGATAATATTTGTTACCTAAAAAATAGAAGTAGTGATCTGTTAATATAAAATCCATATTTAAAATTTTCAAATATGAGAAAACGGTTATTAATGTAAATATTATAAATGTCATAATTGAAATTCATTAAATATGGCCATGTATATGTAATTATTTTTATAAAAGTGACTAATTGTGTTCTTTTCCCGTTATTAGGTAGATTTTAGTTGGGTGATTTTGATAGTTTGTAAAAGTTAGGGCATAAAATCGTATTTATAAAAGTTTTTTCAAAAGTAAAAAAGAAAAAAAAATTCAAAAAAGACATGGCCAAACATAACTCCAACTTCAATTCTAACTCCGAAATTTTTTAGTTTTCATGGCCAAACGGTTACTAAATAAAACATATGTTACAAGATATATACCTCAATATAATGATATATATACTAATTTATAAAACATATACACATTTGTACGTTAAATACATACTACTTTATAGTCTATAGAAGATATATAAATATATATACGTACCATTCAATATATGTGTACTACTTTAAATAAAATATACTACAATATATATACTACAATGTACACACACACACACTATATAGTTATATACTAATTTATAAAACATATACACATGTATACGTTAAATATACACTCTTTTGAAGTCTATATTCTATATATACACATATATACGTATCATTCAATAGATGTACTACTTTAAAAAATATGCTATAAGATATATATTACAATATAATGATATATATACTAATTTAGAAAACATATACACATGTATACGTTAAATATATACTACTTTAGAGTCTATAGAAAATATATACACATATATACGTACCATTTAATATAGGTATTATTTTTAAAAATATGCTACTTTATATAATAAATTAATAATACTTGATAGTAAATTAGTAATATATTAAATTAAGTATTTAATTTAAACTAGAAATTCAATTTAAATCATTAAATGGAAAAAATTACAAAGTAAAGTCTAAGGAGTGAATGAATGATTGAATGTTGAATTTTATTGATTGCAAAATAATCCAAAATTTATAATTTACATGAATGAAAAATCTACAAATTTTGCATCATTTTTTCCAACTCAATCATGTTAATATTAACGGGAACTTGCATAGGATAGTCAAAGTCAATGGGGCAAAACCATGCATTGGACTTGATTCTGGTGAGTTCTCCCGTGAAGTCATAATTTTTTCAAGTTTCTGGTCATCGTTCGGCTCCGCCCCCATTCCTTGATTTCTTTGTTCTGCTCTAATCCAATCTCTAAGGCAAACTAGAACATTCATTGCATTTCTTCCCAATGAGTGTCGGTTGTCTCCAAGATGCTGTCGTCCCTGACTAAAAACGCTCTCTGATGCAACAATTGACATTGGAACATTTAATATATCTCTAGATAATCTTGAAAGAACAGGATATTGTGTTTCATTATTCCTCCACCAATCCAATGCGTTGATCCATCGTCTGCAATCCTTTATCGGTGTTCGAAGATAATACTTAAGCTCTTCCCGATAAGTTGTTGTGTAAGATCCCGCCTCAACACTGTTCCAACAATTTAAATCATAAAAGTAATCAGTAAAATCACTATGTGTCGGCCTTTTAGATGATGATGGCTCCTCGGGAGGATGAGGAGCGATACTTGGAGTGATATTTGTCGATACAACTAAATCAAGTAAATCAGCATAATGGTTATATAATTTATCTATGTAAGCGTTCGCATCAGCCATAGCCATCCACAAATCAGGTTGTTCTTGTTCTTCATCATCAGAATCATCGTTAGTATTTATCTCTAAGTTAGCATAAATAAGAGTACTAAAGTGGCACATAGTAGTATATTTCATACACGGATTTAGCATAACACCAACCAAGTAAATAGGGGGATCGGAAAAAAATATTTTTTAAATTTAGAAAACATAGCACCAACAACTTCTTTGTAACTTTTTTTATTTTTATATTTTTTTGAGCAAACCAGAAATATCATCTAGATATGCCAAAATATTACAAACAGTAGGATAATAAGCACCGAAAAATTCAACCGTAACTATATAATTTTTTTGTAAAAACTTAACAAGATCATCAATTACAGCCCAATCAGAATCATGTAGCATACAATCAGTCGAATCAACAAATGAACTTCAATTTTAGTTAAAAGTTAGTCGTATTCCTCAGACATTAATATCGGTGCAAGTCCATTTGTTCACATTTAAGTTTAAATTCTCTAATTCTTTTTCTTCGATTATTTCCTTGAATAAAACCAACAACAAGATGAATTTTTTCAATATAAAGCTCAAAAACCTCAAGACCATCTCTTACAATTAAATTATATATATACAAACACACTTAACATGAAATATTTCAGGTAACGGCAGAGATAGCTTAGATTTTAACTTTTTAATAGCAGTCTTGTTGTTAGAAGTATTATCAAAAGCAATACATAAGATTTTATTTTCAATACCATAAAATTCTGCAACTTTATCAATCAAATCAGCAGTAAAATCTCCAGTATGTTTACGATCTTCATCATACAATAAAGCTAGAATATGTTTTTGCATAACAATATTACTACCTATCAAGTGACAAGTAATGGTTAAATAATCATTTTTATTAACAGCACGACCAAGATCAGAAGTTAGAGACATTCTACATTGAATATTTTTTAACAATATTGATAAATAAAAATAATATTGTGAATGGAGTCTAAAAATATTGGTCCGACAAGTACTTCTAGGAATACCATTAAACATAGGATTAAAAATTGCTTGAATATAATGGATAAAAGCATCAGAAGAAGGAAAACAAAAAGGCAAACAACCCATAACTACCATTTTTGCTATTTCTTCCCGGTCCCTTAATTTATTATACTTCTTCATTACCTGACAGGTTGCTGGGTCCAATCTAGTTTGTGTTGGCCCACCAACATCCGCACCACCTTTTGCAATATTTAACTCTCTTACGTGATTATCACTTATATGTCTCATTAATGTACCCGTACCCCCTTGCTTGTCTCCTCTTTTATGCTTATTTTTTTTGTTGAAAAATATTGCATTGCACTTCAATATTTGATATACGTGTAAAAAATTATCATATAATACTAGTTGTTTTACGAGCTCTTGGGGAAGGGGGAGGACTGGGACGACGATTAACCGAATCAGACCTAACGTTAGCATTTCCTACTGTGGGTGTCTCACTAATATTTTCATCCTCTTCATCTAAATCAACCGCATCTACTTCATTTTCTTCTTCTATACCGTAATTTTCCTGAGCTTCTATATAATCCATATCGTGATTACCTACACCTATTTTTTCCTCAAAAGGTTGACTAAGAGGTATCGAAGGCGGAGACACACGAGTCTATATACTACTTGAAGTGCCTCAACCACTAGTAATTCACTATTTACTACCACTACCACTTCTGAAATAATTTTTTTTACACTTTTAGTGACGAGGTTTCTTAATTTATCCATAATATAAATTAAACTAAAAAAATTCAAAATATACAAATATAATAAAATTAAATATTCAACAATTAATACACTAATTTAAAATAAAAATTAAGAAATGGAACGACAATACCAAATATTGGAAGTATCCGAAGGTTGCGACTTTAGAAATTTTCACTCATACTTTGTAATCGCAAAATTTAAAAATTAAAGTGATCACTTTAGAAAATATATAGAATATTTGAGAATTGAGATTTGAGAGATAATGAGATTTGAGAGAATGAAAAATTGTGTGGAAAATGATTTGAAAGTGTAAGATATTTATATAATTTTTTTTGGGTTTAAAAAATATTTTAAATGAAAACATTTTTTTTTAATTAAAGTGGCCATATAGCCATTTTTGGGCTCCCAACGGTCATATAGCCATTGGGCCCAACTGTCATATAGCCATTGGGCCCAACGGACCATTTTTGCAAAATCTGATATTTTTTAAAAAAATTAGTTATCCGGTCCGGGCCGGTTAATCACGGGCCTGGATCGATTTTGGTCCAGGTCGGATTAACCGGGAGAAAAAAAATTATCCCAGTCAGAGACTCGGTACCCTACATCCCGGGGGATGACTGGGCCGGTCAAATCAAGACGGGTTTGTTTAGTAGGTCGGGTCGGGATGGGTCAGGTCGGGCCAGGTCAACCCAACCCGTTTGACAAGCTTAGGTTGGTCATGCTCACACTTTTCTAAAATCTTATTATTATTCCTTTCAAGATTTTTTTGAGGATTTAGTTAGTTAGAATTGTCATATAGATCAACAAGAGGTAATTAGAATTTTATTTGTATGGTCAAAATCCTATCTTGACACTTGGGAATATCGAGGGTGATATAAGGCAATTGATGTCTAAATTTTAATCAGATCCATCTCCGCGAGAATAATAACACCGAGCACAATCTTGTATCATACCCGATAAATATTGAAATACTGTATTTTGTTTATTGGACTGGGTTAGTTCACCTGTTTCATCATTCGTCTGCTGTAGTCTCAACATTATTTAATGATGGATTAAATTAGCAGGGGCTGCATTAATAAGTTAATTTCATCTCAAATTAAGCAGATCATGACACATATTATTTTATTTTCTTTTGTATACCTTAGGTAAATATTTTGTATATCTTTATTAAGTGGAATCTTCTACCTTACTTAGAAGTCTATCAGTCAGTTTCCCACCTTATTTAGAAGTGTATCCCTATAGTTATTTTGTACTTTATTTAGGAGTCTTTATGTTTTTCTTACTTGTATATATACATAAACATTGTACGAAATAGTAGGCATTCAAGAAAACGAAAAAAGAAATTTTTTCCCAATTTCTTTTGTCTTTCTTTTTTTTTGTCATTTTCTGTCAATGCTTACATGGTATCAGAGAAAGATTGATTCAATCATCCTGTCTCCTATATTTCAGGATCTGAGGCACAATCCCGGGGCACCGTTAAGCAGTAGAGTTGTTTGGTCAGAAGTTGCAGTTGGTGAGACTCCCTTATTTTGGAAGGCCTAATAATAAGTAATTATTATTTTATTTGATGTATGGTCCGACTGGGGATGTTGACCCAGTTTTTATGTTGGTTTTTATATTGTTAGAGATTTCGCAGACTGGTGTCGTGTTTTTAAATGTTAAGAATTTCCTTTCGTATTTGTTCAGTTGAGTTATGAGATTGAACATGTTTCCGAATGTATATATTCCGCATTTCTTTATATTGTATGAACGTTGTGTACAGTTGCCAGATAGAAAAGGGCGCTCGAGCCTTCATGGTTTGGGATGATCGTCACGGCCAGGGCCTCGACTCAGGTTGTGACACTTTTCATATCCAAAACACACATCACTGCTGGCTCTACACACACCTTGATGATTCCTACCACATTTCTTGAATAGAGCATTAGTATGATCGCTATTCACACTACCTTGGGACGTGGAGCCTGGTGTTCTATCCTGATTGTCATTCCAGGACTTTGGCACTGGAGAACTAGCTAAAGATGTAGCTGGAGCTGAAAATTTCTGACAGAACTGAGAATGGTTACCACCCTCTGACCTCGGCTGAGAAAAGTTAAAGCTACTTGTTCTGGCCCTCTTATTCTCTCTCTCTTTCTCCTTAAGATTCTGCTCCTCAATCTGTTGAGAATGGACCATAATACTAGATATATCCATCTCCTTAATCAACATAGTAGTCCTACACTCTTTGACCACACTATAAGCTATACCAGAAACAAACTTACTCATTCTTTATCTATTATCAGCCACCATCGAAGGAGCATACTTCGCCAACTGAAAAAACTTAAGTAGGTATTCCTTCACACTCATATTATTATGCTTCAAATTAATAAACTCCAACACCTTAGCTTTTCTCAACCCTAAAGTAAAGAATCTATCTAAAAAGGCTGTGGAAAACTCCTCCCATTTTACAGGCCTTGCCTCGGTATCCCTATACTTCTTCAACTTCTTAAACCAGATGTGAGCTAAATCTTGCAACTTGTAAGTAGCCAAATTTCCACTCCCACTTGAGGTCAAACCCATAATATCAGTAACCTTATAAACCATATCAAGAAATTTATAAGGATCCTCCTCAGACTTGAATCCCAAAAACAAAGGAGGGTTCATTTGGGTAAAGTCCCGAATCCTAGCTGCAGTTGTATTGGAGACTAGATTGGATGGGGTACAACCTACTGATTAATGTAAGCTGATATTGAGTGAGCTAAGGTAGTGAATACATTTTTGAATTCGGCATGAGAGACATTCTCATTCAGGGGATCTTCTTGAACAAATGGAGGTGCGGGCTAATTTCAATTTCTTCTTCCATTCTTTTATTTTGGAGGCATTGTCGGTAAACAAAAAGAAGAATAGGTTAAAGAGAGAGTTTAAATAGATATTATGCTCACATGCATAACATGAATATTGAAAGAAGGGAAAGTTTTCCTAAAACATCTTGTAGCCTCTTGCCCATAAGTGTGGCGCGCTTCATACCCATGCATAAGACTCTACTCAATGCGGCTTTTTAGAATCCCTAGGACACTGTGAAACCTAAGGCTCCGATATAAAGTTTTATTACGACCCTAGGCTACCCCATATTCATGACAATGGTTCTTACGATCATAAGTAACCACAAGCTAACCCATGAGCATAGTACCTACTGCGAGCACTGAGTAAAAATTATAATAAAAGACATATCCAGAAAAACAACTAATAATGTCATTAGGTTTTAAATATTGAAAATACAACTGAATCAGCAAGTCTGAAAACATTTGCGAAAATACTGAAATTCAACAAATAAAAATTGATAAACTAACTGACTGTCTGAAAAGTCTCTAACTGATTGACTGTGGAGTTTATGGGACAACCCCCCAACTAACTCCAACTGAATAAAATGGAGAAATACTAAAATAACTGAATGAAAGATAAACATGTCCTCAAAAGATGAGGACTCACTATTGTTGCTGCTGTTGTAATGCTGAACTATCTAAGCGTGGTCAGGAAACTGTGCGTCCAAACCTATGATATATGACATTATAGCGCAAAGAAAGTATGTAGTCAGTACATTGAATGTACTAGTATATGAGATGAGGTAGGCTATAATGCATGGGTTAACTGTGCATGAAATAGGGATTGGATGAATAGCATGAGATAACTGAGTATGCATGCATGAAAATTGAAATACTGAGAATGCAT
Source organism: Capsicum baccatum var. pendulum (assembly GCA_030864225.1). Classification (NCBI taxonomy): domain Eukaryota; kingdom Viridiplantae; phylum Streptophyta; class Magnoliopsida; order Solanales; family Solanaceae; genus Capsicum; species Capsicum baccatum. The sequence goes on from CM061550.1 coordinate 44,129,604, forward strand.
GATAAAGCATACATATATATATTTTAAAAATAATTTATAAAGCTGAATTACTGAAATCTTATAAATGAATAAATGGAAGTCTGTATTCTATGGTTGATGTTGGGCGTATTTACACGCCTAAGCACCATAATTTACCCATGTTTTAGCTAAGTTTTGAGGATAAAATCTATAATTCTTGCACTTTTAGTCCATTTTCCTTCAAGTGAGCTGACCTATGTGATTAACATGTTTTTCAGGTATTAATAAAGAAGATTTCAGCTCTTTGTGGACCTGTGGGCAGCAAAGGAAAACTTCACACAAGAGGAAAGGGAGCTTTTGGAACCTTGTGGACTGAATGTGATGCATGGAGAATTTATCCCGGGAAAAATCAGTATTTCTAAATACTTAGGGATGCAGCAGTAACTTAATGGACAAGGATATTATTTAAACCCTATTGCTGAATTTTTCAGCATTATTTGACGTTAAAATCACTTCCATCGCCAAGATTGTTCTAGGTTGTGGTATGATGATTATGTTTACTTTGATTTCCGTTGTATCCATGAGTAGCTAAACTTCTCTGTTAGGGTTATGAAAACTTTGTAAGATACTATCTATTAACTATGAGTTTGTGAATTATTGACGTGTTATGCTACTTATATCATTACTCTCTTCATTTTGATTGAATTCTCATGGTTGCAAACATAGAGAACACGCCATTATAGCATTAACTTGTTCGAGAGAAAAGTTACATGTTTGGAAAAGAGAGTGTGACAAGGAAATAGGGCTTCCAACCTCTATTTACACGTTAATGCCTTAATCGGATTAACTTCTTGGAGAATTTGTACCATTTGTTATACACTTTAGGCTCGAGAGAGTTAAAGTGAAATAAATCCTTGATGGTTGAGAAACACTTGGATTTAGAATTAGAATACGATTCTCTATAAGTGCATGCATGTCTAAATTCCGCGTTACTCATAGTTAATAGAGAAGTAGAAACTACAAGGTGGACATAACCCTAACTTATTATTCTCTGTGATTAAATCTTACTACGTATATTGTCTCATTCGTTACTTTGATACTATTAGTTCACGCATAAACCAAACCCCCTTTTTCTGTGGAATTTTTGACCAATAGTCTACTAATAATTGCAACACTTAGTGACCAAGTATTCCCTGTGGGATTCCACACCCAACCCAGTTGGGTTCTATATTTGACAGCGACCGCTTACACTTTCTCACGAGAGCTGTAATTTGGGCGTATCAATGGTCAAGCAAACCAGAACTAAATTCTGTAATAAGTACTGAACTGAGATTTGGGAGGTATCATCTAACTGACATGCCCCAATATGAGCTAATTGGGGTTCAACCTGTAGCCCCAGTTGGAAGTGTGTCAGTACCATGATACAGGTACTAACAATGGTTGTGTGGATCCACAAAAATAATGTCCTAAAGGACTAATGAGTGACCCTTATCTGGCAGGTGCTCTGAGATATGTGTTACCCTCAACTGGTAGGTAAATACTTTATCAACCCTAAATTGGCAAGTTGATATCTATAACCTACGTTGGCAATGTAGTTCTGGAAATAAGGGACTTCTATAAAGGTCACACCCTCTACAGGTAGATGAGCCCCCATTCCTTGGTTCGCTCGGTGCTAAATCCTACTCCCAACTAAACTGACACTGATTATTGAACTGAACTAAGCTTAACTGAACAAACAACTGACCATAACAACTAATTGAATGATAATTCTAAGGGTATATCTGAATTCATTCTGAAGATACTGAAATAATGTAAACAACTATGTATCGGGTATTCAGAACCCTCTAGCACTGAATGAAAATAGTAATAAAGGCATGAAAAATCATTGAAAAAATACAATGGGGAATCATTTTACAAAATGATTCTCTTTGGCATTTCATCAAACAGATGGAGATTAAGACTTTACCATGGGGATTCTTTTAAACATGATGAGATAGAATGATCATGACAAAAATCATAAATTGAGGGTTTATCCTGAATTGCATGAACATGACATGGGAACTTCAACATCCAAAACATACTATAATTCATTCCACTTGAAAACAATTGTAATCTTAACTTGAAATCAAAATAACAAGTAATTCATGGTAATAAATCATTTAAAAAGTGGAAAGCTCATAATTTAACATTAAAAAGGGATTCTTAGACTCCATGGTGAAAAAAAACCATGGATGAACATCACACATACCTTGAACCTTAAATCTTGAAAGAGAAACATAATTCTTTAATCTTTATTAAAGGTTCTTGGATTTGTGAACTTGAATTCTTAGTGTTATTGGAGAGGAGGTAATTGAATTTGATGAACTTGGGGGATTATTAGGGTTTATTTTAGAGGAGAATTAGAGAATATGGGCAAATATTGCCCTAACTAAAGCTTTAATTCATGTTTTTACAAATTGGGTTTAGAGAAAAAGACTTAATTTTCCCTTAGGGATTTAAATTTGTAACTGGAATACTTTTAAAAGGGAACCGTAATGCACCAAAGAGCTCATCGCTATACCCATTGCGGCACGTCACTATTGCAGTGAGGTTCTTGAAATAAAATCCAAACACAACCCAATCTTCGTACAAAAAATCTCAAACTTCCCCGAGACTTGCTCTTTACACCCCTAAAAATGAATTAACTCAAAAACCAACATCTTAGAGTCGTGAAGACAAATTTAAAAATCTACGAAGTTAAGAGGAAAAAATAAAACTAAGTTCCCAACACTTAGTGAAATTTTCAGGCTTCAAGCCTCTTATGCATGCAACTAGGAGCTGAACTTAGCTAAGAAAAGTATGAGCCTTATCTCCTAGTGCTAGACATATACCATCGTGTACCCAACCATGAACAAGAAATAAAATAACGTGAGCTACACCAACTTCAATCAATAATTCAACACCGTAATTCCCCAAAAATGATGCTAAAATTTAGTATTGCTCAAAACTAACCTCAAAAGAAGTATGTCGCAGTCGATGTCATATATTGTAACCAAAACCAAGTTGAGGTCATTCCCACAGCAAATACGAGAAATGGTCTCTATAACATGACAATATCATTGGTTAGTGCAGAAAAGTAAATGGAGGGAATTTAAAGTCAAAAGTAACAAGTCATCATACTTGAGTGATTGATGTTTGTAGCCAATAGAAGAAGAACACTAGGACTGTGTTCCCCCTAGGTTCTTAATCATGGAAGTTTATCGTGCTTAATTCACCTAACCACTGCTATGCATGCAAAGTCTGACAAGCTATTTCTTAACAACTATCATGTTAATGAGTTGTCAAATCTTACTCTTCACCTTTTAAGTCTCAGGGTGTTTCCTTAAAATCCGTTGTCTGTAACCTCAGTAAAAATCTCACCTTTAGAGTCTATAGTTGATTAGATGAGGGTTGATAGCCTCAAATCATTGTTGTAACTTTTTTCTCCCAATCTCAAACTCCTTTATGAGGGTGATATTGAATACATGAATTTCCCAAGATTCTACAGTATCTAGGGATACAAATAATATGAAGAAGATTACGATGCTTTGAATTACAAAAAATTAGATGAATCTGCCACTCCCTTCATATTATTAATCTGCCAGGGTTCCCACAACCCAAGTCAAGGAATTTAGCCGCTCATGCTTATGCAACAAATCCTGAAAATTACTGAAGAGAACATGTAATTAATATCACAATAATGAAAGAATAAAATCCTAAATCTCTAATTGATTATGAAACCAATAACCCAAGAACAATCATGTCAAGTAGCAAAGTATGTAAAAGTTTGAAGAAAAATAGTAAAAGTCTGTAAACTATTACAAAAGTACCCTGAGGGTATTTATAGAGTGTCAAAATAACAAAGGAATATTAACCAAATAAAAATAGAAAAGCTGGGTCGATAGTGATTATGCCTCTTACAACGAGTCATCAGGTCTAATTATAACTTGTTGCCTACCGTCATAGCTTTCTTCAGGATTTAGGGATTACAACTCACAAGGTCACCATAAGAGTCATATGCTAGTACTCGTAGTCAGTCCATTAGCTTTTCACCTTTAAGGCTATTTGGTCAGTTATCATTAGATATCTTATCACGAATCGTAGTCAGTCCTTACGAGTCGTGGTCTTCACTCATTGTCACTGGGACTTCAAAATTTAGGAATTTTGTCACTGGTCACAATATGGCTTCACCCCATGACTTATCGTTACTCTTTACGAGTCGTGGTCTTTCTTTACTTTAATTCTTGACTTCAGCCTTTAATACTAGTATCACTATGATTACAATCCATGACTCATACTCCCTCCTTACGGGTTGTGGTCAGTCTTTACTTAACTCTTGCAACTTAGCTTTAGTGTCTGTTCTACTTACGAGTCTGACTATGAGTCATAAGGTGTCTTAACAACTCGTAGCATGATCAGTACTTCACTTTTATAAGATTTTATTCTTTTTTTTGTGCACTATCTCTTTTGACTTAATTAACCTACAATATATGCAAAAAAACACATTATATCCGACAAAACAATCTAAATTAATGCATATTTTCCTCATTTTAAGCATTAAATGTTTCATGAAATCATGGCACATCAGTGGATCCACAATCATTGAATTTGTACTATATGCTCAATTTACATAAGATGACTCCTCTTTCTATTATGGTCAAAAACTTAATGTCTATGTGCTTTAAATTAGACAAACTTCGATTGTTCTTTGAATATAACTAAACTGACTTATTATCACAATATTATGCCACTAACCATATGCATCCCAGTGATAAAAGTTATCTGACATATTTCATGATTTGATGCTTCATAACATGCTATAACTTTTTGGCCAACATGAAAACATAACCTGATATAGATCTCCTACTATTATGAAATTTAGGAAAAAATTAAATTGGAATATCCTTTGATCTCTAAGTGATCCAACTTTCAATAAGTGAGCATATATAATCTCTAGTTCTTTGGAGATACCTCATAACTTGTTTTTCTGAAAAACATTCTTGAGTAACTTAAATATCACACAACATTTACACTAAATGTGGAATATATGGACATATAAGTTATCACCTTATCAAACTTATAGTATCATTGATGGGATGCTTGTCTTAAATCACATATAGACTGCTTAAGTTTACAAACAAGGTGTATTAAATCTTGAGACTCAAACCTTTTTGATTGCACCTGGTATATTGTTTCTTCCATGCTTTCATTGTAAAATGCAACCATTATTCCTTTTGATGTAGCGCTAAGTCATAATGAGTTGCAAATGCCATAATGATTCTAAAAGAATCCAATGATGAAATTTGTGAAAAAAGTATATTTAACATATATCCCTTCCTTTTGAGCGAATCCCTTGGTAATTAGGTATACTTTATATCTTTTGAAGTTACATTTCAAATAATGTTTAATTTTGAGAATTTAGTTACAACCAATTGATTTCGAACCTTATGGCAACTTGACATGATGTCAAGCGTCATCATCTTTCGTATTCAACTTATATTTTATGAATTTGCTTCATTTAGTAGAGCTTCAACATGATTTTACTTGACTAACAATTATAGGATCATCTTCCAATCTCATGTCAAATAACATGTTCTTTGAGACAAACAACATAATTATCCAAAATTGTATTCTTCTTTCTCTATTAAATCTTTTTCTAGGAACATCAACTTGAGGTTGTTGAATATTTTCTACATAGTACTAACTTACATATTGAAAAATATTTATAATATCTACTTGATCGTTTATACTAGTAGAAGGGATATTATAAAATTTCTTTTCAAACATAATTTGTTTGTATTAATTACTTCCAACATAATCAATATCCTTAATAAATTTGACATTTTCTATTTCAAAATAGGATCTATTTGAGGGGATGCAAAACTTAAAAACTCATGATTCTTAATCTTTCTTAGTCCTCAAATTACTTGAATGTAGGTTTTTATTACTGTATGAGGTTTGCCTGTTTGATTTTTATAACTTACCAATTACAGTATTAGTTCCAATATATGTGAAAATAAGAAATAAAAATTAAGTTTCTTCTAAAATATAATATGATGAATAAATGTTCTAATTTCAAATAAAAATTAGTATCTAATGAAATTCTAAAAACACCAATAGCTTCCACAACTGCTTTATTGCCATTACCCACATAGATGTATCTTTCAACATTAATCAGTGCTCTATTCCATAGCCAATCCTACATAGTGTCACTTATCTAAGTAGTTGCATACTATATCAATCCACCAAGTTCCAATAGGTATCAAGGCCAAATTAACTCCGTAACAAATAATGTTGAGAAGTTTATCTTTTTTTTTTCAAACCAGACAGCATACTTGGAACATTCATTCTTTATATAACTAATTTTCTTGCAAAGGTTTTAAGTCATTGATCTGTGATGTTCCTTTGTGTGAATTTTCCTAAATCTTACTACTTTTTTTGCTTATTTTAAGCGGTTTGAGATTTAAAAGCAAATGTTAAATGAACACTTTCAATCTTCTTTTGTTTAACTCTATTTTCTTTTTGCACACACTGAGCTATAAACTCATTCAAAGTCCATTGACCAAATTATGTTGGAAGAGAGATCCAAACAAGATGCACAAGTATGTCTTCATACAATTTAATCTTAATTCCCCCAAGTTTTATCACAAAATTAGCCATTTTCATAATGTTTATCTTATTTTCCCCTTTTCCTTCTATCATATTAAAACAATCTTATTAAGAATAGTACATGCTTCAACCTTTTCGTTAGCAGCAAATCGGTCTGTGATTTCTTTTAGAAAACTTTTGGCATCTTTATTTTCTGTTATACCGCCCCTTAAGAATTTTGGAATTGAATGTTGCATTATTAAGCTCAAGTGATTTGATCTCTCCCACTTCTAGTATGCGGACTTTTGTTCAGTAGAACTAGTTTCATTAAATTCCGCAAGGTGATCAAATCTTAATGCATAATCAATATCTATGCAATCAAGCATAATCATAATGTGCTCTTTCCATTTCTTGAAGTTTATGCCATTAAGCATAAGAATGTTGTTCATACCGATAAATATAGAAGACACTATAAGATAAAATAAATAATACTCACAATTAATTATTCAAATAGATAATCTGTAAATGTAGATAATTTTATTAAATAAATTTGAAGAAAAATGATAAATTAAAAATTTATATTTATCACGCACATATATATAAAAATGAATTCACCTCAAGATACCTAGCATAACATTGTCATTTAATCTTTGGACAAAAATAATAACTTGTTGGTGGTACTCTTATAGATAGTTCATAACCATTTTTTATAAATTCAGCCTAACAATATGCCTTTCTTTGGACCGACACATTATCAACTTGAAATACCAATGTATCACATATTCATTGAGTTTCCATAATCTGATTAAAAAAATCTTCTTTGAAAAGATTATTACACAAAGATAAAACAAACTTACATGTTCAAAGTAAATAAAATCTACACAATGAACGCTACTTTGTCAACATATTGATTCAATCTACTCACTTTTAAACATGAAACATACATACTAGCAATTAAGAAGAATTAATCAAGAAACTGGGAATAAGTAAAAGTATCTATAATGCTTTACTCCAAATTTTTTTTTTTTGGAAAAACTCGTTCCACAGAAAATAGTAAAACTTGTTCCATTATTTTAACAATAAAAAAATCAAAAGAAATAATCTTAAAAAACGTTCCAATAAAAATCTTGACACTAAAATAGTAAAACAATATACTGCTTCAGAATTCATTAGTTACATTCTCCCTTTTTCACAAATAAATAGTATAGTCATTATATTGTAATGTATTCAAGTGCTCCATCAAAATTATAATCTCAATGATCCTTATTCTTTTTATTAAAAATATGAAAATGATGCTACCCAAAATAAAATTTGGCAGAAAGTTACAAATTATATCATGCAAAATAAATTGGAAGAACAATCCCAAAAGGGAAACATGTACCAACAAAATTGAAAACCAACTTTTTTGTTATCCTTAAACTGCAAAATAAAAATGCCCAAGAATCATTAAGAAAAATATATAACAGAATGCCAGCAGTAAAATAACGGAGGATTATTCACTTTGGTGTACAAATTGATTTTGAAAAAAAATTAAATATCATGTCTAAATGATCAAAAAAGGCCTTACTCTTGATACCACTTGTTGGAAAAACTTTATAGAATTCGCTCAAGATCATCAAGTAAATCAATAGATAAAATAATAATCTATAAGAATAGTTAGTGGACTAACTTTATTCATTTACAAGAATTGATTGAAGAAGATATAGTCTTCTAAACCTTGAAGAATGCCTTTTTGCCATATTCTTCTTCTGAAATAGAAATAAAAAGAGGGAAAAGTTTCTTCTTATTTAGGGACCATATCCTTTTAAGGATTTTGAAGTGTCTTTTAAGGTAAAAAAACTCTTCATCAATAAGTCTCCATTTGGCTTAAGAAAAGGTCCATGGGTCTTTGAAGTTATCCAAATATTTAATATTTTATTAGATCATAAAATGACTTCATCATAGCATATTCATGCATAAATATTAATATGTGAGTCCACAAAATAGAAAGTACTAATACAAAGGAGAGACTAGATTGTTCTTGAATTGAAGGTACCGTTATCCACCAAAATATACATGACTTTTGTGGTTTAGTGTTAACCCATATTTTCATATTCTACACAAGATAAAGGGTTTTTACGTGAAAATGGAGATGCTCAAAACACCTTGCATTCCTGGAACACTCTTTGTACCAAGGGAATCTAACTAGAGAATTTCTAAGAATATAAGGGAATGGTTATATCAGAAAGCCAAAGAAGCATAAAGACTTCCACTAAAATTATCAAAGTCAACTCATTATTATGTGCTCGATTCTTTTAAAAAATTTCCAGCATTCCTACTTCAAAACTAATAATGCAAAATCTTTTTACTCGACATCAAACACACGAAAAATAGAAATTAGAAGCCTTTGAAATAGAGAAGGTACAGGTGGATGCATTTGGTATCTTCTTTGTTCATTTTGTAGAACAAATTTCATGGTAACTGCATTCTTCCAGTGGTATTCCATCTTGGAATCTTGCCGTCAACCAGAATATTTATTCTCATAATAGGTCTTACCTAGTAGTAGTCCTATGATAGCACCTAAAATATGTCCAACTTCACATGTCAAGATTATGATAGATTAATTATTCTATAAGTTTAGTTAGTATTGGTTTGGTGTTAGCCTTATTTGTTGTACAACTAGTTCATTAGGTTTTTGTTACAATAGTCATGCTGACTATGCAGTTGGTTATTGTCATGGTGCAAGTTGTAGATAAGTGGTTTCATCTTCCTTAAATATATACGTTTCTAATACATGAATGAAATCAGTTTCTTGTTTCTCATTTCAATCTCTCAAAATATCTTCTCTATAGAGCTCAGACTGCTACATTAATGAAGTTTGTGATATGCTTCCATTGAAGCTTCTTCAATTCTAACATGGTATTAGAGAACGAAACACAAATCTTTGCTTTCATCCTCATTGTGTCATGGTTTTACTTCTCCATCACATTCTCATTTTTTCTTCCTCTACAATTTTTGCAGTCAAATTTTTTTATTACTGCTCAGTTTATTTGAATGACCTCTGTTGCTATATTTTTCTTCAGTTATTGCAAATCTTCTCCTCGTCCTTTTTGTTCAATTCATCTCTTCCTATTCATTTTTGTTCTTGTATTCATCAATTCTCAATTTCACAATCTCATCTTGTAGATTCATTGTATTTTACTTTTTCATACCTTTGTCTTCAAGTCATGGAAACTACCTCAGAGTAACCTACCCAACTATCCAAGGGAAACAACAGTATTGTTGATCCTTTGTACATATATCCTACTGAAAATGTTAACCTTTCTCCCAACTATTTTTTATGGTATTGGTTATAGCTCATGGAGGCATAGTAAGCTTCATGCACTCTCTGTCAAGAACAAGATGGATTTTGTCAATGGAAATTCAACATGGCCAGTTGAGGACTCTCCAACCTTTAGTCAGTGGGAATGGTGACATGGTCACTTCATGGATTTTAAACTCCCTTTCACGTGATTTAGAAGATAGCCTTCAGTATGTGAATGGTGCTAGGGAACTTTGGCAAAAATTAGATGATCAATATGACAAAATATATGGTGCCAAGTTGTACCAATTACAAAAACAGATCAATAGTCTCACAGGTAAATTTGGACATCAATAACTATTACAATAGGATGAAAAAACTCTGGGAGGAATTCACCACTCTACTCTCTCACAAAAAACTAAAGTTTTCAGTGAACTTGTGGTGTAAAATCCAACGTACTTAAGGCTGATAAGGATAAATTTTATTTTCAATTTCTAATGAGGTATATACATCTGTGCATGGTAATATTTTTATAATGAGCACCTTACCAAATCAAGATGAATGTTGCTCAATCCTTATTGATAAAGTAAAGCAAAGAGAGGCCACACCTAGGCTTCAATTGGATTTGGCCTCCACTTATTTGAACACATAGGTACCAACAATAAATATAGATTTTCCAACCAATTACCAGTTCACTATTACTAACATACTAATTCTAGTAAGCATTACAAGACAAATTCATCTAATACATCTTATCATTTTGAGAATTGTAATGGATTTGGAGGTGAAAGGACAAACTATCTGACCCCCAAACCATAAGTTTTTTGTGATTATTGTAAGAAAACTGGTCATACTGAGAGCAAATGCTAAAGATTGCATGGATTTCCTAAAGATTTCAAGTTTACTAAAGGTAAAAATTCATTTTCTGTCTTGAATGTTCATGGTGGTTATCTTGAGAATACTTGTGGTTTAGATGGAGATCCCAATGAAAATTATATGACTTTCGTACACTACCAGCTCAAAGGGAGAGATGCTTACATCTTGAGCAAGGATCAATATGAAAAGTTGATCAACCTTCTAAATCACTTTCAACTAGAGAATGTTGGAAAGAACTTGAAAAACATCTCTGGTGGAGCAGTAAACTATGTAGGTATCATTGCTTGCCATTCTTCTGAACTAAGAATTGTACACTAACTTGTAATGTGAAGCATTGTCTACTGAATCATAGATCCTATACTCTGGATCATATCACCACACGACTTACAATGGAGCACTACTAACCAATACTAGAATTCTACTTTATCCTTTCCTTGTAACTTTACCAAATGGGTAAAGAGTCAAGGTTACAGAAATTGTTGATATGTCTCTCAATCCATCCTCGTTTTTGCACCCAATGCTATATGGTCCTAGTTTTAAGTTTAATCTAATATCGATTCATTATTTGACTATGCAGTTATATAGTATTATTAGCTTTAGCAGTTCTTCATACATATTGCAGGTCCCTTCACTGAAGAGGCCTCTGGAGATTGGTAGGGCCAGAGATGGTCTATACTATCTTTGCTCAATATTTCATGAAAAATATTCAACTTCAACATCTTCAACTCTTCACAATTCCTGCAATGTGTATCTTTCTACATCTAGTTTGTTTGATTTTTCATCCAATACTATTGATTGTAATAAGAAAGTTCCATTTGATTCATCTTCTTTTCCTTCAGATATTGTAAATATTCCAAATAGGATAAAGAAAGGAACTTGTTCTAACACATGCTCTTATTGATTTTCTGCATCTCATGATTACAATGATGATGTTTTGTGGAATTTATGTCTAGGACATATAGCCTTTGCAATAATGAAAAATATTCCATCCTTATCTTCATCAGTAGCTCAACAACCATCTGTTTGCACAGTTTTCCCCATGTCAAGGCAATCTAGATTTTCTTTTCCACAGAAAACAACCAACACATCCAAAAATTTTAAACTATTACATGTTGATCTATGGTTACCGTATCACATTAGAACACCTAAAAAGTATAAGTATTTTGTCACCCTGGTTGATGACTATAGTAGATCAATCTGGTCATGTTCAACCAACAACAAGAGTAATACTCTTCAAGTTCTATAATCTCTTATTTCCTTCATAGAGAATCAATTTTCTACCACCACCAAAATAATAAGAACTGATAATGTCCCGATGTTTATAAATACTAAAACACACAACTTTTAGCAATCTAAAGGTATTGTTCATAGACAATCTCCCCCTATACACCACAAAAAATGGGGTTGTGGAAAGAAAACTAAAATTCTTGCTTTAAATAGCAAGAGCACTAATATATCAATCAAAATTACCTTTTTAATACTGGGGAGTGTCTTTTAATGCAACCTATTTCATAAATAGACTATCCACTACTTTCTGAAAAATTATTGTCCTTATGAGTTGCTCAACCAAAAGAAATCTACTTACAGTCACCTTTTTGATTCCCTTGCTTCCCCATGAGCTTAAGAACACATAAGATTAAATTTGAATTTTGGTATATAGGGGTGCAAGGTTCTAAACTTACAAACTAAAAGATTACATGTATTAAGAGATGTATTGTTTCATAAGCATATTTTTCCTTTCCAGATGTCTCCTGCTAATTCTACCATTTCTTCTATTTTGTAGTTACTCAACTCTCACCTTGATCGCGTGAATGGCTTGAACACTATCATACACCACGCTAGCGCATCTCCGTTGTATACCAAAGACACTACTGATCATGATGTCCATGATTTTATACCCTCTATAAGGATTCACCAATGTCTGCTTCCTTGTAATAATCACCCTCTAATTCTATTAATGTTAGCTCACCTTATCCCCCTTGTCTTACTTCAGATACTCTTACCTCTGTTCAACCACAATCGCCACTTGTCATTAGAAGATTATCTAGACCACATACTTAGCCTATATACTTGAAAGAACATGTTAATAAATTTCAAAATCTGCACTCCACCTCAAGTACAACTTTACTTTTATCTACCCTATCACCAGTTACTTGTACTTATTAAGAATCTAGTCATTATTTCTCATAACTTCTTAATCAGGATAATCAGCAGGTTGTTGGAAACATTTTACTTGATTGTGAGTTTTATTCAAATAGAGAGGCAGCATTACCTCCTTCTTGGCAAACAACAATGACATAAGAGTTTGAAGCCCTGCATACAAATCTTACTTGGGATGGGGTGGACTATAGTGATACTTTTTCACCTATAGTTAATATGACTACTATCAGAGTTTTACTCAGTTTAGTAGTAAAGAAGAAATGCCCTTTATTCTAGTTAGATTTTAACAATGCCTTTTTGCATGGTGACGTCAAAAAGAAAGTGTACCTAGAAATCCTACCCGGCTTAGCTAAAACTCAACAAGGTCTAGTTTGTAGGTTATGAAGGTCACTCTATGATTTAAGCAAGTAAGCAGACAATGATATGAGAAGTTGACTGGGTATTTGTATTCCAAGGTTTTAACACACTCAGCTAGTGACTACTCTCCATTTTACAAGAAGAATAACAAGTCCTTGGTCTTTTTATTGTATATGTGATGATATAATCCTTACTGATACTGATCTGAAAGAAATTAAACAACTAAAATATTTTCTCCTTCACCAATTCAAAATCAAGAACTTGGGCAAACTGCATTATTTCTTAGGATTAGAAAATCTCTATACATCTAATGAGATTTGATGTCATAAAGAAAGTTTAAAATAATCTTCTCAAAAAGTTTGATTTCCTAGACTATACAAAAATCTCAAGTCCATCTAATCTTACTTAGAGACTACATGTTGTAGATGACAAACTTTTATCAGATACAACTTTATTCAAAAAAATAGTTAGAAAACTAAGTAGCCTAAGCAATAAAAGGTTACATATTGCTTACAATAGTACAAAATCTAAGCCAATTTATGCAGGTTCCTGGAGAACCCCATTTTATAGTTGCACTACATGTGTTAAGGTATCTCAAATATGATCCTTCTTTCAGCCTTTTCTTGTCTAACAATTCTAATTCTGTTGTGACTGCTCATTGTAATTCTGCTTGGGCTACTTTCCCTGAATCAATGAGGTCTTTAAGTGGTTACATTGTATTTTCTGATAACACCCCTATCTACTGAAAGTCCAAGAAACAACCAACAATATCCTTATAGTTAGTAGAGGTAGAGTATAGAACCATTAGAATGGTAGTGGGAGAACTGTTTCGGATAGATAAGCTTCTTATTGGATTGACAATTTCTCTTTCTAAGATTATTTCACTTTTTTGTGATATCCAAGAACACTATGTTTCATTAAAGGACCAAGACCATTGAAGTCGACTATCATTGTGTTAGGGAAAAGCTACATGAAGGAATCATCAAGTATCAATAAATTTCACTTACGGATCAACTAGCTGATATACTTACTAAGGCCCTCTCCGATCCCAAACATCATTCCATTCTAGGAAATTTGTTAGTGCATTCCCACCTCCAACTTTAGGGGATGTTAAGATTAACATAGCTTAATTATGCTATTAGTTTGTTAGTATTGGTTTGGTGTCAACCTTTTTAGCTGTACAATTAGTCGATTAGTTTTTTGATAGAGTAGTTATGTTGACTAGGCATTAGGTTATTGTCATGGTGCAAGCAGTAGACAACTGACTTCATCCTTATTACTTGTATAAATACATTTATCATACATGAATGAAATAAAGTTTTGGTTTCTCATATCAATCTCTCAATATATCTTCTCTCTAGAGCTCAGCCAGCTTCATTGATGGAGTTTATGATCTGCTTCTATTGAAGCTCCCTCAATTATAAGATCACATTAATTAGATGAGGGACAAACATAAATGATGTTAGAGTCAACAAAAAAAATACAAAGTATGAGGATACAAATGAAATTTAGATCATTCCTTAAGAATGAAAGTACCGATAATCAATAGTTGATTTAACTCATCTATCCTATTAGGAATGAAAGTGCATGCTGTAACCACCCAGGATACAATAAAAAACAAATAAATATAAACTGGTAAATTACTGAATTTCCATATTTAAATATGTTGGTTCCAACTTCAAGATATTAAAGCATGGTTAAGAGACTCTAACAAACCTGCTACAACAGAATATGTCCCCATATTCAAACTAACTCAATATTTATAGGCTAGTACTTTACAAACATAAGCCGATGACTTAAAAACTAGAACCAAATATGATATTTATTGTTCCTACCTCTACAATATGATATTTGTGGTTCTTGCTTTCGTGGATTTCTTCTGAATAATGTGGTACCTCTAACTTTTCCTTCTCAACTCAATTGACTAAATGACACCATAAATTCCATAATAAATTCTTCAATTACATAAATCGATCATAACTGACATGGTGTCCTTTTGTATAAAACTTATGAATTGTGATAAGTCTTTAATACCTAAATAATTTTGGTATTATGTAAAAACACTTAAATGAGCGCAAAAGAAATGAATAATAATATGGAGGTCCTTAAACTGTATCCTTCAGTCCACAACTAATATTTGATTGCCATGAAGAACATCAGCATAATAACAAATGCTGAACTTTAACTAAACTTAGAAACAAGTTACATTTATAACAATTGAGACTTTGATAACTTGTCAATTTCTATCTGTATATATGGATGAACCGATGTTAAGACAGGGAATAGATGGCAACAGTCAATGTGGTTAAATCATTAAAGATTATGGGTGCAATGTTAAATAAAAAATGCACCACCAATTGAAAACTAGTTGCAATTACAGTGCAAACAACATATTCAAATATAGCAGTTCCTTAACTGCAATTACCATTTCCAACTGATATGTTGTTTGCATAGTAATATATGTACATTATTTTCTACGGAGCTATGACTGATGATGCTGAATAATCAGTTTCATCTGACTTGTTAGACGATGATGATCAAAGGATTTGAGCCACAAACATTACATGTAGTGGAGCAAATTGAAGATGTAAAATTTACCGAATATCTATTTTGCCTCACAATGGCCCTAGCTTTGAGAAGGATGAGAATAATTTAAAATAAAATAGGGTTCCCATGGTAGAACTGTGTAATAGAAATAGGTTCTAGGTAAGAGATAAGCCTAATTTTGGGGTGTTCATGTCAGAACTTTTCTTCTGCTTCCAAAACCATGAAGGTATAATCTTTTTGGTATTGTTTCTGGTGAATGCGGTTATATAAAAAGTCATATTTAATTAGTATCATACGACTAATGAATTTTGTTTTCTTTAAAAGCATTAGAAAGGGTTTAATTTAGTTGCAATGAAGAACATTTTTCTAATAAAAGGCTTTTCTATGTTGTTATTCAGTAGTTAGAGCACATCCAAAGATGGTTGTTGAATAATTCTAAACTTCCCAAGTGAACTGGAGAGTCTGATGATTTTGTAGAGGTTAGGAGCTTGGTTACCAAACCAAAAGAATATTGTCTTACGCCAACAGTTGAATTATCCAATAAAGTCCTTGCCACTTGAGATTAGAAAATATTGGACCATGCTTAACACAATTATTATCTAAAAAATGGCTCGACACTTGATCAATATAAGGCCATGAAAAAGTAGTACTCTTATCGACTACTTGACATTGTTAACAAGGCAACATAACTTGATGCTAAAATTAAAGATGTAAGGATTGCTAAAAAAAATTTAATTACGGTTCCTAAAAGATATGCAGTATCCATAATCACATTAAAAACACATAAAATCTACAAAATATTAACTACAAAGTTTAATGATCAACATAATTTCAAATAGACAAAACATAATTACTATCAAATTAACATTGAAATTTGTAGGATAAGCTACATAGGCTTCATCAACAAACAAAATTAAATAATAAAAGATGAGCCTGACCTTGAATTTCCTAAAAACAATAAGTAAATTCATGACATTTTCAGATCAATAAGATCTTCTTCAAATTAGAATCCATCATTAGGTCATTTTTGTCAAAATTGTTTCATTTCATCCATCGATGAAATTCACCTACTTTTAAAAGAAAAATATCCTTAAATATATATGTAGATGTCAATACAATAAGGTAATGGGTGCTATTCATAATATGCATAGGGGTAGAGCAATTGAACCAATGAGATTCTAGTAGAATTTTGGAAAAGCTCAGGCGGGGTAGGTTTGGAGTGGTGACAAAGTTGTTTAATTAAGTGTTCAAAATGGCAATGATGCCCAAATCTTGTTTAATATGGGGTACGTTTGTTGAAGTTTATATTGACATTTGCATCGGTACTTGATCGAGGACATTTTCATTTAGAATGTTAGAGAATTTCAAGTGAGTACACAGAAAATGGATGAGATAAAATAATTCCATCAAGAATCACCCTGCATTAGATTAAAACTTGAAGATCTTATAGATACAGAACTAACATGACTTTGCTTATTGTTTTTAGTCAGTGCCAGGGCAGAATCATCTTCTATTATTTAAGTTTGTTTGTTGGTGGGGCCTTGTAGCTTATCCTACAAATTTCAATGATGAATTGATAGGAATTGCGCTCAGTCTATTTAAAATATTATTGATCATTAATCGTTTAAGTTAATCTTGGGAAGTTTTATATGTTTTAATGAGATCATGGATATTGCATGACTTCTACGCACCGTAATTATAAAATTTTCAGCAATCCTCAAATATTTAATTTTAGAATCAAGTTGTTTTGCCTGGTTAACAATGACAAGTAGTCATTGTGAATACTACTTTGTGATGTCCTCATATTGATCAAATGTCAACCCATGGTCCAAAGCTTTCTGATCTCAAGTGTTAGGGAATCTATTGGATAACTCTACTTTAGGCTAAAGACAATATGCTTTTGTTAGGGTAGTAACCAAACTTTTCACATCTACAATATCATATAACTCCCTAGTTCTCTTTAGTAGGGTATAATTATTCAATAGCAATCCTAAATGTGTTCTAACTTTTGAATATAATCATTGATAACCCTTTCGTAAGAAAATATATGTTTAGTATATCTAAATTAACCCCTGATGCCTTTTATGCAATGATTATTAAAATAATTGCATGGTTTGCTACAAGGTAATTGACCACCATATATCTGTGAATTGAAAGAGAGAATCTTTGCATAAACTTTTCATGAATTTCTATATACGAAGTCTCTTGTACTGTTTGAATAATTTTGTGGTCCAAATATTGTGTTTAGAATGAAGGGATTGTATTATGATATTGTATGGCTTAGATACATGACTTGTAAGTCTTGATATGATGATACCAAATCAGACAAATGTCATAATAGACTCAGACTAGACTTTACTACAGAAAGTTTTTCAGACATTAGAACACTTTCAGAAAAATGCATGATTTAAAATGTTAAGAATGGACTTAAAGAGAGTTAGATAGTTACCCAAAGATGGCGTTTGGGTGTAAGTGCTCATCGCTATAAATCGAGTTTTATCGATTTGGGTGATATGATTGGCTAAGGCCAATGTATACTTATCCTTGAGACAATGGTATACTAGACTAGTATGTAGGATACTTATCCTTGCGGAAAACTTGGATGTAGGGTCTTAGTCGATGAGTTAATGGCGGACCCTAATAGCCTGTGGGTACTAGACTTTTACGGTGTAACTCTAGCTCAAAAGTAACATAAATAGTGGTTCATGATTTCAAAGAAATGTTTCAAAGTCTTTAGAGTAGTCTCATGTGTTTTTCCTATATCGTATCTAAATTGTCTTATGAATTGCTCTCACTTATGCTGTATAAAAGTAAATTATTTTGGATTTCTCTGTGTACTATTACAATTGTTTTAATCCCCGATCTGCAGTAGGTTGAACTCTGTCAGAGATTGTAGTTGGTGAGCCTCCCTTATTTTGGAAGGCCTATTCTAGAACATTGTTAGTTTATTTGATTCATGGTCCATCTAGGGCCTTGTCCCAATTTTTATATAGATGTTGATTTTCATATGGTTAAAGATTTTGCAAACTGGTGTCGTATGTTTTTGAATGTTATGAACTCAATTTTGTGCTGTTCAGTTGAATTCAGTGACTGATCATATTTTCATCTTTATAATATTTTTCACATTTCTTTATAGTATATGATTTGTATGCATGATTTCTAGAAATAGAAGGTCACTCGAACCTTCATGGTTTGGTAATCTCGTCATGTCCAGGGCTTCAGCTAGAGTCGTGACAAACAAGTAACACCCCACATTTTTTGGGCTAGTTTTCAAACTATCGTTCTTACGTGTATAGAATAGAACTCAATAATTCCTTGTTAATATATGTTTGATGATAAAATTTATAGTGTGAGAATACCTTTGAACATTAATTGAGGTCACAAATATCTCCTAACTCAATGACAAGTTGAGAACACTTTTATCGATTAAGTTTTGGTGAACGTTTCATCTTAGGTCAATTTTATACTACCATTACTACCAATACATAATGGGTTATGTGTCCTTACATATACCAAAATAAAGATCTTCGAGTCCTCTTTCCAACGTAACTGGTTTACCTTAATCCGATATTGGAGTAGAAACTTATGCACATTTTACTTTGAAGTATTTGTCTGTCAACTAAATGACGACTACGCTGATAAGCCATCACTTAGGTGTCGACTAAAGATGATGAGCTATCAACTAAGTGATGAGCCATTAAGCTGATGATCTATCAACTAAGTGATGAGCCATCAACTCTAGTTGTTAGTCTAGGAAAGTAAGGGGGAAATTCCAGCCTCAAAATGATGATTTAGGTGATGAGTCATCACCCATCAACCTTGGTCGTCAACTGAAGAAATTCAACAATTTTGTTTCTTTCTCTAGGGGTATTTTGGTATTTTTCTCACCCTAAATTTCTCCTGCATGATTTAAATTATCCAAAACATGTTATAATCCATCTTCTATTAGTTTTTAACATCTCAAATCCTCTCCACTCTAAAAAAAAAGAGAAAATTAGGTTTCCTCTAAGTTCAAGATTTCAAGAAAAGGGTCAAGATTAGGATTCCAATCTTCAAGTTACACAACATAAGGTTCGTGGGGTTTTGTTAAACTACATGGGCGTAATGAATCCAATTTAATGAGGTTTTGAATGTTGAGAAATCATATGTTATGAAGTGTTTTGTATTACATTACGAAGTACACATTGCGAACGTTTTGATCTTGAGGCCTTCCCTTAAACTTGATTTTTTTACTCGTGCATATGTACATATGGGTTTCTAGTTTTTAAATATGAATTGAGATCATGAATAACATATTTCACTCTCTCATTGTGTTAGTTCTTTATTTACAAGTTATAGGTTACTCAATTTCATGTCTTAAAGAATGAACCAAGGGTTTTACTATTATTTATGAACTTTATGTTAGTTATGAATTGAAGAGAAGGATTTTTATTGTTTATACATGTTAAAGATGATTATTAAAAGAATTTCATAGTTTGCTAAAAGGTAATTGACCACCACATGTAGAGAATCTTTGCATAAGTTTTTCATGAATTTTGATGTACGAAGTCTCTTGTACCATTTTAATGATTTGGTGGTCCAAACATTATGTTTTGAATTAAAGGATTGTATCATGATATTGTATTTTTTAGATACATGACTTGCAAGTCTTTGTATGATGATGCCAAATCAGACAAATGCCATTATAGAATCAGACTATACTATAGAAAGTTTATCAGAGATTTGACCACTTTCAGAAAGATGCATCATTTAAAATGTTAAAAATGGGATTAAAGAGTGTTAGATGTCTACCTAAAGAAGGTGTTTGAGTGTAAGGGTTCATCGCTAGAAATCGATTTTTGCCATTTCAGGTGATATAATTGGCTAAGGACAATGTATACTTGTCATTGAAACACTGGTATACTAGACAAGTATGTAGGATCCCTATCCTTGCGGTAAACTCGAATGCGGGGTCTTGACCAATGATTTAATAGCGTATCCATATAGCCCGTCGGTACTAGACCTGTAGGGTGGACTATCTAGCTCAGAAGTAACATAAAGAGTGGTTCATGATTTCAAAGAAATGTTTCAAAGTTTTTAGAGTATGCCCATGTGTTTTTCCTATATCGTATGTAAACTGTTTTATGAATTGTTCACACTTATGTTGTATAAAAGTTTATTATTTTGGATTGCTCTACGTACCATTATAATTTTATTGACCCCTTGTATTTTAGGATCTGAGGCACAGTCCCGGGTTCCGCTAAGTAGTAGGTTGAATTTTGTCAGATATTACAGTTGGTGAGCCTCCCTTATTTTGAATGGTCTGTTCTAGAACATTGTTAGTTTATTTGATTCATGGTCCTACTGGGTTCTTTGTCCTAGTTCTTAGACAGATGTTGATTTTCAGATGGTTAGAGATTTCACATACTGGTGTCGTATGTTTTTGCATTTTATTAACTCAATTTTGTACTGTTTAGTTGAATTAAGTGATTGACCATGTTTCCGTATTTATTATATTTTCTCATTTATTTATAGTATATGAGTGGTGTGTACTATTTCTAGATAGATAAGGGCGGTCGGGACTTCATGGTTTGGGAAGCTCGTCACGGCCAGGGTCTCGACTAGGGTCATGACAAATATGTAACACCCCTAATTTTTAGGCTAGTTTTCAAACAGTTGTTCCTACGTGTATAGATCGGAGCCTAATTATTCCTTGTTAATATATGTGTGATGATAAAATCTATAGTTTGGGAATATCTTTGAACATTAATTGAGGTCACAAATATCTCCTAACTCAAAGACGAGTTGAGAACGCTTCTATCGATTTAGTTTTAGTGAGCATTTTAGCTTGGGTCAAATTTATATGGCCATTAATCCCAGTACATAATTATTTAGGTGGCCTACCATATAACCAAAGAAATATATCCAAGTCCTCTTTCCAACGCAACTGGTTTCACCTTAATCCGATATCAGAGTAGAAAGTTATGCTCATTTTACTTTGAAGTATCTATCTGTCAACTAAGTGACGGCTACCCTGATATGACATCACTTAGGTGATGACTAAAGCTTACAAGACATCAACTATGTGACGAGCCGTCAGCTCTAGTCTTCATCTTAGTACAGTAAGGGGGAAATTCCAACCTGAAAGTGACGATTTAGGTGACAAGATGTCATCTATGTGATGGTCCATCAACCTTGGTCGTTAACTAATGAAATTCAGCGATTTTGTTGGTTTCCCTAAGGGTATTTTGGTATTTTCCTCACCCCAAATTTCTCCTACACAATTTAAATCATCCAAAATAGGTTATAATCTATATTCCATCAGTTTTAACATCTTTAATCCTCTTTACTCTCAAAAATAAGATAAAATTAGAGTTTCCTCTAAGTTTAAGATTTTAAGAAAAGGTTCTAGATTAGGGTTCAAATCTTTAAATTAAACAACATAAGGTATGTGGAGTTTTCCTAAACTACATGGTCATGATGAAATCGATTTAATGAGGTTTTGAATGTTGAGAAATCACATGTTATGAAGGGTTTTGGTACACATTGCGAACGTTTTGGTCTTGAGGCCTTCCCTTAGACTTGAATTTGTTACTCGTGTATATGCATATATGGGTTTCCAGTTTGTAAATATGAATTGAGAGCATGAATAATGTATTTCTCTCTTTCATTATGTTATTTCTTGATTTACAAGTTTTGGGTTACTAAACTGCATGCCTTAAAGCATGAACCAAGGGTTTTACTATCATTTATGAACTTTATGTTGGTTATGAATTGAAGAGAGGGATATTTCATATTTGTAAATGTTAAATATGATTATTAATAAATTGCATGGTTTGCTACAAGGTAATTGATCACCACATGTTTGTGAATTAAAAGAGAAAATCTTTGCATAAGTTTTTCATGAATTTCTATATACGAAGTCTCTTGTACTATTTGAATAATTTGGTGGTCTAAACATTATTTTTTGAATGAAAGGATTGTATCATGATATTGTATGGCTTATATACATGATTTGTAACTCTTTGTACGATGATACTAAATAGATAAATTCCATAATAGACTCAAACTAGACTTTACTATAGAAAGTTTTTTAGACATTAGACCACTTTCAGAAAGATGCATGATTTAAAATGGTAAAAATGGGTCTAAAGAGAGTTAGATGGTTAACCAAAGAAGGAGTTTGAGTGTAAGGGCTGATTGCTAAAAATTGAGTTTTTCTGATTTTGGTAATACGATTGGCTAAGGCCAATGTATACTTGTCCTTGAGACACTGGTATACTAGACTAGTATGTAGGACCCTATCTTTATGAAAAACTTAGATGTGGGGGCTTGGATGATGGGTTAATTGCGGACACATATAGCTCGTGGGTACTAGACTTGTAGGGTGTACCATCTATCTCAGAAGTAACAAAAAGAGTGGTTCATGATTTCAAAGAAATCTTTCAAAGTCTTTAGTGTATGCCCATGTGCTTTTCCTATATCATTTGTAAACTATTTTATGAATTACTCTCACTTACGTTGTATAAAAGTATATTATTTTTGAATTCTCTGCGTACCAGTATAGTTGTATTGACCCCCTATAGTTCAAAATCGGAGGTACAGTCCTGGGTCCCGCTAAGCAGTAGGTTGAATTCTGTTAGAGATTACAGTTTGTGAGCCTCATTTATTTCGAATGTCCTATTCTATAACATTGTTAGTTTATTTGATTCATGTTCCAGCTTGGGGCCTTGTCCTATATTTTAGATAGATGTTGATTGTCATATGGTTAGAGATTTAGCAAACTAGTTTAGTATGTTTTTGAATGTTATGAACTCTATTTCTTACTTTTCAATTGAATTAAGTGATTGACCATGTTTCCGACTTTATTATCATTTCCGCATTTATTTTTATTATATAAATAGTATGCATGATTTCCAGATAGAGAATGGTGCTTGTGCATTCATGGATCAAGATGCTCATCGTGGACAGGGCCTCGGCTCGTGTCATGACAAACTTGATATAAGAGCATGGTTCATGGTCCTAGGGTTTTTGCGAAATCATGTCTAGTAGAGTATTGCTTATAGGTATGTTGTGCACCACACTTATAATCATGAGGATACAGGGTGTTTAGGAGATGTTTCTTATTCTTTCATACTCTATTTTGTGCTATAGCATCGTCCACAAGAAAGTTATCCAAATTCCTTCTTTGTTTTAATTTTATGGGCCATGCCTCATTGTCGAAGTGATACAAGTCGAAGAGTTTAGCTTTCCCATCGAGGTAGTTCTATCTGATTGAGTTATCCATAAAGTTATGAGATAGCACAGGTACTTGGGAGGAGTCCATCAGTGCTTCAAGGTGTATTGATTCGAGTGTATACGTTTATCCTTATGGAATCATGCTTTTCAGCTTGAGGTACGAATTGTATTCAGTCCCTTTTCAAAATTCTTGTTGTAGATGTCATGCATAAGGGTAATGATGTGTCATAGAATGTTAGACCTGTATTTCAACCCGAGTAGTAGTATATGTTAATGTGTCATGACCTATTGGTAGTGATATGGTCCAAGAAGTTAGTGATATGAAGTCACAAGGTTAGAAGTCAGAGTGAGGGCGACTTTTGTGTAAATACATAATCTTAGATGTATAACCATTGACTGAGGGATGGTTTGCCATTTTATAGTGATTTACTAATGTGGTATAAATATTTGTAGATTGTATGGTAGTCTGTGAAGGAAATGAAAAGATATGTATCACGACCCGAACCGAGGCCTTGGCCGTGATGGGCATCGCGAACCATGAAGGTACGAGAGCCTTACTCAAATTGGTAATCATATAGACAATTCATATATTGTAAGGAAATGTGGAAAATAAATAGAAACATGGTCACTTTAAAATCTCAAAAGGGTAATGCAAACATATGTTCAATAAAACTCAAACCATCTAATACACATCTACAAAATCTCTAATACAACTGAAAAAACAATCTATTTGAAACTGGGACAAGGCCCCCAGTTAGATCATGAACTGAAAACAATGAAATCAACATAAGTAAATAAGAGGCCTTCCGAATTATGGGAGGCTCACCAACTTTGAATGGTTGACAACAATCTACTGTTTAGTAGGACCGCTAGACTGGGCCTCAGAACATGAAATATAAAGGGTCAATACAAAATGTACTGGTATGTGAAACAACCCAAAATAACATGTTTTTTTTTAATATAACATAATGAGAGCATTTTATAAAACAAGGAATGTAATGCATAAGTGAAAAGACATGGGCATACTGAAATGAATTTCAACAACTCTTGGAAATCATGACTCACATTCTATTTTCTTCTAGGCTAGATGGTACATCCTACAATTTTGATCATCCCATGGGCTATATGGGATCTGCCCTTGACTCAGCAGCCAAGCCCCCAAACCAAGTTTGCTATAAGGGTTGGATTATCAGCATGGAAGACACGCCAGTCCACAAAGCAGGGTGCCATAATTCCCAATTATAATAATATGTCATGGCAGGGCATAATACCACAAAGCATGGACCCTAACCATAGTCCGAAGTTTGGAGTACATAAATCAAGGCACACAAGACCACATAACATGGTGCCAAAAATCCCAAGTTAGCAAACCACGGTTCCTAGCATTGAGTATCTTGACTCATGCTTTCTTTGGGTAACTATCTAACTTTCTTAAGCCCAAATTTTAGTTCTGTAAAACCATGCTTCATACATTCAAAACATTTATCACTTGTTCTGTTAAGGGCATACTATCACTAGGTATCGTCAAACCTTGACTTTCAAGTCAATATCATATCAAATTCATAGCTCATCATATTCAAAACATACACATGACAACCCAAGATTCATAACATCACAATAGATTCATCACTTTGAAATATCAAGGAAACTTAGGAATTTATCCTCTCTTTGCAAGATTCAAAACATGTGGTGGTTATGTTCATTTATTCAATCACATGCAGTTCTTTCTCTTTAAAGAAAGAATGTAGTTATACCAAGAAAATCCCTCTCATCATATATAAAGCATGTCAAACACCATGATGTTAAGAAGCTCACTTTCAAATCTTAATGCATGCATTCCAAATCATTCACAATGAAAATATAAACTTTAGTTCACAACAAGAGAGGGAATTTATGCTCATGCTCTCCATCAAATTTACAAAACTAATGAAATCATAAATATAGTTATTGTTCCATTTCCATGAAAAGTGATTCAAGACAACGTTTATTTTTATGAAAATAATCCCATGATGTATACTTTTCGAAAACAATATCGAATACTTCATTATAAAACATAATTTGGGATCTTTAATCTTGATAAAACATTTAAATTAATGCCTAAGGTTTTTAGAGTAGTCCCTCATATCTTAAGTTCCTTGATTTGAAGAATGGAACCCTATTCGTGAAACGTCTCTTGAGAAATAATGAATTCTTGATCTTTGAGAAGAAGAATTGATTCTTGTTCTTGGGAGGTGGTTAGGGTTTTTCTTTGAGAGAAAGATTAAATAATAGTATGTATTATGCTTTTGCAGGGGTGAAATTAAGTGTTATGGGCGGATTTGGGTGAGCGAAAGTGACCAAAGTTCTCCTATACCCTTTAGAAATTGAAAAAATGTATGCAACTATTCCGTAATGCGGTGTCTATCACATTGCATCACTATGCGTCGCATCCCAATCACGTGGCTAACTGCCTTTCACAAAAAATACCATAACTTTTTGCTTGGGTATGGATTAAGGAAAAATTGGTATCATTGGAAAGCTAATTCAATTATATACAATTTGGTGGGTCTTGAGCTGCAAAATTCTGCTTATATCAAAATTTATACACGTTCAAAGTTGACCATTGTAGAATCAAATACCAAACTTTGGACGATTCAAAGGCTCTTAGCTCAACTTTACTCTAAGTGATTTCCATGAACTTTTTTTACCTAATAATCACTTAACATATTAGGATAAAGATCATCACACATGAATTTAAACATGAGTATTTGGATTAGAGTTTAAACACATAGGAATGACAGTCTGATTTCTAGTTTGAAAATGCGAGGCGTTACATTAATACCCCCTTGGGATCATTCATCCCCGAATGATGTGTAGGGACTTGTTGAACCTATAAAAGTGTAGAATAAAGAACGAAGCCTTGCATCGAACAATTTTACTCAACAAAAATACATAAATGCATCAAATGAGCTTCATGATAACTCCTAGTGAAACGTGTAAGCACAAAACATGAGATAATAAGACTTTACATAGGGATGATCTTGCACATAAGTTATATGAACCATAATTATCATAGTATAAGGCATGAGTTCATTTGGTGATAATAGGTATTATTTTATTCGGTACTAATCATGATATAAGGTTTTCATGGGACATAGGATTAGAAGCATTCTCTACCTTATAAGGTACAATGGATAGACTTAAACTTAGAGACACCACTCTGCTATGCCCCAACATTAAATGGAATAATTAATACTTTCCACCTTACAATTCTCCTATCACACATCTAACCATAAGAATTTTTTGTCCTACCGCATAATACTTCTATGTTGAAGCCTAACTCGGAGGAAAGAGGTGCTAACTTTAACTAAAGGATCTTGTACTCTACATCACATTAAGAAATCACCTCACCTCATCACTATAATCCAACAACCTCAAGTCTTTATTTAAGGAATACTAACTACATGGCACATTCGTTTGTTCTTTCATCAATCACAATATTCAAGCCTATCATTACTGCACCCCACTTCATAGATCTCTCCACTAAGACCAACAAATTCAATCAGTCTCACAAAAATTCTCGCCATATATTTCCCTCCTAACTACTTCACCTAACGAAAGTTCATCTCCTTCTTCCCCATTGTCTTATAACCTTAGCCCAAGAAATCATATCAAGAACATCTAATCCCCCACCTAACACACAACTACTCTTTTGCAACTACCATCATACTAACATACGGAGGGTCATTAAGGGACCCAAGCATAAGCAACGTGAATTGGAGAAAATTTAGGAACTACCTTAATTCACTATATCCCCTATAGGTCTAAGTTGCAATGCTAGACTTGCAGACATATCCCCTCATCAAATCAATAACCACAACTCTCAATGCAATGGGGTATAACCATATACAAAAACACTAAGCTCCCCCTTTTTAACTATACTCTACAGGTATTTGTTTCCAAGAATGCTACTCTTATTTTCTTTTTCTATCTTCTATAGTCGTCAACCTAAAACTCATAGTCTCATAAGAATACCCATCATCATTCCTTATTCCGCGAGTTGCCAACCTAGTCTATTTTTACTATTACACTCTACCTCTTATTGTCTAACAACATCAATCCTATAAAGTATGTCAATATATACAGATCACGAGAGAAAATCTGTAACATACCTATAATAATATCTAGCAAAATCTCTGTATCCTGGTGGTTAGATAAGGCATATAACCAGTTGAGACTAACCTCGACAATTGAAAGTAGTACCCTTAGGGGGAGGTATTGGGGATTTGGCTTGGGACATAGCTCCCTCTATATTCCCTTCAGCTGAGGGACAATCCCTTTAAATATGGACCACTTGGACACAAGAATAATATGTCTGAATCATAGAATAACACTTTCCTTGATGAGTTGTCCCACAATTGTTACAATAAAGGTGTGACCTAAAAGGCTTAGTTACACTCCCCTGGGTCTGGATGCCATGAGATCCAGGCATATCTTCTGACTGGAACCGCTATTCACTCGATGGCCTTGGCATAGGTGAACTTGCTGACGATTGAGAATTTCTCAAAAACTTCTTTTTAGACCAGCTATTTCCCTAATTACCACCTTGGTATTAACTGTTATTTTGATTTGTGGACCTAGCTCTCTAAGATTCCCTTTATTTTCCCCTTACCTCAACTATCCTCTTCTTTTGCTCTTTTATATATTGCATATGAATGAAAAACTTGGAGAAATCCATATCTTTATTTTGTATCTCTCCTTTTTATTCCAATACCAGATCATTTGAGAGATCGGATGCAAATTTTCTCATGCAAGCTCTCATGTTACCTGCTATATTTCGAGCATAATGGGATAGATGGGTGAACTTTAATGTATAATCTTTTACACTCATCTTCCCTTACATTAGATTCACGAATTCTTCAGCTGTTGCTTTCCTTAATTCTTGGGGAAAGAAACGATCTAGGAAGGCCTCTACATACTCACCCCACAGAGAAGGCTCAGAATCACTACAATTCGAATCCTCCCATTTATTAGGCCACTGATTAGCCACATCCTTCAACTGATTAGCCACATCCTTCAACTGATAGGCTGCCAACTCAACTTCTTCAACCTCATTCGCATGCATAACTCTGAATTTTTTCTCCAGTTCATCAATAAACCCTTAGGGGTCTTCTTCAAACTTCGTGCTAGTAAACATAGGTGGGTTCAGAATCATGAATTAACAAACTCGTGTAACCTCAGATGAACCAGACACAGAACTCACATCTTCAGACCGATGGGTCTGAGAGGCCACTAGTTGAGCAATCATATAGATGGATTGTCAGAACTCAACATTTGAAACTTCGCTCTGAGAAGGTTGGGAATGGTTAAAACTAGTCTATGGAGCCTAAGGTGAACTAGTCAAAACTAGAGGAACTCCCAGAGTAACAACAAACTCTGGGGTACAATCTGTATTACTGGTTCGCATCCCTGACTTAGACGAACATCCTTGACTTAGGAATTCTATTTGTTGGATCTACGGGGAGGCATGATAACTTTAAAAAATATATAAAATCATTGATTAGAGATTATTCAGACTTTATAACATGAACTAAATCAGAAAAAGAAGAGAGACATTCCCTAATGTCTTGTAGCCTCCTGTTTATAAGTCTGGCGCATAATACACCTATTAATAGGACTCTACCCGACATAATTTTGCACATACCCTGGGACCATGAATCTTCTCTAATACTAACTTTTTCACGACCTGAATTGAGGCCTTGGCCATAACAGGAATCACGAACCATGAAGGTACAAGAGCCCATCTCTAACTAGCAATCATATACACAATTCATATACTATAAGGAATTATGGAAAATAAACAAAAACATGGTCACTTTAATATCTCAAAAGGTTAATTCAGATATAAGTTTAATAAAACTCAAACCATCTAATACATTTCTATAAAATCTCTACTACGACTGAATACAACAATCTGTTAGAAATCGGGACAAAGCCCTCGGTCAGAACATGAACTAACAATAATGAAATTAACATAAATAAACAAGAATCCTTCCAAAGTAAGGGAGGCTCACCAACTATGAATGCCTGACATCAATCTATTATTTAGCAGGACCGCTAGACTGGGCCTCAGAACCTAAAATATAGGGGGTCAATACAAAATGTACTGGTATGTGAAACAACCCAAAATAACATTTTTTTAATATAATATAATGAGAGCATTTTATAAGATAATGAATATAATACATAAGTGAAAACACACGGGCATACTGAAATGAATTTCAAAAACTGTTGGAAATCATGACTCACTTTCTATTTTTTAATGAGCTAGATGGTACACCCTATAATTTGATCATCCCATAGGTTATATGGAATCCTTCCTTGACTTGGTGGCGAAGCCCCCAACCCAAGTTTGTTGCAAGGGTTGGAGCATCAGTATGGGAGACATGCCAATCCATAAAGCAGGGTGCGATAATTCCCAATCATAATAATATGTGATGGTAGGGTACAAGACCACAAAGCATGGATCCTAACCATAGTCCCATGTTGGGATGACATAAATTAAGGCACACAAAACCCTAGAGAATGGTGCCAAAAATCTCAAGTTGGCAAATCATGGTTCCCAGCATTGAGTCTCTCGCTCATTCTTTCTTTGGGTAACCATCTAACTCTCTTAAGCCCAACTTTTAGTTCTTTAAAAACATTCATCACTTATTCTGTTAAGGGCATACTATCACCGGGTATCATCATTCCCTGACTTGCAAGTCAATATCATATCAAATTCACACCCTATCATATTCACTACATCCATATGACCACCCAAGATTTATAACATCATAATAGAGTCATCACTTTGAATTCTCAAGAAACCTTAGGCATTTATCCCCTCTTTACAAGATTCAAAACATGTGGTGGTCATGTCAATTTATTCAATCACATACATTCTTTCTCTTTAATGGAAGAATATAGATATAGTAAGAAACTCCCTCCCATCATATATAAACCATATCAAACACCATGATTATGAGAATCTCACTTTCAAATCTTAATGCATGCATTCCAAATCATTCACAATGAAAATATGAACTTTAGTTCACAACAAGAGAGGGAATTCATGGTCATGCTCTCCATTAACTTTACAAACACACAAAATCATATATATACATATATATATGTATATATATATGTACGTATATATATATATATATATTTATGTATATATATATAGTTATAATTCAATTTCCATGAAAAATGATTCAAGACCATATATTTTCTTCAAAACAATCCTATGATGTATACTTTTCGAAAACAATATCGAATACTTCATTATAAAACAAAACTGGAGATCTTTAATCTTGATAAAACATTTAAACTAATGCCTAAGGTTTTTAGAGTAGTCCCACATACCTTAATTTCGATGATTTGATGAATGGAACCCTATTCTTGAGAAATCTTTAATTGAAAGGCTTGAATTCTTAATCTTTGAGAAGAAGAGTTGAATCTTGTTGTAGGGTGGTGGTTAGGGTTTTTATTTGAGAGAAAGATTGAATAATAGAGTGCATTATGCTTTTTGGGGTTGAAATTAAGTATTATAGTCGGATTTGGGTGAGGAAAAGTGACAAAAGTGCCCCTAGACCCTTTAGAAACTACAATAGTATGTGGAACAGTTTCGTAACATGGTGGCTATTGCATCATGTTGCATCGCTAATTGTGTCGATGACCAACATGTTACATCAGCTGACTACCTCTCCCAAAAAATGCCATGACTTTTTGCTCGAGAATCATATTAAGAAGAAATTGGTATATTTGGAAAGCTTATTCAATTATATACAATTTGGTGGGCCTGGAGATGAAAAATTCTACTTATAGAAAACGTTATACACATTTAAATTTGATCCTTGTAGACATCTACGTGTATAGACTAGAATCTAATGATTCTTTTTTTTATATATGTATGATGATAAAATACCTTTGAAAATTAATTGAGGTCACAAATATCTCCTAACTCAAAGACAAGTTGAGAATGCTTCTATCGATTATGTTTTAGTAAATGCTCTAACTTGGGTCAAATTTTACTGACCATTACTCCCTGTAAATAATTAGTTACATGGAATAACATATACCAAAATAAATATCTTCGAGTCCTCTTTCCAACTCAACTGGTTTCACCTTAATCCCAATATCAGAGTAGAAAGTTATGCTTATTTTACTTTAAAGTATCTGTCTGTCAACTAAGTGATGACTATGCTGATAAGCCATCACTTTGGTGATGACTAAAGCTGATGAGCCATCAACTAAGTGGAGACCCATAAGCTCTAGTCATTAGCCTAGTATAGTAAGGGGGAAATTCCAGCCTGAAAGTGATGATTTAGGTGACGAGCTGTCACCTAAGTTACGGGCCATCACCCTTGGTCATCAACTCAAGAAATTCAGTGATTTTGTTGGTTTCCCTAGGGGCATTTTAGTATTTTCCTCGCCCTAAATTTTTTCTACACGATTTAAATCATCAAAAACTTGTTATAATCCATCTTCTATCAGTTTTTAACATCTCAAATCTTCTCCACTCTAAAAAAGAAGAGAAAATTAGGGTTTTCTCTAAGTTTAAGATTTCAAGAAAAGGGTCAAGATTAGGGTTCCAATCTTCAAGTTAAAAAACATAAGGTATGTAGGGTTTTCCTAAATGACATGGGCGTGATAAAATCGATTTAATGAGATTTTGAATGTTGAGAAATCATATGTTATGAAGGCTTTTGAATTACATTATGAAGTACACATTGCAAATGTTTTGATCTTGAGGCCTTCCCTTAAACTTGAATTTGTTACCGTGTATATGTATATATGGGTTTCCAATTTTTAAATACGAATTGAGAGCATGAATAATGTATTTCCCTATCTCATTGTGTTATTTCTTGATTTACAAGTTATGGGTTACTCAATTGCATGTGTTAAAGCATGAACCAAGGGTTTTACTATTATTTATGAACTTTATGTTAGTTATGAATTTAACAGAGAGAAATTTATTATTTGTACATGTTAAATATCATTATTAGAAGAATTGCATGGTTTGCTACAAGTTAATTGACCACCACATGCCTGTGAATTGAAAGAGAGAATCTTTGCATAAGTTTTTCATGAATTTCGATATACAAAGTCTCTTGTACTGTTTGAATGGTTTGATGGTCCAAACATTATGTTTTGAATGAAAGTATTGTATCATGTTATTGTATGGCTTAGATACATGACTTGAAAGTCTTTGTATGATGATACTAGATCAGACAAATATGATAATAGACTTAGAATAGACTTTACTATAGCAAGTTTTTTAGACATAAGAACACTTTTAGAAATTTGTATGATTTAACATGTTAAAAATGGGCATAAAGAAAGTTATATAGTTCACCAAAAAAGGCATTTTAGTGTAAGGGCTCATCGCCAGAAATTGAGTTTTGCTGATTCGGGTGATATGATTGGCTTAGGCTAATGTATACGTGTCCTTGAGACACTGGTATACTAGACTAGTATGTAGGACCCCAATAGTTGTGGTAAACTTTGATTTTAGGGCTTGTCCAATGAGTTATTGGAGGATCCATATAGCCCGTAGGTACTAGAATGGTAGGGTGTACCATCTAACTCATAAGTAACATAAAGAGTGGTTCATGATTTCAAAGAAAAGTTACAAAGTCTTTAGAGTATGCCCATGCGTTTTTCCTATATCGTATGTAAACTGTTTTATGAATTATTCTCACTTATGTTGTATAAAAGTTTATTATTTTGGATTTCTCTACGTAACAGTATAATTTTATTGACCCCTTGTATTTTAGGATCTGAGGCACAATCCTCGGGACCCGCTAAGTAGTAGGTTGAATTCTATCAGAGATTGCAGTTAGTGAGCCTCCCTTATTTGGGAAGTCATGTTATAGAACATTGTTAGTTTATTTGATTCATGGTCCAACTGGGGTCCTTGTACCACTTTTTAGACAGATGTTGATTTTCATATTTTTATAGATTTCATAGATTGGTTTCGTATGTTTTTGAATGTTATGAGCTTAATTTCATATTGTTTAGTTGAATTTAGTGATTGAACATATTTATGTCTTTATTATGTTATCTGCATTTCTTTATATTATAAGAATGGTGTGCATGATTGTTAGATAGAGAAAGCCGCTCGAGGCTTCATGGTTCGGGATGCTCATCACGGCCTGGGCCTCGACTCGGGTCGTGACAGTTCATTACTGATGGTATGAAGAATAAGCTATTAGGGTATAAGATCTACTATCTTTATATGGATGTTAGAACCATTCTATCTAATGTCTCTTTGAGCGGCATACCAACCCACATCTTACAATGCATCAAGCTCCATTCCAAGATCACTACCTCTATGAACATTATTCAAGAAGACTTCATCTAGGGCTCTACAAAGAAAAAATAATTTTCACTTCATTACCTGGGACACTCTCACATAAATAAAGAGGAAGGGGGCCTAGACATGCACAAGAGTGAAACTAAGAACAAAGCCCTTCATGCAGGTCTTGCTTAGAGTCTTTTCAAGAACCCCTTTAAATTGTGGAGTTGTGTCCTTATTACTACGAAACACAGACCTCTATTGGATATAGAACTCCCAAACTAGTGTTTAAATTCTTCAAAACCATCCATCAAAGATGGTGTACCTACACCAAGGGTCTAGCCAAGACTATCCGTAATAGGACAGAAGTTAAATTCCTCCATGATAAATGGATTTCCCACCTTAGAAGAATTAAAATTCATATTTAGGGCCCTATAACCCCTAGAAAAGACAACCTCTGGTGACAGTATAGGGAATATCTTGGGATTCCTCTCAACTATCTTACATTTTGCCAGAAAACTTGCTTTCTACTCTTAAATACATGCACATTTACACACAATCCATAAGGGATTATCTCTCCTACTAGAGTCTGAACAATAATAGTATGTTCATAACCAAAAGTGTATACCATATAAGAAAAGATTTGCATCACCATCCCACCTCTGCATAGGCCTATTTCATTTCGATTTAGAAGGCCCAAATACCATATAAAATGTAACATATCCTCTGAATTGCTATATCATGGAAGGGTTTTCACTAGCCTTTATTTAAACTAAATTGACATCGAGGTTAACCTCGTATGCCACTCTTATACTATCTCTCCCCAGGAGATTTATCATATTTTCTCCTATATCGGGCCCAAGAATCCTATATATCCACTACATTCCTTTCTAACCTTGAAAATTATCTTGACATATGGGAAAAGATTAGAGGAAAGCCATATAATTAGTTTATATAGTGGGACACCTTTTTCCTTACTGCTTATGGATGATCTGGATCACCAGAAACAACAAGATCATTAATTGTTAAAGAGATAATGTCCCCCTCAAAGTTACAACTGCCTAGGCCACTTAATGTGAACTCTTTATTAAGTAGTCTAACTCCTACAGTTCTCTGCTTAACTCCACTATCCTTAAATGGGGAAGTCCCAATAGAGGAAAAACCAAGCTCAACATAGATAGGTTATTTAAAAACATCCCTGGGCCTAGAGATGTGGGAGGAGCCTTTAGAAATCAGGAGGGCCAATGGACCCTTGGATACTTCGAGAGTGTGCCTCTTACAATTCCTAGCATCGTTGAGCTCCAAGTCTTGCACAAAGGAACTCCTACTTGCGAGTGATGTTGGGCATATTTACACGCCTAAAGCACTATAATTTACCCATATTTTAGCTAAGTTTTAATGACAAAATATATAATTCCTGCACTTTTAGTCCTTTTTCCTGTATGTGAGCTAACCAACGTGATTAGCATGTTTTCAGGTATGAATAATGAAGATTTCAGCATTTTGTGGACCGTTGGGCAGCAAAGGAAACTTCATGTGAGAAGGAAGACAGCTTCTGGAAGCTTGTGGACTGAAAGTGATGCATGGAAAACTTGTCCCGGGCAAAAACAGTATTTCTAAATACATGGGGATCAGCAGTAACCTAGTAGGAATATGACAAGGATAAAAACCCTATTTCAGTAGGACAAGGATAAAAACCCTAATTCAGTAGGACTAGGACAAGGATGTTATAAAAAACCTATTTGCTGAATTTTTCAGCATGCATTCTATTTTCTATCCGACTTTTCTATTCATTCTATTTTCCATTCAATTCTATTTTTCTTTTATTCGACATTTTGCACTATTCATGTTACTTTCTAACAGAGAAAGCACGGCTCTTGTGACCAACGTGAGATTGTTCAAGCTTTGGTACGATGATGATGTTTATTGTGATCTCCGTTGCACTCATGAGTAGCTAAACTTCTCTATTAGGGTTATGGAAGCCTTATGATATACTATCTATTGCAATGAGTTTGTGAATTCTTGACACGCATGCTACTTATATCATTACTCTTTTCATCTTAATCACATTCTTGTGGTTGCAAACATATAGAATACGCCAGTATAGCATTAACTTGTTCGAGAGAAAAGTTACATGTCTGGAAAAGAGAGTGTGACAAGGAAATAGGGCTACCAACCCCTATTAACAAGTTAGTTCCGTAACTGGATTAACCTCTTGGAGAGTTTGTACCGTTAGTTACACTTTAAGCTCGAGAGAGTTAAAGTGAAATAATTCTGGATGGTCAAGAGACACTAGGATTTACCATTAGAATACAAATCTCTATAAGTGCATGCATGTATGAATTCTGCATAACTCATAGTTAATAGATATGTAGAACTCATAAGGTGGACATAACCCTAACTTATTATTTTCTGTTATTAAATCTTACTACATAAATTGTTTCATTCATTACTTTGTTTACAGTAATTCACGCCATAATTTACATCCCCCCTTCCATAGAATTTTCGACCAACAGTATACTAATAGTTGCATACTTAGTGACCGAGTATTCCCTGTGGGATTCGACACCCAACCCAGTTGGGTTCTATATTTGACAACGACCGCTTACACTCTTACGAGAGCTGTAGTTTGAGCGTTATCAAATTTTGGCGCCGTTGCCGGGGAATACAGTTGTCAACTAAGTTTGTGATAGTTACTAGACCCTTTGTCAAGGATTATCAGATTTTACTTTTAGTCATTGTTTTTTTTATTCAGGTTTTGTTCAGTGCATGCCCAATACTCGATGTTCTGGTCAACCAGTATTACCTATAAACCCTGAACCACAACTTATTAGCAGGATGAAGGAGCAACGTGACATGGAGAGAAGGGTTGCTCAATAGGAGCAGGCTAGATTAGCTGCATTAGCTGCTGCTCAAGTGCATCAACAGAATATTGACAACCCAGGGAGAGCAACAAATCTAGATGATGAGGACCTGGGTGATGAGGAGTTACTAAACCCAAGGCATGCTGAAGAGGTGGCGGCACCAAGATGTGCAGATTCCTTTTGACGATCATGATGACGAACTAGATGGGGCTGGTGCCACAGGGGATATTATTCCTCCACCCTTGGCACCCGGAGCTAAGTTCAATATCACTAGCACCATGATTCAGCTATTGCAACTCAATGGGTTATTTGGTGGACTTACAGGCGATGATCCGAATATGCATCGAATTAATTTTATCTCAACATGCAAGGCTTTTGACAATCCAGGGGTTGGACAGAATGCGATCCGGCTGAGCTTATTTCCATTGTCTCTATCTGGATAGGCAACTCTATGGTTGAATGGGCTAACTCCTGACTCTATCACTAATTGGAGGCAACTGAAAGAGGTTCTATCCGCCATCCAAGAGAGCACAATTAAGAGATAAGATCAGCAATTTTTGACAGCTTCCAACTGAAGCTGTCCACAAAACATGGGAGAGGTTCAAGAAGAAGATCATGAGGTGCCCAAATCATCATATGACCAATGTCCACTTGATGGAGATATTATACAGGGCTTTGAATTCGGTGACTAAGCTAGTGGTTGATAATGCTGCTGGTGGGTCATTCATGGACCTTTCTTTTAATGAGGCAAGTGGTATGCTAGATCGTATGACAAAGTAGAGTAGAGCTTGGCATACTAGGGATTCTGAGGTAGCAAGCTCTACTATCTCTATTGGCATGACTGTAGAATAGAGGTATGGACAAGAGGAGCGTGACAAAGATATGGCTCACATGAAAATGCAGATGGATCTTCTTACCAAACATTTATTATTAGGGAAGACCAAAAAATTCAAGGCTGTCGTATCACAAGGAAGAGATGAACCCGATTCTGAGGAGGAGGCGAACTACTTGAATAATCAGGGGGGTTTCCGAGGCAATGCCTAAGAAACCAAGGTCGGAACTATTATGATAAATCGGGAAACAAGGACCGTGATCAAGGTAGTTGGAAGAATAAGACTGATAGGAGTGGTTTGTATGTTCCTCCTGGAAGGCGTGATGCCGATGCATCTGGCTTTGGGAAAATATCCATGGAAGATATGATGGCTAAGCTGTTGAAAGGAGTGGAGGCAACCAACATGGGCGTAACCGAGGTAAAGAATGATTTGTCTTCAATAAATCAATTGGTTGATTCGCATTCCACTTCAATAAAACAGCTGGAACAACAGTTGAGTCAACTTTCAGCGACATTCAATCAAAGAAAGGCTGGCACTTTACCTAGTGACACTGTGCAAAATCCAAGGAATGACGGATCATGTATGGCTATTATTACCAGGAGTAGTAAGGTGTTAGAAAATCCATCCAACGGCAAACAGGTGGTTGATAATAAAGAAGAGAATGTTATTGATGCAGATTATGATGATTCTGTAGAAGCTAAAATCAGAATGAGAGAGTTCATGAGAAAACTATTCCCCTTCCACCACCACCTTTTCCTCAGAGACTAAAGACGAAAGCTGATAACACCAGGTTCAGTAAATTCATGACTATGTTGAAGCAGCTAACTATTAATGTTCTGTTGGTGGAGGCGCTGGAGCAGATGCCTGGGTACGCTAAATTCATGAAGGAACTTTTGACAAAGAAACGGGCAGTAAGTTATGAGTTAGTGGATAATGTTCATCATTACAGTGCAATTACTACCAGATCGCTAGTTCAGAAGAAGGCAGATCCTGGTGTTTTCACTATTCCTTGCATGGTTGGATCATTGAATTTTGCTAAAGCATTGTGTGATTTGGGAGCTAGCATCAATTTGATGCCATTATCTATCTACAAGAAGTTGGGGTCGGGTGATCCCACACCAACCAATATGAGGCTCGTAATAGAAGATAGGTCGGTCAAACGACCTGTAGGTATCTTATATGATGTGTTGGTAAAGGTTTCTTTCTTCATCTTTCCTGCAGACTTTGTTATTTTGGATTGTGAGGTGGACTCTGAATTTCCCATAATCTTGGGGCGTTCTTTCCTCGTAATAGGAAGTGTGCTTATAGATTTACGCGCTAATGAGCTTCTATTCTGGATGAATGAGGAAGTGGTCCGTTTCGATGTATGAAAATCAATAAATCAACCCAAAGATATGAATGTGTTC
This sequence comes from Capsicum baccatum var. pendulum, assembly GCA_030864225.1. NCBI lineage: Eukaryota > Viridiplantae > Streptophyta > Magnoliopsida > Solanales > Solanaceae > Capsicum > Capsicum baccatum. Next base: position 44,169,029 of record CM061550.1, read on the forward strand.
TCTGTAGCTAATGTCTATTTTGATGGTGAGGAAGAATTATCTGTAGAGACGCAGCTCATTACTGATCCATTGGTGGCTGTTATTATGAACGTGTAGAGTGAGAATGTTGAATACTATGAAGAAACTATTTGTGCTCTTATAGGAATTGGGTCGTATTCTCATGCTCCAAAAAAGCTGGACCTTGATCTTAAAAATCGACCTACACCACCACCTAAACCCTCCATTGAAGAGCCACCAATATTGGAGTTGAAGGAGCTGCCATATCATCTAAAGTATGCATTCTTGGGAAGTGGTGATACACTTCCAGTTATTGTTGTGGCTGATTTAGGTGAACAGCACGTAGAGACTCTTATCTCTGCTCTGAAGAGGTATAAGAGAGCCATTGGTTGGTCTATTGATGATATAATTGGTATCCCATATGGGATATGTATGCAAAAGTGTCATCTAGAAGAAGATTGCATGAATACAAGTAAGCATCAGCGTCGTCTGAATCCATTTAGAAAATGATGCACTATATATCTCGATGAAGTCTAAGTAATCGAGATAACTATGTCGTGCCGTGATAATAAATCAAGCACTAGATGGGAGGCAACCCATCATCTTTAATTGTTTTGTTTTACTAGGAGTTTGTTTTTGGTAGTCGAGCCACGACCAAAACTAAGGCGCTTGATGGGAGGCAACCCATCGTTCTAATCATTTTTGTTGTTTTTGAGTAAGTGTAGGTGCAAGACGTATAAAGGAGGAGATTGGTCTTAAATTTGATTTGGAAGTGGTTCATGTTGAAGGTGGTAAGTAGGAAATGAACAAGGCAAGGCCTATGTAAATCTAGGCAATGAACTAGGCAAGGCCTATGCTATGGCCTAAGCTCTCGGATTCTACAATGCCATAGCATAGGCGCCGATGCTATAGCATAGGCGCCGCCTATGCCAAAGCCTTTGGTCTCAAATTCTACAATGCCATAGCATAGGTGCTGCCTATGCCCAACAATGCCATAGCATAGGCGCCGCCTATGCTCAACTAGATAAAGCAAAAGGTGCCGCCTATGCCAAGCATAGGCAAAGCATTAGGCGCCGCCTTGATAATAGGCGAATTTACAAGCCTATAGTGCTATATTTTACCCATATTTTAGCCATGTTTTGAGGAAAAATTATATATTTCATGCACTTTTAGTCCTTTTTCCTGTAAGTGAGCTAACAAACGTGATTAACAAGTTTTCAGGTATAAATGATGCAGAATTTAGCATTTTATGGATAACTTGACGCCAAAGAAAGCTTCACGAAAGGAGGAAAGGAAAGCTTGGACGCCAAAGACTAAAAGTGATGCATGGAGAACTTGTACCGGGCAAAAGTAGCAATTCTGAAGACTTCAAGGACTAGCAGTAACTTATTAGGATTAGGATAATGATACATTAACCTAGTAGGATTTGGTTAAGTATTTCATTATCTTAGTAGGAATAGGATGTGGGTATTATAAATACGCTATTTGGCTAGAGATTTTTATTCATTCTTCTTCCATCAATTACAACACATTCTACTCTTAATTCTACTTTTTATTCTTCTTCTATTCATCTAATCAATTCTTAATTTCCACAACAAGAGAAACGTTACTATTGCAAGGGAAGTTCATGCCTAATGCCTACCACACTATTACTACACGAAATCTTTATTGTGGTATAATAACAATGTCTATTGTGATTTCCTTCGTACTCATGGGTAACTAAACTTCTCTGTTGGGGTTATGGAAGCCTTATGAGATACTTTCTATTGCTATGAGTTTGTGAATTCGTGACACGTATGCTGCTTATATCATTATTCTCTTCATGTTAATCTAAATTCTTTGTGGTTGCAAACGCATAGAATACGCCAGTATAGCATTAACTTGTTCGAAAGAAAAGTTATATGTCTAGAAAAGAGATAATGTCAAGGTAATAGGGTCCCATCCCCTATTAAAAAGTTAGTGCCATAACTGGATTAACCTCTTGGAGAATTTGTACCGTTAGAAACGCTTTAAGCTCGAAAGAGTTAAAGTGAAATAGTCCTTGTTGAGGTCGAAAGACGCTTGGATTTACCATCGAATACAATTCTCTATAAGCACATGCATGTCTGAATTCCGCATAACGCATAGTCAATAGAGACGTAAACTCAGAAGGTGGACATAACCCCAACTTCTCAATTCTCATTGTTTTACAACCTACTAAACATTCTTTCTTTTTTACTTTTCTATTTTCCGTTTTTACTTTATTACTTTGTTTACATTATTTTGCATGATAAAATCCCCCCTTTTTACCAGACTTGCACCAAAAGTCTAGTAATCTTTGCTTATTTGTTGACCAAGCTATTCCCTGTGGGATTCATACCCAACCCAGTTGGGTTATATATTTGACAGAGACCGCTTTACACTCCTACGAGAGCTGTAGATTGAGCATTATCAAAAATTGGCGCCGTTGCTGGGGAATACGAGTATCAATTAAGTTCGTGATAATTACTAGACCCTTTGGTCAAAGATTCTCGTACTTTTACTTTTAGTTTTTGTTTTTGTTCTCTGCAGGTTTTTATTCAGTGCATGCCCCATACTCGAAGTTCTGGTCAACCGTTATTACCTATCAATCCTGAACCACAACGTATTGGTAGAATGGAGGCCCAACACAAAATTGAAAGGATGGCTACTCAACTCGAACAGGCGAGACTAGCTGCTCTAGCCGCCGCTCAAGTGCATCAACAGAATATTAATAACCCTGGGCAAGCAATAAATCCTGACGATGAGGACCTAGGTGATGGCGAGTTACTAAACCCTAGGCATGCTGCTGAGATCGCAACACCTGCCAACAGAAGAGATCGTCAAGCTAGGTTTAGACCTGAACGCCGAGCTATGCAACCAGCTTTCGACGATGATGATGATGATCTTGATGGAGCCAGAGCCACAGGAGCCATTATTCCTCCACCATTGGCACCCAAAGCCAAGTTTAACATGACAAGTACCATGATTCAGTTATTGCAACTCAAGGGATTATTTGGTGGACTAGCAGGCGATGATTCGAATATGCATCTCATCAACTTTATTTCTACATGCAAGTCGTTTGACAATCCTGGTGTTGGTCAGAATGCAATTCGATTACGCTTATTTCTACTGTATCTGTCTGGAGAGGCAACTCTATGGTTAAATGGGCTGACTCCTGATTCTATTACAAATTGGAGGCAATTGAGATACGCTTTCCTAGAAAGATTCTTTCCGCCATCCAAAAGAGCATAATTGAGAGATGAAATCAGCAACTTTCGTCAGCTTCCAACTGAAGCTCTTCATGAAACATGGGAGAGGTTCAAGACAAAGCTCACGAGATGCCCAAACTATCACATGACTAATGTTCACCTAATAGAGATACTATATAGAGCCTTGAATTCAATAACTAAACCAGTGGTAGATAATGCGGCTGAAGGATCATTTATGGACCTCACCTTTGGTCAGGCAAGCAATATGCTAGATCGGATGACGAAGCAAAGTAGAGCTTGGCATACCAGGGATTCTGAGGTAGCAAGCCCCACTTTATCTATTGGCATGACTGCAGACCAAAGGAGAAGAGAAGAAGAACGTGATCAAGATATGACGCACATGAAAACACAAGTGGATCTTCTTACAAAGAATCTATTATCAGGGAAGACCAAAACAGTCAAAGCTATTGCGTCAAAAGGAAGAGACGAATCTGATTCAGAAGAAGAAGCCAACTACTTAAACAATCAGGGGCGTTTCCGAGGCAATGCCTAAGGAAACCAAGGTCAGAACTACTATGACAAATCTGGAAACAAGGACCAAGGTAGTTGGAAGAATAAGAATGAAATTAGTGGTTTATACGTTCCCCCAGGAAGACGTGACACCACAACATCTGGTTTCGGAAGCATGGAAGATATGATGGCTAAACTGTTGAAAGGAGTGGAAGCAACCAGCGTGGGAGTAACGGAGGTAATAAATGATTTGTCCTCTATGAAGAAATTGGTTGACTCACATTCCACTTCAATAAAACAAATAGAGCAACAATTGAGCCAACTTTCAGCAGCACTCAATCAAAGAAAGGCTGACCTAGCGACACTGTGCAAAATCCAAGAAACAACGGATCATGCATGGATATTACTACCAGGAGTGGTAAGTTACTGGAAAACTCATCCCAAAGCAAGCAAGTGGCCGAAAATAAGGAAGATGATGACGCCATAGAAGCTGACCAAGACGTCCATGACGTCACCCATAGTAGGTTGCAGCCTGAAACTACCAAAATTTGAAAGCAAGAAGAGAAGAGAACCGTGGAGAAAACAATTCCATATCCACCACCACCTTTTCCTCAAAGACCGAAGAAGCAGGCGGATGATACAAGGTTCAGCAAATTCATGACGATGTTAAAACAGCTGACTATTAATGTTCCGTTGGTAGAGGCACTAGAACAAATGCCTGGGTATGAAAAATTTATGAAGGATCTTTTGAAAAAGAAGCAGGAGGTAAGCTACGAGCCAGTAGATAATGTTTACCATTGTAGTGCAATCGCTACAAGATTGCTAGTTCAGAAAAAGGCCGACCCTGGTGCCTTCACTATTCCTTGCACTGTTGGATCTTTGAATTTTGCCAAGGCATTGTTCGATTTGGGTGCTAGAATCAATTTGATGCCACTATCCGTCTACAGGAAGTTGGGGTTAGGCGATCCGACACCAACCAATATGAGGCTCGTGATGGCTGATATGACGGTAAAATGACCTGTGGGTATCTTGAATGATGTGTTGGTGAAGGTTTCTTCATTCATCTTTCCTGCAGACTTCGTTATTCTAGATTGTGAGGTGGATTCTGAAGTTCCCATAATCTTGGGACGTCCATTTCTTGCAACAGGAAGTGTGCTTATTGACATGAGAGCTAATGAGCTCTTATTTCGACTGAATGACGAAGTGGTCCGCTTTGATATATGCAAAGTAATAAAGCAGCCCAGCGATATGAATGTGTTCTCTATAGATGATGAGGATAAGAAAGCATTATCTGTAGAGAAATAGCTTACTGTTGAGCCATTGTCGGCTACGCCACTAAATGTTGAGCATGAGGATGATGAAGATTATGAAGAACTTATGGGTGCTCTAATAGAAATGGAGTCCTATTCCTATACTCATAAGCAACCGCACCGTGATCTCAAGAATCAACCGTCACCAATAGCGAAGACTTCCATTGAAGAGCCACCAATGCTAGAATCGAAAGAGCCCCCCGATTATCTAAGGTATGTGTTCTTGGAAAGTGGAAATATACTTCCGGTAAGTGTGGCGGATGATCTAAGTGAACAACACGTAGAGGCTCTCATCTCTGCTCTGAAGAGATACAAGAGAGCTATGGGGTGGACTATGGATGATATAATTGGTGACCCTCCGGGGAGATGTATGCACAAGAGTCATCTAGAAGAAGATTGCATGCCTACAAGTAAACCTCGTTGTTGTATGAATCCATTCAGAAAATGATCCACCCTCTATCTCGACGAAATATAAGTACTCGAGGTAACTATGTCGTGCCGCGACAATAAATCAAGCGCTAGATGGGAGGCAACCCATCATTTTTCATTTTTGTCTTTCTTTCGTTCTATTACGTGTTTTGCTTTTGATAAATAAAAATCCAGAAATAAGAGTCGTGCCACGACCAAAACTAAGGCGCTTGATGGGAGGCAACCCATTGTTCTAATCTTTTTTATTATTTTTGAGCAAATATAGGTGCAAGAGGTATAAAACGAGGAGATCGACTTTAAATTTTGATTTTGATGTATTGCATATTAAAGGTGGTATGTTAGGAATGAAGAAGTAAAAGGCTATGGATTGAGCATTGCTCATGAAAATTTAGGCATCGAACAAGGCTAGGCCTAGGTAAAACTAGGCCACGAACAAGGCAAGGCCTACACTATGGCCCAAGGTCTCGGAATCTAGTGTGCCATAGCATAGGCGCCGCCCATGCTCAAGCATGCCATAGCATAGGCGCCACCTATGCTAATGCCTTTTGTCTCTGAATCTCATAGGCAAAGTGAAAGGAGCCGCCTATGCTAAGACAATGCTTTGGAAAAGGCGCCGCCTATGCCAAGCATAGGCAAAGCAAAAGGCGCCACCTATGGTCACTTCTTGTCTCCAAATCCTATTTTAAATGGGTCAAAATCCGACCCAACCTTTTCCTATATATATGAGACTTAGTCTTGAACCAAAAACACATTGGAAACCTAGCTTATGCGCCGCCTATAGCCTCAAAATCCTCTCAAAAATTTTCCTCTTACTCTTTTTCTTCACAAGAACATCATCCAAAGGCATCAATCAAGTAAGTACTACTTTGTTCTTCATTATATTTCGTAAGTACTACACTACTACGCCCATTATGAATTGTTGAATCTAGAAAGTAGTATTGATGATTTAAATGTGATTGAATTATTGTGATACAACCAAGTGGGTGAATGAATACGTAAGGATGATCTTAACTTATTCCCAACTTGAATTTGGTTTTGATGCACTATCATACTTCTGTGGAATTGATATGGTCACAAAAATTGCATAATCTTGTCACTTGAATACTTACATGTTGGAATGACTTGTTCATCGGAATAAGAATTATAGTTACCTACCGACATAGGAGGTTGTGATTATTATTAGATGCTATACCTTGATTCAATCCCTATGAAGTAGTCTTGATATATCAAACATGAAAGTATTGCCAAGATTACAAGAAGTATGACTGCACTGATTTTATTGTTGGAATATAGCACCTTAAATGTATGTCGATGAAGTCTGAATAATCGACCACTTTCACTTCAATAGTTTGTACCAACAAACTAAGTGTAGGGTGGTTCCACTACTGCTTGTTTATAGATTGTATCCATCGAGATGATTCTAACATGTCATTGTTTTAGTCTCAGGTACAATGGCACCCAAAGCAAGACAAGTCAAAGATAAGGCTACCACTTCCCAAAAAGGCAATAAAAGAGGCAGAAAAGAGCAAGGAGAATCATGCTCGATGCAATTACCATGCCACATGTTCGGAATAAAATGGGTTTTAGAGGAGGAAGCAAAGGAATGGTATAGGAACAACAAAGAGAAGAAATATGTTCATGTGGACTTGATAAACAAGGAAATCCTAGCAAAGAAAGAGCCGCACATGTTGGCCAAGATCATAGAGTTACATCTTGATTTCATCTTCCGAGACATGGGAGAATGCAATGTCGATCTTACAAGAGAATTCTATGCCAATTGGTCGCCGAAAACCACAGGTAGCGAGGTCAAGATTTGGGGCCAAGTTTACAACTCAATGCGGATTTCTTCAACTCCTTTCTTGGCGTGCCTTTAGTCGATCCATCACCATTCAAAGATCTGTACAGTAGACCTCCATATAGAGCAATCCAACACACACTTTGTAGCACAAGATCCATGGCATGATGGAGCAGACATAAAGACACTGGTCGCCACAACACCTTTCCATATGCTCCTTTGAATTGAGAAGCAAGGATATGGTTGCATATAGTCAACTCTTGCCTCATTCCAGGGACCCAGTACACCAAGATAACAAGAGATAGAGTGTGCCTGGTATATGCATTGATGACGAATGTTCCTATCAACATTGGGGCAATCATTCGCTCCACAATGCGGAAAGCCAGGCTACACAAGCGGTCCCATTTCAGCTTCGGCAACCTGTTGACTGCAATCTTTTGGAAGGAAGGCATCGAAGAGGAACTAGCTGATCATAAACTCCCACACAATCCAAAGAAGGTTGACCTCACAAAGGTCAAAGATGCTGGAACCACATATGGCATCAACCTTACTACGACAGAGAGACATGCTCGGGAAGAGAGTTTCTTTTGCCATCTTTATGGCATGACCCGGTTCACAATGATGAGTGGTGGGCGTGTTCCAATTGCTGCAGAGCTCCAACAGCTGGATCATGACTATCCAATGAATGTGCATGCAAGGGAGATATGTGGAGTAGGTACATACTTTGAGGAATCTCTTGATGACGATGTGCCGACCGATGATGAGCGACGAATGCCAGACTCCGACGTGGAAGAGAATTCTGATGACGACGACTCTTATGATGATTCCGACGAAGGGGGTATGACCCCCGACATAGAGGAGGAGTCCGACTGACCAGGTTCTTCATATTTATTTTCCACTAAGGGCAGTGTGTCCTATTTAAGTGCTTGGTGGTGGTATTTGCATGCTATACTCCTTTATTCGCATTTGCATTTATGTTTGTTTGCTTAGCTTAGTTTTTTTTTCTTCTTAGTTCTTTTCGGTTTTCATTTTTTTTAGTAGTAAAATTTTTTTTTACTTAGCTTCGCATGAAATTATTCTAATTGGTAGCATGAGATTATAACAAGAGTTCGTGCTAAAATCATGACTATTGAGATGTTTAGGCTCTAATTATGACTCACTATGTGATATTGTGTGGTTCAATTGCTTCATCTATTGGGGCAAGAGTCTATACTACTCCCAATAAAGTCGACCATGTGCCTTGTGTGTGTGAGATAATAGTATATTCTGTGCTTGTGGCTGATGCTAGAACTTGCCAGGTATGTATATAAAGCAAAAATAAAGAGTGCAAGTTTAGGAGATGATTTAGGCATTTCTTTGGCAACCTGTAATTGTTTACCTTCATTCTTACCTACCCATGGACATCATCCTAGTTAACCCCTTTTGAGCCTTTAGCCTACTTTCTTTGACAACCTCATATGTAAGCCTAATCCATTTTCTCAAGACCATCACTTGATCCAAATTCCTAAGTGCTTTAAAGTGTAAAGTCGTGTGATAAAATAAGAGGAAATTGGGTGAGTATGATGCTTTAGAATGTATTGGTGCTTGAATTCGTTATGAAAAAGAAGTGCTATCATAAGAGGTATGTTATGAAAAGAAAAAGGAAAGGAAAGCTGAAAAGTTGCTTAAAATTGAAAAACAAAAGAGGAGAAAAAGGGTGGTAGAATAAAAGAAGGTAGAAAGGTTGTTTGAAAGAAAAGTTTTAATGATACAACGTGATGTATTAAAGCGCTTAGGAACATAGTCACTATTTCTGGCCAAAATAGTCCTACCCGTCCCTTAGCCTACATTACAACCATCAAAAGACCTATTTGATCCTAAGCTTAGCATTCTGACATCTAGTGGAGCATTACACTAAGGGCAAGCCTATGGTCATCAGTTGCTACATATGGATTCTTTATGAGAGCGAGAGCAATGATACTTTTATACCCATGTTTGATAAATATACTATGCTTGTGAGTGATTATGGGTAATATATTGTGAGACACACATGGTTGATGAGTTTTGGGTAGTGGTGTATGATTCTTTGTACCTTAACTTTTGGATGCGAATTAACTACCATCACGAGTCTATACTAGAGGTTGAATTGTTTCTACTAATGATCGCAAAACTACTCTTTGTTGATAATTGTTGTGCTTGTCTTGATAAATATTTTGTATTGTTGCTGTGAAACTCTAAGTCGATGTTTAGATGGACATGATATTTTGTTCGAGGACGAACAAAGCTTCAAGTGTGGGGTGTTGATAATAGGCGAATTTACACGCCTATAGTTCTATATTTTACCCATATTTTAGCCATGTTTTGAGGACAAATTATATATTTCATGCACTTTTAGTCCTTTTTCCTGTAAGTGAGCTAACAAACATGATTATCAAGTTTTCAGGTATAAATGATGCAGAATTTAGCATTTTATGGATAACTTGACGCCAAAGAAAGCTTCATGAAAGGAGGAAAGCAAAGCTTGGACGCCAAGGACTAAAAGTGATGCATGGAGAACTTGTCCCGGGCAAAAACAGCAATTCTGAAGACTTCGAGGACTAGCAGTAACTTATTAGGATTAGGATAATGATACATTAACCTAGTAGGATTTGGTTAAGTATTTCATTAGCTTAGTAGGAATAGGATGTGGGTATTATAAATACCCTATTTGGCTAGAGATTTCTATTCATTCTTCTTCCATCAATTACAACACATTCTACTCTTAATTCTACTTTTTATTCTTCTTCTATTCATCTAATCAATTCTTAATTTCCACAACAAGAGAAACGTTACTATTGCAAGGGAAGTTCACGCCTAACGCCTACCACACTATTACTACACAAAATCTTTATTGTGGTATAATAACAAATATCTATTATGATTTCCTTCGCACTCATGGGTAACTAAACTTCTCTGTTGGGGTTATGGAAGCCTTATGAGATACTATCTATTGCTATGAGTTTGTGAATTTGTGACACGTATGCTGCTTATATCATTATTCTCTTCATCTTAATCTAAATTCTTTGTGGTTGCAAACGCATAGAATACACCAGTATAGCATTAACTTGTTCGAAAGAAAAGTTATATGTCTGGAAAAGAGATAATGTCAAGGTAATAGGGTCCCATCCCCTATTAAAAAGTTAGTGCTGTAACTGGATTAACCTCTTGGAGAATTTGTACCATTAGACACGCTTTAAGCTCGAAAGAGTTAAAGTGAAATAGTCCTTGTTGAGGTCGAAAGACGCTTGGATTTACCATCGAATACAATTCTCTATAAGCACATGCATTTCTGAATTCCGCATAACTCATAGTCAATAGAGACGTAAACTCAGAAGGTGGACATAACCCCAATTTCTCAATTCTCATTGTTTTACAACCTACTAAACATTCTTTCTTTTTACTTTGCTATTTTCCGTTTTTACTTTATTACTTTGTTTACATTATTTTGCATGATAAAATCCCCCTTTTTACGAGACTTGCACCAAAAGTCTAGTAATCTTTCCTTACTTGTTGACCAAGCTATTACCTGTGGGATCGATACCCAACCCAGTTGGGTTATATATTTGACAGCGACCGCTTTACACTCCACGAGAGCTGTAGATTGAGCGTTATCACGCCTATGCTCACTTTTTGGTCTCCTAACCTGATTTTTAATGGGTCAAACCCGACCCAAGCCTTGGGCTGTAAATAAAACTTCATCCTTAAGACAAAATCACATTGTTTACTCAATCTAAGCACCGCCTACCCTTCCAAAATCTCACACACTTTTCTTTTTACTCATCTAACCTTGCAAAACCATCTTCCAAGTCCAACACCAAGTAAGTTCTTCTTTTAAATTCCGTAAGTGTTACAATACTACGCTTATAATTATTTGTTAGATATTGATGTGGTGTTGGTAATTTGAATGTGGTTGGTTTGTTATAATACATCTAGTTGAGTGAATGAATACGTGTGGGTGTTCTTAACTTTGTTCCAACTTGTATTTGATTTTGATACACTGTCATACTTTTGCGGAATCAACATGGTGAAGTTAATGGCATAATCTTAAAAATTGAAAGCTTGAATATTTGAATGACTCGTTCATCGAGATAAAAATCATGATTGAATACAAGCATGAGGTGTTGTGATTATTTCTATGTCATAACTTGATATGATCTCTACGTAGTAGTCTTGTTCAAAAGGTGCATTAATCCAAACATGAAAGTATAATCAAGATTACATGAAATAGAGTTGCATAGGATAGTTAAGATGACATGAAAGTATAACTGTACTGAACATATAGTTGGAACATATCGCCTATACACAAGTCGATGAAGTCTGAGTAATCGACATCACTCACTTAATTAGTTTAGACCAACAAATTAAGTGTGGGGTGGTGCCACTATTGTTTTGTTTTTTGATTGAATCTTCCGAGATGAAGCTAACATGACTCTATTAGAATTACAGGTAGAATGGCCTCAAAAGGACGACAAGGAAAACAAAAAGCGCCCACCTTACAGAAAGGTAAGAAAAGGGGAAGAAAAGAGCAAGCTGAATCCTCCGTGCTGCAAATACCTTGACGCACTCTTGGAATCAAGTGGGGTACCTTTTGAGGAACTTCTGAGGATGATGACTATGATGATGATTTTGACACAGGGGGTATGACCCCAGACATAGAGGAGGAATCCGACTAATCAGGTTTTCCTTATTTATTTCCACTGAGGACAGTGTGTTCCGTCTAAGTGTGGGGTGAGGGTATTTGTATGCTGTATTGTACTTCTTTGCCTGCATCTATTCTCGTTTGTAGTTAAATTTTTAGATTTTTAGATTTTTTTTAGATTCTGCATGAAATTGTTCTGATAGGCGGCATGGTATTATGACAAGAGTTTGTGCTAAAATCATTACTATTGAGGCATTTAGATCTAAGTCTGACTCACTGTGTGATAAGTGTGTGGTTTAATTCCTTCATCTGTTGGGTCAAGAGTCTATACTGCTCCCAATAAAGTTGACCATGTGCCTTGTGTTTGTGAGATTATAGTATATTCTGTGCTGTGACTGATGCTAGAACTTGCCTGGTGTGTGTGTAAAGCGAAAGAAAGAGTGTGAGTTTAGGAGATGATTTAGGCATTTCTTTGGCACCCTGAAATTGTTTACCTTCCTTTTACCTACTCGTGTACATTATCCTAGCTAACCCCCTTTGAGCCTTTAGCTATTTTCTTTGACATCCTCATATGTAGCCTAATCCATTTTCTTTCAAGACCATAATTTGATCCTAATTCCTAGGCGCTTTAAATTGTTGAGTCATGTGACAAAAGAAGAGAAAATTGGGTGAGAGTGATGGCTTAGAGTATATTGGTACTTGAAATAGTTATGAAAAAGAGTGGCTATTATAGAGGTGTGTTATAAAAAAAAAGAAAAAAATGAAAAATAAAAAGTTAATTCTGTTCAAAAGTGAATAACAAAAGAGGTGAGAAGGGGTGGTAGATTAAAACAAAGTAGAAAGGTTGTTTAAAAGAAAGTGTTAATGGCATAATGTGATGTATTAAAACGCTTAGGAACATAGTCACTATTTCTGGCCAAAATAGTCCTACCCGTCCCTTAGCCTACATGACAACCTGTAAAAGACCTATTTGATCCTAAGCTTAACATTCTGATATTTAGTGGAGCATTACACTAAGGGAAAGCCTATGTTCATCAGTCGCAACTTATGAATTCTTTGTGAGAGTGAGAGCAAGGATAATCTTATACCCATGTTTCGAAAAATGCAAAACTTGTGAGTGATTATGGGTGATATCTTGTGTGAGACACACATGGTTGACGAGTTTTGGGTAGTTGTGTATGATTCTTTATGCCTTAACTTGTGGATACAAATTAGCCATCATCACGAGTCTATGTTGGAGGTTGAATTGTTTCTAGCACTGATAAAAAAAAATAACTACTCTTTGTTAATAATTGCCGTGCTTGTCTTGATAAATATTTTGTGTTGTTACTGTGAAATCCTAAGTAGATGTTTGGATGGACGTAATATTTTGTTCGCGGACGAACAAAGCTTTAAGTGTGGGGTGTTGATGTTGGGCGTATTTACACGCCTAAAGCACTATAATTTACCCATATTTTAGCTAAGTTTTAAGGACAAAATATATAATTCCTGCACTTTTAGTCCTTTTTCCTGTAAATGAGCTAACCAACGTGATTAGCATGTTTTTAGGTATAAATGATGAAGATTTCAAAATTTTGTGGACCATTGGGCAGTAAAGGAAACTTCATGTAAGAAGGAGGAAAGCTTCTGGAAGCTTGTGCACTGAAAGTGATGCATGAAAAACTTGTCCCGGGCAAAAACAGTATTTCTAAATAGTAGGAATATGACAAGGATAAAAACCCTATTTCAGCAGGACAAGGATAAAAACCCTAATTCAGTAGGACTAGGACAAGGATATTATAAAAACCCTATTTGCTGGATTATTCAGCATGCATTCTATTTTCTATCCGACTTTTCTATTCATTCTATTTTCTATTTAATTCTATTTTTCTTTTATTCGACATTTTGTACAATTCACGTTACTTTCTGATAGAGAAAGCACGGCTCTTGTGACCAACGTGAGATCGTTCAAGCTTTGGTACGATGATGATGTTTATTGTGATCTCCATTGCACTCATGAGTAGATAAACTTCTCTGTTAAGGTTATGGAAGCCTTATGATATACTATCTATTGCTATGAGTTTGTGAATTCTTGACACGCATGCTACTTATATCATTACTCTCTTCATCTTAATTACATTCTTGTGGTTGTAAACATATAGAATACGCCAGTATAGCATTAACTTGTTTGAGAGAAAAGCTACATGTCTGGAAAAGAGAGTGTGACAAGGAAATAGGGCTACCAACCCCTATTTACAAGTTAGTTCCGTAACTGGATTAACCTCTTGGAGAGTTTGTACCGTTAGTTACACTTTAAGCTTGAGAGAGTTAAAGTGAAATAATTCTGGATGGTCGAGAGACACTAGGATTTACCATTAGAATACGAATCTCTATAAGTGCATGCATGTCTGAATTCCGCATAACGCATAGTTAATAGATACGTAGCACTCATAAGGTGGACATAACCCTAACTTATTATTTTCTGTTATTAAATCTTACTACATAAATCGTTTCATTCATTACTTTGTTTACAGTAATTCATGCTACAATTTACATCCCCCCTTCCATAGAATTTTCGACCAACAGTCTACTAATAGTTGAATACTTAGTGACCGAGTATTTCCTGTGGGATTCGACACCCAACCCAGTTGGGTTCTATATTTGACAACGACCGCTTACACTCTTACGAGAGCTGTAGTTTGAGCGTTATCAGCGAGCCACGACCATCCACACCCCTTTAAAACAACACTAACTTCACTTATATGATTAATATTCTTACTAATGAAAACCTATTTGATTCTAATATTATCGTTGAGTGCATACCTATCATGACTTGAGCTGGGTCCCTGGCTACGATGGGCATCCCAAACCATTAAAGCCTAGGAAACCTCTTACCATACTATCATGAGCATTATTCATGCCAAAAGTAATATGAAAGATAAATTGATAAATGAAAAGTCTTGTAATCAAGTTTAGTACATCATGACATCAATCCATAAAAATCCAAATCTAGTTTAAACCAATCTATAAAGCCTCTATTGAAACACTAGTCTATCTAAGCCAGAACAAGTACCCTGGTTGGACCATGAAACTAATGAAAACAACATATGTATAAAAAAGCATTTCGAAGTAAGGGAGGCTCACTATCTCTGAATTTCAAAAAGTAATCTACCACTGAGCTGGACCACGAGATTGTACCTTAGAACCTATATTATGAGACAATGAAGTCACCACAAGGATGGTCAATACTTGGAATGTATTGGTATGTAGAACAATAAAAAATAACATATATTTCATATAAAATAATCAAAAGCATTGTGAAAACAATTTAACATAATATAAATAAAAAAATATGGGAATAATTAAAAATACAAGTTGTGATCAATCTAATAAAATGTAATGAAAAATCTTTGTTTTACTTCTGGGCTTGATGGCATCCTAACCTCGTCACCATAGGTCATATGGGTCCGCCATTAACTCCGCGGAAAAGACTCTAATCATAGTTTTCCACAAGTATCGTAGTTCTGTGTGATGGTATACTATAATTATCACATTTTTGGGATAGCATACCATAGTCATCCCCATTTTAGGATATCTTAAAATAAAACTCATGTCGGTAAGACACAATTTTGAGCTATGATTTAACTGAACTTGTTCCATCTTGGTTTTCCATGTATCCCTTTTTATGCATAATTTTATCCTTTTAAAACAATACTTCATATTATAACATTTATTTCCTTCATGTTCTGAGAATTTTGTGATAGGTATCGTCATACCTAGACTTGCAAGCCATATCATATCATGCCATGTTCATAGCCCTTTTCATTCAAAACATGGTAATAACCACCAAAATATTCAATCACTATATGAGAGTTCTTATTTAAAATATCATATGAAAAACTTATGCAAAAACATTCTCTTTTCAAGACATTATCATAAGGTGGCCATCTCCTGCAAATTAACATGAATTCTTCCATTTAATTACAAATGAGCATTTAGAACATTATAAAAAACCTATCTTGAACTATAAAACCATAAGAATTCACCATTTATAGAAAAGCATTTAATTCACACCTTTAATCATGCATTTGAACAACCCATAACATTTTAAGGTAAGTAATTTCATCACGAGAGGGAATATCATATATCAACCTCCTATGTCAATTCTTAAAAATCATACATATGCATATACAAAATTATACTTTGAAATCCATAAAGAAAATATAATTTATCCCTTAAGAATTAGAATCGTTATACATACCTTAAAATGGAGAGAATATAGTGTAAAATTCACCCTTGAAACATAGAATTCTATAACCCTAGGTAGTTTTCACATTTCTTTCTTTTAGAATGATGATTAAGGATTTACTGAGGTGTAAAAACATTTTTATGTCTTTAGAATCGTACATAAGGGATTGAGAATGACTTAAGGGTATGAAAGGACCCTAATTCCCTTAAAATATAACCAAAACAAAACAATTTTGATGCAATGGGAGGAGGTTCACGGCACGATCACCATCGCCAATCATAGGGTACATGGGGTGAATGAACCCCATCACGAACCTTAGGTTTTGTGGGAAAACCCTATCTCAAACCTTATGGTTCATTGGAAATACCTAGGTAGTAGCCTATTATGGGGCTATTCATGATGCGAGGCTGCCGCACAGTCTATATTTTGCAATACATGGGTATTTTTGAATTCTAAAAATATCTCCAACCCATGAAAACCCATCCTAAAGTGGTTCATATTCGATATTGGTGTCTTAAATGCTCGTTTAATACACTTAGTAAGAATAAAACAAGGTTGGAGTGTTACATTATCCGCCCTTGGGATCATTTGTTCCCTAATAATAACTCAAAATGCATTGAACTTGATTTATAGTGTTACATGGAATAAAACAAGAAACATTAGCTTAATACCTTCCATTATATCATCCAACAATCAAAAAGTGATGGGTATCTTGCATGCATATCATATTCTAATTCCCAAGTGGTTTCTTCTATCCTTTGATTCCTCAATAACACTTTAATCGATGCTATCTCTTTACTCCTCAATTTTCAAACTTGACGATCCAATATTACCATGGGTACTTCCTCGTAAGACAAAAAATCTCTCACCAATTTTCTTATCTGTCAAAACAAGTGAATGATGTCCAATACATTTCTTAAGCATAGAAACATAGAAGTTAGCATGAACTGAAGCTAAACTTGCAGGAAAATTTAACTCAAACACAACTTTACCAATCCTCCTCATTATACGATAAGGACTTATTTAAAAAGGAATGAGTTTTACTTTCCTCCCATATCTTATGAGTCCCTTTATAGGGGAGATTTTTAGAAATACCCAATCATTAATCTCAAATTCTAAGTTTCTTCTTCTTACGTTAGCGTATGACTTTTGGATACTCTGGGTGATCTTAAGTGTTTCTATAATGACTTTCACTTTATCCATCACCTAATAAAGAAGGTCAGGTCCAAATAAATGGGCTTCACCCACCTCATACCAACTAATCAGTTATCTACACCTCCTTCCATAGAGAACCTCAAATGGATCTATTAGAGTTATAGCTATTGTTATAGGTGAATTCTATTAGTGGAAAGTGATCTACCCAACTACCTTTAAAGTAAATCACACAATCCCTTAGCTCATCTTCTAATGACTGAATGGTGCATTCTGTTTGCCCATCCATTTGAGGGTGGAAAGCAGTGCTAAGGTTCACCTGGGTACCAAACCTTTCTAAAAAATCTCCAAATCTAAGAAGAGAATTATGTATCTCAATAAGATATAATGAATTCCGGTTCCCCATCCAATAGAACTACCTCCTAAATATACAAATTTACATAATCATCTCTAAAATAATTAGTCCTTATAGGCAAAAGAGTGGGCAGGCTTTGTCAACCTATCAATAATAGCCCAAATAGAATCATACTAGTTTTGGGATCATGGGAGTCCAGTCCAGTAACAAAGTCCATGTTTATTATCTCCCACTTCCATAAAGGCAAAGCTATATCCTGGAAAGTATTACCTAGCCTCAAGCACTTTACCTTAAGTTATTGAAAATTCAAACACTTAGCCACAAAGTTAGCAATATCATTTTTCATGTTATTCCACCAGTAAATCTTCTTCAAATCATGATACATTTTTGTGGAGCCAGGATGAGCAATATACCTAGAAGTATGAGATTTATCAAGAATCCTTTCTTGTAACCCATCCATATTCGGCACATACAACCTACCTTGGTAGCTAAAATACCATCCCCTCCAATTTCAAATGCCATCACCTTTTGTTAACCAATATCTTCATTGATTTGCATTAATATGGGATCTCTAGCCTACTCTTCCTTAACATCGGTACATACGTATGATTCAACTACTTCTTGGATGAACAACCCTCCATCCTTGGATTCTAAGAGTCGAACTCCCAAATTACTAAGACAATAAATATCCTTAACAAAATTACTCTTTCCTTCCTTAATATGAGAAAACCTACACATATAAAATCTACTAAGAGCATCAACAACCACATTAGCTTTACCTGGATGATAGAACAGGCTCGTGTCATAATCCTTCAATAGTTCAAGCCACCTCCTCTTCCTAAGATTCAATCACCTATGGGTGAAAATATACTACAAACTCTTATGATTAATAAAGATGTTAACATGCTCCACATAAAGATAATGACACCAAATTTTAAGTCTAAAAACCACAACCGCCAACTCTAAATCATAGGTGGGGTTAATTTTCATAGACTTTCAACTGCCTAGATGCATAGACCACCACCTTACCATGATGTATAAGTACAAACATATGTACTACTTAGGATGTATAAAAATATACCTTAATACCCTCTATACCCTCAAAAAGGTTAAGAATAGGCACAACAGTCAACTTGTCTTTCAATCTCTAAAAACTATTCTCGCAAACTTTAGACCATAAAAACATTACTTTATTCTGATTCAACGTGGTAAGTGGATCAAATATAGATGAAAAAGTCTCCACAAACCTCTTATATTATCCTACCAAACCAATGAAGCTTTGGATATTGGCTAGAGTAATAGAGCTGGGCCATTTCCTAACTGCCTCAATCTTTTTGCGATCAGCCTTAATTCCCTTACTAGAAAACAATATGCCCTAGAAAAGCTATTGCACTGAGCCAGAACTCACACTTATATAATTTGGCATACAACTCATGGTCCTTAAGAGTTTGAAGGATGATTCAGAGGTGATTAGCATGATCTTTCTCACTCTTAGAGTAAAATGAAATATCATCGATGAAAACTATAACAAATAGGTCCAAAAATTGATGGAACACCCTATTCATGATATTCATAAATGTTGTAGGGGCATTAATCAGTTCGAAGGACATAATCCAAAATTAATATAGTCTATATTGGGTACCAAAAGCTATTTTGGGAATGCCACCCTCCCTAACCTTGAACTGATGATACTCCAATTGAAGCTCTATTTTAGAGAAACATCCAAAACCCTTAAGTTGGTAAAAAAATCATCAATTCTAGGAAGAGGGTATTTATTCCTAAAAATGACTTAATTTAACTAATAGTAATCTATACACATATGGAGGGATCCATCTTTCTCACAAATAAAGAGTATGGGATCACCTTAGGAAGAGACACTCGGATGAATAAATCTTTTGTCAAGAAGATATTTTAACTTCTCTTTAAATTCTTTCAATTGCTCAGGATCCATTCCATACGGTAGAATAGAGATAGGTTGTGTGTTTAGCAATAAGTCAGTACTAAAATTTATCTCTCTATCTAGGGTGTGCCATAGAGGTCATTAGAAAAGGCTTTTGGGAGTTTATTAACTACTAAAACCTAATTTAGAGAATAATTTTCAGGCTAGAATCTTTGAACCAAAAAAGATGATACAAACAACCATTAGATATGAGCTTACGAGCTCTAAGATAAGATAAGAACTTCTATCTAGGTGCAAAAAAATCCCCTTCCTACTGTAATACTCGCTTAATAGGGAAATAGTAGGTGTCCTTTCTGGTTTAGAGTGTAGTGTGGCATAGCACGAGTGAAGTAAATCCATCCCTAGGACTACCATATCAAGTTCTACAACGTAAACCATAGTATCCCAATATAAGAAAGACTCCATATAATTTCTATAAATTCGTCTAGCAATAATAAAGTCATCAATAAGAGTGGAGACAGTATGTAACACCCCACACTTTTAGGATAAAGTTAAACAATCTTTCCTATGCTTAGGGACTCAAACTGTATTACCCCATACTATTCTTAGTTTAGTTTATATTTTAGTTGCATTCTTAAGGGGATTATGGTTCAGAATTTTTGCTAAGTGTTAGGGGCTTAGTCATTTTCAAGACCCTTAAATTCGAGGATTTCTATTTTGATCTTCTCAAACCTCAATACTATAGTTTTTGAGTTAATTCATGTTATGAGATCTAAGAAGTATGTATTGATGGAGTTTGAGATTTTTGGAAAAGGTTTAGGTCACGTTTGGATTACGAATCCAACAAGTCACCGCAATCAGGGCACATTGTGGTGACATTCCCTTTAGAACGTACATCACATTGTGTGAAGGTGTTTTCATCCAGTTTTTGATTCATAATTATAATGCATGTGTCATGATCTTCACCTAGTGTGTTAGGTGCTAATTAAGTGAAAAATGTTCATAGAAATCACTTAGAGAAAATTTAAGCTAAGAGCCTTTGATTCGTCCGAAGTTTGGAATTTGATTCTACAAGGATCAATTTTGAAAATGTAAAACTTTTGATATATGCTGAATTTTTTAGATCAAGACCATCAAATTGTATATGATTGAATTAGATTTCCAACGATATCAATTTCGCCTTACTTTGATACCCGAGCAAAAGGTTATGATTATTTTCGTTAGAACCAGTATGCTATTGCGATAAGATCGTGTCAAGGTGAGCTTGAAAAATGCAGTTATGAGAATAAAATTGCCTGAAGGCAATTGTGTATTTCCGTTCTATACAATTCCTAAATCAACTACTTAAATCACTTGTTAGGGAATTATTTGCCATCTTCTCCAACTTTGCTCCCAAACAAACCCTATCCCTTCCACAAGGACAAATATTTAACTCCTTTCCTAATTAATGAAGAACTCAATCCTTCCAAGTTCAAGATTCTCATTAAAGTGTCAAGATTAGGGTTTTGTTTTCAAGATAAGAAACTTACGGTATGTGGGACTACCCTAAACTCTATGGGTATAGATTTTATTATCTGAATAAGTTTAAAATCTCTAACTATGTTACAAAGAAGGGTTTTTGATATTGTTCCAAAATGTACGTATTGTGGAATTGTTTAGATGTATATATATATATATATATACACACACACATATATATATATATATATATATATATTAGATGTATATATATATATATATTGACTTGAACCATTTTTCATGGAATTGAACTATAACTATATATATGTTTTAGTTTGTATTGTAAATTTTTGATTGAGAGAAGGAATGACTAAACTCTCTCTCCTATTGTGATATCTTTGATTTAGAGTGTTGTTGGTTGTTTAAATGCCAAAACATTTCTTAAAGGAAAAAAAAGAGTGAATTCTCTTCTAATGATCATGGATTTGATATTGTTTATGATATGTTAAGAAGGTGTTTTCGGATGGTAAACTTTCATTGTGTCAAATTAACAACTTCCATGGTTTTTGAATAATGTAAATATGATATGACCACCTTATGATTTTACTATTGAGTGGAGAGTTTTTTAATGTAAACTCAAATAAAAACCTATATTATGTCTCCTTCCCAGTTAAAGTGTAAGAACATTGGGTGGCGATTGACATGAGGATAAGTGGAAAGAGCTACAGATATGCTATGATGAATATGAATGAATTGAAAGTCAGGGTATGACGATAGCCAGTGATAACGCGCACTTAATAGAATAAGTGTTGAATGTTTTGAAAGTATGAAGCATGGTTTTACAGAACTAAAAGGTGGGATTAAGAGAGCTATCTGGTTACCCAAAGAAGGCATTTGAGTGTAAGGGCTCATTGCTTGAAATCGTGGTTTGCCTATATGGGGATAACTAGGACATCATGTAAGGGTGATGCTGCATTATACTTGTAAGGGGGTGTACCAACTTATGAAAACTCCAATTATTGCTGCAAACTTGGATTAGGGGATTGGCCGTCGAGTCAATGGCGGTTTCTATATAGCCCATGGAATTACAGATTGTAGGGTTTATCGACTAACTCAGAAAAGAAATAAAGAGTAAGTCAAGCTTGTCAGAATTTTTTCAAAGTTCACTTAAGTATGCCCATGTATTTTTACTTATATTATGTTTATTGTTATTTTGAAATGCTCTCACCTACATTGTATAAAAATATGCTATTTTGGGTTAATTCACATTATAGTACATTTTGTATTGACCCCCTATATTTTAGGATCTGAGGATTCGTCCCTTGCTCCCACTAAAAAGTAGATCATTGTTAGATGTTTGGAGTTGGTGAGACTCCCTTATTTCAAAAGGCTTCGTTTCATGTGATGTTTTCATTTGGTTTATGTTCATGGTCTGATAGGGGGCCTTGTCCTAGTTTCAAATAGATAGTTGTTTTCTGTTTAGTAGAGATTTCCCACACTTGTATTAGATGGTTTTAGGTATTTATTAACTTTTGTTCGTATTATTTTAGTTGAAATAATAAGATGACCTTGCTTACAGTTTACTTTCGTATTTTGATTAGTTGATGAATTATGCATATGGTTACAAGTTAAAAGAGATCTTAGGACTTTATGGTTTTGGGTGCTCGTCGCGTCCAGGGCCTTGGTTTGGGTCGTGTCAAACTTGGTATCAGGGCATGGTTCATGGTCCTTGGGTAAATGCAAAGTCGCGTTGGGTAGAGTAATTTTTAGGGATATGTAGTGCGCCACGCTTATAAGGAGAAAACTACTAGGTGTTTAAGAATGTTTCACTTTTTGTCATGTTCTAGATGGTGCCATTGTGTTGTCCATTTATCCAAATTCCTTCTTTACTCTAATTTTGTTAACTATATCTCATTGTCGAGTCCATTCAAGTAGAGAAGCTTAGAGTCTAAATGATGTGGTCCCTTCTAATTGTCATAGAAGATTATTAAATTGCACAACGACTTGAGAGGAGTCCATAAGTGATTTACAATGTATTGAATTAAGCTTATACCCTTATCTATATCAATCATGTGTTTGGGTTTGAGGTATGGAGTGTATTCAGTCCACTTTTATAAAACCCTTATTGTAAACAACATGCTTAAGGCTAATGATGTATGGCAAAGTGTTGGAACATTATTACTGCTCGAATAGTATTTTGTGATAAAGTTTCATAACCTATGAGCGGTAGGATGGTCCAGAAGTTACTGATATATAGTCACAAGCTTAGAAGTCTGAATGAGGGTTACTTTTGCATAAAGAAGCTAGTTTAGTTTTATAACCATCGAATAGGAAATGGGTTGCCATTTTATAGTGATAGACTAATAGGGTAGAAATATTTATATATTGTATCGTAGTCTATGAAGGAAGTGACTGGCTATGATTGTTATATATTCAAACTAGGCAAGGATCTCAGAATGGATAATTTTGGTGGTCATAGAAATTATTTAAAGGTTGTGAATGGAAAGGTATATATTAGTCAATAATTTAAGGGTAGAGACTCATTGGCGTAAGTAGAATTTGAAGGTAATCTAAGTGTATGTTTGGGTAAGGAAATATGATGTGAGAAAATAGAATATGTAGATAAGATCGTAAAGAGTTATAATATGAGATTAAGTTTGACTATGTCTATTATATGACTTTACCCCCTTGACACTCTTTTCTTTTGTAGTAGTAAACTAGTACTACATGTGAGAAGGTGAGTAGTGGATTTTGAGGTGTAGTAGTAATGTCATGGAAGGGATGTGATTGTATGTAGGAGTTAAGTGAAAAGAGATATTTGGGTTGATTTCCCAATTGATGTACTAGTATAATATTTGGCATGCTTTATCGGTGGTACATGATAGGTGCTAAACTATAGGCTTATACTTTAGATGTGGATGGTGGTGATAAAAAATTGTAGTTTAATATTGATGATTGATGTTTTGTGGGAGTAAGTAGTAGGCTTGGTTTGATGTGTGCAATAGCCTAGATTGAAAACTTGTGGAATAATGAGTGGACAATTGTGATGAGTATATATATACAAATGATAACAACAGTAATTCAATGAATTGTTGTTTAATTATCAAGTGGATAAGAGCGTGAGTATATAATGATAAGTTGAACCCCAACTAGCATGTTGTTAGATAAGGTTTTATATTGTAATACCTCGTACTTTTTCCTAGTTTTAAATTGTCCCAAGAATGTTAGAAACTTTCATTGAAAGATGAATCTACTTTTGTATACATAGAATTTTTAAGATTTTCACTCTTTGTTGAGTGAAAAATTGAATTAGCTTTCCAACGATACCAATTTCGTCCAAATTAGGTATCAAAGTAAAAAGTGATGGACATTTTACCAAGAGCTATTAGAACTGCCCAGATGCGATGGAAAGAATGACGAACCATCGATCTAGCGATGGAATGTCGCCTAGATAGACACAGCTAAGGCAGTAAGTCAGTCTTCTGGCTAACGTGGGACGGACAAGTTGATGGACCATCAAACTTGCGATGGATCATCGCACAATCCGTCGCTACTAAGGCAGTGAGTCCCTATTCTGGTTCGCGTGCAACGGTCAGAATGACGGACAATTGCACCCATCATCGCATATCCCATTCAGTTATTTTAAATCCATTTTTAAAAGGGTATTTGGGTGTTTTCCCACCCAATTTGATACCTAATTACACCCTACCATAGCTTAGAAGTTCATTATTCTTATACAACAACAAATCAGGGTGTCTCTAAGAAATCAATTCCCAAGAACAAGAAACCTTAGGTGCTTGATTCCAAGATAAGAATTCAGGTTTTCCTCCATAAATCTTCAAGAAATCACTCACCCAGGTTGTATAGTGTTCATTTATGGACTCCTTTCATCCATGAAGCCCAAAAATCGCTTTTCTAAGTTCAAGTGTATAGATTTTTATGAATTTCATGTTGGGTTTGCTTTTGTTCATGTTGATAATGACTAATTGAATTCTATTCCTTTCTTAGTGGTAAATCTTAAGTGAAATTAATTATTATAGGTGTAACTTCATGTGAACCTATGATTAAACCCTTGAATGATGGAATTAGAGTTAAATCATGATTTTACTTGTTGTATAATGTTGTCTACATATACTATGCTCACTATGTATTTGATTAATTGCCTTTGTAAAGGAAAACTGCCATACTAGCATGATAATATGAAATCCCCATTTATGTACAAGTTTATGCATGACAAGTGTTTGATGAAATGTCATAATCAATGAATTATGGATTATGATATTGACCATGTATTCAAGAAAGTCATGCTTTGTCAGTTTATTTCCATCGAGTCCTGGGGGTACTTGTACCCGAAAATTTAGCTGTATGCCTTGAGATAATGTCATGTTTTTAAGATACTCTCAGGCAATCCATGTTCAGTAGAATTCAGTCAGTCTCATGAATCAGGAAAACTCACTAATATTCCATCAGTCAACGAAACTGAGTTAATTCAGTCTAGTCAGTTCAGGAGTTAGCACCGAGTAAACCCAAGGATGGGAACTCACCTGTTATATGAGGGTGTGATTCGTAGAAGCAATCCTTGCATTCCAGAGCTATGTAGCCAGCATAGGTTGAGACATCATAGCCTGCTATATAAGGGTAGATGAGGTGACTTATACTGTTATATGAGGGTTCCCACCGTTCTCACTGGAGTTACCTATTATATGAGGGTGACTCACAGATTGTCCTTACTAGTGGCATGGTATTGAGACCCTTTCAATTGGGGTTACTGATTGGACTCCAACTCAGTTATATTACGTTATTTAGGTCATATTGGTTAGATAACTACTTACCATAGTTTTAGTTACAAAATTAGGACTATCAGATACAGTCATTCGGTCTCAGTAATAGAATTCAGATAGTTCTACAGAACTCAGGACTGTTAGATAGAGTCAACTCTAATATAGTACAAAACTCAACTAGTTCTATCAGATTTAGAAGTATTAGATACAGTCACTTATGTTATCAATTATTTTAGTTATACAATTATTAGTATCTCATGTTATCGATACTCAGTCTCAGTAATCATTTTATCACAAAATCAGTTACAGTTATTATGTATTCACGTATGCATTCTCACGTTCAAGTTATCTTGTCAGTTAGTATAGTTCATGTATTTGAACCCTTTGTATTCAGCCAACCTCACATGTGTACCAGTACATTCAATTGTACTGACGCATTTGCGCTATGGTGTTTTATACCATAGGTTCAAAGACATGAACTCTAGAGCATCAGTAGTACTCCAGTCTCAGCAGTCAGAGTTAGCAGTGAGTCCTTATCTTTCGAGGACATGATCATTTCTTTATTATCTAATTAATTAATATATTAGTTGGAGTTAGTTGGGGGCATATCGCATCAACCCTTTATTCTGACAGTCATGTTTTTGAGGCTTTTTTGAATACAGTATGTTCAGATAGTTTATTTTAGTTGTTTTTGGGTATTTCATACCCCACCCGAATGTTATATTTCATCAGATATTATGTCTCTGTTTTGAACCTCATGGCCTTTCAGTTCATGTTTTCGTATTACATATTATATTATGCAGTATATAGGTACAAATATAAGTCATGGGTTAGCTTGTGGTCCTTTAGAGTCATGAGCACCGTGTAGCATTCCGGATACCAGATTTGGGGCGTTACAAACTTGGTATTAGAGCCTAAGGTTTAATAGTGTCCTACGAGGTCTGAAAGCTACATCTAGTAGAGTCCTGTACATGGGTGTGTTGCATGCCACATTTATGTGTAGGAGGCTATAAGATGTTTAGGAATAGTTCTCTTTTTCCAGTACTCATGTCATGCCAGTGAGCATAATCTTAATCTAATAGCTCAGTCTAATCTGTTTCTCCCCTTTTTCTACTGAAAATGCCTCCTAAAAGAAGAAATGGGAACTAGTCAACCCCTCAGCCCAAAGAACCTTTAGGCGAACATGTTTGTCATGTAGAGGTCAGAGCTGCATTCACTACTCTTGCTCAGTTAGTTGCTGCTCAGAATGAATGATCAGTGATCTTGGGTGTATTTATATGCCTAAGAACCATAATTTATCCATATTTTAGCAATGTTTAGAGAACAAAGTTCCTAGTTTCTCATGTTTTTACTCTACTTTAATGTAATTGAGCAAACCGATGTGATTAGCATGATTCCAGGCATTAAAGAGGTAGATGAAGGAATTATGGGACTATGAAATGCGGATAGCATATGACACAAGAGAGAGTAGCAACTTGGACCAAATGTGGTGCCTAGAAACTACAATCTGGACCAAATAGGGCACCTAGAAACTGTGTCCAAGATCAGTTTGTGATGATAGGTGTATTTACACGCCTAAAGTTCTATAATTTACCCATATTTTAGCTAAGTTTTGAGGACAAAATATATAACTCATGCACTTTTAGTCCTTTTTCCTATAAGTGAGCTAACAAACGTGATTAGTAAGTTTTCAGGTATAAATGATGAAGATTTCAGCATTTTATGGATAACTTGATGCCAAAGGAAGCTTCACGAAAGAAGGAAAGCAATGCTTGGATGCCTAGGGACCAAAAGTGACTCATGGAGAACCTGTCCCAGACAAAAAAAACATTTCAGAAGACTTTGGGGATTAGCAGTAACTTATTAGAATTAGGATAATGATGCAGTAATTTGTTAGGATTAGGATAAGTACGCAATAGCCTAGTAGGAATAGGATATGGGTATTATAAATACCCTATTTTTCTGCAGCTTTTTGAATTATCAACTCATTCATAATACACATTCAAATTCTAATTCATCTTTATACTTCTTCCATCAATTACTTTTAAAACAATTCTCTTCATCTATTCGAATTCTAAATTTTCACGACAAGAGAAACACTATTTTATTGCATCTCTCATGACTCGATTGACCCAAAAGAAGGTAAAGTTTCTCTGGTCAGATTCCTGCGAGAAGAGTTTTCAGGAGTTGAAGACTCGACTCACTTCTACCCCTATGTTGACTTTGCCTGATGGTGCAGATGGTTTTATGGTATATTGTGACGCTTCGAGAGTGTGTTTAGGTTGTGTGTTGATGCTAGTTGGTCAAATTAGAGGATTCAGCCAAGGACCAAAGGGTAGAGGTTTTCTCCCAAGGGGGAGAGAGTTATGGATGAAGTGCATGGTGTGCGGTATTCTATTCATCCCGGTGCCACCAAAATGTACCGTGACTTGCAGGAAATCAATTGATGGTGTGGTATGAAGAAAGATATAGCTTAGTTTGTGGCGATGTGTGCAATATGTCAGTAGGTTAAGGTTGAGCACCAAAGACCTGGTGGTGTGATACAAGAGTTCAGTATTCCTACCTTGAAGTGGGAAGAGATTAATATGGATTTTGACTGGTTTACATCTTTCCCGATGCTATTATGATTCTATATGGCTTGTTATTTTTAGACTGACTAAGTCAATGCATTTTTTGCCCGTACATACATCCTATTCAGCTGAGGACTATGCTAGACTGTATATTCAGGAGTTAGTCAGGATGTATAGAGTTACCTTTTCTATCATTTTGAATAGGGGTACTCAATTTACTTCTCAGTTCTTGAAGGCTTTTCAGAGGGGTTTAGGCACCCAAGTTCATTTGAGTTTCGCATTTCATCCGCAAACTGATGGTCAGGCTGAGAGGACCATCCAGACTTTGGAAGATATGTTAAGAGCGTTTTCCCTCGATTTTAAAGGAAGTTGGGATGGGAGCTTGCCACTAATTGAGTTTGCGTATAACAATAGTTATCATGCTAGCATTTAGATGGCACCATTTAAGGCTTTGTATGGTAGAAGGTGTAGATCACCCATAGGTTGGTTCAAGGTCGGTGAGACTACTCTAGCTGGTCCTGACGTAGTGTTTGAAGCAATGGAGAATGTAAAGTTGATTAGAGAAAGGTTGAAGATAGCTCAGAGTCGCCAAAATTCATATGCTAATGTGAGGTGTAGAGACTTGGAGTTCGAAGTAGATAATTGGGTGTATTTGAATATTTCACCCATGAAAGGAGTGAAGAGGTTTAGGAAAAAGGGGAAGCTTAGTCCCCATTTTGTTGGTCCTTATAGAATCCGAAATTGCATTAGGAGAGTATCTTATGAAGTTAAGTTGCCTGCAGAGTTGTCAGCTGTTCATCCGATTTTCCATGTTTGCATTCTTAAGAAGCACATTGGTGATTGTGTTGTTGTAGATCCTTCAGAAAGCCCTAAAATTTAAGACAGTATTTTATTTGATGAGATTCCTATTGAGATTCTAAATCATTAGGTTTGAAAACTAAAGAACAAAGAAGTTCCCTTGGTCAAAGTATTGTGGCGGAACCAATTTGTTGAGGGCACTACCTGAGGCTGATATGCTAACCAAGTACCCGCACCTATTCTTCGCAAATCCTGATTAAGCTGAAGGTACCATTCCATATTAATTCAGTTCCCTTTTAATTAAGTTGCTGCTGTATAGTTATTATTATTTTTTAGTTTAAGCATGATTTGAAATATCCAAAAGCTTAAGCCTAAAGTAAGGCTATTCTAGCAAAATGTTTTGATGTGTATCCTCCCTTTCTCTATGACTTTAATTCATCTAGCGACATTCGAGGTCGAATGTTCCCTATGTGTAATTTCATAAATGTCTTTCCTTTTACCCATTGAGTCCCAAAGTTAACTCAATTTCTCAAGTTTAATTCACCCTTCAAGCATAGGATTTTCATGTAAAGTGCCAATTCCTTTAGTTTTCAGTTTCTTGCTTGGACTAAATCATGAATAGATGTCCTCCCATAAACTTAAGAATATTTCCACACTCAAGAGACTATGGAATCTCATTATATTGATAAATTCTTGATTTTGGGCTTGAGTTATGAAATTTCTTATTATGTTCATATTGTTGTATTGCCATGATTTGTTGAGTTCTTTAGAAATGGTGGATTATGTACACCCGATTACCTAGGATTTCATGCATAAACCTATGACTTTTACGTACTCTAGCTTACATGTTATTGAATACTTTCAAATTATGTATTTATTATTATTTTTAGTATATTACTATTGTTAAGTATTTTTTGTTATCAGTGTCTTTTTAGTTGGTAGTATACTTAGCACCGAGTAGACGCAGGGATGAAACTCATAGTCAGTTATGTTTAGACCTTTAGTAGAAGTCCCTAAGTCTCAAAACTCTGGAACAATTTATGTTCTAAAGGGTCACCCATAACACTAGGCTTGATATACGTAGTCTTTTTAGACATAAGTTTAGTGGATCCATGTCAATCAGTGGTTGTACCTTGGTAAGGTACTGAACATCCATCCAATTGGGATTATAGATATGACACCGATTAGCTCAGATTAGGGAATGTCGATTAATGGTATCTCCCACAGTTCATTCTTTATAGCTTAGATTCAGATACCTGTATCACCTTGTATTCAGTTGTTCAACTTATCATATAGTACTTTTTTTTAACTTGCTCTTAGATCAGTTTATTATGTCACATGCATCATGTTCAACCTATATCAATTATTTCCTACTCCACTTACTTAGTACATTTAAAGAACTGATTGCATACTTTGTTTTGCATTATATTTTCTTATAATATAGGTCTGATATTCTAGATCGTGCTAGTACTATTACTCACCGTATCAATAGTAGTGTTTGGTGAGTATTTATCATTCTAGGGCTATTTGTATGAATTTATTTTAAGTATTATTGTTGTTTTATACAGTTGGAGTTAGTTGGGAACTTCTCCTAATAACTCATATGATGTAGAGGCTTTTAGAAAAACATGTATATTTGCAACATATTGATTATGTCAGTCAGTCTCCCTTTGACATCTAGTATTGATTTTGCTTTTATTATGATCTTGCCATTTTAGTTTAGCTTCTGCTCAGTATCTTATTATTTGCTTTAATATTCCTAGTTTCATGCCACTCCACGGGTTAGTTTGGGGTCACTTATGACTTTAAGTGCCATATTACGACTAAGGACTAGTCTCGGGTCATTACATATCATCTGCCAGCCACTATTTTTTCTTGGAAAAAGGATATTTTTCAACGACAATAAAATGATGAAATTTAGACTTTCACTGAATTATAATAGTGAAAGAAATCATCATTAAAAGTGAGCTGAAAATTTAATGAAATTTAAGAGAAGAAAATTCACACAATTATAAAATCACACCTTTTTCATTTCAAATGACAAAATAAAAAATAAGTGATATGAGTTCTAAAATTAAGTCAAATTTTTACTTTCTAAAATTATTATAATTTTAATAACACAAAAAGCTTGAGTTAGGACAGTGGAAGGGAAATGGACTTAGTTAAAGAATAGAAAAAGGAAAAAGAATGCCGTGGGTGGGGTTCTTTGAATGGAGAAAATGGAGGAAGAAGGCGAGTAGGAGAGAGAATATTAGAAAGAAAAATAAAAAATTACAAGGTTTAAAAATAAAACAAAAACTTTAACATTAAATTAATGTGTGTCCATTAGTAATTGGTGCACGATCAACATGTATTTTTTAAAAATTAGGTTGGATCCAAAATGACATATTAATGACAATTTGAAATCGTTTAGGGGGACATAAGACCCCTGCAAAGTTCAGGTGTTTTTTTTCAAATCCGAAACAACTTTTGTCACGACCTAGTTTGTAATACCACAGTTTTTGAACTCTGAATATTTTTGGATTTTTGCCATCACTATCTGAAGTACAACTCAGGTGACGAGTTGTAGTCAGTCACCATGAGTCAAACTATGTCACTCATTCCTTGACCAGTAAGGTTGCCCACTATTCATGTATTGAGTACAACTGGACCCTTACGAGTTGTAGGGTGAGGTCACGAGTTATGGTGAGGGACTCGTGACCCTAACAATATTTTTGCCCTGATTTACTTCCCAGACTACGAATCCAGGTAATGACTCGTGACCATTCTCTAGGAGTTGACACCTGTCCTGCAACGACTGGCGGCTGTTTTTCTATATTTTTAATTTAAGGGAACTTTTTTCGTTTACTCTCTTCCAACTTGCAACTCGCAACTTAAAAACACTTCTAAGGTCTTATTTACGTCCATAAGAAAATCAAAACATAGAAATTCTATTCTTCAACTACCAAAGTCAAATGAAAGCTAGGGTTTCAAGGGATTAATCATCTAAGCTTCAATCTCCAGGTTTTCTTTCAAATTGTATTGGTGTTTTAGGCATGTATCTGTTCCCTAACATTATTTTATATACAAAGCATGTGTTTAATCATTGTTTATATGGATTTAATTGATCGGTTGAGGGTTTTGGGCTGGTTGTTACATGAATTGGATTTCCATGGTTTAAATTGCTTATGTTTTATCGTATGATTTTTAGAACTAATTGGGAGCACTGGTACGATGGATAAGATGGGGATTATGGATTGCAAAAAATTATGAATTTTGGTTGGGAATTAGCATTAACCTCAACCCACTTTGTAAAATTTGTTTTGAAACATGGATATATGCATGATTTTACTTACTCTTGGAAACTTACATTGCATAAAAGGTTAACAAAATATAAAAATAGTTTGAAAAGGCCTTGGTGAACATGGTTTGGTTTTAAATTATAACTTCAGAGTTAAATTGGTTTATTGGATTTGTAATATGGTTAATTATACATGCTTGCATGCATAATTGGTACGACGATACCATAATAGTAAAAGTCATAATAATGCCTCGATGGTTTATGGCTGGGATTATATGCTAAATGGTTTTAATTTATGCTTAAAGTCAGTTGTGTAGCTCGCCATTAAGGTGGTGGTCCCGGGAGAGACCAATACTAGAAATCATATTTGCTAGTGTGGGGTCTTGGTGTCTGTGTGTATAGTTCACACATTATATATCTATATATATATTAGGATGGTTGGATCCTTGGTGTCTCTAATAGTCCATCATATTTCCTCTGTTCGTATGGCTATACATACTCAAGCCTTTTCCCCAGGCTATAATGAAACTATATATCCCATGGGTGGACTTAGGATAGATGGAGCTAGGTTAATGGTTTTAAACATTCATCATAATGACGCTTGTCCCTATCCCAACATCCTATATATGTATATATAAATATGTACACATGGTTTTGGATTATTTTAGAAATGGTATTATTTTATCACCTTTCTTGAGTTTTATGCCAGTGCTTATCCCACTGAGCATCCTAGGATGCAATATCATTTAATGATATAGGGTCTAAGGATATTTATGTTACCTCTGTGCAGCGTTATGTAATTTGGTATTTGGTTGAGTTGTTGAGAAGTGGTGAGCTTCGTTTACCTGGAAAGGCTTATCTTGTTATTTAGTTTTCTTTCCATAGTCTTAGAATTGAAGAGTCACATTGTCATGGTCAGGGGCATGTCCAAACCTATGTTAGTATTTTGGTTTAGAGGGTTTTGGACAAGTGTGGGTTGTATGGTGTTGTTGATTCTTAGAACATACTTTTGGTTTATCAATCATTCTTATCATTTTGTTTGGTTGGCTTCTCCTTTATTATTATTATTATTATTATTATTATTATTATTATTATTATTATAATTATAATTATTATTATACTCACAAGGTTAGGCTAAAGGGGTGGTATCCAGTCCAAGGTGGGGTTTAGATACATATCACGACTAGGCCATGATTCAGGTCATGGTAAATTTGGTATCTGATCATGGTTCAGGGTGTTTGGGTGTCCATAAAGCCATGTTGAGTAGAGTTTCTTTTATAGGTGTACATTTTACTATGGTTTTTAAGGAAGGCTATAAAGGTTTTAGGAATGTTTCCTTCGCGTGTCCTATTTTGGGCCATAGAATCCAGTGTCATGAAATCCCTCTAACTTTTTGTTTACTTACATTTTAGATCATGCCTTCTCAAAATTTAATGTTCGTAGAAACTCTTCGGGAACCTCTATTCCCCTAAGGGGTATACGGAGGGAATTCATCCTACTTATAGAATGTAGACCAGATCTAAGGTTCGTACTTTAGATTTTACCACTCAACCAGGAGTCTCGTTAGTCCCCACTAGTCCTTCCAATTAGGTGATACCCATGCTCATTTAATTCAAGAAAATGCCTATATTGCTGAGATCTTTTGGTATATTCATCTTCTTACTCTTCTGGTGCCATCTCAATCATGTCACTCTGCTCTGGTTGGGTCTACTATGACTTCATTTGTGGTCATCCACATTGGCCAGTTTATGAGGTTGAATTACCCAACCTTTATAGGCTCTAAGTTTGAGGAGGATCCTCAAGGGTTTATAAATGAGATAGAGAAAATTTTTAGGGTGATGCATGCTACTATTTTTAAGGATGTAGAATTTCCTACATATTAGTTAAAAAATGTAGCACATAAGTGGTATAAAAAGTGGGAACAATTAAGGGGTGATAACGCTGAGCTGGCAGTGTAGGATGAGTTTTTGAGAGCCTTTATTGATCATTTCTTTTCTCAAGAATTGAGTGAAGCAAAGGATGAGGAGTTTGTGAACTTGAAGAAAGGAAAGATGAATGTGAAAGAATATGCACTGATGTTCTGTCAGTTGTCTCATTATGCTCTGGAGATTGTGTCTAGTATTAAGGCTAGAATAAAGAAGTTTACTTCTAGGTTATGCCGTGACTTGGTTTTGGAGTATAAGGTTATTATGCTAAATAGTAATATGAATATCTTTAGGTTAGTGGTGTATATGCAACAAGCTAAGGATGAAAAGAAGAAGTTGGTGGTAATAGGGAGAGGTAGACCAAGAAGTTTAGATATTTTAAAGTAGGGTGTTGGTCAGCAGAATAGTAGAAGAGATGGTAGGCTGTGGACTAAAAAAATAGGGGGAGTTCTAATTCTTATTCATCGTACAATATTTCTTATCCTAAGCTATCTGTTGATTATCTATTTCAGTCTCGTAGTAGTTCTAAGGCACAGGTTTCCCAGTCTCAGTCTAGTGAAGCTCAATCAACCCTACCTTACCCTCTGTGTAGATTTTATGGACAGCTCCACTATAGTTATTATGATGAGCAGAGGAATTTGTATTTTATTTATGGTTATGTTGGTCATTTGTAGAAAAATTATCCTTCAGATAAGCCTGCTAGTTGATCTAATAAGCTCTCAATTGCTACCTATTTGACTCCTGCACCAAAGGGTCCCACTTTAGGTTCTAGTTTTGGCACTAGTCAAAATCGTCCTTATGCTCTTGGTACTCACCATTAGTCTAATGCATCTCTTGATGTTGTTACTAGTATGTTACATCTCTTTTCCTAAGTTATTTATTGTTTTCTTAATCAAGTCTCTACCCTATTGTATGTGATCACTTATGTGGTTATAAATTTTGGTTTTGCTCTAGAATATATTTCTGACCCTTTCTTTATTTCTACCCCAGCATGTGATTCTATTATGGCTAGAAAGGTCTATAAGGGTTGTGTGGTGTCCATCTTTAATAGGGAGACCTTGGTGGAATTAACAGAGCTTGGTATGGTAGACTTCGATAAAATATTAGGGATGAATTGGCTCCATTGGTGCTATCTCTCAAATGTAGAATCCAAAAGGTCAATTTCCATTTTCCTAAAGAACCAATGATTAAATAGGAAGGTAGTTCCATAGTACCCAAACAAAGCTTTATTTATACCTTAGAGATCAAAAGTTGATTTCTAAAAGGTGTCTGTATCATATAGTTTGGGTTAAGGATTATGCTTCCGATGGTCCCTCTTTGCAATTTGTCCCTATGGTTAATAAGTTTCTCAAGGATTTTCCTAATGATTTTCCTGGGAATTCTCCAAATAGGGAGATACATTTTAGGATTTATCATCTACCAAATACCCGTCCTATTTCCATACCTCCTTATAGAATGACTCTAACTGAACTAAAAGAGCTTATAGAGCAGTTAAAGGATCTTTTTGATAAGTGCTTTATTAGTCCTAGTTTTTAACCGTGAGGTTGTCCTATAATTTTTATGAAAAATAAAGATGGGTTCTTTCTAATGTATATGGATTATCATCAGCTAAATAAGGCCACAGTGAAGAATAAGTACCCTCTACCAAGGATTGATGATCTGTTTGACCAACTTTAGGGTACTAGATATTTTTCTAAGATTGATCTCTATTCGAACTATCACCAGTTAAAGATTAGGGAGATGGATATTCCTAAGACTGCTTTGTATACTCGATATGATCATTACAAATTCTTTGTTATGTCATTTTGGTTGATTAATGCTTCTATTACTTTTAGGGATCTTATGAATTGGCGGTTTGGGTAATGTTTAGATTTATTTGTGATAGTGTTTATAGATGAAATTTTGGTGTATTCAAAGAGTAAGCAAGATCATGTCAATTACCTCTTAATGGTATTACAGACCCTTAAGGATTGCAAAATTTTCAAGTGTGAATTCTTGTTAAATGTTTTAACTTTTCACGGGCATGTTGTTTCAAGTGAGGGGATGAAGGTGGATCCACATAAAGTTAAGGATGTTAACAGATGGACTAGACCCTCGACTTCGACTGATATTCAAAGCTTCTTGGTCTTGGCTAGGTATTATAAGAGGTTTGTGGTGTGTTTCTCATCTATTGTTGCTTCATTGTCTAAGTTGAATTAAAAAATATTAAGTTCTTATGTTTCGATTCTTGTGAGGGTAGTTTTGAGAATTTTAAGGATGAGTTGACTTTTGCTCTAATTTTGACCTCGCGCGAGGGTACTATTAGGCTTGTTGTGGGCTATGATGCATCCCCCGTGGGATTGGGTTGTGTGTTAAAGTGACATTGCAAGGTTGTGTGTTATGCTTCCAAGCAGCTTAAGGTTCATGTGAGAAATTATCAGACTCACGATCTAGAGTTGGCGATCGTGGTATTTGACTTGAAGATTTGGCATCAATATCTTTATGGGGTGCATATGTATATCTATTTTAATCATTAGAGCTTATAGTATGTGTTTACAAAAAAGGAGTTGAATCTCACGATGAAGGGGTGGCTTGAGCTGCTTAAGGACTACAACATGAATCTCTACTATGATTTAGGTAAAGATAATGTGGTTTCTGATGCTCTTAGCATGTTGTCTATGATAATCTTATCTCATATTGATGAGGAGAAATGAGGCTTGAAATAGGATATTCACAGGTTGGCTAACTTAGGGGTTTGTATTTTAGACTTTAAGGATAGAGGGGTGATTGTCCAAAAGGTGGTAAAATCGTCTCTTGGTGTTAAGGTGAAAGAGAAACAGACTTTGGACCCCATCCTTATGCATCTTAAGAGTGATGTGGGAAAACAGAAGGTTATGGAATTTTAGATTGGTGGTGATGCATCTTAAGGTATCAATGTAGGTTGTATGTTGGTGACATTGATGGACTTTGGGAAAGGTTTTTGATTGAGGCTTATGAGTTAAGGTATACAATTAATCTTGGTTCGACAAAGATGTATTATGACTTGAAAGAGATCTATTTGTGGAATAATATAAAGAGAGATGTGGCAAGTTTTGTTTCCATGTGTATGGTCAGTCAGGAAGTCAAGGTTGAGCACTTGAGGCCGAGTGGCATATCTCAAGAGATAGAGTTACCCATGTATAACTGACAGATGATCAATATGGATTTTGTTACCAGTCTTTCCTGGCCTTGCAATCAGTATGATTTGATTTGGGTTATTATGGATAGGATGACTAATCTACTAACTTCTTTCCTATGAGGACTATCTGCTCTAGAGAGGATTATGCTAAGCTATTGATTAAGGAGATAGTTAGGTTACATGGTGCATCGATGCCAATATTTTAGATTAAGGTATGCAATTTTTTTCTCATTTTTAGCACTTATTTCAAAAAGTTTTGGGTATGTCGGTGAACCGTATCACTGCTTTCTACCCTCAGATGAATGGAAAAACAAAACTAATTGTTCAAAACTTGGAGAATATGCTAATGTAATGTGTGATTGGATTTAGAGGTAGTTGGGTTGATCATTTTCCTCTTACTGAATTCATGTACACTAACAGTTATCACTCTAGTATTGTAATGGCTGTTCTTGAAGCTCTTTATGGTAGGAGGTATAGGTCTCCTATTGGGTGGTTTCAGGTTGGCGAGAATAGGTTGTTTTATACTAACTTTGTTTACCAAGCCATGGAGAAGATGAAGATGATTAGAGAAAGACTTAAGACAACTTAGAGTCGCCAAAAAGTCTTATATGGATGTGACGCAAAGGGAGTTGTAGTTTAAAGTAGGTGACTGGGTTTTTCTAAAAGTTTCCCCTATAAAGAGAGTGATGCAGTTTGGGAAGAAGGAAAGCTTAGTCCCAGCTATGTTGGCCCGTATCAAATTTTGAGAAGATTTGGGAATGTTGCTTATGATTTGTATTTTCCCACTAGTTTGGCTTCCATTCATCCTGTGTTTCATGTATCGATTTGGAAGAAGTTTTCGGATGATCCTTCCTTGATTTTCCCTACGGGGAATGTTTGTTTTTCGGATTCATTGTCCTATGAGGAAGTCCAGATGAGATTTTGGATAGGCAAGTTTGTAGGTTGAGGACTAAGGATATGGCTTCTGTAAAGGTTCTTTGGAGGAATAAAAAAGTAGAAGATGATACTTGGGAAGTTGAGGGTGATATGAGTTCGAAGTATTATTTCTTGTTTCCTGAGTTGGATAAAAATGCTTAAGATATGCATTTCTCTTGATATTATCGCTTTTCGAGTTGACCTTAGATTCAGGTTGCATTATGTCTTGTATTAGCACTAATAAGTTCCCTAAGTCCTTATTCAGGGATGAATGATCTAGGGAGGGGGGGGGGGGGAGTAATGTAATACCCTAGGATTTGAACTTTCAAAATTATTGGAAGTTTTCCACCACTGCTCGGAGTACGACCCAGGTGACGAGTAGTAGTCAGTCACCACGAGTCATACTATGTTACTCATTGCAAGACCAATATGTTTACCTAATTTTTCTATCTTGAATATGACTTGACCCTTATGAGTCGTAGGGTGATGTCACAAGTCGTGATGAGGGACTCATGACCCTAACAGTGTGGTTGCCTTGAGTTGCTACCCAGACTACGAGTCTAGGAAAAAACACGTGACCAATCACTACAAGTCGTCACCAGCTTTTTTGCATTTTTAATTTAAGGGTACTTTGGTCATTTCCTCTCTCCAGACTATCAAACACTTCTAGGATCTCATTTATATCCATAAGAAAATCAAAACATACAAATTCACTTCTTCAACTTCCAAAGTCAAGAGAAACCTAGGGTTTCAAGGGATTAATCATCCAAGCTTCAATCTCTAGGTTTTCTTTATAATTTCTTTGGTGTTTCAGGCATGTATCTCTTCCCTAACTTGATTTTATATA
The DNA here is from genome assembly GCA_030864225.1 of Capsicum baccatum var. pendulum. Taxonomy (NCBI): domain Eukaryota; kingdom Viridiplantae; phylum Streptophyta; class Magnoliopsida; order Solanales; family Solanaceae; genus Capsicum; species Capsicum baccatum. The sequence goes on from CM061550.1 coordinate 44,208,302, forward strand.
GATCATGTGTTTATTCATTGTTTATGTGGATTTAATTGACGGGTTAGAAATTAGATTGAGGGTTTTCGGGTGGTTGTTACTTAAATTGGATTTCCATGGTTTAAATACATTACTTAATTTTATCTTATGGTTTTCGGAAATAATTAGGTGCATTGGTATGGTGAATGGGATGGGGGTCATGGATTTCTCCAAATTTACAGATTTTGGTTTTGAATTAGTATTAACCTCAACCCACTCTGTGAAATTTGTCTTGAAACATGGATATATGCATGATTTTACTTACTCTTGGAACCTACATTGCATAAAAGGTTAATGGAACAAAAAAATTGTTTGGAAAGGCCATGGTGGACATGATTTTGTTTTAAATTAGAACTTGAGATTCAAATTGGTTTATAGGTTTTGGAATGGCATAATTTTACAAGCTTGCAAGCATAAATTGTATGACGATACTATAATGGTAAAATCCTTAATAAATAGCTCGTTGGTTTATGTTGGGATTATGTGCTAAATGGTTTTAATATGGGCTTAAAGTGGGTTCTATAGCTTGCCATGTACGTAGAGGTCCCGTGGGGGACCAATACTAGAAACCATGTTTGCGGGCGTGGGGGTCTTGGTTACCGTGTGCATACTTCAAACATTATGTATATATTTTGGATGGTTTGAGCCTTGGTGTCTTTAACCCTTCCTTGAATTTCCTTAGTTCGTGCGGATACATGTACTGGGGCCCTTTAAGCAGGGGGATCTGAACCAATATAGCCCATGGGTGCCATTAGGATGGATAGAGCAACACAATCTAGGTTAATGGTTTTAAACTTTTATGCTAATGGCCCTTGTCCCTATCTTGGCATCCCATATATGTATATATGAATGTGTGAATGTGGTTTGACATTGTTTGGAAATGACATTATTTTATCACTTTTCGTGAGTTATATTCCAGTGCGTATCCCATTAACTGTCCTAGGACGCTATATCATTTCATGATGTAGGTTTTGAAGAAATTTCTATTACCCCTGTGCACGTTAGGTGGTGCGGTATATGGTTAAGTAGTTTTAAAGTGGTGAGCTTCCATCATCCGCAAAGCCTTATCATTTTATTTGGTTTTCTTTCCATAGTATAGAAATTGAAGATTCACATTGTCATGGTTGGGGGCATGTCCCGGCCTATGTTGGTATTTTGGTTTTATAGGCTTGTGGACAAGTGTGGGTTGGATGGTGTTGTTGATTCTTAGAACTTATTGGTTTATCTATCATTCCTATCATTTTGTTTGGTTGGCTTCTACCTTATTATTATTATTATTGTGCTGATGAGGTTAGGCTAAATGGTTCGTCTTTGGTCCACTTGAGATACTTACCACGACTAAGGCCTGGTTTAGGTCGTGACATAATTTCTCAGGTCATATTATCACCTGCTACAATCCACCAGTAGTTAAGCCAACTCGCAGTCCTAAAAGGCTAGAAATGAACTATCAAGAGAAATAAAGAAAGCAACGGAATACAAGAGCTTCTAATACAACATGAGTACAAGTGAAATATGAAATAAATATATATGTAGAGATGTCTCTAAATATAATATATAAATCAGTGTAACAATAAAAAAAAGAGCCAGAATACTCCGTAAGTCAGGAGCTCCCCCAAAATTCCTGATCCACGGCTGCTCCGTATGAAGCATAGTTCAACGGTGAGAAATTGTATTATGATCTATAGGCTGTAGAAGTGTAGTATGAGTACCAAATACCTGGTACTCTATAGGCATCGACCGGCTAAGGTCATAAGATAATGTAAGAATATATAACATGTAAAAAAAATATATACTACAAGCAACTATCAAAGTAACTAAATATAATAATGTTAATGTCGCCATAAGAATAAACTATCCTATTCTATCACTAGCCAATATACAAATCACGAGGGAAACAAGGATATATAGTAGTAATACAAGGCCAAAGGATACATATAAAAAATGAATGTATAAGAAAGGAGAAGGATATACGGTAATACCATAGATATACATATAAAGGACTAACTCAAAGGTAATAACCTAAGGGATCCAACCTACATCTCAGAGAATCCCACTGAAGTAGGAATGTTAATACTAGAATAATACAAAGCCTCTAACCTAAATATCTAACCATGAGGTGAACTATTAGTAGCATAACATAACAAAATAGAGAGAATAAAATAGAAATGTACCAATAATCTCGGGTGCCGGTCCATAACCATCCTTCCACGACCTAACTATAATAATAAAAAAGAAAGTAATTGGATAGTTTGGATACACAATAACCTAATCGATTCCCCATAAGCTTGGATGGTTCAATCAAGAACCTAGTAAACAATAATCATAGCTTATTCCATGCAACCCCCATAAGGTCGGTAGATATATGCACCAAACAATTATACTAGTAATAGGCGATGCTTATGAATGAATAAATGAAACATAAACTAATAGTAAACATGTCCAACCCAAGTGCCATATCATATCAAGTGTGTATCCTCCTCCAGCTCATTACCTCACAAAGGAAGGACCTATGATTATTATCCTTCTCCGACACTATAGCTCACAGATGAAGGCCTGTAGGTGACTCAAAATATATATATACATTGCCTGGTCCCCAACCAAGACTTTCAATAATTGTCATAATAAATATACTCCATCAAGTATCATAGAATTATATATATATATATATATATATATATATATATATATATATATATATATATATATATATATATATATATATATATATATATATAAAATAAGTGCTCAGACCTAAAATGATACTAAAAGAGTGTAAATTTATAAGTCCATTGTTCGATATCAAGTTCAAGAATAAATCAGCATAATAGCATAGAAAGGGTCAAATTCCCCATCGACCAAAGTAAATAGTATTGGTAAAAGAGTAAATTAATAATTGACCGGAATCAACCTCAATCTAATTTCTAAAGTATCATATTTAGTTTCAAAAGCTCATCATTCATTAAATAAGGTGGCAAAATTCCCATTGTAGACTAATTTATTTTAAAAGTGAAAAATAGGAATAAATTCCTTCTTTGAAAAAAATAATAAAATCAAGAATTTGGTTGGAATCATACCACTATGTTAGAATATATATGCCTTAAAGTAGCATGCCATTAACAGTATCCAAAAACCACAGCCACAAGCATCTAAGCGTCTATAAACTAGAATCACGTCCTTTTAAGGATAGAATACTAACCTGGATTCCAACTGGTATCAAAACCACAACTTTGGGCCCATCAATACATAATTAACATAATAGTAGCCCCATAATTTGAGAACTACATTCTATAATCACTAAATCAATGATAGGTCTTGTACTAGAGGTCATTAACCTCAATCTTTGGTTAACATGCTTATAATCAAAGATAATAGGGTTTTATAACCATAATGGATATCCTATACTAAGGTCTGGGTCATATTTCTATCCCAATTTTCATAAATGGGTTAAGTGAAAATATTTTAGTCATAATCCCTACCTAGCATACAATCTATACATAATACATCACATAAATAAAGGTAGATCGAAGACTATATCGATGCATAAGCGTAAACATGAATCACCCATGAGTCACTTTTCCTTTCTCCACAATCCTAAAAGTAACATCGCACTATCAAAATACTAATTTACATATTAATAGGAGTAAATATATACCCATATTGCAATATAAAACTCAAGGCCCAAAATCAGATTTAAAATGGGCTTGTGAGGCTCGCTAATGGAATGAAAAATTTATATCCATAATGGGATCCCTCAAAAGATAAGTAATGTGTGCAAAGAGGTTGAGCACAAATGGAGTACAAACTCAAATTAGACCCTAAAGTCAAAAGAATCTTGACCTAAACCAAGAATTAAATGGATGAATTAAGCCAAAACCTTATGAAGAAAGTGGGAAATGCTCACTTTATCATCCTCTATCAATCTTTATCTCCAATTGATGATTTCCTACGAGTTTGTAAGTTCATAAAACCTTTAATGGTGAATTAGGATCAAGAATTGAGGGAAAATTGGGAAGATAAGAATATATGGGCCCAGGGTTATTCATCACAATCGCGAGGACCCTGGCCACGATCATGATGTGCAAAAGGATTATTTATCGCAAACTTGAGAAACATTTTAGGAATGTATAGGTTTAGCAAGACGAACAATTGTGAATACGATGGGAGATGTCACAAATGTGAAGAGGGAGAGAAATCAGGTAAGCTCAATCCTTCATCACAAACATGATGATCAAAATTTTAACCCTTTAAGAATACTTCCCCAACCTCATGAATGTTATAGGCAATGGTTGGATGCACCAAATACAGCTGGGCTGGATTTCCTTAAGTCCTAATGGGCTTTATCGGGTGCTCGAGATTCATTCAAAACCTCGTTCATGCAAATGGACTATGCTATCATATCAAATTGGATATTCTAGACTAAATGAACTCATCAAAAATTTTATTCGAGATCTTTTCAATTAAATGTTGGTCTCATACCTAGTTCTCTTTTTCATTAAATCCACCCAATAATCCCAAATGTGTCTGAAAGCCTCATGACCAGAACAATTGTCCCCCTAGCCAAGAATTAATATTTTAGAGCTGGTGGAGTTGTCAAATTTCTTATTTTACATTTTTTAATATTAGTTTTGGTTTGAGACCGATTCCTTAACAATAAAATCTCCAAATAGGGAAATGAGCCTAAAACATAAACAAAATATCCGATAACCAAATCAACAATTTTGGCAAGTCATAAATAACTAGTATCTACCATAAGAATTCTTGAAACACCAAAAATGTATAGAAATTGATAAAATGTCTTGAAGAGTCATTTCAAGTCATTACAACATTAATGGTGACTTTTCATGTTTTCACTATTTGAATACTATAATAGTACTATTGATGTCGTTTTGATCCTTAAGTGAGACCTCCATGATACCATCTCAGTATATTTATATAGAAAAAATTCATAAACTACCCCTAAACTTGTTATCAGAACTTACTTTAGCACTTTAACTTTATGCATATTTAGATCCCCTTTAAACAACTTTTATATGAATTAAATATACACCTTAATGGCTGATGTGGCCAAAAATAATTAACAAAAAAGAAAAAGTTGTATTATGCGTTCTTGTTATTAAAAAAGGGGTGGAATTACTAATTTAATTATTATATAATAAACATAAAAATAATAAATAAGCACACTCCTACCTCACCCTTTTTATCTTCTTCAACCCCCATCCTATCCCACCCATTTCATCTTCTTGAAAACCCCTCCACCTTTTATTTTCTTCGACCCCCCTTCCCCCCTTCTTCTTCTAACCCCACCTCACTACCTTTTTTCTTCATCTAAAAACTTACACCCTCTTTCTTCTTCTTTGAATTCTCCCCCTTATCTTTCTTCTTTTTTCAAATCTCTATCAGCTTCTAAAGAAAACAACCTTCATCTTTCTTCATGAATTTTTTACTATAATTTTTAAATATGTAATTTAGAATACCCACTTTTTTAAATAAAATAAAATACTCTGAGATAGAAATTAGAAGCAGTAATAAGATGATAGAGATTAATAAAAGAGGAAAAATAAAAAAGAAGTTAGATGATGATAAATTCTAGAATAGATACTAACCTAAAGGTGTGATCTCAAAGAGGAATTAATCAATATTTCAATTGATGGACATCAACAAATTTCAGATTCTTGGCAATGAAATTCAAAATTAAAGTTGTATGCTTTTAATTTTGTGGGAGAGAAAGAGGAGAAGGATAAAAAATCAAAAAACAAAATTAAAATAATACTTGACTTGGTTATGAAATGGCAATGGTGTGGTGCTGACGAAGGCACCTGTGTAGTTCACTCTCTATAGTGAGAGAAGTATTATACTTTTAGGGTGGTATTTAATATACTTGAAAGTTGTTCAGGGGGTATTACTTTTTGAGTAGAAACTCCTCTTTGGTTTAATTCATATTGAACTTTATCTAGTGAAATTGGCCTGGTTTTAATGTAAAGTTTACAATTCTAGAGAGAATAACAAATAACAGATAATATATTGAAGGATCTTTCATCATAAGACGAATGATGACATGACAAGTGTCCATGGTTTTAATAGTGGATTGCGGTGAGCAACAAGGTGAGGGTTTTTGTTTTATGGCCTTTCAGGCGATAGGTAGTTATAGCCAATCAGAGTGGATAAGTTACAAAATATTATTAATTTGGTAAGGTTTTATGACATGTATTGCATTTAGAAAAGTTGTAGCCCAGAAAAAAGACCATTTCAATTCTCAGTTTTGGCACATTTGGAAATACTATCTTGGTACATTCCATTTCATTCTCTTGATCGCTAATAATCCTCGAACCCCACAGTTCCCTTCTTGAACAGTTTTTTTCCTAGAGGATTCATTATATTTTCATCACTAAGGATCAGAGCATGGATTTACTGTGTCATAATTCATAGTGAAAAGAACTAAAATACAGGTAAGGCAGCCATTGAAATGAGCATAATCGAGGATTTGGGAGTGATTCTTCAATGAAATGATGTCGCAAAAAAGACAAATTGGATATCAGTTATGGAACTTATGTACCGAAAGGTGTGGCCTAGTAGTCAATGTGGTTGTTGATAACTATGACGTTTTAGGTTCAAATCCCAGAGAAGATCAAAAAACTAAACTATTTCTTTCCATCTATCCTGAACTTGGTAGACACCACCATTATTTGAAAAAATTCTTTTTGAACATATCAGTGTAATCCATAAAAATCAGGAACAAAAGGAAGGATATGTTGAGCATGACTATCCATGTACCAAAAAATGTGTTTCTACGGTCAGATACGTCTCACCAACCATCAGTAATCTTATGTTTCAAATTCAAATCATCTAAATTTCTCTGACCTTAATGTCCGGGTATACAAGGTTAACTAAAAAGTTTTGACTAATCATTTTCAACATCATTTCTAAAGTAAATGTAGTTATGATGCAATTAAGAGATACCATCCAGAGGTTTCAAGTTTACCATCATGGCAATTACATATTGATGCCATTGAAAATATAATATAGCCATCACTTGTTGAATTATTAGGGGATAAGCCAGAGGATGACATAAAAAAGCTCAAACAACTAAAGTAGACAGAGAGCGTCCTAGATTATTAAACCTTCATATAATCATATAAATAAGGTATGTTACAATTAATCTTGTTGCAGGTATTGAAGACCGAGTTGAGTTGATAAATCAAAATTGCTAAATCCTAGAATCGCTCACACCATAAGTTTTTCAAATTATATTATAGCCAAATCTAAATTATTCAAGATGCAAGTATCAATCCACTCTGCTCCTAGCCGTATAGGTACATTCTGACAAAGCCATCTAACTTTCGATCCACCTAAATTTCCCATCATAAATCTTTCTATTGTCTTTTGATAAGGAACTTTTACTATTGTTGGAATGAGTGATAGGTGATCAAGGGAAGTCTAGCAAATGAATGTAATCATTCCGTCTTAGATGAGCATAACCATAAGTAAATCGTTCAACAACATTCTAAGCCTATTGATACACAATACTAAAATAAAGCCTTCACAAAAACCAAACATCAACAATATTTGGAATACCACAAGCTCAAAATTACTTCTTCAGTATCAGAAGCTACATTTCAAGTAACATTTCAAGTATTCTCACATAATCACATCCAGTCTAGTTGTAACACCTCATATTTTTGAGCTAGAAATGAAACCATTGTTCCAATATACATAAGATTTAATATAAATTATTTCAAAGTGTTCATAAGTGTCATGATCTTTATCCTCATGTTTGAAGTTCCTTTGAGGTGAAAAATTCATAGAAATCACTTTGAGCGAAGTTGAGTTTAGAGCCTTTGATTAAGCTAAATCTTTGTATTTTATTCTACAAGGGCCTACTTTGAACATGTATAACTTTCGATACACATAGAATTTTTCATCTCAAGTCCCACCAAATTATATATAATTTAGTTAGCTTTCAAACGATACCAATTTTACCTTAATTTAACTCCTGAGTAAAAAGTTATGGCATTTTTCGTGAGAGGCAGTAGGCTAAAGTGATTGGGATGCGGAACGCCAGTCTCTTGGTGCGATAAGTTACATCATGCGCTGCTCTCCCAATGGGATATCTGACGCGATGTATAGCTTTTTCACATGCTGTTTCAACTTCTTAAGGGTGTAGGGGTACTTTGGACATATTCTCTCACCCAAATCTATCCATAATACAAAATTTCAGCCCCTGAGGAGTATTTGTCACATCGTTATTCAATTTTATTTCAAATAAAATCCTAACCATCTCCCAAGAATAAGATTCAACTCTTCTTCTCCAAAACAAGAATTCAAGCCTTTTAACTTTCAGATTTTAGGAAAAGGGTAAAGATTAGGATTTTAATCTTTAAACTAAAAAACATAAGATATTTAAGACTACCCTAAAATTCATGGTCATAAGATTTACTATTTTATCAAGCTTAAAGATCCCTATTTATATTTATAAAGATGGGGTTTAATATTGGTTAAAAAGAACGCATCATGGAATTATTTTAATGAAAATATGTGTTGTCTTGAACTATTATTCATGAGGCTTGAATGTAACTAAGTATATAGATGTTTTCATTTGTAATGAAAAGTTTAATGGAGAGCATCATTTATGAGACCTCCCTCTACATATGGATTTTTACTTGATTTATATGATATGCGATATTCACTTGCATGTTTTGAATTTTGTTGTCAATTGATAGTTACCCAGAGTAGGGTGATGTTGTTTGTGAATTGATGTGAGGGAGTCTTCTTTCCATAACTATACTCCGTTCATTACAAAGAATAATTACGTGAGGTTGAAAATTTACATGGCCACAAAATGTTTATGTTTTAAACCTTTTAGGTGGTTAATTGCATGTTTTGAATAAGAAAGGCAGTGGAATGAATATGGATGACTTGCAAGTATGGGTATGACAATACCCGATAATAGTGTGCCCCTAATAGAATAAGTGTTAAATGTTGTGTTAGTATGAAACATGTTTTATTTTGAATTGAATAGTGGGATTACAGGGAGTTAGAAGGTTACCCAAAGAAAGCACGAGTTGAGAGATTCAATGCTGGAAACCACAGTTTGCCGATTTATGATTTTAGCACCATCCTTTGTGGCCTTGTGTGCCTTGATTTATGTCTTCCCAACTTATGACTATTGTTAGGAACCATGTTTTATGGTCCTGATCCCTACCATGACACATTATTATAATTGGGATTTTGGTACCCTCTTTTATGGTCTGGCATGTGTCCCATACTGATACTCTAACCCTTGTGACAAACTTGGGTTGGGGGATTGGTTGTTGAGTCAAGTGAGGATCCCAGCTGGCTCGTGGGATGATCAAGATTGTAGGGTGTACCATCTAAGTAGGGGGTAAATAGAAAATGAGACATGATTTGCAAGAGTTATTGAATTTAATTTTAGTATGCCCATATGTTTTCACTTATGCATTTGTTCATTGTTTTATTAAGGTCTCTCACTAGGTTTTTTTAAAACATGCTATTTTGGGTTTTTTGATATACCGGTACATATTTATTGACCCCCTATATTTTTGAATTTGAGGCTCAGTCCTAGGTCCCACTAAACAGTAGATTGTTTTGTTAGAAGTTTGCAGTTGGTGAACCTCTCTTATTTTCGAAGGATTAGTTTATGGAACATTATAGTTTGATTTTAGTTCATGGTCTGATTGGGGGACTTATCCCAGTTTTCAGATAGATGTTTTTTCGTGTTGTTATAGATTTCGCAGAGTGGTGTCATGTGTTTTTGAATGTTTATGAACTTATATTCGTATTGTCCAGTTGAAGAAAGAAATTGACCATGTTTTCATTTTGTTATTTATATGCATTTCCTTGCAATATACCAATTGTGTATATGATTGTCAGTTAGAGAAACTCTCGAGCCTTTATGGTTCGAGATGCCCTTCCTAGCCAGAGCCTCAGTTTTGGTCATGATAAACTTGGTATCAGAGCATGGTTTATGGTCCTAAGGTGTATATGAAATCACATAGGGTAGAGTGTTATTTATGGGTGTGTATCTCACCACACTTATAAGGAGAAAGATACTAGGAGTTTAGGAATGTTTCACTTTTCTTCATGTTCTAGATCATACAATTGTGTTGTCTATTAGTAAGTTATCTAAATTCCTTATTTTTTATGATTTTATTAACTATGTCTCATTGTCGAGTCAATTCAGGTGCATAATCTTAGAGTCTAAATGAGGTGGTCCCTTCTAATTGAGTCATAAAAGATTCTGAAATTGCACAAAAACTTGAGAAGAGTCCATAAGTGCTTTAAAGTGTATTGATTTAAGGTCATATCCCTATCTACATCAATCGCTCATTTGAGCTTGAGGTATATAGTGTATTCAGTCCCTTTCAAAATTCTTGTTACAAATGTCATGCTTAAGGGTAATGATGTATGTCAGAATATTGAAACAATATTTCCACCTGAGTAGTAGTATGTGCTAAGGTGTCATACCTTATGGGTAGTAAGATGATCTCAAAGTTAGTGATATGATGTCACAAGTTTAGAAGTCAAAATGAGGGTGACTTTTTCATAAAAAAGCTAGTTTTGTTGAATAATTATTGATTGAAGAATGGGTTTCCATTTTATAGTGATAGACTAATGTGGCAGCAATATTTGTAGATTGTATGGTAGTATATGAAGGAAGTATTTGGCTATGATTATTATCGATTAAAAATAGGGAAAGATCTCAGAATAGATGGTAATTATAGATGTAGAAATCCTTTAAAGGTTGTGAATGGAAAGGGGTAGATAAGTCAATAAGTTATAATGATAGATTAATTACTGTATATGGAATTTTGAAGGTAGTTGTGATGTATGCATGGGTAAGTAACTATGACTTGAGAAATTTGAATATGTTGATAAGATCGTAATGGGTTGGTTATAATATAAGATTAAGATCAACTATCCCTATTATGTGACTTTACCTCTTTGATTGTCTTTTCTCTAGTCGTTGCAAATTATTACTCCATGTGAGAAGGTATGTGGTAGATCTAGAGGTATAGTATTAATATCGTGGAAAGGATGAACGTACAGGCCATACTTAAGTTAAATATGGGACTTAGGTTGATATTTCTATTCGATTGGTTAGTATAGTATATTCCATACTCCATATGATTAGTGTTGTTAGACAATAGTCTTGAACTTTAGTATGGAGTGTAGTGGTGAGAATGGTAGCTCTAGATTGACAATGCATATTTTGTGGGAATGAGTTAGTTGGTTTGGTGTAATGTTTGAAATAGCCTAGGTTGGCAACTTTCGGAATAAGGAGTAGATAATTGTTATATGTATATATTCATGATGACTAGTTTTAAAAATGATGAATTGTGGTTGATTCATTAAGTAGATAAGGGCGTAAGTAGATAAGAATAAGTTGTCCTGGGGTAGCATGTTGTTAGATAAGGTTTTGTGTGTATGAATGTCATGTATACTCAGTCTATGTCCATAAGTTTCTTAGTGTGGAGAAGTCTAGGGAGTTGTTATATGGTGTTATATAGAGTTAAATTAAGGAAATATAGGTAGGCAATAGGCACCTTTGGTATAATTTTACAAATTTTGTTAAGTAGTAAGTTATGCTATTAGAGGTGTAATGTTAAGTATTCCAAGGAGTTGAAGATGAAGTGTTAAGTGCTTAGAAACATGGAATGATAGTGTTAGTCATAAATCGATGACTATGGGGGTTAGAGAAAGCTATGATTAGTGTCCCTAAAAGGGGATGTCCTAGAAAGGAATTAGTGTGTTTTTATTAAAATTATTATTGAGATTTGTGGTTATAGATTTGATAAGGGGATATGTTTACAAGTCTAGGATTGTGACTCTGGTCTAAGGAGGAGATGGTGAATTAAGGTAGTTCCCGAATTGCCTCAGTGTGGCAAGTTGCACGGAGGAGTCATGATAAACCTATGCCTACTTAAGCATACTAATCATACTTCAATTTAGGAGATTATTATGCTAGTGTCTTACATCATGTGTTCAAGTCATGCCTATGCATTTAGTTTGAGTTCTCTATGGACTTATGTTCTTGATCTAACCTCTAAGTTAGAAGCAATAATGTCTCTCAGTAATCCAGTCTATCATTTATTCAATCTCTATGTTATGATGCTCATGATCTATAAGAAATCCAGGTATTATATCATGCTTAGTTCTAAGGGAACTATGCTTTCTATATGTTACCAATTCATTTTATGTCGGGATTTGCTAAACTGATAAAACTTTATACAAACTCATGGAAAATTTAAGTTCTATAAATGAGGAACAATAAATTTAAGTGGAAATCTTTGTCTTAGTTGTTAACTACATAAATTCCAACTTCATTCTATATAACTCATGATATGTGCACCAATGTTTTCTCACTGTGCTCTATCCTAAGAACTCATATTGTATTGTGTTTTTGCTGAATGACTCTATACTTATGATCTAGACACTTGATATCGGAAGCACATCATGATTGTTTTGTATCCTTACCTCATTCCTTACCTTGAGTAGATCAACAGATATATGTTATAATTGAGTAGTGTTTCTCCCATTCATGATGCTTGTGCTCGGGTCACATAATATCCCTCCATATGTTCATATAATGGTGGTTATGGAGCATAGTAATGTATTAGGTAGGAGAGTAGATGTTCTTGTAAGTGAAATTTTCTATGTGATTTAAGCTAAGGCCATGAGAGAATGGGGAAAAAAGAGATTAGGTTTCGTTATGTGAATTAGTTAGAAAGGATATATATGGCCAACATCTTTGTGAGAATGATTGAATTTGCTAGTCTTAGTTGGAGAATCCATAAAGTAGGTGTAGTTATGACAGGGTTGGAAGTTGTGATAGATGAAAACAGAAACTAATGTGTTATATGGTTGGGATTCCTTGATGTAAGACTCGAGGGTGTTTGATGATAGTGATAAGGTAAGGTAATATTGTTAATGAAATGTATAGTAGAGGGCCCCGTAGCTTAAGTTAGCATATTATTACTCTGATTTAGGCTTCAGCATAAAATCACCTTGCAGTGGGACTCAAACTCTTATGGTTACATGTGTGATGAGAGAATTGTAAGTAGAAAGTGTAAAGTATTCTTTTTATTGTTTAGGGCGTAGATGATTAGTGTCTCTAATTTTAAGCCTATTCATTGTACCTTGTAAGGAAGAGAATGCTTCTAATCTTATGTACCATGAAAACATTATTTCATCATTAGTACCGATAAAAGTCAGGCCTATTATTTCCAAATTAACTCATGACTTATGTTTTGATGATTTTGATTCATAGAACTCATGTGCAGGATCATCCCTATGTAAAGTTTCATTAACTCATGGTCCGTGCTTACACGTTTCACTAGGGATTATCATGAAGTTTGTTTGATGCCTTTGCATATTTTGTTGAGGAAAACTATTCAATGAGAGATTACATTCCTTATTCTACACTTCTAGAGCTTTGAAAAGTCCCTACCCATCATTTGGGGATGAATGATCCCAAGGGGGAGATAGTGTAACACCTCGTATTTTGACCTAGAAATCGAACCATTACTTCTACGTGTGTAAGCTCTAATAGAATGATTTCCAAGTGTGGATAAGTGTCATGATCTTTATCCTCGTGTTTGAAGTGATTTTGAGGTGAAAAATGTTCATAGGAGTCACTTAGAGCGAAGTTGAGCTAAGAGGCTTTGATTTGGCTAAATCTTTGTTTCTGATTCTACAAGGGTATACTTTGAATGTGTATAACTTTCGATAAAATCAAAATTTTTCAGTTTAAGATACACAAAATTGTAGATAATTGAGTTAGCTATCTAATGATATCAATTTTTCCTTAATCCAATACCCGAGTAAAAAATTATAGGATTTTTTTTGAGAGGCAACACGCCAATGCGATTGGGACATGGCGCGCCGATCTCTCAATGCGATAGGTGATGCGATGCGTTTCTCTCCTAATGCGATATCTGACGCAACCTAGAGCTTTTTCACACGTTGTTTTAACTTCTCAAGGGTCTAGCAGCACTTTGGTCATATTCCCTCACCCAAATTTGTCCATACCACAAAATTTCAGCCCCCAAGCATTAGTTTCCTCTTTATTCAATTTTCTCTCAAAGAAAACTCTAACCACCTCCCAAGAACAAGATTCAACTCTTTTTCTTTGAAACAAGAATTCAAGCCTTTTAAATTAAATATTTCAAGAAAAGGTCAACGTTGGGGCTCCAATCTTCAAACTGTAAAACATAAGGTATGTGGGACTATCCTAAAATCCATGGGCATAAGATTTACTGTCTTATCAAGATTAAAGATCCCTTATTCATTTTTATAAAGAAGGGTTTTGATATTGTTTCAAAAAGCATGTATCATTGAATTGTTTTAATGAAAGCATGCATTGTCTTGAACTATTTTTCACGAAGTTTGAATGTAATTAAGTATACATATGTTCTCATTTGTAATAAAAAGTTTAATAGAGAGCATAATTTATAAGACCACCATCTAAATGTGGATTTTTACTTGATTTAAATGATATGTGATATTCACTTGCATATTTTGAATTTTGTTGTCAATCGATAGTTACCCAATGTAGGGTAATGATGTTGTTTGTGAATTGGTGATACTAAGTCTTCTTTCCATAACTATACTTTCTGCATTACAAAGAAGAATTGCATGAGTTTGAGAATTTACATGGCCACCGCATGTTTAAGTTATAATTCTTTTGGGTGGTTAATTTCATATTTTGAATGAGAAGGGCTGTGGAATAAATATGGATTACTTACAAGTCTGGGTATGACAATATCCAGTTATGGTGTGCCCTTAATAGAACAAGCGTGGAATGTTGTGTAAGTATGAAACATATTTTCTATTGAATTGAATAGTGGGCTTGGATGGAGTTAGATGGTTACCCGAAGAAATCACGAGTCAAGAGACTCAATGCTGGAAACCGTGGTTTGTTGACTCAGGATTTTGACACCATGCTATGTGATCTTTTGTTCCTTGATTCATGTCTTTCTAACTTGGGAGTATGGTTAGGTGCCAATTTTGTGGTATTGTGACCTGCCATGACATATTGTCATGAATTAGGATTTTGGAATCCTACTTTGTGGTATGGCGTGTCTCCTATACCGATACGCTAACTCTTGCAACAAACTTGGATTGGGGGCTTGGGCGCCGAGTGAAGAAAGGATCCTAGATAGCCCGTAGAATGATCAGGATTGTAAGGTGTACCATCTAGCTAGGTGGTCAATAGAAAATGAGACTTGATTTCCAAGACTTGTTGAAATTCATTTCATCATGCCCATGAATTTTTAGTTATGCATTATGTTCATTGTTTTATAAAATGCTCTCACTAGGTTGTATTAAAACATGCTTTTTTTGGTTTTTTCACATACCGGTACATATGTATTGACCCCCTATATTTCACAATCTGACGCTCAGAATTGGGATCACGCTAAGCAGTAGATTGTTTTGTCAGAAGATTGCAGTTGGTAAGCCTCCCTTATTTTGGAAGGCCTGGTATATGGAAGTTGGGGCCTTGTCCCAGTTTTCAGATAAAAGTTGTTTTCCTATTGTTAGAGATTTACAGACTCGTGTCATATGTTTTTAAATGCTTATGAAATTATAGTAATATTGTTAAATTGATGTAAGAAAATGACTATGTTTCCGTTATGTTATGTTTTCTGCATTTTTTATAGTATATGAATTATGTATATGATCACAAATTAGAGGGACTCTCGGGCCTTCATGGTTCGGGATGACCATCATGGCTAGTGCCTCGACTTGGGTCGTGACACTAGTCTTGCAAAACAAACTCTTTATAAGTAATCAAAAATTTCTTAGATGATTTTTGGCTATCTAACAGTTTCACAAAAAAATTGTGGTAATTAACAGGGAGGCATACTCTAAACAATCCTCACATTTACTTCTCCTTACTACAATAACAAACTTTTCATAAACTAACACATTCTTTTGTAGAACCTTTGATTGTTTGAAAAGCTTATATGTAGATTACCCATTTGAACATTCCCATGTGCAGTCAATGTAATGCCTTGAGACTACACACTGGGCGCAACATGGTTCCTACGATCTTGAAGGACCACAAGCTAACCCATGACTGGTACCTGCAGTGAGCACTAAATAATAATCTTGAAAACATATGCGAAAGTAAAATTTAAAATGCCATTAGGTTCATAAACTAAGACAATAATGAATACATTTGTAGAATAAATGCTAACTAATAGTGGATGAAAGCCTCTAACATCTGACATAAACGAGTTGATGAGACACGCCCTAACGAACTTATATCTGCTGTTTGAAAGTAACTGAAAGCTGAAATACTACGAATAACAAAGTGACTAAATAAGTGTCATTCCCTTGATGGATGAGAACTCACTACTGTAGATGTGACTGATCAACTAAATCTGACTAAGTACGATCAGGAACCTGAGGGTAAACCTATGATATGAGATATCATAACACAAAGAAAGAGTCTCATATCATAATACAAAGAAAGAGTATGTGTCAGTACTTTGAATTTATTAGTATGCTAGGTGAGGTTAGGATGATATGCATGGATTTACATGAATAAGAATAATAACTGAATATCATGAAATAACTAGAGGAACATATATGCAAGACTGAGAATACTGTAAGTACTGAACTTGCAATACCAAGCATATATCGTCTGTATGAATTAGTCTGAAGCTGAAGTACTGAGTTCGTGATAATTGAATAATTGATAAATGTATGTCATGATCATGTAGAAATGAACTGAGTTCTGTATTGAATACTGAATACTAGATACTGATTACTGAATACTAAATACTGAAACTATAGCTATGGGAGTTATCATCTAACCAACATACCCCGATTATGGACTGATTTAGGATCCAACTTGTAACATTAGTTGAATGGGTGTTAGCACCGTGCCATGGGTTACTAATAGGAGCTGGGTTAACCCTAATCTGGAAGGAAAAGTCATGAAATGTATATGGTTACATCAACCCTAGTCTGTCTGGAAAACATTTTACCCTACGCTAGCTACTTAGTTCTATAATACAGGGACTGCTACTAAGGGGCTAACCCTGTGCTGGTTGGAATGCCCCCATCACTGGGTTCACTGGATGCTGAATTCTACTCCTAAATGATTCAAAATTGAACTGATGTAACACCCTAGAATCTGATCTCGAGACATCACACAATGCTCAAGGCTACAAGTAGCCCTAAGCTAACCCTTTGAGCCTGCTACTAGGTATGAACCTTACATTAAGATAAACTAGTCAAGATATAATATTGTATCATACCAAAAATGAACTCAATAAACTTAAGATACTGTATAAATAGTAAATATTGAAAGTCTATAAATAAACTTGTAGTCCGACAAGCCTCTACTGTTAAGGAATAGAGAGTCATTGGGACTGACCTCCAACTAACTCAGACTTTACTGAAAACAATAAATCAATTACTGTGAAAGCTAGAAATTTAAAGAAGTAGGCTCTCAAATCATGAGGACGCACCAACTGTGGAAGCATAGATAGAGATGCTTGAACTACTCTCACTGCTGATACTGAGCACCTAAACCTAAATTATATGAAAATACAACACATACACATATATGCGGATCAACACTTTGAGGATGTACTAAGTATATATGGGTGTAATGCATAAGTAAGACATCTTCATAGTTAGAAAGTAAATGCATATTGGATGTATATGACTCACATAATATTGAATATTTAAAATACCAAAATATAAAATCATTCATAACAAATCATACTTGTAAATATAGTGAGTCATTGATAACGCCCAAACTATAGCTCTCGAAAGAGTATAAGTGGTCGCTGTCAAATATAGAACCCAACTGGGTTGGGTGTCGAATCCCACAGGGAATACTTGGTCACTAAGTATTGCAACTATTAGTAGACTGTTGGTAAAAAATTCTATGGAAAGGGGGGATTGAATTATGGCGTGAATTAATGTGCACAAAGTAACGAATAAAACGATTTGTGTAGTAAGCTTTAATACAAATAATGATAAGTTAGCGTTATGTCCACCTTATGATTTCTACGTATCTATTAACTATGAGTAATGCAGAATTTAGACATGCATGCACTTATAGAGGTTCGTATTCTAATGGTAAATCCTAGTGTCTCTCGACCATCCTGGATTATTTCACTTTAACTCTCTCGAGCTTAAAGTGTATAACTAACGGTACATACTCTCCAAGAGGGTAATCCGGTTAAGGCATTAACATGTAAACAGGGGTTGGTAGCCCTATTTCCTTGTCACACTCTCTTTTCCAAACATGTAACTTTTCTCTCGAACAAGTTAATACTATATTGGCGAATTCTATATGTTTGAAACCACAAGAATTTAATTAAAACAAAGAGAGTAATGATATAAGTAGCATGCACATCAATAATACTAACGTGAATTCTTGATGTGCATGATACTTATATCATTACTCTCTTTGTTTTAATTAAATTCTTGTGGTTCAAAACATATAGAATACGCCAGTATAGCGTTGACTTTTTTGAAAGAAAGGTTACATGTCCGGAAAATAGATAATGTCAAGGTAATAGGGAACCAACCCCTGTTAAAAAGTTAGTGCCGTAACTGGATTAACCTCTTGGAGAATTTGTACCATTAGATACGCTTTAAGCTCGAAAGAGTTAAAGTGAAATAGTCCTTGATGGTCGAAAGACGCCTGGATTTACCATAGAATAGAATTCTCTATAAGCACATGCATGTTTGAATTCAACATAACTCATAGCCAATAGAGACGTATAACTCATAAGGTGGACATAACCCCAACTTCCAATTCTCATTGATTAAAATCTTACAAAACATTCTTTCTTTTTACTTTGCTATTTTCCATTTTTACTTTGTTATTTTGTTACATTATTACACGCTACAAAATCCCCCCTTTTTACGAAACTTTCACCAAAAGTCTAATAATCGTTGATTACTTAGTGACCAAGTATTCTCTGTAGAATTCGACAGCCAACCCAGTTGGGTTCTATATTTGACAATAACCGCTTACACTCTCCCGAGAGCTGTAGTTTGAGCGTTATCAAATTTTGGCACTGTTGCCGGGGAATACCGTTGTCTACGAAGTTTGTGATAATTACTAGACCCTTTGGTCAAAGATTCACGTACTTTTCTTTTAGTTGTTGCTTTTGTTTTCTGCAGGTTTTGTTCAGTGCATGCCCAGTACTCGAAGTTCTGGTCAACCATTATTACCCATAAACCTTGAACCACAACGTATTAGCAGGATGGAGGCGCAACATGACATTGAGAGAAGGGCTGCTCAACAGGAACAGGCTAGATTAGCTGTGTTGGCCGCTGCTCAAGTGCATCAACAAAATATCGATAACCCTGGGCGAGCAGCAAATCCTGACTATGAGGACTTGGGTGATGATGAGTTACTAAAACCTAGGCGTGATGCTGAGATGGCAATATCGGCAAACAGAAAAGATCGTCAAGCAAGATTTCAGCCTGAACACCGAGCCATGCAAATACCGTTTGATGATGATGATGATGATCTTGACGGAGCTGGTTCCATAGGAGCTATTATTCTTCCACCATTGGCACCCGGAGCCAAGTTCAATATCACTAGCACCATGAATCAGCTTTTGCAACTCTAGGGATTATTTGGTGGACTAGAAGGCGATGATCCGAATATGCATCTGATCAACTTTATCTCTACATGTAAGTCATTCGACAATCCAGGAGTTGGACAAAATGCTATTCAGCTACGTTTATTTCCATTGTCTCTATCTGGGGAGGCAACTCTATGGCTGAACCGGCTGACTCCTGATTCTATTACAAATTGGAGGCAATTGAAAGACGCTTTCCTAGAAAGATTCTTTCCACCATCCAAGAAAGCACAGTTGAGAGATGAGATCAACAATTTTACATAGCTTCCAACTGAAGCTCTCCACGAAACACGGGAGAGGTTCAAGAAGAAGCTTATATGGTGCCCAAATCATCATATGACCAATGTCCACTTGATGGAGATATTATACAGAGCTTTGAATTTGGTAACTAAACCAGTGGTTGATAATGCTGCAGGTGGGTCATTCATGGGCCTTACTTTTAATGAAGCAAGTGGTATGCTAGATCGTATGACAAAGCAGAGTAGAGCTTGGAATACCAGGGATTCGGAGGTAGCAATCTCTACTATATCTATTGGCATAACCGCAGAACAAAGGCGAAAAGATGAGGAGCGTGACCAGGATATGGTGCACATGAAAACACATATGGATCTTCTTACTATGCATTTATTATTAGGGAAGACCGAAAAAGTCAAAGCAGTTACGTCAAAAGGAAGAGATGAATCTGATTCTGAAGAATAAGCTAACTACTTGAATAATTAGGGGGGTTTCCGAGGCAATGCCTGAGGAAACCAAGGTCGGAACTATTATGATAGATCTGTAAACAAGGACCGTGATCAAGGTAGTTGGAAGGATAAGACTGACAAAAGTGGTTTGTATGTTCCTCCTGGAAGACGTGACGTCGCTGCATCTGGTTCCGAAAATATGTCCATGGAAGATATGATGGCTAAGCTGTTGAAAGGAGTGGAGGCAACCAGCACGGGAGTAACTGAGGTAATAAATGATTTGTCCTCAATGAAGCAATTGGTTGACTCACATTCCACTGCAATAAAATAGCTAGAGCAACAATTGAGTCAATTATCTGCGACATTCAACCAAACAAAGGGTGGAACTTTACCTAGTAACACCGTTCAAAATCCAAGAAATGATGGATCATGTATGGCTATTACTACTAGGAGTGGTAAGGTGTTCGAAAATCTACCCAAAGGCAAACAAGCAGTCGACAATGTAGTGGACAACGATATTGATGCTGATGGTGAAGATGCCGTAAAAGCTAGCAAGAGTGGTCATGACGTTACACTTACATATCTATAGCCTGAAAAGAGTGATGATCGGAAGAAAGATAAAAATGAAGTTGTGGAGAAAACTATTCCTCTTCCACCACCACCTTTTCCTCAGAGACTGAAGAAGAAAGCGGATTTTACAAGGTTCAGTAAATTCATGACTGTGTTGAAGCAGCTGACCATTAATGTTCCTTTGGTGGAGGCGCTGAAACAGATGCCTGGGTACGCAAAATTTATGAAGGATCTTTTAACAAAGAAGTGGGTAGTGAGCTATGAGCCGGCAGATAATGTTCACCATTGCAGTGCAATTACTACAAGATCGCTGGTTCAGAAGAAAGTAGATCCTAGTGCTTTCACTATTCCTTGCATGATTGGATCGTTGGATTTTGCTAAGGCATTGTGCGATTTAGGAGCCAACATCAACATAATGCCACTATCTATTTACAAAAAGTTGGGATTTGGGGATCCTACTCCAACCAATATGAGGCTTGAAATGGCAGATAGGTCGGTAAAACGACCTGTTGGTATTTTATGTGATGTATTGGTAAAGGTTTCTTCATTCATCTTTCCGGCAGACTTTGTTATCTTGGATTGTGAGGTGGACTCGGAAGTTCCCATAATCTTGGGACGGCCCTTTCTCGCAACTGGAAGTGTGCTTATTGACATGAGAGATAATGAGCTTTTATTTTGAATGAATGATGAAGTGATTCGTTTTGATTTGTGCAAATCGATGAAGTAGTCGAGAGATATGGATGTGTTCTCTGTAGCTGATATTCATTGTGAGGATAAGAAAGCATTATCTATAGATAAGCCGCTTACTGTTGAGTCATTGTATGCTGCGCTGCTGAATGTTTAGCATAAGGATGATGAAGATTATGAAGAAACTATGTGTGCTCTAACAGAAATAGTGTCATATTCTCATGCTCCTAAGTAGTCGGACCTTGATCTCACGAATCAACCTTCACAAACAGCGAAGACTTCCATTGAAAAACCACCAATGCTAGAATCGAAAGAGCTACCAAGTCACCTAAGGTATACGTTCTTGGGAAGTGAAAATACACTTCTGGTGAGTGTTGCGGATGATTTAAGTGAATAGCACATAGAGGCTCTCATCTCTGCTCTGAAGAGGTACAAGAGAGCTATGGGTTGGTCTATTAATGATATAATTGGTATCCCTCCTGGGATATGTATGCACAAGAGTCATCTCAAAGAATATTGAATGCCTACAAGTAAGTATCAGCGTCGTCTGAATCCATTCAGAAAATGATGCACCATCTATCTCGATGAAGTCTAAGTAATCGAGATAGCTATGTCATGCCGCGACAATAAATCAAGCGCTTGGTGGGAGGCTAACCATCGTTTTTAATTGTTTTTGTTGTTTTTGTTTTCTTAGCATTTTGTCGAGCCACGACCAAAACTAAGGTGCTTGATGGGAGGCAACCCATCGTTCTAATCTATTTTGGTTGTATTTGAGTAAATGTAGGTGCATGAAGTGTAAAAGTGGAGATTGGTTTCAAATTTTGATTTGGAAGTATTGCATGGTGAAGGTGGTAAGTTAGGAATGAAGAAGCAAAAGTCTATGGGTTAGGCATTGCTTATGAAAATATAGGCTAAGAACAAGGCAAGGCCTATGCAAATCTAGGCCACGAACAAGGCAAGGCCTATACTATGGCCTAAGCTATCGGATTCTGGAGTGCCATAGCATAGGCGCCGCCTATGCTCAACAATGCCATAGCATAGGCGCCGCCTATGCAAAAGCATTTTGTCTCTGAATCTCATATGCCATGGAATAGGCGCCGCCTATGTATAACAATGCCATAGCGCCTATGCTCAACAATGCTTTGCAAAAGACGCCTCCTATGCCAAGCATAGGCAAAGCTTTAGGCGCCGCCTATGGTCACTTTTGGTCTCCAAAACCGATTCCAAATGGGTCAACACCTGACCCAAGTTTGTCCTATAAATACAACCTTAGTCTTAAAACAAAAACACATTGCAATTCCACCCTAAAGCGCCGCCTACCTCTCCAAATTCTCTCAAAATTTTCCTTTTGCTCTTTTATTTTGCAAGAACATCTTCCAAAGGCCATCAACCAAGTAAGTACTTCTTTGTTCTTCTTTTATATTCTGTAAGTACTACACTACTACGCCTATAGTAAATTGTTAAATCTTGAAGTAGTATTGGTGATTTGAGTGTGGTTGATTTATTATGATACAACTAAGTTAGTGAAAGGATACGTAAGAATGGTCTTGACTTGTTTCCAACTTGAATTTGATTTTGATACACTGTCATACTTTTGGGGAATTGACATGGTTAAGAAGATGGTGTAATCTTGTAACTTGAAAGCTTTCATGTTCGAATTTCTTGTTCATTGAGATGAAAAATCATGTTTAACTACAAACATGAAATGTTGATTATTTCCATGCCATAACTTGATACAATCTCTATGTAGTAGTCTTGTTCAAAAGGGTACATCAATCCAAATATGAAAAGTATTGTCAAGATTACTTGAGATAGAATCGAAAAGGATAGTTAAGATGACAAGAAAAGTATGACTGCACTGATTATATTGTTGGAACGTACCACCTAAACGTATATCGATGAAGTCTAAGTAATCGACATCGTTCACTTCAGTAGTTTGTACCAACAAATTAAGTGTGGGGTGGTGCTACTACTGTTTGTTTTTTGATTGTATCCACCTAGATGAAGCTAACATGACTATTATTTTAATCTCAGGTAGAATGGGACAAAAAGGACGACAAGGAAAAGAAAAAGCGCCCACCACACAGAAAGGTAAGAAAAGAGGAAGAAAAGAGCAAGCTGAATCCTCTGTGCTGCAAATACCTCGACGCACTCTTGGAATCAAGTGGGGTACTTATGAGGAACTTCTGAGGATGACGACTGTGATGATGATTCCGACGCAGGGGGTATGACCCCAGACATAGAGGAGGAGTCCGACTAACCAGGTTCTTCTTACTTATTTTCCATTGAGGGCAGTATGTTCCGTCTAAGTGTGGGGTCCTGGTATTTGTATGCTATACTTCTTTATCTGCATTTGCTTATTTATGTGTGTTTTGCTTATTTATGTTTGATTGTTTTAATTTTTTTAGGAATTTTTTTTTTGTTACAAACTTTGCATAAAATTATTCTGATAGGCAGCATGGTATTATGACAAGAGTCTGTGATAAAATCATTAATATTGAGACATTTAGGCTCTAAGTGTGACTCACTGTGTGATAATTTTGTGGTTTAATTCCATCATACGTTGGTTCAAGAGTCTATACGGCTCCCAATAAAGTCGACTGTGTGCCTTGTGTGCGTGAGATGATAGTATATTCTATGTTTGTGGTTGATGCTAGAACTTGCCTGGTATGTATGTAAAGCGAAATAAATAGTGTGAGTTTAGGAGATGATTTAGGCATTTCTTTGGCAACTTGTGATTGTTTACCTTCGTTTTATCTACCCATGGACATCATCCTAGATAACCCCCTTTGAGACTTTAGCCTATTTTCTTTGATAGCCTCATATGTAAGCCTAATCCATTTTTTCAAGACCATAATTTGATCCAAATTCCTAAGTTCTTTAAATTGTAAAGTCATGTGACAAAATAAGAGGAAATTGGGTGAGAGTAGTGCCTTAAAGTGAATTGGTACTTGAATTAGTTATGAAAAAGAATGGTTATTATAGAGGTGTGTTATAAAAAAAGAAGAGAGAAAAATGAAAAGAAAAATAAAAAGTTAATTCTGTTCAAAAGTGAATAACAAAAGAGGTGAGAAGGGGTGGTAGATTAAAACAAAGTAGAAAGGTTGTTTAAAAGAAAGTGTTAATGGCATAATGTGATGTATTAAAACGCTTAGGAACATAGTCACTATTTCTGGCCAAAATTGTCCTACCCGTCCCTTAGCCTACATGACAACCTGTAAAAGACCTATTTGATCCTAAGTTTAGCATTCTGATATTTAGTGGAGCATTACACTAAGGGCAAGCCTATGTTCATCAGTCGCAACATATGAATTCTTTGTGAGAGTGAGAGCAAGGATAATCTTATACCCATGTTCGAGATATATACAATACTTGTGATTGATTATGGGTGACATATTGTGAGACACACATGGTTGATGAGTTTTGGGTAGTTGTATATGAATCTTTTTGCCTTAACTTTTGATTACGAATTAACCATCATCACGAGTCTATATTAGAGGTTGAATTGTTTCTAGAAGTCATCAGAAAACTACTCTTTGTTAATAATTGTCGTGCCTGTCTTGATGAATATTTTGTGTTGTTACTGTGAAACCCTTAGTGGATGTTTAGAAGGACATGATATTTTTTTCTAGGAAGAACAAAACTTTAAGTATGTGGTGTTGATGATAGGCGTATTTACACGCCTAAAGTGCTATAATCTACCCATATTTTAGCTAAGTTTTAAGGCAAAATATATAAATGATTAGCAAGTTTTCAGGGATAAATGATGAAGATTTCAGAAGTTTATGGATAACTTGACGCCAAAGGAAGCTTCACGAAAGGACGAAAGCAAAGCTTGGACGCCTAAGGACTAAAAGTGACGCATGGAAAACATGTCCCGGGCAAAAACAGCATTTCTCAAGACTTTGGGGATCAACAGTAACCTATTAGGATTAGGATAAGGATGCTGTAATTTGTTAGGATTAGGATAAGTACGCAATAGCCTAGTAGGAATAGGATATGGGTATTATAAATACCCTATTTTTCTGCAGCTTTTGGAGAATCAACTAATTCATAATACACATTGGAATTCTCATTCATCTTTATACTTCTTCCATCAATTACTTTCAAAACAATTCTCTTCATCTATTCGAATTCTAAATTTTCACGACAAGAGAAACGCTATTTGGAAGGAATTAACGCCACAAGCACTACCAAACCATACTACACGTTCTATCTTTATTTTGGTATAATGATAATGACTATTGTGATTTCCGTCGCACTCATGAATAGCTAAACTTCTCTGTTGCGGTAATGGAAGCCTTATGAGCTACTATCTATTGCTATGAGTTTGTGAATTCTTGATACGTATGCTGCTTATATCATTACTCTCTTCATCTTAATTTAAATTCTTGTGGTTGCAAACATATAGAATACACCAGTATAACATTAACTTGTTCGAAAGAAAGGTTACATGTCTGGAAAAGAGATAATGTCAAGGTAATAGGGCACCAACCCCTGTTAAAAAGTTAGTGCCATAACTGGATTAAAATCTTGGAGAATTTGTACCATTAGATACTCTTTAAGCTCGAAAGAGTTAAAGTGAAATAGTCCTTGATGGTCGAAAGACGCCTGGATTTACCATAGAATAGAATTCTCTATAAGCACATGCATGTCTGAATTCCGCATAACTCATAGCCAATAGAGACGTATAACTCATAAGGTGGACATAACCCCAGCTTCCAATTCTCATTGATTAAAATCTTACAAAATATTCTTTCTTTTTACTTTGCAATTTTCCGTTTTTACTTTGTTATTTTGTTACATTATTGAACGCTACAAAATCCCCCCTTTTTAAGAAACTTTCACTAAAAGTCTAATAATCGTTGCTTACTTAGTGACCAAGTATTCTCTGTGGGATTAGACACCCAACCCAGTTGGGTTCTATATTTGACAACAACCGCTTACACTCTTACAAGAGCTGTAGTTTGAGCGTTATCATCAATCACAAGTTTTGCATTTTTTGAAACATGGGTACAAGATTCTCCTTGCTCTCTCTCTCACAAAGAATTCATATGTTGCAACTAATGACCATAGGCTTGCCCTTAGTGTAATGCTCTACTAACATCAGAATGCTAAGCTTAGGATCAAATAGGTCTTTTACGGTTGTAATGTAGGCTAAGGGACAGGTAGGACTATTTTTGCCAGAAATAGTGACTATGTTCCCTAAGCGCTTTAATACATCACATTATGCCATTGACACTCTCTTTTAAACAACCCTGCTACCTTTCTTTCATATACCACCCCTTTTCACCTATTTTGTTATTCAAACGTAAACACAACTATCTTTTTAGTTTTATATTTCTTTTTGTTTTCTTTCTCTTTGTTTTTTTTTCATATTTTACAAAGCACCTCTATGATAGCATATCTATGATAGCCACTCATTTTCACAATAATTTCAATTACCAATATGCTCTGAGGCATCACTCTCACCTAATTTCCTCTTATTTTATCAGATGACTCTACAATTCAAAGCGCTTAGGAATTTGGATCAAATTATGGTATTAAAAAAATGGATTAGGCTACATATGAGGCTGTCAAAGAAAATAGCTAAAGGATCAAAGGGGGTTAACTAGGATAATGTGCAAAGGTAGGTCAAAAGAAGGTAAACAATTACAGGTTTCCAAAGAAATGCCTAAATCATCTCCTAAACTCACACTCTTTATTTCACTTTACACACACACCAGGCAAGTTCTAGCATTAGTAACCACACATAATATACTACAACCTCACACACACAAGGCACATGGTCAAATTTATTGGGAGCAGTATAGACTCTTGACCTAACAGATGAATGAATCAAACCACACAACTATCACACAGTGAGTCACACTTGGAGCCTAAATGTCTCAATAATAATGATTTTAGCACAAACTCTTGTCATAATACCATGCCATCTATCAGAACAATTTCACGCACTTCATGCAAAATCTAAAAAATTCGAAAACTTAACTACTAACTACTAACTACTAACTACGAATAAATGTCAAAAAAGACAAGAATAAATGTAGGCAAAGAAAGTACAACATACAAATACCAGCATGCACACTTAGACAAGACACACTGCCTTCAGTGGAAAATAAATAAGGAAAACCTGATTAGTCAAACTCCTCCTTTATGTCTGGGGTCATACCCCCTGCATCGGAATCATCATCAGAGTCGTCATCATCAGAGTTCTCCTCCACGTCTGAGTCTGGCATTCGGCGACATCATCAGTCGATATGTCATCATCGAGAGGTTCCTCAAAATGTACCCCTACGCCGTACATAGCCCGCGCATGCTCATTCATTGGGTAGTCATAATCCAACTGCTGGAGCTCTACATCAGTTGGAACACAACCCCCACTCATCATGGTAAGCCTCGTCATGCCATATAAATGACGGAAGAAGCTTTCGTCGTGAGCATGTCTTTCTGCAGTAGTTAGGTCGACGCTATGCATAGTTTCAGAATCTTTAACCTTTGTCAGATCAACCTTTTTAGGGTTGTGTGGAAGTTTATGATCTGCAGGTTCCTCTTCAATGTCTTCCTTCCTTAATATCGTGGTCAACAGATTGCGAAAGCTGAAGTGGGACCTCTTGTGTAGCCTAGCTTTACGCATTGACGATCGTATAACCACAATAATGTTGATGGAAATATTAGCCATCAGAGCGTACACCAAGCATACTCTATCACGTGTGATCTTTGTGTACTGTGTCCCAGGAATGAGGCAAGATTTAACTATCCTCAACCATATATGAGCTTCTCTGTTTAGGGAAGTATACGGGAAGGTATTGTGTCGACCGGTATCCTTGTGACGATTCCAACGTGCCATTGATCTAGTTCCGCACATTGTGTGTCTAATTTCCCTTTACATAGCTCTTTGTTGAATCTCCTTGAGCGGTGATGGATCGACAGATGAAAGACCCAGAAAAGTGTTGAAGAACTCCGCATTCAGTTACAAAACTTGGCCCCGAATCTTCACTTCACTTCCGGTAGTCTTTGGGGACCAATTTGCATAAAATTCTCGCGTTAGATCAAGATTGCATTCTCCCATATCTCGGAAAATGAAATCAAGATTTAACGCCATGATTTTAGCCAAAATATGAGGTTCTCTATTCATTAGACTCTCCTTCTGTATCAACTCCACGTGAACATACTTTTTAACTTTGTTGTTCTTGTACCACTCCTTTCCTTCATCCTCTAGGACACACTTTATCCCGAACATGCGTCGAGGTATTTGCAGCGAGGAGGATTCAGCTTGCTCTTTTCTTCCCCTTTTCTGACCTTTCTGTGAGGTGGACGCTTTTTTTTTCCTTATCGTCCTTTTGGTTCCATTTTTCTTGGTGATGGACTCGGAAAATGATCTTGCAAGGTTAGATGAGCAAAAAGAAAAGTTTTTGAGATTAATTGGAAGCTTAGGCGGCGCCTAGGTTGAACAAACAAGTGTATTTTTCTCTAATGTTGAAGATCTATCTATAGAACAAGCCATGAGTCGGGTTTGACCCATGTAAAATCGGATTAGGAGACCAAAAAGCATAAGTAGGCGGCGCCTAATGCTTTCCCTATGCTTGGTATAGGCGGCGCCTAATGCTTTGCCTAGTTGGGCATAGGCGGCGCCTATGCTATGGCCTAGTTGGGCATAGGCGGCGCCTATGCTATGGCATTGTAGATTCAGAGAGCTTAGGCAATGGCATAGGCGGAGCCTTTAGTTTTGCCTAGTTGAGCATAGGCAGCACCTATGCTATAGCATTGTAGATTCAGAGAGCTTAGGCCATATCATAGGCCTTGCCTTGTTCGTTGCCTAGATTTAC
Source organism: Capsicum baccatum var. pendulum (assembly GCA_030864225.1). NCBI lineage: Eukaryota > Viridiplantae > Streptophyta > Magnoliopsida > Solanales > Solanaceae > Capsicum > Capsicum baccatum. The sequence goes on from CM061550.1 coordinate 44,237,729, forward strand.
ATAGGCCTTGCCTTGTTCGTTGCCTAGATTTGCATAGGCAATGCCTAACCGATAGCCTTTGCTCCTTCATTCCTAACTTACCACCTTCAACATGGCACACTTCCAAATCACAATTTGGGATAGACCTCCTCCTTTACTTGCACCTACACTTACTCAAAAACAACAAAAACGATTAGGACGATGGGGTGCCTCCCACTAAGCGCCTTAGTTTTGATCGTGGTTCGACTCTTCTTTTTGGATTTTTATTTAACAAAAACAAAATTTTAGTAAAACAAAATGATTAAAAATGATGGGTTGCCTCCCATGAAGAGCTTGATTTATTATCGCGGCATGACATTGTTATCTCGATTACTTAGACTTCGTCGAGATAGATGGTGGCCATGCATTTTATTGAGTCAAGAGGACCGATATATGGCTTCACTCATTGGCCATTTACCTTAAAGACACTACCATTATTGTCTTCTATCTCTACTACTCCAGACGAGTATACTTGGCTAATTCTGAACGGACCAGACCATTTAGACTTCAACTTACCTGGAAATAGCTTCAGTCTGGAGTTGAAAAGAAGTACCATGTCACCCTTGTGAAAGTTCCGTTGGACAATCCGACGATCATGATACTTTTTCTTTCGTTCCTTGTAGAGGTTTGATCTTTCATACGCATGTAGACGGAATTCATCCATCCCATTCAGCTGCTCTAATCTCAGATTAATAGCATCATCCTAATTCAAATTAAGCCACTTCAACGCCCACAATGCTTTATGTTCGAGCTCAATTGGCAAGTGACAAGCCTTCCCATAAATTAGCTGGTACGGGGACATGCCAATTGGTGTCTTGAACACAGTCCTATAAGTCCATAAGGCATCGTCTAGCTTCGGAGACCAATCTTTCCTACTAGCATTTACAGTCTTAGCAAGGATCAGCTTGATCTCCCGATTTGAAACCTCTACCTACCCACTAGTTTGTGGGTGGTAAGGTGTGTCTACCTTATGTTGCTTGACCCCATAATTCACCAACACGACTCTGAATAGCTTGTTGCAAAAGTGTGATCCTCCATCGCTTATGATAGTACGTGGTACCCAAAAATGAGAGAAGATATTTCTCTTCAAGAATGCTACAACACGCTTCCCTTCATTATCAGCCAGCGCCACTGCTTCGACCCATTTGGATACATAATCCACAGCAACTAGGATATATTTCATCCCAAACGAACTCACAAATGGGCCCATGAAATCAATAACCCACACATCAAATAGCACTATTTCAAGTATCTTAGACATGGGCATCTCATGATGCTTAGAAATAGCGCCTTGCTTCTGACACTGATCATATCTTCTCACAAAATCATAGGCATCCTTGAATAGTGAAGGCCAATAATAGACGCTTTGCAATACCTTCCTGGCTGTCCGATCACCTGCGTGGTGACCCCCAACTTGGGAAGCATGACTTGCTTCCAATATGCTTGGCACTTCCATATGAGATATACATCGCCTAATAACACCATCCGCACATCGTCGAAAAAGATATGGTTCATCGCAGAAATAGTGTTTCACATCATGCATGAACTTCCTCTTTTGATGAAAAGAGAGATTCTCAGGCATCACATTACTTACCATGTAGTTCGTAAAGTCTGTGTACCACGGTAACTCTTCGACCATCATGGCTAGGATCTCTTCGTCGGGAAATGCATCATCAATCTCAAGATCGGGCTGCGCTATGTGCTCATTATCAAGTCTAGATAGATGATCAGCTACTTTGTTTTTGCAACCTTTTCTATCTTTTACCTCGAAATCAAATTCTTGCAGCAATAACACCCATCGAATTAGCCTCAGTTTTGCATCCTTCTTTGCCATTAAATATCTCAGGGCAGCATGATATGTATGAAACACCACTTTGGTTCCCAACAAGTAAGCATAGAACTTTTCAAAAGCATAAACAACCGCTAGAAGCTCTTGTTCCGTGACGGTATAGTTCTTCTGGGCTCCATTCAAGGCCTTGCTTGCATAGTAGATTGGATGAAATAAGCTTTATCTTCTCTAAGCAAGTACAGCGCCCAAAGCTACCCCACTTGCATCACACATAACTTCAAACGGTAGGGCTCAATCAGGAGCTACAATGATAGGAGCTTCAACTAGCTTCCCTTTGAGGAATTCGAATGCCCTCAAGCAATCTTTGCCGAAGTCGAACTTTGCATTATTCTCCAAAAGTTTGCATAACGGACTAGCAATCTTGGAGAAATCTTTAATAAACCTTCGATAAAAACCTGCATGACCGAGGAAACTACGAACTCCCTTTAAATAAATCAGAGGTGGTAATTTCTCGATAACTTCAATCTTCGCTCGATCGACCTCAATTCCTTTTTCAGAAACTTTGTGCCCAAGAACCATACCTTCCTTAACCATAAAGTGGTACTTCTCCCAGTTTAGCACTAAGTTGAATTCAACACATCTCTGCAACGCCATACTTAGATTTGCCAAGCATGATTCCAATGACTCACCTACAATCAAAAAATCATCCATGAACACCTCCAAGGTGTCTTCAACCATATCAGAAAAAAAGGACATCATACAACGCTGAAAAGTGGTAGGTGCGTTGCATAGCCCAAATGGAATACGTTTGAAGTCAAACGTACCATATGGGCATGTAAAAGTCGTCTTCTCTTGATCTTTGGGAGTAATACAAATCTGATTATAGCCGGAATAACCATCTAAGAAGCAAAACCATCATTTCCCTACCAATCGATCAAGCATTTGGTCCATGAATGGCATTGGGAAGTTATCCTTAAGCGTCCACGAATTCAGCTTCCGGTAGTCCATGCACACTCTCCACTCTGTGACAGGTCTGAGTGGAATTAGCTTATTCTTTTCATTCGCAACTACCGTCATGCCCCTTTTTGGGTACACACTATACCGGACTCACCCATTTACTGTCGGAAATTGGATACACTACCCCTCAATCTAACCACTTAATAATTTCTTTTTTCACCTCCTCTTGCATAGGTGGATTCAAACACCTTTGATGCTCAATAGTGGGTATGCAATTTTCTTCAAGATGAATCTTGTGCATACATATCCCAGGCAGGATACCAATAATATCAGCGATAGTCCAACCGATGGCTCTTTTGTATCTCCCCAGAACAGAGATGAGAGATGTAACTTGCTGCTCACCCAAATCAGCCGCAACAATAACCGGAAGTGTGTTTCCACTTCCCAAGAATACATACTTTAGATGACTGGGCAGCTCCTTCAATTCTAAGACTGGTGGCTCTTCAATGGATGGTTTAGATGGTGGTGTAGGTCGATTTTTGAGATCAAGGTCCAGCTTTTTGGGAGCATAAGAATACGACCCTATTCCTGCTAGAGCACAAATAGTTTCTTCATAATCTTCAACATCCTCACGCTCAAAATTCATTAGCACAGCAGCCAATGGCTCAACAATAAGCTGCTCATCTACAGATAATTCTTTCTCATCTTCATAGTACACATCAGCTACAGAGAACACATTCATATCCTTGGGATGCTTCATTGATTTGCATACATCAAAACAGACCACTTTATCATTCATCTGGAATAAAAGCTCATTAGCTCTTAAATCAATAAGCACACTTCCAGTTGCAAGGAAAGGACGCCCCAAGATTATGGGAACTTTAGAGTCTACCTCAGAATCCAAAATAACAAAGTCTGCAGGGAAAATAAAGAAATAAACCTTCACCAATACATCATATAAGATACCAACAGGTCGTTTTACCGACCTATCTGCCATCACGAGCTGCATATTGGTTGGTGTAGGATCGCCTAACCCCAACTTCCTATAGACGGATAGCGACATCAAATTAATGCTAGTCCCCAAAACACATAATGACTTGGTAAAGTTCAAGGATCCAACAATGCAAGGAATAGTGAAAGCACCAGGATCTGCCTTTTTCTGAACTAACGATCTTGTAGTGATTGCACTGCAATGATGAACATTATCAGCCAACTCATAACTTGCTGCCCGCTTCTTTGTCAAAAGATCCTTCATGAATTTTGCGTACTTAGGCATCTATTCCAGCGCCTCGACCAAAGGAACATTAATAGTCAGCTGCTTCAACATAGTCATAAATTTACTGAATCTGGTATCATCAGCTTTCTTCTTCAGTATTTGAGGAAAAGGTGGTGGTGGAAGAGGAATAGTTTTCTCCACCACTTCCTTCTTATTTTGCTTCCGATTATTATTATTTATAGGTTGTAGACGTCTAGGGGTGACGTGAGGAACACTCTCTTCAGCTTCTTCGGCGTCTTCACATTTTGTATCAATAACATTATCGGCTATATCATCAACCACCTGCTTGCCCTTGGATGGATTCTCTAACACCTTACCACTCCTGGTAGTAATAGCCATACATGATCCGTCGTTCCTTGGATTTTGCATAGTGTCACTAGGTAAAGTGCCAGCATTTCTTTGATTGAATACCGCTGAAAGTTGACTCAATTGTTGTTCCAGCTATTTTATTGAAGTGGAATGCGAGTCAACCAATTGATTTATTAATGACAAATCATTCTTTACCTCATTTACTCCCGTATTGGTTTCCTCCCCTCCGTTCAACAACTTAGCCATCATATCTTCTATGGACATCTTCCCAGAGCCAGACGCCATGGCCTCATGGTTTCCAAGAGGAACATACAAACTACTCCTGTCAGTCTTATTCTTCCAACTACCTTGATCACGGTCCTTGTTTCCAAATTTATCATAATAGTTCCGACCTTGGTTTCCTTGGACATTGCCTCGGAAAACCCCCTGATTATTCAAGTAGTTATCCTCTTCCTCAGAATCGGATTCATCTCTTCCTTGATAATAAATGCTTGGTAAGAAGATCCATCTGCGTTTTCATATGCTCCATATATTGATCATGTTCTTCCTCTCTTTACCTTTGTTCTGTAGTCATGCAAATAGATACAGTAGATCTTGCTACCTCTGAATCCCTGGTATGCCAAGCTCTACTATGCTTTGTCATACGATCTAGCAAATCGCTTGTTTGAATAAAAGTAAGGTCCATGAATGACCCTTCTGCAGCATTATCAACCACTGTCTTAGTGACCGAATTCAAAGACCTGTATAATATCTCCATCAAGTGGACATTGGTCATATGATGATTTGGGCACCACATAAGCTTCTTCTTGAACCTCTCCCATGTTTTGTGGAGAGCTTCAGTTGGAAGCTGTCGAAAATTACTGATCCCATCTCTTAACTGTGCTCTCTTGGATGGCGGAAAGAATCTTTCTAGGAAAGCGTCTTTCAATTGCCTCCAATTAGTAATAGAATCAGGAGTTCAACCATAGAGTTACATCTCCAGATAGAGACAATGGAAATAAGTGTAGCCGAATTGCATTCTGTCCAACTCCTGGATTGTCAAATGATTTGCATATTGAGTTAAAATTGATCAGATACATATTCGGATCATCGCCTGCAAGTCCACCAAATAACCCCTTGAGCTGTAATAGCTGAATCATGGTGCTAGTGATATTGAACTTGGCTCCAGGTGCCAAGGGTGGAGGAATAATAGCCCCTATGGCACCATCCCCGTCCAAATCATCATCATCATCGTCAAAAGGAATCTGCACAGCTCGGCGTATAGGTCTCAATCTAGCATGATGATCTCTTCTGTTCACAGGTGCCGCCACGTCATCAGAATGCCTTGGTTTTAGTAACTCATCATCACCCAGGTACTCATCATCAGGATTTATTGCTAGCCCTGGGTTATCAATATTCTGTTGATGTACTTGAGCAGCGGCCAATGCAGCTAATCTAGCCTGCTCCTGTTGAGCATCCTTTCTTTCAATGTCTCATTATGCCTCCATCCTGCCAATAAGTTGCGGTTCAAGGTTTATGGGTAATAATGGTTGACCCAAACTTTGAGTATTTGGCATGCACTGAACAAAACCTGAATAAAACAAAAAAAAACAGACGAAAAGTAAAATTCAAGAATATTTGACCAAAGGGTCTAGTAACTATCACAAACTTAGTTGACAACTATATTCCCCGGCAACGACGCCAAAATTTGATAACGCCCAAACTACAGCTCTCGTAAGAGTGTAAGCGGTCGTTGTCAAATATAGAACCCAACTGGGTTGGGTGTCGAATCCCACAGGGAATACTTGGTCGCTAAGTATTGCAACTATTAGTACACTATTGGTCGAAAATTCTATGGAATGGGGGGATTGAATTATGGTGTGAATTAATGTGGACAAAGTAACGAATAAAACGATTTGTGTAGTAAGCTTTAATAACAGAGAATGATAAGTTAGGGTTATGTCCACCTTATGAGTTTTACGTATCTATTAACTATGAGTAATGCGGAATTTAGACATGCATGCACTTATAGAGGTTCATATTATAATGGTAAATCCTAGTGTCTCTCGACCATCCAGGATTATTTCACTTTAACTCTCTCGAGATTAAAGTGTATAACTAAAGGTACAAACTCTCCAAGTGGGTAATCCGGTTAAGGCATTAACTTGTAAACCGGGGTTGGTAGCCCTATTTCCTTATCACATTCTCTTTTCCAAACATGTAACTTTTCTCTCGAACAACTTAATGATATATTGGCACATTCTATATGTTTGCAAGCACAAGAATTTAATTAAAACAAAGAGAGTAATGATATAAGTAGCATGCGCATCAAGAATTCACAAACTCATAGTAATAGATAGTATATCAAAAGGCTTCCATAACCCTAACAGAGAAGTTTAGCTACTCATGAATGTAAAAGAAAGCAACAAATACATCATCATCATACCCAAACGATAACAATCTCACGATGGGTATGTATTGGCGTCACTATGAGAATGACGTGATTTCCTCTCTAGTCTTTCTTGTAGCGTTTTTATTTGTCTCAAGTTGCAGAAATTGTAAAGTGAATAATACTGAAGTCGAATGAAAAGAAAATAGAATCAATAATAATGCTTGCTGAAAAATTCAGCAAATAATGTTTTTATAACATCCTTGTCCTAGTCGTACTTGGTTACTGCTGCACCCCAAAGTATTAAGAAATACTGATTTTGCCCGGGACAGATTCTCCATGTATCACATTCAGTCCGAAAGCTTCCAAAAGCTGCCTTCCTTCTTACGTGAATTTTTCCTTTGCTGCCCAAAGGTCCACAAAGTGCTGAAATCTTCATCATTAATACCTGAAAACATACTAATCACATTGGTTAGCTCACTTACAGGAAAATGGACTAAAAGTGCAGGAATTATATATTTTATCCTCCAAACATGGCCTAAAATATGGGTAAATTATGGTGTTTAGGCGTGTAAATACGCCCAACATGAGTTATAACACTTAGTCTTATAAAAGCTTTTCTATCAGTCTTTTCTTTCGAAACGTAGAAGCTTTGGGAGCTTTGAAATTCTTGGAACTTTGGGACTTAGGGAGTTTCTTTTAACTGCCATGAACCATATGAGCTGACATGGAGTCCATCGTCTTTACCACGTTGGGGAGAGCTGTTCTATCCTTTCCATCAGAATAGAACCTTAACTTAAGTGATCACTATCTTAGGCCACTATTGGGAAATCATACACCTACAGTGGCACGTAGTTTTGGGGTATGAGACCTTGGAATCATATCCAACTCGGTGCTAAATACTACTCCTATACTTATTGCTCAGAACTTTTAGGAAATCCACCTTAAAACAACTTAAGGGTTTATAATGAAAGCCAATTATACTTCTCGTTGATTTAAATCATAAACTGTATGAATAATGTGGATTCCTATCTTTGCTTGGATCAAAAGATCAACTGTCTTTATCAAAATCTGAAAATAGATAATCATAGGATGCTTAAAACATATTCATTCTTGAAATATCAATATACAAAATAGGGATTAATGGCCCATACTTTAGTTTCATGTCAGACACCATAAAGTTCATGCTTCATAATACAAATATTCATAATTCAACTTAAAATGTGGAAAATATGATCATACGTATTAATTTATCAAAAGTAGACATGTAATTCAATATCCAAATCACTTAAAATATCAAAATCATGCAATTAGCAACATTGGGTGTAAACCCTAACTTAAATTTCATGGGAAATCATACAAAACTCATAAATTTGTAATTTAAAGTAATTTCAAGCAAAATCATACAAAACTCAAAAATTTGTCATTTAAAGTAAGTTTTTGGGCACAAGGATGAAAGTTTTATCCTTGTTCAAAACCCCACATACCTTGGATGATGAACTAGATGAACAACTATGCTTTTGCGACCCTATTTGTGCTCTTGAAGGATGGTTCTTCAAATTTTTGTGTTGGGAATCTTGAATCTTGAATTAATTTGGAAACAGAGTGGTGGAATCTTGGGATTCTTGAGGTTGATTGTTGAAGTTTAGGGTTTTTGGGGGATGGTAAAAAGTCCAAAATACCCTCATTAAAATCCTTAACAAAGCTAGAAAAATGTAACTGGTTCTGATTTAATGGGCCACTGCGACGTGCCACTATCGCGGTGGCTCACTGGAAATTGACAAATGGGAAATTTGGGACCTCCATGAAGTAGAGCTATCATGTTTTCCCATTAAATTTTGACAATTGGGACCTAGAACATCAACGCGATGTAGAAAAATCGCGGTGCCCCTATAGAAATGCCATTTTGCCCTTCGACGCGACGTGCCACTATAGCGTTGGACTACTAGAATTCCAAAATTAGGAAAATGGACCTCTCCGCGATGCACCAATATCGACAAATGGGAACTTGGACCTCGCTGCAATCTATAAACATTGCGGTGGTCCACTGAAAAGTGACAATTATGAAATTATCCTTTACTACGATGTGGTGACTGCGTAGTTGGCACACTATCAACTTAAAAATGCTCTAACTTCTTCACCGAGTGAAAGATTTGGGCAAATTTGGTATCGATGGAAAACTTTTTTAATTTGCCACACAATAGATAGTTGAAATCTAGAAAATTCTATATAAAACAAATAATATTCATTTTGGAAGACATCCCTTAACATTCTGGGAATAAATTTAAGCTAGGAAAAATTTGGGGTATTACAAGTGATCCCTAGACTGTACCAGGGTAGACTGAACTGACACTTGACTACATTAACTGAATAAATGATCTCATATATTGTATAACTAAATTTGTTTTGTAGACTCTGGAAAAATAGACAACAAATAAATTTTGGGTATTGAATACCCCCAGGACTCGATAACATAGTTAATGAAATCATATCTTAACTCTAAAAGCATCACACATAGGTTATCATGCATAATTCCTTCACATAGACATTTTGTCAAACACTAGGATACATAACTATTGAAAATTATAATGAGAAATATATGAATATCATGACTACCACATTCAACACCAAAATTCAAAGATTTAAACATGGGGGTTACATAAATCAACATGCATTCTAGTTAATTTACATGAAACTCAAAGTTTTCTTCACTTGAATTCCACACAACATCAGATACATGAACATAATACCATTCAAGAATGAAAACCATAATCTAAATGTTTGAAAAGGATTGTTGAACTCCAAGAGTGGAAGAAACACAATGATGAACACTTAAACATACCTTGATTGATGAATTCTTGAAAGTTATTGAGGGATTTCTTGTAATTAGAACTTGAATGTTAAAGGGGCTAGGGTTTGTTCTTGAGAGGGAATATTTTTGATTTGAGAGAATAGTGATAAATAAGGAAAAATGCTATTTTAGGACCTAAATCCCATGTTAAAGCAAGGGGAAAAGATTTAAATACCCATCTAGAATTGGGACTAAATAAGCTGAAAATGCCCAGTGGTATCGACACAATTACAGATACATCGCATTGATGGTGACATCGTGATAGCCAACACAATGCATCTTGATCATGTTGGCTTGCTATTTTTGTCATCTAAACATGACTCAAGCGATGTCCGAAAATTCTAACTCATCCGAGATGACCTATAAATAACCCTGATCATGAATCAATTTGATAATCGACAATCTAAGGCTGGAAAGATCATAAATGATGTCATTGAAATATTAAGGCAAAAAATAAGACTAAGTTTCAACACTTAGCTAAAATTTCTATGTTTGGGACCTCTTTTAGAATGCTGTAAAGGACTAAATTGGGCTAGGACTTTATGGGGTCATACAATATCTCCCCCTTAGGAACATTCATCCTTGAATGAGACTGATTGAGTTGAGAAGCACTGAGGTACTCTGACTATGCTAACATCCATAGCTGAAACATGACTGAATCTTAAGACATGACACACGACTGAACTGATCTATGAATGCATGAATGATATGAGAATGATATGCAGTTGAAACTAAGAATGGAACAGAGTAAGTTTAAGGAAGACTATTATCTTAGGTTGAGTCTGTGTTTGTGGAAAAGAGATGAGGGTACTTGCTTTGCATGTTTACTTTTACTTACCAAGTGGCTCCCTCAATGGACTGATTCTGCCAAAAAATTTTGACCAAGGGAACTTTTTTATTCCTTAGTCTGCCAGTCTGACGATCAAGGATTTTGATTGGGACATCTTCATAAGAGAGACTATTACTAACATCTATACCCTCTATGAGGACTAAAAATGCTGGGTCAGCTATGCATTTCTTTAGCAAGGAGACATGAAATGCTTGATGATTTGATGCTAAGTTTACAGGAAATACAAGTTCATAGGCTTTCTTTCTAAAATTACTAAGAATCATATAAGGACCAACATATCTGGGACTAAGCTTCCCCTTCTTACCAAATCTCTTCACCCCTTTTATTAGAGAGATTTTCAAATACACATAATCACCAATCTCAAATTTAAGATCTTTCCTTCTCATGTCTGCATAAGATTTTTGTCGGCTCTGGGCTACCTTAAGCCTCTCCCTGATCAACAGAACTTTCACTAAAGCATCAAATACTAAGTGAAACCCCACTACCACATCCTCACCTACTTTAAACCAAACAATGGGAGATTTATATCTTTTCCCATAAAGAGACTCAAACGGAGACATCTGAATAGTGGAATGATAACTATTATTATACGCGAACTCAATCAAAGGTAAGTGGTCATCCCAACTTCCTTTAAAAACTGTGAAACATGCTCTCAACATTTCTTCTAAAGTTTGAATAGTCCTTTTTACATGACCATCTGCCTAAGGGTGGAAGGCTATGAAGAGATAGACTTAGGTATCAAGACCTTTTTGGAAGGCTTTCCAAAAGTAAGAGGTGAACTTCATACCTCTATCTAAAATAATGGATAACAAGATATCTGTAACCTAACTAACTCTCTGATATAGAGCCTGGCATAGTCCTTGGTTGAATAAGAATTATGAACTGGAAAGAAATAGGCAAATTTGGTCATCTTGTCCACAATGACCTAAATTGAATCATGATGTTGACGAGTACGAGGCAAACCTATCACAAAATCCATGTTCACTTTCTTCCACTTCCAAGTGGGAATACTAAACTCCTGCATAGACCCATTAGGCTTTTGATGTTCAATCTTAACCCGATGACACATGGAGCACTTAGCTACAAAATCTGCAATATCCTTCTTCATCCCACTCCACTAATAGATTTCTCACAAATCACTATATTGCCCCTAGCTGAATAGAGTAGCGCCCACCATGTGCTTTAGCAAGAGTTCACTGTCTTACATCATCTACACATGGCATACATAGCCTACCCTAGAAATGCAACACACCATCTCCCCTTGGGAGAATGCCTCTACTTTCTGTTCTCTGACTAGCCCTTTCAGCTTAACTAAACTAGGATCTCTGTCCTACTTTTTTTTACCTCAAAAACTAAAGAAGACTCTTAACTATTCTTCACCCTCCTCAGCCGAATCAACCAAATAGACATCTAATTTGGCAAGCAGATGAACTTCTTAAACTAACTTCTTCTTTCCATCCTCAATGTGAGAAACAATACCCAATAATAACCTACTAAGGGCATCTGCAACTACATTAGCCTTGTTGGGATGATACAAAACACTCATGTCATAGATTTTCAATAACTTAATCACCTCCTCTAACACAAATATTTAAGGAAAATATAACAACTGCTAATTAAAGATCATGGGTGGGATAATTCTTTTCATGGGGCTTAAGCAGTCTAGAAGCGTAGGTCACAAATTTACCCCTTTGCATTAAAACACACCCAAATAAAACTCTTGAAGTATCACAATATACAACAAATTTGTTTGAACCATCGGGTAAAGTCAAAACTAGGGTTGTAGTGAGTAGAGTCTTCAACTCTTGAAAACTCTTCTTACAAGAATCTGACCAGGGAAACTTAACTTTCTTCTAAGTCAATATGGACATAGGGGATGGAATAGATAAAAAACCTTCAACAAAATATCATTAATATCCAGCCAAACCCAAGAAAGTCTTGATATCTGATAGAGAGATGTGTAATACCACATATTTCCCTATCTTAATTTAAGTATTAGTGCATGAGTAATACAATATAAAATTTTTGCAATACTCAGTATTTTTCAGTTTATAGCCTGCCATTGTGTAGGAAATTCACTTAGCTTTTCAATGATATAAAATTTGCCCAAATCTGATACCCGGGTAAAAAGTTAGAGCCATTTTTGTTAGACAGTGTACCACCTAGAACGTTAGCGCATCGCAGAGCCAAGCCAAATGGAAATTGTCACTTTCCAGTGTTCCATCAAGATATTGGCACATCACGGCATAGGCTCAGTTCACAATTGTCCTTTTCCAGTTTTCAAACACGATTCTACCACATCATGCTGAGTCTAAAATTTAGAATCAAAGAGAGATACGATTCTATTGCATCGCGCCAGGCCCCTAGTTCCCAATTGTCATTTTCCAGTGACACGGCACGATAGGCCCGCATTGTGCTAGGGTTTAAAATTGGGTTTTTCAGTAAAAAAATTTTGTTTATTACCAGGTAGTTTGATATTTTTCCACAGTCCTAATCAGTTTAAACATGAAATTAAACCCCTAAATAACCTATTTCCTTATTATTTTCTCACTTTCTCTCAACAATAAAACATTCTCTATTAAAGAGGATAAAATTTCAGTTTAAGAAAATCAAGCACAAGCCAAAGCATTCCTCTAAGAACCTTCAATAAATAATTTTCTAAGGTATGTTAGGTTTTCATCTTTGGGTTCTTTTCACCCCTAGAGTTCAAGGATCCCCTTTTAAACATACAAGATCTCAGATTTATAATTTCCATGTTTGAATTAGATTGAAATCATGTTTATGATATTAGTTGGGTTTTTCAATCCACTATTTAAGTGCATGTTTTATGAAATTAAGTAGTATATGTGATGAATATATGACTATCTTGATAAACCCTTGCATTTAAAAAGGGATTAATGTGTCTATGATGTTAATTTGGTATTTTCAATCAATGATTATGATAAGATTCATGAAAATAGAATAGTATTTAGTGGGAATTATATGAATAGCATGTTAAACCCATGAAATTGCAAGTTGGGCTTTGTAGTTACCTTTTTTATATATTATCTATGAATATGGGCATTGGGTCATGCTCCACAAGTGATTGATAGAATGTTCATGTGAATTAAATGAGGAAATAATGACATGCCAGTATATGTACAAGATTATGCCCTACAAGTGTTTGATAAAATGCCTATGTGAATGAAATAGTGACATTAAACCATGATAGCATGTATTCCCCATTCATGTACAAGTTCATGCATTACAACTGTTTGATAAAATGTCTCTATGAATGAATTATGAACAAGTGAACATTGTTATGTTACTCAAGATTTTTCTAAGCTTTACTTTTCATGCTATCGAGTCCTGGGGGTATTTAATACCCGATAATTTAGTTGTTCACCTAGAATCAGTATCAGTTACAGAATAGCATCATTCATGTCACGACCAGTAGTACTTTTAGTCAGTTACATAACTCAGGAAAACTCAGTAAACTCAGTATCAGTCCAGTCCAGTTCACTATAATTAGTTCAATTTCTTTCATTTTGGAGTAGGATTTAGCACCGAGGGCATTCCTGTTAATGTAGAGTTTGACCATTAGGAGCAATCCTTGAGTTACAGAACTACATACCCAGCGTAGGTTGAGATGACTTCCTGCTAGATAAGGGTTCACACATCTCTTATGATTTTTCTTGCTAGTTAAGGGTTGATAAAATATCTTCCTACCAGTTAGGGTTACTTACAAACCTTGTTAGTACCCATGGAACGGTACTAACACCCTCCCAACTAGGGTCACAGGTTAGACCCCTATCAGCTCAGATTTGGGGCATGTCAGTTAGATGATTACTCCCATTATTTTAGTTTCAGTCTTTATATTAGAACTCAGTTCAGTTCTACAAAATCAGGACTGTCACACACAGTCAATCGGTATCATTAATTTAGCTATTAGTAACTTTAGTAATTAGTTACTCAGTTATCAAAACTCAGTACTCAGATTTATAAAAGCTTAAATATAGTATATATCTATGTATATTCACAGTATTGTATACTCAGTGCTTTCAGTAGTATCAGTTATCCACGTACTCTTACATTTAGTTACTTTATATCATTCAGTCAGTTACTGTTGATGCATATGAACCCTTGCATTCAGTCTTAACTCATATAGCATACCAGTACATTCCATATACTGACGCATACCCTTTTTTTGTGCTATAATGTCTCATATCATAGGTAAGAATGCTTAGGTTCCTGACCGCGCATCGACAGATCTAAATTCAGCCAACAGTAGATGTAACAGTGAATCTAGAATCGGCACCCTGCTGAGACGGGCGACCAGTCCAAACTAGGGGACAATTATGCTTACTCTTCCAACCCACTTGAGGAAATTCTCTGATCCTATATCCTGGATTATAACACCAAAAACATATATCACTGCCAGCCCTATAGACATCCTGATGATTTCTACCACACTTCTAACAAAGAGGATTTGTTCGGGTACTTCTCATACTACCTTGAGATTTGGAGCCTGGTGACTTATCCTTATTATCATTCCTGAATTTAGGCAACAATGCACTAGACAAAGATGGAGCTGGGACTAAAGATATTGGGTAGAACTAAGGACGGCTATCACTTTTTGACTTTGGCTGAGCAAAACTAAAGTTACCTATTCTAGCCCGCTTATTTTCCCTTTTTTCCTTAGTCTTTTATTCCTTAATCTACTGAGCATGGACCATCAACCTAGCCAAGTCCTTCTCCTTAATCAGCATTACGGTCCTAATTCCTTGACCACACTATCAGGTACACAGACATGAACTTGCTTATCTTAGACATGCTATCATCTATCACATAAGGAACATACCTAGCTAACTGAGTAAACTTGAGGGAATACTCTTTAACACTCATGTTGCCCTACTTCAGATTGATAAACTCTAACACCTTAGACTACCTTAAAGCCAATAAAAAGAACCTATATAAAAAGAAAATAGCAAATTTCTCCCATTCTATAGGCCCTACATCAATGCCCCTATCCACTTTCCACTACTTAAACCATGTATGAACCACAAACTGTAACTGACAAGAAGATAACCCAGTACTCTAACTAGTATTTACCCCCATAATGTTTTTTATTTTTTGCACCATGTCAAGGAATTCCTGTGGGTCCTCTTCATACTTAAACCCTATAAGTAAAGTAGGGTTTATCCAGGTGATGTCCGAAATTCTAGCTGCAACAGTATTAGCCACTGGGTTAGCCTGAACAACAGCTGATCAAATATTTAGAGTTACCACAGAAAAGGCTAGAGTGGTGAAATATGCTCTAAATTCCTCATAAGTAACGTGATCATTCAAGGGATCATTTTGAATGCGCGGAGGTGCTGGCTAGTTCCTAGTACTCCTTTCATTGATCTTTATGATTGCATGTTCTATAAAAGGAAAGAAAAGTTGGATTAGACAGAGAGTTTAATTTAATCTAATGATCACTCACATAATATGAACACTAAAAGATGGGAACTTTTTCCTAAAACTGCTTCACAACCTCTTATCCATAAGTGTGGTGGACTACATACCCATGCACAAGACTCTAGTTTATGCAGCTTTCAGACTACCTAGGACACTTTTGAACCTTTGACTCTGATACCAAGTTTGTAACACCCCGATACTACACCCTAGGTGCCACACGATGCCTACGATCTTAAAGTAACATAAGATAATTCATGACTGGTACCTGCTGTGAGCACTAAATAATAATCATGAAAACATATGTGGAAGTAAAACTAAAAATGACATAAGGTCCATAAACTAAGACAATAATGAATACATCTGTAGTATAACTACTAACTAATAGTGTCTGAAGGCCTCTAACATCTTAAATAACTAAGTTGATAGGATAGGCCCTAACAAACTCACAACTGCTGTCTGAATTTAACTGAAAAATAGAAATACTGCAAATAACAAAATGACTAAATAAGTTTCATGACCTCGATGGATGAGGACTCACTACTGCAGATGTTATTGATCAACTGAATCTGACTAAGTATGGTCAGGAACCAGAGCGTTCGAACCTATGATATGAGATATCATAGACTAAAAGAAGAGTATACATTAGTACTTTAAATATACTGGTATGCTAGGTGTGGTTAGGCTAATATGCATGGGTTCACGTGTATGAGAATAATAACTAAATATCATGAAATAACTGGTTGAGAGTATATGCAAGATTGAGAATACTGTAAGTACTGCACATACAATCCAATCATATATCGTTTGTCTAAATTAGTCTGAAGCTGAAGCACTGAGTTCATCATAACTGAATAACTGATAATTGTATGTCATAATCATGAAGAACTAAAATGAGTTCTATACTGAATACTAAATACTAGATAGTGATTATTGAATACTGAAAGTGTAACTGTGGGAGTTATTATCTAACTGATTACAATACCCCATATTTCTCAAGCTTAAGTTAACTCTCAGTCCATGAGTTATCCAATATAAAATTTTTGAAATGCTTAATATTTTTTAGATTATAGCCTGCCATTGTGTAGGAAGTTGAATTAGCTTTCCAACAATATAAAATTAGCCTAAATCCTATAATTGGGTAAGAAGTTATGGCTATTTTAAGTTTCAGTCGTTAAATACCATCATTCAAGCCATTAGTACATCGTGGAGTATGTCAAAATGAGTATTGTCACTTTCTAGTGAGATACTGTGATATCGGCGCATTGTGCCATAATTTATTTTAACATTTCCCAGTTTCCAATGCACCAACACGATCCCACCGTATCGCAATGAACTTCCCGGTTGCATCCAAGGGTTAACATACTTCCACCATGTAGTGTTGATGGTCCAATTCCCAGTTGTCCAAGTTTTAGTGACACAACGCGATAGCACCGCGTCGTGCCAAGGGCCCAGATCGAGATTTTTTAGTTAATTTCTAGTTTTAAATTCCTACTTTTTAAATTATTCTAGGGGTATTTGAGTATTTTTCCACAGCCCTAGTCAGCCTTTAACAAGAAATTCAAACATAATAAACCTACTTACTCCATTATTAATTCAAGTTTACCCCAAATTATGTCATTTTCTCTCAAGAGGCAAAAATCCTAGTTTAAGAATCAACTCAACTTTCAGACAGTTCAAATTAGAGGCTTCAGACTAGATTTTCAGATAGTATTCTATTTTATAGATTATTATTTTAGATGTTATATTTTATCAGTAATTTATATTTTGAACCTTATGGAATTTTAGCCTAATTCTACATTTATTTCAATATTATTATCTAGTGCTCACATTAGATATCAATCATGGGTTAGCTTGTGGTCCTTCGAGATCGTAAGCACCTTATGAATACTAGGGGGTAGTCTTGGGCCGTTACAAACTTGTTATCAGAGACTAAGGTTTAATAGAGTCCAATGGAGTCTGAAATCTGCATCTAGTAGAGTCTTGTGCATGGGTGTGTAGCACGCCACACATATGGACAATACATTATGATATGTTTTAGGATAACTTTCCTTTATTTCAGTATTCTTGTCGTGTGAGCAAGCATGAGATCAAGCTAAATTCATAGTATAATCCTTTTCTTCCTTTTGGTTACAGAACATGCCTCCCAAAAATACTAATGAAAGGAGAACTGGAAATCAGTCAGTACCTTAGTCCGTTCATGCAGATCTCATGAATGAGCATGCCTCCCATGTATAATTCAGAACTGCTTTCACTACCTTATTTTATTTAGTAGTTTCTCAGAATAGCCTAAAGGATATTTCCCTATCTAGGCTTGGGGTTCTCACTTAGCAAAGTAAGGGGGAGAAGTATGGGGAGAAATATAAAAAAAATAAGAGAGTAAAAAAAAGTGGTTTCAGGCCAAGGTCAGAGGGTGGTAACTGTTTCTAGTTTTATCAGAAATTCTCAGCCCCAAATCCTTTTGTAGCTAGTGTTCTAATTCCAAAGTTTAAAAATGTCAATCGAGATAGCACATCAGACTCCAAGTCTCAAGGTAGCATGAAAAGAGGTCGTACCCCCTACTTTACCAAAAATATGGCAAAAATCATCAGAGTGAGTGTAGATCTGGCAGTGATGTATATTTCGAATATGGTAATCCAGGCCACAGAATGTGCGAGTGTTGAGTAATGGCTCAGAAGGGAAAAGATGTGTGCCAACAGGGTGAGTCCAACCGTCTTTCAGCTCAGTCTGGTCACCCGAACCAGCAGGGTGCCACTTCCAGTGCAACTAACAGGCAACACCTAAATATGCTTTATGCCCTTTAGTCTAGACAATATCAAGAAAGTTCTCCTAATGCAGTCACTGGTACGTTATAGATCTTCCATTTATATATTTAATCCTTAATAGATTTGAGAGCTTCTCTATCTTTTGTAACTCTTTGCATAGCAGTCAACTTTAATTCAAACTAAAAATCTTACCATAATTTTTCTTAGTGCTTACCTCAGTAGGTAAATCTATTCCCGCCAGATGAGTGTATAGAAATTTCTCAGTTATAGTATTTCCAAAAATCTCTTCAGTTAATTTCAGTCATAGAGTCAATTCATTTCAGTTTCTTTATGAACCAGTCCTTGAATGAAGGGTAATACCTTAATTTTAGTTGATTTAAGTTTGAATCTCTAGATTGAACTAGTAGAAAGAGAAGTTGAGAATTATAAGTTAGTCAATGTTTAGGTTGCTATGTGATGATTGTTAGGGCAATAGAAATCTAAGAATTATGTATCAAAACTAAGTATTAGCAGTGGACCTTACATTATTAGGAGTAGTCCTTCAGAATGAGTTTAGTATGTAGGAGCATTTTCATATTTCAGAATCTAGGGTAAAGTGGTCTCAGCTTGATTTAGAGTTTATTAAGGGGCTAACAGACCTGGAATACCAGCTTTAAGATAAAGAGGGAGACAGTAGAAGAAATAACCAAGTCAGACTTTTAGATTTTAGTAGAAATATCAGTATGTGTAGAGATGTAGTGAGAGAGGGTGATTCCCAACCCATCCTTAACTTAGTGCAAAGTTTTGTACTTCAGCTATTATAATATCTACTCACGCATTACATGTTAGCTCTATGATCATAACCTCTATTTGTGCACGTTATAAAAAATCATGTACAGTTACAGTTCCTATTATAAGGAGTTCCAATTACCTCAGTGTTACAAATTATGTTCCATGAACACAAAAACTCCAAACTCAGGTTATGTAGCTTTTGACTCATGTACTTGTGTCATGCTTTATAGTATGCTCAGATTCTATGACTTACGCTATATTCCTAATGGTCAGCTAAATTCAAATATTGTCATGTATATCCTCAGTCTAGATCTCTTGATAAAACTGGGATGTTGATGTTCTATTTCTCAACCCTCGGTTAAGTGTCATTTTCGGGATTGTGCCATTCATACTTCATGTCCTCATGTTTTAACCTTCACTGAACTTTTCTTATGAAATGATGTAGTGATGAGTAATTTATAAGAAGGGAAAGAGTAAATGTTTCATGTTAAGAAAAGATTGTTGCAAGCTAGTTTTAAACGAGGCTGTAGTTATGAAGATAGGCTTGGATGTCATGTTAGTGTATGGGTGAACAACTAGTAAGAGGTTGTATTTAGTTATTTTTGAAAAAAATCAGAACTCTTCCTGAGATAAGAAGTTTAGAAAATGCAGAATGTGAGTGTACATTTAGATCCTCAATTTATGCCAGTCCCCATCCTACAACTATCAGATCTCAGTCAGAGTCTCAGTTCAGCATTCAGTCCAAAAACTCAGTCCAGTTTTAGGTTTTCTTAACCAAGGTATACAGTTATCAGTTATTCAGTTGTCAATATCATTCCTAGATAATACTGTTCCCATGAATTCATGCCTAGTTACCTTATGTTCCTCAGTAAGTCCTTACCTCATATGCATAGTACTCTATAATTTCAGTCTAGTTATTTAGGTTAAGTACAGTTTAACCTTACATGACCAGTATTAAACTATTAGTCATCCAGTTAATCAAATAAGTTAGTATATTTATGCATTCGTGCTCAGTGACCATGTGAATATTTTTAATAGTCTCAAATGAAGTATTGTATTAAGAAGGAGGGTATAGCTAAGAGAGTATTTGAGAAATATATCTAAGATGGAAAATTTGTAGTGGAAGTACATAGGTCTTAGTCACTCTATTGTAGATGATATTTCATAGGCCTCGCTTTATAATACAGAATTTAAGCCAGGAGGTGATTTCTTATTTAGATGTCTTATTCAAACCATGCCAAGATTTCCTTACTCCCTAAAGTCATTAGAACTTTATAGAAAGAGTGTCAAGAGATGTTCCAGTTTAGTGTATGTTTGTAGTGTAAGTTAGTCCTTAAATCTAGCAATTCAGGTTTAGCAGTCAGGCAGACAAGTTCGTATAGTTTCCCCATCTTTCCACCCAGTCGTACTATCCAAAGTTTCATGAGAATGACTGTTCCAAGATAGAACATCGTAGTAGTTATGAGTTCAACTAGTTCATGTATCATGCTTCAGTTTTAAAGCTGAGATATTCAGTTTGTAGGTGCCTCGTGCATCACCCCAGCTTTTCCTTGGTACCTCAACCAAGTTAGCATTCTTTGAGGGACATAATGACCCAAGGGGGAGATGCACTATAACCCCTGATCTTTCATGTCCCAAACTTTTCAGTTTATCTTTACGTAATGAATTTAGTTTAGAGTAATGGGTACTCATAAATTGACCCTCTCATTGCAATATTAGCCAAATGACTATTCCCAAGTCATAGCATGTATTCAAGGGCCTAGTTTTGTTCATGATACTCAGTCCATATATTATATTTCAGACTTATTTATGTTCTCATGTTCCCATTCATACGTTAAGTAAATGAGCTCAGTTTTATTAATATTCTCTGTTTAAGGTAACAGTCTTCCTTAGCTCTACTCCATTTCATGTTCAGTTACAGTTT
This sequence comes from Capsicum baccatum var. pendulum, assembly GCA_030864225.1. NCBI lineage: Eukaryota > Viridiplantae > Streptophyta > Magnoliopsida > Solanales > Solanaceae > Capsicum > Capsicum baccatum. The sequence goes on from CM061550.1 coordinate 44,259,043, forward strand.
TAAACTTGGTATCCCTTGATATTGCATAACCAGTCATGTGTTCATGAATTATTTTAGTCATGTATTTCATGCTTCAGATATGTATTCAGTGTGTAAATTCAGTATATCAGTGTTGCTTAGCTTAATCAGTCGCATTTACGACTGAATGTTCCAAAGTGGGAGATATTGTAATACCTCATATTTCTCAAGCTTAAATTAACACTCAGTTTATGAGTTATCCAATAGAAAATTTTTTGAAATGCTCAGTATTTTTTAGTTTAGAGCCTTCCATTGTGTAGGAAGTTGAATTAGCTTTCCAGCAATATTAAATTCGCCTAAATTCGATAACCAGGCAAGAAGTTATGGCTATTTAAAGTTTTAGTCATTAAACACCATTATTCAAGCTAGTAGCACGTCGCGGAGTATGTTAAAATGACAATTGTCACTTTCCAATGAGGTACCGCGATACCAGTGCATCACGCCATAGTTTATTTTAATAATTGTCAGTTTTAAGTGTACCAATGCGATCCTACCGCGTCGTGGTGTGCTTCTAGGTCGCATCCAAGGTGTAGCGCAATTCCACGAAATTGTGTTTATGATCCAATTCCTAGATGTCCACTTTCTAGTGACAGGACGCGATAGCATAGTGTCGTGCCAAGGGCCCAGATCAAGATTTTTCAGCTAATTTTTAGTTTTAAGTTCCTAGTTTTTAAATAATTTTAGGGGTATTTGAGTATATTTCCATGAACCTATTCAGCCTTTCACATGAAATTCAACCCTAATAAACCTAGTTACACGATTATTCATTCAGGTTTTCTCCAAATTAAATCATTCTCTCTCAAGAGGCAAAAATCCTAGTTCAAGAATCAAGGTCAATCCTCAAGAATCTCTCCAAGAACCTTCAAGAACTCTTCTTCTCAGGTATGTTAGGTGTTCATCTATTTCTTTCACCTATAGTGTCCAAGAATCCTTTTTTAAATATACAAGATCTCAGATTTATGATTTCTATGTCTGAATTAGATTGAATTCATGTTCCTGATATTAGTTGGGTTTCAATCCATGATTTAAGTGCAAGTTTCATGAAATTGAATAGCATGTGTGATGAATATGTGATTATCTCGATAAACTCTTGAATTTACAAAGTGACTAATGTGTCTATGATGTTAATTGGATTTTAATCCATGATTTTTATATGATTCATGAAATTAGATTAGTATTTTATGGGGAATTATATGAATGGCATGCTAAACCCATGGAATTGAAAGTTATATGTTATCCATGATTATGTACATGAAGTTGTGCTCCCCATGTTTTTGATAGAATGTCTATGTGAATAAAGTAGTGAAATCATGGCATGTTAGTATATAAACATGATTATGCCCTACAAGTGATTGATAAATTTGTCTATAGATGAAATATGAACATATGTACATTGTTATGCTTTGTAAGATCATGTGATGCCTTTCTTTTATGCTATCATGTACTGGGGGTATTAAATACCTGACAATTTAGCTATTTACCAAGAGCCAGTGCCAGTCACAGAATCTTAGTCATTTTACAATCCGTTGAACTCTCGTTAAGTTATAGAACTAAGTAGAGCTCAGTTAGTCACAAAACTTAGGAAAAATTAGTAAACTTAGTATCAGTCCAGTCCAGTTCTATATACTCAATTTAGTATCTTTCAGTTGAGAGTAGGATTTAGCATCGAGTGAGTGCAGGGATGACAACTTCCTCATAAGAGAGGCAAAGTTCTTAATAGCAATCCTTGCACTCCAGAACTGCATATCCAACACAGGATGAGGAGTCACCCATTATACTAGGCTTAACTACCTCCAAGGGGTCAAGCCCATCAAATAAGGCTTGGCTCCGCCCTGGTGTCACACGTTAGTTAGGCTTCGTATACTGGTTTTTCTAATATTAGTACCCATGGCATGGTGTTAGAACCCATCAAGCTGGGGTTATAGGTTGGACCCTAATCATTTTAGAGAGGGGCATGTCAGTTAGATGATTAGCTCCCATAATTTTAGTTTCAGTCTCAATTTATAATTCAGTTTAGTTCTACAGAATCAGGACTGTCAGACATAGTCACTCAGTATTAGTCATTCAGTTATCAGTAACTTCAGATATCAGTTACTCAATTATCAGAACTTTGTACTTAGCTTCAGAAAAACTAAGTTATAATATACATATAAACTTAGTATTTACAGTAGTTTTAGTTATCCATGTACTCTCATATTCGGTCACTCTATATCATTCAGTCAGTTACTGTAATACGTATGAGACCTTGCATTCATCCTTGACTCATCTAGCATACCAGTACATTTCACGTACTAATGCATACTCTTTCTTTGTTCAATGATGTCTCATATCATAGGTTCGAACGCTCAGGTTATTGATCTGTGTAGACAGATCCAGTCAATAGTTACAGATTTAGTAGTGAGTCCTCATCTATCGAGGATATACTTTTATTTCAGTATTTCAGTAGTTTTAGTATTTTATTTGTTGGAGTTAGTTGGGGGCTTGTCCCATCAACTCCACTTTCAGACACTTCAAATTAGAGGATTTCAGACTAGATTTTTAGATAGTATTCAGTTTTACGAATTGTTATTTCAGATGATATATTTTATCAGTAATTTATATTTTGAACCTTATGGCATTTCAGCCTAATTCTGCATTCATTTCAGTATTATTATCCAGTGCTCACAGCAGATATCAATCATAGGTTAGCTTATGGTCCTTCGAGATCATAAGCACCGTGTGGAGACTAAGGGGAAGTCTCCGGTCGTTACACTGGCATACCTCGATTATGGACTAATTTGGGGTCCAACCTATATCATTAGTTGGAAGGGTGTTATCACCATACCACGGGTTACTTACAAGAGCTGTGTCAACTCTAATTTGTCGGGAAGACTCATGAGATGTATATGATTACGCCAACCCTAACCTAGCAAAAAGATGATTTACCTTACGTTGGCTACATACTGCTGTAATGCAGGGATAGATACAATGGGTCAAACTTACTTGAAGGAATTCCCCCATCCCTAGGTTCGTTCGATTTTAAATCCTACTCCCAATTGAATCAAAATTGAACTGATCCTTAGGCTGTACCAGGCTTAATTGAATTGACAATTGACTACATTAGAAGAATGAGTGATCTCACACATGGTATAACTAAATTTGTTCTGTAGACTCTAGAAAACTAGAAAAGATCTAAATTTTGGGTATTCAATATGTGATCACGAATCAATTTGAAAAAATAACAAATTCAGGCCAAAAAGATCGTAAAAATGTCATTGAAATATCGAGGCCAAAAATGAGATTGAGTGTCAACACTTAGCTGAAGTTTCTAAATCTGGGACCTCTTTTAGCTAGCTATAAAGGACTGAAATAGGCTAGGACTTTACGGGGTCTTACAGTAAATGTCGTAATATTCTTGTAATTGGGAAACACTCCAGTCAACATTGTAACTTTGTAACATCACCATGTTTGAATTCCATCACTGCGAATTGATATTTTTTCTTTTGGCCAAATAGCTATGAATGTGCTGATGCAAATCATCTACCTGGACCAGAGAATATAATTAGGACACAATGCAGGTCTACAGCCTAATGGGAAATATTACACAAAATAAAATGCTCTCCTAGCATGTCCGATATAGAATAATTTTCAAATTCATGAATCTTAAATAATACTTAGCAAATAATTACAATATCTAATCCGTATCAGAAATACACAAGCAGTACATAAAACAAGCTAAAAGAAGTTTAATTTGCAACCAATACTTTTCCTTTGTTTAGTCCCTTTTCCAAATGGAAAGAAAGTACCCTAACCAATTAGTGTATAGCTTTATTGTGACAAATGGTACTTGTTGATACTTAATGTTTTTTTATATTTAATTCTCCTTAAGAAACCCAGGAAAATTAATTGTTTGCAAAAAGGTTTCAAAACTAAAAAAATGACACAAATCTTAATTATTGAATAGAGATGAAAATTTTAAGATTAGGGTTAATGATACTAAACTGGGGCTATATGTTTGATTAGTGTTAATGATACTAAACTGGGGTTAAATCCGGTGGTTGTACCCTTAGAAAGGTACTAGCACCCTTCAAACTGGGGTTATATGTTTGACCCTGATTTGCTTAGATTGGGGAATATCATTTATTGTTATCTCCTTTAGTTTCCAGTTTATGTTCAGTTTATTTTTATTCTTAGGTTTACATGACCTTGTATTCATATATTCAATTTTAATGTAATACATGTTAATACATGGCCTTGCATTCAGTTATAATGTTTCATGCATTCTTTCTTAGCTTCTATTAATCTAAGTTATCTTCCCATCTTGCATAATAAGTACATTCAAATTATTAATCACATACTACTTTGAACTATATTTTCTCATAATATCGGTCAAAACACTCAGTACGCAAATTGAATCAAGATCGTTCCAATACCACTCAACAGCAGTTTGGTGACTCCTTATCATTCGAGGTATATTTATCCATTTATTATTTTATTATTTTATTTTTTCAAGAAGTAGGAGTTGGGTGGGAACTTGTCCTAACATCTTATCATGTTTTAGAGGCTTTCAATAGTCAAACATGTTTTCAATATCTCTTGGTTTTTTCATATAGTTTTGGTATCATTTCCATTATGTGTGATTGTAAGATATTTCAGTATGACTTTCTCCCCGTATTTTGTTATTCTTTAAATATTCATAGAATATGCCAACGATGGGTTAGCTTGGGGTCCCTTGTGGCTCCAACCACTATGTTACAACTAGGGGATGATATTGTGTCGTGACAGTATGACTCATATTGTATGAACTTTATTATACTATCTATACAAGTGTTCAAGAAATACTGTTTAACATGAAATCCCACTTTAAAACTAACCATACCAATTGAATAAGATTTTACCTTGTTTATAACTCTTTTTGAATTCCTCAATTTAAGTTCATATTGAATTCTGGCAAAGACACTTTATTTGCTTGAAACTCTGGAAGGTTTCTAAGATTGTTTTGTGTGATAATAAGGTGGAAAAAAAACATAAAAACAAGTTCCTTAACGTGATGGTTAGATCAACTTTACTGAATGACGTTGAGTGTTGGCCGGTCATGCGCGTTCTTATTCAGAAAATAAAAGTTTTTGATAGAATAATTCTATGATTGAGGTGTGGGTATTCTAAGAGAGATAAGAGAACCTTTGAGATGAGGTACGAGTGCATTCATTGGAGGAGATGATTCAAGAAATAAGGATGAGATGATTTGGATTTGTGATGAGAAAATGGATGATTGACCCTTGTGGAGGCGAGAGATTGGTTATGGATTGATTTTAGAGAGATAGAGGTAGAAGAAAGAAGTATTCATATGAGACAATGTGATCGTAACTTACCAAGGACATTGCCTATGATCCAAAGATTGGAGGAGATTCACTAGGATAGCAGAGTAGTCGGTAGAATGTTTTACATACTAGTAGTAGTTGTGTATTTGTCTTATTGTTCATTATAGTAGTCAAAGTATCTCCTTTCTTTGTTGTTCTTTAGTTTCTTTACTATTTGTTGTTTTCTGTAGTTTGATTATGGTAGTATTTTATTTTAGAATTGTTCTAAAATTATCTACTGTTTTTAGTATTGTCTGCTAGATCGATTGATTTTATCTTGGAGTCAAAGATCTATCATAAATAATCGCTTTACCTTTATGGTAGACGTTAGGCCTACATACACTATACCTTCCCCAAACCCTACTTTATAGAAGTACACTTGATATGATGTTGTTGTTGCACTCTGACATTTGAGACAATATTAATTTAATATAATGTGAGTTAAGAGTATAATTTTTAGATCATGTAATTGAAAAAATTTATCGATAATGGAGATTCATAACCAAGCTAATTCATAGATATTGAATGCTTGTGATACATAGTTAAACCATTGCTTATGAGAATAAAAGTTCATGTGTTGATTGGAGATATAATATATTGCGTAAAACAATACTTGTATTTGTTAAATCAATAAATTATGACTATTTTTCCTTTTCCAATAATTCAAGGTCAGGATTCAAATATTTTTCATACAATAACATTTGATGTTCAAGATATGATTAATAGATATTCCATAACTAACAATGATGAGTTTTTAAAATAGATTAGGATACATCTTAGATTTTCTAGAACGAGGGGAGTGAATATGCAACTAAGAAATATGTTGTGAAATATTATTAGTATGATTTGAGTGATTCTTTATCGGGAAAATAAAATACACGCCACATTTTTTTATTAAAGAAGGTTTAGTCCAATGATTTTTCTAACAAGATTTTAATGAGGCGGTTAAAATTGTGTGTTACTAGATGCATATACACTATTTATTTGACAATTTTTTTCCTGCTAATTTTTTATACTACGGTGTTATCAAACGGAAAAAAATAAGCAATATCACAAAGTGAAATAAAACAAGAAGAAGACACAGAGATTTACATGGAAACTCTTGATGGGAAAAAAACCATGGGAAGAGAAGAAGGAAATTTACTATAATGGAGAGGAATACAATGAGGAGATGAAAGTCTCAATGAAGTATATCAACTGTCCAAAAAAAACCACTAAATCGCACTTCCATAATACTTGCATACAAAATTTGGGTCACAAACTCTAACAATCTCCACCTTGACACTAATTGTTATTATGAAGTCAAATCCGTTTCGAGAAAACTATCCACCTCTTCCACAAAATACCCTAAGGACACATCTTAACTATTGAAACCAACCAAGTCCAAGTGATGCTCAAAATTAGCACTTGGTAGTGTCTTTGTCATCATATCAGTGGGGTAATCATAGCTACTAATCTGTATTATCACAATATCACCATGAGCAATAATCTCATGCATAAAATCATATTGGACATCTATTTTTCTGCATCCTCTCATGAAATATCTGATCTTTTATAAGGAATATAGCACTCCGACTTTTGCAAAAGATTATAGTAGTCTGTAACTCTTTGATAAGTTCACCTAGTAGACTCTTAAATCAAATAGATTCCTTACAAGCCTCTATAATAGCCATGTACACTACCTTGGTGGTTGACAAAGCAACTAAAGTCAATAAATTAGCTTTCGAATTGATACCACAATCACCAATGGTAAAAGCATTGCCTCTCTTATCAAGGTCTCCTTAAAAAGTAAAATCAACATACCTGACCTATAATATCCCAAACTTTTCTTAGTTTAGTTCAACTCATAATGCATCCTCAATGGTATTAGGACCTAAAAAATATAACCAAGTGTTGGGGTCTTAGTCTTATTTTTGGCCTCTTAGCTTCAACGATTTGTAATTTAGCCTTCCCTACACCATGATGTATGTTTTGGAGTTAATTCATGTTTAGGAGTGTGAAGGGCATGTCTTGAGGAAGTTTTAGATTTTTTAGACTAGGATCGAGGCACGCTTGGATTTTTATTACAGAGCCTCACCGCAATTATGGCGCATTGCGGTGGTATAGTGCCAAGGCTCTTGGTGCATTGTGGTGGACCTCAAATGGGTGTTCTAGTTATGAATTGAAATTCCTGAGGTGCAGTCTTGTCTTTTTCCATCGCCCTAATTCATAATAACCCGGGATTTAGGTTTATTTTGGTCCTTATATACCCAAATTCACAATTTTACGTTTAGGAACAAACCCTAATCATTCTCCCAAGTTAAAAAACTTCCTTTCTTTTACTTCAAGAAAATGTAAGATTTCAAGCTTCACCATCCAAGAACTTTCAAGAATGTTGTTCTCTTTCAAGATTTAGGTATAAAAGGTATTTGTGATGTTAATCCATGCGCTATTTTCACCCATGGAGTCCAAGAACCTATTTTTATATTAAATTTTGAGTTATTATAAAATTTTATATGCTTCAGATGAATTACCTCCATAAAGCTCATATGAATTTTGATTATGTGTTGTCTTTATAAGTGTTTTGATGGAATGGGACCTTTACATGTTAAATGATATATTTTCAAGTTAAATTCATAACTCATGGTTTAGTTTTGTAATTATGTTATTATCACATTATTACCATGTTTAAGTTCATGACTCGCTTGTGTTTGATGAAATGCCAAAGTGATGGATTTTGAATAAAGACTCCCAATTATGGTTTCAAAGCTTTCATGTGTCCTTATTGTTATTCCCATTGAATGCTGAGGGTTATGAATACCTAAAATTTAGCTTTTTACAAAGTTTTAGTATTTGCAAAATGATTTCAGGTAAACCATAAGAATTATCCATTAGTCAATTATTGTAATACTCTGTACTTTTCTTAGTTCTTTTCATCTCATAGTGCATGCATAGTAGGATTTGTACCTGAAAATTACACAAAGTGTTCGGGACTTAGTATTATTTTTTGTCTCTTCAATTTGAGGACTTTTAAACTGGCCTTCCCTACCTCGAGATGTATGTTTTTGAGTTAATACATGTTCAAGGGTTTAAAGAGCATGTCTTGGGGCAGTTTCATATTTTTTGGACGAGGATTGGGTTGTCTTTGGATTTTAATTCCAGAACCTCATTGCAATAGTGGCGCGTCATGGTGGTTATAGATGGGAGGCCTTCATCGCGTCGTAGTGAGTGTTTTCTTCAAGTTCTTGATTCATAATTGAATGCACGTATGATGATCTTTATCCTAGCATGTTAAGTTCTTATGAGGTAAGGAATGTTTATAGAAATCACTTAGAAAAATGCTGATCTAAGAGCCTTTGATTTGTTCAAAGTTTGGTATTCCATTTACAAGGGTCAACTTTGAATGTGTATGACTTTTGATATATAGAGTTTTTCATAACAAGACCTACCAAGTTATAAAAATTGAATTACCTTTCCAATGATTCACATTTCATTTTAATACGATACACGAGATAAATATTATGATTGTTTTTGTCAGAACCAGTAAGACATCAGTATAAGAACGCATTGCGATAAGCCTTCAATCTGCATTCCAATTACGAATTTTCAGATTCAATGATTGAGGGGAAACTGGGTCTTTTCCCACCTCAACCCAATTCATAAATCCATGACATAAAAATTCAGTTAGGGAATTATTTGCCCATATTCTTCAATCTCCTCCCAATAAAACCCTAACCCTCTCCCATTTTCATAAAATTCAATTACATTCCCTATAGGAAAACTAAGAAATCAAGTTCCCAAATTCAAGAAACTTCAATAAATCTTCAAGAATGGTGCTTCTTTCCCCAAGAAAAGAAGATTAAGTTATGTGGGAGTTCTTCCATGGGTCCCTTTTCACCCATGGAGCTCAAAAATCCTTTTCTTTCAATTATGGAATGAATCTTCTATGATTAAGGTATATTTTATATTCACGAATGAATGAATTTCATGTTTTCAAAGTAATTTAAATTTTATTTCAGCCCATGTATGATTCAATGCAAGATTTAATTTCCTCATGCTTGAATTTGAATTTCCCAAGTCTCATTTCATGTGAATTCCATGTTAAGTCCCCAATTTATTATTTTAGTCATGTGAACATGCTATTTCTTCTTGTTTACAGAATTCCCATGTTCAACCTTATGATTGTCATATGTTTTGTGGATTGTTCTTGTTTTGGGTCTTTGAAGCATGATTTTCATACTACAGTTTTAAGTGTTGATATCGTGCCTTATAGAAATTCAGTGTTGGTGGGTTATGAATACTCGATACCTATGTGATTTACAAAAATTCAGCTTTTCAGGTGTTCGAACAGTTAATCCAAGAATCTTATCAGAATACTCAGATATTCATATTCATGATGAGAACTATCAGTACATATAAATCCCAAAATTATGGTTTCAGTATTGCAATTATTCTATTCCCATATGTTTCACTCACTCCCATGCTTAAGTATATGAATTTCAAGTGTTTGATGAAATGTCTAAATAATTGAATTTTGAAACGAGATTTTCTATTATGGTTTTATAGCTTTCATATGTTCCTATTATTTTTCCACTGAGTCCAGGTGGATTGTGAACACCAGCTACTTAGTTGTTTTTATAGTTTTCAGAATCTTTAGAATGGTTTCTAATAAAACATGAGTCTTGTCATTCAGTTAGTATAATGTTAAATTGTTGGATTAGTTAAGCTCAGTTAGTCCAGTAATCAGTGTCAGTTACGTTGGGAGTAGGATTTAACGCCAATAAAATGCAGGACAGTGGCTTCCCTGTCAGTTAGGTAGAGTCGTTAGTAGCCGTTCCTGCATTCTAGAAGTACGTAGTTAGCGTGGGATTAGGAGGCACCCATCAGTTTAGGCTTGACTACCTCCTAGGGTTCATCCGTCAGATTAGGCTTGACTCCGCCTAGGGGTCACCCGTCAGTTTATACTTGACACTCTTGTTCTTCAAGCATCAGTTAGTGGATCCACATAGCCCTTGTCAGTACTCGTGGCATAGTACTAACACTCTTCGAACTGGGTTACTGGTTGGACCCCAATCAACTTAGGATGGGGCATGTTGGTTAGATGATACCTCATACAGTCTCAGTTCAGTATTCATTACAGAATGCAGTTCAAGTTTGAATTGACCATGGCATATAGTTTATCAATTATTCAGTTATCAGATTTCAGTATTTTAGTTTATAGATTATTTCAAAAATATATATATATGCTTGGTCTTAAATTCTCAGATATCACAGTATTCATGCCCTTATGCTCAATATATTTGTATATTCAGATCCTTGAGTTATGTCGGTTTCCACCACAAAGTTTCAAATGTAGTATTTATACAGTACCCATGTTTTACGATATTCTAGCTTCACTTCTACTTATATTATAAAAGTAAAGTTTTAAGAAACTAAGTGTAGTAATTTACCGGCTTATCAGATTACATTTCTTAGGCTTGTTTTAAAGATATTTAATATTTTAGTCTATTTTAGTCTCTTGGTAAGTCTACTTACATTTAGCATGCATGCTTTAAGAATTCATATAAAATCAGTTTTAACTATTGCATCACCCCCACTTAATCAGTACATTCCAGAAGTACTGATACACATATACGTATATGTGGTTACATTGTTTCATAATGTAGGTACCATTTGTAGTCCATACATATAATGACACATAAATACACCCTGTTTGCCAGATGGTGCTTATGGCCCTAAAAGAACACAATCTAACTAATGAGATGGTACCTGCTGTGAGCACTGGACATTACACTTGAAAATAGAAAACATATGCAGGAGTAATCTAAAGATGACATAAGGTTTTAAAAAACTAAATACCGATAACAATACAAAATCATAGTTCTGAACGTCAGAAAACTTATTTAAAATACAAGAAAAACAACTGAACATCTGTCTATCTATTTTTGAATATCTGAAAGCCTCTAAACGGAATGACTATGGATTTAATGGGACAAGGCCCCAACTAACTCCCGACTGACTAAATAACTGAAGTTTTGACATAACGAATATAAGATAAAATTGTCATCCAAGTATGAGGACTCACCACTGCTGTTGATGCTGGCTAACTAATCCTGTCTAATCTTGATTAAGAAACTAAGCATCCAAATATATGATATAAGACATCATAGTATAAGAAATGAGTATACAATCAGTACTTTAAATTTACTGGTATATGAGATGAGGTTAGGCTAAAATGCATGGGTTAACTGAACGCAAAGTAATAACTGGATGAATAACATGAGATAACTGAGTAAACATTCATGAAAGATGAATTACTGAAAGGGTGTGGATATGTAACGCCCCGAGTCTATACCCAGGATGATACACGGTACTCATATTCTCAAAGGAGGACAAGCTAATCCAGGACTGGTACTTGCTGCAACACCTGAATAATAATACTGTAAATATGAACATATTTGGAGAAAACTTTCCATAAGGTTCAATACTGAAATAAAATTGAATACGATATAGCAATAAAAAAACCAAAACATCTGTCTAAAAATACTCTAGTTTTAAAAGCCTCTAAAGTATCTGAAATATGGAGTTGAAGGGACAAGCTCCCAACTAACTCCAACTACTAAAACTATACTACTAAATTGAAATACTAAATAAAATAATGATGTCCTTGAACTATGCGGACTCACCATTAACTCTAATTGCTAAAAATTTAAACTGCTAAGGGTGCTCGGGAGCCCGTGCATTTGAACCTATGATATAAGACATCATAGAAAAAGAGAAAAGTATGCATCAATACTTTCAATGTATGGGTATGCTAAGTGAGGTAGGCTGAAAAGCATGGGTTCATATACATGAACAATACTGGCTAAATGATATGAATAAAACTTAATATGAGTAAATGTATGAATACGTATAGTATATCTGAGAACGTGACAACACTGAATACTGATTAACTAATTTCTGAGTTTACCGAATACTGTACTACTGAGAACTGAATGACTGTATCTGACAATCCTGATTCTATGGAACTATATTAAGTTTCGTACTGAGCTAAGTGACTGTGTTTGACAATCCTGAATCTAATAAACTGAACTATGTTCTGTACTAAGACTGAATCAGAAATTGAGACCATGGGAGGTAATCATCTAACCGACATACCCCTTTCTGAATAAATTGCTGTCTAACCTGTACACCAGTAGGAAGGGTGTCAATATTGTGCCATGGGTAAAGACAAAATGTGAGTTAACCCTCTCCGATAGGAAGCTCTTTCCTCAACCCTCACTGACAGGAAAACTCAAATGATTAGTATCAACCCTCATAATATCTCCCAGGAAGATATCTCAACCTATGCTGGCTACGTAGTTCTGTAATGTAGGGATTACAAATAAGGGTCAAACGTTCTACTGGCAGGAATGCCCCCATCCTTGGTTTTACTCGCTGTTGAATCCTACTCCCAACTTAATGGATACTAAACTATTTTCCTAGTTCATACTAGGCCTGAGTGAACTGTCACTGAGTTTACTAAGATTCCATTGACTGATGGAATACTACTGAATTCTATTAGCTGATTGAGCTTACTGAGGTTTGAACTGAATACTGAAATAGACAGGACTAATATTGAGTTTACTAAGTTTTCCTGAGTATTGATGATCGTGACATGACTGAGACTATTCAGTAACTGATCCTGGCTCAAGGTCAACATCTAAAATGTCGGGTATTAAATACCTCCAGGACTCGATAGCATGAAAATAAAGCATGACATGACCTTACTTAGGATAAAATGCACACTTGATTCATAATGGATCTATAGAGGCATTTTATCAAACACTTGAATGGCATGAACTAGTATACATGCTATCATGATATAATCTTACAAGTACATTCACATGAACAACTCATCAAACCCCTTGTAAGGAACTATATATCCAAATAGTATTAATCAACACATGGGCCACAATTTTAACTCCAAGTTTACAATTTAAAGACTTCCACATGAATCCAAATAATACTAAACACATAATAACTATTTTACACATAAATCTTACATTTAGTCATGGATTAAAAACCCAATCAACATTATAATCATGAATACACTTTAATCCAATCATGAAAATCATGAAATCAATTTACTCAATGTTTTAAAAGAGTTTCTTGGACTCCAAGGGTGAAAGGAACCCTTGGTAGAACACTTCAAATAACTTGGTTGCCAAATTCCTGAAGAAATTGGTGAAAATCTTAAGTCTTGGACTTGACATTAAATCACCTAGGGTTCCTGTTATTAAGTAATTTGAGAGAAAGTAAGTATATTTTGCACAATATAGGTTGAATATATTGTTTAGGGCATACTACAGGTGAGAAAAAGACCCTAATACCCATGAGGAAGCAACTTTTTAATTACTAAAAACTGGATTATCGATGCGCAGACCGACACACTGCTCATTGGTATCAACATAATGTCCAATGCATCGCATCGAGATGCTTTGGTTCACTGTAAATTGCCACTGGGAGACAAGTAAATTATTGATTGACACGATGGAAATGCGGGAAGCCAAGAATTCATCGATGCACTATTATAGATTCCCAAATGTGGTTCAAATTTATCTCCAAAAATGTGTAACTCATCCGGGAACACCTACTAACATTCCTAATCATTAATAAATCTAAAGATCACTACTTTAAGGTCATAATAGTCGTGAAATAGAGTTTCCATTTACGAAGGCCAAAATAATACTATGTTTGAATACTTAGCTTGAATTTTCTAAGTCTGGGACCCCTGAGTATGCTTACAAGACTGAGTTAAGCTTCGGATTTTGTGGAGTCTTACAATATTTCCCCATTGGGAACATTCATCCTCAAATGAGACTGATTAAACTGAGAATACTGAAAGACTAGATTTAGACACTGGACATGTATAACTGAAGCATGATTTCTTAACTGAAATTACTAATATAAAAAATTATCAAACTGAACAGGCATATCTGATGCATGCGTGTATAGCTAAACATAATTCATGAATGCATGACTGGGATTACTGATAATCTGAGTTTATATATTAAACATGCATGCCTGATGCATGAGTATATTACTAAAACGATTTGTGAATGCATGATTCAGTACGCAACGTTAATTAATACCAAGATGGTAGCTATATTTGAACATGAGACTGAGTAAATTCAAGGGAAAATTGTTACCTTGAGCTGAGTCTAAATTTGTGAAGAAGAGGTGAGGATACTTGGTGTGCATGTATGCCTCTACTTCTTAAGTAGCTCTCTAAATGGAATGATTTCCCCAAAGAACTTTGACTAGAGGGACTTCTTTGTTCCTCAGTCCATAAATTTGAAAATTAAGAATGTTGACTTGGATCTCTTCATAAGAAAGGTTGTTCTGAATATCTATGCCCTCTATAAAGACTACAACTGCGGAGTCACCTATGCACTTTATTAGAAGGGGGTCATGAAACACTAGATTTGAAACAAAGTTTGTAATGCCCTGAGTCTCTACCCCGGATGCTACACAGTGCTCATAATCCCGAGGGACCACAAGTGAACCCATGACTGGTACCTGCTTCAATAGATGAATAATAATAATATAAATATACAGAAATTAGGTAGAAACTTGAAATAAGGTTCAATACTGAGCTAAAACTAAATATGGTAGGGCAATACCAATACTGAAACATCTGTCTAAAAAATACTCTAGTCTAAAAACCCTAAAAATTATTTAAAATATGGGGTTGATGGGACAAGACCCCAACTAACTCCAACTCCTGAAACTGTACTGCTAAACTGATGAAAATAATTATGTCCTCGAACTATGAGGACTCACCATTATCTCTGACTGCTAAAAATATGAACTGCTAAGGGTACTCAGAAGCCCGTATGTTTGAACCTATGATATAAAATATCGTATCGCAAGAGAAAAGTATGTGTAAATACTTTGAACGTGCTGGTATACAAAGTGAGGTAGGCAGAAATGCATGGGTTTATATAAATGAACAATATTGGATGAATGGCATGAATACAACTAAATGAGAGTACATGCATGAATACGTATACTATAACTGAGATCATGACAACACTCGATACTGAATTTTAATATTTATTAAATGATATCTAAGTTTACTGAATACTGTACCACTAATAACTAAATGACTATATCTGATACTCCTATTCTGTGGAGCTATACTGAGTTCCATACTGAGCTGAGTGACTTTGTCTGACAGTCCTAAATCTGTAGAACTGAACTAATTTTTGTACTGAAACTTAATTAAAAACTGATTCTGTGGGAGCTAATTATTTAACCGATATGCCCCTTTCAGAATAGATTAGGGTCCAGCCTAGAACCCCAGTTGGAAGGGTGTCAAGACAATGCTATGGGAAAGACAAACTGTGAGTTAACCCTATCTGATCGGAAGTTCTTCTGTCAACCCTCATAAAATCAGGCATGAAGATATCTCAACCTACGTTATTTTGTAAAGCAGAGATTGCTACTAACGGTGAAACATTCTACTGGAAGGAATACACGTATCCCTAGGTTCGTTCAATTCTGAATTCTACTAAAAAATGATTTGATATTGAACTGATTTCCTATTTCATAGTAGGCCTGACTGAACTATCACTAAGTTTACCGAGTTTTGATTAACTGAAGGAATACTACTGAATTATGTTAGGTCATTAAGTTTACTCAGGTTTGAACTGAATAATGAACAAGACCAGACTAATATTGAGTCTACTGTGTTTTCCTGAGTCATGTAACTGACTAAGAGTACTACTGATCATGACATGACTGAGACTATTCTTCAATTGACATTGTCTCTAGGTAAATATCTAAATTTTCGGATATTAAATATCCTCAGGACTCGTTTGAATGAAATAAAGCATCACATGACCTTACTTTGTATAAAAATGCATACTTGATTCATAATGAATCTATCGAGGCATTTTATTAATCACTCGAATGGCATGAACAAGTATACATGATAACATGATATAATCTCACTAGTACATTTACATTAACAACGCATCAAACCCCTAGGATGGAACTATATATGCATATAGTACTAATCATCACATGTGCATCACAATTTCAACACCAAGATCACAATTTCAAGACTTCAACATGAATCCACATGATACTATATACATAATAACTATTTTACATATAAATCTTCCAATTAGTCATGGATTAGAAACCCAATCAATATTATAATCATTAATACACTTGAATCCAATCATGGAAATCATGAAATCACTTTACTCAAGGTCTTAAAAGAGTTTCTTGGACTCCAAGGGTGAAAGGAATCCTTGGATGAACAATTCACATACCTTGGTTTCTAAATTCCTGAAAAAAAATTGTGAAAATCTTGAGTCTTGTCCTTGAAATTAAATCACCTAGGGTTCTTGTTCTGGAGATATTTGAGAGTTATTAAGTATATTTTGCTAAATATAGGCTAAATATCATGTTTAGCGCTGAATAGGGGTGGGAAAAAGACCCTAATAACCTTAAGGATGCGTAGATCAATGCGTAGACCGATGCACTACATCATTTCCATCAACGTGATGTCCAATGTACCGCATCGAGTCCATGTTGGTTCACTAAAAATTGCCACTGGGATCCAAAGAAAATATTGATCGATGTGATGGCCACCACGCCGCACCGAGATCACGTCGATGCACTATTTTGGATTCGCAAATGTGGTTTAAATGAGGTCCAAAAAATGCAAAACTCATTCGGGAACACCTATTAACATTCCTCCTCATTAATCAATCTAAAGATAGAGATATTAAGGTCACAAAAGTCATGAAATAGAGTTTCCAACTTATGAAGGCCAAAATAATTCTAAGTCTTAATACTTAGCTAGAATTTTATAAGTTTAGGACCCTTTGAAAACTTAAAAGACTGAGTTAAGCTTAGGATTTTGTGGGGTCTTACATAGTATGATGCCACGAGTACTAATAATGGCTGTTTGAATCCACTAAGCTGCTGAAAAATCAGAATGTCATGCCTAAACTAACAAATGAAACCTGGATAGAATTAAGCCCAATCTGACAGGTGACCCCTTGGAGGTAGTCAAGCCTATACTAAAGGGAGACTTCTCATAACCCATGTTGGCTACATAGTTCTAGAATTCAGGGATTGCTACTAACGAGTCCTCCAAACTGATAGGGAAACCTCCATCCTACTTTCGCTCGGTGATAAATTCAACACCCAACTTAATGAAACTTATTTTAGGGTTGATCTAATCTTAATTAGTTATGATAACTGACTGAACCATTACTGTTTATGGTTTATCTATAAACCATTCTGAAAATATTGTAACTGATTATGTAAACATCTATGTTTTGGGGTATTCATAACACCAGGACTCGATGGTAATATCAATAATAAGACATGATATCAGTTAAAACCATAATAGGTAAGCATTACCCCAAAATCATTACTTAGGCATTTTATCAAACACTTGAGGCTTATGATTTAAAGCATGAGGATACTTTAAAACATATGTCACTTACATAGCTATAATACTAAAAGATAAACTAGGGATTTAAAATAAAAACATCATCAATCTAACGAGAAAAGTTTAATTCCAACAACAACTCCTTGTAAACACCATATATAATCGTAAACCATAAAGCTTTACGGAGATAGTTTTATTGTAAGCATGTAAATTCATGATTCAAAACATAAAAAAAGGTTCTTGAACTCCATGGTGAAAGGAAACAATGGATGAACATCACACATACCTTAATTGAAGATTTCTTGTAAGTTCTTGGTGTATTTCTTAAGAATAGATTTTGAAAGTTGAACGGGCTAGGGTTTGTTATTGAGAGGGAATGTTTTCAATTGAGTCAAAATATGAAATAAGAGGAAAATAATGCTTTTTTGAGACCCTAATACTATGTTATGGATATTCTAAAGTGAGGGACAAAGATATAAATACCATCGTAGACCCATAAATCATTAAAAGGAACTAGGCACCTGACGCGATAACCGATGTAGAAAGTCGATCTTGTGATTCAAAATGCAATGCATCACGTTGGACCCTTCTGATGTGATTCCTAGTGTGATGAAACTATATCGCATTGTTCTTCTATTTATACCAACCATACATGGCTCAAACATTGAATAAAAAATCCAAAACTCAGCTAAGACATCCTATAAACTATCCCGATCATGAGGCAACTTAAAAATCAATGTTCTAATATTAGAAAGGTAGAAATTAAAATCATCAATGTTTAAGGGGATTTGGCAATAACTAAGTCTTAACCCTTAGTGAAATTTTTAAGTCTTGGATCCCTTTTGAATGGAAGAGTAAGCTGAAACGTGATATGATCTTATAGGGTTTTACAATATCTCCCTTTTGAGAACATTAATCCTCATATAAGACTGGTTAAGCTGAGTATTACTGAGGTACTTAGAATACATGAATATGCACAAATGAAACATGATTACATAACTGAGTCTAAACATAGTGACTAACTGAGCCAATTCGTGAATGCATGCAAAGGCATGAATATGATCATATGACTGGAATTGAGAATGGAAAAAAGATAATATATGAAACAATTGTTACCTTTAACTGAATCTGAGTTTGTGGAGAAAAGGTAAGGGTACTTAGTTCCCATATCTTCTTTTTCTTCCCAATTAGCTCTCTCTACGGATGGATTCCGCCAATAATCTTTGACCAAAGTATTTTCTTTGTTCCTTAGTCTACACTTCTAATGATCTAGGATTTCAACTAGGAGTTCTTTGTAAGAAAGGCCATTCTAAACATCTAAGTTACATAAAGGGACAGTGATAGTTGGGTCACCAGTACACTTCTTTAACAAGGACACATGGAACACTGGATGCACTAATGCAAAATCTGTAGGTAGCTCAAGCTTGTAAGCTACCTAGTTATAACGACTCATGATCCTAAAAGGGAAAACATATTGGGAACTGAGCTTCCCCATCTTGCCATGCCTCTTCACTCCCTTCATGGGAAAAATATTCAAATAGACTAAATCCCCAACTGCAAACTCAATATCTTTCCTATGCACACTACATAGAATTTCTGATGGCTTTAGGCTGTCTTAATGTAATACCCTGAAAAATCAAAACCAATATTAGAGACATATACCAAGCTCATGTATAGTACATCACAATTATTTTATAGTTTTATGAGTAGGTTAGATGTATATTAAGGCTTCAAATAACTCCCAGCTATAAGACGAATCAAAACATTCTTTACCAATTGAATTCTTGATAAGGATATTGGTATAGTCAAATTCAAACAAGTATATATCTCATTGTACTTGGAATTTTTGAGCTCGGGACCTATAATAGATATATAATTGAATTATCTTTCCAATGATACCAATTTATCCTAAATTCGAAATTGGAGCAAAGAGTTATTCCTATTTTACTCTAGCATGTCAGGCTGGAAATAGTGCGACGACATTCATGGTAGCTTACCATATTTGTGATGTGATACACCCAAATTACAACTCTCATTAGATAGTGCAAGTGGACACTATCAAATATAGAACTCAACTGGGTTGGGTGTCGAATTCCACAGGGAATACCATAATCACTAAGTATTGCGATTATTATTAGACTGTTGATCAAAGGTTCCAAGGTAAGGGTGGTTTCAGTTTAGGTGCACAATAATATTATAAGTGTAACGATGAGATGATATGTGTAATAATATTTGATCACGGAGAATGACAAGTTAGGGTTATGTCCACCTTGTTGCTTCTACTTCTCTATTAACTATGAGTAATACAGATTTTAATCATGCATGCACTTATAGAGAGATGTATTCCAATTCTAAATCCAAGTGTTTTTCAACCATCAAGGATTTATACACCTTAGTTCTCTCGAATCCAAAGTGTACAACCAATTGTACAAAATCTCCAAGAAGTTAATCCTGCTAGGGAATTAACATGTAAAATAGAGGTTGGAAACCCTATTTTCTTGTCACACTCTCTTTTCAAAATAGTAACTTTTCTATCGAATGAGTTAGTGCTATAATGGCGTATTCCCTATGTTTGCAACCATGAGAATTTAATCAAAATAAAGAGAGTAATGATATAAGTGGATTAACACATCATAAATTCAAAAATCCATAGCAATAGAGAGTACACTACAAGGTTTCCATAACACTAACAAATAAGCTTAGCTACTCATGAATAAAACAGAAATCAAGATAAAAATATTCATCATACCAAAACTTAGAATGATCTTGGTGATAAAGATGACTAGCAAAATCAAGAGAGAAACACGTTTCTCTCTCTCTGTCCTAAAGCTAAGCTGCTTTATCTTGTTTTCAAAATAATACAGAATGTGAATCCTCCCTAAAATTTCAGCAATAAGGCTTTTAATAACATCCTTCTCTAATAAATTACTACTGCATCCTTAACTAATTATAAACATTGAGTTTGCCCAGGAAAAAGTTTCCATGCACCACATTCAGTCCAAGAGCTGCTTTCCTTTTTATGTGAAGTTTTCCTTTGCTGTCCACAGGTCCCCAAAGGGTTGCAATCTTCCTCATTAGTACCTAAAAAACATGCTAATCACATAGGTCAGATCACTTAACTAAAAATAGACTAAAAGTGCGAGAATTATGTATTTTATCCTCAAAACTTAGCTAATACATGGGTAAGTTATGGTGCTTAGATGTATAAATATGCCCAACATCATGATGCCCTATCAGGAAGGTCATCAGCCTTAGGCAGAAACCAGCTCCTAAGTGATGACATACCGGGTAGCTTACCACACTTGTGACACCCTATCACGAAGGTCATCAGCCTTAGGCAGAAACCAGCTCCTATGTGATAAAATTCATGCTAGCTAAACACACTTGTGATGCCCTATCACGAAGGTTATCATCCTTAGACAGAACCCAGCTTCTAAGTAATGACATTCGTGGTAGCTTACCATACTTGTGATCCCCTACCACGAAGGTCATCAGCCTTATACAGAAACCAGCTCCAAATTAACGACATTTTGTGGTAGCTTACCACACTTGTGATGCCCTATAACAAAGGTCGTCAGGCTTAGGCGGAAACCATCAATTCAAGTTCCTATGTGACTACATTTTTGATGGCTTGTCACATTTTTTTGAAATTATGTCACAAATATTGTCAGCTATGATTTTCAACAACTGGGAATTTATTTCATTAGGGTATTTCGGTCTTTTCCTTCACCTTCCACGACTTACAACCCTAAAGAGGCATAATATTTCCCATTTTTCTTTAGTTAAGCATCCTAAAAACCCTCTCTTATACTCTCAACCATAATATTAGGGTTTCCATCAAACTCATCTCTCAAAAGAAAGATTCAAGCCTTTTTCTAAGATAATTGAGAATTAAGTTTCCCAAATCCAAGAACACACCAGAAAATCATCAAGGTTTCCTTTCTAAGGTATGCGTAGTGTTTATCTATGGATCCAATCGGTTCATAGAGCTCAAGAACCATGTTTTAAATATCATTTTGTAAAATTTTATGGTGATATGAGTATGTACATGTTGACGATTGCTATTTAAGTTTCAATGTGATGTCTAAAGGTGTTTTCATGGAATATATATATTTGTTAATTGAAAACCATGAACTTTAGGTGGTTTACTACGGTGCAAGTATGAAACTCCCCTATGCCTTAAAAAATGCATGCAAGGTGTTTGATAAAATTCTTATGATGCTAGAAATTCATGTTTGTGTAGTTCTATGAAATCTAAATAACAACTCCATGTTAGATATATACTTCAATATGAATCCCATGCTTTTTATGTGTTGCTATTGTGGTGGTATGAAGCATGTAAAATAATGGAGATATACAATATATACACGGAATATATTTATGCATTCCATACAATGTGTAAGATGTTGAATAACTATATGAAATATGATATCCCATACTTATGATATTATGAATTCTGGACTCAAATCTTGTGATCAAGTCATGTCATATGTGTCAGTTTCCTTGTATCGAGACTTGGGGGTATTCATACCCGAAAACTATAGCTGTGTTCCTAGAGGCATGTTATGTTTCACGATATACAAAATCAAGCCATGCTTCAGTAGAATTCAGTAAGTCATGTGACTCAGGAAACCTCATGGTCTCAGTCGGTTATCAAATATCAGTAATATTTTATCAGTCAACAAAATTTAGTAAGTTCCACTTATGTATAGTTAGTTAAATCATGTTCAATCTCTTCAGATCGGAGTAGGAGTTAGCACCGGGTTAACCCAAGGATGGGAACTCACCTGTATATAAGGGTGTGATTCTTAGTAGTCATCTTTGCATTCCAAAACTACGTAGCCAGCATAGGTTGAGACATCGCAACTTGTTATATGAGGGTTCCCACCGTTCTCACTAAAGTTACCTATTATATGAGGGTTGCTCACATGTTGTCTTTACCAGAGGTGCGGTATTGGCACCCTTTTAGTCAGGGCCAAAATTGGACCCCATCTTAGCCATAATGGCACATATGGGGCATGTCGGTTAAATAATTACCTCCCACAATTTCAAACTCAATCTCAGTAAAAGAACTAAGATATACCTTCAGATATCAGTAGACTAGGACTATCAGATCCAACTAAATTCAGTTATACCACAAAACTCGGTTAGTTCCATCAGATTTAAGACTGTCAGATACAGTCACCCATGTTATCAGAACGACAATTTCAGCCATGTCAGTTATTAGTAAACCATGTATTAGCATATAGATCTAGCTATCTCGTACCTATGGTCTTAGTTACTATGCATGTATGTTTACACTCTCACATTTATATCAACCAGTCAGTTAGCATTGTTCATACATGTAAACCCTTTTATATTAGCCTGCCTCACTCATATACTCCGTATTCCAGTTGTACTGACGCATTTGCGCTATGGTGATTTCTTTTACGTTACAACATAGGTTCAGAGAGACGAGCTGCAGATCAGTAGTAGCATCCATACATAGAGTTGCAACGAGTCCTCATTCATTTGAGGGTGATATTATTTTATTTTATTCATTATTTCAGCTCAGTTTTGCTAGACGGAGTTAGTTGGAGACATGCTCCTTCAACTCCTTATTCAGACAGTACTTAGAGGCTTTCAGATTAAGCATTCAGACTTTTGTTTAGATTTGATTTAGTCTTCATCTATTTTGGGTATCTTTCCCCCATATAGATATTATGTTTTGATATTTTCTTTATTTAGTTGAACCTTATGGCCTACATGTTTATGTTTTCTGCATTATTATGTTATATATGCAGTATACAAGTACAGATATCAGCCATGGGTTAGCTTATGGTCTCTCGGGGTCATAAGCACTGTGTAGCATTTCGATTCAGAAAATTAGGGTGTTACAAATTTGGTATCAGAGCCTAAGGTTCAATAGAGTCCTAGGATGTCTGAAAGCCGCATCTAGTAGAGTCTTGTACATGGGTGTGTTGCATCCCATATTTATGTACAGAAAGATATGAGATATTTTAGGAACAGTTCCCTTTCTTTAGTATTCATTCCATGCTAGTAAGAATAATTTCAAGTCAGTGTCTCAGTCTAATCCGCTCTTTTATTAATTCAGAAACATGCCGCCAAAGAGAAGAAAACAGCCAGCTCCTCAGCCCGAAGATCCTTTGGGCGAACATGTTGATCATGCTAGTTCAGGACCGCATTTACCGCACTTGCTCTGTCTATAGCTGCCCAGAATGAACGACCAACAGTCGTTCTGACCAATCCAGTGGCTAATTCAGCAACAGTTAGGATTCGGGACTTCACCAAATGAACCCTCCATCTTTCTTTGGGTCTAAGCCAGACGATAATCCTTAGGAATTTATTGATCAAGTTCAGAAGGTTATTGATATCATGGGAGTCACTTCTTCTCAGAGTGCCAAGTTCGCCGCATACCAATTGCAAGATGTTGCTCACACTTGGTACAAGAAGTGGTTAGTAGAAAGGTTAGAGGATGCAGGTCCTGTTGAGTGGGAAGAATTTGTAACGACTTTCTTAGACAGATTCTTTCCCCAAGAGCTGATAGAGGCCAAAGTTCTTGAGTTCATCAATCTCATGTTGGCAAATATAATAGTTAAAGAGTATTCACTTATATTTACATAGCTATCTAGATATGGCCCTCATGTGGTTGCAGACAACAGGGCTAAGATAAGCAAGTTCATGTCAGGGGTGAATGATAGCGTGGTCAATGAGTATAGGTCTGCGATGATGAACAGTGATATGACTTTAGCCAGGATCATGACCCACTCTCAATAGATAAATGAGCAGAAGGTTAATACTAGGAAAAGGGAGAACAAGAGAGGAAGAGAAGGCAGTTTTAGTTTTACTCAACCAAAATCAGAGTGAGGAAATCTTTTGCTGTTTTATCCTGAGTCAGTAGTTCTAGCCCCTTTCTCCATTAGTGACCCATTATTGATGTTTTCATGGAATTTATATGTTTGTTAATTCAAAACAACGAACTTTAGGTGGTTTAATATGGTGCAAGTATAAAACTCACATGTGCCTTAAAGAATGTATGCAAGGTGATTGATAAAATGCCTATGATGCTAGAAATTCATGTTTGTATGGGTCTATGATGTCTAAATGAAAAGTCCATGTTAGCAATATACTTCTATATGAATCCCATGCTTTTCATGTTTTGTTATTGTGGTGGTATGAAGCATGTAAGAGATTGGAGATATGCAATATGTACACGAAATATATCCATGCATTCCCTACAATGTTTAAGATATTGAATAACTATATGAAATATGATACCCCCTACTTATGATATTATGAATGGTGGACTCAAATCTTGTGATAAAGTCATGTCATGTATGTCAGTTTCCTTCTATTAAGTCCTGGGGGTATTCGTACCCGAAAAATATAGCTATGTGCCTAGAGCCATGTAATATTTCACGATGTACAAAATCAAGCCAGCCATGTGACTCAGAAAACCTCATGGTCTCAGTCAGTTATCAGATATCAGTAGTATTCCATCAGTCAATGGAATTTAGTAAGTTCCACTTATGTACAGTCAGTAAAATCATGTTTAGTCTCTTCAGATGGGAGTAGGAGTTAGCACCGAGTGAACCAAAGAATAGGAACTCACTGGTATATGAGGGTGTGATTCTTAGTAGTCATCCTTGTGTTCCAAAACAATATATCCAGCATAAGTTGAGACATCGCAGCATGTTATATGAGGATAAATGAGGTGTATTAACCTTGTATATGAGGGTTCCCACCATTCTCACTAGAGTTACCTGTTATATGAGGGTTGCTCACATGTTGTCCTTACCAGTGATGCAGTATTAACACCCTTCCAGTCATGGCAGAGATTGACCCCATCTTAGCCATAATGGCACACATGGGCATATCGGTTAACCAACTACCTCCTATAGTTTTAGAGTCAATCTCAGTAAAAGAACTTAGATAGGTCTTTAGATATTAGTAGACCAGGACTGTCAGATAGAGTCAAATTCAGTTATAGTTGAAAATTCAGATATTTCTATCAAATTTAAGACTGTCAGATAGAGTCACCCATGTTGTCGGAACTACAGTTTCAGCCATGTCAGTTATCACTAAACTATGTATTAGCGTATAGATCTATCTATCACGTACCCATGATCTTAGTTACTATGTATGTATGTTTACACTCTTACGTTCATATCAGTCAGTCAGTTAGCATTGTTCTTGCATATAAACCCTTTTGCATTAGCCTGCCTCACTCATATACTCAGTACTTCAGTTGTACTGATGCATTTTTCCTATGGTTCTTTCTTTTATGTTACACCATAGGTTCAGAGACATGAAATTCAGATTAGCAGTAGCATCCATCCACAGAGTTGCAGTAAGTTCTCATCCATTCAAGGGTAATATTATTTTATTTCATTTATTATTTCAGCTCAGTTTTGCTAGACGGATTTAGTTGGAGACATATTCCTTTAACTCCTTATTCAGACAGTACATAGAGTTTTTCAGATTTAGTATTCAGACTTATGTTCAAATTTGATTCAATCTTCAGCTATTTTAGGTATCTTTCACCCATACGGATATTATGTTTTGACAGATTCTTTATTTAGTTGAACCTTATGGCCTTCATGTTCATGTTTTCTGCATTATTACATTATATATTCAGTGTACAGGTGCTATATTAGTCATGGGTTAGCTTATGGTCCCTCGGGGTCATGAGCACCGTATAACATTTTGATTTAGAAAATTGGGGCGTTAGACTAAACCTCTCCCTGATCAACTAAACTTTATCCATAGCATCAAACTCTAAACCTAGCCCTATCAATGAGTCTTACCTACCACAAGCCAACCAATAGGAGATCTATATCTCCTCTCATAAAAATCCTCAAATAGAGCTATCTGAATACCAAAATAATAACAATTTTTGTAAGCAAACTTAATTAGTGGCAAGTTTTTGTCCCAACTACCTTTAAAGTCAATAACAAAACGTCTCAACATTTTCTCTAAGGTATACATGGTCCTTTCTACCTGAGAATCTATCTGAGGGTGAAAGGTTGTACTAAGACAAACTTGGGTACCAAGACACTTCTGAAAAGCCTTAAAAAGTGAGGGATAAACTAAGTACCTCTATTTAAAATGATGGATACTGGGACTCCATGCAATCTATCTAAATCTCTAATATAAAGCTTGACATAATCCTCTACTAAATATAAAGTATGTATTGGGAAGAAATGAGCTTGTTTGGTCATCCTATCTACTATAACCCAAATCGAATCATGCTGATGACGCGTACAAGGCAATCCTATCACAAAGTCCAGGCTAAACTCTTCCCACTTCCAAGTGGGAATGTTGAACTCCTGCATCATACCACTAGGCCTTTGGTGCTGAACCTTAACCTATTGATAATTAGAATATTTAGCTACAAACTCCAATATCTCTCTTCATTCTAGACCACTAGCAGATTTCCCATATGTCATGGTACATCTTAGTATCTCCTGGGTGAATAGATTAACGCGCACCATGTACTTCTGCAAGAATTCACTTCCTCAAACCATGTACCCATAGAATACATAGTGTACCCTGGAAATGCAACACACTATCTCTCTGTTCGGAGAAAGCCTCAAGTTTTTAATCTCTAACTGACTCATTCAACTTTACTAGGTTGGGATCCCTATCTTGATTTTCTTTCACTTCAGCAACTAAAGAGGATTCAGAACTATTCTAAACCCAAACACTACCCTTAACTGAGTCAACCAAACAAATGCCTAACCTGGCCAACTGATGAACCTCCTGAACCAACTTCTTCTTATCATTCTCAACATGAGCTACACTACCCATAGACATTCTACTAAGGGCATCATCCACTACATTGGCCTTGCTTGGATGATACAAAACACTCATACCATAGTCCTTCACTAATTCTAACTACCTTCTCTAGTGAAGATTTAACTCTCTTTGTAAAAATACATACTTTATGCTTTTGTGACCTGTGAACACAACAACATGCACCCCATAAAGATAATGCCTCCAAATTTTATAGGAAAAAATAATTGCTACTAACTCAAGGTCATGGGTAGGATAATTACTTTCATGGGGCTTAAGTTAACTAGAGGGATATTCTATTACTATACATCAAAACACAACCCAAACCAACTCTGGAAACATCACTTTAAAAAACATACTCATCTAAAGCATCTAGCAAGGTTAAAATTAGGGTTATTTGACTTGAGTCTTCATCTCCTAAAAACTCTTCTCACTAGAATTTGACAATAGAAACTTGACTTTCTTTTGAGTCAATCTGGACATAGGGGATAAAATAAATGAAAATCCTTCAACAAATGATCTGTAAAACCTAGCCAAACCCTCTAAACTCCTGATATCTGATGGAGAAATGGGTTTGGGCAAGTTTCTCACTAGTTCAGTCTTTGGAGCGTCAACTATAATGCCAACGCCGGAAATATTATGTCCAAGGAAAGCTACTGATATTATCCAGAACTCACACTTACTAAATTTGGTGAACAACTAATTGGCTCTTTGAGTCTACAATACTATTTTGAGGTGGTCTGCATGATCAGTTTCATTATGAGAATATACAAGAATGTCATTTATGATGACTATAATGAACATGTCCAAGTATTTCTTGAACACTCTGTTCTTCAAGTCCATGAAAGTTGCTGGGGAGTTCGTTAGTCCAAAGGATATGACTAGAAATTTAATATGACCATAGCGAGCTATAAAAGTTATTTTTAGAATGTCGCATTCTTTTACTCTGAGTTGATAAGAGTCTGATATAACATCTACATTAGATAAGTAACTAGAACCCTAAATTTGATTGAACAAGTTATCAATCTTAGGGAGCGGATAGTTATTTTCTATTGTGACTTTTTTCAACTAACGATAATTGATGAACATTCTAAGAGAACTAACTTTATTACAAAAAAAAATGATTGGATCGCCTATAATATTTTTTACCTTTTTAACCATGTCAAGGAACTCCTGCGTATCTTCATCAGACTTGAATTCCAAAAACTGAGGGGGATTCATTTGGGTGAAGTCCTAAATCCTAGCTGTGGTAGTATTATCCACTAGGTTAGTTATAATAGAAGATGGTTAATTATTTTGATCTGCTACTAAGTGGGCTAGAGTGGTGAATGCGGCTCTGAACTTGACATGAGAAACATGCTTATTCAGAGGATCTTCCTAAATAGGTGGAGCTGCGAGCTAGTTCCCATTTATTTTTCTGTATTTCTTTCTCGGAGGCATATTCTATAAATTGAAGAAAGATTGAATTAGAAAGAGAGTTTAAGTTGAGCTCATGCTCACTTGTATGACATGAATACTGAAAGAAGGGAAAAGTTTCCTAAAATATCTTGCACCCTTTTGTCAATAAGTTTGGCGTGCTTCATACCTATGCATAAGACTCTACTCAACGTAGCTTTTCGAATCCCTATACCACTTTAAGAACTTAGGCTTTGATACTAATTTTGTAATGACCCAGAAATACACCCTGGTTTTCACATGGTGCTTATATCCCTAATAGAACATAAGCTAACCCATGAGCTAGTACCTGCTGTGAGCTCTGAACATTATACATAAAAAGAATGTACAAAAGTAATCTAAAGATGCCATGATTTTTAAGAAAACTAAATATTGATAAAACTACTGAATCATAGTTCTAAATGTCTGAAAAGGTACTAAAAATATTGGCAAAAATAGTTGAACAACTGTCTATCTATTTTTGAAAGTCTGAAAGCCTCTAAACTGACTAACTATAGAGTTGATAGGACAAGCCGCTAACTAATTTCGACTGAATAAATAACTAAACTACTAATCTAACTAAATATAAGATTAACTTCTCCTCAAAGTATAAGGACTCACCACTGCTGTTTATGCAGGCTAACTTATCTTGTCTATGCTCGATCGGGAAACTCAGCATCCGAACCTATGATATAAGACATTATAGCGCAAGAAATAAGTATGCGATTGATGATAGGCGAATTTACACACCTATGTCAACATATTTTTCCCATATTTTAGCCTAGTTTTGAGAACAAATTATCTATTTCATGCACTTTTAGTCCTTTTTCCTGTAAATGAGCTAACGAACATGATTAGGAAAGTTTCAGGTATAAATGATGCAAAATACAGGATTTTATGGCTTACTTGACGCAAAAGAAAGCTCATGAACGAAGGAGAAGGAAGTTGGACGCCTAAAGGACCAAATCTGCTGCATGGGAAATCTGTCCCGGGCTAAAACAACATTTCTGAAGACTTTGGGGACTTACAGACACATAGCTGGAAATGGGCAATGATACATTAACCTAGTACAATTGGGTTATGTATTTCATTAGTTTATTTGGATTATGATAATGTTACATTAACCTAGTACATTTGGGTTAAGTATTCCATTAGCCTAGTAGGATTTGGTTATTTGTTTCATTAGCGTAGTAGGAGTAGGATATGGGTATTATAAATACCCTATCATGCTAGAGATTTTAATGAATTCCTCCCTTAGTGGAGATAATCATCTTTTGACATTCTTCTATCATTCTATTCTCCACTTAATTCAACAACCAATTTTCTTCCATCCCTCTCATCTTCCACTACAAACACTTCTAATCTACTCTTCTATTCTTAAATTCCACAACAAGAGAATCGTTACTTGCCAAGGAATCACACCACACGCCTAGCACCTAATCCACACGCCATTACTCAACATTGTGATATAATAACAATGCCAATCGTGATCTCCTTCGCATTCATGGGTAACTAAACTTCTTTGTTGGGGTTATGGAAGCCGAATGAGTTACTATCTATTGTTGTGAGTTTGTGAGTTCGAGACACGTATATTGCTTATATCATTATTCTCTTCATCTTAATCTACATTATTTGCGGTTGCAAACGCAAGAATACGCCAGTCTAATATTTAACTTGTTTGAGAGAAAGGTTATTTGTCTGGAAAAGAGATAATGTCAAGTTAGTAGGACACCCTTTCATATTAAAAAGCTAGTGCCGTAACTGGACTAACCTCTTGGAGAATTCGTACCGTTAGACAAGCTTTAAGCTCGAGAGAGTTAAAGTGAAATAGTCCTTGTTTAGGTCGAGAGACGCTTGGATTTACCATCGAATACAATTCTCAATAAGCAATTGCATGTCAAGACTCTACACACTCATAGCCAATAGAGACGTATACCTCAAAATGTGGACATAACCCCAACGCTTCAATTCTTATTGTTTACAACCAACATAACAATCACTCTCTTTTTACTTTATTATTTTCAGCTTTTGTTTACTTTACTTGCAAAACAAGAATCCCCCTTCTTACGAGACTTGCACCAAAAGTGTAGTAATTTTACTTACTTGTTGGCCAAGCTATTCCCTGTGGAATCGACAAGCAACCCAGGTTGGGTTCTATATTTTCTAACGACCGCTTTACTCTCTTACGAGAGCTGTAGATTGCGCGTTATCAAAAATTGGCGCCGTTGCCGGGGAATATGAGTGTCAATCAAGTTCGTGATAATTACTAGACCCTTTGGTCAAAGATTCTCATACTTTTACGTTTAGTTTTTGTTTGTGTTTATTGCAGGTTTTTCTTTTAGTGCATGCCCCATACTAGAAGTTCTGGTCAACCATTATTACCAATCAATCCTGAACCACAACGAATTAGAAGAATGGAAGCACAAGCTAAAATCGATAGGATGGCTGCTCAACACGAGCAGACAAGATTAGCTGCTCTTGCCACTGCTCAAGTCCAATAACAAAACATTGATAATCCTGGGTGAGCAACAAATCCTGATGATGAGGATTTAGGTGGCGATGAGTTGATAAACCCAAGGCATGTCGCTGAAACTGCAACACCTGCCAACAGAAGAGGTCGACAAGCTCGGTATAGATATGATCGCCAACCATTGCAGCCAGCTTTCGACGATGATGATGATGATCTTGATGGTGCCGGAGCCACTGGAGCTATAATTCCACCACCATTAGCGCCCGGAGCCAAGTTCAACATCACAAGCACCATGATTCAGTTATTGCAACTCAAGGGATTATTTGGTGGACTAGCAGGCGACGATCCGAATATGCATCTCAACAATTTTATTTCTACATGCAAGTCTTTTGACAATCCTGGTGTTGGTCAGAATGCTATTCGATTACGTCTATTTCCATTGTCTCTGTCTGGGGAGGCAACACTATGGTTGAATGGGCTGACTCCTAATTCAATTACAAATTGGAGGCAATTGAGAGACGTTTTCCTAGAAAGATTCTTTCCGCCATCCAAAAGAGCACAACTGCAAGATGAAATCAGCAACTTTCATTAGCTTCCCACTGAAGTTCTTCATGAAACATGGGAGAGGTTCAAGACAAAGCTAGCGAGATGCCCAAACCATCACATGACTAATGTTCACCTCATGGAGATCTTGTATAGAGCCTTGAATTCAATAACTAAACCAGTTGTGGACAACGCAGCTGGAGGTTCTTTCATGGACCTCACCTTTGGTCAAGCAAGCAATATGCTAGATCGCATGACAAAGCAAAGTAGAGCTTGGCATACCAGGGATTCTGAGGTAGCAAGCCCCACTTTATCTATTGGCATGTCTGCGGACCAAAGAAGAAGAGAAGAAGAACGTGATCAAGACATGGCGCACATGAAAACACAAATGGATCTTCTAACAAAGCATTTATTATCAGGGAATACCGAAAAAGTAAAAGCTGTGGCGCTGAAAGGAAGAGACGAATCTGATTCTGAAGAGGAGGCCAACTACTTGAACAATTAGGGGGGTTTCCGTGGGAATGCCCAAGGAAACCAAGGTCCGAACTATTATGATAAATCTGGAAGCAAAGACCAAGGAGTTGGAAGAAAAATAATGAAAAAAGTGGTTTGTACGTTCCCCCTGGTAGACGTGATACCACCACATCTAATTCTATGGAAGATCTGATGGCTAAGTTATTGAAAGAAGTGGAAGCAACGAGCGCAGGAGTTAAGGAGGTGATTGATGATTTGTCCTCCATGAAGCAACTAGTTGATTCTCATTCCACTTCTATCAAGCAAATAGAGCAGCAATTGAGCCAACTTTCAACAGCATTCAATCAAAAAAAGGCTGGCACATTACGGAGCGATACTCTGCAAAACCCAAGGAATGATGGGTCATGCATGGCCATCACTACCAGAAGTGGTAAGGTGTTGGAAACTTCAGCAAAAGGCAAGCAAGTGGTTGACGAAGTTGTGGACATGGATGTTACACCTAGTGGCGTTACAAAAGGAGAAGACGCCGCAACCACTATTTCCAACGTCAAGAACGCTACACCTAGTGACGTGCAGCCTGAAAAAATGGAAAAACGGAAGCAAAAGGAGAAGAAAGCCACGGAAAGAAAACTTCCATACCCACCACCACCTTTTCCCCAAAGACTGAAGAAGCTGGCCGATGACACTAAGTTCAGCAAATTTATGGCTATGTTGAAGCAGCTGACCATTAATGTTCCATTGGTAGAGGCACTTGAACAAATGCCTGGGTATGCGAAGTTTATGAAAGATCTTTCGACTAAAAAGAGGGCAGCAAGTTATGAGCTGAATGATGATGTGCATCATTGTAGTGCAATTGCTACCCGATCGATAGTTCAGAAGAAGGCCGACCCCGGAGCTTTCACTATTCCTTGCACCGTCAGATCTGTGAACTTTTCCAAAGCATTGTGTGACTTAGGAGCCAGCATCAAC
Source organism: Capsicum baccatum var. pendulum (assembly GCA_030864225.1). Lineage (NCBI taxonomy): Eukaryota > Viridiplantae > Streptophyta > Magnoliopsida > Solanales > Solanaceae > Capsicum > Capsicum baccatum. Next base: position 44,292,521 of record CM061550.1, read on the forward strand.
TTGATGCCATTATCGATCTACAAGAAGTTGGGGGTAGGAGATCCTACACCAACTAATATGAGGCTTGTTATGGCGGATAGGTCGGTAAAATGACCGGTTGGTATTCTATGCGATGTCTTGGTAAAGGTTTCTTCATTTATCTTTCTAGCAGACTTTGTCATCTTGGATTGTGAAGCAGATTCAGAGGTTCCCATAATCTTGGGACGCCCTTTCCTTGCTACGGGAAGTGTGCTCATAGATTTGAGAGCTAATGAGCTTTCATTCCGAATAAATGTCGAAGTGGTTCGCTTTGATGTTTGCAAATCAATGAAGCAACCCAAAGATCTGAGTGTATTTTCTGTGGCTGATGTTGACTTTGATGATGAGAAAGAGTTAATTACAGAAGAGCAAATTCTTGATGATCCTTTGGAGGTTTTGCTCATGAAAGGAGAGAATGATGATGCTGAAATTTGTGAAGAAGATATTTGTGCTCTATCGGGATCAGGGACATATCGCTATACTCCCAAGAAGCTAGATCTTGATCTCAAGAATCGACCCACACCACCAGCTAAGCCATCAATTGAAGAACCACCCACGTTAGAATTGAAGGAGCTGCCAAGCCATTTGAAGTACGCATTCTTAGGAAGCGGAAACACTCTTCCAATCATAGTGGCAGCCGATTTGGGTGAACAACAAGTTGCAGCTCTTATTGCAATCTTACGCAATTATATTAGAGCTATTGGATGGACCATTGCGGATATTATTGGTATTCCACCTGGGATTTGCACACATAAAATTCAGCTTCAAGAAAAGTGCACACCCACCATTGAACATCAAAGGCGTTTAAACCCACCAATGCAAGAAGTGGTGAAGAAGGAGATTATCAAGTGGTTAGACGCAAGAGTTGTATATCCTATCTCTGATAGTACATGGGTAAGTCCTGTACAATGTGTACCCAAGAAAGGAGGTATGACGGTGGTCGCGAATGCAAAGAATGAGCTTATTCCACTCAGGCCCGTTACTGGATGGAGAGTATGCATGGACTACCGCAAGCTGAATTCTTGGACGCTCAAGGATCACTTCCTCATGCCATTTATGGACCAAATGCTAGATCGATTAGCGGGGAAAGGATGGTTTTGCTTCTTGGATGGTTATTCAGGTTATAATCTGATTTGTATTGCACCCGAAGACCAAGAGAAGACAACGTTTACATGCCCATATGGTACATTTGCCTTCAAACGTATGCCATTCGGGTTATGTAACGCACTTTCAACATTGTATGATGTCTATTTTCTATTATATGGTTGAGGACACTTTGGAGGTATTCATGGACGACTTTTCAGTTATTGGTGAGTCTTTTGAAGCGTGTTTGGCAAACTTGAGCATGTCATTGCAACGATGTGTAGAGTTCAACCTTGTGCTGAACTGGGAGAAGTGCCACTTCATGGTAAACGAAGGAATAGTTCTTGGCACAAGATCTCCGAAAGAGGAATAGAGGTTGATTGCGCAAAAATAGAGGTAATCGAGAAGCTACCGCCTCCAATCTCGGTGAAGGGAGTTCGTAGTTTTCTTGGCCATGCTGGGTTCTATCGTAGATTCATCAAAGACTTCTCCAAAATTTATTGTCCATTGTGCAAATTATTGGAGAAAGATGCGAAGTTTGACTTCGATGACGATTGCTTGAAGTCATTTGAGTGCCTTAAAGGAAAACTCATTGAAGCCCCTATCATGGTAGCACCAGATTGGTCTCTCCCATTCGAAGTCATGTGTGATGCTAGTGGTGTAGCCGTTGGTGCTATTCTTGGTCAGAGAAAGGGGAAATTATTTCATCCTATCTATTATGCGAACCATGCAGCTCTTAGGTATCTAATGAAGAAAAAGGATGCAAAACCAAGGTTTATTAGATGGGTATTGCTGCTGCAAGAGTTTGATTTCGAAGTCAAAGATAGAAGAGGTTGCGAGAACCAAGTGGCTGATCACCTATATAGACTCGAGAATGAGCATGTGGGGCAACCTGAAATTCAGATTGATGATGCATTCCCTGACGAGGAGATATTAGCGACAACAATGGAGAAATTACCATGGTATGCCGACTTTGCAAATTTCGTGGTGAGTAATTTGCTACCCACCAATTTCTCTTACCACCAAAGGAGGAAGTTTATGCATGACGTTCAGCACTACTATTGGATGAGCCTTACTTGGTTCGAAGATGCGCGGATGGTATAATTCGACGATGCATATCCCATGAAGAAGTGCCTACTATATTGGAAGCATGCCACACTTTGCAATTTGGAGGGCATCATGCAGGAAATCGAACGGCAAGAAAAGTATTGCAAAGTGGATATTATTGTCCTTCGATATTCAGAGATGCATATGACTATGTGAGGAGGTGTGACCAATGCCAACGGAAAGGTGCTATTTCAAAACACCATGAAATGCCCATGTCCAAAATTCTTGAGGTAGAACTCTTTGATGTGTGGGGTATTGATTTCATGGGACCATTCGTGAATTCTTTTGGAATGAAGTACATCTTGGTTGCAGTGGATTATGTTTCGAAATGGGTTAAAGCTGTAGCATTGGCCGATAACGAAGGAAAGCGTGTTGTAGCGTTCTTAAAAAAGAATATCTTCTCTTGCTTTGGAGTACCTCGTACTATCATAAGTGTTGGAGGATCTCACTTTTGCAACAAGTTATTCAAATACGCATTGGCCAAGTATGGTGTCAAACAACACAAGGTAGCTACGCCTTATCATCCCCAAACCAGTGGACAAGTTGAGGTTTCCAATCGTGAGATCAACCAAATCCTTGCCAAGACGGTTAATGCAAATAGGAAGGATTGGTCTCGAAAGCTAGATGATGCACTATGGGCGTATAGGACTGCATTAAAGACACCCATTGGTATGTCAACTTATCAGCTAGTTTACGGGAAGGCTTGTCATCTACCCACCGAACTCGAGCACAAGGCATTGTGGGCATTGAAGCAATTGAACTTGAATTGGGATGACGTGAAGAATCTGAGGTTGGAGCAGTTGAATGAACTAGATTAATTCTGTCTCCATGCATATGAAAGATCAGATTTATACAAGGAGCGGATGAAGAAGTATCATGATCAGCGGATTGTTCGACGAAACTTCCAAAAGGGTGACATGGTACTACTCTTTAACTCAAGATTCAAGATCTTCCCAGGTAAGTTAAGATCGAAGTGGTCTGGTCCATTTAAGGTTATCCAAGCCTACTCGTCTGGAGTAGTTTAATTGGAAGGCAATAAAGGTGTTGTCTTCAAAGTGAATGGCCAACGTGTTAAGCCATATATCGGTCCTCTTGACTCGATGAATGACATGGACATCACTTATCTAGATGAATTCTAAGTACTCGAGATTACTACGTCGAGCCACGACAATAAATAAGGCGCTAGATGGGAGGCAACCTATCGTTTTATCGTTTTATCGTTTTATCGTTTATCGTTTTTCCTTTCATTCTAGTACTTGTTTTGTTTTGCTAAACAAAAAAAATCCATAAATAAGAGTCGTGCCACGACCAAAACTAAGGCGCTTGGTGGGAGGCAACCTATCGTACTAATCGTTTTCATTTGGTTTTGAGCAAAAATAGGTGCAAGAGGTATTCAACGAGGAGATTGATTTCAATTGACGGTTTGGACGCATTGTATGGTAAAGTTGGTAAGTTAGGAATGGTGATGCATAAGGCTATGGATTGAGCATTTCTCATGCCAAAATAGGCATCGAGGAAGGCTAGGCCTTGGTAAATCTAGGCCACGAACGACGCACAACCTATCCTATAGCCTAAGGTCTCGGAATCTAGTGCGCTATACACTATGCGCCGCCTATTCCTAGGTATGCTTTTGACAATGCGCCGCCTATACTATGGCATTTGGTCTCAGTATCTCATATGCCATAGACTATGCAGTGCATATGTCTACAAATGCCATAGACTATGCGACGCATATGTCCCATTATGCCATAGACAATGCGCCGCATATGTCTTTGATATGCCGAGTCTTATGCGCCACATATATGGTGTTTTTGTCTTCAAATCCAATTGTAAATGGGTCATAACCTGACCCATACTCTTCCTATATAAAGGGGACTTAGTTTTATAACACAACCACATTAGAAAATACCCTAAGGGCGCCGCATAACCTCCCAAATCCTCTCAAAATTTTCTTCTTTTGCTCTTCCAATTCACAACACCATCTCCACAAGCTTCAAGCAAGTAAGTACTCTCTTATTCTTCATTTATTTCTCGTAAGTACTACGTTGCTATGTTTATTATGAATTACTAAATCATATAAGATTGTTGGTGATGTTCATGTGTTTAGATTGTTGTTGCAAAATCATGTGAGTAAACATGTACGTAGGAATTCTTGGCTTGTTTCCGACTTGAATTCGGTTTCAATAGCATTGTTATGATAATTGCTGAATTGATATAGCTATAAATATGGCTTAAGATTGTTGTTTGGATGCTTACATGTTAGAATATCCCGGCCATCAGGATAAGATTATAGTGCCTATCGACTTAGGAGGTTGTGCTTGTTGTAAGAATAACAATTCCATGTGGTAACCCCTATGTCGTAGTGTTGATATATATACCATGAAAGTAGTCTAATGGCTGCAAATAAGAGATGCAATGCTGATTTTCTTGTCAGAATACAATCCTAAAACGTATGTCGACGAAATCTGAGTAAATCGACTACTTTCACCTCACTGATTTGCGTAACAAAATTAAGTGTGGGGTGGTACCCCTAGTGCTTGCATATAGATTGTATCAAGTTAGATTGTGCTACAACTTACATTATTTCTAGTCTCAGGTACAATGGCACCTAAAGCAAGGCAAGGCAAGGAGAAGGCTACCACGTCCCAAAAGGGAAAGAAGAGAAGTCGAAAAGACCAAGGAGAATCATCCTCAGCACACCTACCACGCAGAATGTTCGGAATAAAATGGGTTCTTGAGGAAGAAGCCGAAGCATGGTACAACAGCAACAAAGAAAGAAAGTATGTGCACGTCGACTTGATCAATAAGGAGACCTTAGCAAAGAAGGAGCCGCGAATGTTGGCAAAAATAATGGCTTTGAAGCTGGATTTCATCTTCCGTGAGATGGGAGAGTGTAATCTTGATCTGAAAAGAGAGTTTTATGCCAACTGGTCGCCGAACACAACAGGCAATGAAGTTAAAATTCGGGGCCAAGTGTTACAGCTCACTGCGGATTGGATCAACTCTTTTCTTGGCTTACCTTCACTCGACACAGCACCATTCAAAGAGTTGTACAACAGGCCTCCTTATAGAGCGATACGACACACGCTTTGTGGAAGTAGATCAATGGCAAGGTGGGGCAGACATAAAGAAACAGGCCGACACATCACCTTCCCCTATGCTCCACTGAATGGGGAAGCAAGAATCTGGATGCGCATTGTCAACTCATGTCTTATTCCTGGGACTCAATACACCAAGATATCGAGAGATAGAGTGTGTTTGGTCTATGATTTGATGACGAATGTCCCTGTCAACTTTGGGGCAATCATTCGATCTACCATGAGGAAGGCCAGACTCCACAAAAGGTCCCATTTCATATTCGGCAATTTGTTGACAGCAATGTTGCGGAAGGAGGATATCGAAGAGGAACCAGCTGACCACAAACTCCCACATAACCCAAAGAAGGTTGACCTCACCAAGGTCAAAGATGCTGAAACAACTCATGGTGTCAACCTTACTACTGCGGAGAGACATGCTCGTGATGAGAGTTTCTTCCGTCATATCTATGGTATGACACGATTCACTATGATGAGTGGTGGACGTGTTCCAACTGCTGAAGAGCTCTAACAGCTGGACCACGACTACCCAATGAACATGCATGCACGGGAGATGTGTGGAGTGGGCATATACTTTGAGGAACCTCTAGACGATGATGTGCCGACTGATGATGCTAGACGCTTGCCTGATTCCGACGAGGAGGAGAACTCTGACGATGACTCTTATGATGATTCAGACGAAGAGGGTATGACCCCCGACATTGAGGAAGAGTCCTATTAACCAGTTCTTCGTATTTATTTTTCACTAAGGGCAGTGTCCCGTTTAAGTGTGGGGTGGCGGTATCGCATGCTATACTTCTCTGTTTGCACCTATGTTTACTTTGTTTTTTTATGTTTTTTTTTTTTGTAAGTTTTTTTAGGAGTAAATTTTTTTAGCTTCGCATAAAATTATTTTGATAGGCAACATGAGATTATAACAAGAGTATGTGCTACAATTGTGACTATTGAGACGTTTGGGCTCTAGTTGTGACTCATTATGTGATATTTTGTGATTCAATTCCTTCACTTGTTGGGTTAAGAGTCTATATTACTTCCAATCAAGTCGACCATGTGCCTTGTGTGTGGGGGATAATAGTATATTCTATGTGTGTGGCTGATGCTAGAACTTGCCTGGTATGTATGCAAAGCGAAAATAAGGAGTGTAAGTTTAGGATATGATTTAGGCATTTCTTTGGCAACCTATATATGTTTACCTTCAGTTTTACCTACCTATTGATATCATCCTAGTCAAACCCTTTTGAGCCTTTAGCCTATTTCTTTGACAACCTCGTATGTAAGCCTAATCCATTTTTTTAGGACCGTAATTTGATCCAAATTCCTAAGTGCTTTAAATTAAAAAAGTCATGTGACAACATAAGAGGAAATTGGGTGAGTATGATGCTTTAAATTGTAATGGTGCTTGAATGTGTTATGAAAAAAAAAGTGCTATCATAAGAGGTATGCTGTGAAAAGAAAAAGTAAAAGAAAGCTGAAAAGTGAGTTGTTCTTAAAATTGAAAAACAGAAGAGGAGAACAAGGGTGGTAGAATAAAAGAAAGAAGAAAGGTTGAAAGAAAAAAGTGTCAATGATACAAAGTGATGTATTAAATCGCTTAGGAACCTAGTCACTATTCTTGGCCAAAATAGTCCTACCCGTCCCATAGCCTCCATTACAACCATCAAAAGACCTACTTGATCCTAATCTTAACATTCTGAAATTTAGTAGAGTAGTACACTAAGGGCAAGCCTATGGTCATCAGTTGCTACATATGAATTCTTTGTGAGAGTGAGAGCAAGGACATTTTGATACCCATATTTGAAAAATATTCTATACTTGTCAGTGATTATGGGTACTATATTGTGAGACACACATGGTTGATGAGTCCTGGATAGTTGTATATGATTCTATGCACCTTAACGTTTGCATGCGAGTCGATCACCATCACGAGTCTATGCTTGAGGTTAAATTGTTTCTACTTAGAATCGGAAAGCTACTCTTTGTTGATAATTGTTGTGCTTGTCTTGATAAATGTTTTGTTGTGTTGTTGTAAAAACCCTAAGTTGATGTTTATAAGGACATGATATGTTGTTTGAGGACGAACAAAGCTCTAAGTGTGGGGTGTTGATGATAGGCGAATTTACACACCTATGTTAATATATTTTGCCCATATTTTAGCCTAGTTTTGAGAACAAATTATCTACTTCATGCACTTTTAGTCCTTTTTCCTGTAAATGAGCTAACGAACATGATTAGGAAAGTTTCAGGTATAAATGATGCAAAATACAGAATTTTATGGCTTACTTGATGCAAAAGAAAGCTCATGAACGAAGGAGAAGGAAGTTGGACGCCTAAAGGACCAAATCTGCTTCATGGGAAATCTGTCCCGGGCTAAAACAACATTTCTGAAGACTTTGGGGACTTACAGACACATAGCTGGAAATGGACAATGATACATTAACCTAGTACAATTGGGTTATGTATTTCATTAGTTTATTTGGATTATGATAATGTTACATTAACCTAGTACATTTGGGTTAAGTATTCCATTAGCCTAGTAGGATTTGGTTATTTGTTTTATTAGCGTAGTAGGAGTAGGATATGGGTATTATAAATACCCTATCATGCTAGAGATTTTAATGAATTCCTCCCTTACTGGAGAGAATCATCTTCTGACATTCTTCTATCTTTCTATTCTCCACTTAATTCAACAATCAATTTTCTTCCATCCCTCTCATCTTCCACTACAAACACTTCTAATATACTCTTCTATTCTTAAATTCCACAACAAGAGAATCGTTACTTGCCAAGGAATCACACCACACGCCTAGAACCTAATCCACACGCCATTACTCAACATTGTGATATAATAACAATGCCAATCGTGACCTCCTTCGCATTCATGGGTAACTAAACTTCTTTATAGGGGTTATGGAAGCCGAATGAGTTACTATCTATTGCTGTGAGTTTGTGAGTTCGAGACACGTATATTGCTTATATCATTATTATCTTCATCTTAATCTACATTCTTTGTGGTTGCAAACGCAAGAATACGCCAGTCTAGCATCTAACTTGTTCGAGAGAAAGGTTATTTGTCTGGAAAAGAGATAATGTCAAGGTAGTAGGACACCCTTTCCTATTAAAAAGCTAGTACAGTAACTGGACTAACCTCTTGGAGAATTCGTACCGTTAGACACGCTTTAAGCTCGAGAGAGTTAAAGTGAAATAGTCCTTGTTTAGGTCAAGAGACGTTTGGATTTACCATCAAATACAATTCTCTATAAGCAATTGCATGTCAAGACTCTACACACTCATAGCCAATAGAGACGTATACCTCAAAAGGTGGACATAACCCCAACGATTCAATTCTCATTGTTTACAACCAATGTAACAATCTCTCTCTTTTTACTTTATTATTTTCAGCTTCTGTTTACTTTACTTGCAAAACAAGAATCCCCCCTTCTTTCAATACTTGCACAAAAATTTTAGTAATTTTACTTACTTGTTGGCCAAGCTATTCCCTGTGGGATCGACACCCAACCCAGGTTGGGTTCTATATTTGCTAACGACCGCTTTACACTCCTACGAGAGCTGTAGATTGAGCGTTATCAGAGACCAGTACATTAAATTTACTAGTATATGGTATGATGTTAGGATGATATTCATGTGTTAACTAAACAAAAAGTAATAACTGGCTGAATAACATATGATAACTAAGTAAGCATGCATGAAACCTGAACTACTTAAAGTGCAAAACCAAGCATGTAATCATTTTGAAATAATTTTTGAAATGGAAATACTAAAATCTTATAACTGAATAACTGATAATCTGCATTCTATAGTTAAGAAACATGAATAAAATTATATACTTATTACTAGACTGAGATTGTGGGGGGTATTATCTAACCAACATAACCCACTTTAAACTGATTGGGGGTCTGACCGGTAAACCCAGTTGGAAGGGGTGTCAGTACTATGCCACGGGTACTAATAATGTCTGTGTGGATCCACTAAGATTCTAAAACTCCAGAATGTTAGGCCTAAACTAATAGGTGACACCTGTCAAGAGTCAAGCCTAATCTGACGGGTGACCTCTGGGAGGTAGTCAAACCTAAACTAATGGGTAACTCCTCATAACACACGCTGGGTATGTTGTTATAGAATGCAGGGACTACTATTAAAAACTCCACCTAACTAATCAATTCTTAATGCTAAATTCTATTTCCAACTGCAAGACACTTATTTCTGGATTGATCTTAGCTTAACTAGTTATGATAACTTACTAAATTATTATTGTTTATGGTTTATCTACAAACTATTCTAAAAATACTATAACTGACTATGTAAACAACTAAGTTTTTGAGTATTCATAACCCCCAGGACTCGATAGAAATATCAATAATAACACATGAGATCATTTAAAACCATAATAGGTAAGAATTACCCCAAAATCATTAGTTAGGAATTTTATCAAACACTTGAGGGTTATTATTTTAAGCATAAGGATAGTTCAAAACATATGATAACTCACATGGCTATAATACTAAACCATAAAATAAGGATTTAACATGAAACATCATCAATCAAATGTACAAAGTTTAATTATAACAACTCCTTGTTAACATTATGTATAGTCGAAAACCATAAACATTTATGGAGATAGTTTTATTATAAGCATGTAAATTCATGATTCAAAAAATAAAAATAGGTTCTTGAACTCCATGGTGAAAGGAAACCATGGATGAACATCACACATACATTAATTGAATTCTTAGAAGGTTTTTATGGATTTCTTAAGAATTGATCTCAAAAGTTGAAAAGGATAGGGTTTGTTCTTCAGAGAGAATGATTTCAATTATATCAAAATATATAATAAAAGAAAAACAATGCTCTTTTACGACCCTAGTAACGTGTTATGGCTAATATAAAATAAAGGAACAATACTAAAATACTCTCCTGGATCAAAAAATCATTAAAATAAACTGGGCACCCAACGCAATATCTTATGCGGTGTATCGGTCTTACGACACGAAATTTGACACATCACATTGGACCCTTCCAATGTGATTCCATGAGCGACGTGACTATATTGCATTGCTTTTATATTTTTACCATCCAAACATGACTCAAACGACGATCAAAAATTCCAAAACACACTCGAGACATGCTATAGACCACCCCACTCTTGAATCAACTTAGAAATTAGCATTTTAAATATGGGAAGGTTAGAATTAAAATCATCAAAGCTTAAGAGGCTTTGGAAATGACTATGTCTTAATACTTAGAGAAATTTTATAAATCTTGGACCCCTTTAGCATGTAAGAGTGAGCTGAAATGAGCTAAGATCTTATGGGTTCTTATAATTTATCATGACCAGATAGTTGTAGTTTCCAGCCTGCAGGTGATGGGTTTTCCTATTTTGGGGACTTCAGTCAGATGTTCTTCTTTTACTTTACTTTATTACTCATATGTATTTATTAGTGGTAGCTGGAGTCATATCCCAGCTATCTATAATAAGTAAAGGATTCATAGTTGTCAGTAAAGACTGTCATGTAATTTCAGCTCTCTTATTAGCTTTATTAGATTATAAGTTGTATCAGTATTATATTTTCCTAGATTTTATCATGATTATATTTATGCATAGGAGAATTAGTTATTTAATATATTTTAAATCAATTGCTTAATAGTATGCCGGTTCATGGGTTAGCTTGGGATGAATTGTGGTTTCAAGCATTGTGTTATGACTAGGGGTAGTCTCGGGTTTTGATAAAATTGGTATTAGAGCACAAAGTTTAAGTATCATAGGATTTCTATGAATTTGAGTATTGTAGAGACTTATGGAAAAGTATGAAGATATTTGTACATTTCTTCGAGAGGCTACAGGGCATTTAGAAAATATTTTCCTTCTTTCATGTCTCAGATTGTGCAGTAGAAGTGTTCTATTAGAAATTTATACAGATCCCTATCTTTCTCTATTTGTGCCAACTCTGCCTTATTTTTTTACACAACTTAAATCCTTATAGACAGAGTTTTCTTAGACAATCCCAATAGATAGTTATCGGATTGCATACGGGTTTAAAAGAATTCCATCAATGCCCTTGTATTCAAATTTTTTAAAGTTTGAAATATTTCATTCATTTTCACAAAAATTGTTCTTTGATCAAAATTCTAATATACTTTCTGATCCCTTCACAGAATCCTATGATAGCAAATGACCGAGAGTTAGAAGAATGAACTCAGAAGTGTAGCAGCATTAAAGTGGGGATAGTGTTATCTAAATTTAGTGTATTTTGTACCCATGAAGCTAGTTGTATGAAAGGTGAATCTGTAGGCTTGAAATGGTGTATGCCATAATTTACGTTTGTTGATTTGAAATTATATTTTGTTGATATTGGATATGTTGGTGTAATGGTAATATTCATGGATAGGGAAAAATATAAGTTTAGAGATGTGATATTAGTAAATTTTGATGGAAATTAGTTTGGTTCATTAAAGGTTTTGTGATATTCATGTTAGGTGTTAGAATCTAAGTTTGAATCTTTGAAGATTGAGCTAATAGAATGAACAGTAGAGGTCCTACTTGGTGTGAACTAATAGTAGAGTGATGCTCTTAAAGATTTTAAGTTTGTAATTATTTATGATATGGTATTATGACTATTGTGGCTATAGAAAATTAAGAGTTTTATATTAGAAGGAAATGCTAATAGTAGGTTTTCCACTCTTAAGTATAATCTTTTAGGGTTAGTTTTGTATTTATGTTCATTGTTATATCTCAGGCTCTATGATAAAGTGGTTACAGTTTAGTTACAGTTTATTATGTTGTCCTACAGACTTAGAATGGCGTCTTAAAAATAAGGGGTATATGATATAACAACCAAGTCATACTCTCAGATTCTAGTAGTGATGCCAGTGTATTATAGAAAATAAGTAGTAAGGTAGGGTGGTGATTCCAAACCCATTCTTATCTCAATGCAATGTTTTTTCAGTCAGATCTACTCATGTCATACATGTATTTCCATGATCAAATTTTATGTTCATGCACATAATTGAGAATTATGTACTCTCCAAGTTCCTAGAATAAGGAGTTCCAGTTCATTCAGACGTACGAATCATATTCCACGAAATTTATGAGCACCAAACTTAGGTCATATAGTATATAACTCATGTACTCCTACTTTACAGTATGTTCCATGCTAGGTAATCATGCTATACTCCTAATGATTAGAAAAATCTAGAGCATGTCATGTATATCCTCAGTTTAGATCTATCTGATGAATTCATTATATTAATACTCTATTCCTTAGGCCTTAGTTATTTGTCAAAGTTATCCTTTCATACTTTAGGTCCTCATGTTCTAATCTTTCAGTGACCTTTTCTTAGGTCAAGATTCTGATGATGGAAAATTGTTTAGATGGGAAAGAGTAAGTGTTTCTTGTTTTCATGATTTCGTCTAGTATAATAGTGTTATGTGTGCACTTGGTAGATTTGAGTAGGCTTGAACATAGTGAGACAATTCAGTTCATCTCATAATTTAGTAAATATAGTAATCAGTGCCTATGTATATATTTTAAGTAGCCTCATGTAAAGGTGTAGTTTTGAAGTGGAACGTATTGTTGAGTATAAGCTTTCTGAATAATTCAGTTTGTTTTGCATGTAGTTTGGTTTAATATTCAGACTGACAAGTTCCTATGGTTTTTCATCATCCAATCTAGTCTTGTTAAGTTTCATGAATATGGCCATTCCAAGAGATAGTTTGTTCGTATTGATAAAAATTGTGAATCCAGTTTAGTTCATCCATTAGTTTTAGATTCTAGATATTCAGTCATTATTTAGCTTGTAAGCATCCCCTGCATTATCTCAGTTTTTTTGTAGTATTTAAGCCAAGTCACTATCATTCAGGGGATTAACGATCCCAAAGGTGAGGTGTTGCAATAACCAGAGTTTTGATGTTCTAACCCTCTCATCTTTTCTTCATGAAATCAGATCTAGTCTATAGAAATACTAACTTATAAGTTGACACTCTTTTTTTACCTCAGCCTTATAACCACTCTCATTCCATTGCATGCATTCAAGAAATCATTTCAATTTATGATACTTAATTGAAGTATTATGTCTTAACTCAGATACGCGATCATGTTCCAAGTTATGCATGTTCAGTATATGATCTCAGTTTCCTCAGTATTCTCACCTTAATCCATCTCATTCGAGGATGAATATTCCCAAGGGGGAGATATTATTACACCCCATACTTTTGTTAGTTCTATTCATCATCTCATAGTGCATGCATAAGAGTCTTAAAACCTAAAAATTTCACTAAGTGTTGGGGACTTAGTCTTATTTTTGGAGTCATAATTTTGAGGATTTTTAAATTGGCCTTCCCAACCCCAAGACAAAAGTTCTTGAGTTAGTACATGTTCAGGGGTGTCAGGAGCATGTCTCAGGAATGTTTCAAAAGTTTTAGACGAAGATTGGGTAGTGTTTTGATTTCAATTTTAGAACCTCACCGCGATAGTGGGGCATCGTGGTGGTTATAGTGGTGAGGCCTTCATTGCATCACAGTGAAGGTGTTTTCGACTAGTTCTTAATTTATAATTGAATGCATGTTTCTTGATCTTTATCCTAGTTTGTGAAATTCTTATGAGGTAAGGAATGTTTATAGAAATCACTTACAACAAAGTTTAGCTAAGAGCATTTGATTCGTCCAAAGTTTGATGTTCGATTCTACAAGGGTCAACTTTCAACGTGTATAACTTTTGATATACATTGAAATTTTAATCGAAAGACCCACCAAATTTTAGATAATTGAATTGTCTTTCCAATGATACAAATTTTGCCATAATATGATATCCGAGCAAAAAGTTATGAGCATTTTCTTCAGAACTAGTAAGCCACCACGATAAGACTATGTCACGATGAGCCTTCAATTGGCATTCCAGTTACTAATTTTTGATTTACATGATTGAGGGAAAATTGGGTTTTTTTCTACCTCAACCCAATTCATAAATCCAACACTTAAACCTTCTGTTAGGGCATTATTTTCCCAAATTCGTAGATCTCATCTCAAAGAAACCCTAACCCTTTCCCAAGTTTATAAAATTCAATTACATTCCCTTTAAGCAAACCAACAACTCAAGATTCCAAATTCAAGGACCTTCCAGAAACCTTCAAGAGTAGTGTTTCTTTCAACAAGTTAAGAAGTTTAAGGTATGTGGGAGTTCATTCATGGGTCCCCTTTCCTTCATGGAGCCTAAAAATCCTTTTTCTTTCAATTAAATAATGAATCTTCTATGATTATGGTATTTTGTACATACAAGAAAGATTGAATTTCATGTTTTCATGGTAATTTAAATGTGATTTCAGACCATGTATGATTCAATGCAAGATTTTATTTTGCTCATGCTATGAATTTGAATTTTCCAAGTCCAATTTCAAGTGACTTCCATGTGAAGTCACCAATTTATGATTTTAGTTATGTAATCATGCTATTTCCTCATGAATTTGGTGGATTGTTCATGTTGTGGATCTTTTAACCTTGATTCCCATACTACAATTTTAATTGTTGAAATCATGCCTTATACTTATTTAGTGTTGGTAGGTTATGAATACCCAATACTTATGTGATTTACAAAAATTCAGATTTTCCTGTATTCGGACAATTAATCCATGAATCTTATCCGTATACTCAGATATTCATATTCATGATGAGAATTATCAGTCTATATAAATCCAAAATTTATAATTTCTGTTTTACAATTATGCTATTCCCATATGTTTCACTCACTTCCATTTTTAAGTATATGAATTTTAAGTGTTTGATGAAATTTCTAAATAATTGAATTTTAAAACATGATTCTCTATTATGGTTTTATAGCTTTCATGTGTTCCTATTGTTATTCCATTGAGTCTTGGAAGGTTTTGAACACCCGCTATTTAGTTGTTTACATAGTTTTTAGAATCATCAGGATGGTTTCAGAAAAATAATAAGTTTTGTCATTCAGTTAGTATTGTGTTTAGTTGTTGGCTCAGTTAAGATCAGTTAGTCGAATCATCAATGTCAGTTCAGTTGGGAGTAGAATTTAGTGCCAAACGAATATAGGATAGCAGCTTTCTCGTTAGATAGGCAAAGTGATTAGTAGCAGTCCCTGCATTCCAGAATTACGTAGCCAGCGTGGGATGAGAAATTACCCTTCCGTTTAGGATTGACTACCTTTTGAGGTCACCCGTCAGATTATGCTTTACTTCTCACAGGGGTCATCCGTTAGTTTAGGCTTGACACCCTAGTTCTTGTAGCATCAATTAGTAGATCTACATAATTATTGTCAGTGCCTGTGGCACGATACTGACACCCTTCTAACTGAGGTTACAGTTTGGACCCCAATCAGGTTTTAATGGGGAATGTCAATCAGATAATACCTCCCACAGTGTCAATTTAGTATTCAGTAAAAAATTTAGTTTAAGTTTGCATTGACCATAGAATACTGTTTAGCTATTATTCAGTTATCAAATTTCAGTATTCCAGTCCACATATTATTTCAGAAATATTCATATTCTTTGTGTTGTATTCTCATATATCATAGTTTTCAGGAACTCATGCTCAATATATTATATATTTATTTCCTTGAGTTATGCCGGTTTTCACCCCATAATTTCAGACCTAGTATTCATAGAGTACCTATGTTTTACTATCTTCCAGCTTTAGTTCTAGTTATATTATAAAATTAGAGTTTTAAGAAACGAAGTGTAGTGATTCACCACCTTATCAGATTCTATTTGTTACTCGTGTTTTTAAGATATTTCAGCTTTTAGTCTATTTTAGTAGCTTGGTGAGTCTATTTAAACATAGCATGCATGCTTTAAGATTTCATTTATAATTAGTTTTACTTATTGCATTCACCTCTTCTTACTCAGTACATTTCAAAAGTAGTGATTCATATATATGTCTATGTTGCTACATTGTTTAATACTATAGGTAGCAGTTATAGTCCACCCATTATGACCAGACAGTTGTAGTTTCTAGCTAACTGGTGATAGGTTCTCTTATTTTAGGGACTTTAGTTCATGTACTTTACTTTATCACTCATATGTATTGATTAGTTGTAGTTGGAGGCGTGTCCTAGATATCTATAGTCAGTATAGTAGAGGCTTCATAGATGTTAGTTAGCGTCTGATAGGTAATTTCAATTTTCTCTTCAGCTTTATCAGATTTTAATTTATATCAGTATAACATTTTCCCAGATTTTGTAAAGATTATATATTCGCACAACAAAATTAGTTGTTTAACAGTATGCAAGTTCATGGGTTAGCTTGGGATTACTTATGGTTCCACGCACCGTGTTATGACTACGGGCTAGTCTCGGGTCGTGACAGTTATTATGATCAGTTTTTGGTTGGGTTAAGATTTGTTCATTCCAGTAATCACAGTCTTTTAGTTAGGATTGAAACATAGAACAGAGGAAACATAAGGATGACATCTCCACCGTTAGTTAGGCATGAGGCATTTGTCTCCCCCATTAGTAAGCATGAACTATTAGTAGTAGTCCCTAAGTTCTAGACCTACTATAATGACCCGAGACTACCCCTTAGTCGTCACACAGTGCTTAGGGATACAAGTGATCCTAAGCTAACCCTTGTACTAGCATACTGTTAAGCAACTGATCTAAAAATGTTTAAAATAACTAATTTTACTATGCGAAAATATAATCATGATGAAATCATGGAACAATACAATACTTATACAATTTTACATTCTAATAAAACTGAAGAATAAAACTAAAATTACATGACTGATACTAACTGACATCTATGAAGCCTCTACTATGCTAATTATAGATAGCTTGGGCATGACTCCAACTACAATTTATTAATACATATGAGTACGAAATTAAAGTAAATAAAGAATATCTAACTAGAATCCCTAAAGTAGAAGGATACATCATCTGCTGGCTGGAATCTACAATAGTGTAATCGTGGTACATAGATTACAACTGAATTGTTACCTACATTATTAAATAATGTAGCACATAGACATTTATATAGATTAGTACTTTTGGAATGCACTGAGCATATGGGGGTGATTGCATAAGTAAAACCATATTTCAATGTTCGTATAAACTTGTAAAATAATGCATACAAAGTATAAATGACTCACATTGGATGGAGTAACTGAAAGCTGAAAATAATGAATCGTGAATGATAAAACATACTATATAAATTTGTGTGTCATGTGTCATAACACTTAGTTCTAAAAGTTGTACTTTTACTAATTCTACTAGTGGAATAAGTAGAACTGATGTTAAGTTTGTTTTCAAGTCATGCAGGCTAAGTGCAAAACGACTCACCTTTGTATCTGTAAACTAAAAGCTAAAACCTTATGACTAATGACTTATGTAAACAATATCTGAATAAAATCTTGAGCCTTTACACTTATTTCAAAATGTTGTTCTGTTATTTTTTTTGTTAGGATTATACTTTTCTTGTAGGGAGGTTCTTCTAACAAACTTAGAGTATGTGACCTATCATAGTGCCCAACGTCTAGTTTCCTTATGGAAGAACCTCACATTAGGGAGACATGTCATACTCTTTAAAAATATTATACCCTTAGCTTAGTGATCACATTTGTATCTATCATCCATAAAGAAATTAGAATAATCTGAATCTGTACCTACGTTGTCTTGTAGTTCTAGGGATGTAGGATGCACTAAACCCACACTTCCCGCTCAGTACTAAATACTAGTCCCTTTAATATGTATGCTGCTTTTGTAGGAAATTCACTTTTTAAACTAGCATAAGGGCTTTTAATAAAAACAGCTATGCATATGTTAGTTTTAAATTGTAATCAAAACTAATCTATTTTATGTTAACTTTGATAAAATTAGAAAGTGAATTCCATATTTTAACCGAGGATCAAAAGATCAAATCTTTTCTAAAAAATTGAATATAAGGTAGTCATAGGGTGCTCAAAAGCAACATCTTTGTTGAAACACCAATATTCAAACTAGGCTTTAATAACCATGCTTTAATGATGTCTAATCATCATAAAGTTCATGCTAAATAATAATAATCTTAATAATTCAGTTCTAAATCTGAAAATTAATTTCATATGCATAAAAATATGAAAGTAGACATGCAATTCAACATCTAAATCACTAGTAATCTCAAAATTTTAAAATAGTTGTGAGTGGGTATAAAGCCTAAACATAAATTCTTAAAATACCATGTTAAAATAAACTTTAAAACTAATTTTGGGCACATGGATGAAAGAATTATCCTTTTTGAAAACCCCACATACCACAATTGATGAATAAATGAAGAATTTTGAACTTTGATTTCCTATTTGTGCTCTTTAAGATTGTTTCTTGAAGATATTGAATTGTAAATATTGCATTTTTAGTTATCTTGGAAAAAGAATGGTGAAATTTGTTTTTCTTGAGGATTAAGATTTGAAGTTCTATGGTTACTTGGAGAGTAATTTGATGAAAAGTATGCGTAATGTTCTTAGGATAGGTTAAATTCCTTATTTCTCATGATTTGGGGCTCGGGAAAAATACTTGATTTCCCTACATAAAAATTACTCAGAACTGGAAAAATCCCAACTCGGCACACCAGCGCAACGCGTCGCTACTGCGGTGGCTCACTGGAAAAGGGACAATTACCATTTTGGGCTCTTGCACAATGCGACATAATCACATTGCATCACTAGAAAAAAGATGAGTTTCATTTTACACTCCACCGTGATACGGTATCTATCCAATTGGGAATTTTAACATGATATAGGTAAATCACATTGAGCTAATGGAAAGGGACGAACGGAAACTAGAACTTCTCTGAGACGCGGGCTAGTTACAGTGCTCCACTGGAAATCAAAACATTGCTAATTTTTCCTTCAATGCGCTGCGGTGCTTATCGCGTTGTCCTATTTCTTTCACTAAAATCGCTATAACTTCATAATCGAGTATAGAATTTAGGCAAAATTTGTATCATTGGAAAGCTGATTCAATTATCTATGAATTGGTGTGTCTAGAGATGGAAAATCCTATATGTATCAAGAGTTATATGCTTTTAAAGTTACCCTTAACACACTAGGAGATAAATGGGACTAAGAAAAGTACGGGGTATTACACCTACGGTGCCACCGTAGACTTTGAAGGGTCCCCCGTCAGTTAGGCATGATATCGTAGTCCTTCAGGACGTCAGATTAGTGGATCCATACATCCAGGTTAGTTTTCGTGTCATGATACTAACATTTTACAGAGTCTTTACATGGGTGTGAAGTGTGCCACACTTATGGACACGAGGATACAAGACATTTTAGGAAAAATTTCCCTTCTTTTAGTCTTCATGTCGTACGAGTAAGTATGATCTCTATTCAAACTATTTTTCTAATCCATCCTTTATTCTATTACATAAAATGCCTCCCATAATGAATAACAAAAGTATAAATAAAAATCAGCCTACACCTTTACCTATTTAGGAAAATCCCCTAAACAAGCATATCTCTCATGGTTATTTTAGATATGCATTCACTACTCTACCTCAATTTGTAATAGCTCAGAATAATCAGTAGGCTACTTCCCTAGCAAATCTAGTCTCCAACACAGCTGCAGCTAGGATCCTACACTTTACCCAAATGAACACTCCTTTGTTTTTGTGATTCAAGTCTGAGAAAAATCTGTAGTAATTTAATGATATAGTTCTGAAGGTGACTGATATTATAGGTGTCACTTTAAGTGAGAGTGAATATTTGGATGCTTACCAATTGCATGATATAGCTCACACCAGCTATAGTCAGTGGGAGAGTGATAGACGTGCTGAGGAAGGGCCCTTATACTTGGAGGAGTTTGCCACAACTTTTCTAGATTGGTTTTTCCCATTAGAGATAAGTAAATCTAAGGTATTCAAGTGTGTTAATTTAAAGAAGGGTAATATGTTTGTGAAGGAATACTGGCTTAAGTTTACTTAGTTGGTGAGTTATGCTCTTTTGATGCTAGCTGATAATAGATCTACAATCAGTAGGCTTGTTTCTTGTATAGATAACCGTGTTGTCAAAGAGTGTAGGACCACTATGCTGATTAAGGAGACGAACATATCTTGGCTTATGTTCCATTCTCAATACATCGAGGAATATTATCTTAAGGAGAGAGAGAAAAAAATAATAGGGCAAGAATGAGTAGCTTTAACTTCTCTTATCCGAGGTCAGAGGGTGGTCACCATTCTCAGTTCCATCAAAAATCTTCATCCCTAGTTCAATCTATAGCTATTGTGCCAGTTCAAAAATTAAAAAATGACAGTAGGGATAGGGGTTTAAACTTCAAATCCCTAGGTTGTGTGAATAGTAGTCATACTAATTCTCTTTGCCAAAAATATGGTAGAAATCACTAGAGTGTCTGCAAATCTAGTAGTGATATATGTTTTGGGTATGATAAGCTAGGCCATGGGTTGAGCAAGCGCCTTATAGGCATGTGGAATGTTAGGAATGATCACCAGCAGGATCATGCTAACACTTCAGCAGCTCTAGCTGGTCGTCCGACTAAGCATATCACTACTTCCAGTGCCACCAGTGGACACCGTCAGAATATTCTTTATGCACATCTGTCCCGACAAGTTCAAGAAAGTTTTCCTGATGTGGTTACTAATATGTTGCATGTCTTATATCTTCATGCTTATTCTTTGTTAGACCTAGGAGCTTAGCTCTTTTTTGTAACGTCCTATATAGCTATTAATTTTGGTGTCAGTGCTGAATCTCTAGCAGAACCATTTTCAATGTCTACCCCAATAGATTTCTCTATTGTATCCAGGCAGGTATACGAGAACTAACTAGGCATAATATCTCAGAAAGTCACCTTAGTTGATTTTGTGGAGTTAGAGTTCACAGATTTTGATGTCATTCTCAGAATGGATTGACTTAACTCATGTTATGCCTCAGTCGACTATAGAAATAAAGACATTAAGTTTAACTTTTCTAATAAACTAGTTATTGAATAGAGGGGTAGTACTTCAGTGCATAGGGGTCAGATTGTTTCATACCTTGAGGAAAGAAAAATGATTTCTTAGAGTTCTGTTTACCATCTTGTTTGAGTCAAACACTCTAGTTTAGAGACCCCAATTCTCGACTTAGTTTTAGTGGTAAGGGAGTTTCTAGACGGCTTTCCTGAAGATCTTCCAAGAGTTCTACCTGAACGAGAAATTGACTTCAAAATAGATCTCTTTCTAGATACCCAACCTATCTATATTCTTCCCTACATAATGGCTACAACTGATCTTAGGTAGCTAACAGAAGAGTTGAGTGATCTCATAGATAAGGAGTTCATCATGCCTAGTATTTTCCCATTGAGAGGTCCAGTCCTTTTCATGCATAAGAAAGGTGGTTCTGTCAGAATGCACATTGATTACCGTCATCTGAACAACGTTATAGTAAAAAATAAGTACCTACTTCCTAGTATTGATGATTTGTTTGACCAACTTTAGTGTGCCACTTATTTTTCTAAGATAGACCTCTGTTCCAGCCATTATCAGCTCAGAGTTAGAGAATGTGACATTTTTACAATAGCTTTCAAAACTCGGTATGGACTTGATACCCCAAATACTTTCATAAATTTGATGAATAGAATGTTCAAGTGGTACTTGGACATGTTAATCAAAGTCTTTATTGATGCCATTCTTGTCTACTCCCGTAGGGAAAATTCTTATATAGACTATCATAGAATTGTATTACAGACTCTTAGATCCCCTCAGTTATTAGCAAAATTTGTTAAGTGTGAGTTTTGGCTAAGATAAGTAGATTTTCTTGGCCATATTATTTCCGGTGATGGCTAGAGCTTACTTTCGAAAGACCGAGAAACTGGCCCAGACCTCTCTTTATCATATATTAAGAGTTTCTTGGGTTTGCTGGCTATTATAGGTGGTTAGTTGAAGGGTTTTCATCTATTGCATCCCCATTTCTCAATTGACATGGAATAAAGTTAAATTTTAGTGGTAAGATTATGAAAAGAGTTTATAGGAGATGAACACTCGACTTACCTAAGCACCAGTCTTAACTCCGCTAGATGGTTAAGATGGGTTTTTGGCTTACTATAATGCTTTAAGTTTTGGTCCTAGTTATGTATAAATGCAGAGAGGTAAGGTCATAGCCTATGCCTCTAGACAACTTAAAACTCATAAAAAGAATTATCCTACCCATGATCTTGAGTTGGCAGCTGTTGTTTTTGCCTTGAAAATTTGGAGGCATTATTTGTAAGGGGTTCATGTTGATGTGTTCAAGAATTAAAAAAGATTTAAATATGTATTTTTGCAAAACAATTTATATCCTCATCAGGAAAGGTGGTTAAAGTTGTTAAAAGATTATGATATAAGTGTTTTGTATCACCCGATTAAGGCCAATGTAGTGGTAGATGCCCTTGGTTGATTGACCATTGGTAGTGTTGCTCATGTTGAGATTGATAAGAAGAGGTTAATTTAAGAGGTTCATCAGGTTTCTAGATTAGTTGTTTGATTGGTTTATTCATTTGAAGATAGTGCATGTACTCAGGATAGTTCGGAATCATCTTTGGTTGCCGAAGTAAATAAGAAGAAAGATAGGAATCCCAATTTATTTAAGTTGAAAAAAATAGCTAGAGATTAGAAAGAAGGGGTTTTCTCCCAAGGGGGAGAGGGTGTGTTGCTATGTTATAGTAGGTTGTGTCTAATGTGTGTTAATGGGTTTAGACAGTGATATTTGTAGAAGAGCATGGTACGCATTATTCTTTTCACCCAGGAGCCACTAAGATGTACTGTGATTTGCAGGAAATATATTGGTGAAGTGGTATGAAATGAGATATTGCTAAGTTTTTAACTGTGTCTTTTAACTGTCAGTAGGTTAAGGTTGAACACCATAGGACTAGGGGTACAGTGTAAGAGTTTAGCATTTCTACTTAAAAGTTAGAAAAGGTGAACATGTATTTCATGATGGGTTTGCCTTGTACGTGTCGTCACAATAATTTGATATAGGTTATTATTTACAAAATAACCAACATCATCCAATTTTTTTCCAGTTCATACTTCTTATTCAGCGGAACAATACACCAATCTCTATGTTAGAGAATTGGTTAGGCTACATGGGATCTCGTTGTCTACCATTTCAGATAAGGTTCTCAGTTTACCTCTTACTTTGGAAAGCTTTTTAGAAGGGTCTTGGTACCCAAGTTCACCTTAGTACAACCTTTTATCCTTAGACACATGATCTGGTAGAAAGAACCATTAGACCTTAGAGGACATGTTAAGAACTGATGTTATTGACTTCAAGGGTAGTTGGGATGGTCACATTCCATTCATTAAGTTTGCCTACAATAATAATTATCAGTCCAATATTCAAATTGCTCCATTTGAGGCCCTATATGGGAGGAGATGTAGATTTTCTATTACTTGGTTTGAGGCAGGTGAGATTTCATTGATAAGCCTAGATTTGGTGTTTGATACAACAGAGAAAGTTCAGTTAATTAGGGAGAGGCTTAAGATAGACCAAATCCAATATAAATCCTACGCAGATATGGCTAGAAAAGATGTTTAATTTGAGGTTGGTGGCTGGGTGTATTTGAAAATCTTTCCCTTGAAGGGTGTGAAGATATTTGGCAAAAAGGGGAAGCTTAGTCCTCTTTATGTTAGCCCTTAAAGGATCTGGAGTCGTTATGGAAAGGTAGCGCATGATCTTAAGGTTCTTGATGATATGGCATCAATACATGTAGTTTTACATGCTTCCTTGTTAAAGAAGTGTATCAGTGATCAAGCTGTAGTAGTCCCTTTAGAACATACAGATGTTCAGGATAGCCTTTCATATGAGGAAATCTAACTTGAGATCCTTGATCATCAGGTTGTGCAGATCGAGAAACAAAGAAGTTCCCAGGGAGAAAGTTCTTTGGCGGAATCATTCTTTTTAGAGAGCCACTTGGGATGCAGAAGTAAATATGCATACAGAGTACTCTCATCTTTTCTCCATAAACTTAAAACTCAGTTTAAGTAATGATTTTGCTTAGATTGACTCTTTCCTATTCCCAGTTCCTACTATATTATAATTCTCATGCCATTTCATGCATTCACGGATCAGTTCTGTCATGCATCATATTTCAGACTCAGTCGTGTAATCATGTTTTGGGTTATGCATGCTCAGTATGTAATCTCAGTTCCTTAGTGTTCTCAGCTTAATTTGTCTCATTCAAGGATGAATGTCCCCAATGGCGAGATATTATAATATGTTAAACTTTTCCTAGTTCAGTTCAACTTAGGATCTCATAAATTTAACTAAGTGTTGGGGACTTAGTCTTATTTTTGGCCTCTTAGCTTCAAGGATTTTTAAAATGGCCTTACCGACCCAAAGACATAAGTTTTTATGTTTTTTCATGTTCAGGGGTGTGAGAGGCAGGTCTTGGGGATGTTTTGGATTTTTCAGATAAGGATTGACGTACATTGGATATTGATTGTAGAGCCTCATGGCAATTGCGGATCGTCGCGGTGGTATAGCGATGAGGCTCTTGGAGCATCACGGTGGTATAATGATGAGGCTCTTGGAGTATTGTAGTGGCCCTTTAATAGGAATTCTAGTTACGAATTTAAATTCCTGAGGGTCAGTCTTGTCTATTGACATTGCCCCAATTGGTAAAAACATAGGATTTAGCTTCAGTTAGAGTATGATATGCCTAAATTCTCCAATTTTACTCTTAGAAATAAACCTTGATCATTACTCCAAGTTCAACAATTCCCTTCCTTTCACTTCAAGAAAACTCAAGAATTCAAGCTTCACCATCTAAGAACTTTCAATAAAGTTGTTCTCTTTTAATATTAAGATGAAAATAAGCTAATTTGGATCTTAAAAGGACAAGCTAAACTGCCTTTTTTTCTTTGACCATTTTTAGCCACATTTTGTCAAGAAGGTGACATACCTGCTTGGCCATTTTAAGCTGGTCAAATGTAAAAGGTGGTGATGCATGTACTTGACCATAAATTATGTATCTTTATTAGATTTGACCTTATTGGTCATAGGAGCAGATTTTGGAGTGATGGACGGCCTATTCACTTTTTCCATTTTTCTTCACTTAGTTTAGGCCAAAATTCTCTAGTAGATGATAGGTGTACTTGGGACGATAGCAGTACTTTGCGCTGCTCAAAGCCGAAAGAAGTCTTATACCAATGTTCATAGAAAGGATCTCAAGTTTGAGGTCAATGACTATGTCTATCTAAATATCTCGCCCATGAAGGAAGTAAAGAGGTTCGCCAAGAAAGGGAAACTAAGTCCCTGATATGTGAGTCCCTTCAAGTTTCTCAGTCACTTTGGCAAAGTAGATTATAAGATCAACTTGCCCTGAGATTTAGCGTCAGTTTATACAGTCTTCCATGTATCTTTGCTCAAAAAGTGCATAGTTGACCCAGTAGTTGTAGTCCCTATTAAGAGCATTGACATTCAGAATAACCTCTCTTATGAAGATATTCCAGTCAAAATCTTAGGCTATCAGACTCGTAGATTGAGGAACAAAGAAGTCCCTCTAGTTGAAGTTCTTTGGAGAAATCAATCCGCTGAGGGAGCTACTGGAAAGCAGAAGTAGATATGTATACCAAGTATACTCACCTTTTCTCCACCAATTAAGATTAATATGAATGTAATAGTTCTACTTAAGCATATTCAGTTTCATGTTCATGTTCCCCTTTTATGAACTTGGTATCTAATACAGTTGCATACTCAGTCATGCCTTCATGTATCAGTTATCCATGCATTAGCTATGCATGAGTTCAAAAAATTTAGCATGTCAGTCGTGAATTCATGTCTTAGTCATTCGTGTTCAGTTCATGTTCAGTTTGTCATTTATCCCCTTTTAATTGATTCTCATTCAAGGATGAATGTTTCCAAGGGGGAGATATTGTAATACCACATACAATCCTAAGTACAAAATTCAGCTTATTTGGCTTTACAAGCCTCAAGACTTAGAAAATTTTGTTAAGTGTTCAACACTTTACACCTTCTCATTAGTCTAAAGATATTTTACATCTTTTCCTGTTTGCTTTTAAATCATAACCTTCCACTCCTTTAAAATAGGCAACACATTATTTTTTTCTAGAGGAAGAACACCCAAACTTTACTGGAATAGTCATCAATAATAGTCAATATGTAATTTGCACCTTTTTCTACAAGGTACTCTAGAAGGACCCTAGATATCAATTTTAATAGAATGAAAGGTGCCTTTCGTTAAGTTGATGCCTTTAGGAAATCTGACTCTATTCTCCTCCCCTAAACTGTAGTGCTCACAAAAATCCAATTTGGTAATAAGGGCCATCAAGAACTTCACTCATAAATAGTTTAGCTATCCCATTTTTGCTCATACATATCAGCCACATATGCCGAATCCTCTTCTTCTTCTTGAAGTAATTACAAGATTTGTTTCTGTTTCTAGACTTGGATATATTCCTATCATCACCTCCAGAGTTTTCATGAGTCCTTCCTCGAATAATAAGACCATTTCTTTGAGTCACCAACCTATTCAGATGAACTCCTTATAGAATAATACATCATATATTTCATCTAGGATCAGGGTATCACAACTATATAAAATCATATCCCTAAAGTTCGGATATGATGCAGGCACTGAACACAACAAAATCAACCATAAATCTTCCACATCGTACTTAAACTCTAGAGTCTCTAAATAAGAGATGATTTCTTTAAATATAGTTAGGTGATCCTCCAAAGATGCTCCCTAAGACATGCAATGGGAATAAATTCATTGTTTGAGATGCAACTTACTACATAGGCTCTTTGTCATACATAACAATTCCAGTTTCAACCACAATGCAGTGGCAATTATCTCCTTAAAACATCCTATAGAATCTAGTTAGAAAAATAAAAGGTGGATCGGGAATAGAGAGTTTTGATCCTTATGCCATTTATCCTTTTTTTTCCCTGATGAGGGCATCTTATCAAATCAAAATAAAGAATCGTACAAATTCATCTGTATAATCACAACCTGCATCTTAACCTATCATAACAAAAATCTAGTTTTGCAATCCATTAATAGATATCATACTTCATGGTTTCCATCCTCAAGAAAAAAACTGTGCTCTAAAATACCAATTTGTTATCGAACTGACAAGAATAAGAAATACTATAAAGTGAAATAAAAAAAGAAGAAGACACATTAATTTATGTGAAAACCCTTGACCGGAAAAAACTAAGGGTAGAGACCCCTCAAAAGATCTCATACATGAGTCGCACCGTGAATTTTTCAGTTTCGGGTCAATAAAACTTGGGTCACAAACACTAACGTTAGGTTTTAACAAGACAATATCTATTAAAAAACATTCAAGGAGTAGTTTTATAAATATTTGAAATTGTCAATGACGACATAAATACCCAGTGTACTAGATAAGTTTTTAATGGAATAAGTTTTCAAGCAGATAAGCTTGTGATTATTTGATAAATTTATAATTGAAAAATAATAGATGGTTTTAGTGTGTCATTAGTAATCTGAGCAACCCAAAATTGGAGGTAGTAGAGAATAGAGTTCATGAAGTTAATCCAGTGTCGGAGGAACTAGAGAATAGAGTTCATGAAGTTTAAGAAGCCTCGGAACATATCGATCAATTGCCCAAGTCAATTCTCATATGAAATCTCTCTATTTTTCTCACAAAATAGGTTGTTGCATTGTGTCATCAATAAAAAAAAGGTAGCAGTATCATTGAACTTGAATTGTTAAGTTCCTTTTCTATACAAGTGATTACACGGAAGAAATAAAGTTCATATCATTTGTGGATCACATTTTAACTAATTGCACATGTTCTAAAATAAAAAAAATTCAACCTCCATTTAGATTAAATCCACATTAATCGAAGGAAGTTTTACTTGGAAAAAAAATATGCTTTAGTTTCTCTACAGAAAGCAGGGAAGACTCAAGGATATTTATGGCCTAAAGAGAAACTTCAACAAGAGGCCTTTATGTTTTTCTTTAAAGAAAAAAGTATTATATTTTTACTTTTGAAAAATTTATTTCAATTGAGGCAAATATTGCAGGTATTTTTATCATTATTCTAGGAGTAATATAAGCATTTGAAAATGAATCAAGTATTTTTACATGATTGAACATATCGATTAACATGTCATCTCTTATTCGTACAATTTATCTTAGAACTTTTGATATTAAAAGTATATTTTATTGATATTTTAAAATTGGAAAAAATAAAATAAATTGACAATATACATACCTGAACAATCTAACCTAGTTCGACAAGTAAAAAACTTGATATAATTTTCACAATTTGTGTACACTCGATGAAACAACACTAGAACATAGCCATTTTTTTTTTAAAAAATACGTAACTGAATTTTTTGTAATGAAGAATTGGTAACGGAGTAAGTGAAATATAAAGACATTATAATAAAAATAAGTTACAAGTAGGAAGACAAAATTAAAAGATAAAATAAAAGTGGCTTGTAAATTATAACACTGATTAATTTGTATAAATAAGGGACAAATGACCTATTTACACATAAATGATTGGAGAGTATCCCAAAGTTATTATTTTACTTTCCAATTTATCTCAACGATCTCATTAGTCCTTTTTCTTTTAAATGAAATTATAATTTTTAATTTTTTTCTGTTACATGTATCTCCTAGAAAATTTGGGCCCCCCATAATGGTGATACCAAAAGTAATTTCTTGGACTGCTTCACTTCTGGGTCGGCTTTGATGGAAACAAAAGTGGAAGAGTGGCCATGATGATAATCTGACTTATGAGTTGTCTTTATCTATGAGTTCATCATTGATTACATTGGATTTGACCCAGTGGGTGTTATCAAAAGCAATTTTCATATCTTGGAACTCTGTAAACAACCTAAAACTCTACTCAAGAACATTAAACGATGATGATATTTTGAACTTAGTATTGACACTTCATCCTACTTTGGTAACTTTTGACTAATCACAGTTCAGAGTATAAGTTATCCTGATATTACTTCTTAAAAATTAATGTGTAAATACCCGAGGTCTTAGTCACTTAAATAGAGATAAATATGGGACTATGTGACCCCTAGATTTTGTATAAATTACCTTGGAATGGGTTGGGAAGTGTTGGGGGAAATTTTAGATGCAAAAATGGGTCCTGCGATACAAGGGGGACTTCGTGCGCTAGCCTCACACTGTATGGGTTGCTTCAGGAGACAATTCCTTTACCCATGCAATGGAAGAATCTCACTATGGTCCCAGCCCATCGAGGGAGAGCCTACGCTCTCAGGTAGGCGACACACCCCCTTCCCTTTTAATCGACGAGACATCGTTTTAACTTGTTTTTGGGGTGCTTAAGACTTTTTACAATATTAAAATGTCCCCCTTTCACCCTACAATGTTCTTATGTCACTAAGTATGACTTCTAATGTAACACCCCAATTTTTTAAATCGGAATACTACACGATGCTTATGACCCTGAAGGACCACAAGCTAACCCATGACCATTATGTGTACCTGATTACAATAATATATGATGTATTAATGCAAAAAACATTAACAGTATGCCATAAGGTTAAACTAAATAAAATATCTAACAAATCATAACATCCAAATGAGGTAACAAATACCCAAAACAACTGAAGTCTGAATCAAATCAGAAAAAAATCTGAAAGCCTCTAAATACTGTCTGAACAAGAAGTTGAAGGAACATGTCTCCAACTAACTTTGTCTAGAAAAACTGAACTAAAATAATTAATGTAATAAAATAATACTGTCCTCGAATGGATGAGGACTCACTGCAACTCTAAAACTAGAATGCTACTGCTGATTTTGAACTCATGTCTGTGAACATACGATGTAACATAAAAGAAAGCACCATAACGTAAATACAATAGTACAACTGGGAGTACTGAGTATATGAGTAGGGTAGGCTAAATGTAAAAAGGGGTTTACATACTTAACTGACTGATTGATATAAACATGAGAGTGCAAACATGAATTCATAGTAACTCAAATTGTGATAACATGATAACTGATAATATGAGTGAACGTGCCTAAAACTCCTAATTCTGATAGAACTATCTGAGTTTGGTATTGTTACTCTATTGACTGTGTCTGACAATCCTTGTATACTAAAATCTGAACAACTATCTATGTTCATTTACCGAGACTGAGGCTGAAACTGTGGGAGATAGCCATATAACTGACATGCCCCAATAATGTATATAGCTAAGTTGGGGTCCAATCTCTGCCCAATTAGAGGGGTGTCAATACTGCGACACTGGTAAGGTCAACAGTAAGTGACCCTTATCTGACAGGCACTCAACATGAAAATGGTGGAAACCTTAAGATAACAGGACAAGCCACCTCATCAACCCAAATATGGCATGTTAAGATGTCTCGACCTACGGTTGCTACGTAGTTCTGTAATGGAAGGATGACTAAGAATCACACCCTAAACTGACAGGTGACTTCCCATCCTTGGGTTCGCTCGGTGATAATTACTACTCCTATCTGAATGAACACTGATCATGGTCAAACTGGACTGAATTAAACTGAATTAACTGGGTTCCCCTGGCTGACGGGATAGTACTAGGATTACTGAGTTATGGAGATTTCCTGAGTCACTTGACTGACTGAGCTCTATGGATCATGGCTTGACAACTGATATCGTGAAAACATTACTTGACTCTTGGAACACGACTATATTTTTTGGGTACGAATACCCCCAATAATCGATGGAAGTAAACTGACATAGCATGACTTACATGATTATAAGAACAGAGTTCACAATCCACAATATCATAACTAGGGGATTTCATACTAGCATAATTCTTAATATATTCTATATGGAAGTGAAATTCATACAACATGTATACACTTACATATCTTCAATATAATGCTCAATCCATATCACAACAACAACACATAACAACAACGTGGAATTCATGTGGAATCATAAAGCATAAAACATGCACTTGTCACTTAAGCACTATTAAATCATGGGACATGAATCCTATCATC
Organism: Capsicum baccatum var. pendulum; assembly: GCA_030864225.1. Taxonomy (NCBI): domain Eukaryota; kingdom Viridiplantae; phylum Streptophyta; class Magnoliopsida; order Solanales; family Solanaceae; genus Capsicum; species Capsicum baccatum. The sequence goes on from CM061550.1 coordinate 44,323,779, forward strand.
CTAGGCATTTTTTGAAACACTTTGCATGCATTATTTTATCTTAGATGTATTCATGAGTCTCACCATATTAAACCACCTAAATTTTATGATCTTCTACTAACAAACATATATACTTCATGAAAACACCTTTAGATATCATGTTAAAACTTAAACAACAATCATCAACATGTACATGGTCCTATCACAACAATACAATCAGAAAATAATATTTAAAACATGGTTCTTGATTCTATGAACAAAATGGATCCATAGATGAACACTACGCATACCTTAGATTAAGAATTCGTGAAGGTAGCGGTAAAATTCGCTAGAATCTTGGAACCCTCAATTGAACCCTAGACTTGTTCTTGATGGCACTTGAGAGAATTTCAAAATAACTAGTATATTCTAGTATTTTAGAGGCTAAATCCCGTGTTTTAAAGCTTATATAGGGTGAGGAAATTTCCCATTTTACCCTTAAAAATGCGGAGCTGGAAGCTTGAATTTTTGACAGCGTGCGATGGATCATACATCACATGCTATATTCCACCGCACTAGAGAATGTGTCGCATTCTATATCACATTCTAGGACCATGCAATTCAGCATTCATCACATGCTAATTGCATGATACTTCTATTTTGAAATTTAAAAATGCTCTAAATTGATTCAAAAATTTCTAAAATTCATCCGGGATGCACTACGACCTTGCCCCATCGCAACTTGAATATCCAAAAACAAAGGTAAAGTATGTTTTCAAATAAATCCCCAAAGTTAAGAGGTCTAAAATGAGACTAAGTATTGAACACTTATCAAAATTTTCTAAGTCTTGAGGCTTGTACAGCTAAATGAGCTGAATTTCGTACTTAAGATTGTATGGGGTATTACAATATCTTCCCCTTGGGAACATTCATCCTCGAATTAGAATCAACTGAGAGGGGATAAAAGACATACTGAATATGAATTGAACATGAATGACTTAGAAATGAATTTATGACTGACATGCTAAATTTTCTGAACTCACGCATACGCAATGCATGGATAACTGATACATCAATGCATGATTGAGTATGCAACTATACTAGATACCAAGTTCATAAAAGGGGAACATGAACATGAAACTGAATAATCTTTAGGAGAACTATTACCTTGAGCTTGATCTGAATTGGCAGAGAAGAGGTGAGGATACTTGGTATGCATATCTGTTTCTGCTTTCCAGTAACTCCCTCAACGGACTGATTTCACCAAAGAACTTTTAACTAGTGGGATTTTTTGTTCCTCAATCTACAAGTCTGACAGTTTAAGATTTCAACTGGAATCTCTTCATAAGAGAGATAGTTCTAAATGTCAATTCTCTGAATAAGGACTATAATTACTGGGTCGCCTATGCACTTTCTGAGCAAGAATACATGGAAGACTGGATGGAATAAGGCTAAATCTGAGGGAAATTCTAGCTCATAAGCTACCTTGCCAAACCTCTTCACTTCCTTCATGGGAGAGATCTTGAGATAGACATAGTCATTGACCTCAAACTGGAGATCCTTTCTATGAACATCGGCATAAGAATTCTGTCATCTCTGAGTAGCCCAAACTCTCTCTTTGATCAACTAAACTTTATCTATGGCGTCGAATACCAATTTTGGACCTACGACTGAGTCCTCACTAACTTTGAACCAAGAGATTAGAGATTTATAAATCCTACCATAAAGATCTTTGAATGGAGCCATTTTAATGCTAGAATGATAACTATTATTGTATGCAAACTCAATCAGAGGCAAGTGGTCATACTAACTTCCCCTGAAAATTAACTTCATATGCCATTAACATATCTTTAAGAGTCTGAATAGTCCTTTCTGTTTGACCATCTGTCTGAGGATGAAAAGTTATACTAAGATGGACTTGGGTACCCAAACCCTTTTAAAATGCTTTCCAGAAATGAGAGGTGAACTGGGTACATCTGTCGAAGATGGTAGATAGTGGAACACCGCATAATCTGACCAAATCCCTGATATAGAGTTTGGCATAATCCTCAGCTGAATATGAGGTATGAACTGGAAGGAAATAAGCTGACTTGCTTATTCTGTCTACAATGACCCAAACTAAATCTTGTTGATGACGAGTTTGAGGCAAACCCATCACGAAATCCATGTTCACTTCTTCCTACTTCCAAGTAGGAATGGTGAAATCCTTAATGGAACTCCTAGGTATCTGATGCTCTATCTTAACCTGCTGACATGTAGAGCACTTAGCCACAAACTCAGGAATATCCCTCTTTATCCCACTCCACCTATAGATCTCCCATAAGTCGTGGTAGATCTTAGTGGCCCCTGGATAAATAGAGTATTGCGCACCATTTGCATCTGCAAGAATTCACCATCTTAAGTCTTTTACACCTGGAACGCACAGACGACCCTGATAGCGAATGACACCATCTCCCCCTTGGGAGAAAGCCGCTACTTACTGATTCTGAACTGACTCTTTTAGCTTGACAAAGCTAGGATCCTTGTCTTACTTTTATTTCACCTTGGAAACTAGAGATGACTCTAAAGTACTACGAACACATAAACCCCCCTCTCAAGATTCAACTAAGAGAATACCTAGTCTAGCAAGCTGATGGATTTCCTGAGCTATCTTTTTCTTGCTATCCTCTACGTGAGAAATACTACCCATGGAGAGTCTACTGAGCACATCGGCCATAATGTTGGCCTTGCTCTGCCTCTCCGTAGTCCTAATCTTCTTCTCCTCTATTTTTTGAGCATGGGTCATGAGCCTGGCTAAAGTTGATGATAGGCGAATTTACACGCCTATATCAATATATTTTGACCATATTTTAGCCTAGTTTTGAGAACAAATTATCTATTGCATGCACTTTTATTCCTTTTTCTTGTAAATGAGCTAACGAACATGATTAGGAAAGTTTCAGGTATAAATGATGCAAAATACAACATTTTATGGCTTACTTGACGCAAAAGAATGCTCATGAACGAAGGAGAAGGAAGTTGGACGCCTAAAGGACCAAATCTGCTGCATGGAAAAACTGTCCCGAGCTAAAACAGCATTTCTGAAGACTTTGGGAACTAACAGACACAAAGCTGGATTTGGACAATGATACATTAACCTAGTACAATTGGGTTATGTATTTCATTAGTTTATTTGGATTATGATAATATTACATTAACCTAGTACATTTGGGTTAAGTATTTCATTAGTCTAGTAGGAATTGGTTATTTATTTCATTAGCATAGTAGGAGTAGGATATGGGTATTATAAATACCCTATCATGCTAGAGATTTTCAATTAACTCCTCCCTTAGTGGAGAGATACATTCAACAATTAATCTTCTTCCATCCCTCTCTTCTTCCACCACAACAATTCTACAACTCTTCTAATCTTTCTATTAATTCTATTCTTCTTCTATTCTTAAATTCCACAACAAGAGAATCGTTACCAAGCCAAGGAAACATGCCACACGCCTATCACTTGATCTACACGCCATTACTCAATATTGTGATATAATAACAATGTCAATCGTGATCTCCTTCGCATTCATGGGTCACTAAACTTCTCTGTTGGGGTTATGTAAGCCGAATGAGTTACTATCTATTGCTGTGAGTTTGTGAGTTCGTGACACGTATATTGCTTATATCATTATTCTCTTCATCTTAATCTACGTTCTTTGCGGTTGCAAACGCAAGAATACGCCATTCTAACATTTAACTTGTTCGAGAGAAAGGTTATTTGTCTGGAAAAAAGATAATGTCAAGGTAGTAGGACACCCTTTCCTATTAAAAAGCTAGTGCCGTAACTGGACTAACCTCTTGGAGAATTCGTACCGTTAGACACGCTTTAAGCTCAAGAGAGTTAAAGTGAAATAGTCCTTGTTTAGGTCGAGAGACGCTTGGATTTACCATCGACTACAATTCTCTATAAGCAATTGCATGTCAAGACTCTACACACTCATAGCCAATAGAGACGTATGCCTCAAAAGGTGGACATAACCCCAACGCTTCAATTCTCATTGTTTACAACTCACGTAACAATCTCTCTCTTTTTACTTTATTATTTTCAGCTTTTGTTTACTTTACTTGCACGACAAGAATCCCCCTTCTTACGAGACTTGCACCAAAAGTTTAGTAATTTTACTTACTTGTTGGCCAAGCTATTCCCTGTGGGATTGACACCCAACCCAGGTTGGGTTCTATATTTGCTAACGACCGCTTTACACTCCTACGAGAGCTGTAGATTGAGCGTTATCAAAAATTGGCGCCGTTGCCGGGGAATACAAGTGTCAATCAAGTTCGTGATAATTACTAGACCCTTTGTTCAAAGATTCTCGTACTTTTACGTTTAGTTTTTGTTTTTGTTTCTTGCAGGTTTTTACTTTAGTGCATGCCCCATACTAGAAGTTCTGGTCAACCGTTACTACCAATCAATCTGGAACCGCAACGAATTAGAAGAATGGAAGCACAAGCTGAAATCGACAGGATGGCTGCTCAACACGAGCAGGCGAGATTAGCTGCTCTTGCCGCTGCTCAAGTACAACAACAAAACATTGATAATCCTGGGCGAGCAACAAACCCTGACGATGAGGATTTAGGTGACGACGAGTTGATAAACCCAAGGCATGTCGCTGAAACTGCAACACCTGCCAACAGAAGAGGTCGACAAGCTCGGTATAGGTATGATTGCCAACCGTTGCAGCCAGCTTTCGACGATGTTGATGATGATCTTGATGGTGCCGGAGCCACTGGAGCTATAATTCCACCACCATTAGCGCCCGGAGCCAAGTTCAACATCACTAGCACCATGATTCAGTTATTGCAACTCAAGGGATTATTTGGGGGACTAGCAGGCAATGATCCGAATATGCATATCATCAACTTTATTTCTACATGCAAGTCTTTTGACAATCCTGGTGTTGGTCAGAATGCTATTCGATTACGTCTATTTCCATTGTCTCTGTCTGGGGAGGCAACACTATGGTTGAATGGGCTGACTCCTGATTCTATTACAAATTGGAGGCAATTGAGAGATGCTTTCCTAGAAAGATTCTTTCCGCCATCCAAAAGGGCGCAATTGAGAGATGAAATCAGCAACTTTCGTCAGCTTCCCACTGAAGCTCTTCATGAAACGTGGGAGAGGTTCAAGACAAAGCAAGCAAGGTGCCCAAACCATCACATGACCAATGTTCACCTAATGGAGATCTTGTATAGAGCCTTGAATTGTATAACTAAACCAGTGGGGGATAACGCATCTGGAGGTTGTTTCATGGACCTCACCTTTGGTCAAGCAAGCAATATGCTAGAACGCATGACAAAGCAAAGTAGAGCTTGGCATACCAGAGATTCTAAGGTAGAAAGCCCCACTTTATCTATTGGCATGTCTGCAGACCAAAGAAGAAGAGAAGAAGAACGTGATCAAGACATGGCGCACATGAAAACACAAGTGGATCTTCTAACAAAGCATTTATTAACAGGGAAGACCAAAAAAGTAAAAGCTGTAGCGCTGAAAGGATGAGACGAATCTGATTCTGAAGAGGAGGCCAACTACTTGAACAATCAGGGGGTTTCCGTGGGAATGCCCAAGGAAACCAAGGTCGGAACTATTATGATATATTTGGAAGCAAAGACCAAGGTAGTTGGAAGAAAAATAATGAAAAGAGTGGTTTGTACGTTCCCCCTGGTAGACGTGTTACCACCACATCTAATTCTATGGAAGATATGATGGCTACGTTATTGAAAGGAGTGGAAGCAACGAGCGTAGGAGTTAAGGAGGTGATTGATGATTTGTCCTCCATGAAGCAATTAGTTGATTCTCATTCCACTTCTATCAAGCAAATAGAGCAACAATTGAGCCAACTTTCAGCAGCATTCAATCAAAGAAAGGTTGGCACCTTACAGAGCGATACTGTGCAAAATCCAAGGAATGATGGGTCATGCATGGCCATCACTACCAGAAGTGGTAAGGTGCTGGAAACTTCAGCAAAAGGCAAGCAAGTGGTTGACGAAGTTGCGGACATGGACGTTACACCTAGTGACGTTACAAAAGGAGAAGACGTCGCAACCACTACTTCCAACGTTAAGAACGCTACACCTAGTGACGTGCAGCCTGAAAAAATGGAAAAATGGAAGCAAGAGGAGAATAAAGCCACGGAAAGAACACTTCCATACCCACCACCACCTTTTCCCCAAAGATTGAAGAAGCTGGCCGATGACACTAAGTTCAGCAAATTTATGACTATGTTGAAACAACTAACCATTAATATTCCATTGGTAGAGGCACTTGAACAAATGCCTAGGTATGGGAAGTTTATGAAAGATCTTTTGACTAAAAAGAGGGCAGCAAGTTATGAGCTGAAGGATGATGTCCATCATTGTAGTGCAATTGCTACCCGATCGATAGTTCAGAAGAAGGCCGACCCCGGAGCTTTCACTATTCCTTGCACCGTCGGATCTTTGAACTTTGCCAAAGCATTGTGTGACTTAGGAGCCAGCATCAACTTGATGCCATTATCGATCTACAAGAAGTTGGGGTTAGGAGATCCTACACCAACTAATATGAGGCTTGTTATGGCGGATAGGTCGGTAAAACGACCGGTTGGTATTCTATGCGATGTCTTGGTAAAGGTTTCTTCATTTATCTTTTCAGCAGACTTTGTCATCTTGGATTGTGAAGCAGATTCAGAGGTTCCCATAATCTTGGGACGCCCTTTCCTTGCTACGGGAAGTGTGCTCATAGATTTGCGAGCTAATGAGCTTTCATTCCGAATAAATGATGAAGTGGTTCGCTTTGATGTTTGCAAATCAATGAAGCAACCCAAAGATCTAAGTGTATTTTCTGTGGCTGATGTTGTCTTTGATGATGAGATAGAGTTACTTGCAGAAGAGCAAATTCTTGATGATCCTTTGGAGGTTTTTCTCATGAAAGGAGAGAATGATGATGCTGAAATTTCTGAAGATGATATTTGTGCTCTATCGAGATTAGGGACATATCGCTATACTCCAAAGAAGCTGGATCTTGATCTCAAGAATCGACCCACACCACCAGCTAAGCCATCTATTGAAGAACCACCCACGTTAGAATTGAAGGAGCTGCCAAGCCATTTGAAGTACGCATTCTTAGGTAGCGGAAACACTCTTCCAGTCATAGTGGCAGCCGATTTGGGTGAGCAACAAGTTGCAGCTCTTATTGCAATCTTACGCAAGTATATTAGAGCTATTGGATGGACCATTGCGGATATTATTGGTATTCCACCTGGGATTTGCACACATAAAATTCAGCTTCAAGAAAAGTGCACACCCATCATTGAACATCAAAGGCGTTTAAACCCACCAATGCAAGAAGTGGTGAAGAAGGAGATTATCTAGTGGTTAGACGCAGGAGTTGTATATCCTATCTCTGATAGTACATGGGTAAGTCCTGTACAATGTGTTCCCAAGAAAGGAGGTATGACGGTGGTCGCGAATGCAAAGAATGAGCTTATTCCACTCAGGCCCGTTACTGGATGGAGAGTATGCATGGACTACCGCAAGCTAAATTCTTGGACGCTCAAGGATCACTTCCCCATGCCATTTATGGACCAAATGTTAGATCGATTAGCGGGGAAAGGATGGTTTTGCTTCTTGGATGGTTATTCAGGTTATAATCAGATTTGTATTTCTCCCGAAGACCAAGAGAAGACAACGTTTACATGCCCATATGGTACGTTTGCCTTCAAACGCATGCCATTTGGCCTATGTAACGCCCCAGCCACCTTTCAACGTTGTATGATGTCTATTTTCTCTGATATGGTTGAAGACACTTTGGAGGTATTTATGGACGACTTTTCAGTTGTTGGTGAGTCCTTTGAAGCGTGCTTGGCAAACATGAGCATGGCATTGCAACGATGTGTAGAGTTCAACCTTGTGCTGAATTGGGAGAAGTGCCACTTCATGGTAAAAAAAGGAATCGTTCTTGGGCACAATATCTCCAAAAGAGGAATAGAGGTTGATCGTGCAAAAATAGAGGTAATTGAGAAGCTACCGCCTCCAATTTCGGTGAAGGGAGTTCGTAGTTTTCTTGGCCATGCTGGGTTCTATCGTAGATTCATCAAAGACTTCTCCAAAATTTCTAGTCCATTGTGCAAACTATTGGAGAAAGATGCGAAGTTTGACTTTAATGACAATTGCTTAAAAGCATTCGAATGCCTTAAAGGAAAACTCATTGAAGCCCCTATCATGGTAGCACCAGATTGGACGCTCTCGTTCGAAGTCATGTCTGATGCCAGTGGTGTAGCCGTTGGTGCTGTTCTTGGACAGAGAAAGGAGAAACTATTTCATCCTATCTACTATGCGAGTAAGATCTTGAATGAAGCCCAAAGGAACTACACTGTTACTGAACAAGATCTCCTAGCGGTTGTGTATGCGTTTGAGAAGTTTCGCGCCTATCTATTGGGTACTAAGGTGATCGTTCATACAGACCATGCAACTCTTAGGTATCTAATGACGAATAAGGATGCAAAACCAAGGTTGATTCGATGGGTGTCGCTGCTGCAAGAGTTTGATTTCAAAGTCAAAGATAGAAGAGGTTGCGAGAACCAAGTGGCTGATCACCTATCTAGACTTGAGAGTGAGCAAGTGGCGCAACCTGAAATTCAGATTGATGATGCATTCCCTGACGAGGAGATATTAGCGACAACAATGGAGAAATTACCATGGTATGCCGACTTTGCAAATTTCGTGGTGAGTAATGTGCTACCCGCCAATTTATCTTACCACCAAAGGAGGAAGTTTATGCATGACGCTCAGCACTACTATTGGGATGAGCCTTATTTGTTTCGAAGATGCGCTGATGGTATCATTCGACGATGTATATCCCATGAAGAAGTGCCTACTATATTGGAAGCATGCCACACTTCTCAAGTTGGAGGACATCATGCAGGCAATCGAACGGCAAGAAAAGTATTGCAAAGTGGATATTATTGGCCTTCGATATTCAGAGATGCATACGAATATGTGAGAAGGTGTGACCTATGCCAACGGAAAGGTTCTATTTCAAAACACCATGAAATGCCCATGTCCACAATTCTTGAGGTAGAACTCTTTGATGTGTGGGGTATTGATTTCATGGGACCGTTCGTGAATTCGTTTGGAATGAAGTACATCTTGGTTGCTATGGATTATGTTTCGAAATGGGTTGAAGCAGTAACATTGGCCGACAACGAAGGAAAGCGTGTTGTAGCGTTCTTAAAGAAGAATATCTTCTCTCGCTTTGGAGTACCTCGTACTATCATAAGTGATGGAGGATCTCACTTTTGCAACAAGTTATTCAAATACGTATTGGCCAAGTATGGTGTCAAACAACACAAGGTAGCTACTCCTTATCATCCCCAAACTAATGGACAAGTTAAGGTTTCCAATCGTGAGATCAAGCAAATCCTTGCCAAGACAGTTAATGCAAATAGGAAGGATTGGTCTCGAAAGCTAGATGATGCACTATGGGCGTATAGGACTGCATTCAAGACACCCATTGGTATGTCACCTTATCAGCTAGTTTACGAAAAGGCTTGTCATCTACCCACCGAACTCGAGCATAAGGCATTGTGGGCATTGAAGCAATTGAACTTGAATTGGGACGACGTGAAGAATCTGAGGTTGGAGCAGTTGAATGAACTAGATGAATTCCGTCTCCATGCATATGAAAGATCAGATTTATACAAGAAGCGGATGAAGAAGTATCATGATCAGCGGATTGTTCGACGAAACTTCCAAAAGGGTGACGTGGTACTACTCTTTAACTCCAGATTCAAGCTCTTCCCAGGTAAGTTAAGATCGAAGTGGTCTGGTCCATTTAAGGTTATCTATGTCTACTCGTCTGGAGTAGTCGAATTGGAAGGCAATAAGGGTGTTGTCTTCAAAGTGAATGGCCAACGTGTTAAGCCATATATCGGTCCTCTGGACTCGATGAATGACATGGCCATCACTTATATCGACGAAGTCTAAGTACTCGAGATTACTACGTCAAGCCACGACGATAAATAAGGCGCTAGATGGGAGGCAACCCATCGTTTTATCATTTTATCGTTTATCGTTTTTCCTTTCATTCTAGTACTTGTTTTGTTTTGCTAAATGAAAAATCCAAAAATAAGAGTCGTTCCACGACCAAAACTAAGGAACTTGGTGGGAGGCAACCCATCGTACTAATCGTTTTTGTTTGGTTTTGAGCAAAAATAGGTGCAAGAAGTATTCAACGAGGAGATCGATTTCAATTGACGATTTGGACGCATTGTATGGTAAAGTTGGTAAGTTTGGAATGGTGATGCATAAGGCTATGGATTGAGCCTTTTCCTCGTCAAAATAGGCTTCGAGGAAGGCTAGGCCTTGGTAAAACTAGGCCACGAACGATGCACGACCTATCCTATAGCCTAAGGTCTCGGAATCTAGTGTGCTATACACTATGCGCCGCCTATTCCTAGGTATGCTTTTGACTATGCGCCGCCTATGCTATGGCATTTGGTCTCAGTATCTCATATGCCATAGACTATGCGGCGCATATGTCTACAAATGCCATAGACTATGCGGCGTATATGCCCCATTATGCTATAGACAATGCGCCGCATATGTCATTGATATGTCGAGTATTATGCGCCGCATATGTGGGCTTTTTGTCTCCAAAACCAATTGTAAATGGGTCATAACCCGACCCATACTCTTCCTATATAAAGGGGACCTAGTTTTATAACACAACCACACTAGAAAATACCCTAAAGGCGCCGCATACTCCTCCAAATCTTCTCAAAATTTTCTTCTTTTGATCTTCCAATTCACAACAACATCTCCACAAGCTTCAAGCAAGTAAGTACTCTCTAATTCATTATTTATTTCTCGTAAGTACTACGTTGCTATGTTTATTATGAATTGCTAAATCATATAAGACTGTTGGTGAGGTTCATGTGTTTGGATTGTTGTTGCAAAATCATGTGAGTAAACATATACTTAGGGAATTCTTGGCTTGTTTCCAACTTGAATTTGGTTTTAATAGCATTTTTATGATAATTGCTGAATTGATATAGCTATGAATATTGCTTAAGATTGTTGTTTGGATGCTTACATGTTAGACTATCCCGGCCATCGGGATAAGATTATAGTGCCTATCGACTTAGGTGGTTGTGCTTGTTGTAAGAATAACGATTCCATGTGGTAACCCCTATGTCGTAGTGTTGCTATATCTACCATGAAAGTAGTCCAATGGCTTCAAATAAGAGATGCAATGCTGATTTTCTTGTCAGAATACAATCCTAAAACGCATGTCGACGAAATCTGAGTGAATCGACTACTTTCAACTCACTGATTTGCGTTACAAAATTATGTGTGGGGAGGTACCCATAGTGCTTGCATATAGATTGTATCAAGTGTTATTGTGCTACAACTTACATTATTTCTAGTCTCAGGTACAATGGCACCTAAAGCAAGGCAAGGCAAGGAGAAGGCTACCACGTCCCAAAAGGGCAAGAAGAGAAGTCGAAAAGACCAAGGAGAATCATCCTCAGCACACCTACCACGCAGAATGTTAGGAATAAAATGGGTTCTTGAGGAAGAAGCCAAAGTATGGTACAACAGCAAAAAAGAAAGAAAGTATGTGCACGTCGACTTTATCAACAAGGAGACCTTAGGAAAGAAGGAGCCGCGAATGTTGGCAAAAATAATGGCTTTGAAGCTGGATTTCATCTTTCGCGACATGGGAGAGTGTAATATTGACTTGACAAGAGAGTTTTATGCCAACTAGTCGCCGAACACAACAGGCAATGAAGTCAAAATTCGGGGCCAAGTGTTACAGCTCACCGCGGATTGGATCAACTCTTTTCTTGGCTTACCTTCGGTCGACACAGCACCATTCAAAGAGCTGTATAGCAGGCCTCCTTATAGAGCGATACGACACACGCTTTGTGGAAGTATATCAATGGCAAGGTGGTCAGACATAAAGAAACAGGCCGACACAACACCTTCCCCTATGCTCCACTAAATAGGGAAGCAAGAATCTGGATGCGCATTGTCAACTCATGTGTTATTCCTGGGACTCAATACACCAAGATATCAAGAGATAGAGTGTGTTTGGTCTATGCTTTGATGACGAATGTCCCTGTAAACTTTGGGGCAATCATTCGATCCACCATGAGGAAGGCCAGACTCCACAAAAGGTCCCATTTCACATTCGGCAATTTGTTGCCAGCAATGTTGCGGAAGGAGGATATCGAAGAGGAACCAACTGACCACAAACTCCCACATAACCCAAAGAAGGTTGACCTCACCAAGGTCAAAGATGCTGAAAGAACTCATGGAGTCAACCTTACTACTGTGGAGAGACATGCTCGTGATGAGAGTTTCTTCCGTCATCTCTATTGCATGACACAATTCACTATGATGAGTGGTGGACGTATTCCAACTGCTGAAGAGCTCCAACAGCTGGACCACGAATACCCAATGAACATGTATGCAAGGGATATGTGTGGAGTGGCGTATATTTTGAGAAACCTCTAGACGATGACGTGCCAACTGATGATGATCGACGCTTGCCTGATTCTGACGAGGAGGAGAACTCTGATGACGACTCTTATGATGATTCAGACGAAGGGGGTATGACCCCCGACATTGAGGAAGAGTTCGACTAACCAGGTTCTTCGTATTTATTTTCCACTGAGGGCAGTGTCCCATTTAAGTGTGGGGTGGCGGTATTGCATGCCATACTTCTCTGTTTGCACCTATGTTTGTATGTTTGTTTGTTTACTTTGTTTTTGTGAGTCCGTTTTTTTGTTTTTTTTCGTTTGACGTTTTTTTTAGTTTTTTTAGGAGTAAAATTTTTTCTAGCTTCGCATGAAATTATTTTGATAGACAACATGAGATTATAACAAGAGTATGTGCTATAATTGTGACTATTGAGACGTTTAGGCTCTAGTTGTGACTCATTATGTGATATTATATGGTTCAATTCCTTCACTTGTTGGGTCGAGATTCTATATTACTTCCAATAAAGTCGACCATGTGCCTTGTGTGTGTGAGATTAATAGTATATTCTATGTGTGTGGCTGATGCTAGAACTTGCCTAGTATGTATGCAAAGCGAAAATAAGGAGTGTAAGTTAGGATATGATTTAGGCATTTCTTTGGCAACCTATATTTGTTTACCTTCAGTTTTACCTACCCATGGACATCATCCCTAGTTAAACCATTTTGAGCCTTTAGCCTATTTCTTTGACAACCCCGTATGTAAGCCTAATCCATTTTTTTAAGACTGTAGTTTGATCCAAATTCCTAAGTGCTTTAAATTAAAAAAGTCATGTGATAAGAGGAAATTGGGTAAGTATGATGCTATAAATTGTAATGGTGCTTGAATGTGTTATGGAAAAGAAAGTGCTATCACAAGAGGTATGTTGTGAAAAGAAAAAGGAAAAGAAAGCTGAAAAGTGAGTTGTTCTTAAAATTGAAAAACAAAAGAGGAGAACAAGGGTGGTAGAATAAAAGAAAGAAGAAAGGTTGAAATAAAAAAGTGTCAATGATACAAAGTGATGTATTAAAGCGCTTAGGAGCTTAGTCACTATTCTTGGCCAAAATATTCCTACCCGTCCCTTAGCCTACATTACAACCATCAAAAGACCTACTTGATCCTAATCTTAACATCCCTACATTTAGTGGAGTACTACATTAAGGGCAAGCTTATGGTCATCAGCTGCTACATATGAATTCTTTGTGAGAGTGAGAGCAAGGACATTTCGATACCTATGTGTGAAAAATATGCTATATTTGTGAGTGATTATGGGTACTATATTGTGAGACACACATGGTTGATGAGTTTTGGATAGTTGCATATGATTCTATGTACCTTAACGATTGCATGCGAATTGATCACCATCACGAGTCTATGCTTGAGGTTAAATTGTTTCTACTAATGATCGGAAAACTACTCTTTGTTAAAAATTGTTGTGCTTGTCTTGAAGAATATTTTGTGTTGTTGCTGTAAAACCCTTTAGTTGATGCTTAGAAGGACATGATATGTTGTTCGAGGACGAACAAAGCTCTAAGTGTGGGGTGTTGATGATAGGCGAATTTACACGCCTATATCAATATATTTTGCCCATATTTTTGCTTAGTTTTGAGAACAAGTTTTCTATTTCATGCACTTTTATTCCTTTTTCCTGTAAATGAGCTAACGAACATGATTAGGAAAGTTTCAGGTATAAATGATGCAAAATACAACATTTTATGGCTTACTTGACGCAAAAGAAAGCTCATGAACGAAGGAGAAGGAAGTTGGACGCCTAAAGGACCAAATCTGCTGTATGGAAAAACTGTCCCGGGCTAAAACAACATTTCTGAAGACTTTGGGAACTTACAGACACAAAGCTGGATTTGGACAATGATACATTAACCTAGTACAATTGGGTTATGTATTTCATTAGTTTATTTGGATTATGATAATGTTACATTAACCTAGTACGTTTGGGTTAAGTATTTCATTAGTCTAGTAGGAATTGGTTATTTATTTCATTAGCTTACTAGGAGTAGGATATGGGTATTATAAATACCCTATCATGCTAGAGATTTTCAATTAACTCCTCCCTTAGTGGAGAGATACATTCAACAATTAATCTTCTTCCATCCCTCTCTTCTTCCACCACAACAATTCTACAACTCTTCTAATCTTTCCATTAATTCTATTCTTCTTCTATTCTTAAATTCCACAACAAGAGAATCGTTACCAAACCAAGGAAACACACCACACGCGTGTTACTTGATCTACACGCCATTACTCAATATTGTGATATAATAACAATGTCAATCGTGATCTCCTTCGCATTCATGTCAATCGACTACAATTCTCTATAAGCAATTGCATGTCAAGACTCTACACACTCATAACCAATAGAGACGTATACCTAAGAAGGTGGACATAACCCCAACGCTTCAATTCTCATTGTTTACAACTCACGTAACAATCTCTCTCTTTTTACTTTATTATTTTCAGATTTTGTTTACTTTACTTGCACGACAAGAATCCCCCCTTCTTACGAGACTTGCACCAAAAGTTTAGTAATTTTACTTACTTGTTGGCCAAGCTATTCCCTGTGGGATCGGCACCCAACCCAGGTTGGGTTCTATATTTGCTAACGATCGCTTTACACTCCTACGAGAGCTGTAGATTGAGCGTTATCAAAAGTCATCTCACTATTCAGCATCGTATACCTACACTCATTTACCATGCTATTATTCACCCCTGACACGAACTTAATCATTTTAGCCCTATTATCTGCAACAACATGAGGGGCATATCTGGATAACTAAATAAATTTGAGAGAATACTCTTTAACCATCATATTTATCTACCTGAGGTCGATGAACTCTGTAAATTTTACCTCCCTCAGCTCTTGGGGAAAGAATTTGTCTAAGAAAGTTGTGACAAACTCTTCCCACTCAACAGGACCTGCATCCTTTACCCTTTCAGACTTCCACTGCTTGGACCAATGATAAGCCACATCCTACAATTGGTATGCATCTAAATCATTACTCTCAACCAAAGTAATTTGCATGATGTCTATGACCTTTTGGACTTGGTTAATGAATTCCTGAGGGTATTCATCAGACTTAGACCTAAAGAAAGATGGAGGGCTCATCTGGGTGAAGTCCTAAATCCTAGCTGTGGCAAGTTGACCACTGGATTGGCTAGCATAATGCGTGGTCATTTATTTTAGGTAGCCACAGACTGAGAAAGTATGGTGAATACGACTCTAAACTCTGCATGTGAAACATGTTCGCCCAAAGGATCTTTGGGATGAGGAGCTGGTGGTTTCTTATCTTTTGAGGCATGTTTTGATAACAAGAGGAGAAATGGATTGGATTGAGATATTAACTTGTTATTATGCTCATAGGAACGACATGAATACTAAAAGTAGGGAAACTATTTCTTAAAGCATCTCATAGCCTCTTGCACATAAATGTGGCAACACACCCATGTACAAGACTCTACTAGATGTGGCTTTCAGACTTCCTAGGACTCTATTGAACCTTATGCTCTAATACCAAGTTTGTAACATCCCAATTTTCTGAACTGGAATGCTACACGGTGGTTATGACCCTGAAGGACCACAAGCTAAGCCATGAATGATATCTGTACCTAATTACAGAAATATATGATGTAATAATCCAGAAAACATGAACAATATGCCATAAGGTTCAACTAAGTAAAATATCTGACAAATTTTTACATCTATATTGGGTAACAAATTCCTAATAAAACTGAAGTCCAAATCAAATCTGAACAAAATCTAAATGCCTCTAAATACTGTCTGAATAAGGAATTTAGGGAACATATCTTCATCTAACTTTGTCCAGCAAAATTGAACTAAAATAATGAATGTAATAAAATAATATCGTCCTCAAATGAATGAGGACTTATTGTAACTCTGCGACTGGAATACTACATCTAATTTGAAACTCGTGTCTAGGAACCTATGGTGTAATATAAAAGAAAGAACTATAGCATAAATACGTCAGTACAACTGGGAGTACTGAGTATACAAGTGGGGTAGGCTAAATGCAAAAAGGGGTTTACATGAATGAACAATGTTAACTGACAGACTGATATGAATTCAAGAGTGCAAACATGCATACACAGTAAATGAGATCGTGATAACACGATTACTGATAACATGATCGATCGTGTCTAACAGTCCTAATTCTGATAGAACTATATGAGTTCCGTACTGTTACTATATTGGTTATTTCTAAAAGTCCTAGTACACTAAAATATAAAGAACTTCTAAGTTCCTTTACTAACACTGAGGCTGAAACTGTGGGAGGTATCCATATAACCAACAAGAACTAATAACGTATATAGCTAAGTTGGGGTCCAATCCCTTCCCCAACTGGAGAGGTGTCAAAACCACACCACTGGTAATGACTATTGTGAGCGACCCTTATCTGCCAGGTACTAAAAATGAGAATAATGGGAACCCTAAAATAACAGGTTAAGCCACCTCATCAACCCTAATCTGACAGGTTAAGATGTATCAACCTACGCTGGCTACATAGTTCTGGAATGCAAGGATGACTGCTAAGAATCATACCCTAAACTGACAGGTGAATTCCCATCCTTGGGTTTACTCAGTGCTAATTACTACTCCCATTTGAAAAGACACTGATCATGGTAAAATTCGACTAAATTAAATTGAATTAACTGGGTGCCGCTGACTGATGGGATAGTACTGGGATTACTGAGTTACAGAGTTTTCTTGAGTCACTTGACTGACTGAGTTCTATGGATCATATCTTGAGTATGGATATCATTAAAAAATAACTTGGATCTAGGCACACAACTATATTTTTTGGGTATGAATACCCCCAGGAGTTGATGGAAGGAAACTGACACAACATGACTTACATGATTATAAGAACAGAGTTCACAGTGCATAAAATCATAAGTAGGGAATTTCATATTAGTATTATTCTCAACAACTTCTATATGGAAGGGAAAACATATATACACTTGCATAGCTTCATTATCATGCTCAATCCATATCACAACAACAACACATAAAAAGAACGTGAAATTTATATGGAATCATAAAGCATAGAGCATGGACTTGTCAATTAAGCACTATTAAATAACGGGACATGAATCCTCTCATCCTAGACATTGTTTCAAACACTTTGCATGCATTCTTTTAGCTTAGGGGTATTCATGAGTTTCACCATATTAAACCACCTAAAGTTTATGGGTTTTAACTAACAAACACACGTACTTCATGAAAACAGCTTTAGATATCATCATGAAACTTAAACAACAATCATCAATATGTACATGGTCTTATAGCAACAATACAATCAGAAAATAATATTTAAAACATGTTTCTTGATCTCTATGAATAAAATGGATGAATAGATGAACACTACGAATACCTTGGATTAAGAATTTGGGAAGTTAGCAGTGCAATTGGCTTGAATCTTAGAACCCCCAATTTAACCATAGACATGTTCTTGATGGATCTTTGGAGAATTTCAACAAAACTAGTATATTTTTGTGTTTTAAAGTCTAAATCCCATGTTTTTTTAGCTTATATAGGGTGGGGAAATTTCCCATTTTACCCTTAAAAATATGGAGCTGGAAGCTAGAATTTTTGACAGCGTGCGATGTGGCATTCATCCAATGCTATATTCCACTTCACTATAGCATGCGTCGCATTCTATATCGCATGCTAGGACCATGTGATTGAAAATGCGTCACATGCTAATCACATGATGTTGCTATTTGGAAATTCAAAAATGCTCTAAATGGATTCCAAAAATTATAAAACTCACTCAGAATGTACTATGAGTTTGACCCATCGCAACACATCTTGAAAAAAAAAGAACTAACATCGGAAAGGTCATCAAATAAATTTCCAAAGTTTGGAGGTCTAAAATGAGACTAAGTGTTGAACACTTATCAAATTTTTCTAAGTCTTGAGGATTGTAAAGCCAAATGAGCTGAATTTTATACTTAGGATTGTATGGGGTATTCCATCTAATCTCTTAAATAACATTCCAACATTCCCCAATATACAAAAGAGAGAAAACTAGCTAGGGATCAAAGATTTAAGGCTCTAAGGATAGAGTGTTTATCCAATTCTCGTCACTTGAAGGTATGCAGAACAACCTTACTTATATTAACCATGAAATTAGGTTATCTAAACATTTAGAATATGTACAATGTATGGATTTTCATATAAATTGAAAATCATGAATTATGAACCCTTTAATGACATGAATTAAGCATTTTAACGTATATTGTAGACTATTTGGTAAATGATAAGAAGATTAAGTTTAGAATGTTTCCTTTAACCAATTGGGTATTTTTCACTCATATGAATTTTAAGAGTAGGTCTTGTATCCAAAATGCTCTTATTTTTGTGAATGAGAATCGTATGAATTATGAAAGGAAACGTAGAGAAGTATTAACAGAAAGATGTTTTTCTTGGACTTCTATAATATTTTTGAAAGATCATGGCTATTTTATATTTTAAATATTTTATGGTGGTCAATGTTGTATGTATGAAAGAGATAGATGTAGAATGTATTATATGGCTTATGTGACTTTCAAGTCATGATATGATGATACCAATAGAGATATCACCATGTAGACTTAGAAAAAGTTTATAAATGACGCATGTTCTAAAGAAACTAAAATAGGGATCTAATGGAGGTAGATGCTTACCCGAGAAAGCATGATTTGAAAAGCTTATATCCTAAAACCGTATTTTGTTGATGTAGGGTTGATTTTTTTTAGAAATATAGATAATAAACTTATACTTGCTTTATGATATGGTATACTAGACTATAATACCCCATAGTTTTCTTAGCACAATTTCGCGCATAGTACATGTACAAGAGGCTTAGAACCTAAAAATTAAGCTTAGTGTTGGAGACTTTGTTTTATTTTTTGCCTCTAAAATTTGATGATCTTAAAATGACCTTTCCGACCTCGAGACGTAATTTTTTAATTTGATTCATATTTAGGGATATAATTAGAATGTCTCAGGTAAGTTTCATATTTTTCTGACGAGGTTTGGACCACGTTTGGATTTCAAGTGAAAAATTTTAATTTTCTAAGGGTAGTCTGTTCTTTTCCCATGGCCCCAATCCGTATAAACATAGGATTTATTATCAGTTACGGCATTATATGCCCTATTTCTACAATTTCTCTTTAACATAAACCCTAGCAATCACCAAAATTCATCTAGTTCAACATGGTTCCTTCAAGAAAGTAGAAGAATTCAAGCTTCACCACTCATGAACGATCAAGAACGTCAATTCTCTTGTAAGATCAAAGCCTTAAGGTATGTTAAATGTTCATCCTTGGGACCTTTTCACCCATGTAGTCCAAGAACGTATTTTTATGATTTAAACTATGAATATATATGTTTACAATGAATTATTCTAATGAATTTTTTCATGGGAATTTCAATTATGAATGATGATTACAATTGTTTTAGCCAGAAAGTTGTTGTTACACGTTTAAGCATGAAATTCCATGTCAAATCGCCAAAGTATGGTTTTAGTGTTATGATTTTGTTATTCCCATATGTTTCAACCATTCCCAAGACTAATTTCTTCAATTTAAAGTGTTTGATGAAATGACTAAGAGATTAATTTTGAGCAATGACCACTGATTATGCATTTGAAAACATTGATATGCTCCTACTCTTGATGTTATCGAGTCTTGGGGGTTATGAACACCAAAAATTTAGCTATTTACTTAGTCCTGGTACTCCATAATGGTTTTTTTTGGCATATATGGGTATTATCCATTCAGTTAGTTATCCTATCAGTCAAGTTTAGCTTAGTTTACTAATCTAAGTCAGTTTAGTGTAGAGTAGGAATTAGCACCGAGCAAACCTAAGGATTAGGAATCACCTAATAGTTTAGGGTTGACCTTTAGTAGCAATCCCTGCATTCCAGAACTGCGTAGCAAGCATAGGTTAGAGATGTTAACCTTCCATTTTAAGGTTTACACATATCTCACTAAAGCACCTACCGATAAAGGGCGACTCTTTACTCATTTGGGACTTTATTTCAGTGGATCTACGCAGCCAGTGTTTGTACCCGTGGAATGGTACTGGCACACTTCACACTAGGGTCACAGGTTGGATGCTAATTAACTCTTAATTGTTGCATGTCAGTTAGATTATATCTCCTACAATCTCAATACAGTATTTAGTTCAGAGTTTAGTTTTAGGTTTGCTTGACCACAACATATAATTATTAGTTTTTCAGTATTAGTATCACAGTATTTCAGTGTACATACCATTCCAGTATCTTTTCATATGCTTGGTCATGAATTATTATATTTTACAGTTGTCACACATACTATGAATCAGTTATTTCATGACATTAATTCAGTTAGTTATTATTCATGCATATGAGCCATGCATATAAGCCTAACCTCATTTATCATACCAGTACATTCCAAGTACTGAGCACTTACATATTTCTTAGGCCATGATGTCTCATATTATAGGTTCGAACACTTAGGTTCACGACCGCACCGAGATATCCTAGCACACAATAGCAACAACAATGGTGAGTACTCATATTTTGAGGAATGATTATGCTATTTAAGTATTTCAGTCGAATAGTCTATCAAAGTTTGTTAGGGACTTGTCCCATCAACTCCATAGTCAGTCAGTTTGAGGCTATTGAACACTATCAGACAGTATGTTAGTTATCAAATATTATTGGCAGTTTTTATAGTATTGTTTTCAAACTTGTTATTTTAGATATATTTTAAATGTTTAAACCTTATGGCATATACAACTTCATTTTCTGTACATATCTATCATTTATTATTAGTTTGTTCAATGTTCACAGCAGGTACATGCTCATAGGTTAGCTTGTAGTCACTTGTGACTGTAAGCGTTGTGTGGCATCCAGGGGTGTTCAGTCACGGAGTTACAAACTTATTATTAAATCCTAAGGTTATAAAGTGTCCAAAGGAGTCTGAAAGCCCACCACACTTATAGACAAGAGGCTACAAGATATTTAAGGAATAGTTTTCCTTCTTTCAATATTCATGTAGTGCGTATAAGGATGAGCTCAATTTAAAAACTCTTTTTAACTGAATCTTTATTTCATTTGCAGACCATGCCTCCTAGAAATAATAACAAAAGGAGGAATTAGAATTAGCCCGCACCTCTACCTGTTCAAGAAGATCCCCTGAATAAATATGTCTCTCATGCTAAATTTAGAGTTGCATTCACTATCTTAGCTTCTTTAGCAGTAGCCTAAAATAATCAGTAAGTTGTTGTCCCTGCTGTTTAAGTGTCTAACACTGTTGTAGCTAAGATTCAAGACTTTACCCGAATGAACCCTCCCCTATTTTCGATATCTAAGTCTGATGAGGATGCACAAGAGTTCCTTGACATGGTTCTATCGATAACTGGTATTATGGGTGTGACTTTTACTAAGAGTGCAGAGTTAAGGTCTAACTAGTTTAAGGATATTGCTCACAACTGGTATATGTAGTAGAAGGATGGTCGTGGGGCTGATGAAAGGCCTATTGAATGGGAGAATTTTGCCATAGCCTTTTTATGAAAGAGCTTTCTCTAACCAGGAGTTTATTAATTTGAAGAAATGGAACATGAGTATGAAAGAGCCTTCTCTTAAGTTTACTCGGCAAGTCAGGCATGCTCTTAATGTGGTGTCTAATGACAGGTCTAGGATAAGTTTGTCTCTAGTATGGCTTATGGCATTGTAAATATTTGTAGGACCGTGATGCTGATTAATAAGATGAACTTTTCTAGGTTAATGGTCCATGCTTAAAAGATTCAAGAGTAGAAGTTTAAGGAATAAGAGAGGAAGAATAAGAGATCAAAAAAATGTAGCTTTAGGTTTTCTCAACCGAGGTCAGAGGGTGGTAACTATTCTTAATTATATCAGAAATCTTCGGCTAGTGAGCCAACACTAAATTTCAAAAATGATAATCGGGATAAGGCGCCAGGCCTTAAGACCAAAGGTAGTATGAACAATGGTCGCACAAATCAACTTTGTATGAAATGTGGTAGGAACCACTAGGGTGTGTGTAGAGAGGGCAGTGATATATACTTTGGGTATGACAATCTAGGCCACAGGGTTATGGATTTCCCACAGAGTGGTTAGTAAGGTCATTTTGGTTGTCCCCCAGTTCCAATCTGTCACCCAACTCAGCAGGGTGTCGCTTCCAGCACAACCATTGGTCAGTGCCAAAACTGATTTTATGCACTTTAGTCTTAACAAGATAATAAAAATTCTCCTGATATGGTTACTGGCATGTTGTAGATATTTTATTTACAAGTTTATGCTTTGTTATACCCTGGAGATTTTCTTTCTTTGGTAACCTCCTATATAGCTGTGAATTTTGGTATCAGTCTTGAGACTTTGGCAAAACACTTTTAGTGTCTACCCTAGTAGGTGTCTCTATTATAGCCAAGCAAGTATACAGGAACTGTCCAGTCTCAATATCCTAGAAAGTTACTTTAGTTGATTTTATGTTGTTAGAAATGACTAATTTTGATGTCATTCTCAGCATGGATTGGCTTAACACATCTTATGCTTCCATAGATTGTTGAAACAAAGTTGTTCATTTTTAGTTTCTAAATAATATAGTCCTAAAATGTAGGGGTAGTACTTCTGCACTTAGGGCTCAACTTGTTTCATACCTTAGAGCGAGAAAAATAATTTCTAACGGGTATGTCTACCATCTTGTTTGAGTGAAAGATTGTAGTTTGGAGAATCCCATTCTCGAGTCATTTTCAAAAGTTAGGGAATTTCTAGATGTATTTCTCGAAGATCTTCCTGGAGTTCCTCCTAAAGGTGAGATAAACTTAGGAATAGGTCCTTTCCAGATACCCAGCCTATCTCGACTCCACCTGACATAATGAATACAGTAGAGCATAGGGATTTAAAAGAACAGTTGAAAATTCTCTTTGATAAGGGATTCATTAGGCCCAGTGTTTACACATGGGATGCTCTAATCCTTTTCGTGCAAAATAAATATTGTTCTCTTAGAATGTGCATCAATTACTGTCAACTGAAAAAGGTCACCATCAAGAATAAGTAAAAACTCCCAAGAATCGATAACTTGTTCGACCAACTTTAGGGTGCCAATTATTTCCCTAAGATAGACCTAAATCCGGCTATCATCAACTCAGAGTTAAACAATATGACATTCTAAGAACTGCTTTCAGAACTCGGTATGGTCACTTCAAATTCCTAGTTATGTACTTTGGTCTAACAAATTCCCCAGCTTCTTTCATGGACTTGATGGACCGAGTGTTCAAGAAGTACTTGGAAATGTTTGTCATAGGATTCATTGATGATATTATTGTCTATTCCCTTAATGAAAATGATACTGAAGACCACCTAAGAGCATTATTGCAAACTCTTAGAGCCTATCAGTTATTCGCCAAATTTAGTAAGTGTGAGTTCTGGATAAGATTAGTAGTTTTCCTTCTCCATATTATTTCTGGTGATGGTATTAGATTTGACCCTCAAAAAACCAAAGAAGTCAGAAACTGGATCGAACTTATTTCTCCGTATGATTTCAGGAGTTTCTTGGGTTTGTCTAGCTATTACAGATGGTTTATTGAAGGGTTTTTGTCTATTGCATCCCCTATGTCCAGATTGACTCAAAAGAAAGTCATGTTTTAGTTGTTATATTCTTGTTAGAAAAGTTTTTAGGAGTGGAAGACTCGACTTACCTTAGCCCTAATTTTGACCTTGTCAGATGGTTTAGATGGAATTGTTGTTTACTGTGATGCTTCCGTAGTTCATTTGGGTCGCGTTCTAATGCAGAAAGGTAAGGTCATAGCCTATGCCTCTATACAGCTTAAGCCCCATGAGTTGAATTATCCTACCCATGATCTTGAGTTAGCATCTATTTTATTTGCCTTGAAAATTTGGAGACATTATATGTCTAGGGTGATTGTGTAAGAACCCGCAAAATTCTAAGGTTAACTCAGTCTTTTGAGATAGCTAAGGGATACCAAACATAGAAATATTTAGCTAAGTAATCAGACTTAGTGTAATTTTGGCCTTTGTAAGTTGGAAACTCTATTGCATAACCTCTATGATCTTAAAATGTCAATCTTTAGGTTAATTCATAATTAGGAATATCAGTAGGTGTTCCCGGAGCAGTTTCATATTTTTCAAACATTGTTTGAACCACATTTCAGAATCCAAAATAGTGTATAGATTTGATTTTGGTGTGGCGCGGCGTCCATCATGTCGATCAATATTTTTCTTTGCTCTTAGTGGAAATTTCCAGTGAACCAATGCAGACTCAACACGGAACTTTGGCTATAACATCTTTGCCAACAATGCGGCACGTCGATCTGCACGTCGGTGGTTCAATTTTCAATCATTAAAAAGTCATATCTTTGGGGGTAATTGGGTCTATTTCTCACATCCATCATCCCCATAACATGAGATTTAGCCCTCAATTATAAAATTATATTCATTCTTTCTCAAAATACTCAAGAACAAAAATCCTAGGAGATTAAATTTCAAATTCATGGCTCAAGATTCCACCATTAATCTTAACGAATTTATCAACCAAGATGCGTCAAGTATACATCAAAGGGTTCCTTCAACCCTTGGAGTCCAAGAAACTCTTTTAAATTTCAAGAAGCTTGATTTTATGCTATCCATGATTTGGATTCAAATGTAATCATGATTATAATGTTGGTTGAATTTCAATTCCATGATTAAGTGCAAGATTTATGTAAAAACAACTATTTATGCATTATCATGTTAAATCATGTTCAAGCCTTAAAATTGCAGTGATCATGTGCTGATTAGTACTATGTACATATACAATGCCTTCCAAGTGTTTAATGTGCTCTTCATGATAAGTAAATAATAAAATTATATCATGTTACTATGAATTCAAGTTCATGTCTTCCAAGTGTTTGCTAGAATGTCCCAATGAAGGAATGATCATCAATTAGTTATTTATCATGTTTTAAGATTGGTCCATGTCTTATAATTTATGATATCGAGTCCCGGGGGTATTTAATACCACTCAATTTAGCTGATTTCCTAGAGCCATGGTCAGTCTCCAGATAGTGTCAGTTATGTCACGATCAGTAGATGAAGTATTAGTCCAGTCTAGGTCAGTATTCAGTTCAGACCTTAGTAAATTTAGTCTATATACAGAATTCAGTAGTGTTTCGTCTGTCAACAAAACTCAGTGAACTCACTTATATTTAGTTGAACAGTATGATAATTAGCAGTTCAGTACAACTTAGAATAATTTAGAAATCATTCTAGTCTCTATTCCGTTGGGAGAAGGATTCAGCACTAAGTGAACCCAAAGATATGTACTCCCCTACAGTCTCTTTTTTAGATTTAGTCTCAATATAGAACTCAGTTTAGTTCTACAAATTCACGACTACTACACACAGTCGCTCAGCTAAGTACTGAATTTAGTGTAGTTCCACAGAATAAGGATTATTAGATACAATCTTTTAGTTATCAGTCATTCAGTATCAGTATACTCAGATATTAGTTAATCAATATTCAGACATAGTATTCATTGTTATCACGATCTCAGTTACAGTTTACGTATCCATGCATGTACTCTCACTCAGTTATATTCATGTCATTCAGTAAGTATTGTTCATGCATATGGACCCATGTATTTCAGCCTATATCGCTTAGCATACCAATATATTCAAATTATTGACACATACTATTTCCTTATGCTATGATGTATTATAGCATAGGTTCAGACGCACGGGATCCCGGTCACCCTTAGCAGTTCAGATCCTCAACAGCCAAAGTTAGTGGTGAGTTCTCATAGTTTGAGGAGATGATTATTATTTTAGAATTTTAGATTATTTTAGTAGTCAGAGTAAGTTGGGGACTTTTCCCATCAACTTCACATTTCAGACAATTTAGAGGCTTTTCAGACTAGAGAATTTTCAGACGGATAGTTCAGTTTTAGTATTTCTATACTGTATTAAGTTTTGTTTCATTATTAAACCTATTGAAAAGTTTCCTCCTAATTTATGCATAATTACAGTATTATTATTCAGCTATTGTAGTAGGCATCAGTCATGGGTTAGCTTGTGGTCCTTCGGGATTTTGATACCGTGTAGCATTCGGGGTATAGAGTCGGGGCATTATATACTTGGTATCAAAGCCTAATGTTCAACAGAGACCCATGAAGTTTGAAAGCTGCATCAAGTAGAATCTTGTGCATGGGTGTATAACATGTCATACTTATGAATAGGAGGCTGTGAGGTGTTTTAGAAAAAGGTTCCCTTCTTTCAGTATTCATATCGTGGGAGTAAGCATGAACTCAATTAAACTCCCTACCTAATCTAAGTTTCACTTCCATTTATAGAGTATGACTCCAAAGAGGACTATGGGAAGTGGAACGGTAGACCAGCCAAAACTCCAGCACCTCCAGCCAGATCCTCTGGATGAACACGTCTCCCACGTTGAGTTCAGAGACGCTTTTACCACCCTATATCATTCTATGGAAGCACAGAATGAACATACAACTATTGTTCCTACCAACCCAGTGGACAATACTGCTACTGCCAAGATTTGGGATTTCACCCAAATGAACCCTCCATCTTTTATAGGGTCTAAGTCAAACAAGGACCCTTAAGAGTTTCTTGATCAGGTGTAAAAATTTACAGATATTGTGGAGGTGACTACTATTGAGAGCGCTGAGTTAGCCGTATTTCAATTATAGTATGTGTCCCACTCATGGTTCAAATAGTTGAAAAAAGAAAGGGCCGCAAATGTAAGGCCCATAAAATAGGAGGAGTTTGCCACTGCTTTTATTGATAGGTTTTTCCCATTAGAGTTGAAGGAAGCAAAGGTTTTGGAGTTTATAAATCTAAAGTTGGGAAACATGACAGTGAAAAAGTATTCTCTCAAGTTTACTCAATTAGCTAGATATGCTCCTCATGTGCTGGAAGATAGTAGATCTAGGATGAGTAAGTATATGTTAGGCGTGGGTAATAGTGAGGTCAAGGAATGTAGGACTACAATGTGATTAAGGAGATGGACATATCTAGGCTCAGTAGATAGAGGAGGCTAATAATATATTGAAGTCGAGGGAGAACAAAAGAGCGAGAATGGGTAGTTTCCACTTCGCTCAGTCTAACTAAGAGGGTGGGAATCTTTCTTAGTTCCACCCGAAATCTTCAGTTCCCGCTCTGTCCTCAACCAGTGTTCCTATGCTGAAATTCAGAGATGACAACAAAGATAGGGTGTCATGCCCTAAACACTGGGGTAGTGACAACAGTTCCCAAATCAATACCTTTTGTTAAAAATATAGTAGAAATCACCAGGGTATCTGCAGAGCGAGCAGCGATGTTTGTTTCAGGTGTGGTAAGGCAGACCACAAAGTGATATACTATACCCACTCAGGTTTTTAGGGTCACTATTACCATTCCTCAGCTTAGTCCAATCGCCCGAATCAACAGGGTGCCATTTCCAGTGCCACCAATGGGCAGTGCCCAAATAGACTCTATGCTCTTCAGTCCTGATAAGATTAGAAAAGTTCTCCTAATGTGGTCACTAGTACGTTATAAGTTTTCCATTTACTTATTTATGCTTTGCTAGATCCAAGATATTCGTTTCCCTTTATTACTCTATATATAGCCATTGATTTTGGAGTCATTCTCAAAACTCTAGCAGAGCCTTTCTTGGTCTCTACCCTAGTGGGTAAATCTATCATCGCCCGATGGGTATACAGGAACTTTCCAGTTATGATATCTCAGAAAGTTACTTCAACATTATTAGTCAAATTCTAGATGACTTATTTTGATGTCATTCTCGGCATGGATTGGCTTCATTTCTTCTATGTCTCAATCGACTATAGAAACATAATTGTCTAGTTTAAGTTTTTAAATGAACACATCCTTACCTTCAGGCGAGAAAAATGATATCTAAGGGATGCGTCTACCATTTCGTTTGAGTCTAGGACTCTAGTTTAGAAACTCCTACTCTTGAATTAGTTTCAGTAGCATGTGAGTTCCAAGATGTGTTTCTCGAGGATCTTCCCAAAGTTTCTACCAAAAGGTAAATCGACTTTGAAATAGACCTTCTTCCATATACTCAACCCATATCTATTCCTCCATATAGAATAGCCAAGAAGAACTGAGAAATTTAAAAGAACAGTTGAACGATCTATTAGATAAGGGATTTATTATACATAGTGTATCCTTGTAGGGTCCACCAGTTTTATTCAGGCGAAAAAAGATAGTTCTCTCAAAGTGAGTATTGATTACCATCAGCTAAATGAATTCACGATAAAAATTACCCTCTTCCAAGAATCAATGACTTTTTTGACCAACTTTAGGGTGCTAGTTACTTTTCTAAGATAGACCTCAGATCGGGCAATCATCAGGTTAGAGTCAGAGAATGCGACATCCCAAAAATAGCCTTAAGAACACAGTATGGCAACATTGAATTCTTAGTCTTTTCCTTTGGACTTACCAATGCCAACCAGCCTTTATGGACTTGATGAACCGTGTGTTCAAGCAGTACTTGAACATGTTTTTCATAGTCTTCATAGATGGCATTTTTTCTACTCCCGCAGTGAGTATGATCAGGCAGACCATCTTAGAATAGTGTTGTAGACTCTCAAAAATGATCAGTTATTCGCCAAATACAATAAGTGAGAATTTTGGTTAAGGTCTTTATCATTCCTTTGCCATATCATTTTTGATAATGCATTAAAGTTGATACCTAAAAGACAGAAGCAGTGAGCAACTGGCCTAGACCCATCTCACCATCAGATATCAGGTATTTCTTATGCTTGGATGGCTATTACCAATGGTTTGTTAGGGATTTTCATCTATTGCATCCTCTATGTCCAGATTGACTTAGAAGAAAGTCAAATTTCTGTGGTTAGATTCTTGTGAGAAGAGTTTTCAGGAGTTGAAGACTCGACTCACTACAGATCTACTTTTTACCCTATCAGATTGTTCAGATGGGTTTGTGGTATAGTGTGATGCTTCCAGAGTCGAATTGGGGTGTGTTTTGATGCATAAAGGAAAGATCATAGCCTACTCTTCTATATATCATAAGGCCCATTAAAAGAACTATCCTACTCATGATCTTGAGTTAGTAGTAGTAGTGTTTGCCTTAAAGATTTGGAGGCACTATTTATATGGTGTGCATTTTGATATGGTCATAGACTATAAGAACCTGCAATATGTATTCTCTTAGAAAGATTTAAACCTCCATCACAGAAGGTGGTTGGAGTTGTTGAAAAACTACGAATGAGTGTCCTGTATTATCCAGGTTAAACCAATGCAGTGATTGATGCTCTCAGTAGGATTTATATAGGTAGTGTTGCTTATATGGAGAATGGTAAGAATAACATTTCTCAGAAAGTTCATCAGCTTACCCAACTAGGTGCTCGCTTAGTCGATTCAGCAGAAGGTAGTGAATGGGCATAGAGTAGTTTAGAATTATCCCTAGTTTCTGATGTTAAGGAAAAATAAGATAGGGATCCCAGTCTAGTTAAGTTGAAGGAATTAATCAGAGATCAGAAATTAGATATTTTCTCCCAATGGGGAGATAGGGTGTTGCGCTGCCAGGGTTGGCTTTGTGTGCTAGGTATAGATGACTTAAGGCAGAAAATTCTTGAAGAAGTGCATGGTACACTCTACTCTATTCATCTAGGGGCCACTAAGATGTATTGTTTATGGTAGATCAATTGGTGGAGTGGGATAAAGAGAGATATTCCAGAGTATGTGGCCTAGTACTCAATATATCAGTAAGTTAAAATCGATCATCAAAAGCCAAATGGGTCTATGCAGGAGTTCACTATTCCCACTAGGAGTGGGAAAAAGTGACTATGTACTTTGTGATGGGTTTTTCTTGTACTCGTCGCCAACATGATTCAATTTGGGTCATTATAGACAGGATAGCTAAATCAGCTCATTTCTTATATGTCCATACCTCTTATTCAGCTGAGGATTATGCCAAAATCTATACCAGGGATTTGATTAGGTTGCATGGTATTTTGTTGTCCATTATCTCAATTAGATGTACCAGTTCACCTCTCATTTCAGGATGGCATTCCCAAAGGGTCTTCATACCCGAGTTCACCTCACTACCGCCTTTAATCCTCAGATAGATAGTAAAATAGAAAGGACTATTTAGACTTTAGAAGATATGTTGTGAGCATGTATGATAGACTTTAAAGGTAGTTAGAATGACCAATTGCCTTTGATTGAATTTTAATATATCAATAACTATCAGTCTAGGATTCAGATGGCTCCATTTGAAGTGCTTTATAGGAGGAGGTGTATATCTCCCATTTTTTGGTTTGAAGTGGGTGAGGCCATAGTGGTAGGGCCTTACATGGATTTTAATACCTTATAGAAAGTTCAATTGATTAGGGAAAGGCTTATGATAGGTTAGAGCCGATAGAAATCATATGCAGATGTCAAAAAGAATCTTAATTTCGAAATTAGTGATTTTCTTATTTGAAATTCTCTCCTATAAAGGAGTGAAGAGGTTTTGTAACAAGGGGAAACTTCATCCTTGATATGTCGGTGCATGCCGAATTCTCAAACATTTTGGAAGGAAGCTTAGGAGCTTTAGTTGCCTTTAGACTTAGATTTTGTGCACCCAGTGTTCCGTCTCTCCTTTCTTAAGAAATGCATAGGTGGCCCAGCAGTCCTAGTCCTTATGAAGAGATAACAGTTAAAATCCTAAATTATCAGATTAATAACCTGATGAATAAGAAATTCCGTCTAGTCAAAATTCTTTAGAAGAATCGCTCTGTTGAGGGAGCTACTTGAGAAGCAGAAGCAGACATGCGGACCAAGTATCCTCACCTCTTCTCCGCAAACTCAGAGTCAGTCCAAGTTAATACATCTCCTTTGAATTTACTTAATCTCATATTTATATATAGCTGCAAACTTACTATTAATTAATGTATCATACTCAAAAATGCATTCACAAATTAGTTCAGTCATGTACTCATGCATCAGATATGCATGTCCAGTATGTATGCTTAGTTTATCAGAAAATCTTAGTCATTCATTCTTGAATCATGTTCAACTATGCACACATGCATCAGATATGCATATTTAGTATGATAATTCCGTATATCAGTAATCTCAGTCATGAAATCATGCTTCAGTTGTGTATGTCCAGTGTCTAAACCAAGGTATGTCAAGTGTTCATCCAAGGGTTCTTTCCACCCTTAGAGTCCAAGAAACTCTTTTAAATATCAAGTAGCTTGATTTAATGTATTCCATGAATTGGGTTTATATGTATTTATGATTATAATGTTGATTGGATTTCTACTCCATGATTAAAGGAAAGATTTATGTAAAAACAACTGTTATGTATGTATTATGATATGAAATCATGTTAAAGCCTTGAAATTGTAGTGCTCATGTGTGGATTAGTACTATGTGCATATACAATGCCTTCCAAGTGTTTGATGAAATTTTTATGAGAAGTAAATAATGAAATTATATCATGTTAGCATGTATTCAAGTTCATGTCATCCAAGTGTTTTCTAGAGTGTCCTAATGAATGAATGGTGACCAAGTAGTCATTTGTCATATTTCAAGATTATGCCATGTCTTAGAATTTATGCTACCAAGTCTTGGGGGTATTTAATATCCATTAATTTAGCTGATTACATAGAGCCATGGTCAGTCTACGGATAGTGTCAGTCATGTCACGATCAATATACTCAGAATTAGCCCAGTCTAGTTCAGTATTCGATTAAGACCTTAGTAAATTAAGTTAGTTAAAGAAATTCTATTGTATTTCTTCAGTCAACAGAACTAAGTCAACGTAGTTCAGTTTTGTTGAATAGTATGATCAGTAGCAGTTTGTCTAGTTTTTTACAGTTTAGAAATTAGTCCAGTATCTATTTAGTTAGAAGTAGGATTCAGCATCGAGTGAACCCAAGGATGGGGACTCTCCTACAAGTAGAGGGTGTGAGGCTTAGAAGGAGCCCTTGTGTTCCAGTACTACGTAGCCAGCATAGGTTAGGATATCAACCTACCAGTTGAGGGTTGATGAGGTGATCTACCTGATAGTTGAGGGTACCACCTCATTCAGAGAACCTGCTAGATGAGGGTGACTCAGCTTGTCTTTACCCATTAGACAGTACTGACACCCTTCAAACTGGTGTTATAGGTTTGACCCTAATCTATTAGAAAGGGACATGTCGGTAAGATAATTTTCTCCCATAGTCTCTGTTTTAGATTTGTCTCAGTATAGAACTCAGTTTAGTTTTAAAGATTTAGTCCTGTCAAACACAGTTACTCAGCTCAGTATGGAACTCAATATAGTTCCACAGAATCAAGATTGTCCGATACAGTCATTCAGTTATCATTAATTTAGTGTCAGTATACTCAAATATCAGTTAATCAGTACTCAAACTCATTTTTCAGTGTTAGCATGATCCAACTTATAGTTTACGTATCCATATATGTACTCTCACTCACTTACATTTATGTTATTCAGTCTGTATTGTTCATGAATTTCAGCCTACCTCACTTAGTAGAGCAGGACATTCAAAGTATCGATGCATACTTTTTTCTTGCACTATGATGTTTTATATTATAGGTTTAGATGCACGAGCTCCCGAGCACCCTTAGAAGTTTAGATATTCAGTAGTCAAAGTTAGTGGTGAGTCCTCATAGTTCGAGGACATGATTATTATTCTAGCATTTCCATTTATTTCAGTAGTCAAAATTAGTTGGGGACTTGTCCCGTCAACTACACATTTCAGACAGTTTAGAGGCTTTTCATACTAGAGTATTTTCAAAGAGATGTTTAAGTTTTGGTATTCCTATACCGTATTCAGTTTTATTTTAGTATTGAACCATATGGAAAGTTTTCACCTAATTTTCGTATATTTTAGTATTATTATTCAGCTATTGCAGTATGTACCTGTCATGGGTTAGCTTCTGGTCTTTCAGGATTATGAGCACCGTGTAGTTTCCTGGGTATAGACTCAGGGCGTTACAGCTTATTGATATGTTCATAGACCATATGAGTTTGTAGTATATGTTTTCATAGAGAAAGTTAAATCTTCATCACATAAGGTGGTTAAAATTGTTAAAGGATTATGATATGAGTGTTTTGTGTCATCCGGGCAAGGCCAATATAGTTGCAGATGACCTTAATGGATTTTCTATAGGTAGCGTGGCTTATGTTCAGAAAGAAAAGAAGAAGTTGTTTTAGTATGTTCATTAGTTGGCTAGATTAGATGTTCATTTAGTTGACTCATCGGAGGGTAGTGTATGGGTTTAGAGTTGTTTGAAATCTTCATATTCAACCAAGGTTTATGCCAAGATCTATATTAAAGAGTTTGTTAGATTGTATGTAGTCTCATTGTCCATCATTTCATATAGAGGTACTAAGTTTACCTCTTATTTTTTGAAGGATTTACAGAAGAGGCTTGGTACCCAAGTTCGTATTAGTACAACCTTTCACCGTCAGAGAGATTTTCAGGCGGTGAGGACCATTCAAACCTTAAAGGATATGTTGATATCCTGTGTTCTCGACTCTAATGGCAGTTGGGATGATCACTTTCCATTGATCAAGTTTCCTACAATAATAGTTACCATTCCAGTATTCAGATGGCTCTATTTGAGTCTCTTTATGGTAGGAGATGTAGATCTCTTATTTTTTTTGTTTGATGTATGTAAGACCCCATTGATAGGGACAAATTCAGTATTTGATGCATTGGAATAAGTTTAGAAAATTAGAGAAAGGCTTAAGACAGCCGAAAGACGATAGAAATCCTATGCAAATGTAAGCAGGAGAGATCTTTAGTCTGAGGTTGGTGACTTAGTTTATTTGAGAATCTCTCCAACGAAGGGAGTGAAGAGGTTTGGAGAGAAGGGGAAGCTCAGTTCCCGATATGTAGGCCATTATAGGATCTTGAGCTATTTTGGAAAGGTAGCTTATGATCTTGAGTTTCCTGCTGATTTAGCTTCAGTGCACGAAGTGTTCCTATTTCTTTATTGAAGAAGTGTATTGGAAATCCAGTTTTCCTTGTTCCCTTAGAGAGCTTAGATGTATAGAACAACCTTTCCTATGAAGAACTCGCAATTGTAATCCTTGATTGTTTAATTCGTAGATAAAGGAACAAAGAAGTTCCTTTGGTCAAACTTGATTGGCGAAATCAGTCCATAGCAAAGTACCCTCACCTTTTCTCCGCAAATTCAGACTAAGCTCAAACTAATAATTTCCCTTAGAACTAAAGTGAAACCAGGTACAACTGTAAGGCATAAAGTAACCGTATGTCAATCAAGAACTCAAGTGAAACTAGGTGCATAAGTATGAATAATGATAGAAGACCAGCTTTGCTCATACTTGTAGAATCATGTACATTAGATTCTTTGCTTTTCTTTACTTTTCTTTGCTTTACTAACTTTTCAGGATAATACAAAAAACTAGTTGATCAGTCCTAAAAGAGGATGACCTATTCTAAGCATTTTAGCTATTGGGATATGGTCCTCATAAATATAAAAATCGAGATCAACCCATGATAGGCTTTCCTGTCACCCTTTGGATACCACCCGTAATATCAAGCTTAACCCATTCTAGTGTTTCTTCAAACCCTAGGATATCACCCATCAATACATCGATTGGGATCGGCCCATGCTAGGTCTTATAAACCCTGAGCTGCCACCTATAAATGCGTAAATTCAATTAACATGTTTTCATTAATTTTTTAGATTGTTCTTTGGTGGTCATAACACTATTGAGCTTTGGAGTTATGGACCAATACAAGAAGACATATGAATGAGACAAGAACAATGATATAGGACTCAAGAGTAACATTAATATAGTAATACATTGGAACTTATATGACACCATGAACCTTACTGGCATAAACACATTCTCTAATGAGCTAATAAAATATATGATAGGTGAAGAGATAAAAACTTGCAACAAATGAACTTGTAACATGTATAACTAGTGGAAAAATGAAATTACATCTAATATATGAGTTATGACAAATTTAAGTGATCTTGCATACCATATAGTAATTGTGGTAGATTCAAGTGTAGAAATTTAGATGTTTCACATAGGGAAATATGTGCATACAAAGTGAAGACATGAAACTCCTTAACTTATGGGTTTTGGACTGTATGATAAATACTTATGAATTAGTAACAATCAGAAGGGTACGTGAGAATGGGTACAATTGATGCACGTGGGCAGATTCTAATTGAAAAGAATAGGTATCCCACGTAAGGACATATAAATTGGACATATAAACTATATATCAAATAAGTAAGGACTCTAAAAGGTCATCTTTCACCCAAACTTGATGGGAATGATATTAATAATAAAGAACATGTGTAGCCAAAATATCCAGTATGTGACACTCTTAACTTATCTAATCTTCGATCTTATTGGCTCATATAAGAGAAACATATGACACTTCGACACACTTTCAAACAATGGGAAGTAAATAAGAAGTTGATTAACAATCATGGGGATTGTACACCATTACAATCTATCATTTACCATGAAGGATCATCTACAAAGCTCAATTTATTAGTACACGAGTATAATACATCATGCCAAACAATATGAACTAGAATAGCCTTTCATGCCTTGTTACGCAACTTAACTATTACAATGAATTAACCTTCTTTCCTTTAAGGAGTTAATATACTATATAAGTACATAATGGAAATAATATTAGTAGCTAATCATTTGTTTAACCCTTGCAAAATAGTAAGTAAATACTATGACAGGCAGTAAGAACATCCAGCCCCCAAATAAATGGCTTATCATCGCACCCTTCATTTCTATTTTAATCCAACTCCATTGAATCCAAAGATGTCACCAAAATTACTTGAAAAAGATAACACATAAAATAACCCCAAAACAGTTCATATATCTTATTATACAGTAGGAAAACTTTAATTCACAGCTTCTAATCACCATCCTGTGAGTTCATAACAACAGAACATCTAAACTATCTTATTCACAATCATGACTAGGGAGAGAT
The DNA here is from genome assembly GCA_030864225.1 of Capsicum baccatum var. pendulum. NCBI lineage: Eukaryota > Viridiplantae > Streptophyta > Magnoliopsida > Solanales > Solanaceae > Capsicum > Capsicum baccatum. The sequence continues at coordinate 44,360,280 of CM061550.1, forward strand.
AAAAAAGAGTAGTAACCTTAACTTTGTTACGTGATGATTATTATACTATCACTCTCTATTCCATCAACAACACAAGTTTTTTTTCAACTTGAGCCAAACAGAAGAAGAAATCTAATAGAATTAAATAAGATGGAACTGCCAATCTTAAAGAGGATTGTCCTAAACTTTAAACATAAGAAAAATAATTTCATAACCTTCCATATAACAATAAACTAAGACAATAAACAAATTGACTTTCCTTGAACGTTGAAATAGAGGGAATCCTAAGAACCATAATAAGAATTGTGGGAATGCTATATGAAGGTTTGAGAGAAAGAGAGAGAAAATAAAAGAAATCTATTTTTTGGATTGGGAATACAGGAAAATGAGCTGACTTTTGACCTAAAAAGATCCAGCTGAACTTCCTCTTTTTCTTTTCCCATTTCTAGCCATATTTTGGTCAAGCAAGTGATACGCCTACGTAGCCATTTTAAGTTGGTCAACTATAAAAATTGGTGATGCACCTACTTGACCTTAAATTATGTATCTTTATAGGTTTTGTCCTTATTGGTCTTATTAGCAGATTTTGGAGTGCTGGGTTGCCTATTCTGTTTTTTCCATTTTACTTCACATAGTTTGGGAAGAAAATTCTAAAGTAGATGATGGGCAGTCTTGGGCTATATAGTGGTCAAAATAGTCTTAGTACGTGATATACCTACATAGTTCTTAGGTTGGCCAGTAAGTCAAAGTAGGTGAGCACCTACTTGTCACCTACTAGCTTAATTTAAGTAAAAAAGCATTTCACTTATTTTGGAACATATTTTCCATCTTAATCATGTACTTCAACTTCACACTTATATATATTTGGCCACTTTACTTATGGTAACATACCACCTTACTATATCACGTTTAAATACTTCTGTCGTGTTAACTTTGTCAAACACATGCTATAATGTATGGGACATTATAGTAACCTCCAAATCTAGTTAAACAACTACTGGTCACAAAAGAAACTTAGTACCTTGCCTATATAACACGGTTACATCACATTCCATATGTCTAGAAATAGTATGTGCATATTACAGGTGTTACATTACTATCTTGAGTTTAAACAATTTTTGTCAATTTTTCTTAGTTGTATGTGGTTGTAAGGTATGGGGTGTTACACGAAGTTCCTTCATTATTTTTAAATACCCACTTGCAACAGACAACTTTCATGTCTTTCGGATATCTCACCAAACCCCATGTGCCATTCTTATGAAGTGATTCCATATTCTCCAACATAGCAATCATCCATTAGCCAGAACTATCACAACTAACTGCATTTGAGCAAGAAGAAGGTTCATTACCAGAATCAATACCTTCTGCTTCATTTAATACGTAAGCAACCAATTCAGCTTTACCATACATTTGAGAAAGTCTAATATGTATCCTTGTCTTTAGCAATAGAATATTGTGGTGCCACTAGTAGTGAAGAAGAAATAGTATCACTTTGTATCTCCGAGATAGACTGAGAGTAAGATCTAGTGTGGACTCTACTCCAATCTACTGTTCAACGTGAGTGCTTATATTTTTCAGATTCATGTCACAAGAATCATCTGGGGGTGAAGTAATAGATTCTTTAAATGATAAAGCATGAAGAATGGTAGTTTCATCGAACATAATATCCTTACAAATTAAAACTATTCTGCTATCTTTATACCGAAGCTTATATCCCTTAACACTAAACTTATTACACATATATAAGAACTTGACTAATCTAGGTTCTAACTTTCCATTATCAATATTAGCATAATATCTTCAAATTAGAGTAACTGGCTTGAGTACTGCACCATACCTCTTTTGGAGTCTTTTTGTCAATCGTGACTAAAGGAGAGAGGTTAATAAGAAGACAAGATGTAGAAGCATCTTTGGCCCAAAAATACCTGGATAAACTAGCATTACAAAAAAAAACAATGCACCTTCTCCATTATTGTCTTATTCAATCGTTTGGTTAAAACATTCAAATGTGGAGTATGATAAACTGTTAAGTGCCTCACAATTCCTTCTGACTTGCACATAACATGAAATTACTTAGAACAAAACTCTAAACCATTATCAGTCTGAAGACGTTTTACGTATCTTCCTATTTGCTTTTTAATCATAGTCTTCCACTTTTTAAAAATAGGCAACACATCATTATTTTGTTCAGGAAGAACACCCAAACATTGATTGAATAGTCATCAATAATAGTCAACATGTAATTTTCACCCCCTATAGAAGGTATTCTTGAAGGACCCCAAAGATTAGAATAAATGTAATCAAGGGTGTCTTTAGTTGAGTTGATGCCTTTGGGGAATCTGACTCTCTTCTGCTTCCCAAAACTGCAGTGCTCATACAACTCAAATTTCGTAATACTTTGGCCACGAAGAAATCCTCTCCTACTTAATTTAACCATCCTCTTTTCACTAATATTTCTTAGGCACATATGACTAAGTTTAGCTATATCACTATCTGATAGAGAAGAAGTAGAATCAACTGCATCGCCAATAACCATAGATCCTTGCAAGACATACAAATTAGCAGTCTTTCTCTATCCGTTATTCACAACAAGAGCACCTTTACAAACCATTAGGACTCCACCTTTGTCGGTGTACTTATATCTATTCAAATCAAGGATGCTAAACGAAAAAAGATTTCTCTTTAGGTCTGGGACATACTGCACATCACTAAGTGTCCTCACAACCTTATCAAATATCTTGATCATATTATTTCAGTCCCAGCTATCTTACATAGTATGTTATTTTTCATCAACACAACACCTTTAAAGACTATTACATATGTTGTAAACCCATCTTGATTATGACACATATAAAATATGCAAGACAAATCAATAATTAAATACTTACAGGGTTTGGAGTTACCATCAGAAACTACCACTAGTTCTCCATCACTACCACAATCTTTAACAAAACTGGTTTTATCGGACTTCTCTGGTTGATTTCCTATCTACTTTTTAGCTTCTCATTTATTTCTACTCTGTAACTTATAGAACTCAGATTTGATATGGCCCTTCTTCTTGCAATAATTATAGGTTTGTTTTTGTTTCTATATTTTGACCTATTCCTATCATCACCTACAGAGTTCCACTTATGAGTTCTTCCTTGAACAATGAGACTATCTCTTAGAGTCACCAACCCATTTACAAGATGCTTCATATTCTCCTTAGAGAATATTACATCATAGACTTTGTCTAGGGTCAGGGTATCACAACTATATAAAATCATATCCCTAAAGGTCGAATATGATACTGGTAGCGAACACAACAAAATCAATCATAGATCTTCTTTATCGAACATAAACTCTCGAGTCTCTAAATAAAAGATGATTTCTTTAAATAAAGTTAGCTGATCCTCCAAGACATACCCTCAGACATGTGATAGGAATAAAGGCATTGTTTCAGATGCGACTTACTATTTAGGCTTTTTTTCATACATAAAAATCCTAGTTTCAACCACAACACAGTGGTAGTGGTCTCCTTAAAACATCCTATAAAATCTAATTGGATATATGATGGTGGATTTAGGATAGAGCCTTGTAATATTTCGAGATTTTTCCTATCTTGAATTCTTCCCTAGAATGTTAAGGGGTGGCTTTCAAAAATGAATACTATTTATTCATGTGTAATTCTTCAAATTTATACTTTTCATTACGTAGGAAATAAACTAAACTTTCTATCTATACAAAATTTGCTAAAATCCAACATTTGGTGAAGGATTTATGGCTATTTTAAGTTCCAATCATAAAACACCGTTGATGTGTGTGCAATTGCGAACACATTTAAGGCCTTTAACCTAGAATAATTGTGATCCTTAAGCATCTTTTATCATTTTTTGATGTGTTTATATAAATTTTACAACTTAAGCTAATGGGATAGAGAACTACCAAGAATGGAGGCAAAGAAGTTGACATCTGGAGAAATCTAAAGAAAGGTGTGGCTGACGATATTTGTGACAAGACGTCTTCCCCATGATAGGTCATCACAATTGCCATCAAACATAACCATGGAGTTGGCATAAAGTAAATGCTATGATGATATCTTTTGATAAGACGTCAAAGGTGTGACAAGCCATCAGAATCATCATCAACCTTAGGCAGAAATTATCAAAATGGAGGAGGAGATGACGACACTCATAACACGTTGTTAAACTCCAGATAGGCTATCATGATCATCATCAGCCTGAGATAACAAAAGCCAATATTAAAGATAATATGACGACGTCTATGATAGGCCATCACGGGCGCCATCATCCAATCCAAGGAAAATCTAAAATAGAGGAGCTGACGACATCCATAATACGCCATCAAACTCCTGATAGGCCATCATGATCATCGTCAGCCTGAGTCAGCAAAATACAACATTAAAGAGAGTTTGAAGACGTCCGTGATAAGCTGTCAAGCCCATAATAGGCCATCATGGGCGCCATCGTCTATTCTGAAGAGAATGTCAAACTTTTCATTTTATTTCCTTATTTAGGGTTAACTATTTAAGGCTTTGTTTTCGGGATTTTAAAAAACATTTTCGGGATTTTAAAAAACATTCATTGAGTAATCTATCTTACAATATACTACTATTCTCTCTGTCTATCTCAAGAATAATATTTTAGAGTATTGCCTTGTGATTCAAATACAAGTTCACTTTTGATTTCATTCATCATTGTAAGCTAATCCTTTAAATTATGAATTCAACTTGTGTACTTATGTATTGCATCATGAGTGGCTAAACATCTTTAACCTAGATTGTGAGATCTAGGGTTAGGTCATGATAAGACGTTAATTAATTACTCAAGGTTTAATAGGTTTTAGGATTTCTTGGTAATTCTGATATTATAACTTATGTATGTTGGTTGCAAAGAATAGGCATACCTACTTTGGTTTGCTTGAGAAAGAAATCATAAAGAGTAGGAAGTGAATTATCAACAGGGACTCGGAAAGGTTTCGATTAATAATCAGCGCTGTAACAAGGTTTATTAACCTGAGGTAAAATCTGGGCAGTGAGTTTAGATTCCCTAAGTCTGAGAGGATTAGGAAATTATATGCTTGATTAGGTCAAGAGATATTTGAGCGTACCATCGATAAAGATAGCTTGTCATTCTAACCACCATTAGAACCTTGAGTTATTTGTAGCATCTGTTAAGTACCATAAACCCTAGTGAATATAATCCCGGTTATTTCATAGAATATTGGTTACAAACATTAATTTCAGAGTGACTAACAATTGCCTAAGAAATTCAAACCCCTATTTCAGGAAATTGTAACTACTAGTGAATTATTTCGTAAACAATTCCCTATGGGATTCGACCCCAACCTAGTTGGGTTTTTTATTGACAACAATCGCTTACACTATTCTAGTGTATAGTTTGAGCGTTATCAAAAATGGCGCCGTTGCTGGGAAATACAGCTGTAAACTAAAAGTTGTGTGTGCTAATTTGGGGTTAGTTAAGTTTTCTAGATTTATGTTTGGTTGTTATTTCTATTCATTTGTAGGATCTTTATAGGTTACGCCAAACACCCCTAAATCTGAAACCCCACCGTATTAGCTGAATGGCAGAACATCCACTGCAATATGAGTTAATGATGACAATGTGGATAGATCAGGTGCAACAGGTGAAATCATTCCTCCTCCGTTGGTACCAGGAGAAAAGTTCAATATTACAAGAACGATGATTTAACTCCTGAACTTGTAGAGGTTGTTTGGAGGCCTTGAAAGGTGCTTTTCAAGAAAGGTTCTTTCTATCTTCCAGGAGGGTATATTTAATGGATGAGATCGATAATTTTAGATAGCTCCCGACTGACTATATGAAACTTGGGAGAAGTTCAAGAAGAAGCTAACACAGTCTCCGAACTACAACATGACGAACCTATATTTGATGTAGACTTTATATAGGCTCTTAACTCTATAATGAAGCTAATTGTAGATAACGCCACCGGTGGTTCATTTGTTGATCTCTCCTCTTAAGATGTTGTAGATATGCTGAATAGGATGGACAAACAGAGTCGAGCTTTGTACACCAGGGATTTTGTGGTGACAAGCTTTACTATTCCCGTAGAAATAATTGCTGCGCAACATAGCAGAGATAAGGAGAGGGATCAAGAGATGGCCCATCTAAAGACTTAGGTGGACCTGCTCACTAAGCACTTATTATTGTAAAAGACATAGAAAGTAAAGGATGTTATTTCTCATGACCGTGTTGATGTAGATCATGAAGAAGAGGCTAATTATGTTAATAATCAGTGGAATTATTTAGGCAATAGCTATGGAAATCAATGTCACAACATTTATGCGAAGCCTGGTTATAAAGATAGGAAATAGGGAAACTGGAGAAGAAACAATGACAGGAGTGGGATGTATATTCTTCCTGAAAACCAGAAGGCAGCTGTAACTAGATCGGGGAAGATATATATGGAGGATATGATGGAAAAACTATTAAAGGGAGTTGATGCTACCAACTCAGGAGTACTTACTACGAAGAGTAAATTTTCTACTCTGAATTAGTTAGTTAGATAACGCTCAACTTTTATCAATCAGTTAGAGAAACAGATGAACCAACTTTTTTGCAACACTGAACCAGGAAATAAGTGGTAGCCTACCTAGTAAAATGGTTCAGAGTTAGCAGATTGATGGCTCATTTCTGGCGATTACCACTAGGAGTGGTACGATCTTATCTAGCCCTTCTGTGGACAAGTATGTGAATAGGAAGGTAGTTGTGGATGAACCAAAATAAAACAACCCAGTGGAGTCTAAGAAGTAAAATATCTTTACTGATGCATTGGAGAAGGTGATAGAGAAGGAAGAGCAAGTGGTGTTGAAAACCATCCCAAGACAACCACCTTATTTTACTCAATAATTGAGGAAAAAGGTTGATGATGCCAAATTCAGCAAGTTCATGGTAATGCTAAAGCAATTGACAATAAATGTGCCTTTGATTGAGGCACTTGAGCAAATGCGAGGATGTGAAAAATTCATGAAGGACCTTGTTACCAAGAAACAAGCAGTTAGTTGCAAATTGGAGGTAGACCTCCACCTTCGCAACACTATTTATACAAGAACCTTAATGCCAAAGAAATTGGATCCAGGTGCTGTCACTATTCCCTGCACAATTGGAACTATGGAGTTCACTAAAGCACTGTGTGATCTAGGAGAAAGCGTTAATTCGATTCCATTGATTATTTATAAAAAGTTTGGTCTGTGGAATCCTATGTCCACCAACATGATACTGGTGATGGCAGACAGGTCAGTAAAGGGTCTTGTTGACATTCTGTATGATGTGTTGGTAAAGGTTTCAAATTTTATATTCCCTACAGACTTTGTCATTTTGCACTACGAGGTGGACTTCGAGGTGCCCATAATCTTGGGTCGACCTTTCCTCATAACCGAAAGTGTGTTAATTGATTTAAGAGTAAATGAGTTCTTATTCAGGGTGAATAATGAAGTGTTATGGTTTGATGCAGGTAAATCAATGAAACAACGTGAAGAAATGAGTGTCTTTTCAGTAGTTGATGTGTATTTTATGGACAAAAAGGATGTGCCCAGAACTGAACAACTTATTATCGAACCTTCTACTGTGGTCATAATAAACTATGATAGTGAAGGCATTGGGGAGTATGAAGAGAAAGTTTGTTCCTTGACATGCATGGGGTTATATCCTTATTCTACTAAAAAGATGGACCTTGACCTTTCTAATCGAGCAACGCGACCATCCAAGCCATCTATTGAAGAACCTCTAGTGTTGGAGTTGAAATATCTACCTGGACATTAACGATATGTGTTTCTGGGTAAAGGGAACATGCTACCTATTATTGTTGCAGCTTATTTGAAAGAACCAAGGGTAAAGGCACTTATTTCAGTACTGAGAAGCATAAGATAGCAATAGGATAGACCATCGCAGTTATTACTGGTATTTCCCTTGGCATCTGCACACATAAAATTCAACTTGAGGAGTATTGTATTCCAACCATAAAGCATCAGCACCGTATTAACCCACCAATGCAAGAGGTGGTAAAGAAGGAGATTATAAAGTAGTTGGATGTAGAAGTGGTTTACCCTATTTATGAGAGTAAATTGGTGAGTCCAGTTTAATGCGTGCCCCAAAAAGAGGGTATGGCGGTGGTTTCTAATGAAAAGAATGAGTTGATTCCAATCAGGCCAATAACTGGGTGGAGAGTTTGCATGGACTACCGTAAGTTAAACTCTTTGACTCTGAAGGACCATTTCCCAATGGCTTTTATTGTCCAAATGCTTGATCGATTAGTCGGTAGGGGATGATATTACTTCGTAGATGGGATATAACCAAATCTGCATTGCTCCCAAAGATCAGGAGAAGACGACATTCACATGACCATATGGCACTTTTGCACTTAAAAGGATACCATTTGGGCTATGCAATGCACCCGTCACTTTTCAATGGTGCATCATGTCTATCTTCTTTGACATGGTGGAAGACACCCTAGAGGCTTTCATGGATGATTTCTCTGTGGTTGGTGATTCATTTGAAATGTGTTTGGAGAATGTAAATGTGGTCTTGCAAAGATATGTTGAACTTAACCTAGTGCTTAATTGGGAAAAATGCCATTACATGGTAAATGAAGGTATCGTTCTTGGACACAAAATTTTTGAAAAAGGGATTGAAGTTGATTGATAAAAGGTGGAATTTATCGAGAAATTATAGCCTCCTTTACAGTGAAGGGAGTACGTAGTTTTCTTGGTCGTGCAGGATTTTATCGGAGATTCATAAAAGACTTCTTAAAAGATGCAATTCCACTTCGCAAACTTTTGGAGAAGAAAGTGAAATTTTTCGTTGATGACAAACGCTTGAAGGAATTTAAGTGCCTCAAAAATAAGTTGATTTAGTCCCCTATTGTTATTGCACCTGACTGGACAAAACCATTTGAAATAATGTGTGATACAAGCGGTGTTGCCCTAGGAGCTATATTGGGGAAAAAGAGAGATAAGTTGTTTCATCTTCTATATTATGCCAGCAGAGCACTGAATGGAGTGCAAAAGAATTATGCAGTACTGGAACAGGAACTGCTAGCTGTCGTGTATGATTTTGAGAAATTTTGAGCTTATCGTCTTGGAACCAAAGTGGTGGTCCACACTGACCATGCTGCTTTAAGATTTTTGATGGCTAAGAAGGATGCAAAACCAAGTCTTATTAGATGGGTATTGCTGCTGCAAGAATTTGATTTCAAGATTAAAGATAGAAAAGATTGTGAAAACCAGGTTGCGGATCATCTTCTTGAATGAAAGGTAAATAGAAAGCTAGTGATGAAAGAAAGATAAATGATACATTTCCTGATGAGGAAAACCTGGCAACTACTGTGGAAACATTTCCCTGGTATGCAGATTATGGAAAGTACGTTGTGAGTGAGGTCATAACAAAAAATCTTTCTTCCCACCAAAGGAAGAAATTCCTGCATGATGTAACACACTATATATGGGAAAGCCTTATCTTTTTCTGATGTTCATGCAATATCATATGGAGATGCATACCGAAAGTAGATATATTGTGCATACTGGAAGCATGCCATGCTTCCCTAGTTGGGGGTCACCATGCGGGTGACCGAACGACCAGGAAGGTGTTTTAGAGTGGATATTATTGGCATAAACTGTTTAAGGATGCCCATGAGTTTATGCAGAAATGTGACCAATGTCAGAGGAAGTGGACAATCTCTAAAATACATGAGATTCCCTTGACTAAGATGCTTGAAGTGGAATTATTTAATGTCTGGGGCATTGACTTCATGGGTCCATTTGTAAGCTCGTACGGGATAAAGTATATTCTAGTTGTTGTTGACTATGTCTCTAAGTGGGTAAAAGTTGTTTCTTTGGCTGATAATGAAAGAAATATGGTTGTTAATTTTCTCAAAAACAACATCTTCTCTCGCTTTGGAGTACCACGTGCTGTCATAAGCAATGGAGGATCTCTCTTTTGCAGCAAATTATTTCGAGCAACTTTGGAAAAATATGGAGTGAAATAACACAGACTGACTACTCCGTACCACCTATAAACTAGTTGGCAAGTGGAGGTGTCGAATCATGAATGTAAATCCATCCTAGCCAAATGGTGAATGCTAGCAGAAAAGACTGGTCTCAAAAGCTTGATGATGCCTTGTGGTCATATCGGACTGCATTCAATACACCCATTGGCATTTCACAATTTTAGCTGGTCTTTGGAAAATCTTTCCACCTACCAATAGAGCTAGAAAACAAGGTTGTATGGGCGCTTAAAAGGTTGAATTTAAATTATAAGAAAGCAGCAAAGATGAGACTAGACCAACTGAATGAGATGGATGAGTTCCATCTCAGGGCATATGAATAAGCAAATCTGCATAAAGAAAAGATGGAAAAGTACAATGATTGGAGAATAGAGAAACGAGAATTTAAACAGGGGGATTTGGTGCTTCTGTTTAATTTCAAACTCAAATTGTTCCCAGGGAAACTTAAATCTAAGTGGTCAGGTCTTTTTAATGTTAGTCAAGTCCACTCTTCTGGAGTAGTGGAACTCAAAAAGAAAAATGGCAGCACATTCCAGGTAAATGGGCAATGGGTGAAGCCTTAAATTACCCAAAAAGAATTAGTGAAAAGCAATACCATTATCTGTCTCGATTAAGTCTGAGGTAATGAAGATACCTGAGTCATGCTAGGGTGTTAAATCAAGAACTGCATGGGAGGCAACCTATGATCCCAGAGACCGACCCAGCCCAGGTATACTCTAACTCTTAGTTTCATTTTGCTTTAATTCTATGTTAAAGGTGGAGGGTAGTCTTTTGTTGTAACATAGCATTGGGCAACTGGGAGAAATACAAGAACAAAAAGGTAGTGACATGTCCTTGCTCAACTTTTGAACATCCTTCTAATGTCTTGTTTGATAAACTGTGTGGATTATATTTACTTATGACCATTGTGAATCTTGTTGTGGCATTAGTTATGGCTGTCTGATGATCATTACAGCAAAAAAAAATTCCATGAACTAAATAAGTGGTGGTCAATGATATACTTGTGTGCCAGGTGTGTGTTAGCTATTACTTATTTCTCTCTGTATGCTAAACCCAGAACTCTCTTGGTTGATCTTGCCATAGTCTTAGGATAGGAGCTAGGATAGGATCATAGTCTATCGTTGATTAACCATCTTTTAGCCTAAATAACCTTTCCTATATACATAACACCCCTTGATCCCTATTTAGAGCCTAAATTGACCCTTTCTTTCATATGACACCAATCACATTCCTATTAATACCACAATGAACATATTTATCACTGGACTTCCTTGGAAACTGAGCACCTTAATCTAGGAAAATAGACTAAGTTGAGGGTGGCTATCATAGGGGTGCGTGGTGTAAAATGAGTATGAAGATGGGTGGAATAAAGGAAAAAGAATAAAATCTGGGTAAATAAAATAGAGCGCAACACCCAACTTGGCTTTGGATTTCTTATAAAAGAAGAGGAGAAAAGAAATCGGATAATAAGTGAGCCTCAAGAAAGTAGTGTAGTGTCAAGGAGGAATAGTCACTCTAAATGACCTTGAATATCATACCAGCCCCAAACCACACTACAAGCATAAAAGAAGTCCTATAGTGATTCTAGTTAACCTATCTGAGGATTTTGGTAATAAAAATAAGGGCAAGCGTATGACACTTGGCAAACACTGACTGGAACTTCTTTTTGAGTATGAGATTTTTTTGATGAACCCCATATTTGCAGTGATGGATTTCTTATATGAGAAGAGGGGGATTTCTTTGTTGTGAGGGCACACTGGTATCATTTCTAGCTACTTGTTTGTCTAGATAGTGTGACATTGATATGTTAATGGTTATTGCGGCTAAGATTGATGATGCCGCTTGATTCCTTTGTGTAACAGTATTGTTTTCAATGATATGCACAGTTGGTATTAGTTTGTTTTTGCATTGAAAAAATAACTTTGTGTCGATCTTAAATGAAAAATTGGGTATTGAGAATGTGCTATGTGTTCCCTTAGTTGGATTAAGATGCTTGAGGACAAGCAATTGTTTCAAGTTGAGGGTGTTGATGTCTGCGCAATCGCGAACATATTTAGGGCCTTTAACCTTAAATAATTGCCAGGCCTTAAAAATTTTTTGTCATTTTTTGATGTGTTTATGTTAAATTTATAGATTAAGCTAATGGGATAGAGAACAAACAAGAATGAAGGAAAAGAAGTTGACGCCTAGAGCAATCTTAAGAAAGGTGTGGCTAACGATATCTGTGACAAGTCATCAGCCCCGTGATGGGCTAGCATAGTTGCCGTCAAACGCAACTCGGGAGTTGGTATGAAGTCAATGCTATGATGATATCTATTGAGAAGATGTCAAAAATACGACAAGCCATCAGAATCATCATCAACCTTAGGTAGAAATTTTCAAAATGAAGAAGCAGTTGACGACATCCACAACAATCCATGAAACACCTGATAGGCTGTTATGATCCTCGTTAGCCTGAGACAAGAAAAACTAGTATTAAAGAGAATCTAAAAAAGTTTGTAGTAGGCTGTCAGGCCCATGATAGGCCATCACAGGCTTCGTCGTCTATTCTGAGGAAAATATGAAATGAAGGAGGAGCTGAATAAATACATAACACGTCGTCAGACTCCTGATAGGCCGTCATGATCATCATCAACATAAGACAACGAAATCCAACATTAAAGAGAATTTTACAACGTCCGTGATAGGCCATCCGGCCCATCATACGCCGTCATGGGCATCCTTGTCTATTCCAAAGAAAATCTAAAACTTTTCATTTTATTTCCTTATTTAGGGTTGACTATTTAAATCTTTGTTATAGGGTTTTTAAAAAAGATTCATTGAGGAATCTATCTTATAATATACGACTTTTCTCTTTTTCTATCTCAAGAACAATATTTTAGAGTATTGCCTTATGATTCAAATACAAGTTCACTTATGATTTCATTCATCGTTGTAAGTTAATCCTTTCAATTTTGAATTCAACTTGTGTACTTATCTATTGCATCATGAGTGGCTAAGCATCTTTAACCTGGATTGTGGGATCTTGGTTTAGGTCATGATAAGGTGTTAATTAATTACTCATGTTTTAATAGGTGTTAGGATTTCTTGGTAATTCTGATATTATAACTTATGTTTGTTGGCTGCAAATAATAAGCGTACCTACTTTGGTTTGCTTGAGAAAGAAATCATAAATAGTAGTAAGTGAATTATCGAGAGGGACTTGAAATGGTTTTATTTAATAATCAGCGCTGTAAAAATGTTGATTAACTTTAGATAAAATCTGGGCAGTGATTTGCGATTCCTTAAGTGCGAGAGGATTAGAAAATTAGACAATTGAATAGGTCGAGAGACATTTGAGTATACCATCGATAAATATAGCTTGTCATCCAAACCACCATGAGAACCTTGAGTTATTTGTAGCATCTATCATGTACCGTAAACCCTAGTGAACATAATCCCGGTTATTTCATAAAAATATTTGTTACAAAAATTAATTTCAAAGTGACTAACAATTGTCTGAGAAATTCAAACCCCTATTTCAGGAAATAGTAAACTACTAATGAATTATTTTGTAAGCAACTTCACTTCACACCCTATTCCATGTGGGATTCGGCCAAACCTTAGTTGGGTTTCATATTGACAACAATCCCTTGCACCATTCAAGAGTGTATTTTGAGCCTTATCAACCGATATTTTGGTCCTTAGAGCATCGCGGAGAAGTATAAAATCACAATTGTAAATTTCCAGTGGCCTTTTGTGATATTGGCGCGTTGCAGAGAGGGTCAAATTCCCAAATTGTCCAATCCAGTGAGGGTCCGTGATATTGGTGCATAGCACCAAGTTTCTAGGCCCCATACAATGAGGGAACATGATACCACCGCATCGCGCCGCCGTCATTATTCCTAGTTGACATTTTCCAATGGCTTGGTGCGATAGTGACGTATTGCGCTAAGGCCAACAATCGGGATATTGGTCAATTATTGCAGTTCTATCTATGAGCTTAAGATAGGCATTTTGGTATGTCTCCCAGCCCCTAATCAATACTAAACAATGAATTAAACCCCTCCAAATCACTTTACATCCATTTTTTCAGCAATTCTCTCTCAAGCAAAATCCTAGCTCATCAAACTTCCTGTCAAAGAAATCCAAAGTTGTCCATTAATTCTCCATAACCATTAAATATTGAGAATCCCCAATTCAAGAACTGTAAGAATTAATCTCCAAAACATCAATAAGGATCCAAGATTCAGATTTTAGAATCTAGATCATCAATTGAGGTATGTGTTGTATGAACAAGGATAATCCTTTGTTCCTTGTGCCCAATGCCTGCTTTAAATTCAAATTTTACTGAAGTTTATGTGATTCTCCATGCAATTTAAATTAGGATTTACACCCATTATTATTATGTACAAGTTTATGATCTTGCCAAAGATTTAGAAGTTGCATTCCATGGTTTTGTTCATATTTTCAAGCATATTACTGAAAATTTTAAGATTTTATGACTTATTATAAATGCTTATATTTTAATGAATGAATTTTAATATGTTTTAACATGAGATTGATGCATGGATCATTATTCCCTAATTAATATTGCTATTTCGAGATTATTTGTGCTATGAGCCTTCAGATAAGATTACTCTTAGATTTTGATAAAGATTTGACCTTTTGGTCCTAAGCTAAGATAAAGAATCCACTTTTTTCATATAACTTGAGATTTAACCTTGTGATATTTTTGAAGTGGATTTCTTAAGATTTTGAGCATAAGAATGGGAGTAGTATTTAGCACCGAGATGTGTAAGTTACCACAGTTTTATACCACAAAACTATTGATCTTGGGTGTATTTATACACCTAAGAACCATAATTTATCCATAGTTTAGCTATCTTGAGAGAACAAAGTGCCTAGATTCTTATGTTTTTATTCTACATCTATGTAATTGAGATAACCGCTGTGATTAGCATGATTTCAGGCATTAATGAGGTAGATGAACACATTATGGGACTATGGAATGTGGATGGCATATGACACAAGAGAGAGTAGCAACCTGGACCAAATGTGGCACCTAGAAACTACAATCTAGACCAAATGTGGTCCCTAGAAACCATGACCAAGACCATTTTTTCCTTTATAATTAGGTCAAGGACCTAGAAGGCAATTATGAGAGAAAAGATTATTAAAAGGCTTAATGTTGAATTTTTATTGATTATTCAATTATTCTGTATTATTCAGAGAGAGGAGAATAGCATCTTAGGTTGGTGAGAGAGAAATGTTTCTTCTCTCTTACTTTCACCATTCGCACACCAAGATCGTCTTCTAGTTTTTGGTATGATGAATATATTTATGATGATTTTTGTTTTATTCATGAGTAACTAAGTTTATTAGTTAGGTCTATGGAAGCATTGTAGCATACAATCTATTACTTTGGGTTTAAAATTCATTATGCATTGACTTGTTTATATCATACTCTCTTCGCCTATCTTGAATTCTCATGGTTGCAAACGTAGAGGATATGCCTTAAAAGCAACTTTTTCAAAAGAAATGTTCTCGTTCGGAAAAGAGAGTAGTGAAAAGTAAATAGGATTACCAACCCCTATTTCATAAGTTAATGCCTTAGCAATATTAACTACTTGGAGATTTCGTATTGTTTTTGGTAAACACTTTTGATTCGAGAGAACTAAAGTGAATTAGTCCTTGATGGTTGAGAAACACTAGATTATGTTATTAAATACAATACGTTTCTTTGTAAACACAATGCATGTATGAATCGTAACGCCCATAGTTAGAAAGTATTGAAAACTATAAGGTGGACATAACCCCAGCTTGCTATTTCTCTAAATTTGAATTGTACTACACATATTTCATCTTGTTAAACGGAAACCATTAATTTGGGAACTGATTCAAATATCCCCTATTTATTTTATGGAATCAAATGATTAAAAGTCAACTAATCTGCATACAACTTAATTAGCACCATATTCTCTATGGGATTCGACCCCAACCTAGTTGGGTTATATATTTGACAATGAGTTCTTACTCTCTCGTAAGAGAGGTGTAGTTTGGACATATCTACTATGTTTCACCATAGGATTAAAATTATTCCCACTTCTATATGGATGACTCATATTTTAATCACTTAAGATAGAATTTCTATTCTGATAGTAAGGGTATAAAAGCCATACCTTACGGGGACCAAATATGGAGCTCTATGGATGTTCATCTCGTGTATGTTGGTTAGAATAACTTCCCGAAAGATATTCCCTATTCTTCAAAAAATCAATTGGACTAAAGCCTTAAGATAAAAGAATATGTTTTGAAAGCTATGGTTTTAAGATACTTAAAGTCTTGAGATGAAGTATTCCCTTTACAAATAGATAAGATAAAGTAGCATCTTCCAAATAGAACAATTCTTAAAACTAAATGTAATAGCTGATAAGATTTATATGATATGCATTATGGATTACGATTTTTTGATTTTAGATTACTCAAGCCCTTGTGAGTCATTTACATTTACAATGCATGATTTTATAATATATGATGATATTGTTTATTTATTGCATACACCATCATTTACTCAGTATATCATCAAAGAAATAGTCCATATATACGTCTATGTGCACATTATCTGATAATGTAGGTTCAGGTGCTCAGTCTATGCAGCGTGAGTGATCTTTGAGCATCTCAGCTATATCTTTACAGTTGGGGAGTCCTCATAGTCCGGGGACATAGTTATTCATGCTTTTAGTTTATTAGTAGATGTTCCTTTATTCATTTCAAACAATTTGAGTCTGTTAGGGCCTGTCCCAGTGACTCACCAAATTCAGTTAGTAGAGGCTTGTCGGACTACTAGATTCAGTTCTATACTTTTTCTTTAGTATTTATATTCTCAGTATTGTCTTACAAATATTTTTGAGATTTCAATGATTTAATTAATATTTTGGCATTTAATGTGTTTTCATATTCATATTTCCCCTATTTAATATTCAAACTTAGTAGAAAGCAGCCAGGGTTAGATCAAAACTATTTGTCGATCTGAGCACATATGGCATCCTGGAAATCTAATTTTGGGGCGTTACAAACTTGATATCATAGACTATGGTTTATAGAGTTCTAGGGAGTAAGATAAGCCGCGTTACTTAGATACTTGATCATCGGTGTGAAGTGCACCACATCTATGAGCAAGAGGCTATAGTTTTTTTTATGAAATCATCTCTTCTTTAATGATCTATCGTGCATTTAGTGTCTCTATATGCTTCTAACTCATGCTTTTACATGATAGAAAATGCCTCCTTGCCGAGCTAATGCTCGTAGAATTAATAACTAGCCACCTCAGCCCGCTGATCCTTTGAATGAGAATGTGTCGCATGCTGAGTTTTCGATTGCCTTTCAGGTGATAGCCCAATCTATGATAGTTAATGTTCAGCGCAAACATTAGGCTATAGTCCCACCTCAGCAATATGGGGACTTAGCCACAGGCAGAATTTGAGATTGTATAAGGATGAACCCGTTGGAATTCTGTAGGTTGGAGGTAGGTGAGAACCCATAGTTGTATCTAGATGAGGTGAAGAAGATCACCCAAATTGTGTATGTTTCTAAAATGGAGAGCATATAATTGGAATCCTATAGGTTGAGGATGTTTCTTATGATTGGGTAGTGATATGGAAGAAAAAAAGTGAAGAATGCAACTCCCATGACTTGGCAGATATTTAAGGATGTGTTCTTAGACATGTTCTTCCCACACAAGATGAGGGAAGAGAATATAAAAGAATTCATGAACCTGAGGCAAGGCTCAATGATAATGAAGAAGTATTTCCTCAAGTTCAACAAGTTCTCTGAGTATGCCCCTGATCAGATGGCTGACCCTAGGTCAAGCAAGAGTGAGTTTGTAACCGTTGTGTATGGGTTGGTAGTTATGGAGTGTAGGACTGCTATTGTAATTGGATACATGGATCTTCCTAGATTGATGATGCATGCTCTGATGATTGAGGTATAAAAGATGAAGGAAAGAGAGAGAGAGAGAGAGAGAGACAGAAAGAGTAAATAAGAAAGCTAGAATAGGACAGTTTGATTAAAGTTAGAATAAGTCTGGAGAGGGAAATCATTTGCAGTTTCAGAATTTTTCATTTATGCCTACACATTCTTTAGCTAGTGCTCCAACACCCATAAATAGGCAACAGTAGTGGCGTAAGTTTTCTATATCTAGATCTCAGAACACTATGAGTAAGAAGCCTAATCATCGCTAATGTACTAAGTTTGGTAAGAATTATGGAGGTGAATATTTATGGGGTCATAAAGGTTGTTATGGTTGTGGCCAGGTAGGTCACTAAATCAAAGTGTGCCCGCATACTAGACATTAAAATAGAGATATTCGTCCTCAGACTCAGTCTAATAGTGTACCAACTCCTCTAGGTCTTCCAACCCCTCCTCAGAGCGCATCATCCAGTACTAGTAGTTTTTAGCACTAGGATCGATTTTATGCTTTACCATCTCATTAGGAACAGGAAAATTCATCAAATATTGTTCCTGGTATGCTTCATGTCTTTTATTTTGATGTTTATGTGTTGTTAGACCCCGGGTTGAGTTTCTTTTATGTGACCTCGGTAGTTGTTGTGAATTTTGGGACAAATTCGAAAAAGATTCCTGAGCCCTTCTTAGTGTCTACTCAAGTAGGTGGGTCAGTTGTTGCCAAATATATTTATAAAAAGTGTCCTATAACTATTCTTAATAAAGTTATTTAAGCAGATTGACTAAGTCAGCTCATTTCTTACTAGTTCATACATTTTATATAGCATAGGATTATTCTAAGTTTTATATCTGAGAGTTAGTCAGATTTCTTGGCGTTCCCTAGCCTATTATCTCACATAGGGGTGCTCAATTTACTTTGCAATTTCAAAGAGCTTTTCAGAATGGTCTTGGTACCCAATTCAATCTTAGTTCATCTTTCCACCCTTAGACGGATGGTCCAGAAGAGAGGACCATCCAAACTTTAGAATATATATTGAGGGCATGTACACTTGATTTCAAAGGTAGTTGGGATGAGCATTTTCCATTGATTGAGTTAGCCTAAAATAACAGTTATCATGCTAGCATTCAGATGGATCCGTTTAAGGCTATTTATGGGAGGAGATATAGATCACCCATAGGTTGGTTAGATATGGGCAAGGATGATCTTTTTGGGCCCAATACAGTGTATGAAGCTATGGAGAAAGTTAAGTTGATTAGGGAACAATTGAAAATAGACCATAGTCATCAGAAATCCTATGAAGAGGTGAGAAGAAGGAACATCAAATTTGATGTTGGTGATTTATTGTAGTTGAAAATTTCACCTATGAAAGGGGTGAAGTGATGTAGAAAAAAGGGGAAACTTAGTCCCCAGTATGTTGTCCCTTATAGAATTCTAAGTCGTGTTGGGAGGGTATCTTATGAGCTTGATTTGCCTAGAGACTAGTTATTCATTCATCTTATATTCTACATCTCTTTTCTTAATAAGAGTATAGGTGACTCCACTGTTGTAGTTCCATTAGAAAGCTCAGATATTCAGAATATCCTTTCTTACGAAGAGACTCCAATTGAGATTTTAGATCATCTAATCAGTATAATAAGGAAAAAAGAACATCTAATCTAATCATATAAGCGCATCACACCTAGTTTCGAGGACCTATCAAATGTGGCAATGTGATACCGCCACGTCGCGCGACCATGCATATTCCGAGTTGGAATTTTCTAGGGGCTTAGAGCGATAGTGGTGCGTTGCGCTAAGGCCAAAAGTCGGGATTTCAGTCATTTTTCTAGTTCTATTTATGAGGGCATTTTAGTAAATATCGTAGACCCTAATCCGTCCTAAACAATGAATTTATTCCCTCCAAAGCATTTTACATCTATTTTTCATTAAATCTCTTTAAAGCAAAACCCTAGTTCATCAAACTTCCTGCCGAAGATATCCAAAGTTGTCCATTAATTCTCCATAACAATTAATGATTGAGAATCCCCAATTCAAGAACTCTAAGAATTAATCTCCAGAACATCAATAAGGATCCAAGATTCAGCTTTTAGAATCTAGATCATCAATTGAGGTATGTGTGGTATGAACAAGGATAATCCTTTCATCCTTGTGCCCAATGCATGCTTTAAATTCAAATTTTACTGAAGTTTATGTGATTCTCCATGCAATTTAAATTATGATTTACACCCATTTTTATTATTTACAAGTTTATGATATTGCCAAGGATTTAGAAGTTGCATTCCATGGTTTTGTTCATATTTTCATGCATATTACTGAAAATTTCAAGATTTTATTATTTATTATAAATGCTTATATTTTCATGAATGAATTTTAATATGTTTTAACATGAGATTGATACATGGATCATTATTCCCTAATTAAGATTGCTATTTCGAGATTATTTGTGCTATGAGCCCTCAGATAAGATTACTCTCCGATTTTGATAATGATTTGACCTTTTGGTCCTAAGCTAAGATAAAGAATCCACTCTGTTCATATAACTTGAGATTTAACTTTGTGATATTTTTGAAGGGGATTTCTTAATATTTTGATCATAAGAATGGCAGTATTATTTAGCATCAAGATGGGTTAGTTACTATGGTTTCATACCCCAGAACTATGTTCCACCCTAGGATTAAGATTATTCCCACTTCTACGTGGATGGTTCAAATTGTGATCACTTAAGATAGAAGTTCCATTTCGATGTCAAGGTTAGAACCACCCTAACTAATGGGAGATAGACGTGGAACTTCATGGATGCTCACATGGTGTATCTCGGTTAGAAGAACCTCCCAAAAGATATCCCCAGCTCTTAAAATAGTCTATTGGCTTAAAGTCTTAAGATAAAAGCAGAAGTTTTAAAAGCTACGGTTTTATGATTTTTAATGTCTTAAGTTGAACTATTCCCTTTACAAATTGATTAGATCAAGCAGTAGCTTTCAGAAATAACATATTTTAGAACTAAATTTAATGGCTCATAAGATTTATATGATATGTTTTATGGATTTTGAGTTATGATTTTTATATTTTAGATTACTCAAGCCCATGTGAGTCATTTACATTTAGCATGGATGATTTTATAAACTATGATGATATTGTTTATTTATTGCATACACCCCCATATACTCAGTACTTCATCAAAGTACTAATCCACATATACATTTATGTGCTAAACTTTCTCATAATGTAGGTTCAGGTGCTTAGTCTCACCAGTATGAGTGGTCTTCAAGCATCTCATCTATATCCCTACAGTTGGCGAGTCCTCATAGTTTGGGGACTTAGTTATTCATACTTTAAGTTTATTATTAGATGTTCCTAGAACGTATCGATCAGTAGACCAAGTCAATTCACATTTGAATTCTCTCTCTTTTTCTCGCCAAATAGGTTGTTGCATCGTATCTACTATTAAAAAAGGTACCAGTATCATTGAATTTCAATTTTTAACTTCCTTTTGTATACGAGTGATTACAAGAAAGTAGTAAAGTTCATATCATTTGTGGATCACATTTTTACTCATTGCACATGTTCCAAAATTTAAAAATTCCAACTCTATTTAGATTACATCCATTTTGATCGAAGGAAGTTTCACTTGGAAAAATGCATGCTTTAGTTTTGCTAAGAAAAGCATGGGCGGATCAACGATATTTATGTCCTAAAGCGAAACTTCAACCAGAGGCCTTTGATAATGCCTAAACTACAGCTCTAGTTAGAAAGTGTAAGCGGTCGCTGTCAAATATAGAACCCAACTGGGTTGGGTGTCGAATCCCACAGGGAATACTTGGTCACTAAGTGTTGCAATTGCTAGCAGACTGTTGGTCGAAAATTCTATGGAAAGGGGGGATTTGATTTATGCGTGAAATAATGTTAACAAAATAACGAATGAAACGATGTATTTAGTAAGATTTAATCACAGAGAATAATAAGTTAGGGTTATGTCCACCTTATGAGTTCTACGGATCTATTAACTATGAGTAATGCGGAATTTAGACATGCATGCACTTATAGAGATTCGTATTGTAATGGTAAATCCTAGTGTTTCTTAACCATCAAAGATTATTTCACATTAACTCTCTCGAGCCTAAAGTTTATAACTAACGGTACAAATTCTCTAAGAAGTTAATCCGGTTAAGGCAGTAACATGTAAACAGGGGTTGGTAGCCCTATTTCCTTGTCACACTCTCTTTTCCGAACATATAACTTTTCTCTCGAATAAGTTAATTCTATAATGGCATGTTCTCAATGTTTGCAACCATGAGAATTAAATTATAACGAAGAGAGTAATGATATAAGTAGCATACGCATCAAGAATTTACAAACTCATAGTAATAGATAGTATATCACAAGGTTTCCATAACCCTGACAAAGAAGTTTAGCTACTCATGTTTACAACGGAGATCAGAACAAACATAATCATCATACCACAACGTAGAATAATCTTAGTGATGGAAATAATGTTTGGAGTCAAAAGGGAGAAGAACGTCGTTCTCTCCGTTTCTAAAGAAAGCCGTGTTTTTCTCTGTCTAAACTTATAGATTCTGCAAACTGAATAATACTAAAGTGTCGAATGAAAAAGAAGCGAATGAATGAATGCTGAAAAATTCAGCAAATAAGGTTTTTATAACCTCCTTGTCCTAGTCCTACTAAGTTACTGCTGCACCCCTAAGTATTTAAAAATACTGCTTTTTCCTGGGACAAATTCGCCATGCGTCACATTCAGTCCATAAGCTTCCAAAAGCTGTCTTCCCTCTCATGTGAAGTTTTCCTTTGCTACTCAAACGTCCACAAACTGCTGAAATCTTCATCATTAATACCTGAAGAACATTCTAATCACATAGGTTAGCTCACTTACAGGAAAATGGACAAAAAGTGTAGGAATTATATATTTTATCCTCAAAACTTAGCTATAACATGGGTAAATTATGGTGCTTTAGGCATGTAAATACGCCTAACATCAGCCATTAAGTTTTTCATTAAAGAAAAAAATATTATATTTTTACTTTTGAAAAATTTATTTCTATTGAGGCAAATATTGCAGGAATTTTTAACACTACTTTAGGAGTAATATAAGCATTGGAAAATGAATCAAAACTTTTTACATGATTGAACATATCGATTTATATGTCATCTTCTATTCGTACAATTTCTCTTAGCACCATTGATATTAAAAATATCTCTGATTAATATTTTAAAATTCAAAAAAAAATAAATAGACAATATACATAGTTAAACAATCTAACCTTTTTTGACAAGTAGAAAATTGGATATAATTTTCACTACTCGAATACTCTCGATGAAACAACACTAGAACTTAGAAGAAAAAATTAAAAATACGTAACTAAATTATTTTCTAATGAAGAATTCGTAAAGAACTAAGTGAAATATAATGACATAAAAATAAAAGTAAGGTACAAGTAGGCCGACAAAATCAAAAGATGAAAAAATTGTGGCTTATAAATTATATCAATGATAAATTCGTATAAATAAGGGAAAATGACCTATTTACACGTAGATGATGGGAGAGATTCCCAATGATATTATTTCAATTTCCAATTGATCTCAAAGATCTCATCAATCCTTTTTCATTAAAATGAAATTGTAATTTTTAATTTCTCTTGTTACATGTATCTCCTAGAAAATCTGGGGCCCCAATAATTGTGAGGCCTAAAGCAATTTTTTGGATTGGTTCACTGCTGGGCTAGCCCCGATGGAAACAAAAGTAGAAGAGCGGCCATGTATGATATCACTTACGAGTTATCTTTATCTATATGCTCTTGTTCAACATTGATCACACTGGCTTTGACCCAGTGGGTGTTTTAAAGATCAATTCTTATATCATGGAACTCTTTAAATATCCTAAAACTCTACTTAATAACATTAAACAATCATGATATTTTGAACTTAGTACTGCCACTTCATCCTGCTTTTGTAACTTTTGAATAATCACTGTTCAGGGTATAAGCTATCTAGATATTAATTCTGAAAACTTAATGTGTAAATCTCTGAGTGCTTAGGCTCTAAAATAAAGCTAAATAAAGGCCTACGTTACCCCTAGATTTAGCATAAATTAACTTGGAATGGGTTGGGAAGTATTGGGGGCAATTTTAGATGAGAAAATGGGTCATGCGATGCAAGGGGGACTTCATACGCTAGCCAATGGAAGAAAATCACTACGGGACTAGCGAAATCCCTCACTCCCAAGCAGGCGACCCACCCCCACCCTTTTCATCGATGAGACATCACTTAAACTTGTTTTAGGGGTGCTTAAGTCCTTTAACAATATTAAAATGTCCTCGTTTTACACCACAATGTTCCTAAGTTACTAAGTATGAATTCTAATCTCTCACATAACATTCCAACTTCTCCCAATATAAAAAAGATAGAAAACTAGTTAGGGCTCAAAACTCTAAGGCTATAAGGATAGAGTGTTCATCAAATTCTCATCACTTGAAGGTATGTGGAACGAAATTACTTATATTAAGTATGGAATTATATTTTCTAAACATTTAGAATATGTACAATGTATGGATTTTCATCTAAATTGAAAAGCATGAATTATGAACCCTTTTTATGTCACGAATTAAACATTTTTACGTATGTCATAGACTATTTGGTAAATGATAAGAAGATTAAGTTTTTAATGTTTTCTTTGCCTAATTGGGTATTTTCACTTAACGAATATGAAGAATATATCTTGTATCCAAAATACTATTTTTTTTTTGGGAATGAGAATCATATGAATTATCAAAGGACTCGACCACCTTTAAGAGTTTTTAGACAAGTATTAATAGAAAGATGTTTTTTTTAGACTTCTATTATATTTTTGAAAGTGCATGTTTATTTTATCTTTGAAATATTTTATGGTGGTCAATGTTTTATGGTATGAAAGAGATAGATGCAGATTGTATGATATGGCTTATGGGACATATAGGTCTTAATAAGACGATACCAATAGAGACATCGCCATTTAGTCAAAGAATAAGTTTTGAAATGATGCATGTTCTAAAGAAACTAAAATTGGGATCTAAGAGAGGTAGATGGTTACCCGAGAAGGAATGAGTTGAAAATTTTATAGCCCAAAACTATGTTTTGCCGATGTTGGGTTGATACTATCAAGAATATGGATAATCATTGTATACTTGCTTTGTGATTTGGTATACTAGACTTTAATACACCATAGTTTTCTTAGATCAATTCAGCCTATAATATATGTACAAGAGGCTTAGAACCTGAAAATTTAGCTAAGTGTTGGAGACATAGTTTTATTTTTAGCCTCTTAACTTTGATGATTTTTAAAGTAACCTTCCTGACCACGAAACATAGGTTTTGAGTTGATTCATTTTCAGGAGTGTAAGCAGAACTTCTCGGCTATGTTTTGAATTTTTTGAACGAGGTTTGGACCATATTTGGATTTCAAAAATAGCAAGTCACCATGATTCTAGCGTGTCGTAGTTGAATAGTGGTTGTATCCTTGGTGCATCGTGGTGAGGGACCAATCGACATTCCAATTACAGATTTTAATTTTCCATGTGCAACCTGGTCTTTTCCCATGGGCAACCTGGTCTTTTCTCATGGCCCCAATCCAATAAAACACGGGATTTATCATCAGTTAAGGCATTATATGCTCTATTTCTACAATTCTTCTTTAACATAAACCCAGGCCATCACCCAAATTATTATAGTTCAACCATTGATCCTTCGATTAAACAGAAGAATTCAAGCTTCACCACCCAAGAACGAATAAAAAGGTAAATTCTCTAGCATGATTAAAGACTTAAGATATGTTAGATGTTCATCCATGGAGTCCAAGAACCTATTTTTAAGTTTAAAACTATGAATTTACATGTTTACAATGAGTTCTTTTCATGTAGGTTTTTTTAGGGAATTTCATTTATACATGATGATTACAATTGTTTTAGTTGAAAAGTAGCACTTACACATTTGAAGCATGAAATTCCATGTCAAATCTCCAAAGTATGGTTTTAGTGTAATTATTTTGTTGTTCCCATATGTTTAAACCATTCTCATGCCTAAATTCATGAATTTAAAGTGTTTGATGGAAAGACTAAGAGATTAATTTTTAGCAATGATTACTTATTATGCATTTGAAAAATTTTATATGCTCCTACTCTTGATGTTATCGAGTCTTGGGGAATATGTATACCAAAAATTTAGCTATTTACTTAGTCCTAGTACTTTGGAATGTTTCTTTGGAATATATCAGTATTATCAGTTCAGTTAGTTATCCTATCTGTCAAGTTTAGCTTAGTTTAGTAATCTGACTTAGTTCAGTTGGTAGTAGGAATTAGCACTGAACGAACCTAGGGATAAGGGCTCACCTGCTAGTTGAGAGTGTTACCTTTATTAGCAATCCCTACTTTCCAGAACTACGCAGATAGAGTAGGTTAAAGATGTTAACCTGCCAGTTGAGGATTGACATATATCTCACCAGAGCACCTGCCAGTAGAGGGAGACTTTTTAGTCCTTCAGGACATTATTTAAGTTGATTCACGCAGGTAATGTTAGTACCTGTGGCGCGGTATTACACCTTTAAAACTGAGGTCATAGGTTGGACCCCAATTAACTCTTAATTGGGCGTAACGATTAGATAATAGCTCCCATAGTCTTAGTCCAGTATTCAGTTAGAGTTAAGTTTCAGGTTTTCCTGACCACAACATACAGTTATCATTTGTTCAGTGTCAGTATCTCAGTATTTCAGTTTACATACCATTCTAGTATTATGTTATATGCTTGGTCATGCATTATTATATTTCACAGTTGTCACGCATACTATAAATAAGTTATTTCATGCCATTCAATAAGTCAGTTACTATTCATGCACATGAGCAATGCATTTCAGCCTATCCTAATTCAGCATAGCAGTACATTCAATGTACTGACTGCATAGCCATTTTTTGAGCTCTGATGTCTCATATCATAGGTTCGGATACTCAGGTTCCCGCTGCACCTAGACATCTAAGAGTACTAGGAACAATAGTAGTGGTGAGTCCTCTGATAACGCTCAATCTACAGCTCTCGTAGGAGTGTAAAGTGGTCGTTAGCAAATATAGAACCCAACCTGGGTTGGGTGTCGATCCCACAGGGAATAGCTTGGCCAACAAGTAAGTAAAATTACTAAACTTATGGTGCAAGTCTCGTAAGAAGGGGGGATTCTTGTTTTGCAAGTAATGTAAACAAAAGCTGAAAATAATAAAGTAAAGAGAGAGAAATTGTTACCTGAGTTGTAAACAATGAGAATTGAAGCGTTGGGGTTATGTCCACCTTCTGAGGTTTACATCTCTATTGGCTATGAGTGTGTAGAATCTTGACATGCAATTGCTTATAGAGAATTGTAGTCGATGGTAAATCTAAGCGTCTCTCGACCTCAACAAGGACTATTTCACTTCAACTCTCTCGAGCTTAAAGCGTGTCTAACGGTACGAATTCTCCAAGAGGTTATTCCAGTTACGACACTATCTTTTTAATAGGAAAGGGTGTCCTACTACCTTGACATTATCTCTTTTCCAGACAAATAACCTTTCTCTCGAACAAGTTAAATGTTAGACTGGCTTATTCTTGCATTTGCAACCGCAAAGAATGTAGATTAAGATGAAGAGAATAATGATATAAGCCATATACTTGACATGAACTCACAAACTCACAGCAATAGATAGTATCTCATTCGGCTTCCATAACCCCAACAGAGAGGTTTAGTTACCCATGAATGTGAAGGAGATCACGATTGACACTGTTATTATACCACAAGATTGATCAATTTCGTGTATCACAAGTGGTAGGCGTGAGGCGTGAATTCCTTAGCAAGGTAACGTTTCTCTTGTTACGGAATGTAAGAATCGAAGAGTCGAAGAAAATAAGATTAATGGAAAGATTAGAAGAGTTGTAGAATTGTTGTGGTGTAAGAAGAATGGGATGGAAGAAGATTAATTGTTGAATTAATTGCGGAATGAATAGTTGAAGAATGCATGTAAGATTAATGGTGAATGAATCTCTCCACTAAGGGAGGAATGAATAAAAATCTCTAGCAGGATAGGGTATTTATAATACCCATATCCTAGTCCTACTAAGCTAATGAAATAAATAACCAAATCCTACTAAACTAATAAAATACTTAACCCAAATGTACTAGGTTAGTGTAACATTATCATAATCCAAATAAACTAATGAAATACATAACCCAAATGTACTAGGTTAATGTATCATTGTCCAAATCCAGCTATGTGTCTGTAAGTCCCCAATGTCTTCAGAAATGCTGTTTTAGCCCGGGACAGATTTTCCATGTAGCAGTTTTGGTCCATAGGCTTGTAGACATTCTTCCCTTCCTTTGTGAGCTTTCTTTTGCGTCAAGTAAGCCATAAAATGCTGTATTTTGTATCATTTATACTTGAAACTTTCCTAATCATGTTCGTTAGCTCATTTACAGGAAAAAGGACTAAAAGTGCATGAAATATATAGTTTGTTCTCAAAACTAGGCTAAAATATGGGCAAAATATATTGATATAGCCGCGTAATTTCGCCTATCATCAACACCCCACACTTAGAGCTTTGTTCGTCCTCGAACAACATATCATATCCTTCTAAGCATCAACTTAAGGTTTTTACAGCAACAACACAAAACATTTATCAAGGCAAACACAATAATTATCAATCAAAGAGTAGTTTTTCGATTATAAGTAGAAACAATTTAACCTCAAGCATAGACTCGTGATGGTGATCAACTCGCATGCAAATGTTAAGGTGCATAGAATCATATACAACTATCCAAAACTCATCAACCATGTGAGTCTCACAATATAGTACCCATAATCACTCACCAGTATTGCATATTTTTCAAACATGGGTATCAAAATATCCTTGCTCTCGCTCTCACAAAGAATTCATATGTAGCAACTGATGACCATAGGCTTGCCCTTAATGTAGTACTCTACTAAATGTCGGAATGTTAAGATTAGGATCAATTAGGTCTTTTGATGGTTGTAATGTAGGCTAAGGGACGGGTAAGACTATTTTGGCCAAGAATAGTGACTAGGTTCCTAAGCGCTTTAATACATCACATTGTATCATTAAACTTTTTTTCTTTCAACCTTTCCTTTTTTTTTCTTTTTTTTATTCTACCACCCTTGTTCTCCTCTTTTGTTTTTCAATTTTAAAGCACCACTCACTTTTCAGCTTTCTTTTCCTTTTTCTTTTCACAACATACCTCTTATGGTTGCACTTTTCTTTTTTCATAACACATTTCAAGCACCATTACAATTTATAGCATTATACTCACCCAATTTCCTCTTATGTTGTCACATGACTTTTTCACTTTAAAGCACTTAGGAATTTGGATCAAATTACGGTCTTGAAAGAAATGGATTAGGCTTACATACGAGGTTGTCAAAGAAATAGGCTAAAGGCTCAAAAGGGTTTAACTAGGATGATGTCTATGGGTAGGTAAATCTGAAGATAAACAAATATAGCTTGCCAAAGAAATGCGTAAATCATATCCTAAACTTACACTCCTTATTTTCGCTTTGCATACATACCAGGCAAGTTCTAGCATCAGCCACAATCATAGAATATACGATTAATCTCACACACACAAGGCACATAGTCGACTTGATTGGAAGTAATATAGACTCTCGACCCAACAAGTGAAAGAATTGAATCACATAATATCAAATAATCAGTCACAACTAGAGCCTAAACGTCTCAATAGTCACAATTGTAACACATACTCTTGTTATAATCTCATGCTGCCTATCAAAATAATTTCATACGAAGCTAGAAAAAAAATTTTAACTACTAAAAAAACAAAAGGAAACAAAAATGAAACAAAAGCAAACAAACATAGATGCGAATAGAGAAGTATAGCATGCAATACCACCACCCCACACTTAGTCGGGACACTGTCCTCAGTGAAAAATATATACGAGGAACCTGGTTGGTCGGACTTATCCTGTATGTCTGGGGTCATACCCCTTGCATTGGAATCATCATCAGAGTCGTCATCCTCAGAAGTTCCTCATAAGTTTCCCATTTAATTCCAAGCGTGAGTCGAGGTATTTGCAGCGAGGAGGGTTCTCCTTGCTCCTTGCGGCCTCTTTTCATGCTCTTTTGGGAAGTGGTAGCCTTCTCCTTGCCTTGCCTCGCTTTAGGTGCCATTGTACCTGAGACTAGAAATAGTGTTAATTGCAGCGCATTCTCAATCGATACAATCTATAAGCAAGCAGTAGGGGTACCACCCCTCACTTAGTTTTGTTACCACAAATCAGTAAGGTGAAAGTAGTCGATTACTCAGATTTCATCGACATACGTTTTAGGATTATATTCCGACAAGAAAATCAGCAATGCATCACTTACTTGCAGCCATTGGACTACTTTCATGTTATATATAACAACACTACTACATAGGGGTTACCACATGGAATCGTTATTCTTACAATAATCACAACCTCTTTTGTCGGTAGGCACTATAAATCTTATCCCGATGGCCGGGATAGTCTAACATGTAGTATCCAAATAGCAATCTTAAACAATGTTCAAGACTATAGCAATTCCTCAAATAGTATAAAAATTCTATTAAAACCAAATTCATGTCGGAAACAAGTCAAGATGATTCTAACGTATACGTTCACTCACATGATTTTGTATCAATAATCCAAACACATGAACATCACCAATAATCCTTCAAGATGTAGCAACTCATGATAGACATAGCAACATAGTACTTACGAGAAATAGATGAAGAATAAGAGAGTACTTACTTGCTTGAAGCTTTTTGGAGATGGTTTTGTGATTTGGACAAGCAAGAAATTAAATTTTGAGAGGATTTGGATGAATATGCGGCACCTTTAGGTCACTTTGCAATGTGCTTATGTTTCAAGGCTAAGTCCCCTTTATATAGGAAGAGAATGGGTCGGGTTTTGACCCATTTACAATTGGTTTTGGAGACAAAAATGCCACATATGCGGCGCATAATGCTCGGCATATCAATGACATATGCGGCGCATTGTCTATAGCATAATGGGACATATACGCCGCATAGTCCATGGCATTTGTAGACATATGCACCGCATAGTCTATGGCATATGAGATACTGAGACCAAATGCCATATCATAGGCGGCGCATAGTCAAAAGCATACCTAGGAATAGGCGGTGCATAGTGTATAGCACACTAGATTCCGAGACATTAGGCTATAGGATAGGTTGTGCATCATTCGTGGCCTAGTTTTACCAAGGCCTAGTCTTCCTCGATGCCTATTTTGACGTGAGAAATGCTCAATCCGTAGCCTTATGCATCTCCATTCCTAACTTACTGACTTTACCATACAATGCGTCCAAATCGTCAATTGAAATCAATCTCCTCGTTGAATACCTCTTGCACCTATTTTTGCTCAAAACCAAATGAAAACGATTAGTACGATGGGTTGCCTCCCACCAAGCGCCTTAGTTTTGGTCGTGGCACGACTCTTATTTTTGGATTTTCATTTATCAAAAGCAAAACAAGTACTAGAACGAAAGAAAAACGATAAAACGATAAAACAATAAAATGATAAAACGATGGGTTGCCTCCCATCTAGCACCTTATTTATTGTCATGGCTCGACATAGTTACCTCGAGTACTTAGACGTCGTTGAGGTAAGTGATGGATCATTTTCTGAAAGGATTTAGACGACAATGAGGCTTACTTGTGGGCATGCGATCTTTTTCGAGATAGATCCTACGTTTCTCCGGAGAGTCACCAATTATATCATCAATAGTCCAACCCATAGCTCTCTTGTATCTCTCCAGAGCAGAGATGAGAGACTCTACGTGCTGTTCACTTAAATCATCTGCACTCTCTGGAATTATATTTCTACTTTCTAAAAACACATACCTTAGATAATCGGGGACCTCTTGCGATTCTAGCATTGGTGGCTCGTCAATAGGTGTCTTTGTTGTTGGTTGATTCTTGAGATCACATTCCGGTTGCTTAGGAGTATACGGCTCTGTTTCTGTTAGATCACCCATAAGTTCTTCATTGTCCTCTTGCTCAACATTCAGCGGCACAACAGTCAATGGCTCAACAGTAGGCTGTTTCTCTATAGATAATGTTTTCGTATCCTCATGATGAACATCAACTACAGATAACTCATTCATATCACTAGGCTGCTTCATTGTTTTTCATATATCAAACTGTACCACTTCATCATTAATTCGAAACAAAAGCTCATTATCTTTCATGTCAATAAGCACACTTCCAGTTGGAAGGAAATAACGTCCCGAGATTATGGGAACTTCAGAATTCTCCTTACAATCCAGAATAACGAAGTCGGCAGGAAAGATGAATGAAGAAACCTTCACCAACACATCATTCAAGATACCCACAAGTCGTTTTATCGACCTATCAGCCATCACGAGCCTCATATTGGTTGGTGTAGGGTCTCCCAACCCCAACTTCTTGTAGATGGATAGTGGCATCAAATTGATGCTAGCACCTAGATCGCACAATGCCTTAGCAAAATCCAACGATCCAATTGTGCAAGGAATAGTGAAAGCTACAGGATCTGCCTTCTTTTGAACTAGTGATCTTGTAGCGATTGCACTACAATGATGAACATTATCCGCCAAGTCATAACTTGCTGCCCGCTTCTTTGTTAAGATATCCTTCATAAATTTCGCATACCCAGGCATTTGTTCAAGTGCCTCTACCAATGGAACATTAATGGTCAGCTGCTTTAACATAATCATGAATTTACTGAACCTTGTGTCATCCGCCACCTTCTTCAATCTTTGGGGAAAATGTGGTGGTGGGTATGGAAGTGTTCTCTCCACGGTTTTCTTCTCCTCTTGCTTCCGTTTTTCCACTTTTTCAGGCTGCACCGTGCTGGATGTGGCATCCTTGACGTCAGGAGTAGTAACTGGGGCATCTTCTCCTTTTGCGTTGTCATCCATGTCCGCAACTTTGTCAATCACTTTCTTGCCTTTTTCTGAAGATTCCAGCACCTTACCACCTCTGGTAGTGATGGCCATGCATGACCCATCATTCCTTGGGTTTTGCACAGAATCACTAGGTAAAGTACCAACCTTTCTTTGGTTTAGTGCTGCTGAAAGTTGACTGAATTGCTGCTCTAGTTGTCTAATTGAAGTGCAATGTGAATCTACTAATTGTTTCATGGCGGAGAAATCATTAATTACCTCCATTACTCCCGCGCTCAGTTCTTCCGCTCCTTTCAATAATTTAGCCATCATGTTCTCCATACTTCCAGAATTAGATGTCGTGGTGTAACGTCTTCCAGGGGGAACGTACAAACCACTCTTTTTCATTCTTGTTCTTCCAACTACCTTGTTGTTTGTCTCCAGATTTATCATAATAGTTCCGACCTTGGTTTACTTGGGTATTCCCTTGGAAATCCCCCTGATTGTTCAAGTAGTTGGCCTCCTCTTCTGAATCAGATTAGTCTCTTCCTTTTGACGCAATTGCTTTCACTTTTTCAGTCTTCCCCAATAGATGCTTTGTAATAAGATCCATTTGGGTTTTCATGTGCACGATATGTTGATCACGTTCTTCTTCTCTTCTTCGTTGGTCTGCAGTCATGCCAATAGATAAAGTGGGGCTTGCTAACTCAGAATACCTGGTATGCCAAGCTCTACTTTGTTTCGTCATACGATCTAGCATATTGCTTTCTTGACCAAAGGTGAGGTCCATGAAAGAACCTCCAGCTGCGTTATCCACCACTGGTTTAGTTATTGAATTCATGGCTCTATACAATATCTCCATAAGGTGAACATTAGTCATGTGATTGTTTGGGCATCTCGCTAGCTTTGTCTTGAACCTCTCCCATTTTTCATGAAGAGCTTCAGAGGGAAGCTGACGAAAGTTGCTGATTTCATCTCTCAATTTTGCTCTTTTGGATGGCGGAAATAATCTTTCTAGGAAAGCGTCTCTCAATTGCCTCCAATTTGTAATTGAATGAGGAGTCAGCCCATTCAACCATAGTGTTGCCTCCCCAGACAGAGACAATGGAAATAGACGTAATCGAATAGCATTCTGACCAACACCAGGATTGTCAAAGGACTTGCATATAGAAATAAAGTTGATGAGATGCATATTCGGATCATCGCCTGCTAGTCCACCAAATAATCCCTTGAGTTACAATAACTGAATCATGGTGCTTGTGATGTTGAACTTGGCTCCGGGCGCTAATGGTGGTGGAATTATAGCTCCAGTGGCTCTGGCACCATCAAGATCATCATCATCATCGTCGAAAGCTGGCTGCAAAGGTTGGCGATCATACCTATACCACGCTTGTCGACCTCTTCTGTTGGTAGGTGTTGTAGTTTCAGCAACATGCCTTGGGTTTATCAACTCGTCGTCACCTAAATCCTCATCGTCAGGGTTTGTTTCTCGCCCAGGATTATCAATATTTTGTTGTTGGACTTGAGCAGCAGCAAGGGCGGCTAATCTTGCTTGCTCGTGTTGAGAAGCCATCCTGTCGATTTCAGCTTGTGCTTCCATTCTTCTAATTCGTTTTGGTTAAGGATTGATTGGTAATAACGGTTGACCAGAACTTTGAGTATGGGGCATGCACTAAAGTAAAAACCTGCAAGAAACAAAAACAAAAACTACACGTAAAAGTACGAGAATCTTTGACCAAAGGGTCTAGTAATTATCACGAACTTGATTGACACTCGTATTCCCCGGCAACGGCGCCAATTTTTGATAACGCTCAATCTACAGCTCTCGTAGGAGTGTAACGCGGTCGTTAGCAAATATAGAACCCAACCTGGGTTGGGTGTCGATCCCACAGGGAATAGCTTGGCCAACAAGTAAGTAAAATTACTAAACTTTTGGTGCAAGTCTCATAAGAAGGGGGGGATTCTTGTTTTGCAAGTAATGTAAACAAAAGCTGAAAATAATAAAGTAAAGAGAGAAATTGTTACGTGAGTTGTAAACAATGAGAATTGAAGCGTTGGGGTTATGCCCACCATCTGAGGTATACGTCTCTATTGGCTATGAGTGTGTAGAATCTTGACATGCAATTGCTTATAGAGAATTGTAGTCGATGGTAAATCCAAGTGTCTTTCGACCTCAACAAGGACTATTTCACTTTAACTCTCTCGAGCTTAAAGCATGTCTAACGTACGAATTCTCCAAGAGGTTAGTCCAG
This sequence comes from Capsicum baccatum var. pendulum, assembly GCA_030864225.1. NCBI lineage: Eukaryota > Viridiplantae > Streptophyta > Magnoliopsida > Solanales > Solanaceae > Capsicum > Capsicum baccatum. The sequence continues at coordinate 44,395,429 of CM061550.1, forward strand.
TTACGACACTAGCTTTTTAATAGGAAAGGATGTCCTACTACCTTGACATTATCTCTTTTCCAGACAAATAACCTTTCTCTCGAACAAGTTAAATGATAGACTGGCGTATTCCTGCATTTGCAACCGCAAAGAATGTAGATTAAGATGAAGAGAATAATGATATAAGCAATATACTTGTCACGAACTCATAAACTCACAGCAATAGATAGTATATCATTCGGCTTCCATAACCCCAACAGAGAGGCTTAGTTACCCATGAATGCGAAGAAGATCACGATTGACATTGTTATTATACCATAAGATTGATCAATTTCGTGTATCACAAGTGGTAGGCGTGAGGCATGAATTCCTTAGCAAGGTAACGTTTCTCTTATTGCGGAATTTAAGAATAGAAGAGTAGAATAAAATAAGATTAATGGAATGATTAGAAGAGTTGTAGAATTGTTGTGGTGGAAGAAGAGAGGGATGGAAGAAGATTAATTGTTGAATTAATTGCGGAATGAATAGTTGAAGAATGAATGTAAGATTAATGGTGAATGAATCTCTCCACTAAGGATGGAATGAATAAAAATCTCTAGCATGATAGGGTATTTATAATACCCATATCCTAGTCATACTAAGCTAATGAAATAAATAACCAAATCCTACTAAACTAATGAAATACTTAACCCAAATGTACTAGGTTAGTGTAACATTATCATAATCCAAATAAACTAATGAAATACATAACCCAATTGTACTAGGTTAATGTATCATTGTCCAAATCCAGCTATGTGTCTGTAAGTCCCCAATGTCTTACGAAATGTTGTTTTAGCCTGGGACAGATTTTCCATGCAGCAGGTTTGGTCCTTAGGCGTGTAGACTTTCTTCCCTTCCTTTGTGAGCTTTCTTTTGCGTCAAGTAAGCCATAAAATGCTGTATTTTGCATCATTTATACCTAAAACTTTCCTAATCATGTTCGTTAGCTCATTTACAGGAAAAGGGACTAAAAGTGCAAGAAATATATAATTTGTTCTCAAAACTAGGCTAAAATATGGGCAAAATATATTGATATAGGCGCGTAATTTTGCTTATCATCATCCTCATGTTCTAAGGACCGATTATGTTATTTCAGTAGTTCAGTTTGGATGTCTAACAGAGTTGGTTGGGGACTTTTCCCATCAACTCCACAGTCAATCAGTTCAAGGCTTTTGAACACTTTCTGATTGTTAGTCAGTTATCAGATGTTATTGGAACTCATTATAGTATTATTTTTGAACTTGTTATTTCAGAGATATTTTAAATATTTAAACCTTATTGTGTATCCATGTTTATTTTCTGCACATGTGTATCTTCATTATAAGTTTGTTCAGTGCTTATAGCAGGTACCTGCTCATGGGTTAGCATGTGGTCACTTATGACTATAAGAACTTGTGGCGTCTAGTGTGTACTCTCCGGGAATTACAAACTTGGTATCGAATCCTAAGGATTTAAAGTAACCTAGGGAGTCGGAAAGTTGCATTAATTAGAGTCTTGTGTATGGGTATTAAGCGTGCCCTGCTTATGGACAAGAGGCTACAATATATTTTAGGAATAGCATCAATTCTTTCAATGTTCCTGTCACTTGTTTGAGCATGAGCTAAATTTAAACTCTCTTTCTAGGTCTATCATCTTTCCATTTACATATTATACCTCCCAAATATAATAATAGAATGAGAAATGGGAATCCGCCCATACCTCCACATGTTAGGAAAATCGCCTGAACGAGCATGTCTCCCATGCTAAATTTAGAGTGCCATTCATTACCTTAGCTCTTTCAATAGAAGACAATAATAATCAGTAGGCTATTGTCCCAGCCATTATAGTGGCTAATACTATTGCAACTAGGATTCGAGACTTCACCTGAATGAACCTTTCTTTATTTTTGGGATCCAAGTCTGATGAGGCTTTGCAAGTGTTCCTTGACATAGTTTAGAAGGTAATTGGCATTATGGGTATGGGTTATAGCGAGAGTGCATAGTTGGGTGCTTACCAATTGTAGGATGTTTCTCACACCTTGTATTAAAAGTTAAAGGGAGATAAAGAGTATGATGTATGAGGAGTTTGGTATAGCCTTTTTAGATAGGCTCTCTCCAATAGAATTAAGAGAACATAATATGTAGAAGTTTATCAATTTGAGGAAGGGGAACATGAGTGTGAAGGAGTATTCACTTAAGTTTACATAGCTAGCCATGTAGCTCCTAATGTGGTGTTTGGCAATAGATCTAGGATAAGTAAGTTTGTCTTTGGTTTGGCTTATAGTGAGGTCAAGGTTTATAGGAATGCGATGCTAATTAAGAAGATGGATATGTCAAGGTTGATGGTCAATGCTCAATAAATTGAGGAGTAGAAGTTTAAGGAACAAGAGAGGGAGAATAAGAGCCAGAATAGGTAGTTTTAGTTTTACTCAACCGAGGTCGGAGGGTGGTAACCATCCTCAATTTTTTTAGGAATATTCAGACCCAACTTCATCTTCATCTAGTGCGCAAACACCAAAGTTCATAAATGATGATCAAGATAGAGTGCCAGGTCCTAAGCCTCAAGGTAGTGTGAATAGTGGTCATACAAATCCTCTTTGCTAGAAATGCACTAGGAATATCTGGGTGTGTGTAGAGCGGGAACTGATGTATACTTTAAGTGTGATAAGCCTGGACATAGGGTCAAGTATTTCCCACAGGGTAGTCAGCAAGGTCAGTCTAGTCTTCCCCTAGTTCCATTTGGTCACCCAACTCAGTAGGATGTCGCTTCCAGCATAACCAATGGTCAGAGCCAAAATAGAATCTAAGCAATTCAGTCTTGGAAGGATCAAGAAAATTATCCTTATGATGTTATTGGTAAATTACAGGTCTTTAATTAATATGTTTATGCTTTGTTAGACCCAGGAGATTCTCTTTTCTTACTAACCCCCTATATAGCTATGAATTTTTGTGTAAGTCCTACGAGTTTAGCAGAACCCTTTTTCAGTGTCTACCCTAGTAGGCGTCTCTATTATAACCAGGTAGGTATACAAGAATTGTCCAGTCCTAATATTGTAGAAAGTCACTTTAGTTGATCTTATGGAGTTAGAGATGACTGATTTTGATGTCATTCTCGGTGTGGATTGGCGCAACTCATGCTATGCTTCAGTTGACTGTAGAAACAAAGTTGTTCATTTTTAGTTTTTGAATGAACCAGTCGTAGAATCGAGGTGTAGTACTTCTGCACTTAGGGGTCAGCTTGTTTCGTACATTAAAGAAAGCAAAATGATATCCAAGGGGTATGTCTACCAACTTGTTTGAGTGAAAGATTCTAGTTCGAAGACTCCCAGTCTTGAGTCAGTTTCAGTAGTGAAGGAATTTCTAGATGTTTTTTCTGAAGATCTTCCTGGAGTTCCTCCCAAAGGGAAAATTTACTTCAAAATAGATCTCCTTCTAGATACCCAGCCTGTCTCTATTCCTTCCTGGAGAATAGATCTAGCAGAGCTTAGGAAGTTAAAAGAACAGTTGAAAGATATCTTAGATAAAGGATTTATTAGGCCTAGTATTTACCCATAGGGTGCTCCAGTTCTTTTCGTGTAAAAGAAAGATGGTTCTATCAGAATATTCATCGATTACCGTCAATTGAATAAGTTCACCATCAAGAATAAGTACCTACTCGCTAGAATTGATGACTTGTTCTACTAACTTAAGGGCTCCAGTTATTTCTCTAAGATAGACCTCAAATTCGGCTATTATCAGCTCATATTCGGAGAATGTGGCATTCTAAAAACCCTTTTAGAACTCGGTATAGTCACTTCGAATTCCTAGTCATGTTTTTTGGTCTATAAAATGCCCAAGCATCTTTCATGAACTTGATGAGCCGAGTGTTTAAGCAGTACTTGGACATGTTTGTCATAGTATTCTTGTCTATTCCCATAATGAAAATAATCATGCAGATCACCTCAGATTAGTATTGCATAATCTTAGAGCCTATTAGTTATTAACAAAATTTTGAAAGTACGAGTTTTGCTTAAGATTAGTAGCTTTCCTTGTTCATATTATTTCTGATGATAGCATTATAGTTGACTGTCAAAAGGCCAAAGTAGTGAGAAATTAGCCTAGACCCATTTCTTCATCTGATATCAAGAGTTTCTTAGGTTTGGATGGCTATTACCAATGGTTTATTGAAGAGTTTTAATATATTACATCCCCCAGGACTAGATTAACTAAGAAGAAATTAAAGTTTCAGTTGTCTGATTCCTGTGGGAAGAGTTTTCAGGTGTTGAAGACTCGACTCACCTCAGCCCTAGTTTGGCCTTTTCATATGGCTCAGATTGGTTTGTTGTTTACTGTGATGCTTCCAGAGTTTTTTTGGGTTATGTTATGATGCAGATAGGTAAGGTCATAGCCTATGCCTCTAGACTTTTATAGAACTAAGAGTAGAATTAGTCTACCCATAATCTGGAGTTAGTAGCCAATGTGCTTTCCTTGAAAATATGGAGTCATTATATTTCTGGGGTGCATGTTGATGTGTTCACAGACCACAAGTTTTTGTTGTATGTGTTTTCGCAGAAAGATTTAAATATTCGTCATAGAAGGTTTTTAGAATTATTAAAGGATTATGATATGAGTGTTTTGTATCATCCGGACAAGGCCAATATAGACGTGGACGCCCTTAGTATATTATTTGTGGGTTGTTTGGCACATGTTGAGAATGACAACAAAAAGTTAGTGCAGGGGATTCATTAGTTGGCTAGATTAGGCATTCATTTGCTTGACTCAGCCGATGGTAGTTTATGGGTTTAGGTTAGTTTTGAATCTTTTTATTCAGCTGAGGAATATGCCAAGCTTTATATTAAAGAGTTGGTTAGATTGCATGGAGCCACATTGTCCATGATTTCATATAGAAGTACTTATTTTACATCTTATTTTTTAAAAGCTTTTCAGAAGGGCCTTAGTACATAAGTTCATCTCAGTACAGCCTTTCACACTCAGATAGATGGTTAGGAAAAGAGGACCATTTAGTCCTTAAAGGACATGTTGAGATCTTGTGTTATCGACTCTAAGGTAGTTTGGATAATACTTGCTATTGGTAGAGTTTGCTTACAATAATAGTTACCAATCCACTATTAAGATGGCTCCATTTGAGTCAGATTATTAGAAAAGATATAGATACCTTATTGGTTAGTTTGAGGTAGGTGAGACCATGTTGATAAAGACAAATTAAGTATTTGATGCATTGGAGAAAATTCAGCAAATCAGTGAAAGGCTTAAGACAACCCAAAGCCGACAGAAATCCTATGCAGATGTGAGAAGGACAGATCCTGAGTTTGAGGTTAGCAACATAGTTTATTTGAGAATCTCTCCCATAAAAGAAGTGAAGAGGTTTCTCAAGAAGGGGAAGCTTAGTCCCCAATATGTTGGCCCTTAAAAGATCTTGAGCCATTTTAGAAAGGTATCTTATGAGCTTGAGTTTCCTACAAATTTGGATTCAGTGCACCAAGTATTTCATGTTTCTTTATTAAAGAAATATATTGGTGATCCATCTGTCATTGTTACTATAGAGACCTTAGATATTTAGAACAACAATTTCTATGAAGAACTTCTAATTGAAATCCTGGATTGTTAGATTCGTAGAATAAGGAACAAAGAATTTCCTTTGGTCAAAGATCTTTGGAAGAATCAATTCGTAGAGGGAGTCATTTAGGAAACTGAAGCAGCTATGCGAATCAAGTATCCTCACATTTTCTCAAAAAATTCAGACTCTTCTCAAGGTATCAATTTCACCTAAATTTCCTCTATTCTATTGTCAGTCCCAACCTTGTGGTCATCTTCAACTCATTGCCTGTATTCATGAATCAGCTCAGTCAGACACCATATTTCAGACTAAAACATGTTGTCATGTTTGCAGTTATGAATATTCAGCATGTAATCTCAGTACCTCTATATTTTCACATCTTAATTAGTCTTATTGGAGGATTGAATTCTCCCAAGGGGTAGATACTGTAATGCCCCATAATTTTCTTAGCTCAATTCAGCCCATAGTACATGTACACGAGGCTTAGAACTTGAAAATTTTGCTCAGTGTTGGAGACTTCATTTTATTTTTGGCCTCTTAATTTTGATGATTTTTAAAGTGACTTTCCGACCCCAAGATATAATTTTTTGAGTTGATTCATGTTCAGGGGTGTAAGTGCCATGTCTGGAGCATCTTTTAAATTTCTGGATAGGGTTAGGACAACTTTTGGATTTCAAAAACAACAAGTCGCCGCGATTATGGCACATCATAATAGAATAGTAGTGGCAATCTTGGCACATTGCGGTGATAACCTAATCAACATTCCAGTTACAAATTTTAATTTTCCACGGGCTAGTCTTTTCTAATGGCCCCAATCTATAAAAACACGGGATTTATCATTAGTTAAGGCATTATATTCCCTATTTCATCAATACCTCTTTAACTTAAACTCTATCCATCACCCAAATTCATTTAGTTCAACAATTGTTCATTTAAGAAAACTCAAGAATTCAAGATTTACTACCCAATAACAATAAATGACGTCAATTCGCTTTCAAGATTACGGCCTTAAGGTAAGTTAGATGTTCATCCATAGTCCCTTTTAACCTATGGAGTCCACAAACCTATTTTTATGCTTTAATCTATGAATTTACATGTTTCCAATGAATTATTTTCATGAACTTTTTTTGGGGAATTTCAATTATGCATGATGGTTACAATTGTTTTAGTTGGAAAGTAGCCCGTACATGTTTGAAGCATGAAATTCCATGTCAAATCCCCAAAGTATGGTTTTAGTGTTAAGATTTTGTTATTCCCAAATGTGTCAGCCATTTCCATTCCTAAGATCATTATTCTAAAGTGTTTGATGAAATGCCTAAGAGATGAATTTAGAGTAATGACTACTTATTATGCATTTGAAAACTTTTATATGCTCCTACTCTTGATGTTATCGAGTCTTGGGGGTTATGAATACCTAAAATTTAGTGGTTTACTTAGTTTAGGTACTTCAAACTGTTTTTCAATCATATATGAGTATTATCAGTTCAGTTAGTTATCCTATCAGTGAAGTTTTGCTTAGTTCAATAATCCGAGTCCATTTAGTTGGTTGTAGGATTTAGCACCAATTAAACCTAGAGATAAGGGCTCACCTTCCAGTTAAGGGTATGACCTTTATTATGAATCTCTTTATTCCAGAACTGCATAGCCAATATAGGTTAGAGATGTTAACCTGCTAGTTGAGGGTGGATACATATCTCACCAGAGAACCTGCCAGTAGAGGATAACTTCTTAGTCCTTTGGGACTTCATTTCAATAGATCCACGTATTTAATATTAGTGCCTGTGGTATGGTATTGACACCCTTCCAACTGGGCTCACTAGTTTAACCCCAATTAACTCTTAATAGGGGAATGTTTGTTAGATGATAGCTGCCACAGTCTCAGTTCAGTATTAAGTTCAAAGTTCAGTTTCAAGTTTGCTTGACCATATTATTCATTTATTAGTTGTTCAGTATCAGTATCTCAGTATTTCAGTATACAGAATATTATAGTATCATGTCATAAGCTTGGTCATGCATTCTCAGATTTTACAAATTTGACGTATATTATAAATTAGCTATTTCAGGACATTCATTTAGTCGGTTATTATTCATACATATGGGCCATGCATATCAGGCTAACATTATTTAATAGACCAGAAAATTCAAAGTGCTGAACGCATACCCATTTTTTACACTATGTTGTCTCATATCATAGGTCAGACACTCAGGTTCCTTGCCGCAACTAGACATTCCCGTGCACCAGTAGCAACAACAATGGTGAGTCCTCATATTATGTAAACTTGTTATGTTATTTTAGTATTTTAGTCCAATAGTCAGTCGAAGTTTGTTGGGGACTTTTCTAATCAACTACACAATAAGTTAGTTAAAGGTGTTCAGACATTTTTAGATAGTTAATCAGTTATCAGATGTTATTGGCAGTTTTTATAGTATTGTACTTTGACTTGTTATTTCATAGATATTTTAAATATTCAAATCATATGGCCCATCGAGCTTCATTTTCTGCACATGTGTATCCTTTATTATCAGTTTATTTAGTGCTCATAGTAGGTACCAGCTCATGGGTTAGAATATGGTCACTTATGACTGTAAGCACCGTCTGTTGTCTTTGGTGTACTCCCAACTTAGACACTCTAATCTTTATGGAAGATTTGGATAGGGGTCTTTGCAATCTATGTTTAATTCATAGTTTGGGATTTTTATCTCAGTTATCTTAAACGACTTTCTTTAATTTAATTTGTACTTCCGAACTTCTATTTATATTATGATTATGGTAGTATTCTAAGCGGTATTCTTGAACCTTTGTGGTTTGAGATGGCCTTTATGGCTAGGGCCTCATCTTGGGTCATGACGAGCTTGGTATGAGAGCATGATTCTGGGTCCTTGGTAAAGCCATGTTGAGAATAGCCAGTTTTAGGGGTGTGTAGAATGCCACACTTATAAGGGTGGCTACTAGTCATTTAGGAATGTGAACTTTTCTTCATGTACTAGTTTGTGCAAGAGAGTCTAGTTGAAAAGAAATTTGTCTAAATCTTGACATTCCAATATTTTAGATCATGTTTCTACGAAAATCTAATGGTCAGAAAAATTTGGTTAGTGCCTTAATCACTGCTTAGTCAAATACTAAAGAGGTCCTCCCTACCCTTAGGATGCATACCAATTATAGAGAACGTACTACTAATTTCACTACTCCTCCTAGGATTTCACTAGTCTCAACCAGTCCTTCCGAGATCCTAGGGCCATTATCAACTATACTCAGCCTCAACATAGATTGGTGCCAAATTGTGTAGTCTATCAGTCGATCCATAAACTTCCACAAATTATGGCATCATTGTTCCATCAGTTTGGTAATGTTGGTTCAATTGCTGGTTCACCTGAAGTTACTCCAGTCATCATATCATATGGCTTAAACCAATAACTTTTATGGATTTAAGGTTGAGAAAGATCCTGAAGAGTTTGTTGATTAGATGGAAAAATATTCCGAGTTATACATGCTAGTGATATGGAGTAGGTGGAATTTACAGCAATTAGTTGAAAGTGATGAATTATCAGTGGTATTATGATTGAAGGAGTAAAGAGGGGAAAATTCTTAACCTGTTGTGTGGGAAAAGTACTATGACGCTTTCAATGACCACTTCTTTCCTTAGGAGTTGAGGTAAGATAGGGATAAAGAGTTTGTGAATCTGAAGTAAGGTAAGATAAATGTCAAAGAGTATGCACTCAAGTTCACCCAATTGTCTCATAATGCTCTAGAGTTGGTGTCTAATATAAGATCACATATTAGGTATTTCACATCTTTTATTTATGCTAACTTGGTGTTAGAATGTAAGACAGAGATCTTGGACTGTGATATGGACATATTCAGGTTAGTGATATCTATGTAGAAGGTGGAGGAAAAGAATAAGAACCAAGCAGAGAAGAGAATAGTCAGGCTAAGAATGCTAGACCAGCGGAATAGGATACCAATTTGCGATATGGTGGTAAATAGAGCAATAAATGGTCCAAGAGGAGATCTTGGAGTAATGTACAATAATCGTCTAGTGCACCTATGCCTAAACCACCAAGAGATCAACAATTCCAATGCAATAATGATCCAAGAATATAGGGTATACAGTCTCACATCAGTGTGGCTCAACCATTTAGGCCATACCTTTAATGTAGTACTTGACGAAAGTACTATCCAGGGAGATATCATTATTGAACTCTTGTGTGCTATGGTTGTGGCCATCTCAATCATTTTTAGAGTAATTGTCCCTCAACAAATGAAATCTTTAGGGGAACTAAGGCCCAAGCAACTTCTTTGTCCCTCTAGCTAATCTACTACTTATGATATATTCCTTATCTACTTTTTAGAACTGAGAAACCTCACTAGACGTTGTGATGTGTATGTTATATATTTTCTCTCATGATGTTTATATGCAACTTTACCCCGATATACTCTATCTTACTTGACCCATTATATGGTAGGGAGTTTTGGCTTTTAACCTAAAAATATTTCTGAATCCTTCTCAATTTCTACCCTGTTGGTGATTTATTAATTCTAAAAGAGTTTATAAAAAATCTGTAGTATCCATTTTCTATCGAGATACTATAGTAGACCTAGTACATCTTGACATGGCATACATTGATGTAATTCTAGGGATGGATTGGCTTCACTTTTTTTATGCTTCCTTAGATTGTAGAACCATAAAAATCACCTTTCATTTTCTTAACGAACCATTCATAGAATAGGAAAGATACTCTTTTGCACCTAAGGGGAGGTTCATAACCTATATTAAAGTCTATAAGCGGAATTCGAATGGTTGTTGTACAATTTAGTCTGGGTTAAAGATTCTAGTACCAAGAGTTATTAATTTCAATTGGTTTCGATAGTTAATAATTTTCCAGAAGCCTCTCTTAATAATCGTCCTATATTCCCAGATATAGAGAAATAAACTTTGGAATTGACTTGTTACCCAACACTCATCGCATTTCCATTCCACCATATAGAATGTCTTCTACGAAGCTAAAATAATTAAAAGAATAGTTGAAGACCTCCGTGATAAAGGTTTCATCTTTCCTAGTATCTCTTTCTAGGGTGCCCCCACACATCTCATGTGAAACAAATATGGTTCTTTTTGTATATGTATAGATTACCATCAGTTGAATAAGATCACAACAAAAATAAAGTACCCTCTTCCCAGAATTAATGATCTCTTTGATCATCTTAAGAGCACTAGATATTTCCCTAAAATAGACCCACATATGGGTTATCATCAGTTGAAATTAGATATGGAGGATGGCATTTTTAAAAATGCAACCCGATATGGTTATTATTAAAATTTAGTTATCTCCTTCAAATTGACTAATGTGTCATGCAACTCTCATAGATCTTATGAATAAGGTGCTCAGGTTTTTTTTGGACTTACTCAGTTATATAGAATTAAACTAGTAGACTTGAATAGTATGTGCAAGGCTTTGAGTCCGATTTTCGTAATTAAGTATGATGTTGTATGAATGATGAAGAAGTATGCCCAAGGTGATAAGGGGTAGCTTTATTTTCAATGGTTATTACATTTTTTGTGGTTTGTAGTATTCTTGAATTGCTAAGATGAAGGAGACTAGTTATATAAAGTGTAGGTATTCTTAATAGCTAAGTTAAGGATAGATAACGTTGAGACTTTTTGTATGATATTAACTCTCATGGTTCAGAAATATGAGTTTAGAGATATGATATTTGTAGGCTATGATGGAAGCAGTATGGTTCTTTAAAGGTTGAAGATATCTGTGTTAATTGTTAGAATCTAAGTATGAATCTTATATAATAGAATAAATAGAAATGAGAGTTGACGATCTAAAGGGTTCATGAATATTCTATGTTAGTGTGTGTTGAAGATATTATATGATGATTAGTGGGGCTATAGAAAGATAGAGTTATAACTTGGAAGGAAGTATTAGAAGTGGGTTATACACTTTCAGGGGTAGTCTTTCAAAGTAAGTTTGTTATTTATGAGTATCGTTATGTTCCAGACTGTAGAGTGCATTGAGTGTAGTCTAGCTGATAGTTTAGTAAAGAGTTCGTTAGACTTTGAATGATGTCTTAAAGCTAAGGGTGAGATAATAGAAAGATTAACCAAGTCAAGTTCTCAGATTCAAGTAGTGATGCTAAAATGTTATAGAACATCAGAAAGTAGGGATGAGGCTCAACCCATTCTTATTTTAATATTAGTATTTTAGTTATCCCAATATCTACTCATGCCTTATGTGTTAGTTCCATGATCATAGTTCATGCTCATGTACATAATAGAGGATCAGGTACTCTCCCAGTTCCTAGTACGAGGAGTTCCAGTTCATTCAATAGTTGGAATCTTATTCCATAAAGTTATTAACTCCAAAATTCAGGTCATGTAGCTCATGACTCACTCACTTATACTTTACAGTATGTTAAGTTCCAATACTCAGGCAACTCTTATGATCAATGAAATTCTGATCTATATTATGTATGTCCTCCGATTAGATCTCTTTAACGAATCTATGTCGTGAACACTCTTTTCCCCAGACCTCGATAAAGTGTCAAATTATGCTTAGTATCACTTCATGTTTCAAGCACTAGTATTTCAACATTTTAGTGAACTCCCTAAGGTCAAGGTAGTGATGATGAACAATTACATAGATGGGCGAGAGTAAATGTGTTATATTGGGAAAGATGGCCGTAAACTTGTTTTATTTAAGCCTATAAGTTAAGGAATATTGAAGTGAAGTTTTTTTGTGAATGACTTGGTTAGTTGAGAATATTTTATGTGTGTCTTTCTAAGAATCGAATAGTGAATAGAAGTTGTTATTGATAAATGGCATTAGAGAATGTGAGAAATATACTTTTATGGGTATTTGTTTAGTAGTGCATATGTGGTTATGAAGATAGGATTGAACATTATGTTGGTATTTAAGTGGATGGGTGCGTTGTGTGCTAATGATTTCCTATTAAGAGGTTGAATTTTGTTATAGAAGTAATAAAAAAAATTATCTTAGAGAAGAGCTGTTATGACAATGCTTGGGGTATTGATTTGATGGTTCAGACTAGTATTATGGTGTTATGTGCAGTACCTCATGATTCCGAGTGAGGCTTGACCATGATGACAAGAATTAGTTCAGTTTATACTTTAGTAGACGGATTTATCAATGCCCATGTGAAATTTTTAAGTTGAATTAAGTGAATATAGTATTTAAAGGGGAATAGTATAGTTGAGGGAGTGTTTGAGAAGTGTTGCTAAGCATGAAAGTACGAAGTTGCATTGCTTAAGGCCTAGTAATTCTATCCTAGCTTATGATTTATGTGTCCATGTTCCATGCTGTAGAGTGGTGACAATGTTGAGATTTCTTATTCAGATGGTTTTTTAGATCATGCCCAATGTTCTCTACTCCCTAGTATTGATGTGTGAGCCTATGCTAACACATTTAAGGCTTTTAACTCTAAATAATTGTAAGGTCTTGACCAACTTTAGTTGTTTTTGGTTAGTTTACTTTGATTTTTCCAGTAAATCTTGAGATGTAGGAAACCCAAAAATAATGGAAGCAAAAAGGTTGAAAAGTGAAGAAAAATAGAAGACAAGTGTGGCTGATGACATTCATGACACGTCATCAGCCTGGTGATAAGTTGTCAAGGATGCCGTCAGCCTTAAACAAAGAATGGGAGTTGAAGACATTTTTGTGATGACGTTCATGATAAGCCGTCAGGTTGGTGATAAGGCATCATCATCATCGCCAGCCTTAGACAGCAGAAGCCAAAAGTGCAGAGGAGCTGACGACATTCATGATAAGCCGTCAGACTCCTGATAAGCTGTAACGGATGTCGTTGTCTATTCCTAGGAAAAGATGAAACTTTTATTTTGTTTCCTTATTTAGGTTGAACTATTTAAAGTTTTGTTTTACGGTTTTCTATTTTTCATCGATAATTCATTATCATCACTATTCTAAAAAGAGAGTCGATACTTTGGAGGTTTTCGGGGAATATTGTTTTTCTATTTTTTCTCTATATATTTTTTACTCTAACAATACAACTATTTTGGGGATTCTCCATTGTGATCTAATCTATGATTCTCTGATTCTTATTCATCTCTATAAGTTAATCTTCTCAATTATGAATTCAATTATGTGTATCGTTCTTTGCATCATGAGTGGATAAACTCCATTAACCTGAATTATGGGATCTAAGGTGAAGTCATGATGAGGTGCTAAATACTTAATATTATATAGGTGTTGGGATTTCTTGATAATTATTAAGTTTTAATTAACGTATGTTGGTTGCAAATAGTTGACACACCTGCTTTGATTTACTCGAGAACGATATCATATATAGTAGGAAATGAATTATCAATAGAGACTCGAAAATACTTTGTTTAGTAATCAGCACTGTAACAAGGTTGGTTAACCTGAGGTAAAATCTGGGCAGTGAATAGAAATTCCCTAAGTTTGGAAGGATTAGGAAATTAGATGCTTAAATTGGTCGAGAGACATTTGCGCATATCATCAATAAAGATAACTTGTTGTCCTACCCACCATGAGAATCTAGAGTCACTTTTAGCATCTGTCATGTACCGTAAGCCCTAGTGAACATAATTCTGGTTATTTCATAAAATCTTGGTTACAGACATCAAAATCAAAGTGACAAACAATTATTTGTGAAACTTAATCCACCATTTCTCGAAACATTAAACTATCAGTGAATTAAATAGAAAACGACTTGAGTTCATACCATATTCCCTATGGGATTCAATCGTAACTTTGTTGGGTTTTATATTGACAACAATCTCTTATACCCATTTAAGAGTGTAATTTGAGTGTTATCGAAAATGGCGCCATTGCTGGGGAATACGGCTGTAAACTAAAAGTTTGTGTGCGCTAATTGACTGTTAGTTAGGTTTCCAAGATTTACGTTTATTTGTTCTTTTTGTTTATAGCATGTTCTTTGTTGTTTATGCCAAAAAGAAGAACTTTCAGAGAAATGTTATTACCAATTAATCCGGATCTGCAACTAATTGGGATAATAGCTAACCAACAGGAGACGAAAAGATTAGCTGCCTTGGCCAGGGCTAAGGTGAACATACAGAACCAGGGTCAACAAGTAATTCATCCGAACCCTGATGATGTAGTCTTGGGTGATGAGGAACTGATGAATCCTCCAAACCCAAGGTGTGCTGAGCAAATTACTGCACCAATTCAGCGAAAGTTCAATAAGAATCATCTAGTCAGAAAAAGGTATGTTAAATATCCTGTATAATACGAGGTTGATGAGGATGATGAGGAAATGGACGGAGCAGGTACAACGGGTGCTATCAGTCCTCCACCGTTGTTACCTGGTGCAAAATTCAACTTAACAAGTACCATGATCCAACTCCTGAATCTAAAGGGGTTGTTTGAAGGCTTGCCTGGTGATGATCTGATCATGCACTTAGTGAAATATATCACCATTTTCAAATCTTTTGATAATCATAGAGTGAGGTAGAATGTGATCCGATTGAGATTGTTTCCATTGTGTCTATCTGGAGATGCAACAAGGTGGTTAAATGAGATAGAGCCTGATTCTATAACCAACTAGAGACAGTTGAAAGAGGCGTTCCTAGAACACTTGTGTCCACCCTCCAGGAGGGTACAGTTGAGGGACAAAATCAGTAACTTCAGGCATCTCCTGACTGAAGAATTGCGTGAAAACTGGGAGAAAGAAGAAGAAGGAGGAGGAGCTGAAAAGGGTAAAAATTAAGTCCTTAGTTGAGAGCGAGAAATGGAAGGCAGCTGTAATACCTCGTAAAATCCTAAGTCAAAAGTTCAGCTCATTAAGCTTTTCAAGGTCCAAGACTTAGAAAATTTGCTAAGTGTTGAAGATTCAACACTTAGTCTCAGTTTAAACCTCCAAACTTCGGCGATTTATTTTATGACCTTCCTGACCTTAGTTTTTGAATTTTCAAGTTGTGTTACAATGGGTCAAGGTCGTATTACATCTCGGGTAAGTTTCAAAATTTTTCATATAGCATAAGGTAGAGTTTGGATGTACAAAACAGTAGCACCAGGTGATAGGCCCGCGTCACATAGCCTAGAGCACTTCTCTTAGCCGGGCGTCACCTGGTTTAGAGGGCTGGACTAGGGCAAGCGTCGCCTGCAAACTCTGGTGCTGCCCCAATTTTCAACATTCCAGCTCTGTGTCCTTCAGGGAAGTTAGGTCAATTTCTATCCCTATATAAGCTCTTAAACACGGGATTGAGGCTCTAAAACACCAAAATATAGTTGTTATTCTCAAATTCTCTCAAGAAACTCAAGCTAGGGTTTTATAGAAGATTTAAGCTCAAGGATTTCCCTTCGTAAAGGTTCTTGAAATCACAAAATAAGGTATGCGTAGTGTTCATCTATGGATTGAATTCATTCATAGAGCTCTAGAACCCTTTTTAAAACTATATGCCATGCTTGTTATGTTTTGATTTGATTGTTGATCTTCTTTATGTGTTGAATGATGTCAAGATAGAATCTCTATGGGTTTGTATGAAACAAGCATGGCATAATAGTTGAAATATATGAACTTTGGGTAATTTGGGTTGTTGAATTCATGAATAAGGTTATGCCATAAAGTGTGCATACAAGGTGTTTTATAAATACCTAAGAGACTAGAAATCATGCAATATAGCTAAGTAAAACCTAAATGACAATTCCATGCTCTATCCCTTTTGGCGCAACATAAATTCCATGCAAATTTCAATGTATTGTTGTTGTGATATGGAATGTTCATGAAACTAGAACCATGCAAGTATGTAAATTATACACGTATTATCTTTCATGTTCAGGAATATGATAACCATGTATAGTATGAAATTCCCTATTTACGGCATTATGAATTATGTACATTATTCCTATGATCTAGTAAGTCATGTTGTGTTAGTTTGCTTCGATCGAGTTCTGGGGGTACTTCTTCCCGAAAAATATAGCTTTGTTCCGAGAGCCATATCATGTTATCATGATACTCTTAGTCAAGCCATGATCTACAGAATTCAGTCAGTCATGTGACTCAGGAAAAGTTTAGAAATCTCAACAGTCTCAATAGTTCAGTAATCTCATTAGTGTAGTAATCTCAATAGTTCAGTAATCTCAGTATTTCTGTGATCTTAGTAGTTCAAAAATCCCAGTACTCAATAATCTCAGTAATCTCAATAATCTCAGTTACAGTAGTATTCCTAGCGATTTCAGTAGTTCCAGTACTTTCAGTCAGTCTTTATAACTTAGTACGTTCTATCTGTCATTGAAATCCATTAAACTTAGTTTACCTCTGCTAAACAATACCACTAGTATTAGTCCATTTAATCAATATCGATTTAGCTATTCAGTTCAGCTCTGTTATTCAGTTTAATTTTTTTCAGATGGGAGTAGGATTCAACACCGAGTGAGCCTAGGGATGGGAACTCACCCACTAGAAAGGACTAAGATCCTTAGAATTAATCCCTAAGTTGTAGAACTACGTAGCCAGTGTAGGTGTGAGATATCACCTGTTAGATAGGACTAACATACTCAGGGGTCACCCTTTAGTACATTTATATGTATAGGACTGATCGCAGGAGTCACCCATAAGATTACGACTGACTCCATAGAAGTTGTTTACTGGTGGCGCGGTACTGATACCCTTCTTGTCAACACAGAGATTGGACCCAAAATCAGCTTAGCATGGGGAATGTCAGTTAGATAAATAAATCCCATAATTTCAGTTATAGATTCAGGACTGTCAGACACAGTCAACTCAGCTAAGTAGTATAGATTTAGTACTGTTAGATACGATCAATACTTATCATTATAAATAAACTTCAAGATCACCCATTAGACAGGACTGATCTTAGCTATAGTTAATCAGTATCCAAATCATTAGATTTAAAGATCACCAGCTAGATAGGACTAGTCTTAGACTAAGTTAAATTATATCTTAATTATCAGTGTATTCATAGATCACCCAATATATATGACTAATCTCAGATTTAGTCACTCAACTTAGAGCACAACTCAGATAGTTCCATCTAAACTTAGACTATCTGATATAGTCGTTCAGTATCAATTACAACGATTAGGCCAATTATCACAGTTATAATTGTTATGCTAGTCATCATGGCTTACGTTATCAATATTCAGATTCTGGACTATTAGACACAGTCAATTCGACTAGTTCTTTATAATTTGAACTATCAGAAATAGTCATTAATCTATTTAGTACCTCAGTATCAGTAAAGTCATATCGTCAGTACTCAGACTCAATTGTCAGTATTACCATGAGTTTAGTTATAGTTTCTTATGCATGGATGTATTCTCACACTCATATTAGTAAGCATTATTCATGCATACCTTTGCATTTAGACTACCTCACTCATATACTCAGTGTATTTAGACGTACTGACGGATTTACACTATGGTGTGTTCTCTTATGTTACACCATAGGTTCAGAGGCACAAACTCCAGATCAGTAGTAGCATTCCACTGTTTAGAGTTGCAGTGAGTCCTCATTCATCCAAGGATAATATTATTTTATTCCATTCATTATTTCAGTTCAGTTTTGCTAGACGAAGTTAGTTGGAGACATGTTCCTTCAACTCCTTATTCAGACAGTAATTAGAGGCTTTATGATTTACTTCAGATTTGATTCAGTTTTCAGTTGTTTTGTGTATTTTTCACCCACCTGGATATTATGTTTTGATAAACTTTTTATTTAGTTGAACCTTATGGCCTACATGTTTATGTTTTCCATATTATTATGTTATATTTTGCATTATACAGGTACAAATATCAGTCATGGGTTATATTATGGTCCTACAGGTTCATGAGCTTTGTGTAGCATTCCAGTTCAAAAAATTGGGGTGTTACAAACTTGGTATCGGATCCTAAGGTTCAATAGAGTCCTAGGAAGTCTGAAAGTTGCATCTAGTAGAGTCTTGTACATGCGTGTGTTGTGCACCACACCTATGTGTAGAAGGCTATGAGATGTTTTAGGAATAGTTTCCCTTCTTTAAGTATTTAAGTCGTACCAGGAATCATAATCTCAAGTCAATATCAGTCCAATCCATTTCTCCCTTTATTTTAAAAAACATGACTCCTAAAAGAAGAAATAAGAATCAGTCGGCCCCTCAGCCCGAAGACCCTTTGGGTGATATATTTATCATATGGTTTTCAGGACTGTATTCACCACTCTTGCTCAGTTAGTCGCTGCCCAGAATGAATGACCAGCTATCGTTCTATCCAACCCAGTGGCCAATTCAGCTACAGCTAGAATTTAGGACTTCACCCAAATGAATCTTTCTTCTTTCATGGGGTCTAAGTTAGATGAGGACCCACAGGAATTCTTAGATCGATTTCAGAAGGTAACAAATATTATGAGGGTGACTACTGTGGAGAGTGTTGATTTAGCCGCATATTATTTGTAGGATGTGGCTTATACTGGGTACAAGTAGTGGAAGTCAGAAAGGTTAGATGATTCAGATTCTATTGAGTGCGAGAAGTTTGCCTCTACTTTCTTTGATAGATTATTTCTGCTAGAGCTTAGAGAAGCTAAGGTGTTAGAGTTTATCAATCTCAAGCAGGGATGTTTGACAGTGAAAGAGTATTCTCTTAGGTTTACTCAATTAGCCAGATATGCCCCTCGTGTGGTTGCAGACGGCAGAGCCAAGATGAGTAAGTTTCTATCAAGTGTAAATGATAGCTTAGTAAATGAGTGCAAGTCTACCATGTTGAATAATGATATGACATTATCCATACTTATGACTCATGCTCACTTGATAGAAGGAAAGAAGACTAGAATGAGGAAGAGACTAAGTAAGAGAGCAAGGACAGGTAGTTTCAGCTTTGCTAAGCCTAAGTCACATGGTGGTAACTGATCTCAGTATAGTCAGAAGTTTCCAGTCCCATCTCCATCCTCAGCTAGTGCACCAGCACCTAACTCTAGAAATGACTGTCATGATAGAGCGCCAGGATCCGAGGCCTAGGGTAGTGAGAATAGAAGTCTTACTTATCCTCTTTACGAAGAGTGTGGTAAGAATCATCTAGATGCATAGTGATGTATGATATGGGTGTGTTAATCCAGGCCGTAGGATCTGAGAGTGTATATTTCTAGCGCATAGAGGTAAAGAATTACATCAGCAAGGCACCAAGAGTGGTCAGCGCCAGAATAGAGTTTATGCACTCCAGGCCTGTCATGATCCGGAAAGTTTCCCTAACCTATAACCGGCTACGTTACAAGTATTTAATATTTATGGTATGCATTTTTAGATCCCTTTCTCTTATTTGGGCATATATTTAAGCATTAGTTAGTTAGTAAAGCCAGCAAGTCAGGTTAGCAATCGAGCAGTCAAATTTGTATAGTTTGTTTTGTCATCCTTGCATCTATTCATTCTATCCAAAGTATCATGGAATGTAACTATTTCAAGGGAGAATATCCTAGTAGTCGTATGTTCTGTACAGTTCATGCATCATGCATTAGTTTCAGACTCCCAATATTTAGTCATAATCTAGTTTATATATGCCACATGCATCGCCTCAGTATTTTAGTTAGGTGAGCATTCTTAGAGTAACATAGTGTACCAAAGGGGAGATACCCCACCTTTTCTTACTGCTCTCAAGTCTTAGATCCTTCAGTTTTTCCTTACATGACGAATTCAGTCTAGAAAATAGGGTACTCATAAGTTAACCCTCAAGTTAAAACTTCATCTGTAAGTCAAGTATTTAGAGGTTCAATTTAGTTTATAATGTTCAGTTCATATGTCACATATAATGCTCAGTTATGTTCTCATGTTCCAGTTATAAAATCAGTCAAGCTTTCAAGAGTTAGTTCAGTAAGCTATTCATGAATTAGATATGCATGTTCAGTAGAGAAAGTTCAGTTTATCGATATTTTCAATCATTCATTCACGTATCATGTCAGTCGTGTAATCATGTATCAGATATGCATAGATTCAGCTTTTAAGTTATGCATTAGATATGCATCCTCATTTTAAGGAAATTTAATTTATTAGAATCCTCAGTCCTACATTCAGGAAGTAGCTACCCATGTATCAGATATGCATGTCCAGTATGAATCAGTCTATTAGTCACGTCAGTTATGACATCTGTTCTAGTCATTCATGATCAGTTCATGTTTAGATTGTTGTTTCACCTCTCAGTCAGTCTTATTTGAGGATGAATGTTCTCAAGGAGGAGATATTATAATACCCCATAAAATCCAAAGTCTAAATTTCAGCTCATTATGTTTTTCAAGATTCAAGACATAGAAAATTTTGCTAAGTGTTCAAGATTCAACACTTAGTCTCATTATAGACCTCCAAAGTTTTGATATTTATTTGATGACCTTACCGACCTTCGTTTTTTGATTTTCAAGTTGCGTTTCAATGGGGAAAGGTCGTAGTACATCTCAGGTAAGTTTTAGAATTTTTAGATAGCATAAGGGTGAGTTTGGATGTGCAAAATTGTAGCACCAGGCTATAGGCCCACGTCGCCCGGCCTAGAGAACTGCTTTTAGCCAGGTGTCTCCTGGTCTAGAGCGGTGGACTAGGGCAGGTGTCTCCTGCTAACTCCGGTTCTGCCCCATTTTTTTGAATTCCATCTCCGTGTCCTTAAAGGAAATTAGGTCAGTTTCCATCCCTATATAAGTTCTTAAACACGAGATTGAGGCTCTAAAACACCAAAATATAGTTATTCTTAAATTTTCTAAAGAAACTCAAGCTAGGGTTTTATAGAAGATTCAAGAACAAGGATTTCTCTTCGTAAAAATTCTTGAAATCATGAAATAAGGTATGCGTATTTTTCATCTATGGATCCAATTCGTTTATAGTTCTCAAGAACCCTATTTAAAACTATATGCCATGATTGTTATGTTTTGACTTGATTGTTGATCTTATTTATGTGTTGAATGATGTCAAGATAGAATCTCTATGGGTTTGTATGAAACTAGGATGGCATAATAGTTGAAATATATGAACTTTGGGTAATTTAGGTCGTTGAATTCATGAATAAGGTTATGCCATAAAGTGTGCATACAAGGTGTTTGATAAATACCTAAGAGACTATTGATAACACTCAATCTACAGCTCTCGTAGGAGTGTAAAGCGGTCGTCTTCAAATATAGAACCCAACTGGGTTGGGTATCTATACCACAGGGAATAGCCTGGTCAACAAGTAAGCAACAATTACTAGACTTTTAGTGCAAGTCTCGTAAAAAAGGGGGATTGTAATGTGTAACCAAAATATTAAAGTAAAAACTAAAAATAGCAAAGTAAAAATAAAGAATATTTAGTAACATGTCAACTAATGAGAATTGAGGAGTTGGGGGTATGTCCACCTTATGAGTTATACGTCTCTATTGGCTATGAGTTATGCGAAATTCAGACATGCATGTGCTTATAGAGAATTGTATTCGATGGTAAATCCAAGTGTATTTCGACCTAAACAAGGACTATTTCACTTTAACTCTTTCGAACTTAAAGCGTATCTAATGGTACAAATTCTCTAAGAGGTTAATCCAGTTACGGCACTAACTTTTTTATAGGGGATGGGACCCTATTACCTTGACATTATCTCTTTTCCAGACATATAACTTTTCTTTCGAACAAGTTAATGCTATACTGGCATTATTCTATACGTCTGCAGCCACAAGAATTTGCATTAAGATGAAGAGAATAATGATACAAGCAGCATACGTGTCACGAATTTACAAACTCATAGCAATAGATAGTATCTCATAAGGCTTCCATAACCCCAACTGAGAAGTTTAGTTACCCATGAGTGCGAAGGAAATCACAATAGACATTATTATTTTACCACAATAAAGATTTCGTGTAGCAAAGTGTGGTAGGCATTAGGCGTGACTTTCTTTGCAAGTAACATTTCTCTTGTTGCGGAAATTAAGAATTGAATAGATGAAAAATAATGTCAATAATGAATTAATAAAGAAAATTGTTTTAATGGATGGATGGATGGTGGATGGATGGGAATTGATGGAATGGGGGAATTGTGTGGAATGAATAAAAATATCTAGCAAGATAGGGTATTTATAATACCAATATCCTATTCTTACTAAGCTAATGAATTACTTAACCCAATCCTACTAGGTTAATGTATCATTATCCTAATACTAAAAAATTACTGCATTATTATCCTAATCCTAATAAATTACTGCATTATTATCCTAATTCTAATAGGTTACTGCTGGTCCCCAAAGTCTTTAGAAATGCTGTTTTTGCCCGGGACAGGTTTTCCATGCGTCACTTTTGGTCCTTGGCATCCAAGCTTTCCCTTTCTTCTTTCGTGAAGCTTTCTTTGGCATCAAGTTATCCATGAAATGCTGAATTCTGCATCATTTATACCTGAAAATTTGCTAATCATGTTCGCTAGCTCACTTACAAGAAAAAGGACTAAAAGTGCATGAATTATATAATTTGTCCTCAAAACTTATCTAAAATATGGGTGAAATATAGTACTTTAGGCGTGTAAATTCGCCTATCATCAACACCCCACACTTAAAGCTTTGTTCGTCCTCGAAGAAACTATCATGTCCATCTAAACATCATCTTAGGGTTGCACAGTAACAACACAAAATATTCGTCAAGACAAGCATAGCAATCATTAACAAAGAGTAGTTTTCTGCTAATTCGTAGAAACAATTCAACCTCCAACATAGACTCGTGATGGTGGTCAACTCATATTCAAAAGTTAAGGCACAAATAATCTTACACGACTACCCAAAACTCATCAACCATGTGTGTCTCACAATATATAACCCATAATCACTCATAAGTATAGCATATTTTTCAAACATGGGTATAAAAGTATCCTTGCTCTCGCTCTCACAAAGAATTCATATGTTGCAACTGATGTCCATAGGCTTGCCCTTAGTGTAATTCTCCACTAAATGTCAGAATGCTAAGCTTAGGATCAAATAGGTCTTTTGATGGTTGTAATGTAGGCTTAGGGACGGGTAGGACTATTTTGGTCAGAAATAGTGACTATGTTCCTAAGTGCTTTAATACATCACATTATGTCATTAACACTTTTCTTTCAAAAAACCTTTTTACTTTCTTTTGTTCTACCACCCCTTCTCTCCTCTTTTGTTTTTCAATTTTAAACATAACTAACTTTTCAGTTTTCTTTTCTTTTTTCCTTTTCACAACATACCTTTTATGATAGCAATTCTTATTTTTTTCATCACAAATTCAAGAACCAATACATTCTAAAGCGTCATACTCACCCAATTTCCTCTTATTTTTTCACATGACTTTATAATTTACAGCACTAAGGAATTTGGATCAAATTATGGTCTTGAAAAAAAATGGATTAGGCTTACATATGAGGCTGTCAAAGAAAATAGGCTAAAGTCTCAAAGGGGTTTAACTAGGATAATGTCCATGGGTAGGTAAAAAGAAGGTAAACAAGTACAGGTTGCCAAAGAAATGCCTAAATCATCTCCTAACTCACGTTCTTTCTTTTCGCTTCACACACACAATAGGCAAGTTCTAGCATCAGCCACAAACATAGAATATACTATTATCTCACACACGCAAGGCACATGGTCGACTTTATTGGGAGTAGTGTAGACTCTTGACCCAACAGATGAAGGAATTTAACCACACAATATCACATAGTGAGTCACAATTAGAGCCTAAACGTCTCAATAGTCATGATTTTAGCACGTACTCTTGTTATAATCTCATGCTGCCTATTAGAATAATTTCATGCAAAGCTAAAAAAAATTTGACTAAAAAAATTTAACTACTAAAAAAAAGAAAAACAAAACAAACATAAATGCAAATGCAGATAGAGAAGTATAGCATGCAAATACCACCACCCCATACTTAGACGGGACACACTGCCCTCAGTGGAAAATAAATACGTAGAACCTGGTCAGTCGGACTCCTCCTCTATGTCTGGGTCATACCCCCTTCGTCGAAATCATCATTGGAGTCATCATCCTCAGAAGTTCCTCATAAGTACCCCACTTGATTTCAAGAGTACGTCGAGGTATTTACAGTATAGAGGATTCAGCTTGCTCTTTTCTGGCCTCTTTGTGAAGTGGTTGCTTTTCTTGTCTTTTGGTGCCACTGTACCTGAGATCTCAATAGAGTCATGTTATATTCATCTCGGAAGATTCAATCAACAAGCAGACAATAGTGGCACCACCCCACACTTAATTTGTTGACACAAACTAATTAAGTGAATGATATCGATTACTCAGACTTCATCGACATACATTTAGGTGATATGTTCCAACAATATAATCAGTGCAGTCATACTTCTTGTCATCTTGGCAATACTTTCATGTTTGATATATCAAGACTACTACATAGAGATTGAATCAAGGTATAGCATCTATAAATAATCGCAACCTCATATGTTGGTAGTCAACCTTAATTCTCATCTCGATGAACAAGTCATTCCAACATGTAAGCTTTATATTGACAAGAGTATGCAATTTTCGTGACCATGTCAATTCAGCAAAAGTATGACAATACGTCAAAATCTAATTCAAGTTGGAAATAGGTTAAGATCATCCTAACGTATATGTTCACTCACTTGGTTGTGTATCAACAATTCAAACACATTAACATCACCAATATTTCTTCAAGATTTAGCAATTCATAATAGACATAGTAACATAGTACTTATGAAAAATAAATGAAGAACTAAAGAGTACTTACGTGATTGAAGCCTTTGGAGATGTTCTTGTGAAGTGGAAGAGCAAAAAGAAAAGTTTTAAGAAGATTTGGAGGCTATAGGCGGTGCATAAGCTAGGTTTCTAATGTGTTTTTGGTTCAAGACTAAGTCGTATATTTATAGGAAAAGGTTGGGTCGGGTTTTGACCCATTTAAAATCGGTTTTGGAGACAAAAAGTGACCACAGGAGGCGCCTTTTGCTTTTCCTATGCTTGGCATAGGCGGCGCCTTTTGCAAAGCCTTTGGTGAGCATAGGCGGTGCCTATTGCAAAGCCTTTAGTCACCATAGGCTGTGCCTTTATCATGGCATATGAGATTCAGAGACAAAAGTCTTTAGCATAGGCGGCGCCTATGCTATGACATACTAGGGCATGGGCGGCGCCTATGCTATGGCACACTAGATTCTAAGACCTTAGGACATAGTATAGGCCTTGCCTTGTTCGTGGCCTAGTTTTACCTATGCCTAGCCTTTTTCAATGCCTATATTCTCATGAGAAATGCTCAATCCATAGCCTTTTGCTTCTTCATTCCTAACTTACCACCTTTAAGATGCAATACGTCCAAATCAAAATTTGAAACCAATCTCCTCTTTTACACCTCTTGTACCTACATTCACTCAACAACAACAAAAACGATTAGAACGATGGGTTGCCTCCCATCAAGCGCTTTAGTTTTGGTCGTGGCTCGACAAAATCCTAAGAAAACAAAAACAACAAGAACATTTAAAAACAATGGGTTGCCTCCCACCAAGCGCTTGATTTATTGTCGCTAAACGACATAGCTATCTTGATTACTTAGTCTTCATCGAGATAGATGGGGCATCGTTTTCTGAATGGATACAGACGACGTTGATACTTACTTGTAGGCATGCAATCTTGTTCGAGATGACTCTTGTGTATACATACCTTAGGAGATATACCAATTATATCATCAATAGTCCAACCCATAGCTCTCATGTATCTCTTCAGAGCAGAGATGAGTGCCTCTACGTGCTGTTTACTGAAATCATCCACCACACTTACCGGAAGTATATTTCCACTTTCCAATAACACATACCTTAGATAATCGGGGAGCTCTTTCGATTCTAGCATTGGTGGATATTTATTGGAAGTCTTTGCTGTTGGTGCAGATTGATTCTTAAGATCAAGGTCCAGCTGCTTGGGAGTATGAGAATAGGACCCTATTTCTTTTAGAGCACACATAGTTTCTTTATAATCTTCATCGTCCTCATGCTCAACATTCAGTGGCGCAGCAGACAAAGGCTCAACAGTAAGTTGTTTCTCTATAGATAATGCTTTCTTATCCTCATAATGACCATCAGCTACAGAGAACACATCCATATCGCTGGGCTGCTTCATTGCTTTGCATATATCAAAATGGACCACTTCATCATTCAATCGAAATAAAAGCTCATTAGCTTTCATGCCAATAAGCACACTTCCAGTTGCAAGGTAAGGACATCCCAAGATTATGGGAACTTCAGAATCCACCTCACAATCCAGAATAACGAAGTCTGCAGGAAAGTTGAATGAAGAAACCTTTACCAACACATCATTCAAGATACCCACAGTTCGGTTTACCGACCTATCAGCCATCACGAGCCTCATATTGGTTGGTGTCGGATCGCCTAACCCCAACTTCCTGTAGACGGATAGTGGCATCAAATTAATGCTAGCACCCAGATCGAACAATGCCTTGGAAAAATTCAAAGATCAAACAGTGCAAGGAATAGTGAAAGCATTGGGGTCAGCCTTCTTCTAAACTAGTGATCGGGTAGCGATTGCGCTGCAGTGATGAATAGTATCCTTCAACTCATAGCTTGCTTCTCGCTTCTCTGTCAAAATATCCTTCATAAATGTCGCATACCCAGGCATTTGTTCTAGTGCCTCTACCAATGGAACATTAATGGTCAGCTGCTTTAACATATTCATGAATTTGCTGAACTTTGTATCATCCGCAGTATTCATCAATGTTTGAGGAAAAGGTGGTGGTGGATAAGGAATTATTTTCTCCACGTCTTTTTTGTCCTCTTGCTTCCGTTTTTTGGCCTTTTCAGGATGCAACATACTCGGTGTGACGTCATGGACATCATGTGTAGCTTCTCTTTTATCCTTATCATTGATGTCTGCTGCCTCGTCAACCACTTGCTTGCCTTTGGATGAAGTTTCCATCACCTTACCACTTCGGGTAGTAATAGCCATGCATGATCCCTCATTCCTTGGATTTTGCACAGTGTCGCTAGGTAAGGTGCCGACCTTTCTTTGATTGAGTGCTGCTAAAAGTTGGTTTAATTACTGCTCCATTTGTTTGATTGAAGTGGAATATGAGTCAACCAATTTCTTCATTGAGGACAAATTATTTATTACCTCCGTTACTCCCGCGCTGGTTGCTTCCACTCTTTTCAATAGTTTAGCCATCATATCTTCCATAATTCCAGAACTAGATGTGGTGGTGTCACGTCTTCCTGGGGGAACGCTTTTCATTCTTGTTCTTCCCCTTACCTTGGTCCTTATTTCCAGATTTATCATAGTAGTTCCGACCTTGGTTTCCTTGGGTATTACCTCGGAAACCCCCCTGATTTTTCAAGTAGTTGGCGTCTTCTTCCGAATCAGATTCGTCTCTTCCTTTTGACGCAACAACTTTGACTTTTTTGGTCTTCCCTGATAAGAGATGCTTTGTAAGAAGATCCACTTGTGTTTTCATGTGCGTCATATCTTGATCACATTCTTCTTTTCTTTTCCTTTGTTCAGCAGTCATGCCAATAGATATAGTAAGGCTTGCTACATTAGAATCCCTGGTATGCCAAGATCTACTTTGCTTCGTTATCCGATCTAGCATATTGCTTTCTTGCCCAAAGGTGAGGTCCATAAATGATCCTCCAACCGCATTATCCACCACTGGTTTAGTTATTGAATTCAAGGCTCTGTATAGTATCTCCATTAGGTAGACATTGGTCATATGATAGTTTGGGCACCTCATAAGCTTCGTCTTGAACCTCTCCCATGTTTCATGAAGAGCTTCGGCTGGAAGCTGCCGAAAGTTGCTGATTTCATCTCATAATTGTGCTCTTTTGGATGGCGGAAAGAATCTCTCTAGGAAAGTGTCTTTCAATTGCCTCCAATTTGTAATAGAATCAGGAGTCAGCTCATTCAGCCATAGAGTTGCCTCCCCAGATAGAGACAATGGAAATAAGAGCAGTCGAATTGCATTCTGTCCGACGCCACCATTGTCGAATGACTTGCATGTAAAAATAAAGCTGATCAGATGCATATTCGGATAATCGCCTGCTAGTCCACCAAATAATCCCTTGAGTTGCAAAAGTTGAATCATAGTTCTAGTGATATTGAACTTTGCTCCAGGTGCCAAGGGTGGCAGAATAATGGCTCCTGTGGAACCAGCTTCATCCAAATCATCATCATCGTCATCAAAAGGAGTCTGCACAGCTCGACGATCAGGCATCAATAGCGCTTGACGATCTCTCCTCTGCATGGGTGCCGCCATCTGAGCAGTATGCCATGGGTTTAGTAGATCCTCATCGCCCAGGTCCTCATCATCAGGATTTGTTGCACGCCGTGGGTTATCAATATTTTGTTGTTGCACTTGAGCAGCCATCCTTTCAATTTCACATTGTGCATCCTTTGATGCATTGAACAAACCTGAATAAAACAAAAACAACAACTAATAATAAAAGTGCGAGAATCTTTGACCAAAGGGTCTAGTAATAATCACAAACTTAATTGACACTCGTATTCCCTGGCAACTGCGCCAATTTTTGATAACGCTCAATCTACAGCTCTCGTAGGAGTGTAAAGAGATCGTCGTCAAATATAGAACCCAACTGGGTTGGGTATCGATCCCACAGGGAATAGCCTGGTCAACAAGAAAGCAACGATTACTAGACTTTTAGTGCAAGTCTCATAAAAAGGGGGGATTGTAATGTGTAACCAAAATATTAAAGTAAAAACTAAAAATATCAAAGTAAAAATAATGAATATTTAGTAAGATGTAAACCAATGAGAATTGAGGAGTTGGGGGTATGTCCACCTTATGAGTTGTACATCTCTATTGGCTATGAGTAATGCGGAATTCAGACATGCACGTGCTTATAGAGAATTGTATTAGATGGTAAATCCAAGCGTCTTCTGACCTAAACAAGGACTATTTCACTTTAACTCTTTCGATCTTAAAGCGTATCTAATGGTACAAATTCTCCAAGAGGTTAATCCAGTTACGACACTAACTTTTTAATAGGGGATGGGACCCTATTACCTTGACATTATCTCTTTTACAAACATATAACTTTTCTTTCGAACAAGTTAATGCTATAATGGCGTTATTCTATGCGTCTGCAGCCACAAGAATTTGCATTAAGATGAAGAGAATAATGATATAAGCAGCATACGTGTCACGAATTTACAAACTCATAGCAATAGATAGTATCTCATAAGGCTTCCATAACCCCAACTGAGAAGTTTAGTTACCCATGAGTGCGAAGGAAATCACAATAGACATTATTATTTCACCACAATAAAGATTTCGTGTAGCAAAGTGTGGTAGGCATTAGGCGTGACTTTCTTTGCAAGTAACATTTCTCTTGTTGCGGAAATTAAGAATTGAATAGATGAAAAATAATGTCAATAATGAATTAATAAAGAAAATTGTTTTAATGGATGGATGGATGGTGGATGGATGGGAATTGATGGAATGGGGGAATTGTGTGGAATGAATAAAAATATCTAGCAAGATAGGGTATTTATAATACCCATATCCTATTCCTACTAAGATAATGAATTACTTAACCCAATCCTACTTGGTTAATGTATCATTATCTTAATCGTAATAAATTACTGCATTATTATCCTAATCTTAATAAATTAGTGCATTATTATCCTAATCCTAATAGGTTACTGCTGGTCCCCAAAGTCTTCAGAAATGTTGTTTTTGCTCAGGACAGGTTTTACATGCGTCACTTTTGGTCCTTGGCATCCAAGATTTCCCTTCCTTCTTTCGTGAAGCTTTCTTTGGTGTCAAGTTATCCATGAAATGCTGAATTCCGCATCATTTAGACCTGAAAACTTGCTAATCATGTTTGTTAGCTCACTTACAGGAAAAAGGACTAAAAGTGCATGAATTATATAATTTGTCCTCAAAACTAAAATATGGGTGAAATATAGTACTTTAGGCATGTAAATTCGCCTATCATCAACTATAAATCATGCAATATAGCTATGTAATCCACGTACTCAGTAATCTCAGTAATCTCAACAACAAAAGTATTCCTAGAGATCTTAGTAGTTCCAATACTCTCAGTCATTCCTCAAAACATAGTATGTTCCATCAGGCATCAGAATTTAGTAAACTTAGTTTATCTCTACTAAACAATAACACTAGTATTAGTCCTGTTAATCAATATTATTTTAGTTATTCAGTTCAAATTAGTTATAAGGTTCAGTTTCTTCCAGGTGGGAGTAGGATTCAACACCGAGTGATCCCAGGGATGGAGACTAACCCTCTATAAAGGACTGAGATACTTAGAAACAATCCCTAAGTTCCAGAACTACATAGCTAGCATAGGTATGAGATGTGACCATCAAAGAGGACTGACATACTCAAGGGTCACCCATTAGAACATTTATATGTATAGGACTGATCCCAGGAGTCACCCACTAGATTAGGACTGACTCCACAATAGTTTTATTTATTGGTGGCGTGGTACTGACACCCTTCCAGTCAGCATAGAGATTGGACCCCAAATCAGCTTAGCATAGGGTATGTTGGTTAGATGAATACATCCCACAGTTTTAGTTATAGATTCAAGACTGTCAGACATAGTCAACTCAGCTTAGTAGTACAGATTCACTATTGTTAGATACAGTCAATACTTATCATTATAAATAGACTTCAAGATCACCTATTAGATAGGACTGATCTCAACTATAGTTAATCAGTATCCAAATCATCAGATTTAAAGATCACCAGTTAGATAGGACTGATTTCAGACTAAGTTAAATCATATCTTTATTATCAGTATATTCAGAGATCACCCACTAGATAGGAATGATCTTAGATTTAGTCACTCAGCTCAGAATAGAACTCAGATAGTTCCATCAGAAATTAGACTATCAGATACAGTCATTTAGTATCCATTATATCGGTTAGGCCGATCATCATAGTTATACTAGTTATGTCAGTCATCATAGTTTACGTTATCAGTATTCAATTTAGGACTATTAGACACAGTCAATCCAACAAGTTTTTCATAATTAAAACTGTCAAAAATAGTTATTTATCTATTTAGTACCTTAGTATCAGTAAAGTTATGTCGTCAGTATTCAACTCAGTTTTTAGGATCACTACGAGTTCAGTTATAGTTTCTTGTGCATGTATGTATTCTCAAGTTCATATTAGTCAGCATTGTTCATGCATATAATCCTTTGCGTTTAGCCAACCTCACTCGTATACTCAGTACATTCAGATGTACTGACGCATTTGTGCTATGGTGCTTTCTCTTATGCTGCACCATAGGTTCAGAGGTACGAGCTCCAGATCAGCAGTAGCATTCTACTATTTAGAGTTACAGTGATTCCTCATCCATCCGAGAACGATATTGTTTTATTTCATTCATTGTTTCATTTCAGTTTTGCTAGATGGAGTTAGTTGGAGGCAAGTTCCTTCAACTCCTTATTCAGACTGTATTTAGAGTCTTTTAGATTTAGTTCAGATTTGATTCAATTTTCAAATGTTCTGGGTATTTTTCACCCATATAGATATTATGTTTTCACAAATTCTTTATTTAGTTGAACCTTATGGCCTACATGTTCATATTTTTCATATTATTATGTTACATTATGCAGTATATGGGTTCAGATATCAGTCATCATTTATGTTGTGGTCCTTCAGGGTTATGAGCACTGTGTAGCATTCCAGTTCAAAAAATTGGGGTGTTACAACAGCCATTCGAGCTATGGTTGTAGGTCCTTTATCTAGCGGGGCCCCAACTACTACAAAGTTAGATGCTCTGATGGAGAGAAGATAGCAAATGTGTAGTAGTAGGGTCAGAGACCCAGGATCTATGTGCTTGATTGCCTTCAGGTATACCCTAACCCATAGTGCTATTTATTATTGATTTTAAGTTGAGGGTGTAGGGTAGGTTATTGTTGTAACATATATTTTAGATAATTAGGAGTAACACAAATACTTTAGGTAGTTTGCTTATTTTGTGATTTTTGCGTAACTCTCCATTGGTCTGATATATTGTTTAATGTATGAATTGCAGCAATTTGTGACCACCTTGCATCTTTTTGTAACATTAGTCTGGCAACTGAATAACCTCTGTTAAACAAGTGCATAAATAGATAAGTAGTGATATACAGGATACTTGTGTGCCATGTGTGTGTAAGGTCTTACTCAGTTCCCATTGTGTGTCGAATCTAGAACTTACCCGATTAGTCTTACCCTGGTCATAGGATTGGAGTTAGGTAAGGATCATTGGTCGTTTCTATTGATTAGTCCACTTTAAGCCTAAAATGACCTTTCAAATGTGAATAATATCCCCTGATCCCTTTTTGAGCCTAATTAGCCTATTTTTTTGTACCACATCTCTCACCTTCATATTTAAATCACAATGAACTTGTTTAGCCCTGGTCCTCCTTGAACACTGTCCACCATCACTTAAGGAAACAACCTAAATTGAGGGTGGCTGTCATAGGTTTATGTAATGCAAAATGAGTATGAAGAGAGGAATAATAAGAGAAAAGAATAAAAAGTTTAATGCGGTGAAAAGGGAATAAGAAAAGATAAAGTAGTGCAAAAGAAGATAGAAAGATAACATGATAATTGAAATGACCACATCCATCTTGATCATGTGTGATCAATAAAAGTGAGGAAGAGATGAATGTTGAGAGTTGAAACCCCAAGTGTTTAGTATGGTGTCAAGGTTGCATAGTCACATTAAAATATCCATGAATATCATACCAGCCCCTAGCCTATGTTTCAAGATTCGGAAGAGCCCTATAGTGATCCTAATAGACCTGTCTGAAGACTTGGGTGCTGATTATATGGGAAAGCCTTTGGCATATGACATGCAATGTTTGGAACTTCATTTTGAGAGTGAGTCTTGTTTATCCTTCTGTTTATGTATTTGAATTCTAATATGAGTGAAAAAGGGATTTCTTTGTTGTGAGGGCATACTGGGTATGTTGCTAGTCAATGACTTGTTTAGATAAGTGTTATCTTGGTATGGCGTGGTTGTAATTGCTGAATTTTTGTCATATCTTGATTCTTGTGAGTTGCATGGTTATTCTTCAAAACATCAATAGTGAGTATTAAAATTGACTGACGTTTGAAGTGGTGAATATGTTCTGAACTTATATAAGTAGTTAGCTGCCAAATTGTACTTTGTATTCTCTTAGTTATGTTATGATTTCTTGAGGACAAGCAATTATTTAAGTTGAGGGTGTTAACGTGTGAGCCTATGCTAACTTATTTAAAGCTTTTAACTCTAAATAATTGTACGATTTTGAGCAACTTTACCTGTTTTTGATTAGTTTGCTTTGATTTTTGTAGTAAATGTTGAGATGTAGCAGAACCAAAAATAATGGATGCAAACGGCTGAAAAGTGAAGCAAAATAGAAGACAAGTGTGGCTGACGATGTTCATGACACGTCGTTAGCCTGGTGATAATCTGTCAAGGATGACATCAGCCTTAAACAGATAATGAGAGTTGAAGACATTTTTGTGACGACGTTAATGATAAGCCATTAGGTTGGTGATAAGGATTCATCATCGTTAGCATTAGACAGCAGAAGCCAAAATTGCAGAGGAGCTGACGACATCCGTGATAAGCCGTCAGACTCCTAATAAGTTGTCACAGATGTCGTGGTCTATTTCGAGGAAAAGCTAAAACTTTTATTTTATTTCCTTATTTAGGTTGAACTATTTAACGCTTTATTTTAAGGTTTTCTATTATTCATCGACAATTGATTATCATCATTTTTCTAAAAAGAAAGTCGATACTTTGGAGGTTTTTGGAGAATATTGTTTTGTTATTTTTTGCTCTATCTTTTTTACTCGAACAATACAACTATTTTGGGGATTTTCCTTTGTGATCTAACCTACAATTCACTGATTCTTATTCATCTTTGTGAGTTAATCTTCTCAATTATGAATTCAATTATGTGTATCATTCTTCGCGTCATGAGTGGCTAAACTCCATTAACCTGAATTATAGGTTCTAGTGTTAGGTCGTGATGAGATGCTAAATACTCAAGATTCTATAAGTGTTAGGATTTCTTGATAATTCTGATGTTTGAATTAACATCTCTTGGTTGCAGAAAGTAGACACACCAGCTTTGATTTGCTTGATAAAGAAATCAAATATAGTAGGAAGTGAATTATCAACAGCAACTCGAAAATACTTTATTTAATAAGCAGGCCTGTAACAAGGTTGGTTAACATGAAGTAAAATCTGTGCAGTGAACAGAAATTCTCAAAGTCTGAGAGGATTAGGAAATTAGATGCTTAAATAGGTCGAGAGACATTTAAGCATATCATCGATAAATATATCTTGTTATTCTAACCACCGTGAGAATATAGAGTCACCTTTAGCATCTGTCATGTACCGTAAATCGTAGTGAACATAATTCTGGTTATTTCATAAAATATTGGTTACAAATATCAAAATCAAAGTGACAAACAATTATTTGTGAAACTTAACCCCCATTTCATGAAACATTAAACTATTAGTGAATTAAATCACAAACGACTTGAGTTCATACCATATTCCCTGTGGGATTCGACCCCAACCTAGTTAGGGTTTATATTGACAATGATCACTTACACCCATTCAAGAGTGTAATTAAGCGTTATAAAAAATGTCATTATATATTTCTTAGAGGAGTATTGGAAAAATACTTCATCTGAGTATGAGCATTCATTACGATTCAGTCCGTATAGCCAACAATCTAGTTTAACATTCAGACAGATAATTTTCTAGAGTTTTCCATCTTCCGATTTAGTCTAGTCTTACTACCTGAAATTTCATCAGTATGGCCATTTCAAGCGGTAATTCTTTCACATCCATGTAAATTGTAAATTTATCTTAGTATATAAATCAAGCATCAGTTTTAGATTCATATATCTAGTCATGATTCAGGTCATAAGTATTCAGTGAATAATCTTAATTTTCCAAGCATCCCAACTCAGAAAATGCAATATCCATTGTATGATCTTAGCCTTGTTGTCTCTTGATTCGTGCCTACATAATTTATCACTTCACAGTTCTATTTGAATATTTGCACCATGAACACTTCAAGTGAATTCTAAACTTTCAGCATAAATCAGCTCCTTATAATAAGTAATGGCAAGTCAACTCAGAAATCAGTTTTGTGATAGAGGTTTCAATTGTTCCAAACTTAGTCATGCAAGTATATTCCTAAATACGAATGTTCAATATATAATCTCAGTTACCTTAGTTCAAAACTATCATTTCAATCAGTTCGTTGAGGGTTCTACTTAGGAAATAGAAGCAGACATGTGTACCAAGTATCCTCACCTCTTCCCCATAAACTCAGATTTAGTTGAAGTTAATAGTATTCCTTCATTTAGTTCATTTCCAATCTCAGATTCAGCCATACAGCTATTTTCATGTACTCACAGATCAGTTTAGTATCTCACTATGTCGAGATTAATTCATATAATTTATTTTAGTTGTGCATGATAGCTTATAGCCTTAGATTTCTCAATATTCTTAGCTTAACTATCCACATTTGAGTATGAGTGTTC
Organism: Capsicum baccatum var. pendulum; assembly: GCA_030864225.1. Taxonomy (NCBI): domain Eukaryota; kingdom Viridiplantae; phylum Streptophyta; class Magnoliopsida; order Solanales; family Solanaceae; genus Capsicum; species Capsicum baccatum. Next base: position 44,431,452 of record CM061550.1, read on the forward strand.
CCAAGGCGGAGATATTGTATTGCTTCATATTTTTTTAGCTTAATTTCGTCCCTCGAATGTCAAAGATTAGCTTCTAAAATGAATACCTTTTTATTTCATACTAAATTTCCAAATTTACCCCTCCCATTATGTGTGAATTGAATAATATTTTCATTAATACCAGGAGTTAGAGAATTTTAAAGATTATAGTGTCCCACCTAAGCAACTACCATATCACGGTGAAGGACAATTTCGTAATTATTAATTCTAGTGAAACTCCGTGATATTGGTACATCGTGGAGAGGTCCAAATTCTCAATTGTTGAAATCCAGTAGACCAACGCGATACTGGCACATCTCACCAGTGGCCACAATGCCATTCCAAAGGGGCACCGCGATTATGGCACATCGCGGAGTCTGCCCAGTTCCCACTCATCCACTTTCTAGAAAGCCACCACGATAGTGGCGCATCATGGTGGCCTGCCTGTTCAAAAAATGTTTCTTTTTTCAGATCCATTTTGATGTTTAAAAGGGGTATTTTGGTCGATCATCAAGCCCCCAATACATGTATAACATGAGATTAGACCAATTATAAGCCTATTATGCCATTATCATCAATTCTCTCTCAAAGAAAAACCTTAGAGCTCAAATATTTCTCTCTAAGAAATTAAAATCCTCCATAGATTCTCCAAGAAAGCTCCAAATTGAGGATTCCCAAGGCAACATAATCAAGAACACATCTTCAAGAACTCAAACAGGAATCAACAATTCAAGTTTCTTCATTTAAGCATCGATCTAGTTATGTAGGGTTTATGAACAATGATCTTTTTCAATCCATGTGAACAAAACCAAGCTTTTACATTAAATTTATATGATTTTGAATGTTTATACATAAATTATAAATTATGGTTCATACCCATTATTGCTATTTGCAAAGTTTTGAGTTTTTAAGATATTTTAAACATGAATTTGAATGTCTATTTGCATTTTTTCACGCCTAATGAAGTAATTTAAAGATTTTGAGTTTTATTATGATTGTTTAACTGATAGTGATGATTATTATGATGTTTTGACATGATTTGATGCATGGATTATTATGCCCGAAGTTTATTTATTGATATTTCAAGAAAGATGATGCTTTAAGCATCTTATGAGATGATTATTTCAGATTTGCAATAATATTTTTATCTTTTGATCCCCAGATGAGTTTTGGAATCCACTTTATAGATTTATTATAGATTACATAAATCAAAATAACTTAATTTATAGATTTATTTATATAAGTACGAAATGGGTTTCATAATAAACCCTTATGCGAGTTTTAAATAAGATTTCTAACATGATAAGCATATAAAATTAAAGGGTATAGTATGTAGCTTCAAGTTGGACATGATTCCAAGGTCTCATACCTCAGAACTACATGTCGCCGTAAAATTGAGATTTGAGAGCCCATAGTGGGCAAAGATAGTGATCAATTAAGCTGAGGTTATACTCTCGGGCAAAGTGTGACACCTCTCTCAAATGTGATGTTTCTTCCTTAGAAGGGTGAAACGTTGGACTCCATGTATCTCGCATGGTTTATGTTGGTTAAGAGAACCTCCCTTAAGCTTTTGAAAAATTATTTCCCTAGTAGACTAGTTTTTCCTTAATAAAGCCTAGTAGAAAAGATTTACAGAAAATCTTTAAGAAAATGAAGTATAAGGGCTAAAAAAGTTTACTCAAATTATGCTATACAGAAAGATAACAGTTACATACTTCAACTTTTAGATTTTAGATTTCAAAATTAAGCTCTATCTAAACTTAGATAGTATGATTTACAAAAAGAATACAAGTATATCTTTTAGAACTAAATATTATGACTCACTATATTTTTAAGTATGATTTGTTATTCATGATTACAGATTTCAGTATTTCAGATATTCCAGATTATGTGAGTCATTTACATTTAGCATGCTTTGTTTTATAAATTAGGATGATGAAATGATATTTTACTTATGCATTTCACCCCCATATACTCAGTAAATCCTCAAAGTACTAATCCACATATATGTCTATGTGCTACATTGTCTCATAATGTAGGTATCAGTTCAATTATAGCATGCATACCATAGTTAGATAGTTTACAATTTCTGATCAGCAGGTGATGAGTCCTCTTGATTCAAGGGCTCAAGTCAGTCATATAGTTTGAGCAGTATTTTATTTTATTTATTCAGTGGTATTATTTTGGGATGGTTAGGGGTCATGTTCCAGCCTACATCCTAGATATTGGTATGTCCTCATAGTTAGAGGGACAATTAAACTATATATTAGTAATAGTGAAGTATTTTAGTCATTTGGTTTCTATTCAGTTCAAATCAGCTAGGGCTTGTCCCATTGCTCTCTAGTTAAAGTAGAGGCTTGTCCGACTGATTTCTGGTTTTCAGATTACAACAGAGTTTGTACTCAAGTTTAATACTTTCAATAAGATATTAATTTAGATTTAGTTAAGACATTCATTTTATATTTCCAGATTTTGCATGCGAAGCTTATCATTTTTATGGTTTCCAAGGTTGTTAGAAGGCTTAAAAGGGTTAGCTTCGGACTACTTATAGTTTTGAGCACCGTGTGACGTTTAGGGTATTATTCCAGGGCATTACAGTAAGTCACTGATTGGTTGGTATGAGGTAGGTGAAACTCGATAATCTGGACCTGATCTTGTACATCAAGCAATGGAACCAGTGAAATTAAAGAGAGGCTCAAGACCACCTAGAGTGTCCAAAAAGTCCAATGCCAATATGAGATGGAATGATCTAGATTTTGAGGTTGATGATTGGGTATTTTTGAAAGTCTCCCCTATGAATGTTCTTATAAGGTTTGGGAAGAAGGAAAAGGTCAATCCTCATTACATAGGTCCTTATGAAATTATGAGACGTATTGATAATATTCCGTACAAATAAGAATTGCCCCCTAAACTTGGCTTTATTCCATCCCATCATTCATGTATGTATGAATAAGAAATGCATTGGGGATCATTATATTGTCATTCCTATAGAATATATTAGGGTGAAAGACTCCTTATTATATGATGAGGTGCCTATAGAAATTTTGGATAGACAAGTTTAGAAGTTAAGAAGCAAGGAGATCGCATTGGTCAAAGTACTATGGAGAAATCATATGATAGAGAAAGCTACTATGGAATCAGAAAATGATATAAATATTACATATCACTCTCTATGTAAGATCCCACAAAATTCTAAGCTTAACTCAGTCCCTAAAAGCTTGCTAAGGTGTCTTGGACTTACAACATTCTAGCTAGGTATTGAAACTTAGTATTATTTTGGCCTTCATAAGTTAGTAATGCTATTTCACGACCTCTATGACATTAAAATGTCAATATTTAGGTTGATTCATGATCAGGAATGTCAGTAGGTGTTCCTGGATAAGTCTTGGATTTTTTGGACATTGTTTGGACCACGTTTGAGATTCCAAAATAGTGTATCAATGTGATCTCTACATGGCGCAGCATCCATCGCGATGTTCAATATTTTCCTTGGCTTGCAATGGCAATTTCTACTAAACCGACGCGAACTCGATGTGGCGTGTTGGTCATCGCGTCGATGCCAATGATACGGAACATAGGCTTGTGTGTCAATTGTTCAAGTTTCAGTCTTTTAAACTCGCATCCAGAGAGGTAAATAGGTCTTTTATCACCTTATGTCATCCCCCAAAACATACCATTAAGCCATCCAAGAGGCAAAATATAATTATTCTCTTTAGAATTTATCAAGAACCAACCCAAGTTCGTCACATTCAAGATCCAAGACTCAAGATTTCCACCATTATTCTTTAAGAATTTGCCAACTAGGGTATGGGAAGTGTTTATCCAAGGGGTCCTTTCACCCTTGGAGTCCAAGAAACTCTATTAAACTTCAAGTAGTTGTAATTTATGACTTCCATGATTGGAATTAAAGTGTATTAGTGATTTTTATTTGAATTAGATTTATATTTCATGATTTATTACACGTTTTATGTGGAATTGGTTATTATGTGTGTAGATTCGTATGAATCCATATTAAACCCCTTAAAATTGTAGAATTGGAAATTAATCACGATGCCCTCTCATTATGTGTATTTATTATGCTAACCAAATGTTTAATGAATTGTTCATGTGAACTAGTAAGGGAAGAAATCATGTCATGCTAGCTTATGTGCAAGTTATACTATCCAAGTTTTTGATAAAATATCTCTATAAATACAGTATTAACAAGTGTGAATTTTATGCTAAGCATGATCCCGTGATGCTTTACTGTTCATGGTATCGAGTCCTGGGTGTATTTAATACCCAACAATTTAGTTGTTTACCTAGATCCTGTATCAGATACCAAATAATCTTAATCATGGCACGATCAGTAGTACTCTTAGTCAGTTATAGGACTCAGGGAAACTTAGTTACTTTGTATCAGTCCAGTCCAGTTCAGTATTAAGTTTAGACCTTAGTAAATTCAGTCAGTTAAAAGAATTCAGTAGTATTCTGTATGTTAACCGAACCTAGTTTAGTTCAGTTAGACAGTATAATTAGTAATAGTCCAATCATGTTTAGTATGAACTAGGAAATCAGTTTAGTGTCTATTCAGATGGGAGTAGAATTTAGCATCGAGCTAACCCAGGGATGGGGGCATTCTTACCAGAAGAGGGTCTGACCCTTAGTAGCAATCCCTACATTATAGAACTACATAGATAACATATGTTGAGATATCTTTCTGTCAGATATTATGAGGGTTTATACATCTTGTTAAGTTTTCATGCCATCGAGAGTTGACGAAAGAGCTTCCAATCAAAGAGGGTTAACTTACCACTTGTCTTTACCCATGGCACAGTATTGACACTTTTCCAATTGAGGTTACAGGTTGGACCCCATTCTATGTATAAGTGGGCATATCGGTTAGATGATTACCTCTGACAGACTCAGTTTCAGATTCAGTCTCAGTATAGAACTCAATTTAGTTCTACAGATTCAGGACTGTCAAAAACAAACACTCAAATCACTATAGAACATAGTATATTTCCACAAATTCAGTACTTTCAAATACAGTCATTTAGTTATCTCTAATTCAGTACCAGTATACTAAGATATCAGTTTATTAGTATTCAGACTCTGTATTCAGTATTATCACGATCTCAGTTACAGTTATGTATTCATGAATGTACTCTCATCCATTTATACTCATGTCATTAAGTCAGTATTACTCATGTATAAGAACCCATGCATTTCAACCTACCTTACTTAGCATAACAGTACATTCAAAGTACTGACACATACTTTTCACTTGTTCTATGATATTTTATATCATAGGTTCATATGCATGGGAGAGCGAGCACCCTTAGCAGTTCAGATCTTCAATAGTTAGAGTTAGTGGTGAGTCCTTATTGTTTGAGAGCATGATTATTTCAAAATTTTAGTTTATTTCAGTATCGGAGTTAGTTGGGGACTTGTCCCATAAAATCCACATTTCAGATAGTTTAGAGGCTTTTCATACTAGAGTATTTTCAGATAGATGTTTCAGTTTTGGTATTACTATACCGTATTTAGTTTTATTTTAGTATTGAACCTTATGGAAAGTTTCCTCCTAATTTTTGAATATTTACAGTATTATTATTCATCCATTTCAGTAGGTACAAGTCATGGGTTAGCTTGTGGTCCTTCGGGATTAGGATTACCGTGTAGCATCCAGGGTACAGACTTGGGGAGTTATAAACTTGGTATCTGATCCTAAGGTTCAATAGAGTACTATCAACTCTAAAATTCGTATCTAGTAGAATGTTGTGCAACGGAGTATAGCGCACCATACTTATGGATAGGAGGCTACTAGGTGTTTTAGGAAAATTTTTCCTTCTGTTAGTATTCAATTCGTGCGAGTGAGCATGAGCTCAAGCTAAACTTAGGGTCTAATTCATCCCTTCCTTATGCTTCTAGAACATGTCTTCCAGAGAAGCTAACAAAAGAAGTAATGAACACCAGTCAGCCTCTATGCTCGTTCAGGTAGATCGTCTGATTGAGCTTGTTTCTCACACTGAATTTATAGTTGATTTCATTGCATTAGCTCATTCAGTAGTTTATCAAAACAATCAACTAGTTGTTATCCTATATACGCTTACAGCTCATGCTTCACAAAGTGATAAGAAGAGGAGTAGGAAAAAGGGGAGAAAGAATAAGAGGGCTAGAATCTCAAGGCCAAAGAGTGCGCAAACAAATCCTTTTTCACAAAAATATGGCCAAAACCACCAAGGTATCTACATAGATGGCAGTGATGTGTGATTCATGTGTGGAAATCCAGGTCACAAAGTCAGATATTATCCCCATAAATTGTCCCTAGCTTAATCCAATCGCCCAAATCAACAGGTGTTATTTCCAGTACCACCAGTGGGCAATGATCAAACACACTCTATGGCCTTCAATCCCGACAGGATCAAGAAATTTCTACTGATGTGGTCACTGGTATTTTACAAATTTATCATTTGCATATTTATACTTTGATATATCCAGGAGCTTGTTTGTCCTTTGTTACTCCTTACATAGTAGTTGACTTTGGAGTTAGTCCTGAAATCCTAGAAGACCCTTTCTCAGTCTTTACCCTAGTAGCAAAATCTATCATAGATCGGTGGGTATACATGAACGATTCGATTTTGTTATGGTATCTCAGAAAGTCACTTCAGTAGGCTTAGTTAAATTAGAGGTGACTGATTTTGATTCCATTCTTTGCATAGATTGGCTTTATTTCTTCTATTCCTTAGTCGACTGCAGAAAGAGAATTGTCCAGTTTTAGTTTCTGAATGACCCCGTCATAGAGTAGAGGGGTAGTACTTCAGCACTTAAGGGTCATTTTATTTCATATCTCTGACCAAGAAAAATACTATCTAAGGGATGTGTGTACCATCTCATTCGAGCCCACGACTCTAGTTCAAAAACCCCTAATCATGAATCTATGTCAATAGCATGTGAATTCCTATATGTGTTTCCCGAAGATTTTCCCAAAGTTCCTCCCGGAAGGGAAATCGACTTCGGAATAGACCTTCTTTCAGATACTCAACCTATATATATTCTTCCATATAGAATAGCTCCAGCAAAATTCAGAGAATTAAAAGAATAGTTACAACATCTCCTAGATAAGGGATTTATCAAACCCAGTATGTCCCTGTGGGGTGCACCAATTTTTTCATGCATAAGAATGACGGTTCTCTCAGAATGAATATTGATTACCATCAACTAAATAAAGTCACAGTCAAGAACAAGTATTCTCTTCCTAGAATTGATAACTTGTTTGACCAACTTCAGGGTGCCTGTTACTTCTCAAAGATAGATCTCAGATCAGGCTATCATCAGCTCAGAGTTAGAGAATGTGATATTTCGAAAACAGTCTTCAGAACTCAGCATGGTCACTTTGAATTCTTAGTCATGTCCTTTGTTCTTACTAATTCCCCACATCTTTCATGGGCTTAATGGGTTTCATGTTCAAGTAGTTCTTGGACATATTCATTATATTCTTTATTGATGACATTCTTGTCTATTACAGTAATGAGAAAGATCACGCTGATCATCTCTGAATCTTACTTTAGACTCTCAAAACCCATAGTAATTATGATATCTATTCATGTCTTATATGTAAGCTATTTGATCATGGATCATATTCGAGAACACTAGAAAAAATCATGTATGCTTATAGTTCCAAGTATAAGGAATTTCAGTTCACTTAGTGTTACGAACAATGTTCCATACTATGTTCCATGGATACAGAATTCCAGACTCAGGTCATTCAACTCATGACTCAAGTACGCATGTCATGTTATATAGTATGTTCAGTTCCCATGACCTATGTTACACTCCTAGTGGTCGGTTAAATTTGGATTATGTCATGCATACCCTTAGTTTCTATCTTTTGATAAATCCATGGTGTTGATATTCTATTCGTTCGACCTTATTTAAGCACCGAGCTTTGTATAGTATTCATGCATACATCAGGTCCTCCTTTAGTGGACTCCCCTTACAAAATAATATAGTGATGAGCGATTGCTTAGGTGGGAGAGAGTAAAGGTTTCATGTTAAATGAAAGATTGTTGCATGCTTTTCCTACACGTGGCTGTAGCTATGAAGATATGCTTTAATGTCAGGTTAGCATTCCAGTAAATGGCTAGCAAGAAGTTGCATGTAGTTGCTGAAGGGGGGAAATCAAAGTTTTTCCTTAGAAGAGAAGCTTAGATAATACAAAGTGTTAGTGTCTATTCAAATCCTCAATTTATGTCAGTCAAGCATTTATTAGTAACTCAGTTATTAGTAAACGTAACTATTAGTGACTTAGTTATCAAAACATTGTATTTAGTTCCAGTATGAGTATCAGTTACCATCTTAGTTATAGTCTCAGTTACAGTCTCAATCCAGTAATCAGATCAGTAACTTAATTCAATTTTAGGTTCACTTGACCATAGAATGCAGTTATCAGTTATTCAGTTATAAGTATTTCAGTACCTCAATTTACAGAATATTTTAGAATCATGTTATACGCTTAGTCTTGAATTCTCAAATAACATAGTTTTCACGAATTTAAGCTCAATTATCTCCTATTACACAGTCAGTCCTAACTGTATATGTATAATACTCTACAGTTCCTATCCAACTATTCAGACTAAGTTTATTTCAATATTACATGACCAAGTATTCATCTATCAGTCATTCAGATAATCAGATAAGTTAGTATGTTTATGCGCTTGTGCTCAGCACTCATGTGAATCTTTTTCATAGTCTCAAATAGTGTGTTGTACTAAGGTGAAGAGTATAGATTAAATAGTATTCAAGGGATATGTCTAAGCTTTAAAACTTGTAGTTGCAGTGCATAAGGCTTAATCACTTCATCTTAGATAATGTTTCATAGGCCTAGACTCATATTATAAAATTTTAGCCAGGATGTAATTTTCTTATTCAGATGTTTTATTCATCCTAAGTCAAGATTCCTTGCTCCGTAAATTCACTAGAATTCTATAGAAAGAGTGTCAAAGAGGGTCCTTAGTTGAGTATTAGTTTTCATCAAAAGTTAGTCCGCAAATTCGATAATTCTATTTAGCAGTCAGGCGGACAAGTTCGTATGGTTTGGTTTCCTATCTTTCCATCTAGTCGTATTATCCAAAGTCTCAGGAATGTAACTATTCTAATATTAAGAAACCATGTGGTTGTGAGTTTAACCTAGTTCATGTTCCATGCCTTAGTTTCAGATCCCCGATATGCAGTCACGATTTAGTTCGTAGGTGCCCTTTGGATCATCTCAATTTTCCTTAGTGTCTTAGTCAAGTTAACATTCTTCAAGGGACAAAATTTCCCAAGGGGGAGATACATTATAATCCCCGAACTTTCATAACCTAAATCTACCATCTTATCTTCACGTAATGAATCCAGTTTGGAGTGGTGGGTACTCATAGGTGGGCCCTCAAGTTCCCATCTCAATCGTAAGCCATGTATTCAGGTGCTTAATTTCATTCATTATATTCAGTTACTGTATTAGGTTATAAACTCAATTATGCTCTCATGTTCTCATTCACATGTGTTCAATAAAGGATCTAAAGTTTGAGATCGGTAATTTTTTATTCTTGAAGATCTCTCCCATGAAAGGAGTGAAGAGGTTTGGAAAGAAGGGGAAACTTATTTCCCAATATGGTGACCCTTACAAATTTCTCAATTGTTTAGAAAACATAGCTTATGAGCTTGAGTTTTCTTCAGACTTAGCTTCAGTGCACCTAGTGTTCTATGTCTCATTTCTAAAGAAATGCATAGGTTACCCAGCAATCGTAGTCCCTATAAAGGGCATAGATAATTATAATAGCCTCTCTTATAAAGAGATCCTAGTCAAAATCCTTGATTATCAGATTCGTAGACTGAGGAAGAAAGAAATTCCTCAAGGGAAAGTTCTTTGGAAGAATTAGTCTATTGAGGTAGCTAATTTTGAAGCATAACCATTTATCTAAACCAACAATCTTGTCCTTCTCTCCGCAAACTCAAACACATCCCAAGGTAATAACTTTTTCCTTAACCTTACTTAGTCTCATGTTCAGATACAGCTACCAACATGGTATTAATTAATGTTGCATACTTAGTCATGCATTTATAAATCAGTTCAGTCATGTACAAATGCAATAGATATGTATGTTCAGTACATAAACTAAGCTTATCAGTAATCCCAGTCATACATTCATGAATTATGTCCAGCTATGTATGTATGCATCAGATATGCATGTTCAATATAATAATTCAGTATATTAGTAATATCAGTCATGAAATCATGATTCAGTTGTGCATATCTAGTGTCTAAATTCAATCTATCAGTATTCTTAGTGTAGTCAGTCTCATTCGAGGATCAATGTTCCCAAGTGGGAGATATTGTAAGACCCCGAAAACTCCTAAGTTTAAATTAGTCCCTAAAAGCTTGCTAAGGGGTCCCAGACTTAGAAAATTAAAGCTAAGTATTCAGAATTAATATTATTTTGGATTTCATAACTTTGTAATGCAATTTCAGACCTCGATGGCCTTAAAATGTCAATCTTTAGGTTGATTCATGATCAGGCATGTCAGTAGGTGTTCCCGGATGAGTTTTAGATTTTTCAGAACTCATTTGAACTACGTTTGAGAATCCAAAACAGTGTATTAATGCAATCTCAGTATGGTGCATCGTCCATCTCATTGGTCAATATTTTCTTTGGATTTTGATGGCAATTTCCAGTGAACCGACGTGAACTCAAAGTGGGGTGTTGCTCATTGCATCATAGACAACAATGCAGTGCGTCGGTCTGCGCATAGATGGTTCAACTTTTACTCATTTAAAACCATGGCCAAAAGGGTAAATGGGACTTTTCCCATCTTATATCATCCCCCAAAACATATTATTAAGCCATCCAAGAGGCAAAATATACTCATTCTCTCTAGAATTTGTCAAGAACAAACCCTAATTCATCATATTCAAGATCTAAGACACAAGGTTTCCACCATTATTCTTCAAGAGTTCACCAACTAAGGTATGTGAAGTCTTCATACAAGGATTCCTTCCACCGTTGGAGTGCAAGAAACTGTTTTAAACTTCAAGTAGTTCAAATTTATGACTTCCATGATTGGAATTAGTTCAAATTTATGACTTCCATGATTGGAATTAAGTTGTATTCATGACTATTGATTTATCACATGTTTCATGTGGAATTGGTTATTATGTGTGTAGATTCTTATAAATGCATGTTCAACACCTTGAAATTGTGGAATTGGAAGTGAATCATGATGTCATCTTGTTATGTGATATATTATGCTCACCAAGTGCTTGATGAATTGTTTATGTGAATAAACAAGGGAAAGAAATCATGTCATTCTAACTTATGTGCAAGTTATACCATGCAAGTGTTTGATAAAATGTCTCTATAGATACATGATGAAGAAGTGTCCATTTTATGCTATGAAAGATCACGTGATGCTTTACTTTTCCTGATATCTAGTCCTGGGGTAATTAATACCTGATAATTTAGCTGTTTACCTAGAGCCAGTGTCCGATAGAGAATAATCTCATTCATGGCACGAACAATTGTACTCTTAGTTAGTAATAGGACTTAGGAAAACTCAGTAAACTCTGTATCAGTCCAGTCCAGTTAAGTATTCAGTTCAGACCTCAATGAATTCAGTCAGTTAACAGAATTCAGTAGTATTCCTTTAGTCAATAAAACTCGGTGAACTTATTTCAGTTTAGTTAGATAGTATAATTAGTAGCAGTCCAATCAATCCTAGTATAAACTCAAAAATTAGTTCAGTTTCTATTCAGATGGATGTACGATTCAAGACCAAGCTAACCCAAGGATGTGGGCATTTCTTCCAGCAGATTATTTGACCCTTGTAACAATCCCTTCATTACCAAACTATGTATCCAGCATAGGTTGAGATATCTTTCATCCAAATATTATGAGGGTTAATACATCCTATTCGAGTTTTCCTACCAGCGAGGGTTAACAAAATAGCTTCCTATCAGAGATGGTTAAGACACTACTTATCTTTATCCTTGGCATAATATTTACACCTTTCTAACTGGGTTATAGTTTGGACCCCAATATATGTAGAAAGGGGCATGTTGGTTAGATGATTACCTCCTATAGTCTCAGTTTCAGATTCAGTTTAAGTATAAAACTCAGTTCAGTTCTACAGCTTTAGGATTGTCTGACACAGTTGCTTAGCTAGTACGAAACTCACTATAGTTCCAAAAAATTAAGACTGTCAGATACAATCATTTAGTTATCAGTAATTTAGTATCAGTATAAGTAATTTAGTATCAGTATCAAAAGTACCATATGGGCATGTAAAAGTGGTCTTCTCCCGATCTTCAGGAGCAATACAAATCTGATTATATCTAAAATAACTATCCAAGAAACAGAACCATCCCTTTTTTGCCAATCGATCATGCATTTGATCCATGAATGGCATTAGGAAGTGGTCCTTTAAATTCCACAAATTTAGCTTCAGGTAATCCATTCACTCTCTCCATCCTGTGATAGGCCTGAGTGGAATTAGCTTATTCTTCTCGTTTGTTAATACTGTCATGCCCCCTTTCTTGGGCACACATTGTACAGGACTCACCCATTTACTGTCTGAGATTGGATACACCACCCCTGCATCTAACCACTTTATGATTTCTTTCTTCACCACCTCTTGCATAGGTGGATTTAGACGATGCTGCTGCTCAATAATGGGTGTGCAATATTCCTCGCGCTGAATCTTGTACATGCATATGCCAGGAGGGATACCAATTACATTAGCAATACTCCAACCAATACCTCTCTTGTACCTCTTCAGAACAGAGATGAGATTCTCTATATTTTATTCACCTAAATCAGCAGCAATAATAACCGGCAGTGTATTTCCACTACCCAAGAACACATACCTTAGATGAATGGGTAGCTCTTTCAATTCTAGCACCGGTGGCCCTTCAACGGATTGCTTTTCCGGTGGTGAAGGTCGATTCTTAAGGTCAAGGTCCATCTTCTTGGCGGCATATGAATACTACCCCATTCCTACTAGAGCACAAATAGTTTATTCGTGCTCTTCAACATCCTCAAGCTCAAAGTTGAAAAGCACAGTAGCCAATGGCTCAACAGTAAGCTGCTTCTCTAAAGATAATTCCTTCTCATCCTCATAATAAACATCAGCTATAGAGAAAACATTCATATATTTGGGATGCATCATTGATTTGCATACATGAAAATGCACCACTTCATCATTCATCTGAAATAAAAGCTAATTTGCTCGTAAATCAATAAGCACACTTCCTGTTGCGATAAAAGGTCGACCCAATATTATGGGCACCTCAAAATGTACCTCGCAATCCAATATAACGAAGTTTGTAGGAAAATTAAAGGTAGAAACCTTCACTAATACATCATACAAGATACCAACAGGTCGTTTTATTGACCTATCTGCCATTATAAGCCGCATGTTGGTTGGTGTAAGATTACCCAACCCCAACTGTCTATAGATGCCTAGTGGCATCAAATTAATGCTAGCCCCTAGATCACATAAAGCCTTAGTAAAGTCTAAAGATCCAACCGTGCAAGGAATAGTGAAAACACCCGGATCTGCCTTCTTCTGTACCAAAGACCTCGTGGTAATTACGCTGCAATGATGAAAATTATGTGCCAGTTCATATCTCGCTTCCCTTTTCTTTGTCAAAAGGTCCTTTATGAATTTGGAATATCCTGGCATTTGCTCCAATGCCTCCACCAAAGGCATATTTATAGTCAGCTGCTTTAGCATCGTCATGTATTTACTGAACCTGGTGTTATCAGCCTTCTTCTTCAGTATCTGAGGAAAAGGTGATGGTGGATTTGGAAGAGTTTTCTCCACCACTTCCTTTTTAATGTGCTTCCCATTATCAATCTTTTCTGACTGTTGACATCTAGTTGTAGTATCATGAACGTACTCATCCTGATCTTCAACTTCTACATAACCATCACAATCTGCTTCAATAACATTCTTCTCTATACTATCAACCATGGGCTTTCCCTTATATGGATTTTCCAACACCTTACCACTCCTGGTTGTAATAGACAAACATGATCCATCTTTTCTTGGATTTTGGACAGTGTCACTCAGTAAAGTGGCAGCTTTTCTTTGATTGAATGTCGCTGATAGTTGACTCATTTGTTGTTCAAGCTATTTTATTGAAGTGGAATGCGAGTCAAATAATTGATTTATTGAGGACAAATCATTTTTTACCTCAATTACTCCCGTGTTGGTTGCCTCCACTCCTTTAAACAGCTTAGCCATCATATCCTCCATGGACACTTTCCCAGAGCTAGATGCAACAGCTTTACGATTTCCAGGAGGGACATACAAGCCGCTTCTATCATTCTTACTTTTTCAATTCCATTGGTCTATGTCCTTGTATCTGGATTTTTTATAATAGTTTTGACCTTAGTTTTCTTAGACATTTCCTCGGAAACCCCCCTGATTATTCAAGTAATTTACTTCCTCCTAAGAATCGAAGTCATCTCTTCCCTGTGATACAACAGCCTTGACCTTTTCTGTCTTCCCTGATAATAAATGCTTGGTAAGAAGGTCCATCTGCATTTTCATAAGACCCATATCCTGGTCATGTTCCTCTTCTCTTCGTCTCTGTTTTTCCGTTATACCAATAGATACAGTAGAGCTTGCTACCTCAGAATCCTTGGTATGCCAAGCTCTACTCCACTTTGTCATGCGATCCAGCATATCACATGCCTCAATAATTGTAAGGTCCATGAATGACCCACCCACAATATTATCGACCACTGGCTTAGTCACCGAGTTCAAAGCCCTAGATAATATTTCCATCAAGTTGACATTGGTCATCTGATGATTTGGGCACCGCATAATCTTCTTCTTGAACCTCTCCCATGTCTCGTGGAGAGCTTCAATTAGAAGTTGTCTGAAATTGCTTATCGTATCTCTTAATTGTGCTCTTTTGGATGGCGGAAAGAACCATTCAGTTGCCTCCAATTGGTAATAGAGTCAGGAGTTAGCCCGTTTAACCATAGATTTGCCTCTCCAGATAGAGACAATGGAAATAAGCACAGCCGGATTGCATTCTATCTAAACCCTGGATTGTCAAATGATTTGCATGTTGAGATAAAATTAATCAGATGCATATTTGGATCGTCGCCTACAAGTCCACCAAATAACCCTTTGAGTTGCAATAGCTGGATCATAGTGCTAGTGATATTGAACTTCGCTTCGGGTGCCAAAGGCGGAGGAATAACAGCCCCTGTGCCACCAGCCCCATCCAGTTTGTCATCATCATCATCAAAAGTAACTTGTATAGCTCGGCGTTCGGGTTTCATTCTAGCTTGACGATCTTTGTTAACATTCCTGTTCACTGGTGCAACCACATCATCTGCACGCCTGGGATTTAATAACTCATCATCACCCAGGTCCTCATCCTTAAGATTTGGTACCCGACCTGGGTTATCAACATTCTATTGATTTACTTGCGCAACTGCCAATGCAGCTAATCTAGCCTCCTCCTATTGAGTGGCCATTCTTTCGAGGTCTCATTGCGCATACATTTAACCAATGAGTTATGGTTCAGGATTTATAGGTAATAATGGCTAACCAGATCTTCATGTATATGGCATGCACTCTACCAAACCTGAATAAAACAAAAACAACAAACAAAAAGTAAAATTTGAGAATCTTTAACCAAAGGGTCTATTAACTATCACAAACTTAGTTGTCAACCGTATTCCCTGGCAACGGCACCAACATTTGATACGCCCAAATTACAACTCTCGTTAGAAAGTTTAAGTGGTCACTATCAAATATAGAACCCAACTGGGTTTGGTGTCATATCCCACAGCGAATACTATGATCACTATGTATTGCGATTATTATTACACTATTCATCGAAGGTTCCAAGGAAAGGGGGCTTTTGGTTTAAGTGCACAATAATATTATCAGTGTAACGATGAGATAATATGTGTAATAATATTTGATCACAGAGAATGACAAGTTAAGGTTATGTCCACCTTGTAGCTTCTACTTCTCTATTAACTATGAGTAATACGGATTTTATGTATACATGCACTTATAGAGAGACGTATTCTAATTCTAAATCCAAGGGTTTTTCAACCATCAAGGATTTATTCACCTTGGTTCTTTCGAATCTAAAGTGTATAAAAAATTGTACGAACTCTCCAAGACGTAAATCCGGCTAGGGAATTAATGTGTAAAATAGAGGTTGGAAACCCTATTTTCTTGTCACACTCTCTTGTCCAAACAGTAACTTTTATATCGAACAAGTTATTGCTATAATGGCGCATTCCCTATGTTTGAAACAACGAGAATTCAATCAAAATGAAGAGAGTAATGATATAAGTGGTGTGACATATCATAAATTCAAAAACCCATAGCAATAGAGTGTATACTACAACGTTTCCCTAACCCTAACAATAAGCTTAGATATGCATGAATAAAACAGAAATCAACATAGAAATATTCATCACACCAAAACTAAGAATGATCTTGGTGATAAATATGACTAGTGACAATAAGAGAGAAACACGTTTCTCTTTCTACGTCCTCAAGCTAAGCCATTTTTCTTGTGTTCAAAATATTACAAAATCTCAATAATCCCTAAAAATTCAGCAATAATGCTTTTAATCACATCCTTCTCTAATAATTTGCTACAACATCCTTAACTATTTAAAAGTACTGAGTTTGCCCAGGAAAAAGTTCACATGCATCACATTCAGTCCAAAAGCTGCTTTCCTTTTTATGTGAAGTTTTCCTTTGCTGTCCACAAGTCCCCAAAGTGCTGAAATCTTCCTCATTAGTACCTGAAAAACATGCTAATTATATAGGTCAGCTCACATAATTGAAAATAGACTAAAGGTGCAAGAATTATGTATTTTATCCTCAAAACTTAGCTAAAATATGGGTAAGTTATGGTGCTTAGACGTATAAATATGCCCAACATCATTATTCAACATTTTAAATATTATAGGGAATGCATGGATATAATTCATGTACATATTGTATTTCTCCATTAGCTAACATGCACTTGTCATTTAGACATCATAGAACCATACAATCATGAATTTCTAGCATCCTAAGCATTTTATCAAACACCTTGCATGCATTGTTTAAGGCATAGGTGGGTTTCGTACTTTCACCACATTAAACCACCAAAAGTTCATAGTTTTCAATTAACAAACATATATATTCCATGAAAACACCTTTATACATCACATTGAAACTTGAACAACAATCATCAATAAGTAAATACTCATATCACCACAAAAAGTTTACAAAATAATATTTAAAACATGGTTCTTGAGCTCTATGAATGGATTGTATCCATAGATGAACACTACGCATACCTTAGTGATTGAATCTTAAAAGAGATCTAATGTTTTTGAAGGTTCTTGAAGGATTTCTTAGGCTTGCTCTTAAGGAGATGATCTTAAGAGAAAAACCCTAATATTGTGGTTGAGAGTGTAAGAGAGGGTTTTTAAGATGCCTAACTGAAGAAAAATGGAAAAAATTATGCCTCTTTAGGGTTATAAGTCATGGAAGGTGAAGGAAAATACCAAAATACCCTTATGAAATAGATTTCCAATTGCTGAAAATCATAGCTGATTACATTTGTGAAAAGGAGTCAAAAGTGTGGTAAGCCGTCAAAAATATCGTCACACAGGAGCTGGATTTGATGGTTTCTTCTTAGGTCTGATGATCTTTATGGTAGGGCATGACAAATGTGGTAAGCTACCACGAATGCCGTCACTTAGGAGCTGGTTTCTGCCGAAGCCTGACGACCTTCGTGGTAGGGCGTCACAAATATAGTAAGCTACCATGAATATCGTCTCACAGGATCTGGATCCTAACTTAGGCTGACGACCTTTGTGATAGGGCATCACAAATAAGGTAAGCTACAATGAATGTCGTCACTTAGGATCTGGTTTTTGCATAAGGGTGACGACCGTCATGGTAGGGCATCACAAATGTTGTAAGCTACCACAGATGTCATCACACAGTTTCCGGCCTGGCATGCTGGAGTAAAATAGGAATAACATTTTGGTTCGATATTGGATTTAGGTGAAAAGGGTATAGTTGGATAGATAATTAAATTATTCTATCTATTGATAGGTCATGAGATAAAAAATTTTAAGTATAATGGGAGATAGTCTCGTTTGAATCTTACTATGGCATTATCTTTCTTAAGAATTCAATCGGTAAGGAATGTTTTTATTCGTCTGATAGCTGGAAGTTATTTGAAGTCTTAATATACATATTACCTACTCATAAAAATATAAAAGAATCATGATGTACTATGCATGAGCTTGGTACATGGATTTAATATTGGTTAGAATTTTTTTGGAGTATTACAGAAAGACCAAAAAGTCCTTTTTAAATTATTGAAGAAAATACTGGTTCTACTGATCACGACTTGGGTAAAAAGTCATTAAGTTCGATCGGATGTCATTGTCTGATTCGTGACCTGAGTACCTGAGTTCTTGGGTCCTTACTATTAAGATGATGACTTTCCTCATAACGACTCGTTAGGTCTGATAATTGTTCATTAGGTAAAGTTATTGTCAGGGATTTTGTTTTTGAATTTCTCACTATTTTGACAATATGTCTACACATGGACTCATTATGTATGATAACGAGTAATAGGATGGACTCATTGCCACTGATTAAAAGACTGGGATACTCACTGGTTTGCCAACGACTCTCACTCAATGACTCATTACGTCAGGTAATGTGTCATTGCCAGAATAATTATCACATGGAGTTTAACTGTCCCTTAGGCATATTTCTAGAACTACTCACCATTATATCTAATCAAGGCAAGACTAGTTGCACTTGGAAAGCTAATCCAGTACCTCATGGAGATTCTAGATCTAAAAATTCTAGGGTATTACACATTCTAATTCAATTAAATGGAAAAAAATCACTTATCTAATCACCATAAGAAAATAATATACGAATAGAATCTAGAATCAATTAAATTTCATTCATCACCATAAAAAGTAAATAGCACCATTAGAATTCTCAGTAATTTCAAGTTTCGGGATGGTATCCTTATGTTCTGAAATAGAAAGTCCATTCTAATGATAGAGTTTCGTATTAATAATGTGTTAAAAATTAATAATAATTAAAAAAAACCCAAGACAACAAGAGATGTAGGAAAATAGACTAAATTGGGAGGGGGGAGGGGGGTTGAGTGATTTCGTTTGTCTTCAAAACTCATATCCAAATGACCTGAATTGATTTTCGATTTTCAAAAGAATAGAAGTTGTTCTGCAATCCACGTAGATGTTTATTATATCCAATAACAATATGGTTTGTAACATTCCTCCGTTGAAGTTGTTCTGCAATCCACTTACAAGTTTATGATATCCAATAACAATTAGATTTTATAACATTTTTCATTTTTAACTTATAAGCATTTTTATTTAAATAAATTCCTTTTTTGTATGGTCAATATCTCGTGTATTAAATCTTTTTTTCTTTTAATATTTGACCCTACACTATTTTGTTACCCTTTTTAGTAATTAATTTAAATTTTTTATTTTATTTTAGAAGACCGAAAATCTCAAAAAAAGACATTTTTTTTTAGATTATAAATTGTGCTTTATCTTTACAAAATGAAAAATAGAAATTTACAAAAATTTTATTTGTTTACTCTATCATTTTACTTCCTTTTTATGTTCTCTTCCTTATTATGAATTATTTTTTAAAAAAAAATAGGTCACACCAATGAGATACCACTTAGATAAGCCTATGAAAATATATTCTGCTATTTTTTTTCTTACCAAATATATTCCATTTACCGAAGGATATTCTATTACTTTTTTCTTCAGATTCTTAATCACATTAAAATTAACAAGGGAAATTTTGTAGAAAAATCAAAAATATACTCTAAAGGCTCATTTGTTTGCACTTAATGAAGGTCAGAATCTAAATGACTCAGACTTCAGAACATTAAGTGCATTTGTTTTCTGTTAAGATTTTAGTTCTTAATAGGTTTGAAAAATTTTAATCATTTAGATCTAAAATCAAGTCTTAATAGGCCTGAAGAGGTATTCTGATGTTGGATAATATTCACTGCCACTCTATTCATCATCATCAGTCACCTCAACTAATCACCTTTGCCACCGCCACCATTGTCAACCACCACCCACCACCACCATCACAACAACCATCGACAACAGATATCTCTACCAACAACTATTGTCAACCGCTACCACATCTACTACTTCTATTATTCTAATTATTTTAACCACCAGCGCCACCATAAACCGCACCACCATTATCAACCACTACCGGCCAATCTCTACTACTGACCAACACATCTATCACAACTTGCTCTACCGCTAAATACCACTAATACATCACAATCAACACCTATAACTATTAACATTAAATAACGTCGTATCACAACCACCACCACTATCAACTGCCACCATCATCACAGTTACTACAACACCAATTATCATAACTATCACCGCCAACATTAATAATCACTAACGTCAATCATTGTCACTGCAACTACTATTATAAACCATCTAATTTATCACTATCAAACTTAAATATTTTTTTAAATCAAATAATAATTTTGAAGAATTAAATTACATACTATTGATAATTATAATTAGTTTTTTATCTGAATCATATTATGTATTTTATTATATATACAAATAAATTTCTGTGCACATTTAGATGTTGAAAAATAAACAATCTTATTCATTTAGTTTTCAGATCTAGAGATGACAACTTAATTATTCATCTGTGATTTCAAATTTCGACGTCTTAATCTTGAAAAAAGAAATACAGCCTAAACCTTACACCTAGTCAGAGAAATAAAAAGAAAACTACGGATTTTACACTTAAGGTAATGATTGAAAGAAGAGGGCCACTGCCCATATTTTTTCAGGGGAGCACAAAACATAGTTATACATAGCAGTCACCACTCTCAGAGGAATTAACCCTTGTTCTACACTTTGTTCCGTTTCCTAGAAACTTTACATGGTTATTAGATGCAAATCCATTCGGACGACCTCTTTGCTCAAAGTTTCAAGGTACTTCTCTACAATCAAGGTTCAGTTCTAAACTTTTGTGTTAACTGGTTGGATTTATGAAATTTAAGTTTGTCTATCCATTATTTATTTCGTCTTGATCTTGACATGTTAATTCATTAGCATTCGGTGCAACATCATTTATATGAACAACATCAATTTTCATGATCTATTTGGAGACTATATAAAAACCTAGGGATCATAGACTTAAGGGTATAAAGAAAAAAGAGGAAACTACTGCTCATATTCTTTTAGGGGAGAGCAAAACAAAGTTATACATAGCAACTGGAATTCAAAGGTGGATTAGACATTTTTCTACATTTTTTTCTTTCTCTAGAAGCTTGACATGGTAATCCATTGCAGCTCTGGTTTGATGACCTTTTTGCTTGATATTTCAATGTATTTCTAATACCCCGAGACTCTAACTAGTAGTGCAACCATGACTCAAACTCATGACAAATAAATTATAAATATTTGGTTATTTTCTGATCATGGGTAATTTGTATTAAGGTCTCAATGATGTCCTAGCAATTAGATGAATCAAAACATCCTTTACCGATTGAATTCTTGGGAAAGATTTTGGAATAGTCACCTTTAAATGATCATATCTCTTGAAAAACTAATAAATTTTGATCTCATGACCCACCACCAAATAGATAATGGAATTATATTTCCAACAGTACCAATTTCAACCAAATCCAATATCAGAGCAAAAACTTATACCTGTTTTACTCCAGCGTATCAGCCTGAAAACTGTGTGACGATATTTTGTGATGACATATCAGAAGTATGATGGCTTATCACAACATGTCGCCACCTTTAGTAGAAAGTCACAAATTTCACCCTTTTGTGATAATATTTCGTTATGACTTGTCACAAGTCTGACAACTTGTCACAAAATGTCATCAACCTTAAGCATAATGTCATAAATTCCACCCTTTTGTGACAACATTTTATGACGACTTGTCACAAGTCTTATGACTTATTACAATTGTCATCAGCTATTTTTCAGCAATTAAAGGACGTTTTGCAAGGGTATTTTGGTCTTTTCTCATCTTTTTGAGGCCCCTATATATATGTGAATCCCTATCCAAACCCTAATTTCTTCAATCTCTCTTCCAATTCTCTTAAGAAAAGGTATGTAGGGTTTCATTCAAAAACATTAATCTTCCAAAAATCATCCATAAATCTTCAAGATTTCTTCAAAAAATCAATTTCTTCATAGTGTGGGCTTCGAGAATAATTTATTATAAGTGCGGATAGAGTCTCAAGCATTAGAATTCATCCAATTTCAAAAATTAATGTATGTGGGGTTTTGAACAAGAGCAATCCTTACGTTCTAGTGCCCAAAGCTTTGATTTCTACTATAAATTTATATGTTTCTGCAAGTGGGTTTATACCCAATTTACTTCATCATGAGACTATGAAAATATAAATTGTTCAAGCTTTGTTATAAATGATTATTTTACTATTCCCAAGTTATGACTTGATATTTACTAGTGTGAATTTCATATTTCTACCATGAGTTGATAGTTCAAGTGCTTTCAAGATATGTGTCAAGCTTTAAGCTTCCTTATGACAAATTGTATTTTTGTGTATATTGATTCATGAGATTAAGTTGTTACAATGAGTCTTGATATTTTCTCAAAGTTATTGATGTTGCCATGATTTAATGAATTGATATATTTTAATAGTGAGAAAGATTGATTTGATTTGAGTTGAGTTAGCAATCCACAAATTGATTATGATTTGATAAATGAAAAAGAGATTTGATTTGATCTTCTTTATAGACCCTTGTTATGTTTGTGGTGGATTTCCTAACACTTTTTGAGCTTTTGTCTGGGAGTAGTAACTAGCACCGAGCAGAAAATATGGTATTTCCCTAAAACTACGTGCCACTTTAGAATTGATATTAATAATTGTAGGACAGAGGCCGAGTATGAAATTATGATCACAAGATTGAGGTTGTACTCCCTGGCAAGAGTACGATGCTCCCACCAAAGTGGGGTTCTCTCCTCAGGAGGGTGATGTGTGAGCAAAAGCTAACACATTTACTTCTTTTTAGCTCAAAAATAATTCTGAATCCTGAAGCAACTCTTATTGTTTTGATGTGTTTGCTCATGGTATTGCAGTAAATGGCTGAAGGAATGAAATAAATTATAATGGAGCAAAAGAGTTGAAAATCTGAGTAAAAGAGAAGAAAATATGGCTGAAGAACTCTGTGATAAGTCGTTAGCCTTGTGATAGGCTATCAACAGCGATGTCAGCCTTAACCAAAAACTTTTGCCTGAGAGAAAGTTCTGACGACATCGTTGATAAGGCGTCAAGACGGTGATAAGGTGTCACAAAGGGCGTCATCCTAAACTAGAGAATTGAGCTTGAAAAGAAATTTTTCGATGAGGGTGATGTGCCGTCAGATCCATGATACGGCATCATCTACATCATCAGCCTAAGACATATTTTGAAGGCAACTGAAGCATTTCTGATGCTATCTGTGATAGGGCGTCACACCCTTAACGTGGCGTCAGCATGGACATTACCTATTTTGAGTACTTAATTAATTTTGTTATTTTATTTTCTCAATTAGGATTTAGTATAAATAATGTCTTTGAGGGTTTTTCAATAATCATTCATCATTATCTATAGACATTATCTCTAAAATGAGAGACATATTTTGGTCTCTTTCATCAAATATTCTTATGCTTTGTATCATCTATTTCTGGGTTCTACCTTGTGATTAAATTGAAGAAACTACTTATTATGATACGATCATCTGCATTCTCTTCTTGGTGCTAAATGCTACTCCATGAATACATATATATTCTCATACTTAAGAAATCCACCTTAAAATAGCATAAGGGCTTATGGACTGAAAACCAGTTATGCTTCTTTTTACTTTAAATCATAATCCAGATGAATAAATTATCAATTTCACTTCTTATCTTAACATCAAAAGTTCAAGATTTCTGTAATCATGCTATAATGAATATGAATGGAACTAGAAGGGATTAAATTTTCTTATAAACAAAATGCTTCTTCTAAATCTTGAAACTCTTACTTTCTTTAACAACATTTATGAAAACATATTAGGCTCAAAACCTCTATATAAATCGTTCATCAATATCTCAATCAATTTTATGGAATTCCGATAACAATATTATTCATAAGGTTTAAAATATGAATAGATGTAACTTTTAAACATCTTTAGCCTTAAAATCACAAGATAATAATATGCTTCAATATATGAGAATTTGAGGGATAAACCCTTATATGAAACATGTATATTAAAGATTTAAATCATGTTTTTTGGGCACAAGGATGTAAGAATTAACCTTGTTCTAAAACACCACATACTTGGAATAGCTTGACTTGTGAAGAGAGCTTGACCTTTGACACTTGAGAGATGACTAGGGGTGAGAAACCTTAATCTTCTTTTTCCAAAATATGGGAGGGGAAAAAGTCTTGTAAAATGATTGAAAATATGAGGAAAATAATGTGACCCTTTGGTATAGGGTTGTGGGTTGGGAGTTATATGAGTGGAAAAGACCAAAAGGCCCTTTTTCTAAACTTCACATAAATTAGTCGCCAGTATTCATGTGTCAACGATACGACTTATATAGTTAGGGTACAAGTTGAACTAGTTACTCATAAGCTTGGTTTTGGAAAAGATAACACACACTGGTCAATACATGAGTGGCAACTTATGACTCTTTACTTGTTTGTACTACCTGACACAACCACTTATATCTTGGATATAAAATTATGGAACCAATACTGTTGAACTCACAAATTCACTTTATATAACTCATACCATGCCTTGTTGCCTTCTAGGTTCAACTCGTATCTAAAATAGACTTACTATTTATGAATTTTATATTGTATGTACGACTTAGGGGAAAGAGTCTTATGTTGCACACTACCTCTTTTGTTAAATGTTGAGTGATTTTCCATTTATGAGGTTTTAAGGTAAATTTTAACCTCAATAACTGATGTTGGAGTTTCAAAACATTGTGGATTTGGGAAAAAAGGTATGGGAAAAGACGAAAAAGCCCTTTTTAAATCATTGAAGAAAATACTGGTTCTAGTCATCACAACTTAAGTAATGACTTAATATGTTTGGTAAGATGTCATTGTCTGAGGTGTGACTTGTGTGCTTGAGTTCTTGGGTAACGACTCATTACTATTCGAAAAATGCTCATGGTATAATTTGAACTTATTTTGTAATGTACTAAGACTATACTTAAATAAAAAGCTATGGACTTTGTTTATTCAATACCCCTAGGACTCAAAACAATAATACTGAAAAGACACTAAAGCTTGAAGGTCAAAAACATAAAGGCTCCTATTAAATAATTCACTTTTGTAGACATTTTATCAAACACTTGTTCATAGTTTAGTCAATTCATGGGAATAGTATAAAACTTGAAATAATAGCATGACTTTAACATTTATAACAGTAAATCATGATCTAGTTTGAAGAATGACTATTTTAAAACATAGGGGATTTTATAACAATGATAATTCCGTTGAAGTATCATATAAAATTAATATTCAGGGAAGTTCATGGAGATTCATAGTTTAAATCATAATTTAACATCATAAATCTTGAAAAGATGATAGATTTATAATTAAAATGGATACTTTGACTCCATGGATGAAAGGAACCCATGGATGAACATCTAAAATACTTGGGATGAAAAATTTTGAAGGATTGATGGAGTGTTCTTGAGGTTCGACCTTGATTATTGAAGGTTAGGGTTTTGCTACTTGAGAGAATGTTCTTGATTTGAGGGAAAAATTGATTTGAATAATTCTTAATTAGGTTATTAGGGACTTAATTTTCTGTTTGTGGCTGACAGGGACAAGAGAAAAGTACTTAAAAGCCCTTGGAATTAAAACTCAAAACTGACTGAAAATCCTAATTTTTTGGGCCGGCGCGACGTCGCGTTATCGCCCCGTGTCACTAGAATCGGACAACTGGGAAACTGATCTGTGGCACGATGCGGGGAAACTGTGGTCCTTTACTAATTGGGACCTTGAAGTTCACCGCAATGTGGTGGTATTACAGTTGGACAGAGGAAATGGACAAATGTCAAGTTGGCCAATGGTGCGATGCTCCAGGATCACGAACCCTCACTAAAATTTTCCAAATGGGAGATTGGCTTGCTCCGCGATGCACTAAAGGTTTAAATGACGGTGTTTAATGACTGAAACTTAAAATTATCATCATTTCTTACCCGTTTATCAGATTTACTCAAATTTTATATCGTTGGAAAGTTAATTAAATATCTTATTTAATGGAAGGCTCTAAACTAAAAAATAATATTTGTTTCAAAAATTTTATATATGAATACTGATGTATTGGGATTTAGATTATGCTAGGGAAATACAGGGTATTACAATATCTACCCCTTGGGATCATTCGTCCCCGAATAAAGCTCGTTAAGCTGAGGGAAATATTGGACTGAGCTTACACACTGAAGATGTATGTCTTATGCATGGAATGCATGCCTGAACTGATTCATGAATGTACAATTGACATGAACATGATATGTGGCTAAAACTGAGCATGACAGAGAAAAGAAAATCTAAAGAAGATTGGTACGTTATACTGAATATGAATTAATAGAGAAGAGATGAGGGTACTTCGTCCGCATATCTACCTCTGCTTCCCAAGTGGATCCCTGAACGGAATTATTTCACTAAAGAAGTTTGACTAGTGGAACTTCTCTTTTTGTTAATCTATGAATTTGATGATCAAGAATTTCGATTGGGACTTCCTCAAAGGAATGACTGTTCTGAAAATCTACACTTTCTAAGGGAACAACTATAGCTGGATTACCAATTCTCTTTTTCAACAATGAGACGTTGAACACTGGGTTTATTGAGGCTAAATATAAGGTAACTCAATCTCGTAAGCTACCTTTCCAAAACAACTAAGAGTTGGAATCTCTTCACTCCTTTCATGAGAGAGATTTTTAAGTACATGAAGTCACTGACCTCAAACTCGTGATCCATTCTCCTAACATGTACATACAATTTTTTTTGGCTCTGGGCATCCCTAAGCCTTTCTTTGATCAATCAAATCTTTTCTAACACATCAAACACCAAGTCAGGCCCTACAACTGTAGCCTCACCTATTTCAAACCAACCTATTAGAGATCTACATCTCTTACCATAGAGAGCCTAAAATGGAGCCATACGTATACTGGAGTGATATTTGTTGTTGTATGAAAATTTAATCAAATACAAATAGTCATCCCAACTATCTTTGAAATCAACAACACATTCTCTCAGCATATCCTCAAGAGTCTGAATGGCCATTTCTGCTTGACTATCTTTCTGAGGGTGAAAGGTTATACTGAGGTGGACTTGGGTACCAATACCCTTAGAATGCTTTCCAGAAATAAGAGGGAAATTGAGAACTCTGTCTGACATGATAGATAAGGAAACATCGTGCAACCTAACCAACTCTCTGAGATAGAGATTGGAATTGTCCTTAAATAAATAAGAGGTATGGACTGGTAAGAAATGAGCTAATTTGGTCATCCTGTCTTTGATAACCCAAATAGAGTTATACTGATGGTGGGTACAAGGCAGACTTCTCATAAATTCGATGTTCACTTCCTCCCATTTCTACATGGGAATACCAAACTATTGCATGGAGCCACTAGGTTTTCTAGTGCTCAACCCTAATTGCTAACATGTAGAGTACTTAGCTACAAACTCTGCAATATCTCTCTTCATCCCACTCCACCAATATATCTCTTATAAGTCGCAGTACATCTTAGTATCCCTTGGATGTATAAAGTAACGCGCCCCATGCACTTCTGCAAGAATTCGTTGCCTCAAATCAGCTACACCAGTCACACACAATCTACCCTGACAACGCAAAACACTATATCCCCCTTTGGAGAAAATCTTTACTTTTTTATCTCGGACTGATTCTTTCAACTTAACTAGACTGGGATCTCTATCCTGATTTTTCTTAACCTCAAAGACTAGAGATGACTCAGAGCAACTCTACACCCATATACTACCTTTAGTAGAATCAAGTAAATAGACACCAAGTCAGGCAGGATAATGAACTTCCTGAACTAACTTCTTCTTACCATCCTCAACATGAGCTACACTACTTATAGACATTCTACTGAGAACATCATCCATTACATTGTCCTTTCCCAGATAATAAAAAACACTCATGTTATAATCTTTGAATAACTCTAACCATTTTCTCTGATGCAAATTCAAATCTTTCTGAGAGAACATATACTAAAGGATGTTGTGATTTGTGAAAACATCTACATGTCCCCTATACAAGTAATACCTTTAAATCCTTATGGAAAACACTAAAGTTGTTATCTTAAGATCATGAATCAAATAATTCTTCTCATAGGATTTAAGATTTCTGAAGGTGTAAGATATGACCTTACCTCTCTGCATGAGGACACAACCTAAACCTACTCTTGATACATCACAGTACACAACAAAACCATCTGAATCATCTGGTATAGTCAAAACTGTGCTGAGGTGAGTCGAGTCTTCAACTTCTATAAATTCCTCTTCCAGGAATTTGACAACTGAAATTGTAAGGCCACACAAAATTCTAATATTTACTCAGTCCATTAAAGCTTAAAAAGAGGTCCCAGACTTAGAAACTTCAACTAAGTGTTTACACTTAGAATCTTTTTATCCTTCATAAGTTGGAAATCTTATTTCTCAACCCACAAAACCCTTAAATATCAATATTTAAGTTTATTCATGCACATCTATGTCATTAGATGTTCCTGAATGAGTTTCAGATTTTTTGGATCACGTTTAGACCACATTTGTTGTCCTAAAAAAGTGGATCAATGCGATCCAAGCACGCTGCATCGCCTATTGCGTTAGTTAAAATTATGAAGGGTTTTCCAGACAAAGTACTGAGGCTTTGCATGATCATGGTGCAACGCATTGATGCCATCGATATGCCATATCGACAACCGTGTTGGTGCCTAGTTTTTAGGTTTTTAAAATCCACATCCAAAGGGGTATTTGGGTTAGTTTTCCACCCCTATACAAACCTATAACATGAGATTTAGACCTATTTTCTCCCAAAATATACTATCTTATCTCAATTTTTCACAAGAACAAGTTAGAGTTTTCCAATTGATGATCCAAATTCAAGAGTCTCTCCCCCAATCTTCCTAAAATCAAGAACTATGGTATGTTAGATGTTGATTCTTGGGTCCCTTCCACCCACGAAGTTCATGATCCCTTTTCAACTTATAAATATTGAATATTTATGATTTTTCATGATTTATGTAAGTTAAAGTTCATGTTTATGTTATTGTTGAGTTGTAATTCATGATCTAGATTACACGTTTCATGATTTAGTCCTAGCAAGTGATGATTAGCATAATGTACATGATTAACCCCTTTAAGCTACAAGTTTATTCATGTAGCCCTATTAAAATTGGGTGTATTGATTGTTGTATAACCGAAGTATGCTCCCCATATGTTTGATAAAATGCTTATGAGAAGAAAATAGAGTCATTACAGCAAGTTACCATTAAATCCCTAATTATGTATAAGTTAATGCATGCCAAGTGTTTATTTAAAGGACTTAGTGAATGAATTATGATATGTCGCATGCATTCCCATTTATGTGAATTCCTTAATGAATGAATTAGGAAACATTGGTATGCATTCCTACACGTTTATATGCATAATACTTCCAAGTTCTTGAAGAGATGCCTCCTTGATTTTATTGTGAATGATAGACTATTGTAATGTTATTCAAGATTTGTTA
Source organism: Capsicum baccatum var. pendulum (assembly GCA_030864225.1). Lineage (NCBI taxonomy): Eukaryota > Viridiplantae > Streptophyta > Magnoliopsida > Solanales > Solanaceae > Capsicum > Capsicum baccatum. The sequence goes on from CM061550.1 coordinate 44,461,320, forward strand.
TGCATTATTTATTTATCTTATCGAGTCCTTGAAATATTTAATACCCAATAATTTAGCTAATTGTCAAGAGCCAGTGTAAGTTTTTAAGATAATCTCAGTCATGCCATGATCAGTAGAACTCACTCAGTTACAGAACTTAGAGAGACTCAGTAATCTCAATATCAGTCAATTCTAGTTCAGTATTTAATTCATAACTTAGTAATATTCAAGTATTTAGTCCAAAAACTCAGTAGCATTCTATCAGATTATAGAATTTAGTAGTATTCCATCAGTCAATAAAACTCAGTGACATTAGTTTAGTTTAGTCAATCTGTATGATTAGTAACAGTTTAGTCAAGCCTAGTATCAACTGAAAAATTTCATCATTGTCTTTCAGTTGGGAGTAGAATTTAGCACCGAGAAAGCCTAGGGATTGGGGCTCACCCTCTAGATAAGACTGAGATCCCTAGCAGCAATTCCTAAGTTCCAGAACTATATAGAAAGTCTAGGAATGAGATGTCACCCGTTATATAGGACTGACATGCTTGGTGGTCACGCACTTGTAAAGGACTAATCTAAGAGGTCACCCGCTAGATTAGGATTGACTCCATAGTAGTTGTCATTACTTGTGTCACGGTACTGACACCCTTCTAGCTGGGGTTATAGGTTGGATGCCACTAGTTCAGATTCGGGGCATGTCGGTTAGATTACTACCTCCCATAATCTCAATTTTAGATTCAGTCTTAGTAAGAGAACTCAGTGCAGTATTATAGAAATTAGGACTGTTAAATACTGTCACTCAGCTTAGCAAGGAACTTAGATAGTTCCATAGAATTTAAAGATCGCCCACTAGATAGGACTGATCTCAAGTACAGTCAATCATTTTTATCATCTAGAGATTCAGAGATCACCCGCTAGATAGGACTAATCTTAGGCACAATCAATCAAAATCAGTATCAGTAGATTCAGAGATAACCCGCTAGATAGGACTAATCTTAGATACAGTCAATCAGTATTAGAAAAACTCTAAGATCAATATCAGTACACTTAGTTATTAAGTATCCTAGTGTTAGTAAACTCAAATGTCAGTAAATTAGTATTTAGAATTTAGCATCAGCAAACCCAGTTATCAGTAATCCTATTAGTTTAACTCAGTATTTTGTGTTAGTACGATTTAAATTATAGTTTATGCATTCATACATATAATTCCTCATTCAGTATACTCACGTCATTCAGTCAGCCATAGGTCTTGTATATGAGCCTTTGCATTTAGCCATACCTTATTTAGCATACTAGTGACTTCTCACGTACTAATGCATACCTTTCTGAGCTACGATGTTATATACCATAATTTTAAAATCCTGAGCTCTAGAGCACCCTTAGCAGTCTAGATTCAGCCAGCAACAGTAGATAATAGTGAGTCTTCATCATTCGGGGGTGATTCTTATTTCACTTTAATGCATTACATTCAGTATTTTCAGTAGATGGAGTTAGTTGGGGGATTGTCCCATTCAACTCCTTATTCAAATAGTTAGAGACTTTCAAACTAGAGCTTTTAAGACTATATTTTTAGACAATTGTATTAGTATTCAGTTGTGAGTTATATTTCATATGCTTGAACCTTACAACAAGTTTTCCGTGAGTTTTTCATATTTTTACATTGTATTTTTTGTTCTCAGTTACAGATATCATTCAAATGTTAGCTTGTGGTCCTTCGAGATTATGAGCACTGTGTAGCATCCGAGGTACAAGAATTAGGGAATTACTAACTTAGTATTCGATCGTAAGGTTCAAAAGTGTCCTAGGAAGTCTAAAAGTCTTATCTATTAGAGTCTTGTGCATGGGTGTGTTGCACGCCACATTTATGAACAGGAGGCTATAAGATGTTTCAAGAATTGTTTCCCTTCTTTTATTATTTAGGTCGTGCGAGTGAGCATGAGGTCAAGTTAAGACTCTTAGTTTAATCCATTCCTTATATCAATATAAAATATTCCTCCTCACAGAGATAATTCCTATTGAAATGATAATCAGCCACCTTAGCCCATAGATCTTTCGAATGATAATGTGTCATATGTGGAGTTTTGGGCATCTTCTCAGGGGCCAACCCAAGCTGTGACAACTAGTGTTTAGGGTAATCGTCAGGCTACAGTCCAACCACAACAAGATTTAGATTTAGCCACAGCCAGGATAAAAAATTTTATAATAATAAACCCGCCATAATTCTTTAGGTCATTAGCAGGAGAGGACCTTTATATTTATATTGAGGAGGTACAGAATATCACCCAAATTATGTATGTCTTTGGAGAGGAGAGTGTAAAATTAGCATCTTATAGTTGTAAGGATGTTGCTTATGATTGGGTAGTGATATGAAAGAAGAGTAAAGGGGAGGATGCAACTCCTATAACTTGGCAGATATTTTATGATGCATGCTTAGATACATTTTGCCGACTTGAGATAAGGGAAGCTAAGGTAGAAGAGTTCATGAACCTAAGGCAAGTATATATGTCAGTGAAAAAGTATTGTCTCAAATTCAATCAGTTGTCTATGTATGTTCCTGAGCCAATGGTTGACCCTAGATCTAGTATGAGTATGTTTTTGACCAGTGTGTCTGGGTTTGTGGTTAAGGAATGTAGGGCTACAATGATTAATAAAGACATAGATCTTTATAGACTAATGATACACACTAAGCAGATTGAGGAAAAAAAATCTAAGGAGAAAGAAAGAGTTAATAAGAAATCTAGAATAGGTAGTTTTAGTGTTTGTCAATCAGGGTCATAGAGTGGTAATCGTTCTCAGTAAATTTAGAATTTTTTATTCCCACCTCCATCCTCAACTAGTGCACCAGTATCAAAGTTTAAGGATAAAAATCTTAATGAGGAGGCAGTCTCCAAAGCCTAGGGTAGTGCGAGAAATGATTGTACATATCCACTTTATGAAAAATATGGTAAGGACAACCTAGGTGCACGTAGACCAGGCAGTGCGGTATGTTTTAGTTGTAGTAAGACAGCTCTCAGGTTGCGAAAGTGTAGAGTTTTAGCTCAAAGGGTTAAAGATTGCGTCATCAGGGAGCCACTTCCAGTACTACTAGTGATCAGTGTTAGAACAGATTTTATGCACTCCAGACTCACCATGATCAGGGAAGTACCCTTTACATAAATTTGGGTACGTTATAAGTCCTTCATTTACATGATATGCAATTATTTGATCCTCTTATCCCATTTGAGCTTAAGTTTTCGAGTTAGTTTGTAAATTCTAAAATCTAGTCCAACAGTCAGGCAGCCAGATTCGTATAGTTTGTTCCTCATCTTTCCATTTAGTTATACTATTAGAAATCTCAAGAATGAAACTATTCCAAGGTATGAAGTCCTAGTAGTTCAAGATTATCTTTGTTTATATATCACGCATTATATTCACATATCATATGTTCAGTCGTGATCTAGTTCATAGGTGCCATATGCATTACCTTAGTTTTCCCAGTATCACAGTAAAGTAAGCGTTCTTAGAGTTAGATAGTGTCCCAAGGGGGATATACTCTATAATTCCTTGATTCTTTCATATATTAAGCCATTCGGTTTCATATTAAAATGTTTCTTACAAAGTCAGTATTAGTTATCATTGACTATTCAGTCATGCATTTGAGAATCAGCTCAGTCAGATATTCATGGATTAGATATACATATTCGGTAGAAAAATCTTAGCTTATCAATAATTTCAGTCATGCTTTCATAAGAATAGCTCAGTCAAGAATCCATACATCAGATATGCATGATCAGTATGAAATTTTAGTATATCAGTAGTTCTAGTCATGTTTTAGAGTAGTGAACGCAACCCTAAATTTTGCATGAGAGACATTCTCATCCAGAGGATCTTCCTGGATGGGCTGAGGGGCTGGCTAAGTTCCTGTTCTCTTTTTGTTCTTCTTAGGAGGTATATTCTGTAAATGGAGGAAGAAAGAGATTAGACAGGGAGTTTAACTTGAGCTCATGCTCACTCACACGACATGGATACCGAATGAAGGGAAACTTTTCCTAAATGCCTTGTAGCCTCTCATCTATAGGTGTGTCGTGCTACACAACCATGCACAAGATTCTACTTGATGTAGATTTCAAACATCCTAGGACACTTTAAAACCTTAGACTCTGATACAAAGCTTTTAAGGACCCGAGACTACCCCTAGTCACTATACAGTGCTTGATGAGAGAATATAAGCTAACCCATGAGCTGGTACCTACTGTGAGCACTGAACAATATAATCATAAACACGAAAGAATATCTGAAATGCTATAAGGTTTTAATAATGAAATAAATACTAAATTTTGAATCTGATAAAATACTAAAATTTGAATAGTCTGAATATCTAACTATTGTGTCTGAAAAGCCTCTAAATTGGATACTGTGAGTTGATGGGGCAGGCCCTAACTAACTCTGCTAACTACTGAGATAAAGACATGAAGCAATATAATTTGTCCTCATTTGATTAGGACACACCACTGCTACTGTACCGATGATGATCTAAGGGACTAAGTAAGATTCGAGAATTGAGCGTCAGCACCTATGATATGATACATCATTGTGCAAAAGAAAAGGGTATGCGATCAGTACTTTGAATGTACCGGTATGCCAAATGAGGTAGGTTGAGGTGCATAGTTTGATGAATAGAACTAATAATTAACTAGATAAGAATGTAAAGCATGGAGCACTGAGTAGAGAGCATGGAATCTATAGATACTGATAATGCATGGAAATCCGTAAAAACTTAGGATGCATAACCAAGCATATAACATAACTGAGTCAAATCTGTAAACTAAACTACTAAAACAACTGAAATCTTCATGTTTTTGTCAAATAACACTAAGACTAGATAACTGAGCAGGAATTATTACTCAGAGTATACTGAGACAGTGGGAGGTATCATCTAACCGACATTCACTAATTTGAGCTAATTGGAGTCCAACCTGTAACCCAGTTGAAAGGGTATTAATACTATCCCACGGGTACTAACAATGGTTGTGTGGATCCACTAAACTAATAAAATGTCCAAAGGACTAAGGGTGTCAAGCCTGAACTAACGGGAGACCCTTGTGAGATAGTCAAGCTAAATCTGATGGATGACTACTCATATCCTACGCTGGCTATGTAGCTCTGGAGTTTATGGTCTACTACTAATAACTCTTCCTATTTGACGAGGAAGTACACTCGCCCGTTGCTAAATCCTACTCCAACTGAAAGACAGTAAAATACTAGATTGTACCCGTTGCTAAATCCTACTCCAACTGAAAGACACTAAAATACTAGATTATTCTACGTTTAACTGACTGATATGTGACTATTTTGAAAACGCTCATAGTATAATCTGAAGTTATTCTTTAATGAAATAAGACAAGACCTTAATAAACAGCTATAGATTTCGGGTATTCAATACCACCAGGACATAAATCAGCAATACTGAAAAGACACTAAAGATTAAAGTTGAAAAACATGAAGGCTCTTAATAATTAATTCACTCTTGTAGGCATTTTATCAAACACATGTAGTTCATAGATTAGTCAATTCATACAAATAGTATAAAACATGAAATAATAGCATGAACTCGATAGTTATAACACTAAATCATGATCTAATTCGAAGAGCGACAACATTAAAAGATTGGGAATTCGATAATAAGGATAATTCCATTAAAGCACGGTATAAAAACAATATTCATGGACGTTCTTGGAGATTCATAATTATACATCACAATTTAATATCACAAATCTTGAAAAGACAATAGGTTTGTAATTAAAATGGATACTTCAATTCCATGATTTAACGGAACCCATGGATGAACATCTAACATATCTGGGATGAAGAATTTTGAAGAATTGATGGAGAGTTCTTGAGGTTTGACCTTGATTCTTGAAGGTTAGGGTTTTAATACTTGAGAGAATGTTCTTGAATTTGGGGAATTTGATTATAATATTGCCCAATTTTGTTATTAGGGACTTAATTTCACGTTTGGGGCTCACTGGGACAAGGAAATAGTACTTAAAAGCCCTTGGAATTAAAACTCAGAACGGACTAAAAATCCTGATTTTTTGGGTTGGCGCGATGCAGAGCTATTGCACCGTGAAGCAGACAATTGGGACACTGGTTTGTGGCACGAAATGGGGAAATCGAGGTCCTTAACTGATTGGGACGAAAGTTCACCGCGATGCGGTGGTATCGCACTTCGACACTAGAAAGGGAGAAATGTCAACTTGGGCTATGGCGCGATGCATCAAGATCACACATCCTCATTGGAGTTTGCAAAATGGGAGATTCTCCTTCTCCGCGATGCACTAAAGGTTAAAATAATGGTGTTTCACGACTGAAATATTAAAATAGTCATAACTTATTGACTGGTTATTGGATTTAGGAGAATTTTATATAATTGAAAAGCTAATTGAATTTCCTACGCAATAGAAGGCACTAAACTGAAAAATAATGAGTGTCTCAAAAACTTCATATAAAAATACTCATGTATTAGGACTTAGATTATGCAAGGGAAAAATGGGGTGTTACAGTACTCAAATTGTCCAGTCCTATCCCTCTTGTTTATCTTCTCTCTTTCCTTTAAATTTTCTTCTTTAATCTATTGAGCATGAGTCATTAATTATTAAATATCCATATCTCCAATCAACACGGTATTCCTACACTCCTTGACCACTATGTCAGACACCCCATCAATAAACTTACTTATATGGGCTGTAGAATCAGATAACAACGCTGGAGCATATTTAGCTAACTGAGTAAACTTAATGCAGCACACTTTCACTATCATAGAGCCCTATCTTAGGTGAATGAACTCCTCTACTTTAGCCTTCCTTATCTTATAGGGACAGAACCTATCCAGAATGGCACTTTAAAAAACATACTAACTCATAAGAGTTCCATTCTAATCCTTCCATCCTTCAACAGAGTAACAAATCATAAGAATTATCCATCAACCTATAGGATTCTAGCTCCACACTCTCTTCTTCAGTAACATACATGATCTTAGTAATCCTTCTCACCCTATCAATAAAACATTGAGGATCCTCATCCACCATTAACAAGGTTACGATTTTGATAATGTGGGACAACTTTCTATTATTTTCCCTAAAAATTAGCATTCATATCATAGGCCAAATCTTCGAAGGTATCCCAAAATTCAGCATGAAACACGTTCTCATTCAGAGGGTCGGTGTGCAAGGGTGGTTGATCACCATTTTTGTATGCATAGACTTGGACAAGATGCATATTCTGTCACATAAATGCATGAGTTTAGGAAAATAAAAACAGTCTTAAGCAAAACAGATCATGGAAGAAATGATTATTCCTAATTCATTTCATGGCGTCTTTCTCAAAAATGTGGGGTGCTTTACATTCATGATCGATGCTCTATGTAATGTGGATTGTCTGACTCTGTAGGACTATTTAAAACATAGGCTCTTATAGAAAGTTTGTAATTCCTCAATGTACCCCCTGGATGTCCTATGGTGCTTAAGACGACAACTATCCCTAAGCTAACCCATGATAATTAATCAGTTGACAACTCACAAGAAAAGTGAAGTATTATATAAATATGAACTGAAGATGAATAATTCCACAACTTAATATATATATATCTAACTTTAAAATGATAAACAAACTTTTTAAACTAAATAACACACAGTCTAACAAGCCATTTCTGCTAACTAGAATGCCATTAAGACAGACCCTAGCTGGCCCAAACAAAAAATTAATTCAAGTTACTAGATTACTTCAATCAGTGAACAAGTATTTGATAAGCAGAGTCCTCAGACTTTAAGGACACACCAAAAGTCAGGTTATAGGTGATAATGCTCGTAGTCAATCGTTCTACAGGAAATGAGCACCAAAACATACATTATAAGAAAATATAGCACATACACATATATGTGGGTCATTACCTCTGGAATGTACTGAGTATATGAGGGTGAATGCATAACTAAAGCTAGAACTGAATATATATATGTGTATTTTCAAATGATGCATGCTATGTATAAATGACTCATCTTAGAATTGAGTATAAATAAAGATGGCAAGATAAAAAAAGCATGGTTAATGAAACATATGAATAAGCTTAGTGTGCCATAACACTTAGTTTCTAGTATCTTGAATTTTATTCTTTATTATGGGAGATTATTTTAATTGACATAAACTATGTGAGCTATCATAGAGTACAATGTCTTGTCCAGATTGGGGAGAGTTATTCTGTCCTTGCCATGGAATAGAACCTTAAGTGATCACTATACTTTATTAACATTGGGAAAAAGCTTAACCATTAGTTGTTGGTAGTTTCCAGGAATTTATGATACGATCATCTGCACTCCCTTCTCGGTACTAAATACTACTACATGAATACATATATATTCTAATTCTTAAGAAATCCACCTTAAAATAGAATAAGGGTTTACGGACTGAAAACTAGTTATGCTTCCCTTTACTTTAAGTGACAATCAAGATGAACTAGTTGTGGACTTCACTTCTTATCTTTATATAAAAAGTTCAAGCTTTCTTTAATCATGCTATAATGAATGTGAATGGAACTAGAAGGGGCTTAAACTTTCAAATAAAATAAATACTTCTTCTAGAATCTTGAAACTCTTACTTTATTTAACAACACTTATGAAAACATATGAGGCCCAAAACCCATATAGAAATCTTTCATCAAAATGTCAATCAATTTATGGAATTTAGATCACAATATAATTCATAAGGTTCAAAATATGAATATATGTAACTTTTAAGCATCTTTAGGCTTAAAATCTCAAGATAACAATATGCTTCAATATATAAAAATTTGATGGATGAACCCTAATATGAAACATGTAGATTCAATCTTTAAAACATATTTTTTTGGAACAAGGATGTAAGAATAACCTTATTCTAAAAATCTAGAATTGCTTGACTTGTGAAAAGAGCTTGACCTTTGAGACTTGAGAGATGATTAGGGGAGAGAAACCCTAATCTTCTTTTACATAAAGATAGGAGGGGAAAAACGTTATTAATTGACTTAAAATGTGAGGAAAATAATGTCACCCTTGGGTATAGGGTTGTGGGTTTGGAGTTATAAGAGTGAAAAGGACCAAAAGGCCCTTTAACTAAACTTCACAAAAATTAGTCGCCTGTCTTCATGCATCAACCATACGACTTGTATGGTTAGGGTACAAGTTGGAATAGTAACTTATAAGCTTGGTTTTGGAAAAGATAGCACACAATCGTGAACATACGATTGGAAACTTATGACTCTTTACTTGTCTATACGACTTGAAATAACCACTTCTATTTCTGAAAGAAACTTAGGAACCTAGACTGTTGAACACACAACATAAATTTATATGAATCTTACCATGACTTGTCCCCTTATAGGGTCAACTCATATCTACAACAGACTTTAACTACTCCACACTACTATAGGTACAACTTACTATATATGATGTGTATGTTGTATATACAACTTAGGGGAAAGAGTTGTATGTTGCAACTACCTCTTTTGCTAAATGTTGAGTGATTTTTCATTTATGAGGTTTTAAGGTAAATTTTAACCTCAATAACTGATGTTGTAGTTTTGAAACATTGTGGGTTTGGGACAAAAGGGATAGGGAAAGACCAAAAAGTCCTTTTTAAATCATTTAAGAAAATATTGATTCTAGTCATTACGACTTGGGTAACAACTCATTACGTTCGATTAGATATCATTGACTGAGTCGTGACATGAGTACTTGCGTTCTTCGGTCCTTACTGTTAAGATGATGACTTTCCTCATAATGACTCGTTAGGTTTGATAATGGGTCATAAGGTGGGGTCATTGTCAGGGATTTTGTTTTTGAATTTCTTACTATTGCGACAATAGGTCAACATAATGACTCATTATTTATGATAATGAGTAATAGGATGGACTCATTGAGACAGATTAAAATCCCGGGATACTCACTGATTTGCCAAAGACTCTCACTCAATGACTCATTACGTAAGGTAATGTGTAATTGCCAGAATCATTATCATTGGGAGTTTGACTGTCCCTTAATGATAGGGTTTTGTATTAATAATGTGTTAAAAATTAATAATAATTAAAAAAAAAGCAAGACAACAAGAGATGTAGTACAACAGACCAATTCGGAGGGGGGGGAGGGGGAGGGGGTTGACTAATTTTGTTTCTCTTCAAAAGTCATATCCAAATGACATGAATTTATTTTCGATTTTCAAAAGAATAGAAGTTGTCCTGGAATCCACATGAATGCTTATTATATCCAATAACCATATGGTTTGTAATATTTCTTCACTGAAGTTGTTCTGCAATCCACTTACAAGTGTATGATATCCAATAACAATTAGGTTTTATAACATTTTCCATTTTTAACTTATAAACATTTTAATTTAAATAAATTCCTTTTTTTAGGGTCAATATCTCGTGCATTAATTTTTTTTTCTTTTAAAATTTGACCCTACACTATTTTGTTAGCCTTTTTAGTAATTAATTTTAATTTTTTATTTTATTTTAGAAGACTGAAAATCACAAAAAAAGCCATTTTTTTAGATTATAAATTGTGCTTTTTATTTGCAAAATGAAAAAAACAAATTTACAAAAATTTGTTTTGTTTACTTTATCATTTTACTTCCTTTTTGATGTTCTCTTCCTTATTATGATTTATTTAAAAAAAAAAAATAGGTAACACCAATGAGATTCCACTTAGACAAGCCTATGCAAATATGTTCTGTTATTTTTTTCTTACCGAATATATTCCATTTACAAAAGGTTATTCTATTACATTTTTCTTCAGATTTTTAATCACATTTGAATTAACAAAGGAAATTTTGTACAAAATCAAAAATATACTCTAAGGGCTCATTTGTTTGCACTTAATGAAGGTCTGGATCAAAATGACTCAGACTTCAGACCGTTAAGTGCATTTGTTTTTTGCTCAGATTTTAGTTCTTAATAGGTCTAAAAAAGTTTTAATTATTTAGATATAGAATCAAGTCCTAATAGGCCTGAAGAGGTATTCTGGTGTTGGATAATATTCACTGTCACTCCATTCATAATTGATGTTGAGCGTATTTACACGCCTAAACACCATAATTTACCCATATTTTAGGCCAAGTTTGGAGGATAAAATATATAATTCCTGCACTTTTAGTCCATTTTCCTGTAAGTGAGCTAACCTATGTGATTAGCATGTTTTCAGGTATTATTGATGAAGATTTCAGCACTTTGTGGACCTTTGGGCAGCAAAGGAAATCTTCAAGTAAGAAGGAAGACACCTTTTGGAAGCTTGTGGACTGAATGTGATGCATAGAGAATTTGTCCCGGGCAAAATCAGTATTTCTTAATACTTAGGGGTGCATCAGTAACCTAGTAGGACTAGGACATGGATGTTATAAAAACCTTATTTTCTGAATTTTTCAGCATTGAGTCCATTCTTCCGATTCTACTTCTTTCATTCGACTTTAGTATTATTCACGTTACAGTTTCTGTAACTTTAGACAGAGAAAAACTCTACAATAACGGCTATAGAGGAAATCACGTCATTCTCATAGTGACGCCAATACATACCTATCGTGAAATTGTTATCGTTTTGGTATAATGATGATGTCTTTGTTGCTTTCTTTTACAATCATGAGTAGCTAAACTTCTCTGTTAGGGTTATGGAAGCCTTTTGATATACTATCTATTACTATGAGTTTGTGAATTCTTGATGCGTATGCTACTTATATCATTACTCTCTTTGTTTTAATTAAATTCTTGTGGTTGCAAACATCTAAAATATGCCATTATAGCATTAACTTGTTCGAGAAAAAAGTTACATGTTTGGAAAAGAGAGTGTGACAAGGAAATAGGGCTACCAACCCCTGTTTACACATTAATGCCTTAACCGGATTAACCTCTTGGAGAGTTTGTACCATTAGTTATACACTTTAAGCTCGTGAGAGTTAAAGTGAAATAATCCTTTATGGTTGAGAAACACTAGGATTTACCATTAGAATACGAATCTCTATAAGTGCATGCATGTGTGAATTCCGCATTACTCATAGTTAATAGATACATAGAACTCATAACGTGGACATAACCCTAACTTATTTTTCTCTATGATTAAATCTTACTAAACAATGCATTCCATTTTTACTTTGATATTATTAATTCACGCCAAACCCAAAATCCCCCCCTTTCCGTAGAATTTTCGACCAACAGTCTACTAATAATTGCAACACCTAGTGACCGAGTATTCCCTGTGGGATTCGACACCCAACCCAGTTGGGTTCTATATTTAACAGCGACCGCTTACACTCTTACGAGAGCTGTAGTTTGGGAGTTATCAAAATTTTTGTGTCATTGCCAGGGAATACGGTTGTCTACTAAGTTTGTGATAGTTACTAGACCCTCTGGTCAAAGATTCTCGAATTTTACTTTTTGCTTGTTGTTTTTTTTTATTCAGGTTCTGTTCAGTGCATGCCAAATACTCAAAGTTCTGGTCAACCATTGTTACCTATAAATCCTGAACCTCAACTTATTGGCAGAATGGATGCACAACGAGATATTGATAGAAGGGTTGCCCAACAGAAGCAGGCTAGATTAACCGCATTGGCCGCTGCTCAAGTGCATCAACAGAATATTGATAACCCAGGGCGAGCAACAAATCCTGAGGTTGAGGACCTGGGTGATGATGAGTTACTAAACCCGAGCCATGTTGATGAGGTGGCGGCACCTGTGAACAGAAGAGATCGTTAAGCTAAATTGAGACCTGAACCCTGAGCTGTGCAGGTTCCTTTTGATGATGATGATGACGATTTGGATGGGGCTGGTGCCACAGGGGCTATTCTTTCTCCGCCTTTGGCACATGGAGCCAAGTTCAATATAACTGGCACTATGATTCAGTTATTGCAACTCAAAGTGTTGTTTGGTGGACTTACAGGAGACGATCCGAATATGCATCTGATTAATTTTATCTCAACATGCAAGGCTTTTGACAATCCAGGGGTTGGACAGAATGCGATCCGGCTGTGCTTATTTCCATTGTCTCTATCTAGAGAGGCAACTCTATGGTTGAACGGACTAACTCCTGACTCTATTACTAATTGGAGGCAACTGAAAGACTCTTTCCTAGAAAGATTCTATCCGTCATCCAAGAGAGCACAATTAAGAGATGAGATAAGCAATTTTTGACAGCTTCCAATTGAAGCTCTTCACGAAACATGGGAGAGGTTCAAGAAGAAGCTTATGAGGTGCCCAAATCAGCATATGACCAATGTCCACTTGATGGAGATATTATACAGGGCTTTGAATTCGGTGACTAAGCCTGTGGTTGATAATGTTGCGGGTGGGTCATTCATGGACCTTACTTTTAATGAGGCAAGTGGTACGTTAGATCGTATGACAAAGCAGAGTAGAGCTTGGCATAGCAGGGATTCTGAGGTATAAAGATCTACTATATCTATTGGCATAACTATAGAACAGAGAAGAAGAGAAGAAGAACGTGACCAGGATATGGCTCATATGAAAACGCAGATCCGATTGTATCACAGGGCAGAGATGATTCGATTCTTAGGAGGAAGCGAACTACTTGAATAATCAGGGGGATTTCTGAGGTAATGCCCAAGGAAACCAATGTTGGAACCATTATGATAATTCAGGATACAAGGACCGTGATCAAGGGAGTTGGAAGAATAAGACTTACAGGAGTGGTTTGTACGTTTCTCCTGGAAATCGTGAGGCTATGGCGTCTGGCTCTGGGAAGATGTCTATGGAAGATATGATGGCTAAGCTATTGAAAGGAGTGGAGGCAACCAAAATAGGAGAAACTGAAGTAGTAAATAATTTGTCCTCAATGAAGCAATTGGTTGACTCGTATTCCACTTCAATAAAACAAGTGGAACAACAACTGAGTCAAATTTTAGCGGCATTAAATCAACGAAAAGCTGGCACCTTACCTAGCGACACGGTGCAAAACCCAAGGAACGGCGGATCATGTATGGCTATAACTACTAGGAGTGGTAAGGTGTTGGAAAATCTATCCAAAGGCAAGCAGGTAGTTGATGATATAGCAGATAATGTTATTGATGCAGAATGTGAAGATGCCGTAGAAGTTGAAGAGAGTGTTCATGACGTTACCCTAAGACGTCTACAGCCTGAAAAGACTGATGATCGGAGGCAAGATACAAAGGAAGCGGTGGAAAAAACTATACCTCTTCCACAACCACCTTTTCCTAAAAGACTGAAGAAGAAAGCTGATGATACAAGATTCAGTAAATTCATGACTATGTTGAAGCAGCTGACTATTAATGTTCCATTGGTTGAGGCGCTGGAACAGATGCCTGGGTACGCTAAATTTATGAAAGACCTTTTGACAAAGAAGCGGGCAGCAAGCTATGAGATAGAAGATAATGTTCATCATTGTAGTGCAATAGCTACAAGATCGTTAGTTCAGAAGAAGGCAGATCCTGGTGCTTTAACTATTCCTTGCACTGTTGGATCTTTGGATTTTTCTAAGGCATTATGCAATTTGGGAGCTAGCATCAATTTAATTCTGCTATCCGTCTACAGGAAGTTGGGGTTGGGCGATCCTACACCAACCAATATACGGCTTGTGATGGCTGATAGGTAGGTAAAATGACCTGTTGGTATCTTATATGATGTACTGGTGAAGGTTTCTACCTTCATTTTTCCCGCAGACTTTGTTATTTTGGATTGCGAGGTGGATTCTGAAGTTCCCATAATCTTGGGTCATCCTTTCCTCGCAACTGGAAGTGTGCTTATTGATTTAAGAGCTAATGAGCTTTGATTTCGGCTGAATGACGAAGTGGTTCATTTTGATGTATGAAAATCGATGAAGCAGCTTAGAGATATGGATGTGTTCTCTGTAGCTGATATTTATTATGAGGATGAGAAAGAATTATCTGTGGAAAAACAGCTTACTGTTGAGCCATTGTCTGCTGTGCTGTTGAATTTTGAGCGTGAGGAGGTTGAAGAATATGAAGAAATCGTTTGTGCTCTAACAGGAGTAAGGTCCTATTCTCATGCCCCTAAGAAGCTGGACCTTGATCTTAAGAATCGATCTTCACCAACAGCGAAGACTTCCATTGTAGAGCCACCAGTGCTAAAATTGAAAGAGTTCCCCAGTCATCTAAGGTATGCGTTCTTGGGAAGTGGAAATACACTTCCGGTGATTGTTGCAGCCGATTTAGGTGAGCAAGAAGTAGAGGCTCTCATCTCTGTTCTGAAGAGGTACAAGAGAGCTATTAGTTGGACCATTGATGATATAATTGGTATTCCTCCTGGGATATGTACGCAGAAGATTCATCTCGAAGAAGATTGTATACCTACAATTAAGCATCAGTGTCGTCTGAATCCATTCAGAAAATGATGCACCATATATCTCGATGAAGTCTAAGTAATCGAGATAACTATGTCGTGCCGCAACAATAAATCAAGCTCTATGTGGGAGGCAACCTATTGTTTTTAATCGTTTTTTTCCTAGGAGTTTGTTTTGTTAAAAAAAATCCAAAAATAAGAGTCGAGCCATGACCAAAACTAAGGCGCTTGGTGGGAGGCAACCCATCTTTCTAATCGTTCTTGTTGTTTTGGAGTAAGTTTAGGTGCAAGACGTAGAAAGGAGAAGATTGGTCTCAAATTTTGATTTGGAAGTGTGCCATGTTAAAGGTGGTAAGTTAGGAATGAAGGAGCTAAGGCAATAGACAAGGAAATGCCTATGTAAGTCTACGTAACGAACAAGGCAAGGCCTATGTAAATCTACGCAATGGACAAGGCAAGGCCTATGCTATGACCTTTGCTCTCTGAATCGAGAATGCTATAGCATAGGCACTGCCTATGCTCAACTAGGCAATGCTAAAGGCGCCTCCTATGCCATTGCCTTTGCTCTCTGAATCTACAATGCCATAGCATAGGCTTCGCCTATGCCCAACTAGGCAAAGCATTTGGCGCCACCTATGCCAAGCATAGGCAAAGCATTAGGCACCACCTAACCTTACTTTTTGGTCTCCTAACCCTATTCTACATGGGTCAAACCCAACCCGAGCCTTGGTCTATAAATAAAACCTTAATCTTAGAACAAAATCGCATTGTTCGCTCAACCTAAGCGCCGCCTAACCTTCCCAAATCTCTCAAAACTTTTCTTTTTGCTCATCTAATCTTGCAAGATCATCTTCCGAACCCATCACCAAGTAAGTTCTTCTTTTATATTCTGTAAGTACTACAATACTACGCTTATAATGGGATGTTAGATTTTAAAGTGGTGTTGGTGATTAGAATGTGGTTGATTTGTTATGATACATCTAGTTGAGCGAAAGAATACGTGTGGGTGTTCTTGACTTTGTTCCCACTTGTATTTGATTGTTATACACTATTATCTTTTAGCGGAATCAAAACGGTGAAATTAATTGCATAATCTTCAAAGATGAAAGCTTGGATGTTTGAATGACTCGTTCATCGAGATAAAGATCATGACTGAATACAAGCATATAATGTTGTAATTATTGCGATGCCTTAACTTGATACGATTCCTATGTAGTAGTCTTGTACAAAAGGTGAATTAAACCAAACATGAAAATATAGTCAGGATTACATGAAATAGAGATGGAAAGCATAGTTAAGATGACATGAAAGTATGAATGTGCTGAAAATATTGTTGGAACATATAGCCTATATGTATGCCGATGAAGTCTGAGAATCGACATCACTCACTTAATTAGTTTGTACCTACAAATTAAGTGTGGGGTGGTGCCACTCCTATTTGTTTGTTGATTAAATCTTTTGAGATGATCTAACATGAATCTATTTTAATCTCAGGTAGAATGGCACCAAAAGGATGACAAGGAAAAGAAAAAGCGTCCACCTAAAAGAAAGGTCAAAAAAGGGGAAGAAAAGAGCAAGTTAAATACTTCTCGCTGCAAATACCTCGACGCATGTTCAGGATAAAGTGGGTCCTAGAGGAGGAAGGAAAGGAGTGGTACAAGAACAACAAAGTGAAAAAGTATGTTCACGTGGAGTTGATACAGAAGGAGAGTTTAGCGAAGAGAAAACCTAACATTTTGGCTAAAATCATGGCGCTAAATCCTGATTTCATTTTCCTAGATATGGGAGAATGCAATCTTGATCTAACGCGAGAGTTTTATGCAAATTTTCACCAAAGACTACTGGAAGTGAAGTGAAGATTCGGGTCCAAGTCTTACAACTGAATTCAGAGTTCTTCAACACTTTTCTGGGTCTTCCATCTGTCGATCCATCACCACTCAAGGAGATTCAACAAATACCTCCGTACAGGGCAATCAGACACACACTGTGTGGAACTAGATCAATGTTATGTTGGGATCATCACAAGCATACCGGTAGGAGCAATACCTTCCCGTATGCTTCCCTAAACAAAGAAGCTTGTATATGGTTGAAGATAGTCAACTCTTGCCTCATTCCTGGTACATAGTACACAAAGATCACACGTGATAGAGTATGCTTGGTGTACGCTCTGCTGACTCATATTCCCATCAACATTAGTGCGGTTATACGATCGTCAATGTCTAAGGCTAGGCTACACAAAAGGTCCAACTTCACCTTTGGCAATCTGTTGACTGCGATATTAAGGAAGGAATACATTGAAGAGGAACTTGCATATCATAAGCTTCCGCACAACCCGAAGAAGGTTGACCTGACAAAGGTTAAAGATTCTGAAACTATGCATGGCGTCAACCTGACCACTACAGAAAGACATGCTCGGGATGAAAGTTTCTTTTGCCATCTATATGGCATGACTCGGTTTGCCATGATGAGTGGGGGTCGAATTCCGACTGATACAGAGCTCCAGCAGTTGGATTACGACTACCCGATGAATGACCATGCGCGGGCTATGTGCGGAGTAGGGGTACATTTTTAGGAACCTCTTGATGATGACGTGTTGACTGATGATGATCACCTAATGCCAGACTCATACGTGGAGCAGAACTCTGATGACGGCGACTCTGATGATGATTCCGATGCAGGGGGTATGACCCCAGACATAGAGGAGGAGTCCGAGTAATCAGTTTTTCCTTATTTATATTCCACTGAGGACAGTGTGTCCCGTCTAAGTGTGGGGTGATGGTATTTCTATGTTGTACTTTCTTTGCTTATATTTATTCTTGTTTTTTTTGACATTTAGTCGTATTTAGTAGTTAGTAGTTAAGTTTTCAAATTCTTTTTAGATTTTGCATGAAGTGAATGAAATTGTTCTGATAGATGGCATGGTATTATGACAAGAGTTTGTGCTAAAATTATTACTATTGAGATATTTAGTCTCCAAGTGTGACTCGCTGTGTGATAATTGTGTGGTTTAATTCATTCATCTGTTGGGTCAAGAGTCTATACTGATCCCAGTAAAGTTGGCCATGTGCCTTGTGTGGGTGAGGATATAATATATATTCTGTGTTGTGACTGATGCAAGAACTTGCCTGGTGTGTGTGTAAAGTAAAATAAAGAGTGTGAGTTTAGGAGATGATTTAGGCATTACTTTGGTAGCTCTGAATTTGTTTACCTTATTTTACCTACCCATGCACATAATCCTAGTTAACCCCCTTTGAGCCTTTAGCTATTTTCTTTGACAGCCTTATATGTAGCCTAATCCTTTTTTTTTTACCATAATTTGATCCAAATTCCTTAGCTCTTTGAATTGTAGAGTCATGTGACAAAATAAGAGGAAATTGGGTGAGATTTATGCCTCAGAGCATATTGGTACTTAAAATTGTTGAGAAAAAGAGTAGCTATCATAGAGATTCTATCATAGAGGTGCTTTATAAAATATGAAAAAAAAAAGAAATAGAAAACTAAAAAGATAGTTGTGTTTATGTTTGAATAACAAAATAGGTGAAAAGGAGTGGTATATGAAAGAAAGTTAGCAGGGTTGTTTAAAAGAGAGAGTTAATGGCATAATGTGATGTATTAAAGCGCTTAGGGACCATAGTCACTATTTCTAGCCAAAATAGTCCTACCTGTCCCTTAGCCTACATTACAGCCTGTAAAAGACCTATTTGATCCTAAGCTTAGCATTATGATATTAGTAGAGCATTACACTAAGGGCAAGCCTATGGTCATCAGTTGCAACATATGAATTCTTTGTGAGAGTGAGATCAAGGAGAATCTTGTACCCATGTTTGGAAAAATGCAAAACTTGTGAATGATTATGGGTGATATCTTGTGTGAGACACACATGGTTGATCAGTCTTGGGTAGTGTTATATTATTCTTTGTGCCTTAACTTGTGGATACGAATTAACCATCATCACGAGTCTATGTTGGAGGTTGAATTGTTTCTAGTAGTGATCAAGAAAACTACTCTTTGTTAATAATTGCCTTGCATGTCTTGTTGAGCATTTTGTGTTGTTACTGTGAAATCCTAAGTAGATGTTTGCATAGACGTAATATTTTTTTCGAGGATGAACAAAGCTTTAAGTGTGGGGTGGTAATGTTGGGCGTTTTTACACGCCTAAACACCATAATTTACCCATATTTTAGGTCAAGTTTGGAAGATAAAATATATAATTCCTGCACTTTTAGTCCATTTTCCTGTAAGTGAGCTAACCTATGTGATTAGCATGTTTTCAGGTATTAATGATGAATATTTCAGCACTTTGTGGACCTTTGAGCAGCAAAGGAAAACTTCATGTAAGAAGAAAGGCTGCTTTTGGAAGCTTGTGGACTGAATGTGATGCATGGAGAATCTGTCCCGGGTAAAATCAGTATTTCTTAATACTTATGGGCGCAACAGTAACCTAGTAGGACTAGGAGAAGGATGTTATAAAAAACTTATTTGCTGAATTTTTCAGCATTGAGTCCACTCATCAGATTCTACTTCTTTCATTCGACTTTAGTATTATCACATTACAATTTTTGTAACTTTAGACAGAGAAAAACGCTACAAGAACGGCTAGAGAGGAAATCACGTCATTCTCATAGTGACGCCAATATATACCCATCGTGAGATTTTTATCGTTTTGGTACGATGATGATGTCTTCGTTGCTTTCCTTTACAATTATGAGTATCTAAACTTCTCTGTTTGGGTTATGGAAGCCTTTTGATATACTATCTATTACTATGAGTTTGTGAATTCTTGATGCGTATGCTACTTATATCATTAGTCTCTTTGTTTTAATTAAATTCTTGTGGTTGCAAACATCTAGAATACGCCATTATAGCATTAACTTGTTCGAGAGAAAAGTTACACGTTTGGAAAAGAGAGTGTGACAAGGAAATAGGGCTACCAACCCCTGTTTACACGTTAATGCCTTAACCGGATTAACCTCTTGGAGAGTTTGTACCGTTAGTTATACACTTTAAGCTCGAGAGAGTTAAAGTGAAATAATCCTTGATGGTTGAGAAACACTAGGATTTACCATTAGGATACGAATCTCTATAAGTGCATGCATGTCTGAATTCCGCATTACTCATAGTTAATAGATACATAGAACTCATAAAGTGGACATAACCCTAACTTATTTTTCTCTGTGATTAAATCTTACTAAACAACGCATTCCATTTTTACTTTGATATTATTAATTCACGCCAAACCCAAAATCCCCCCCTTTCCGTAGAATTTTCGACCAACAGTCTACTAATAATTGCAACACATAGAGACCGAGTATTCCCTGTGGGATTCGACACCCAACCTAGTTGGGTTCTATATTTGACAGCGACCGCTTACACTCGTACGAGAGCTATAGTTTGGGCGTTATCAATAATCATCAGTTACCTCAACTAACCACCTTTTCGACCGCCACCATTGTCAACCACCATCCACCACCACCATCACAACCACCATCGACAACAAATATCACTACCAACAACTATTGTCAACCGTTACCACATCTACTACTTCTATTATTCTCATTATATTCACCACCACAACCGTCGTAAAGTTCACCACCATCATCAACCACAATCGGCCAATCTCTACTACTGACCAACACATATATCACAACTACCACTACAGTTAACTACCACTAATACATCACAATCAACACCTATAACTATTAACATCAAGTAACGTCGCATCACCACCACCACCACTATCAACTGCCAATATCATAACATTTACTACAATACCAACCATCATAACTATCACCGCTAACATTAATAATCTCTAACGTCGATCATTGTCACTGCAACCACAATAATAAACCATCTAATTTATCACTAACAAACTTAAATATTTTTTTAAATCAAATAATAATTTTATTGAATTAAATTACATACTTTACTGAAATATAATTAGTTTTTTATCTGAAATATTTTATTTATTTTATTATATATACAAAAAAAATTTTGTGCATATTTAGATGTTGAAAAACAAACAGTCTTAATCATTTAGTTTTTAGATCTAGATACAACAACTTAATCATTCATATGTGTATTCAGATTCCGACTTTTGAAAATTGAAAAAAAAATACAGCCTAAACTTTAGACCTAGTTAGTGCTATACAAAGAAAACTAGGGATTTTACACTTAAGGTGATGATAGAAAGAAGAGGGCCACTGTCCACATTTTTTCAGGAGAGGACAAAAAATAGTTATACATAGCAGTAACGACTCTCTGAGGAATTAGACGTTTTTCTACACTTTTTTCCTTTTGCTAGAAATTTTACAAGGTCATTAGATGCAAATTTGGTCTGATGAACTCTTTGCTCGAAGTTGCAAGGTACTTCTCTACAATTAAGGTTTAGTTCTAAACTTGTGTGTTAACTGGTTGGATCTATGAAATTTAAGTTTGTTTATCCATTATTTATTTCTTCTTGATCTTGATATGTTAATTCATTTGCATGCGGTGCAAGATCATTTATATGAAGAGTATCAATTATCATGATCTATTTGGAGACAGTATAAAAACCTAGGGATATTAGACTTAAGGGTATAAAGAAAAAAGAGGAAACTACTGCTGAAATATTTTTAAGGGAGAACAAAACAAATATATAGATAGCAACTACAAGTTTAAGATGGATTAGACATTTTTCTACACTTTTTTCTTCCCGTACAAGCTTGACAGGGTCATCAGTTGCAGCTCTGGTTCGATGAACTTTTTGCTTTATATTTAAAGGTATTTGTAATACCTCGAGACTCTAACCAGTTGTGCAACCATGACTCAAACTCATGAGAAACAAATTATAAAGATTTGGTTGTTTTATGATAGGGGTGATGTGTAATAAGGCCTCAAAGATGTCCTAGCAATTATGTGAATCAAAATATCCCTAGGCGATTGAATTCTTGAGAAGGATTTTGAAATATCACCTTTAAACAATCATATATCTTGATACCCTAAACATTTTTGAGATCATGACCCACCAATAGATATATAATTGAATTATCTTTCCAACGGTACCAATTTCACCCATATTAGTATCGGAGAGAAAAGTTATGGCTATTTTACTCCAGCGTGTCTGCCTAAAAACTATGTGATGATATTACGTGACGACTTGTCACAAGTCTGACGGATTGTCACAAAATGTCATCACCTTAAGCAGAAAATCACAAATTTCACCCTTTTGTGAAGACATTTCGTGATGACTTGTCATAAGTCTGATGGCTTGTCACAAAATGTCGACAACCTTATGTAAAAAGTCATAAATTCCACTCTTTTGTGATGACATTTCGTGATGACTTGTCACAAGTCTGATGACATATCACAAATGTCGTTAGATATTTATTTAGCAATCAAAGAAAGTTTTTGCGAAGGTATTTTGGTCTTCTCCCATCTTTTTGAGGTCCCTACATACATGAGAATCCCTATCCAAACCTAATCTCTTCATTCTCTCTTCCCATTTCATTCTCTCTTCTCATTCTCTTAAGAAAATATATCTTGGATTTCATTCAAAAACATTAATCTTCCAAAAATCATCCATAAATCTTCAAGATTTCTTTAAAAAACAATTTCTTCATAGTTTGGGCTTCGAGATTCATTTATTACAAGGGCAGATAGAGTCTCAACCACTAGAATTCATCCAATTTCAAAGATTAAGGTATGTTTGGTTTTGAACAAGAGCAATCCTTTTGTTCTTGTGCCCAAATCTTTGATTTGTATTATTGATTTATATGTTTTTGCAAGTGGATTTATACCCAAATTACTTCATTATGAGACTATGAAAATATATTTTTTTCAATCTTTGTTATACATGATTATTTTACTATTCCCAAGTTATGACTTGATATTTAATATTGTTAATTTCATATTTCTACCATGATTTGATATTCAAGTGCTTTCAAGATATGTGTCTAGCTTTAAGCATCCTTATGACAAATTGGATTATTGAGTATATTGATTCATGTGATTGAGTTGTCACAATGAGTCTTGATATTTCCTCAAAGTTATTGATGTTGTCATGATTTAATGAATTTATACATGTTGATAATGTGAAAGATTAATTTGATTTGAGTTGATTTAGGAATGTATAAATTGATAAATTGATTATGATTTGTTAATGGAGAAAGATATTTGATTTGGTCTTCATGATAGACACTTGAAATGTTTGTGGTGGATTTCCTAATGCGTTTTGATCTTGTGTCTAGGAGTAGTATTTAGCACCGAGTGGTAAATGTGGTATTTCTCCAAAACTCCGTGCCACCGTAGGATTGATATTGATAATTGTTGGACAAAGGTCGAGTATAAGATTTTGATCAGTAAATTGAGGTTGTACTTCCTGGCAAAAGTACGACGCTCCTGCCAATATAGGGTTCTCTCATCCGGAGGGTGATGTGTGAGCAAAACCTAAGACATTTAATGCTTTTTATCTAAAAAAAATGGTGAATCCTGAAGCAAATCTTGTTGTTTTGATGTGTTTGCTCATGCTATTGAAGGAAAAGGATGACGGAATTAAAATAAACGATAATGGAGCAAAAGAGTTAAAAATCTGAGCAAATGAGAAGAAGTCGTCAGCCTTGTGATAGGCTATCATCAGCAGCGTCATCCTTCACAAGAAACTTGAGCCAAAGAGAAAGTTGTGACGACGTTGGTGATAAGGCGCCAAAATAGTGATAAGGAATCATGTAGGGCGTCAGCCTAAACTAGAGAATTGTGCATGTAGAAGAAATCTGATGACGTTGGTGATACACCGTTAGATCCCTGATACGGCGTCAGCTACATCATCAGTCCAGGAAATATTTTGAAGGTAACTGAAGCATTTCTGATGCCATCTATAGTAGGGCATCAGAACCCTGACGTGGCGTCAGCTTGGGTTTCTACTTACTCCAAGAATTCCAAGCATTACCTAGAATTTGTAACTCCCAATACCCTTGGTGAACATAACTCTGGTTTCCCATTTATCTTGATTACAAACACTAAATTATTGAAAGTGCCATTTAACTTGCTGTGAAACTTACACCCCCATCCTTCGGAAACAGTAAACTATCCGAAAAGCATTTTATAATCAAATCAAAGTTCACACCCTATTCCCTATGGGATTCGACCCCAACCTAGTTGGGTTTTATATTGACAATGATCACTTACACCCATTCAAGAGTGTAATTTAAGGGTTTGCAAAAATAGCGCTGTTGCTGGGGACTACGGTTGTAGACTAAAAGTTTGCACGCGAAAATTTGTTGATAGTTAAGTTTCCTTTATTTACGTTTATTTGTTCTTTTTGTTTATTGTTGGTACTGTGTTTTTTATGCCAAATGCAAGAAGTTCTAGAGAACCACTATTACCAATCAATCCGAAATCTTAACTGATAGGAAGAATGGTTGACTAGGAGAAAGCAAAAAGTCTAGCTGCTAAGGCCAGGGCTCAGGTGAATGTAGAAAATTTGGGTCAAAAAGCACGTCACCAGAACCCTGATGATGAAGACTTGGGTGCTGAGGAATTGCTAAATCGTCAAAACCCAAGGCTCGCTGAATAAGTTGGTGCACCAGTACAAGGAAATATCAACAGAAATCATCCATTCCGAGGAAGATATGGGCAACAACCTATGTAATATGTGGTTGATGAATATGATGAAGGAATGGATGGAGCTGGTGCAATAGGTGCTATCGTTCCACCACCATTTTCACGAGGTGCAAATTTCAGCATAAGAAGTACTATGATCCAACTCCTGAATCTAAAGGGGTTATTTGAAGGCTTGCCTGGTGATGATCCAAACATACATTTTGTGAACATCATCACCATATGCATATCTTTTGACAATCCGGGAGTGATCCAGAATGCGATCAGGTTGAGGTTATTCCCGTTATCTTTGTCTGGAGAGGCAACAATCTAGTTTAATGAATTAGAGCCTAAATTTATAACCAACTAGAGACAGTTGAAAGATGAATTCCTAGAATGGTTCTTTCCACCCTTCAGAAAGGTAGAGTTGAGGGACGAGATTAGTAACTTCAAATAGCTTCCAACTGAAGCACTACATGAAACCTGGGAAATATTTAAGAAGAAACATGCATAATATCCGAACCATAATATGATGGATTTGCACTTGATGGAGACTTTGTACAGAGCTTTCAACTATATGATGAAGACTATTGTTGACAATGCTGTTGGTGGTTCGTTCATTGATCTCTCTTTTCTGGATGCTTCCGACATGCTGAATAGAATAGCCAAATAGAGTTAAGCTTGGCATACTAAGGATTCTGTAGTAGATAGACCGACTGTTACTGGTGGTATTACTGTGGAGCAGCATACAAGAGAGGGGGAGCAAGATCATGATATGGCCCATTTGAAGACGCATATAGACTTGCTGACTTAGCACTTACTATCTGGAATGACTGAGATAGTTAAGGATGTGGAATCTCAGGCTACTATGTCTACAGGTGCTGAGGCTGAGGCAAACTATGTAAGTAATCAGGGGGGTTTTGAGGTAATAACCAAGGGAGCCAAGGTCGGACTTTCTATGACAAGCCTGATTATAAAGATAGGGAGCAAGGACATTAGAGAAATAATAATGTCAGGAGTGGTTAGTATATTCCTCCTAGAAGTCGGGATGCTGCGACAACTAATTCTGGCAATATGTCCATGGAGGACATAATAGAAAAGTTGTTGAAGGGAGTTGAGGCAACCAAATCGGGGGTACCTAATATGAAAAGTGAGTTTTCTACACTAAGTCAGTTGGTTAGCTCACACTCTGCTTCTATTAAGCAATTGGAGCAGTAGATGAACCAACATTCGGCTACTCTGAACCATATAAAAGCTGGTACTTACCTACTAATACGGTTCAGAATTTGCGGACTAATTGCTTTTGTATGGTGATTACCACTCAGAGTTGGAAGATGTTATCTAGCCCTTCTATGGGAAAAACTATGGAGAAGGAGGTAAGTGTTGATGAATCATAAGGACGCAATCCAGTAAAGTTTAAGAAATTGGATGGCTTTGTTGATATTTTAGAGAAAGAAGACGAAAAGAAAAGGGAAGTAGTATTGAAACAATTTCCAAGACCACCACCTCCATTTCCTCAGAGATTGAAAAAGAAATAAGATAATGAGAAATTTAGAAAGTTTATGGCAATATTGAAACAACTAATAGTGAATTTGCCATTGATGGAGGCACTTGTGCAAATTCCAAACTATGCTAAATTTATGAAGGAACTGTTAACAAATAAGTGGAAGGTAAGGTGTGAGCCAGTGGAAAACATCCACCACTTTAGTGTCGTTTCTTCACAATCCTTAGTGCAAAAAAAGCCTGACCCTGGAGCATTTACTATAGCGTGCACAGTTGGGTCCATGAAGTTTACCAAAGCTCTGTATGACTTAGGAGAAAGTATTAATATGATGCCACTTTATCTCTAAAAGAATCTTGGATTGGGGGAGCTTACCCCGTAACGATGTGTCTTGCTATGGTAGACAGATCGGTGAAGCGACTAGTTGATATATTGCATGATGTGCCAATAAAAGTGGATGACTTTATCTTGCTTACAGATTTTGTGATATTGGATTGTGTTGTTGATTTTGAGGTACCCATCATTTTGGGTAGACCATTATTAGCTATGGGAAGAGTATTGGTTGATATGGAGCTCAACGAGTTCAAGTTCAGGTATGGAAAAAAGGAGGCCAGATTCAAAATGCAACCTCGTATGAAGTAGTTTGAGGAGATGAATATCATCTCCGTTGTGGATGTATTCTATGAAAATGGTAATGAGGTATCGATATAGTATCTTGACAAATTTTGAGTAGTCAAGACGACCAAGTCGTGCCGTGACACTAAATCAGGCGCTATTGGGAGGCAGCCAAAAAATTTATTTTCAGGCATTCTATTTTTATTCATTTAGGTAGTAATAGGAAGGAACTAAGACGTACAAAACGGTCAAGGTAAAAACTGAAAAATACAAGCCAAGTGGTCTTGACGACACTCATAATAGGCTATCACAATTGTGATGACTTATCACCAATGTCGTTAGGAGGACCAGTAAGTAAGACCTTCTCTGCTAAGGCTGATGACCTCCATGATAAGATATCACATTGTTGATGGCTTATCATAAGTTCTTGTCAGCCATTATTTAGATTTTGAAAATCTGGGCCCAAATTGATCCAAATCGAACCTGGCCTAGATCCGAAACCCTTCAGGTTCCTACTTTATTTTGTTTCCTTTTTTAAGTATTATTTTATTTCCTTAGTAGAATATTTACTTCCTTTCAAAACACTCATAAGTATACATGGAAACCTCTTTCCTAATAGTTGTGGGATTACAGGGAAAATCAAAGTCTATCTCTAAATCTTTTCTTCTCTCTCTCATATAATCAAGTGGAGTCAACTCATCAGGTATGCTCATAACTTTGTTCTCCTTTCATTAGAGTGGTAAAGTTATTGAAAACAAGATTCTCAAAAAGGAGAAACTTGACTTCAAGTTGTAATAGCATGGAAATCAGAAATTTGGGTTAAGTTGTGCCTAAATTGCAAAAATTTGAAAACCGTAAGTACAAAAACAAAAATTCCATGAGATTATATGAAGAATTTCATCGCAAAATTAAGAATGCAAACTGAGTAGGGGAAAAATTTTAAGCTGATGATGTTGTTGATAGGATATCACAAGCATGATGCCTTATCAACTGCATCGTCCGCAAATGGGAAAAATAGAGCTTTCACTAGTTAAGGATGAGGGCCTACTTCATAGGCTATCACAACTGTGGTACCTTATCAGTAATGTTGTCATAAGTTTGAAAGAAGTATGCCAGTTCTATTTAAGGCTGATGACATAGCTGATAGATTATCACAAATGTAACACCTTATCAGCCACATTGTCCAAAGTTAGATGATAATGCTAAGTGAACTTTAATAGCATGGTTTGACTGTTATACCTTGATTATTAACTTGTGATTTTCTTATTGTTCATGACCATTCTAATGGCACCTAATATCAAGAATCCTAACACTCCAAAGAAAGCTGTCAAGCATAAGATGGTTTAAAAGCATATTGATGAAGACTCTGATTAGGAAGATAAAGAACCACTGGTAAGGTGGATGAGAAATAAATCTAGTCCAAAGGCACCTCCTCCAACTAAACCCATTGTGGTGGAGAATAGTTATTATACTGAGACTACCACCCCATTTGAGAGTGAATCTTCTTAGTAGGAATGTTCTAAGCAAATTGAGTCCGAACAACCTGAGTTTCATAATGCTGAATCTGTAGAACTGAAGGTAGAACATGTTGAGTCTGACAAAGTTTATTCTGAGGAAACATCATCTGAAACTCCCTCGACCTAAAATCAAGATAAGAATGAACCCTCAGTCCGGGGAACTTTGGTAAAATGAAAGAATCTAGAGGTTCGGGAGAATGCTAGATGGCAGAGTCTTGAAGCAGAGAACATCATCCTCAACGTTTTGATTATAAAAAAACAAGATCTTCTAGATGTCCAATGTTTCCAGATAATAGATTCATCATCACATGATTGCCTTGGTATTCTAGAATTGAGAAGAAATTCAGAGATTATGGGCTGGGATAAACTGCCAAGTGACGTAAACTGTTTTGTCCTACAGTAGTCCAGAAGTTCTATACGAACTACTAGGCTAGATTAGAGAGCTTGTGCAAAAGTGGAAAGACCACAGAAGACCAACCTTTGCAGACTAAAGTTCCAGTTTGTGGGTTAAATGTAAATATTTCTGATACGACTATCAATATATTTCTACATGAACCCAACTTCATTACTCAAATCATAAATCCTGCATTCTACCATCGTCTGAGGAGTAAGGATGACCATCGTCCTTTATTATCTACACTTATAGATGAGGTAAATCCTTTATGGTTGACCCAACACATTGAGCATATTTACCATTCTTCTTTGACTCAAGAGGTTAAATTCTGGGGGGTGTTGTGCATACCTATTTGATGTCGACTGACGGAGATAACATTTTGGGTGATGATCAAGCAATATTAGTCGCATGTCTTGAGTCCAACCTTAAGCTGAATTTGGGGGAGATTATTGCTGAAGAGATCAGGATTTAGGTAATGAGGTCTGACACTGCTTATCTATTCCCTTATCTGATTACCAGGCTATGCACAAAGTCAGGGGTACTACATATTGCTGGGATCGATGATACACTATATGCCAACAAAACCCATAACTCTATTCGCTATAAGAAGAATCAGCCAAGGCTAACACTTGAGAGAGGTGTGAGGGTTGAGGTAAACCCATCAGTTGTAGGCTGCCTTAGTTCAATACCTAAAGTTGAGGTACAAACTTCTAATGCTGCAGTGACAGGCTTAGTTCCTGATGATGAGCCAGGTTCTGAAGGCAGTTAACTGATTTTATGATTTTGAACACCTCATTGAAGGTTTGTTTTCCATGGCTGTGTCAATTGTATCTTAATGTTACCACTGTGCATCTCTCTATGGCATTAGATTAGTTTATTGATCATCATTGCTGAACAATTGCATGAACCCGATAGGTAGTAGCTAGTGATATTGCTTGTGTTCCATGTGTGTGTGAGACTATATCGAGTTCTCTTTTTGTATTGACGGATCTAGAACTTTCCCGGTTCGTCTTACTATAGTTGAAAGATAGGGGTTAGGAAAGGATCATAGGCCATTTTTGAATTTTAGTCACTATTAGCCTAAATGTCCTTCCCATAATGCATGATATCCCTTGATTCGTGTTTGAGCCTGAATTGACCAATTTCTTTCTAGGATACCTATCACTTTCCTTTTTGGATCATAATGAACCTATTTTGGCCTTGGTCCTCCTTGGACTCTGTGCACCTTGACTTAGGCAAATAGCCTAAGTTGAGGGTGGCTATCATTGGGGTGCGTGATATAAATTAGGTATGAAGACAGGTAGAGTAGAAGAAAAACAATAAGTCAAAAATAAATAGAATATTTGGTGTTGGTGAAAAAGAGCATGAAAAGAAGTGTGTTTGAATAAAAAGAAAAACCACACCCGTTCTAAATTTGTGATAAAGAAAAAAAGAAAAGAAAAGAAAAAAAGAGAAAAAGAGGTTAATAAATGGACCCCACAGGTTAAGGTAGTTCCAAAGAGGTTTATCACTCTAAATTCCATCTAATATCATACCATCCCCTAGACTATGTTATAAGCCGAAGAAAGACCTATAGTGATCATACATACCGGTCCGGACACTTTGGTAATGACGATAAGGGAAAGTATATGGTATTTGGCATGCATTTGTTTGAACTTCATTCTAAGAGTGAGTGATTTTGTGATTATCCCCGTACGTATATTTTGAATTTTCATGAGAGAAAAAAAAAGGGGAAATTCATTATTGTGAGGGAACACTAGTATGTTGCTAGGTGACTTACTTGTTTGGATAGTGTCATATTGATATAAGCATGATTGTTGGTACATAGTTTATTCCATGGCAGGAATCCTTTGTGCTATATTGCTGCTTTTTAATAAGATACATAGTAATTTAAATTGGTTGACCTTGGAGGTGGTAACTGAGTTTTAAGCTAAACTGGTTGTTGACTACTGAATGTTCTTTGTATTCTCTTAGTTAGTTTGTTGCTTGAGGACAAGAAATTCTTTTAAGTTGAAGGGGTTGATGTGGGATCAAAAGCTAACACATGTAATGCTTTTTAGCTCAAAATAATTGTGAATAATAAAGCAACTCTTGTTATTTTGATATGTTTGCTCATGATATTGCAGTAAAAGGCTAAAGAAATGAAAATAAACGACAATGGAGTAAAAGAGTTGAAAATCTAAGCAAAAGAGAAGTAAACATGGATGATGACCTCCATGATAAGTCGTCAACCTTTTGATAGGATATCAGCAAAGGCGTCAGCCTTAACCAAAAAGTTCAGGCTACGAGAAAGTTCTGATAACGTCGGTGATAAGGCATCAAGGCGGTGGTAAGGCGTCATAAAGGGCATTAACCTAAACCAGAGAATTGAGCTTGATGAAGAAATCTGACAACGTTGGTGATACACCGTCATATCTGTGATGCGGTGTGAGCTACATCATCAGCCTAAGACAAATTTTGAAAGAAACTAAAGGATTTCTAACGCTATCTGTGATAGGGCGTCAGACTCCAGACGTGGCGTCAGCTTGGGCGTCACCTATTCTGAGAACTTTATTAATTTTATTATTATATTTCCTTGATTAGGCTTTAGTATAAATAGCATCTTTTAGGGTTTTTAAATAATCATTTATCATTATCTATCAGACATTAACTCTAAAAGGAGACACGTATTTTGCTCTCTTTCATCAAATATTTTTGTGTTTAGTATCTACTATTTTCGGGCTATACCTTATGATTAAATTGAAGGAACTACTTGTTGATTTTTCATCCATTCATAAGTTGATCCTTATCATCATTAATTCAACTTGTTATTTCGTTCCTCAAATCATGAGCAGCTAATTCCATTAGTCAGCGTTACGGGATCCATGGATTAGGGTTTGATATGATTCTAGGTGTTTAACAGATTCAAAGAGATGTAGAATATCTTAAAATGTTATTGCTTTAACTCAAATCTAGTGGTTTCAAATATTGGATTCTGCCTTAGGTTTTATTTGCTTCTAACGAAGAAATAGACAACAGGTTGTAAATTATCAACAGGGACTCGGAAGCTACCAACCTTCTGTTTAGTGATTTATGTCGTAAATAGATTAATCTACCTGAGATAACATTCTATTGGAAATAGATAAGTTACCTAAGTTCGAGTGAATTAGATAATAAATTGTCTGGTGAGGTCGAGAGATAAGTCAGAAAGTATCATAGTCAAGGATATTCTATTATTTCTACTTACTCCAAGAATTCCAAGCATTACCTAGTATTTGTTAACTCCCAATACCCATTGTGAACATAACTCTAGTTTCCCATTTATCTTGATTACAAACACTGAAGTATTGAAAGTCATATTTGACTTTCTGAGAAACTTAAAACCCCATACTTCAGAAACAGTAAACTATCAGTGAAGAATTTCATAAACAAATCGAAGTTCACATCCTATTCCCTGTGGGACTCGACCCCAACCTAGTTTGGATTTATATTGACAACGATTTCTTACACCTATTCAAGAGCGTAATTTGAGCATTATTAGAGGGCAAACTATTGGACTCCATGTAGCTCACATGGTTTATGTCGGTTATAAGAACCTCCCATGTCCATTAGAGTTTAGTTTCTTGAATTATCGAGTCACTCCGAGTCTTGAGTTGAAGAGTTGAGTTGTTTATGATGATTTATGAGGTTTAAATCATATGATTTATTTACTATGAGATCCTAAAAAGTATGTTTAAATCTAACTCAAGACAAGTGAGCCATCACTGTACACATGCATATTTTCATGAAATTGATGATATTTAAATTATTCCATGCACCCCCACATACTCAGTACATTCCAAAGTTCTGACCCACATATTTTTACTATGGGATACATTTTCTAGTAATGTAGGTTTGGGTATTCAGCCGCAACTGGGTTAGCGATATTTGAGTGCCTCAACTATGTTACCTCGGTGGTGAGTCCTCATGGTTCAAGGACTGTGTCTATACTTTTGGTGATATCATTCTATTGTTATGGCTTTCAATAGTGTTTAAGTCAGTTGGGGTTTTGTCCCAATTGCTCCTTGATTTTGTTGTATAGGCTTTGTCAGACAAAAAGGTAGGTATGTATGGACATTTAATATATTTTTGTTGTATAGCCAAGTATTCTCCTGTATTTCTCTTTAATCCAATGTGCTATATCTCTTTGTTGTGCATGACTATTGTTAAATTTAGTTTGTTGAGGTAGTGTCTGGCTTTGAGGGTTAGCTTGGGGCTACGTGTAGCCCTATGCACTGTGTGACGTCTCAGGATGGAAATTTTAGGGCATTATAAAGCTTGGTATCAGAGCCTAAGGTTTACGGAGTCCTAGGTCCTACGAATTCTGACAAGTCATGTTATGTACAGTCTTGAGCACTGTTGTGTAGCGCACCGCATTTATGAGATAGAGGCTATCGAATATTTTAGGAAAAGTCATTTATTTCTTTCTAAAGTTTATCGTGCCTACAACAGTCTCTTTAACTGCGATTAACTCATTCTCTCTTATAATAGAAAATGCCTCCTCATGGAGCTCATAGAAACAACATAAAACCTCAACCCATTGATCCCCTAAACGAGCATATGTGTGATGCGGAATTCTGGGCAGTTTTTCAGATGCTAGTCCAGGCAGTTACCGCCAATGCTAAGGATAACACCCAGGCTACTGTTCTGCCTCCATAAGAAAATAATTTTGCTGTAGCTCTAGTTTATGAATTTATATGGATGAATCCTCTTTAGTTCTAAGGATCGAAGGTAGGTAAAGACCCACAGATGTACTTGGATGAAGTGAGAAAGATCACCCAGATTATGCACGTGACCGAGGAGGAGAGTGTTGAATTGGCTACATATCTAATGAAAAATGTTGCATATGATTTGGTGGAGATATGGAGGAAGAGTAGAGGGGAGGATGCCATTCTCATGACTTGGCAGTTATTCCAAGATACATTTTTGCATAAATTCTTTCCTCTTGAGATGAGGAAAGAAAAGATAGAGGAATTCAAGAATTTGAGACAAGGATCCATGATTGCTAAGGATTATTGTCTTAGATTTAATTAGTTATCCAAATGTGCTCCTAGTATGATGGCTGACTCCAGGACCATCATGAGTAAGTTTATGACCAGTGTATCGAGTTACATTGTGAAAGAGTGTAGATCTACTATTCTTAATAGGGAGATGTAGCTTTCTTAGTTGATGATACATGCCCAATAGATTAAAGATGATAAGGTGAAAGAATGGGAGAGAGTAAGAAGGACTAAAAGAGCTAGTTCAGAGCAGCAGGGATTCAGTTAATCCATATTCCATGGAGGGAAGCGCCCCCAATTTCAGAGACATCCATTTATGATCACGCCTTTCTCAGTTAGTGCTCCCGCACCTAGAAGCAGGCAGGAGTAGGGGAATAGGCCTATCCTATCCATGTCTCAGGAAAGTGTAAGTAACAGACTTCATCATCCTTCATGTTCCAAGTGGTGTAGAGATTATTTTAGTGAATGTTTCGTTAATTATAGCGGTTGCTTTGGTTGTGGAAAATTGGGCCACCAACTCAGAGATTATTCGTATGCTAGACAGGAGAGTCGAGATACTACTCCTATAGTCTGCTCAGTTTCTCCTCAAGGAGCCTCTTCTAGTACAGCTAGTGGTTTGCGCCGGAATCACTTCTATGCTATACCACCTCACCAGGAGTAGTAGGACTCTCCAGATGTTATCACTGGTATACACCATCTCTTTCATCTTGATGTGTATGTATTGACAGACCTTAGTTCGAGTTTCTCTAATGTGACACCTCTTGTTGCTGTAAATTTTGAGATGGACCCTAAATGGATTCTTGAGCCTATTATAGTTTCTAACCCGACAGGAGAATTAATTATTGCTAAGAAAGTGTATAAGAAGTGTCCTATCACTATCCTTTATTGTGTCACATATGCTGATTTGATCAAGCTAGATATAGTTCATTTTGACGTCATTCTTGGTATAGATTGGTTTCACTCATGCTATGCATCTATAGATTGTCCTACCCGAGTGGTCAAGTTTAACTTTCCTGATGAGCCCATTGTTCAGTGGTTCGGGAGTTTTGTAACTCTAAAGATCCATTTCATATCCTACCTCAAAGCTCGAAAGTTGATTTCTAACGGTTCCATCTATCACCTAGTTCAAGTTAAAAACATCAAGTCCAAGACTCCGACTATTCAGTCAGTTACCATTGTTAATGAGTTTCCTAATGTTTTCTTGGAAGACCTCTCCAGGGTCCCACTTGATAAAGAGATAGAATTTTGAATTGACCTTCTTTCCGAGACTCAACCTATTTCCATTCCTATAAACTGTATGGCTCTTATAGAACTTAAATAGTTAAAGGAGGAACTGAAAAATCTCTTAGACAAAAGCTTTATCAGACCCAATGTTTCCCCATGGGGTGCACCTGTTCTATTCTTGCATAAGAAAGATGGTACATTATATATGTGCATTGATTAAAATCAATTCAACAAGGTAACTGTCAAGAATAGGTAGCCTCTTCCTCCAATTGATGACTTGCTTTATCAATTACATGGTGCGAACTACTTCTCAAAAAGAGACCTTAGATTCGGCTATCACCAGCTTAGGGTTAGGGAATGTGATATTCTGAAGACATCCTTCTGAACTCGTTATGATTATTTTGAGTTCTTGATTATGTCTTTTGGTTTAACCAATGCTCCAACGACATTCATAGATCTTATGAATCGAGTATTCAAGCGGTATCTTGATTTGTTTGTTATCATGTTCATAGATGATATTCTAGTATATTCCTGAAGTGAGGATGACCATGCAGATCATCTTTCAATCATATTGGAAACCCTTGGATATCATTAATTTTTCTCCAAATTCACCAAGTATGAGTTTTGGCTAAGGTCTGTGGCTTTTCTGGTTCATATTTTTTCTTTCGAAGCTATTAGAGTTGATCCCCAAAAGAGAGAGGCTATAAAGAATTAGCCTAAACCTATTTTTCCATATGATATTGCTAATGCAGCTTGTGCTCATTTCAAGGCTATCCTTACGGCCGAAGCACAGATGGTGAATGAAGCTGCTCTTAATTGCATTCCTACAATGGTTACTGCTGTTCAAAATCAGTCATTATGTGCTACGCCTACTATGGATGAATTAAAGCAGGTGGTTTTTTCTATGAACCCCAACTCGGCTGCCGGTCCAGATGGCATGAACGGAAAATTTTTCCAATCCTGTTGGGACATTATCAAACGGGACCTTCTTACGATCGTTCAGTCATTCTTTTGTGGTCATCCTATACCCATGTACTTTTCTCATTCCTGCTTGGTTCTACTCCTAAAAGTGGACCATCCTAGCAAATTTTTTGAATTCAGACCCATAAGCCTTAGCAATTTTACAAATAAAATCATTTCTAAGCTCTTATGTCTTAGACTGGCTCCCATACTTCAGGACCTCATCTCTGAAAACCAGTCTGGATCTGTCAAGGGCAGAAGTATATCAGAAAACATCATGCTAGCACAAGAAATCACCCATAGTATCAAGAAACCTAAAGTAGGAGATAATGTCGTCATAAAACTTGACATGGCTAAAGCCTACGATAGGGTTTCTTGGTCGTTTATTTGCTTGGTGCTAAGAAAAATGGGATTCGCGGAGGTTTTCATTTAAATGGTATGGAGAATTATAAGCAAAAACTGGTATTCTATCACCATCAATGGTGCAAGACATGGTTTTTTCAAATCTTCTAGAGGCCTTAAGCAAGGTGACCCGCTATCCCCAGCTTTATTTATTATGGGGGCTGAAGTTTTGTCTCGAATGTTGAATAATCTTCAGCAGAATCAGCACTATAAAGGTTTCCACATGCAGTACAGAGGCCCACAAATCAATCATCTTTCCTTTGCCGACGATGTGATCATTTTTGCATCAGCCACCCGGATTTCTCTGCAGCTTATCATGACGACTTTGTCATCTTATGAGATTGTCTCTGGCCAGCAGATTAATCGGAACAAAAGTCACTTTATGATCCCTACCAAAAATCCTCAAGAAATCATTGATACCATCATAGATACTACCGGTTTCAACCAAAAGGAGAGTCCAATTACAAACCTTGGCTGTCCATTATATATTGGCAGGCAAACGGTAATTTAATTCTCCGATATGATTGATAAAGTAGTAAGAAAAATCAGCGGTTGGCATTCCAGAATTCTCAGCTATGGAGGTAGGGTTACATTGGTGAAACATGTCCTCCAATCACTTTCCATACACACTCTTGCGGCCATCTCACATCCAAAGACAACTCTCAAATACATCAAGAGATTAACAACTGACTTCTTTTGGGGATGGGACAAGGGCAAGAAAAAATACCATTGGGCATCTTGGGAGATGCTTGGCTACCCGTCTGAAGAAGGTGGTATCGGAGTGCGACAAATCTCGGATGTGTGCACTGCTTTCTAGCTGTGGACATTTAGAGCCAAGAAAACGTTGTGGGGTGATTTTCTAAGAGCCAAATACTGTCAAAGAGCCAATCCAGTTGCCAAAAAATGGGACACGGGCCAATCTCTTGTATGGAAACACATTATGACAAACAAAAGTGTTGTTGAAAATCACATAAGCTGGAAGTTGAGATCAGGAAGTTGCTGTTTTTGGTGGGACGATTGGCTTGGAATTGGGGCATTAGCGGCTCACAGAACTGTGGACACCAGACCAGGCAACATTCAAGTATCTCAGTTTTTAATCGATGGCCGATGGAATGAAGTGATGATCAGACAACAGGTACCTCCTCTCTTGGTTCCACGAATCTTGGCCACTCAATTTCATTTTCAGGAGGGTGGAGATGATACACCAATTTGGAAACCGAATCAGAGTGGAATTTTTACTTGCTCTTCGGCGTGGGAGTTAGTTCGAGCGAAGAAGGATAAGAATAGTCTCCATACCAACACGTGGCGTAAAAACATACCTTTTAAAGTATCCTTCCTTCTCTGGAGAACGCTGCGAGGAAAACTCCCAACTAATGAAAAGATCACTCAATTCGGAGGTGCACAAGCGGACTGTTTTTGCTGTAACCGACCAGGTCTTGACACCATAGACCACATCTTTGTTTTCGGCCATTTTGCGCGCCATATTTGGATGTTTTTTTCCAGAAATCTGGGCAGCAGTTATGCAGCAGCCCCGTTGCCTAATTTTCTTGGTAAATGGTGGGCTATGGAGAATAAAAATGCTCTTCATAAGCTTCTGCTCCACGCTACTACAATTTTCATTTGTTGGAACCCTTGGAAGAACCGATGTGCTAGCAAATATGGGGGAAAGCAATACAATATTGCAAGAGTTAAATTCCTACTTTTCAAGGACATTTACTTTCTACTTGTAGTTTCTTTCCCTTATATAAGTTGGCCGACCAGCTGGAATGACTTGGTTTCCATAGTTGAAAGTTGCCAACATGAAGTTAAACTCAGAAGCGTTACTTGTCACAAACCTGCTGCTGACTTTTATAAGTTAAACACTGATGTGAGTGTACTACAGAACCCGGGCAACAGTGGAGGAGGAGGTATTCTCCGAGATAATCAGGGGAACTTAATCTATGCTTTCTCTACTCCTTTTGGCATTGGCACGAACAACCAGGATGAGGTTAAAGCGGCTATATTCGGCATCTCTTGGTGCATCCAAAATGGCTATAACAATCTTATCTTAGAAGTGGATTCCGAGCTTCTTATCAAATGGCTCAATCACAACATCCAACCACCTTGGTGTCTTGATAACAACATTCAGGAACTTCAAAATCTCATCTGTCAGCTCGAGTCATTTCACTATCATCACATCTATCGGGAAGCTAATTACACGGCGGATGCTCTGTTGAAGTATAGCCACCACCATGACATTCCTCAGCACTACTACACTCACCATCAGCTGCCTAGAGAAGCAAAAAGGTACTTTATTCTAGACAAGCTTGGCATGATAAGCTTTCGACGAAGAAAGCTGAAGCGAATAAAGAAACCACCTTGATCCACTAGCTTGTTTCTTCCAAGTAAGGGTGTTACTTTCACTGTTCCATGGCAGGTATTGAAGTTACTTCTTCAGTTCAGCATTTCCGCGTTTCACAGACTTTCTGTAGTCGTCATGTTTATTTTGAATTTTCTCTTACTTGTAAGGGGAGAGTCTCCCTTATTTATATATACCTAGTTTACTTTGTACTGCGAGGAGTCCTCGCTTTTAGGTGCATAGCACTAGGTTTCCATTTTAGTATTGGGGACGAGTTGACTGTCCCTCGGCGGTCAGTCGACTTGAAACCACCATAGGCTGGGAGGTCAGGTTTATGTCCCCCTCCATGTACTTTCTGTTCCTGTTTCTCGTTTATTAATAATAAGGCTTGTGGGTGCATAGCTCAACCTCTGATCATCTCGGATGGGAGAGCCCAAAAACTCTCAAACCTCGGATGATACTTTTAATTAAAAAAAAAAAGAAAGTGAATTATGGTTGAAGCTCATAGCGCGCCATATTGTATTCATCTCGGTGCTACCAAGACGTACCACCATTTGCAGGAAATCTATTGGTAGAATGATATAAAGAAAGATATAATAGGATTTATAGCAAAGTGTTCTACTTATCAACAGATTAAGGTAGAGAACCAAAGTCTCGGTGGTGTAATGCAAGAGTTTAGCATTCCTACTTGGAAATAGGAATAAGTGAATATGGATTTTGTAATTTTTTTGCCTCCTTCTCGTCTCCATCATGATTCGATTTGGGTTGTGGTAGACCGGTAGACTAAATCAACTCATTTCTTGCTAGTTCATTTGTCTTATACAACTGAGGATTATGATAGATTGTATATTCAAGAATTCGTTAGATTTCATGGAGTTCCTTTGGCTATTATCTCTGATAGGGGTAC
This sequence comes from Capsicum baccatum var. pendulum, assembly GCA_030864225.1. Taxonomy (NCBI): domain Eukaryota; kingdom Viridiplantae; phylum Streptophyta; class Magnoliopsida; order Solanales; family Solanaceae; genus Capsicum; species Capsicum baccatum. Next base: position 44,501,076 of record CM061550.1, read on the forward strand.
TCAGTTTACTTCTATATTTTGGAGGGATTTCAAAAAGGTGTCGGTACATAGGTTTATCTAATTTTTGCTTTTCATATGCAAATAGATGGTCAGGCTGAGCGGACTATTCATACTTTAGAAGATAAGTTGAGGGAATGTGTACTTGATTTTTATGATAGTTGGGATAAACACTTGTCAGTGATCGAGTTTACGTATAACAATAGTTTGTATGCTAGTATTCAGATGGCCCCGTTCGATGCTTTGTATGGCAAAAGATGTAGATGGCCCATTAGTTCGTTTAAAGTAGGAGAAACAACTGTGATTGGGCCTGATGCTGTGTTCGAGGCTAAGGAAAAAGTTAAGTTGATTCGAGAGAGATTGAAGACCGCTTAAATTTGTCAAAATTCATATGTGGATATGAGAAGAAAAGATCTTCAGTTTAATGTTAATGATTTGGTGTACTTAAAGGTTTCAGCCATGAAAGAGGTGAAGAGATTTTGGAAGAAGGGAAAGTTTAGTCCCCGTTGTGTTGGTCCATACAGGATTCTGAGCCGTGTTGGGAAAGTAGCATATAAGGTGGAGTTAACCACGGAGTAGTCTAGCATTCATCCGGTATTCTAGGTTTCTATGCTTAAGAAGTATATTGGTGATTTTGTCGTGGTTGATTCTTTCGAAAGCTTAGATATTCAGGATATGATTTCATTCAAGGAGATTCCGATTGAGATTTTATATTTTCAGATTCGTAGGCTAAGGAACAAAGAAGTTCCTCTAATTAAAGTGCTTTGGCAAACTCAATTTATTGAGGGTGCTACTTGGGAAGCTGAAGCTGATATGCGAGTCAAGTAACCTCACCTCTTTTTGGTGAGTTTGGAGAAAACAGAAGGTACTATTCATTCTTAATTCCGCCCTCTTCTTATTAAAAATTCAGCTGTGTGTCTACTTGCATCATGAATTCATGCATTTTGTATCGTATCCGAAGGTATATAGTGAAGTAAGCCCTTTGAGTGAGTCGTTCAAGCTATACGTCCTCATTTTCTCTTGTTCTTGGCCTATCTGGCAACATTCGAGGACAAATGTTTTCAAGAGGGAGTTATTATAATACCTTGAGACTCTAACCAATAGTGCAACCATGACTTAATATTATGAAAAATAAATTATAGTGCTTTGGTTGTTTTCTGATCAGGGGTGATGTGTATTAAGGCCTCAAAGATGTCCTAGCGATTAGGTGAATCAAAACATCCCATACCAATTGAATTCTTTAGAAGGATTTTGGCATAGTTAACTTCAAACGAGTATATCTATTGCTACCCTATTTTTGAGTTCATAACCCAGCAACAGATGGATAATTGAATAAGCTTTCCAAAGATACCAATTTCACCCAAATCCAATATCAGAGCAAAATGTTATGCCAATTTTACTCCAATGTGTCAGCCTGGAAACTGTGTGATGACATTTTATGACTACTTTTGACAAGTCAGACAACTTGTCACAAAATATCATCAACCTTAAGAAGAAAGTCATAAATTCCACCCTTTTATGATGACTTGTCACAAGTATAACCACTTGTCACAAATGTCATCAGATATTTCATTTATCAATTAAATAACATTTTTTTAAGGGTATTTTTGTATTTTTTCATCTTTTGGAGGCCCCTACATATATGATAATCCCCATCCAAATCCAAATTTCTTCATTATCTCTTTTAATTCTCTTAAGAAAATATATCTAGAGTTTCATTCAAGAACATTAATCTTCCAAAAATCATCCATAAATCTTCAAGAATCAAGTTCCTCATAGTGTGGGCTTCAACAATCATTTATTAAAAATGTGGATAGAGTCTCAAGCACTAGAATTCATCCAATTTGAAAGATTAAGGTATGTGGGGTTTTGAACAAGAGCAATCCTTCTATTCTTGTGCCCAAAGCTTTGATTTCTATTATGGATTTATATGTTTTTGCAAGTGGGTTTATACCCAAATTACTTCATAATGAGACTCTGAAAATATAAATTGTTCAAGCTTTGTTATACATGATTATTTTACGATTCCGAAGTTAAGACTTTATATTTAATATTGTGAATTTCATATTTCTACCATGAGTTGATATTTCAAGTGCTTTCAAGATATGTGTCAAGCTTTAAGCTTCCTTATGACAAATTGGGTTATTGAGTATATTAATTCATGAGATTGAGTTGTTGCAATGAGTCTTGATATTTCCTCAAAGTTATTGATGTTTTCATGATTCAATGAACTGATACATTTTGATATTGAAAAAGATTGATTTGATATAAGTCCAGTTAGGAATCCATAAATTGATTATGATTTTATAAATGAGATAAAGATTTGATTTGGTCTTCATAATTGACCCTTGTGATGTTTGTGGTGGATTTGCTAATGCGTTCTGAGCTTGTGTCTAGGAGTAGTATTTACCACCGAGCAGGAAATGTGGTATTTCCTTGAAACGACGTGCCACCATAGGATTGATATTGATAATTGTGGGCTAGAGGCTGAGTCTGTGATTGTGATCACTAAATTGAGGTTATACTCCCTAGCACGAGTACGACGCCCCTGCCAATATAGGATTCTCTCCTCAGGAGGGTAAAATGTTGGACTCCATGTAGCTCACATAGTTTATGTTGGTTAGAAGAACCTCCCATGTCCATAAGAGTTGAGATTCTTGAATTATCGAGTCACTCTGAATCTTGAGTTGAAGAGTTGAGTTGTTTATGATGATTCATGAGGTTTTTATCATATGATTTATTAACTAAGAGATCATGAAAAACATGTTTCAATCTAACTCAAGCCAAGTGAGCCATCATTGTACACATGCATATTTTCATGAAATTGATGATGATATTTACATTTTTCCATGCACCTCCACATACTCAGTACATTCAAAAGTGCTGACCCACACATTTTTCCTATGGGATACAGTTTCTCATAATGTAGTTTCAGGTATTCAGCGGCAGCCGCATTAGCGATATTCTAGTGCCTCAACTACGTTCCTTCAGTGGTGAGTTTTCATGGTTCGAGGACTGTGTCTATAATTTTGGTGATATCATTCTATTGTTATGGCTTTCAAGACTGTTTGATTCAGTTGGAGGTTTGTCCCAATGGCTCCTTGATTTTGATGAATAGAGTCTTTGTCAGACTAGACAGTGGTATGTTCAGACATACAATATATTTTGCATGTATAGTCAAGTTTTATCTAGTATTTCTCTTGAACCCGATGTGGTATATCTCTTTGTTGTGTATGACTACTGTTGAATTTTCTTGAGGTAGTGTCTGGCTCTAAGGGTTAGCTTGGGGCTACGTGTAGCCCTAAGCACCGTCTGACCTCTCGGGATGGAAATTTCAGGGTATTATAGTATTTCTCTATGGTAAAGGTCCATCTCAAATCTTTCATGTTAGTTGATCGGATTCTGAAATATAATTTTTCTATCAATTGTTTATTTTCTTTGACATTGACTATTTGATTATATTGTTTCCATTTTGTTTAGTCTACAAATTGAACTGATCCTTAATTTAAATATTGCTTCATCGTTTACTTTATAATTTTGCTTTCACAAAATAAAACATTTTTTACTTTGAAGTAGAATTTTTGTCTATTGAACTCACAAAATAAACATCTATGGATGTTGGCATTTTCAAATTCATATGAATTATGCAAGTATTAGTGTTTAGTAAAATTCTAATATCATTTATAAACTTAAATTTATTAGTATTAATAAAGGTTATTTTTTATTTTTTATGAAGGAGTGAATATTTTTGAAGAATTCTAGACGAAAATTATTCTTCTATATTAAATGTTTTATACTACTATAAGATCATTGGCAACGTCATTAAATATAAATTGTCTTTACAATAGTTTGAAGCCTTAAGAAAAATATATGTTGGTTATTATGTTACTGAAAAGAAAGCTAAATCTTATCGTACAGGATGTCAATTAAGGATAAGAATTGAATTGCAAAAGTATATAAAAATTCTAGAAATATACCTTTGCAGATTACAATGAATGCACTGTGTAATTTTGAGGCATATTTATAGTTATTCTACTTTGAAGGATATATAAGAGTAGGTCAAAATAGAAATTAGAGTTAAGGAATAACACTAGAATATCAGACGTTTCTAAAGAAAGAAACCCCAGATATATTGTTTACACTATAATGCCTATAATTGTGTTATATAGAACTTTTGGTAATTATATTAAAGATTCAATTGCACTTGACTTGTTAGATGATGATTAATAAAGGATTAGAACCATAAGCAGGACACGTATAGGAACCAATTGTAGGTGCAATACCTAATGTTTTAAACTCGGCTTCATAATAGTCCTAGCTTTAAGAAGACCGAGAATTATTTCAAAGAAAGTAGGATTCCATGATAAAAAAATTTTGGGAAAAAGGGATGGTAATATTAATATATATGCATTTAAAATCTAGGGGGATGCCCCAATAGTAGGGATAAGAGGATTATCGGTCTAGACCACAGTTCGGTCAAATATGTTAACATCTGATTAATTAAAATTTCTTACAAAGGTCATTCCTGAATTATATCTTTCCAATACTTGTAGTATGAAATCAGGGGACGTTTTAGCACTTTTGGGGTTCCAAAAAAGTTTCCACAAGCTGCATGCTTCAAAGGGCTATTTGCTACTACATTTTTCTCTCTAAAGATGTGTCGCAGATTTAGATGTCCCAATTCCTGTGTGGCACCTTTTAAGACTACGCCTTTCTGATGCTTAAAAAGAAAATGAAATGCATCATTAAGACCCCAATATTAAATATAAATCACTTTAGTATGGGTCTTCATGGGTTGAGGACATTTTTAGACTTTGGAAATGCCAATGCATCACGAAATGGGGATTCCACGGTAGACCCGAGTCGCGAATAGCCCTGCTATAATCTACTGCTTGGGGTTCGCCCCTAAATCTTGAGGTTCGTGATAAGGTTCTACCTACGAACCCTGAGGTTCCTGATAGGGTTCTATTCATGAACCCTGAGGTTTATAATGGGGTTCAACCCACGAATCCTGTGGTTCGTAATAGGGTTTAGGCCGCAAATCTCATCCTCGTACATCAAAATTGTTCTAATTGTGTAATATTTTAAGGGAATTACATTCTTTTCACAACCTTATGTCATTCCTACTCCCTTATGTATTAATTTAGAGACTTAAAAATATTTTACTCCTTATTAAATCCCTAATCATCATTTTAAAAGTAAGAGAGGAGAAACCTACCTAGCGCTTGAGAATTCTACGTTTCAAGGATAAATTTTACACTACATTCTATCTATTTTAAAGTATGTAGAACTTTCCTATAACTCATGGGATAAATTATGCTTTCTTTATGGATTTAAAAGTATAATTATGTATATGCATAAGTATGATATTTTAGAATTAACTTAGGAGCACATTCTATCTATTTTAAAGTATGTAGAACTTTCCTATTACTCATGGGATAAATTATGTTTTCTTTATGGATTTAAAATTATAATTATGTATATTAATAAGTATGATATTTTAGAATTGAATTAGGAGCAAGATTTATGATATTCTCTCTCATGATGAAATTATTTGGCTTAAAATATTATAGGTTGTTCAAATGCATGATTAAAGGTTTGAGTTAAATGTTTCTCTATCAATGGTGAATTTTATGTTTCAAGAGGCGGTTTTGTATTAGGTTCTAAAAGCTCATTTATAATTAAATAGAAGAGTTCATGTGATTTATCTAAGAGATGGCCACCATATGATAATGCCTTGAAAAAGAAATGTTTTTGCACAAGTTTTCATATAATATTTGAAAAAAGATCTCTCATGTGGTGTTTGAATCCTTTGGTAGTCATTAACATATTTTGAATGAAAAGCGCTATAAACATGACATGATATGTTATGGCTTGCAAGTCTAGTGTAAGACCCCACAAAAATATTGCGTTCAAATTCAGCTAGTTTGGCTCCTTAAAGCTCAATATAAGGTCCAAAACTTAGAAAATTTTAGCTAAGTTTTCAACACTTAGTCTCATTTTAGACATTAGAAATTTAGATATTTATTTGACGACCTTTTCGACCTCCATTTTTCAACTTTTAAAATGTGTTGCGATGGGGCAATGTCGTAGTACATCTAGGGTGAGTTTAGAAATTTTAGGGTGAAGCGTAAGGGCATGTTTGGGTGCCCAAATAGTAGCTCAGGGCAATCTGGCCGCACCGCCTAGGATAGAGCACCGCTCTAAGCAAGGCGCCGCCCTGGCTAAAGAAGAGGACTAGCTGGGCGTCTTCCTACATCTGCGATGGGTTCCCAGTTTTTCAGTATTCCACCTCCATAATTTTAAGTGAATTTTGGTACTTTTTCACCCATATATAAGCTCCCAAACACATGATTACATTTCAAAAAAAATAAAATATACTTCTTTTCTTCAATTGCTCTCAAGAACAAGAGCAAGGGTTTCAATTTGAAGATCTAAATCAAAGAGCTTTCACCGTTAACTTTCACGGATATATCAATTAAAGTATGCGTTGTGTTCATCCACGGATTCCTTTCATCCGTGGAGATCAAGAATTAAGTTTTAAATAACACATAGTGATTTTCTTGTTGTGCTTGGATTATGTTCATGTTGATAGTTGTTCTTAATATTTCAAGACGGTGTCTTGATGACTTTTCATGAAGTATGTGAGTTTGTTAATTGAAAATCTATGAATTTGGGTAGTTTTAGGTTGTTAAATTGATTAATAGACCTATGCTCAAAGTTGTACATGCAAGCTGTTCGATAAAATTCCTAGAATGATGAAGATCAAGTTTCATGACTCAATAGTTCTTAAATGAGAAGTCTATGTTACCCCTCATGATTAAACAAAATTTCCCTATGCTATTATTGTGTATTGATTGTTGTGTATATAATGTTTATGATACTGAAGTCATGCTAGTATGTACAGGTTATACGCATTTCCTTCCATAATCAAGAATTTGATAACTATGTGAAGCATGAAATCCCCTATTTATGGCATTATGAATTATGAACCCTATTCCTATGATCAAGAAGTGTCATGTGTGTTAGTTTCCTTCCATCAAGTCCTAGGGGTACTTGTACCCAAAAAATATACTTGTGTGCCTAGATCCAAGTCAAATTTTCATGATATCCTCAGTCAAGCCATGTTCCATAAAACTCAGTAAGTTAGGTGACTCAGAAAATATCATAAATCTCATGATCTCTGTCAATTACCAGATATCAGTAGTATTTCGTCAGTTAATGAAATTCAGTAACTCAGTCCATGTATAGTCAGTAAATTATGTTCAGTCTCTTCAGATGGGAGGAGGAATTAGCACCGAGCAAACCCAAGGATGGGAACACACACTGTCACATGAGGGTGTAATTCTTAGCAGTCAACATTGTGTTCCAGAACTATGTAGCCAGCATATGTTGAGACATCAACACGGTCAGATGAAGGTTGATAAGGTAGATAAGCACTATCAGACGAGGGCCCCACTATTCTCTTTTGAGGACATTGTCAGATGAGGGTTACCCAAAGTTTGTCCTTACTAGTGGTGCGGTATTGACACCCTTCAAATTAGTGCACAAATCGGACCCCATCTTAGCTATTATAACATACTTGGGAAAATTAGTTAGCTCAGTTTTAGTATCAGTCTCAGTAAAAGAACTCAGATAGTTCTTCAGATTTTAGGACTATTAGATACAGTCAACTCAGATACAGTATTGAACTCAGATAGTTCCATTAGATTAAGGACTGTCAGATACAGTTCCTCATGCTATTAGTTATATCAGTTATTAGTACATTATGTCAGCTGTATTAAGATCTAGTAATCATGTATTCATTGTATCGGTATCAATTATCACATCTCATGCATGTATTCTCACGCTCATGACAGTCAGTTAGTTATTATTATTGTTATGCATATAAACCCCATGAATTCAGCCTGCTTAATTTGTATACTCAGTACATTCCCACGTACTATCGTCTTTTCGCTATGGTATTTCTTTTATTTTACACCATAAGTTTAGAGACACGACTTCTAGATCAGCAGCAGCAGTAGCTTTCAAGTATTCAGAGTTTTAGCAGTGAGTCCTTATTCTCTGAGGACATTATTTTATTTTAGCATTTTAGTTCAGTTTTCAGTCGATATAGTTAGTTGGGGACATATCCCATCAACTCCTTATTCAGATTATTCAGATAGTAGAGGCTTTCAGACTATATGCAGACTAGATTTAAGACTTCAGTATTTTTAGTTTTGTTTAGGGTATTCTATTACCCTACCCAGGTGTTATATCCTTCAGATTATGTTAAGTATTGAACCTTATGGCCTTTTAGTGCATGTTTCTACATTATTATGTTATATTATGCAGTGTACAAGTACAGATATTAGTCATGGGTTAACTTGTGGTCCCTCTGGGTCATAAGAACTATGTAGCATTCCGATTTAGAAAAATAGGACATTACAAACTTGGCATCAGAGACAAGTTCAATAGAGTCCTAGGAAATCTGAAATCAACATCTAGTAGAGTCTTGTACATGGGTGTATTTTGTGCCACATATATGTAGAGGAGGCTATAAGATATTTTAGGAGCAATTTTCCTTCTTTTAGTATTCATGTCATTCCAGTGAGCATAATCTCAAGTCAATCTCAGTCTAATCTTCTCCTTCTCTTTATTTCAGAAAATGCCTCCCATGAGAAGGAATCAGTCAGCACCTCAGCCTAAAGAACCTTTGGGCGATCATGTTTCTCATGTTGAGTTCAGGACCGCATTCACCACTCTTTCTCAGTCAGTCACTGCCCAGAATGAATGATCAGCTATCATTCTAGCCAATCGAGTGGCCAATTCAGCTGTAGTTAGGATTTGGTACTTTACCCGAATAAACCCTCCATCCTTTTTTGGGTCTAAGATAGACGAAGAACCTCGGGAATTCATTGATCAAATTATAAAAGAAACAAATATCATAGGGGTGACTACTGTTGAGAGTGTGAAGTTAGCCATATATCTGTTACAGAATGTGGCTCATACTTGGTACAAGTAGTGGAAGTCTGAAAGGGTAGATAATGCAAGTCCTATAAAGTGGGAGGAATTTATCACGACTTTCTTAGATAGATTCTCTCCCTAAGAGCTGAGGAAGGTAAAGGTTATAGAGTTTAACAACCTTAGGCAGGGCAATATGATGGTGAAAGAGTATTCTTTAAGGTTTACTCAATTAGCCAGATATGCCCTTCATGTGGTTGCAGACAACAGAGCTAAGATGAGTAAGTTCGTTTCAGGGGTAAATGACAACATGGTAAATAATTGTAGGTCTGCGATGTTGAATAGTGACATGACTTTAGCCATTCTTTAACTTATGCTCAGCAGATAGAGGAGCAGAAAGTTAGAGTGAGGGAGAAGCAGAATAAGAGACGAAGGTCAGGAAATTTCAACTTTGCTCAGCCTAAATCAGAAAAAGGAAACCATTCTTAATTTCATCCTAAGCCATTAGTTCCAGCTCCTTCTTCAGCCACTGCTCTAGCTCGTAAGTTCAGAGATCGATTTCTAGGCTCTAAATCTCAAGGCAGTGTCAGTATTGCTTGAACTAATTCCCTATGTCAGACTTATGGTAAGAACTATAAGGGTGCTTTTAAATCTGGTGGCAACATCTATTGCAATTGTGGCAAGGCAGGCCACAAAGTCAGATATTTTCAATGTTGGATTATCAGGGTTAGCAGAAATATACCGAAGCTCAGTTCGGTTACCCAAGCTAGTAGGGTGCCACTTCTAGTGCTATTAGTGCGCAACGCCTAAATAGACTTTATTCTCTTAAGACCCGATAAGATTAGGAAAATTATCCTGATGTCATTACTGTTATGTTACAAATCTTTTATGTTTACGTTAATGCTTTGCTAGATCCAGGTGTTTCCTTGTATTTTGTTACTCCTTATATCGCATATGATTTTGGAGTCAGTCCCAAAACTCTAGCAGATCTCTATTAAGTCTCTACCCTAGTGGATAAAACTATTTAAGCTTGGACTTCCCGATTATGATAGTTTAAAAAGTCATTTCAGCAGATTTAGCCGAGTTAGAGATCACAGAATTTGATGTCATTCCCGACATGGATTGGCTTTATTATTACTATGCCATAGTCGACTACAGAAACCTAATAGTTCACTTTTAGTTTCCAAATGAGACCATCTTAGTGTGGAAGGGTGATACTTCATCTTTCAGGGGTCAGCTTATTTCCTACCTTTGAGCAAGGAAAATGATATCTAAGGGATATGTTTACCATCTCATTCATGTTAAGGAATCTGGTTTCGAGTCTCCCGGTCTTGAATTAGTCCTAATGATTAATGAATATTCAGATGTCTTTCCCAAATATCTTTTAGGCATTCCTCCCGAGAGAAAAATAGACTTTGATATTGATCAACTCCGAGATACTCAGCCTCTCTCTATTCTGCCATACATAATGGAACCAGAAAAACTCAAGGAACAGAAAGAATTGTTGAAGGATCTCTTAGACAAGGTATTCATCAAACCCTATATATCCCCGTGGGGTGTACCAGTCTTATTCATGCACAATAAAGATGGTTCTCTCAGGATGTCCATAGATTATCGTCAGCTCAATAAATTCATGATCAAGAACAAGTATCCACTTCCCAGAATTGATGACTTTTTTGACCAACATCAGGGTGCCAGTTATTTCTATAAAATAGACCTCAGATCAGGCCACTATCAGCTCAAAGTTAGAGTATGTGACATTTCGAAGACAACTTTTCATACTCAGTATGGTCACTTCAAATTCTTAGTCAAGTCCTTTGGTCTTACCAATGCCCCTACAGATTTCATGGAACTGATGAATCGAGTGCTCAAGCAATTCTTGGACATGTTTGTGATAGTCCTTATAGATGATATCCTTTTTTACTCCTGCAGTGAGGAAGATCATTCAGACCATCTCAGAATTGTTCTTTAGACTCTGAAAGATCATCAGTTATTAACCAAATTTAGTAAGCATTAATTTTTGTTAAGGTTGGTAGCATTACTTGTCCATATCATTTCAGGTGATGGCATTACAGTAGATCCTCAAAAGACCAAAGTGGTAAAAAAAAGGCCATGCCACGTATCTCCATCAAATATAAGGAGTTTGTTGGGTTTGGCTGGCTATTACATACGGTTTATTGAGGGATTTTCTTCTATTTAATCCCCCTATTTGAAGATTGACTCAGAAGAAGGTCAAGTTTCAGTGGTCACATCCTTGCGAGAAGAGTTTTTAGGAGTTGAAAACTTAACTCACCTCAGCCCCAATTCTAGCATTACTAGATGGTTCAGATGGGTTTGTGGTGTATTGTGATGGATCCAAAATAGGTTTAGGTTGTGTACTCATGCAGCATACTAAGATCATAGCCTATGCCTCCAGATAGTTAAAGCCCCATGAGAAGAATTATCCTACTCATAATATTAAGTTAGCAGCCATAGTATTCGCCTTGAATATTTTAAGGCATTATCTCTATGGAATTTATATAGATGTCATCATTGATCATAAGAGTCTCCAGTATGTCTTTTACCATAAAGATTTCAATCATCATTAGAGATGGTGGTTAGAGCTCTTAAAGGATTATGACATGAGTTTCCTTTATAATCCGGGAAAGGCCAACATTATGGCCGATGCTCTCAGTAGACTCTCTATGGGTAGTGTTGCTTATTTTGAGGACAGTAAAAAAAAGTTAGCTTAGGAAGTTCATCTGCTTTCCAGACTAGGAGTTCGCTTAGTCGATTCTTCAGAGAGGGTGTATGTGTTTAGAGTAGTTTAGAATCATCTCTAGTTTCCGATGTGAAAGAAAAGCAAGACAGGAATCCTATACTTGTCAAGCTAAAAGGGTTTGTCAGTGCACAGAAAGTAGAGGTTTTCTCCCAAGGGGGAGATAGTTTTCTTCGTTATCAAGGTTGTATATGTGTTCCAAGTATAGATGACTTGAGGAAGCAAATTCTTGTAGAAGCATATGGTGCACGATACACTATTCATCTAGGGGCTACTAAGATGTACCGTGACTTACGGGAGATCTATTAGTGGAGTGAGATAAAGAAAGATGTTGAAATGTTTATGGCTAAGTTCACTACATGTCAGCAAGTTATGATAGAGTATTAGAAGTCTGGTGTTCCATGCAGGAGTTCACATTCCTAATTGGAAGTGGGAAGAAGTGAACATGGACTTCGTGATGGGTTTACCTCGAACTCATCATCAGTATAATTTTTGTTTCGTTCATAGTGGAAAGAATGACTAAATCAGGCCATTTTCTTCCAGTTCATATCGCTTATTCAGCCAAAGCTTACGCCAAACTCTACATTAGGGAGTTGGTTATATTACATAGTGTTTCATTATCCATCATCTCAAATAGAGGTACTAAGCTTACCTCTCACTTCTGGAAAGCATTTTGAAAGGTTCTTGGTACCCAAGTTTATCTTAGTACATCTTTTCATCCTTAGACAGATGGTCAAGCAGAAAGGACAATTCAGACTCTAGAAAATATGCTAAGGATGTGTGCAATTGATTTCAAGGGAAGTTGGGATGACTACTTCCCTTTGATTGAATTTACATACAAAAATAACTATCATTGTTGTATTCAGATGGATCCATTAGCAGATCATTATGGTAGGAGTTGTAGGTCTTTAATCGATTGGTTCAAATTTAGGGAGGCCTCAATCATAGGGCCTGACTTAATATTAAATGCCTTAAAGAAACTTCAGTTGATCAACAAAAGACTCTAGGCTGCGTAGAGACGACAAAAGTCTTATGGAGATGTTCATAGAAAGGAGCTTGAGATTGAGATTGGTGATTATTTCTATCTAAAGATCTCTCATATGAAGGGAGTGAAGCATTTTGGCAAGAAGGGAAAGATCAGTCCCCAAAATGTTGGTCCCTTCAAGATTCTCTAGCGATTAGGCAAGGTAGCTTATGACCTTGAATTACCTTTAAATCTAGCCTTAGTTCATCCATTCTGTCATGTCTCTTAGCTCAAGAAGTGCATAGGCAACCCATCAGTCGTAGTCCCTATTCAACGTATTGATGTTCAAAACAATGATGTCCTTCAAGTCAAAGTTCTTTGGCAAAATCAGTCTGTTGAGGGAGCTACTTGGGAAGCTGTAGCAGACATGCGTACCAAGTATCCTCATCTCTTTTCCGCCAATCCATAGCATGCTCAAGATAACAGTTCTCCTTAAGCTTATTCATCTTCACGTTCAGTATTCAGTGCAACTTGGTATTTAGTTTCATGCACATGTTTCATCACAAATTTGTTATTAAGTGCCATTGCATATTCAGTCATGCATACATCTATCAGTCTAGTATATAATAATGCATCAGATATGCATTCATAAATAAGTTACACATGCATCACCTATGCATGTTTAGTATGGTATATTCTGTTTATTAGTCATGTCAGCCTGAGATCATGTTTCAATCATTCATGTTCAATTTATGATTAAATTATTGTTTCCCCTCTCAGTTAGTCTCATTCGAGGATAATGTTCTCAAGGAAGAGATACTGTAAGACCCCGCAAAAAAATTGCATTGAAATTCAACTCATTTTTCTCCTTCAAGCTCAATATAAGGTACAACACTTTGAAAATTTTAGCTAAGTGTTCAATACTTAGTATATGTTTAGACCTCCATACTCTGGGGATTTATTTGATGACCTTTCTGACCTCTATTTTCAAATTTTCAAGTTATGTTGCAATGGGGCATGGTCGTCGTACATCCTGGGTGAGTTTGGGAATTTTTGGAGTAGCATAAGGGCATGTTTGGGTGACCAATCTAGAAGCTCAGGGAGATCTACCCACACTGTGCAGGCTAGAGCACCGCTCTAAGGAAGTTGCCACCATGGCTAGAGCGGAGGACCAGGAGGGGATTGCCCTTCAACTCTGGTGGGTGCCCATTTTTTCAGTATTTCTACCTCCGTGTTTTTAAGGGCATTTTCGTCCTTTTCTACCAATTATAAGCTCCCAAACACGTGATTAAAGCTCAAAAACACCAAAATATACTTCTTTTCATCAATTTCTCTCAAGAACAAGAGCAAGGGTTTCAATGTGAAGATCCAAATCCAAGAACTTTCGCGGATATTTCAATTAAGCCATGCGTAGTATTCATCCTTTGATTCCTTTCATCAGTAGGGTCAACTAATTATGTTTTCAATAACGTATGATGATTTTCTTATTGTGATTTGATCATGTTCATATTGATACTTGTTGTTTATGTTTCAAGACAGTGTCTTGATAACTTTTTATGAAGTATATGAGTTTGGTGATTGAAAACCTATGAATTTGGGTAGTTTTAGGTTTCTAAATTGATAAAGACTCCTTTGCTGAAAGTTGTGCATGCTAGTTGTTCGATAAAATCCCTAGAATGATGAATATCATGTTTCATGACTCAATAGTGCATAAATAACAAGTCTATGTTACCCCTCATGATTCAATACAATTTCCCCATGCTATTGTTGTGTATGCAATGTTCGTGATATTGAAGTCATGCATGTGAGTACATGTTATACGCATTTCCTTCCATGATCAAGAATATGATAACCATGTGAAGCATGAAATCCCCTATTTATGGCATTATGAATTATGAACCCTATTCCTATGATCAAAAAGTGTCATGCGCGTTAGTTTCCTTCCATCGAGTCATAGGGGTACTTGTACCCAAAAGATATAGTTGTGTGCTAAGAGCCAAGTGTCGTTTTGATGATATCCTCAGTCAAGCCATGTTCCATAGAACTCAGTCAGTCAGGGGACTCAGGAAATTTTAGAAATCTCATGATCTAAGTCAATTACCAGATAGCAGTAGTATTTCGCCATTCAATGCAATTCAGTAACTCAGTCCATGTAAAGTCAGTAAATCATGTTTAGTCTCTTTAGATGGGAGTAGTAATTTGCACCGAGCAAACCCAAGAATGTGAACAAACACTGTCAGATAAGGGTGTGATTCTTAGCAGTCATCCCTATATTCCAGAACTCTGTAGCCAGCATAGGTTAATGCATAAACACTATGATATAATGGTTGATTAGGTGGATAAGAACTATTAAATAAGGGCCCTACCGTTCCCTTTTGGGGACACTCTCAGATAAGAGTTACCCATAGTTTGTGTTTACCAGTGGTGCGGTATTGACACACTTCCAATCAGGGCACAGATTAGACCCTAGCTCAGATATTATAGTGCACTTGGGGCATGTCGGCTAATTAACTACATTCCACAGTTTCAATTTCAGTCTCAGTAAAAGAAATCAAATAGTTTTTCAGATTTCAGTACTGTCACATACGGTCAACTTTGATAAAGTATGAAACTCAGATAGTTCCACTAGATTTAGGACTGTCAGATACAATCACTCATATTATCAATTATATCAGTTATCATTACCTCATGTCAGTAGTATTTAGATCCAGTAATCATGCATTCACGATATCAGTATCAATTATCATATCTTATGCATGTATTCTCATGCTCATGATAGTCAGTTAGTTATTATCATTGTTCATGCATATAAACCCTATGAATTCAGCCTACCTCACTTGAATACTCAGTTCCTTACCACATGCTATTGTATTTGTGCTATGGTGTTTCTTTTATTTTACACCATAGTTTCAGAAACACGACTTATAGATCAACATTCATAGCATTCTAGTATTTAGATTTTTATCAAGGAGTCCTCATTCTCTGAGGATGTGATTTTATTCTATCATTTTAGTTCAGTTTTCAGTTGACAGAGTTAGTTGGGGACATGTCCCTTCAACAACTTTTTCAGATTATTCGAATAGTAGAGGCTTTCAGACTATATACAGACTATATTTCATAGTTCAGTATTTTGAGTTTTGTTTTGGGTATTCTATTACCCCACGCAAATGTTATATCATTCAGATTATGTTCAGTATTGACACTTATGGCCTTTTAGTTCATGTTTTTACATTATTATATTATATTATTGATAACGCTCAATCTTCAGCTCTCGTGGGAGTGTAAAGCGGTCGTTAGCAAATATAGAATCCAACTTGGGTCGGGTATCGATCCCTCAGGGAATAGCTTGGTCAACAAGTAAGCAACTATTACTAGACTTTTAGTACAAGTCTCGTAAAAAAGGGGGGAGTCTTGTCGTGCAAGTAATGTAAACAAAGTATTAAAGTAAAAGCTGAAAATAGCAAACTAAAAATAGAGAATGTTTAGTATGTTGTAAAACAATGAGAATTGAGGAGTTAGGGTTATGTCCACCTTCTAAGTTATACGTCTCTATTGACTATGAGTGTGTTGAATCCAGACATGCATGTGCTTATACAGAATTGTATTTGATGGTAAATCCAGGCGTCTTTCGACCTATTCGAGGATTATTTCACTTTAACTCTTTCGAGCATAAAGTGTGTCTAACGGTACGAATTCTCCAAGAGGTTAATCCAGTTATGGCACTAACTTTTTAATAGGGGATGGGACCCTACTACTTTGACATTATCTCTTTTCTAGATAGCTAACCTTTCTTTCAAACAATTTAAATGTTATACTGGCGTATTCTTGCGTTTGCAACCACAAAGAATTTAGATTAAGATGAAGAGAAGAAGATATAAGCAGCATACGTGTCACGAACTCACAAACTCACAGTAATTGATAGTATCTCATTCGGCTTCCATAACCCCAACAGAGATGTTTAGTTACCCATGAGTGCGAAGGAAATCACAGTTGACATTGTTGTTATACCACAATAATGATTTCACGTTTAGCACAAGAGTGGTAGGCGTTAGGCGTGATTTCTTGCAAAGTAACGTTTCTCTTGTTGCGGAAAGTAAGAATAGATGAATAGAAGAAGAAAAATAGAATTAATGGAAAGATTCAGAGTTGAAAAATTAAAAGTAGTAGTGAATGGTGAATGATAGAATGTATTATGAATTATTTAAAAGTAGAATGTATTGAAAATCTCTAGCAGAATAGGGTATTTATAATACCCATATCCTATTCCTACTAAGCTAATGAAATACTTAACCAAGTCCTACTAAGCTAATGAAATACTTAACCCAATTGTACTAGGTTAATGTATCATTATCCTAATCCTAATAAATTACTGCATTATTATCCTAATCCTAATAGGTTACTGCTGGTCCCCAAAGTCTTTACAAATGCTGTTTTAGCCCGGGACAGGTTTCCCATGCATCATTTTTGGTCCTTAGGCATCCAAGACTCCCTTTTCTCCTTTCGTGAAGCTTTATTTGGCGTCAAGTTATCCATAAAATGCTGAATTTTGCCTTATTTATACCTGAAACTTTGCTAATCATGTTCTTTAGCTCACTTACAGGAAAAAGGACTAAAAATGCATGAAATATATAATTTGTTCTCAAAACTAGGCTACAATATGGGCAAAATATAGCACCATAGGCGTGTAAATTCACCTATCATCAACACCCCACACTTGAAGCTTTGTTCGTCCTCGAACAAAATATCATGTCCTTCTAAACAGTAACTTAGGGTTTCACAGCAACAACTTAAAATATTCGTCAAGACAAGCATAACAATCATTAACAAAGAGTAGTTTTCTGCTCATTAGTAGAAACAATTCAACCTCCAACATATACTCGCGATGGTGGTTAATTCACATTCAACGGTTAAGGTACAAAGAATCATACACGAATACCCAAAACTCATCAACCATGTGTGTCTCACAAGATCTTACCCATAATCACTCACAAGTATAGCATATTTTTCAAACATGGGTATCAAAATATCCTTGCTCTCTCTGTCACAAAGAATTCATGTGTAGCAACTGATGACCATAGGCTTTCCCTTAGTGTAATGCTCCACTAAATGTCAGAATGCTAGGCTTAGGATCAAGTAGGTCTTTTGATGGTTGTAATGTAGGCTAAGGGACGGGTAGGACTATTTTGGCCAGAAATAATGACTAATTTCCTAAGCACTTTAATACATCACATTGTATCATTAACACTTTTCTTTCAAACAACCTTTCTATGTTCTTTTATTATACCACCCTTTTTCTCCTATTTTTTTTTTCAATTTTAAACATGACTATCTTTTCAGTTTTCCTTTCCCCTTTTTTTTTCATAACATACCTCTTATGATAGCACTTTTCTTTTTCATAACAAATTCAAGCACCCATACATTCTCAAGCGTCATACTTACCCAATTTTCCTCTTATTTTGTCGCATGACTTTACACTTTAAAGCACTTAGGAATTTGGATCGAATTATGGTCATGAAAAAATAAATTAGGCTTACATAGGAGGCTGTCAAAGAAAATAGGCTAAAGGCTCAAAAGGGTGTAACTAGGATGATGTCCATGGGTAGGTAAAAAGAAGGTAAACAAGTATAGGTTGCCAAAGAAATGCCTAAATCATCTCCTAAACTTGCACTCTTTATTTTAGCTTGGCACACATACCAGGCAAGTTCTAGCATCAACCACAAACATAGAATATACTATTATCTCACACACACAAGGCACATGGTCAACTTTATTGGGAGTAATATAGACTCTTAACCGAACAAGTGAAGGAATTAAACCAAACAATATCACATAGTGAGTCAATATTAGAGCCTAAACGTCTCAATAGTCATGATTTTAGCACATACTCTTGTTATAATCTCATGCTGCGTATTAGAATAATTTCATGCGAAGCTAAGTTAAAACAAAAAATTTAAAGTAAACAAACATAGATGCGAATAGAGAAGTATAGCCATGCAATACTACCACCCCACACTTAAACGGGACACTGCCCTTAGTGGAAAATAAATACGAAGAACCCGATCAGTCGGACTCCTCCTAAATGTCGGGGGTCATACCCCCTTCGTCGGAATCATCATATGAGTCGTCGTCATTAGAATTCTTCTCCACATCAGAGTCTGGCATGCGTCGATCATCATCGGTCGGCACATCATCAGCTAGAGGTTCCCCAAAGTATGTACCGACTCCACACATCTCCCTTGCATGCATATTCATTGGATAGTCATGGTCCAGCTGTTGGAGCTTTGCAGCAGTTGGAACAGACCACCGCTCATAATTGTGAACCGTGTCATGCCATAAAGATGACGGATGAAACTCTCATCTTGAGCATGTCTCTCCGCAGTAGTAAGGTTGATGCCATGTGTTGTTTCAGCATCTTTGACCTTTGTGAGGTCAACCTTCTTCGGGTTATGTGGGAGTTTATGATCAGCTGGTTCCTCTTTGATGCCCTCCTTCCGCAAGATTGCAGTCAACAGATTGCCAAAAGTGAAGTGGGACCGCTTGTGTAGTCTGGCTTTCCGCATTGTAGAACGAATGATTGCCCCAATCGTGATAGGGATATTCGTCATCAAGGCGTAAACCAGGCACATTCTATCTCTTGTTATCTTGGTGTACTGGGTCCCAGGAATAAGGCAAGAGTTGACAATACGCAACCATATTCTTGTTTCCCAATTCAAAGGAGCGTAGGAGAAAGTGTTGTGTCGTCCGGTGTCTTTTTGTCTGCTCCACCTTGCCATGGATCTACTTCCACAAAGTGTGTGTAGAATTGGTCTATAAGGAGGTCTGATGTACAGCTCTTTGAATGGTGCTGGATCGACTGAAGGCAAGACAAGAAAGGAGTTGATCAAATCCGCATTGAGTTGTAAAACTTGGCCTCGAATCTTGACTTCGCTGCCTGTGGTTTTTAGCGACCAATTAGAATAAAATTACCTTGTTAAATCAAGATTACATTCTCCCATGTCGCGGAAGATGAAATCCAGATTTAATGCCATGATTTTCGCCAACATGCGCGGCTCCTTTTTCGCTAGGCTATCCTTGTTGATCAAGTCCACAAGAACATATATTCTTTCCTTGTTGTTCCTATACCATTCCTTGGCTTCCTCCTCAAGAACCCATTTTATTCCAAACATGCGGCGTAGTAATTGCATTGAGGATGATTCTACTTGGTCCTTGCGACCTCTTTTCTTGCCCTTTTGGGAAGTGGTCGCCTTGTCTTGTTTTGCTTTAGGAGACATTGTACCTGAGACTTAAACATTATTCATGTTAGCATTAACTCAATAGATACAATATATAAACAAGCCATAGGGGTACCACCCCACACTTAGTTTTGTTGATACAATTTAGTGAAGTGAAAGTGGTTGACTACTTAGACTTCGTCGACATACATTTTAGGAGCTATATTCCTACAAGAATATCAGAGATGTATCACTTCTTGCAACCATTGCAATACTTTTCATGTTAGGTATAACAATATTACTATATAGGGATTACA
Organism: Capsicum baccatum var. pendulum; assembly: GCA_030864225.1. Lineage (NCBI taxonomy): Eukaryota > Viridiplantae > Streptophyta > Magnoliopsida > Solanales > Solanaceae > Capsicum > Capsicum baccatum. The sequence goes on from CM061550.1 coordinate 44,521,266, forward strand.
TCATGGTATAGTTTATATCAATAATCATAACCTCCTATGTCGGTAGGTAACTATAAGTCTTATTCCGATGAACAGGATATTCTAACATGTAAGTATTCAAGTGACAAGATTATGCAATGTTCATGACTATAGCAATTCTGGCAGTAGTGTGACAATGCACCAAAATAAAATTCAAGTCGAAAACAAGTTACGATAATCCTAACGTATATGTTCACTGACTTGATTGTGTATCAACAAATCAAACATCTTCACATCACCAATACTTCTTCAAGATTTAGCAATTTATAATAGACATAGCAACGTAGTACTTACGAAAAATAGATGAAGAATAAAAGAGTACTTACGTTATTGAAGCCTTTGGAGATGTTCTTGTGAAGTGGGAGAGCAAAAAGAAGAATTTTGAGATGTTTTGGAGAGCATGTGCGGCACCTAGGTCAAGTTTCCAATGTGTTTATGTTTCAAGACTAAGTCCCCTTTATATGGGAAAAGAATGGGTCGGGTTTTGACCCATTTAAAATCGGTTTTGGAGACAAAAAGTGACCATAGGCGGCGCCTTTAGCTTTGCCTATGCATGGTATAGGCGGCGCCTAATGCAAAGCATTTGCTAGCATAGGCAGCGCCTAGTGCAATACGTTTAGTTACCATAGGCGGCGCCTTTAGCATTGCATATGAGATTCTGACACCAAATGCTTTAGCATAGGCGGCGCCTATGCTATGGCATACTTGAGCATGGGCGGCGCCTATGCCTTTGCACACTAGATTCCGAGACCTTGGGCTATAGTATAGGCTTTACCTTGTTCGTGCCTAGTTTTACCTAGGCATATCCTTGCTCGATACCTATTTTGTCATGAGCAATGCTCAATCCATAGCCTTATGCATCTCTACTCCGAACTTACCACCTTTACCATGCAATACGTCCAAATCGTCATTTGAAACCAATCTACTCGTTGAATACCTCTTGCACCTACATTTGCTCACAACCAATGAAAACGATTAGTACGATGGGTTGCCTTCCATCAAGAGCCTTAGTTCTGGTCGTGGCACGACTCTTATTTTTGGATTTTCATTTATCAAATGCAAAACACGAAAAAAAAAATACGATCAACTATAAATGATGGGTTGCCTCCCATCTAGAGCCTTATTTATTGTCGTGGCACGACATGGTTACCTCGAGTACTTATAATTAGTCGAGATAGCTTATGGCCATATAACTTATCGAATCAAGAGGACCGATGTAAGGTTTAACACGTTGGCCATTCACCTTGAAGACAACTACTCCAGACGAGTAGACTTGGATAACTTTGTATGGACCAGACCACTTGGATTTTAACTTACCTGGGAATAACATCAATCTGGAATTGAAGAGAAGTACCATATCATCCTTTTAAAAGTTTCGTCGAACAATCCGCTGATCATGATACTTCTTCATCCGCTCCTTGTATAGGTCTGATCTCTCATAGGCATGAAGACGGAATTCATCCATATCGTTCAGCTGCTCCAATCTCAGATTCATTGCATCATCCCAATTTAAATTCAATTGCTTTAATGCCCATAATGCTTTATGCTCGATCTTAATGGGTAAGTGACAAGCCTTCCCATAAACTAGTGGATAAGGGGACATGCCAATGGGTGTTTTGAATGCAGTCCTGTACGCCCATAGTGCATCGTCCAGCATCCGTGACCAATCCTTCCTATTAGCATTTACCGTCTTTGCAAGGATTTGCTTGATCTCTCGGTTGGAAACCTCTATCTGGCCGCTAGTATGTCGGTGATAAGGTGTGGCTAGCTTATATTGCTTGACACCATATTTGGCCAACACGGATTTGAATAGCTTGTTGTAGAAGTGATACCCTCCATCACTTATAATAGTACGAGGCACTCCAAAGAGAGAGAAGATATTCCTCTTTAAGAATGCTACAACACGCTTTCCCTCATTGTCGGCCAACGCTACAGCTTCAACCTATTTCGAGACATAATCTACAACAACTAGGATGTACTTTATTCCAAACGAATTAACGAATGGACCCATAAAATCAATACCCCATAAATCAAAGAGCTCAACTTCAAGAATTTTAGACATAGGCATCTCATGGTGTTTCGAAATAGCACCTTGTCTTTGGCATTGCTCGCATCTTCTAACAAAGTCGTAGGCATCTCTAAATATCGAAGGCCAATAATATCAACTATGCAATACCTTTCTTGCTGTCCAATTACCTGTGTTATGTCCACCAACTTGGGATGTGTGGCATGCTTCCAAAATAGTCGGCACCTCTACATGGGATATACATCGTCGGATAACACCATACGCGTAACATCGAAACAAATATGGATCATCCCAATAGTAGTGTTGTACATCATGCATAAACTTCCTCTTTTGATGGTAAGATAAGTTTGCATGTATCACATTACTCACCACAAAATTTGCAAAGTCGGCATACCATGGTAACCTTTCCGTTATCTTCGCTAAGATCTCCTCATCAGGGAATGCATCATCAATCTCGATTTTAGGCTGCGCTACATGCTCATTCTCGAGTCTAGATAGATGATCAGCCACTTGGTTCTTGTAACCTCTTCTATCTTTAACCTCAAAATCAAATTCTTGCAGCAGCAAAACCCATCGAATTAGTCTTGGTTTTGCATCCTTCTTTGTCATTAGGTACCTAAGAGCTGTATGGTCTATATGAATGATCACCTTCATACCCAATAGGTAGGCACGAAACTTCTCAAACGCATACACAACCGCTAGGAGCTCTTGTTCAGTAACAGGGTAGTTCCTTTGTGCTTTATTTAGGACCTTACTCGCATAATAGATAGGATGAAATATATTCTCCTTTCTCTGACCAAGCACAGCACCAACGGCTACACCACTAGCATCACACATGACTTCGAACGGGAGAGACCAATCTGGTGCTAATAGGGGCTTCAATGAGTTTTCCTTTGAGTCATTCGAATGCCATCAAGCAATCTTCATTGAAGTCAAACTTTGCATCTTTCTCCAATAGTTTGCACAATGGACTAGCAATTTTGGAGAAGTATTTGATGAACCGTCGATAGAAAACTGCATGATCGAGGAAACTACGAACACCTTTCACCGAAATTGGAGGTGGTAGCTTCTCAATAACTTCAATTTTTGCTCGATCAACCTCAATCCCACTTTCAGAGATTTTGTGCCCAAGAACGATTCCTTCTTTTACCATGAAGTGGCACTTCTCCCAATTTAGCACTAGGTTGAATTCTACATATCTTTGATATGCCATGCTTAGGTTTTCCAAGCACGCTTCAAAAGACTCACCAACAACTGAAAATTCATCCATAAATACCTCCAAAGTGTCTTCAACCATATCAAAAAAAATAGACATCATACAGCATTGAAAGGTGGTTGGTGCGTTACATAACCCGAATGGCATACGTTTGAAGTCAAACGTACCATATGAGCATGTAAACGTTGTCTTGTCTTGGTCTTCAGGGGCAATACAAATCTGATTATAGCCTGAATAACCATCTAGGAAATAAAACCATTCTTTCCCCGCTAATCGATCTAGCATTTGGTCCATGAATGGCATTGGAAAGTGATCTTTGAGCGTCCAAGAATTCAACTTTTGGTAGTCCATGCATACTCTCCATCCAGTGACGGGTCTGAGTGAAATAAGCTCGTTCTTCGCATTCGTGACCACCATCATGCCTTCTTTCTTGGGAACACATTGTACCAGGCTTACCCATGTACTGTCAGAGATTGGATACACAACTCCTGCATCCAACCACTTGATGATTTCTTTCTTCACCACTTCTTGCATAGGTGGTTTTAGACGCCTTTGATGCTCAATGGTGGGTGTGCAATTTTATTCAAGCTGAATCTTATGTGTACAAATTCCAGGTGGAATACCAATAATATCCGCAATGGTCTATCCAATGGCTCTAATGTACTTCCGTAAAATGGCAATGAGAGCTGCAACTTGTTCCTCACCCAAATCTTCTACCACAATAACTGGAAGTGTGTTTCCACTTCCTAAGAATGCATACTTTAAATGACTTGGAAGCTCCTTTAATTCTAACGCGGGTGGCTCTTCAATAGATGGCTTAGATGGTGGTGTGGGTCGATTCTTGAGATCAAGGTCCAGCTTCTTGGGAGCATAACGATATGTCCCTAATCCTGATATAGAACAAATAGCTTCTTCACTATTTTCAGCATCCTTACTCTCTCCATTCATGAGCACAACTGCCAAAGGGTCATCAATAATTTGCTCTTCTTCAAGTAATTCTTTCTCATCATCAAAGAAAACATCAGCCACCGAAAATACACTAAGATCTTTGGGTTGTTTTATTGATTTGCAAACATCAAAGCGAACTACTTCGTCATTTATTCGAAATGAAAGCTCATTGGCTCTCAAATCAATGAGCACACTCCCTGTAGCAAGGAAAGGGTGCCCCAAGATTATGGGAACTTCTGAGTCTGCCTCACAATCCAAAATAACAATGTCTGCCGAAAAGATGAATGAAGAAACCTTTACCAATACATCACATAAAATACGAACAGGTCATTTTACCGACCTATCCGCCATGACGAGCCTCATATTGGTGGGAGTAGGATCATCCAACCCCAACTTCTTATAGATAGATAATGGCATCAAATTGATTCTGGCTCTTAAGTCGCATAATGCTTTGGCAAAATTCAAAGATCCAACGGTGCAAGGAATAGTGAAAGCTCCGAGGTCGGCCTTCTTCTGAACTATTGATCGGGTAGCGATTGCGCTGCAGTGATGAACATCATCTTTCAACTCATAGCTTGCTGCCCGCTTCCTTGTCAACAGATCCTTCATAAAGTTTGCATACCCAGGCATTTGTTCAAGTGCCTCCACCAATGGAACATTAATGGTCAGCTACTTCAACATAGTCATGAATTTGCTGAACTTTGTATCATCCGCCACCTTCTTCAATCGTTGAGGAAAAGGTGGTTATGGGTATGGAATTGTTCTCTCCACGGATTTCTTCTCCTCTTGCTTCCGTTTTTCAGCTTTTTCAGGTTGCATGTTGTTGGAATTGACGTCATAGATGATAGGATTAGTTGCTACGACATCTTCTCCTTTTGTTTTTTCATCAATGTCCACTACTTCGTCATCCACTTGCTTTCTTTTTGCAGAAGGTTTCAGCACCTTACCACTTCGATTAGTAATGGCCATGCATGATCCATCATTCCTTGGGTTTTGCACAGTATTGCTCGGAAAAGTGTCGGCCTTTCTTTGATTGAGTGATGCTGAAAGTTGGCTCAATTGCTGCTCTATTTGCTTGATTGAAGTGGAATGAGAATGAACTAATTGTTTCATAGAGGACAAATCATTGACTATCTCTGTTACTCCCGTGCTCCTTGCTTCCACTCCTTTCAATATTTTAGCTATCATATCTTCCATACTTCCAGAACTAGATGTGGTGGCGTCACGTCTTCCAGGGGAACGTACAAACCACTCTTTTCATTCTTGTTCTTCCAACTACCTTGGTCCTTGTTTCCAGATTTATCATAATAGTTCCAACCTTGGTTTCCTTGGGTATTCCCACGGAAACCCCCCTGATTGTTCAAGTAGTTGGCCTCTTCTTCAGAATCAGATTTGTCTCTTTCTTTTAACGCAACAGCTTTTACTTTTTTGGTCTTCCCTGATAATAGATGCTTTGTAAGAAGATCCACTTGGGTTTTCATGCGCGCCATATCTTGATAACGTTCTTCTTCTCTTCTCCTCTTCTCCTTTGGTCTGCAGTCATGCCAATAGATAAAGTGGGGCTTGCTACCTCAAAATCCCTGGTATGCCAAGCTCTACTTTGCTTCATCATACGATCTAGCATATTGCTTGCTTGACCAAAGGTGAGGTCCATGAATGATTCTCCAGCTGCATTATCCACCACTGGTTTAGTTATTGAATTCAAGGCTCTGTATAGTATCTCCATTAGGTGAACATTAGTCATGTGATGGTTTGGGCACCTCGCTAGCTTTGTCTCGAACCTCTCCCATGTTTCATGAAGGGCTTCAGTTGGAAGCTGACGAAAGTTGCTAATTTCATCTCTCAATTATGCTCTTTTGGATGGCGGAAAGAATATTTCTAGGAAAGCGTCTCTCAATTGCCTCCAATTTGTAATAGAATCAGGAGTCAGCCCATTCAACCATAAAGTTGTCTCCCCAGATAGAGACAATAGAAATAGACGTAATAGAATTGCTTTCTGACCAACACCAGGATTGTCAAACGACTTGCATGTAGAAATAAAGTTGATGAGATGCATAATCGGATCATCGCCTGCTAGTCCACCAAATATTCCCTTGAGTTGCAATAACTGAATCATGGTGCTTGTGATGTTGAACTTGGCTCCGGGCGCTAATGGTGGAGGAATAATTGGTCCTGTGGCTCCGGATCCATCAAGATCATCATCATCGTCGTCGAAAGCTGGTTGCATGGGTTGGAGATCATAGATAAACCGAGCTTGACGACCTCTTCTGTTGGCAGGTGTTGCGATTTCAGCATGCATTGGGTTTAGTAATTCGTCATCACCTAAATCCTCATCATCAGGATTTGTTGCTCGCCTAGGGTTATCAATGTTTTGTTGGTGTACTTGGGCTGCGGTAAGAGCAGCTAGCCTCGCCTGCTCCTATTGAGCAGCCATTCTTTCGATATCCGTTTGTACCTCCATTCTGCCAATTCGTTGTGGTTCAGGATTGATAGGTAATAACGGTTGACCAGAACTTCTAGTATGGGGCATGCACTGAATAAAAACCTGCAGTAAACAAAAACAACAAATAAAAGTAAACGTACGAGAATCTTTGACCAAAGGGTATAGTAACTATCACGAACTTAATTGACACTTGTATTCCCCGGCAATGGCACTAATTTTTGATAACACTCAATCTATAGCTCTCGTGGGAGTGTAAAGAGGTCGTTAGCATATATAGAACCCAACCTGGGTTGGGTATCGATCCCTCAGGAAATAGATTGGTCAACAAGTAAGCAACTATTACTAGACTTTTAGTGCAAGTCTCGTAAAAAAGGGGGGAGTCTTGTCGTGCAAGTAATGTAATCAAAGTATTAAAGTAAAAGATGAAAATAGCAAACTAAAAAGAAATAATGTTTAGTATGTTGTAAAACAATGAGAATTGAGGAGTTGGGGTTATGTCCACCTTCTGAGTTATAAGTCTCTATTGACTATGAGTGTGTTGAATCCAGACATGCATGTGCTTATAGATAATTGTATTCGATGGTATATGCAGGCGTCTTTCGACCTATTCAAGAATTATTTCACTTTAACTCTTTCGAGCTTAAAGCATGTCTAACGGTACGAATTCTCCAAGAGGTTTATCCAGTTATGACACTAACTTTTTAATAGGGGATGGGACCCTACTACCTTGACATTATCTCTTATCCAGACAGATTACCTTTCTTTCAAACAAGTTAAATGTTATACTGGCGTATTCTTGCGTTTGCAACCACAAAGAATTTAGATTAAGATGAAGAGAATAATCATATAAGCAGCATACGTGTCAGGATTTCACAAACTCACAGTAATAGATAGTATCTCATTCAGCTTCCATAACCCCAACAGAGAAGTTTAGTTACCCTTGAGTGAGAAGGAAATCACAGTTGACATTGTTGTTGTTGTACCACAATAATGATTTCACGTTTAGCACAAGAGTGGTAGGCGTTAGGCGTGATTTATTGCAACGTAACGTTTCTCTTGTTGAGAAAATTAAGAATAGATGAATAGAAGAAGAAAAATAGAATTAATGGAAAGATTCGTAGTTGAAAAATTAAAAGTAGTAGTGAATGGTGAATGATAGAATGTATGATGAATTATTTAAAAGTAGAATGTATTAAAAATCTCTAGCAGAATAGGGTATCTATAATACCCATATCCTATTCCTACTAATCTAATGAAATACTTAATCAAATCCTACTAAGCTAATGAAATACTTAACCCAATTGTACTAGGTTAATGTATCATTATCCTAATCCTAATAAATTACTGCATTCTTATCCTAATCCTAATAGGTTACTGCTGGTCCCCAAAGTCTTCAGAAATGCTGTTTTAGCCCGAGATAGGTTTCCATGCATCATATTTGGTTCTTAGGCGTCCAAGACTCCCTTTTCTCCTTTGGTGAAGCTTTCTTTGGCGTCAAGTTATCCATAAAATGCTGAATTCTGCCTCATTTATACCTGAAACTTTGCTAATCATGTTCGTTAGCTCACTTACAGGAAAAAGGACTAAAAGTGAATGAAATATATAATTTGTTCTCAAAACTAGGCTACAATATGGGCAAAATAGAGCACCATAGGCGTGTAAATTCGCCTATCATCAATTATATTGTGTACAGGTACAGAAATTAGTCATGGGTTAGCTTGTGGTTCCTTGGGGTCATAAGCTTTGTGTAGCATTTCAATTTAGAAAATTGGGGCATTACATCTAGGTATGATGATACCTATCATGAAATGCACTTAATATGAAGGAAATGAAGGTTATAAATATGAAGAATGGTTTTAAAAGACTAAAATGAGTCTTAAAGAAGAATAAATAGAAAATAGAGACGACGCGAGTTTAGATAACCCATAAACAGTGTTTTACCGACATGAGTTTGATGTTGGGTTATCCCAAAATGGTAATAATTAAAGCATACAATAACAAAAAATTCTGATACTTGCCAGGAACTTAGATTTAACGATTTTCTGCTTAACTAATAGAGGACCCATATAGCTCGTGGGCGATAAGGTCGAGATTCCATCTGGCTTGAGGTAAAACAAAGAATTTTGTTTATGTCTTATCAGCTTGATCATCGCTTGTATTGTTATTATGCCTACGTGTACTAATTTCTATTATTTTAAATTTTTTTCATAATGCTCCTAATTATTATATATAAAATATACGGTAATTTTTGATTGTTCGGTATATCAATACATTCTAAGTACTGACCGTCCTCATGGCGGATGCATTGTCTCATAATTTAGGTTTTGAGGCACAACCCTGTGGTTAAGATCAATAGTAGATTACTTTTGGAAATTTAGAGTCGGTGAGCCTCCCTTACTTCGGAAGGCAGTTCTATCCATATGTAGTTTTCATTATGTTTCATGGTTCGGCCAGGGACTTGTCCCGACATAGACAGACTAGTGTTTCAGTAGAGGCTTCATAGACTGGTTTAGACTGGATTTGGGTTTTTATGGATTGATGTCATGATATACTAAAATTGATTATGAATATTTACATGTTTAAATTTTTTGTCCGCATTTCTTTTGGTATGAATAATGCTTATGATAATATGCTAAGGCCTTTCTCAGTCCATTATGGTTTGGGATACCTATCATAACCAAGGACCTAGCTTGGATTGTGACAAGCTTGGTATCAAAACATGGTTCAGGGTCCCAGGGTATTTAGAAATCCATGTCAAGAAGAGTCCATATTTATGGGTGTATAGCGCGCCATATATATATAAGGTGAAATCTAGGAGGTGTTTAGGAATGTTTTATGTTTTTTCATGTTCTAGTTCGTGTTGTAGGGTTGTAACACTCCGAAGATCGTACCCAAAATGCTACACGGTGCTCATGACCCCAAAGGACCACGAGCTACCCCATGACTGATATTTGTACCCGAACACCGCATAATATCATGTAAAATATGGAAATAATAGACTAAAACATTCCATAAGGTTAAAATTGGATAAAACATGATATCTAAGAGTACGGTATTTCAAAACCAAAACATGAACTAAAATAAACTATCTGAACATACTGTAGTTTTGAAAGCCTCTAACTGATTGAACTGTCTTAATAAGGAGTTGATGGGACATGTCCCCCAACTAACTCCATCTACAAAAAGCTAAGTAGAATAATAAAGTAATAATAATTCCCTCAAAGAATGAGGACTTACTACTTACCCTGATTGTTGAGACTAAAATACTACTAGTGCTCTGGAGCACGTACTTCTGAACGTATGGTATAAAACACCATAGCGCAACTGCGTTAGTACGATTGAATGTACTAGTATGTATGTAAGGTAGGATGAATAAGGAGGGTTCAAATTCATAAACAATACTAACTGACTATATAACATGAACGTGAGAATACATGCATGAACAAATGACTGTAGTTGGATTCATGATGATAATGATTATTGAGCCTGAATACTGATAACTTGAGTTACTGATAACTGATCCTAAGCGAATGTATCTGATAGTCTAGGTTCTGATGGAACTATCTGAGTTCCATACTTTTTGAGTTGACTATATCTTATTGTCCTAAATTCTATAGAACTATATGATTTCTATTACTGAGACTGAGACTAAAATTGTAACTATGGGAAATAGTCATCTAACCGACATGCCCTAAATATGCAATATAGATAAATTGGGTTCCAATCTGTAACCCTAATTAGAAGGGTATCAATACCGCTCCACCTGTAAGCACAATCTATGAGTGACCCTCAACTGGCAGGTACTCAAAGGAGAACAGCGGGAACCCTCAACTGGAAGGTAAGCCACCTCATCAACCCTCAACTAGCAGGTAATATATCTCAAACTATGCTGGCCATATAGTTCTGGAATGCAAGGATTGCTTCTAAGAATCACACCCACTATTGGCAGGTGAGTTCCTTCCCATCCTCGTATTTACTTGGTGTTAAATCCTACTCCTATCTGAATAGACACTAAACATGATTAACTAAACTGGACTGATTTAACTGAGTTCCATTGACTGATGAAATACTACTGAAATTAGTGAATTACTGATTATTCCTGAGTCACTTGGCTAACTAAGTTCTATTGACCATGGCTTGAATGAGAGTATCATGAAAACATGACACTGGCACTAGTCACACAGCTAAGTTGTCAAATACAAGCACCCTCATTACTCGATAGAAGGAAACTAACAAGGCATGGCATTCTTGGGTACATGACCAACATCAACAATCCACAATATAATAAGTTGGGGATTTCATGAGGCACATGGGTTTCATAAACTTACACATGGTATGAATACGTATAATAAGAATCATAATTTCATACTCTAACATCATGAGTATTCCAACAAATATCTACATTACACATCAATAGCAGGGGAATCATTTTGATATAAGGGTAAGACATGCATTTATCATATGGGTTACAATTGAACTACAATACACAATTTCTATCCTCTTAGGCTTTTTATGATATGGGTTTTATGAAAAACACAGTGATTTCACCTTTAAATCCTATAATCAAAATCTCATGAACATAATTAACCCACAACAAAATATTCATAATGCATGATTTTAAAAAATGATTCTTGAACTTCATGGATGAAAGGATTACTGTAATGAACACTATGCATACCGTGGATGGAAAATTCCTGAAAACAAATTGTGAAATTCTTTAAATTGAATCCCCAACTAAAAACCCTAACTTGTTCTTAAGAGTAATGGAGAGAAACTACTATAATTTTGATGAAATATAGCTGAATTATGTATTTTTGGGCTTATATTGGGGTGGAAATTGACCCTTTTGCCCTTGAGAACGCGATCATTTAATGATAGAAAAAGAACTGGGTGTCGATACTATAAGCGATGTGGCACATTTATGGCTACACTGTGATACTCGATACGTCTCACCATGATCACATACAGCCTTAGAAGTTTTGGCTCTAGTAGCCTGCATAAATGTTGACCAACGTGATTGGCAATGCGGTGTGCCAAGATCGCATTGGTTAACTATTTTGGGACTCGAAACATGATTTAAAAGTTTTTAAAAAATTTCAAAACTTGTTCGGGAACACCTATTGACCTTCCTGATCATGAACATTATGATGGCAAGACGAGATTGCCAACTTTCAAAGGCCAGAATAGGCTAAGTCTATGAACTTGGTTAGAATTTTGCAAGTATGGAACCCCTTGACAAGCCTAAAGGACTGAATTAAGCTTAAATGTTTTGTCTGGTCTTACAATATCTCCCCCTTGAGAACATTCATCCTCGAATGAGACTGACTGAGAGGGAAGAAGAGATAAACTGACGTAAATACTTAACAAGGGAAACTAAAACAATATTCCATGACTGAAATAACTGATAACTTAACACACCATACTTAACATACATATCTGATGCATATGTACCTGATTCATGAATAAATGGCCGAGTGTCCTGATGAATTGAGTTTCTCACAATGAGAATGCATATCTGACACATAATTATATAATTGAACTGATACATGAATGCATGACAGAATATGCAAAGGTATTTAATACCATGTTTACAATGGAATTCTGAATATGTAATACCCCGTATATTTCTAAACTAGAAAATGAACTATTGTCCCTAAATATGAAACCTCCTATACTATGATTCATATTTATGTACATGAATTAGGATGAGTATCCTAGTGATAATAGAGCTTACGATGTATTAATCATGTTCATAAGAGTCACTTAGAGTAAGTCGAGCTAATAACTTTTGAATCCACCATGTTTTCATGTGTGATTTCATATCGCTCATCTTTGAAACCAAATAACTTAGTTTGTAGGTGGTAGTTTTTAATATCTATACCCTTCAAATTGTAGATAATTCAATAATCTTTCCATTCATACCAAATTCTCCTAAAATGGACACTCGACGAAGAAGTTATGGCGATTTAAAGTTTCAGCAACGTCATTTTAACCAGCGACACATCACGCCATAAGACAAAATGACATTCATCAATTTCCAGTGTCTCTCTGCATTTCCAGCACATCACAGTGAGTTTCCAGGTCACAAATGGGTGGGAATGTGATGTTTGTGCATCACATTGGGGGCCCAAATTTAGTCATTTTCTTCGAAATTAAATGACGCATCTAGAGGGGTATTTGGGTCATCTTTCCACCCCTATATAAGTTCCAAACAAGGGATTGAGGCCCCAAATTGGCTTTATACATTACTTTTTCTAAAAATTCACTCAAGAACAACCAAGAACAAGTCTAGGGTTCAGTTGGGGGTTTTAAATTCCAATCTTATTTCACTACTATCTTCATGGATTATTAATCTAAGGTATGCATAGTGTTCATCTATGGATCCAATCCGTTCATAGAGCTCAAGACCCATGTTTTAAATGCTATTTTGTGAACTTTTTGTGGTGATATGAGCATACACATATTAAAGATTGTTGTTTAAATTTTAAGATGATATAAGGTGTTTTCATGGAATATATATAGTTGTTAGTTGAAAACTATGAACTTCAGATGGTGTAATATGGTGCAAGTTTTGAAACACACCTATGCCTTAAAGAATGCATGCTAGGTGTTTGATAAAATCTTGGTATGGTAGTAATTTATGTTTACATGGTTCCATGATATCTAAATGACAAGTATGTGTAAGCTATATACTTAAATATGAATTCTGTGCTGTTGATGTGTTGTTATTGTTGTGGTATGAAGTATGTATGATAATAGATATGTATAATATGCACATGAAATATATCCATGCAATCCTTACAATGTTTAAGATGTTGAATAACTACATGAAGTATAAGATCCTCTACTTATGATATTATTAATTGTGGACTCCAATCTTGTGAGTAAGTCATGTCATATGTCTCAGTTTTCTTCTATCGAGTCTTGGGGGTATTCATACTCAAAAAATATAGCTGTGTGACTAGATCTATGTCTTTTTGTCCCAATAATCTATGTCAAGCTATAATCTATAGAACTTGGTCAGTCATGTGACTTAGGAAACCTCAGAAGTCTCATGATCTCAGTTAACTCTTAAATAGTAGTACTATTCCATCAGTCAACGAAAGTCAGTTAATCAGTCCATGTATAGTGAGTTAAATTATGTTCAGTCTCTTCAGATGGAAGTATATGTTAGCACCAAGTGAACCCAAGAATGGGAACTCATCTTTTAGTTTAGTGTGTAATTCTTAGCAGTCATCCTTGTGTCCTAGAATTATGTAGCCAGCATAGTTTGAGACAAGTTAACCTGTAATATTAGGGTTGATGAGGTGGATTAACCTGTTAGTACAGGGTTCCCACCGCTCTTATTTCGAGTACCTGCCAGCTAAGGGTCAGTCACAACTGTCCTTACTAGTGGTGCGGTATTGACACCCCTTCAATCGGGGAAGAGATTGGACCCTAGCTTAGCCATAATGGCATACATAAGGTATGTGGGTTAAACAACTACCTCCCATATTTTTAAAATCAGTTTCAGTGAAAAAACTCAGATAGTTCTTTAGATATCAGTATACTAGGACTGTTAGATACTGTCCAAATCTATTATAGCACAGAACTTGAAAGTTCCATCAGATTCAAGAATGTCAGACGCAGTTGCCCATGCTATTAAAACTACAGTTTCAGCCATGTCAGTTATCAATAAAGTATGTATGAGCGTACATATTTAGCTATCATGTACTCACGATCTTAGTTACTATGTATGTAAGTTTGAACTTTTATGTTCATATCAGTTAGTCAGTTATCATTATTCATGCATGTAAACCCTTTGCATTAGCCTACCTCACTCGTATACTTAGTACTCTAGTTGTACTGATGCATTGGAGCTATGGTGATTTCTTTTTATGTTACACCATAGGTTCAGAGGCACGAGTTCCACACAAGCAGTAGCAGCTACATTCCAGTATACAGAGTTGCAGTGACTCCTGTTTATTCGAGGATGATATGATATTATTTTATTTTATTTATTATTTTAGCTCAGTTTTGCTAGACGGAGTTAGTTGGAGACATGTTCCTCAACTCCTTATTCAGGCATATTTAGGGTCTTTAAGATTTAGTTCAGATTTGATTAAGTTTTCAGTTGTTTTGGGTATCTTTCACCCACACAGATGTTACTATTTTATAGATTCTTTATTCAGTTTAACCTTATGGCCTAGTTGTTCATGTTTTCCGCATTATTACATTATATATTGCAGTGCACAGGTACAGATATTAGTCATGGGTTAGGTTATGGTTCTTCAGGGTCATAAGCATCGTGTAACATTTAAGTTCAGAAAATCGAGGTGTTACCATCATGGTATCAGAGCCTAAGGTTAAAAAGAGTCATAGGAAGTCTGAAAGTCACATCTACTAGAGTCTTGTGCATGGGTGTGTTGCGCGTATTTAGGAACAGTTTCCCTTGTTTCAGTATTCATGTAGTTCCAGTGAGCAAAATCTCAAGTTAAACTCTCAGTCTAATCCATTCTTCTCTTTTTTTAGAATATGGCCACAAAGAGAAGAAACCAGTCAGCTCCTCAGCCCGAAGATCCTTTGGGCGAACATATCTCTCATGTAGAGTTTAGAGACGCATTCACCATACTTGATCAGTCTATGGATGCCCAAAATGAATGGCCACCAGTTATTTCGGCCAATCCAGTGGCCAATTCCACAGCAGCTAGAATTCAGGACTTTGCTCGAATGAACCGTCTATCTTTGTTTTGGTCTAAATCAGATGAAGAACCTCAGGAATTCATTGACCAAGTCCAGAAAGTCATTCATATTATGGGAGTTACTTCTATTTAAAGTGCTGAGTTAGCCGCATTCCAATTATAGGATGTTGCTCATTCTTGGTATAAATAGTAGAAGTCTGAGAGGGTAGACGATGCAGGTAATATTAAGTGGGAGGAATTTGTCATGGCTTTATTGGATAGATTCTTTCCCCAAGAGATAAGAGAGGCCAAAGTTCTCGATTTCATCAACCTCAGGCAGGGAAATATGATGGTTAGAGAGTATTCTCATAGATTTACTCAACTAGCCAGTTATGCCCCTCATGTGGTTGCAGACAACAGGGTTAAGATGAGAAAGTTTGTGTCTGGGGTGAATGATAGAATGGTAAATGAGTGTAGATTTGTGATACTAAACAACGATATGAATTTAGCCAGACTCATAACCCATACCCAGCAAATAGAAGAGCAGAAGGTTAGGACTAGGAAGAGATATAACAAGAGAGCAAGGTCTAGCAATCTTAGTTTTGCTCTACCTAAATGAGAGGGAGGAAATCATTAACGGTTTCATCCCAAGTCATCGGCTCTAGCTCATTATTCCTCCAGTGTTCCAGGTCCTTTCTCCACCAATTTCCAAGTGCTAAAATTCAGAGATGGCAATAAAGATAGAGCACCAGGCTGTAAATCTTAGGGCAGTGTTAGTAGTGCCCGAACAAATCCCCTACATCATACTTATGGTAAGAACCACATGGGTATTTGCAGAGCCGGTAATGATGTATGTTTGGGTTGTGGAAAGAAAGGCCATCGGATTAGAGAGTGTCCTCAGCCAGGTCCTCAGGGTTAGCAGAACCGTTCCACAGCTCAGTTCGGTAGCCCAAACTAGTAAGGTACCACTTCCAGTTCTACTAGTGGGAAACGCCCAAACAGTCTCTATTCTCTTCAGACCAAACAGGATCAGGGAAATTCTTCTGAAGTCGTTACTGGTGCGTGACATATTTTCCATGTTTATGGTTATGCTTTGCTAGACCCAGGTGCATCCTTTTCTTTTGTCACTCTATATATAGAAAGAGATTTTGAAATTAGTCCCAAAATTTTAGCAGAGACTTTTTTAGTCTCTACCTTAGTGGGTAAAACTATCATAGCTCGACGGGTATACAGGAACTTCCCGGTTATGACATTTTAGAAATCCACAACAGCAGATTTAGTCGAGTTAGAGATGACTGACTTTGATGTCATTCTCGGCATGGATTTGCTTCATTCCTTATATAGCACAGTCGACTGGAAAAATAGGATAGATTAGTTTTAGTTCCCAAATAAGCCCATTGTAGAGTGGAAGGGTAGTACTACAACATTCAGGGGTAAGCTTGTTTTCTACCTTTCGGAAACGAAAATGATTTCTAAGAGGTGTGTGCATCATCTCGTGCATGTTAAGGATTCCAGTTTCAAGTCTCCCAGTATTAAATTAGCACCCGTGGTTAATGAATATTTAGATGTCTTTCTCAAAGATCTTCCATGCATTTCTTCCTAAAGGGAAATAGACTTCAGCATAGACTTTCCCCCAGATACTCAGCCTATTTCTATTTTGCCATACATAATGGCACCAGCAAAACTCAAGGAACTGAAAGATCAGTTGAAGGATCTCTTACATAAGAGACTTAGTAGGACCAGTGTATCACTATAGGGTGTACCAGTCTTAATCGTATGCAAGAAAGATAGTTCTCTCAGGATGTGTATGGATTATCGTCATCTCAACAAAGTTACGGTCAAGAACAGGTATCCACTTCTTAGAATAGATTACTTTTTTGACCAACTTAAAGGTTCCAGTTAATTCTCTAAGATAGACCTCAGATCAGGCCATCATCAGCTCAGAGTTAGAGAATTTGACATCCCAAAGAAATCGTTCCTTACGCTGTATGGTCACTTCAAATTTCCTATCATGTCCTTTAGTCTTACTAATGCCCCTACAACTTTCATGGACTTGATGAACCGGGTGTTCAAGCAGTAGTTGGACATGTTTTTCATAGTCATCATAGATGATATTCCGGTCTATTCTTGCACTGAGCATGATCATTCAGGCCATCTCAGAATTGTTCTTCAGACTCTTAGGGATCATCAGTTATTCGCCAAGTTTAGTAAGTGCGAATTTTTGCTCAGATTAGTAGCATTCTTTGGCCATATTATTTCTGGTGATGGCAATAGAGTAGATCCTCAGAAGACTGAAGCACTAAGAAATATTCTTTGCCTTGTATCTACATCAGATATCATGAGTTTCTTGGGTTTGGACGGCTATTAAAAAAGGTTTGTCAAGGGATTTTATTATATTGTATCTCCTATGCCTAGATTAACTCAGAATAAGGTTAATTTTCAATGGTCAAATTCATAGGAGAAGAGTTTTCAAGAGTTAAAGACTCACTTCACCTCAACTACAGTTCTAGCTCTTCCAGATGGATCAGATGGTTTCGTAGTTTTTTGTGATGCATCCAGAGTGGGTTTAGGTTGTGTCCTCATGCAGCATGGTAAGGTCATAGCCTACGCCTTTAGGCAGCTAAATCCCCATGAGAAAAATTATCCTACTCATGATCTTGAGTTAGCAGCTATAGTTTTGCCTTGAAGATTTGAAGAAATCATCTTTACGGAGTTTATGTAGATGTTTTTACAGATCATAAGAGTCTCTAGTATGTCTTTTCTCTGAAAAATCTCAATCTTCATCAGAGAAGGTGGTTAGAGCTCTTGAAAGGTTATGACATGAATGTCCTTTATCCTCCGGGCAAGGCCAATGTTGTGGTCGACGCTTGATGTTGGGCGTATTTATATGTCTAAACGCCATAACTTACCCATGTTTTAGCTAATTTTTGAGGATAAAATACATAAGTCTTGCACTTTTAGTCCATTTTTAAGTAAGTGAGCTGACCTATGTGATTAGGCTGCTTTTCAGGTGCTAATGAAGAAGATTTCAGCAATTTAGGGACCTGTGGACAACAAAGAAAAACTTCACATAAAAGGGAAAGCAGTTTTTGGACTGAATGTGATGCATGGGAACTTTTTCCCTATCAGACTTAGTATTTTTAAATAGTTAAGGATGAAGTAGCAATTTATTAGAGAAGGATGGTATTAAAAACCTTATTGCTGAATTTTTATTGAGGATTCAGATTCTGTAATATTTTGAAAGTAGAAAACGGCTTAGCTTGAGCAACGGAGAGAGAAACACATTCCTCTCTTATTGTCGCTAGTCATCTCCATCGCCGAGATTGTTCTAAGTTTTGGTATGATGATTATGTCTATTTTGATTTCCATTGTATTCATGAGTAGCTAAACTTATTTGTTAGGGTTATGGAAACCTTGTAGTACACTCTCTATTGCTATGGATTTGTGAATTTATGATGTGTAATCCATTATATCATTACTGTCTTCATTATAATTGAATTCTCGTGGTTTCAAATATAGGGAATGCGCCATTATAATGATAACTTGTTCGATAGAAAAGTTACTATTTGGAAAAGAGAGTGTGACGAGAAAATATGATTTCTAACCTCTATTTTACACGTTAATGCCCTAGAAAGATTAACTTCTTGGAGAGTTCGTACAATTTGTTGTACACTTGAGGTTTGAGAGAGCTAAGGTGAATAAATCCTTGATGGTTGAAAAACACTTGGATTTAGAATTAGAACACGACTCTATATAAGTGCATGCCTGTATAAACCCCGCATTACTCATAGTTAATAGAGAAGTAGAAACTACAAGGTGGAAATAACCCTAACTTATCATTCTCCGTGATCAAATATTATTACACATATCTTCTCATTCGTTACATTAATAATATTATTGTGCACTTAAACCAAAACCCCCCGTATCTTTGAACCTTCGATCAATAGTCTAATAAAAATTGTAATACTTAGCGACCATAGTATTCCCTGTGGGATTCGACACCCAACCCAGTTGGGTTCTATATTTGACAACGACCTCTTACACTTTCTAACGAGAGTTGTAATTTCGGCGTATCAAATTTTGGCGCCGTTTTCTGGGGAATATGGTTGTCAACTAAGTTTGTGATAGTTAATAGACCCTTTGGTCAAAGATTCTCAAATTTTACTTTTTTTTTGTTTTTTTCAGGTTTAGTGAATTGCATGCGAAATACACGACGTTCTGGTCAACCATTATTACCTATAAATCCTGAATCACATCTTATTGGCAGGAGCAGGCTAGATTAGCTGCTTTGGCAGCTGCGCAAGTACATGAACAGAATGCTTATAACCCAGGTCAGGCAACAAATCTTAATGATGAGGACCTGGATGATGATGAGTTACTCAATCCAAGGCGTGCAAATGATGTGGTTGCACCTATGAACAGGAATGTCAATAGAAATCATCAAGCTAGAATGAGACCTAAGCGTCGAGCTGTGCAGGTTCCTTTTGATGATGATGATGACGATTTGGATAGGGCTGGTGCCACAGGGGCTATTATTCCTCCGCCCTTGGCACTCGGAGCCAAGTTCAATATCACTAGCACCATGATCCAGCTATTGCAACTCAAAGGGTTATTTGATGAACTTGCAGGCGAAGATCCAAATATGTATCTGATTAATTTTATCTCAACATGTAAATCGTTTGACAATCCAAGGGTTGGACAGAATGTGATCCGGCTGCACTTATTCCCATTGTCTCTGTCTGGAGAGGCAACTCTATGGTTAAACGGGCTAACTCCTAACACTATTACCAATTGGAGGCAACTGAAAGACGCTTTCCTAGAAATATTCTTTCTGCCATCCCAGAGAGCACAATTAAGAGATGAGATAAGAATTTTCAACAACTTCTAACTAAAGCTCTCCACGAAACATGGGAGAGGTTCAAGAAGAAGCTTATGCGTTGTTCAAATCATCAGATGACCAATATCCACTTGATGGAATATTATATAGGGCTTTTAACTCGGTTACTAAGCTAGTAGTTGATAATGCTGTGGGTGGGTCATTCATGGACCTTACTTTTATTGAGGCATGTGATATGCTGGATCGTATAACAAAGCAGAGTAGAGCTTGGCATTCCAGGGATTCTGAGGTAGCAAGATCAACTGTATCTACTGGCATGACAGCAGAACAGAGGCGAAGGAAAAAGGAACGTGACTAGGATATGGCTTACATGAAAATGCAGATGGACGTTCTTACCAAGCATTTATTATCAGGGAAGGCAGGAAAGGTCAAGGCTGTTGCATCACAGGGAAGAGATGACTCCTATTTTGAGGAGGAAGCAAATTACTTGAATAATCAGGGGAGTTTCTAAGGCAATCCCCAAGGAAACCATGTTTGGAACTATTATGAAAAATCCGGATACAAGGACCGAGACCAAGGGAGTTAGAAGAATAAGATTGACAGGAGTGGTTTGTATGTTCCTCCCGGAAATTGTGAAGCTGCTGAATCTAGTTCTGGGAAGATGTCCATGGATGACATGATGGCTAAGGTGTTGAAAGGAGTGGAGGCAGCCAACACGGGAGTAACAGAGGTAAAAAATAATTTGTCCTCAATAAATCAATTGGTTGACTCGCATTCCACAGCAATAAAACAACTGGAATAACAAATGAGTCAACTATCAGCGGCATTCAAATAAAGAAAAGCTGGCACTTTACCTAGTGAAACTTTGAAAAATCCAAGGAATGATGGATCATGTTTGGCTATTAGTACCAGGAGTGGTAGGGTGTTGGAAAATCCATCCAAGGGCAAGCCAGTGGTTGATAATATAGAAGAGAATGTTATTGAAGCAGATTGTGATGATTCTATAGGAGTTGAAAATTAGAATGAGAACGTTAATGATACTAGACCTAGATGTCAGCAGTCTGAAAAAATTAATAATGGGAAGCAAAGTAAAAAGGAAGTGGTGGAGAAAACTTTTCCAAATCCACCACCACCTTTTCCTCAGAAACTGAAGAAAAAGGCTGATGACACTAGGTTCAGTAAATTCATGACCATGCTGAAGCAGCTGACTATTAATGTGCCTTTGGTGGAGGCACTGGAGAAAATACCAGGGTATGCAAAATTCATGAAGGACCTTTTAACAAAGAAAAAGGCAACAAGATATGAACTGGCAGATAATTTTCATCATTGCAGAGCAATTTCCACGAGGTCTTTAGTATGGAAAAAGGCAGATTCGGGTGCTTTCACTATTCCTTGGACGGTGGATCTTTGGATTTTTCTAAGGCGTTATGCAATTTGAGGGCTAGAATTAATTTGATTCCAGTAGACATTTATAGACAGTTGGGGTTGGGGGATCGTACACCAATAAACATGTGGCTCGTAATGACAGATAGGTCGGTAAAATAACCTATTGGTATCTTATATGATGTAGTGAAGGTTTCTACCTTTATTTTTCCTGCAGACTTTGTTATTTTGGATTACGAGGTGGATTTTGAAGTTCTCATAATCTTGGGTCATCCCTTCCTCGCAACAAGAAGTGTGCTTATTGATTTACGAGCAAATGAGCTTTTATTTCGGATGAATGAAGAAGTGGTACATTTTAATGTATGCAAATCAATGAAGCAGCACAAAGATATGAATGTATTCTCTGTAGCTGATGTTTATTATGAGGATGAGAAGGAATTATCTTCACAGAAGCAGCTTACTGCTGAGCCATTGGCTGTTGTGCTTTTGAACTTTGAGCGTGAGGATGTTGAAGAGTACGAAGAAACTATCTGTGCTCTGACAGGAATGTGGTCGTATTGATATACCCCTAAGAAGCTGTACCTTGACCTTAAGAATTGACCTTCACCACCAGTGAAGCCATCCATTGAAGAGCCACCAGTGCTAGAATTGAAAGAGCTACCCAGTTATTAAAGTATGCATTCTTGGGTAGTGGAAATACACTGCCGGTTATTGTTGCTGCTGATTTAGGTGAAGAACAAGTAGAGGCTCTTATCTCTGTTCTGAAGAGGTACTAGAGAGCCATTGGTTGGACTATTGTTGATATAATTGGTATACCTCCTGGCATATGTATGAACAAGATTCAGCTCGAGGAAGATTGCGTGCCCATTATTGAGCATCAGCGTCGTCTAAATCCACCTATGCAAGAGGTGGTGAAGAAAGAAATCATAAAGTGGTTAGATGCAGGGGTGGTGTATCCAATCTTAGACAGTAAATGGGTGAGTCCTATACAATGTGTGCCTAAGAAATGGGTGATGTTAGGCCAAGTTTGGAGGATAAAATATATAATTCCTGTACTTTTAGTCTATTTTCCTGTGAGTGAGATAACCAACATGATTAGCATGTTTTCAGGTATTAATGATTAAGATTTCAGCACTTTGTGGACCTTTGGGCAGCAAAGGAAAACTTCACGTAAGAAGGTAGGCAGCTTTTGGAAGCTTGCGGACTGAATGTGATACATGGAAAATCTGTCCTGGGCAAAATCAGTATTTCTTAATACTTAGGGGTGCAGCAATAACCAAGTAGGACTAGGACAAGGATGTTATAAAAGCCTTATTTGCTGAATTTTTCAGCAAGCATTATTATTATTGATTCTATTTTCTTTTCATTCGACTTTTGGACAATTCACGCTACAATTTTCTGACAGAGAAACACGGCTCTCCTAATAAAAATAGCTAAGAAGAAAAACGTCATCCCTCTTTGATGTTAAAATCATCTCCTCGCAAAGATTATTCTAGCTTTGGTACAATGATGATATTCATTGTGATCTCCGTTACAATCATGAGTAGCTAAAATTCTCTATTAGGGTTATGGAATCCTTGTGATATAATATCTATTGCTACGAGTTTGTGAATTCTTGATGTGTATGCTACTTATATAGCATTATAGCATTAACTTGTTCAAGAGAAAAGTTACATGTTTGGAAAAGAGAGTGTGACAAGGAAATAGGGCTACCAACCCCTGTTTACACGTTAACGCCTTAACCGGATTAACCTCTTGGAGAGTTTGTACCATTAGTATACGCTTTAAGCTCGAGAGAATTAAAGTGAAATATTCCTGGATGGTTGAGAAACACTAGGATTTAACATTAGAATACGAATCTCTAAAAGTGCATGCATGTCTAAATTCTGCATTACTCATAGTTAATAGATACGTAGAACTCATAAGGTGGACATAACCCTAACTTATCATTCTCTGTTATTAAATCTTACTACACAAATTGTTTTATTCGGTACTTTGTGAACATTAATTCACACCATAATTCAATCCCCCCTTTCCATAGAATGTTCGACCAACAGTCTACTAATAGTTGCAATACTTAGTGACCAAGTATTCCCTGTGGGATTCGACACCCACTCCAGTTGGGTTCTATATTTGATAGAGACCTCTTACACTCTTACGAGAGCTGTAGTTTGGGCTTTATCAAATTTTTGCACCATTTCCGTGGAATACAGTTGTCAACTAAGTTTATGATAGTTACTAGACCCTTTGGTCAAAGATTCTCGAATTTTACTTTTCGCCTGTTGTTTTTGTTTTATTCAGGTTTTGTTCAGTGCATGCCAAATACTCAAAGTTCGGGTCAGCCATTATTACCCATAAACCCTGAACCGCAACTCATTGGCAAGATGGAGGCGCAACGAGACATTGAACGAATGGATGCTCAACAGGAACAGGCTAGATTAGCTGCATTAGCTGCTGCTCAAGTGGATCAACAAAATATTGATAACCCAGGGAGAGCAATAACTCCGGATGATGAGGTCCTGGGTGATGATGAGTTACTAAACCCAAGGCATGCTGAAGAGGTGGTGGCACCTGTGAACAAAAAAGATCATCAAGCTAGATTTAGACCTAGATGGGGTCGGTGCCACAGGGGCTATTATTCCTCCACCCTTGGCACCCAGAGTTAAGTTCAATATCACTAGCACCATGATTCAGCTATTGCAACTCTAAGGGTTGTTTGGTGGACTTGCAGGCGATGATCCGAATATGCATCTGATAAATTTTATCTCTACAGACAAGTCATTCGACCATCCAGGAGTTAGATAGAATGCAATTCGGCTACGCTTATTTCCACTGTCTCTATGTAGGGATGCAACTCTATGGTTGAACGGGCTAACTCCTGATTCTATTACTAATTGGAGGCAATTGAAATACGCTTTATTAGAAAGATTCTTTCCGCCATCCAAGAGAGCATAGTTGACAGATTAGATCAGCAATTTTCGATAGATTCCAACTGAAGCTCTCCACGAAACATGGGAGAGTTTCAAGAAGAAGCTTATGCGGTGCCCGAATCATCATATGACCAATGTCCACTTGATTGAGATATTATACAGGTCTTTGAATTCGGTGACTAAGCCACTGGTTGGTAATGCTGCTGGAGGGTCATTCATGGACCTTACTTTTATTCAGGCAAGTGATATGCTAGATCGTATGACAAAGCAGAGTAAAGCTTGGCATACCAGGGATTCTGAGGTAGCAAGCTCTACTGTATCCATTGGCATGACTACAGAACAAAGGCGTAGAGAGGAGGAACATGATCAAGATATGGCGCATATAAAAACGCAGATGGATCTTCTTACCAAGCATTTATTATCAGGTAAGAGATGAATCCGATTCTGAGGAAGAAGCTAACTACTTGAATAATCAGGGGGGTTTACGAGGCAATGCCCAAGGAAACCAAGGTGGTAATTATTATGATAAATCTTGAAATAAGGTTCGTGATCAAGGTAGTTGGAAGAATACGATTGACAGGAGTGGTTTGTATGTTCCTCCTAGAAACCGTGAGGCCGTGGCGTCTGTCTTTGGGACGATGTGCATGGAAGATATGATGGCTAAGCTATTGAAAGGATTTGACATCAATAAATCAAATGGTTGACTCACATTCCACTTCAATAAAACAACTGGAACAACAATTGAGTCAACTTTCAGTGGCATTTAATCAAACAAAAGGCTGTCACTTTACCTAGTGACACTGTGCAAAATCCAAGGAATGACGAATCATGTATGGTTATTACTACCAGAAGTGGTAAGGTGTTGGAGAATCCTTCTAAAGACAAGCAGGTGGTTGATGATATAGCAGATGATGTTGTTGATGCCGAAGAAGTTGAGGTGAGTGTGGATGACGTCACCCCTAGACATATGCAACCTGAAAAGATTGACAGTCAGAAGCAAGATAAAAAGGAAGTGGTGGAGAAAACTATTCCCCTTCCACCACCACCTTTTCCTCAGAGACTGAAGAAAAAATCTGATGATACCAGGTTTAGTAAATTTATGACTATGTTGAAGCAGCTAACTATTAATGTTCCTTTGGTGGAAGCGCTGGAAAAGATGCCTGGGTATGCGAAATTCATGAAGGACCTTTTGACAAAGAAGCGGGCAGCAAGCTATGAGTTCGCAGACAATGTTCATCATTGCAGTGCAATCGCTACAAGATCGCTAGTTCAGAAAAAGGCATATCCTGGTGCTTTCACTATTACTTGCACTATTAGATCTTTGGATTTGGCCAAGGCATTGTGCGATTTGGGAGCTAGCATCAATTTGATGCCACTATCTATTTACGAAAAGTTAGGGTTGGGCGATCCTACACCAACAAATATACGGCTCGTGATGGCAGATAGGTCGGTAAAATGACCTATTGGTAACTTATATAATGTATTGGTAAAGTTCTCTTCCTTCATTTTTCCTGCAGACTTTGTTATTTTGGATTGTGAGGTGGACTCTGAAGCTCCAATAATCTTAGGGCGTCCTTTCCTTGTAACAGGAACTGTGCTTATTGACTTAAGAGCTAATGAGCTTTTATTCCGGATGAATGACGAAGTGGTTCGTTTTGATGTATGCAAATCAATGAAGCAGCCCAAAGATATGAATGTGTTCTCTGTAGCTAATGTGTACTATGTAGATGAGAAATAATTATCTTTAGAAAAGTAGCTTATTGTTGAGCCATTGACGACTGTGCTAATGAATTTTGAGCGTGAGGATGTTGAAGATTATGAAGAAATTATTTGTGCTCTAACAGGAATAGGCTCGTATTCTCATGCTCCTAAGAAGCTGGACCTTGATCTCAAAAATCGACCTACACCACTAGTGAAACCATCCATTGAAGAGCCACCAATGTTAGAATTGAAAGAGCTGCCCAGTCATCTAAAGTATGCGTTCTTGGGAAGTGGAAAGACACTTTCGATTATTGTTGCGGTTGATTTGGGTGAGCAGCAAGTTACAGCTCTCATCTCTGTTCTGAGGAGATACAAGTGAACCATCGGTTGGACTATTGCTGATGTTATTGGTATCCTGCATGGGATATGTATGCACAAGATTCAGCTTGAAGAAAATTGCATACCCACTATTGAGCATTAATGGCATTTGAATCCACCTATGCAAGAGGTGGTGAAGAAAGAAATTATTAAGTGGTTAGATGCAGGGGTAGTGTATCCAATTTCCGACAGTAAATGGGTGAGTCCGGTACAGTGTGTGCCCAAGAAAAGGGGCTTGACGGTAGTTACGAATGAAAAGAATGAGCTAATTCCACTCAGACCTATCATAGGGTGGAGAGTGTGCATGGACTACCGAAAGCTGAATTCGTGGACGCTTTAGGATCACTTCCCAATGCCATTCATGGACCTAATGCTTGATCGATTGGAAGGGAAAGGATGGATTTGTTTCTTAGATGGTTATTCTGGCTATAATCAGATTTGTATTGCTCCCAAAGATGAAGAGAAGACAACGTTTACATGTCCATTGGGTATGTTTACCTTCAAACGCATGCCATTTGGGCTATGTAACACACCCGCCACTTTTCAGCGTTTTATGATGTCCATTTTTTTTATATGGTTGAAGAAACCTTGGAGGTGTTCATGGAAGATTTTTCAGTTGTGGTTGAGTCGTTTGAATCGTGCTTGGCGAACCTAAGTATGACTTTGCAGAGATGTGTTAAATTTAACTTGGTGCTAAATTGGGAGAAGTGCCACTTTATGGTTAAGGAAGGTATTGTTCTTGGGCACAAAGTTTCTTAAGAAGGCATTGAGGTCGATCGAGCTAAGATTGAAGTTATCAAGAAACTACCACCTCCAATTTTTGTAAAAGAAGTTGGTAGTTTCCTTGGTCATGCAGGTTTTTATCGAAGGTTTATTAAAGACTTCTCCAAGATTGCTAGTCCATTATGCAAACTTTTGGAGAAGGATGCAAATTTCAATTTCGGTGAAGATTGCTTGAAGGCATTTGAATGCCTCAAAGGGAAGCTAGTTGATGCTCCTACATTGAATCGCCTGATTGGTCTCTACCATTTGAAGTGATGTGTGATACAAGCGGGGTAGCTTTGGGCGCTGTACTTGGTCAGAGAAGAGAAAGGTTATTTCACCTAATCTACTATGTGAGCAAGGCATTAAATGGAGCCCAGAAAAACTATACTGTCATGGAACAAGAGCTTCTAGCGGTTGTTTATTTTTTTGAAAAGTTTCGTGCTTACTCATTGGTAACCAAAGTGGTGGTTGATACAGATCATGCTGCTCTGAGATATTTAATGGCAAAGAAGTATGGGAAGCCAAGGCTAATTTGATAGGTGTTATTGCTGCAAGAATTTGATTTTGAGGTAAAAGATAGAAAAGGTTGTGAAAACCAAGTAGCTGATCATATATCTAGACTTGAGAATGAGCACATAGCGCAGCCCGATCTTGAGATTGATGATGCATTTCCTGACGAAGAGATCCTAGCCACGATGGTGGAAGATTTACCATGGTACGCAGACTTTGCGAACTACGTGGTAAGTAATATGATGCCTGAGAATCTCTCTTTTTTCATCAAAAGAGAAAGTTCATGCATGATGTGAAACACTACTTCTCAAAAGACAAATTTATTAAAAGATGCATATATCATGTGGAGGTGCCTAGCATATTGGAAGCAAGTCATGCTTCCCAACTTGGGGGTCACCATGCAGGTGATCGGACAACCAGGAAGGTATTGTAAAGTGGATATTATTGGCCTTCATTATTCAAGGATGCCTATAATTTTGTAAGAAGATATGATCAGTGTTAGAGGCAAGGCGAGATTTCAAAGCACCATGAGATGCCCATGTCTAAGGTTCTTGAAGTAGAGCTATTTGATGTGTGGGGTATTGATTTCATGGGCCCATATGTGAGTTCGTTTATAATGAAATATATACTAGTTGTGGTGGATTATGTATCGAAATGGGTCAAAGCAGTAGCGCTGGCTGATAATGAAAGTAAGCGTGTTGTAGCATTCTTGAAAAGAAATATCTTCTCTCGTTTTAGGGTACCACGTGCCCCAACAAGCTATTCAGAGCAATGGAGGATCACACTTTTCCGACAAGCTGTTCAGAGCCGTGTTGGTGAAATTTGGGGTCAAGCAGCATAAGTTAGCCACACCTTACCACCCACAAACTAGTGGGTAGGTAGAGGTTTCTAATCGGGAGATCAAGCTGATCCTTTCTAAGATTGTAAATGCTAGTAGGAAATATTGGTCTCGGAAGCTAGACGATGCCTTAAGGGCTTATAGGACTGCGTTCAAGACACCATCTTAGCCATAATAGCACACATGGGGAATGTCGGTTAAACAACTACCTCCCACAGTTTTAAACTCAGTCTCAGTAAAAGTACTCAGACAGTTCTTCAGATATCAGTATACCAGGACTGTTAGATACAGTCAAATTTAGTTATAGAATGAGACTTAGAAAGTTCCATGATATTCAAGACTGTCATACATAGTCGCCCATGCTATCAAAACTACAATTTTAGCCATGTCAGTTATCAGTAAACCATGTATTAGCATACAGATTTAGCTATCACATACTCACGATCTCAGTTACTATGTATGCATTTTATACTCTTACATTTATATCAGTCAGTCAGTTAGCATTATTTATGCATGTAAACCCTTTACATTATCCTACCTCACAAGTATACTTAGTACTACAGTTGTACTGACACATTTTCACTATGGAGCTTTCTTTACATGTTACACCATAGGTTCAAAGACATGAGTTTCAGACCAGCAGTAGCAGCTATATTCAAGTATACAGAGTTGCAGTGAGTCCTCTTCTTTCTAGTATGATATGATGTTATGTTATTTCAAAAAATTAGGGTGTTACAGAACATGCACTAGACAAAAAGTTGCAACTTAAATCTGAACATGAAATATAAAAGCTTATAAAGAAATATTACCTTGAGCTATATGTGAGTTAGCGAAGAAGAGGTGAAGGTACTTGGTTCGCATGTCTGCTTCTGCTTCCTAAGTAGCTCCCTCAATGGACTAATTCTATCAAAGAAACTTGACTAGAGGGACTTCTTTGTTCCTTAGTCTACGAGTCTAATAGTCAAGAATTTCGACAGGAATCTCTTCATAAGAGATCCTATTCTGAACATATATACTCTGAATAGGAACTACAACTACTGGATCACCTATGCACTTCTTGAATAAAGATACAAGGCAAACTGGATAAACTGAGGCTAGATCTGAAGGCAATTCAAGCTCATAAGATACCTTTTTGAAGTGACTAAGAATTTTGAAAGGACTGATATAATAGGGACTGACCTTTTTCTTTTTGCCGAATCTCTTCACTCCCTTCACAAGAGAGATCTTGAGATAGACATAGTCACCAATCTCAAAGTCGAGATCTTTCCTGCGTACATCTGTATAATACTTCTTTCGTCTCTGGGCAGCCCAGAGTTTTTGTTATTTAAACTGGACTTTTTCTAAGGCATCGAATACTAAGTCAGGCCCTATAACTAAAGCCCCAGTAACTTTGAACCAACCAACTGGAGATCTGCATCTCCTACAATAGAGAGCTTTAAATAGAACCATCCGAATACTGGAATGATAGATATTCTTGAATACAAACTAAATCAAAGGCAAGTAGTCATCCTAACTACCCTTGAAATCAATTGCACACGTCCTTAGAATATTTTCTATATTCTGAATGGTCCTTTATGCTTTACCATTCGTCTGAGGATGAAAGGTTATACTTAGATAAAATTGGGTACCAAGACCCTTTTAGAATGCTTTCCTAAAATGAGAGGTGGACTGGGTACCCTTGTCTGAGATAATAGAGAATGGAACATCGTGCAATCTGACCAGCTCTTTGATGTAGTGTTTGGCATAATCCTTGGCTGAATAGGAGGTATATAATGGAATGAAGTTAACGGATTTGTTCATCCTAACTACAATGACCCAAACTAAATCATACTGATTTCGAGTACGAGGCAAACCGAACACAAGGCCCATATTTAGTTCTTCCCATTTCTAAGTAGGAATATTAAAATCTTGCATGGAACCACAAGGCTTCTAATGCTTTATCTGGACTTGCTCACATGAATAACACTTAGCTACATACTCTGTAATATCTCTCTTCATCCAACTCCATTAACTAATCTCCCACAAGTTGTTATACATCTTTATGGTCCCTGGATGAATAGAGTAGTGCGCACCATGCGCTTCTGCAACAATTCACTTCCATAAGCCATCTATACCTAGAACACACAAATGACCCTGACAATGCAAAACATTATCTCTCCTTTGGGAGAAAACCCCAATCTTCTGATATTTTATTGACTCTTTTATCTTTACTTAACTGGGATCTCTATTTAGCTTTTCGTTCACCTTGAAAACTAGAGATGATTCTGAACTACTCTGAACCCATAAATTATCCTCTTCTATATAGACAAAGTGAATACCTAGACTATCAATATGATGGGCTTCCTGAGCTATCTTCTTCTTACTATCCTCGACATGAGCAACCCTACCCATAGATAGTCTACTGAGAGTGCCAGCCACTACGTTGGCATTGCTCAGATGATAAAGGACACTCATGTCATAATTTGTCAAAAGCTCTAGCCACTTTCTCTAACTCAGATTGAGATCTTTTAAAGAAAAGATATACGGAAGGCTTTTATGATCTTTGATCACATCTACATGCACCCCATATAAGTAATGCCTTTAAATCATTAAGGCAAAAACTACAGCTGCTAAATAATGATCATGAGTAGGATATTTCTGCTCAAGGGGTTTTAGCTATCTGGAGGTGTAGGCTATGACCTTACCATGCTGCATGAGAACACAACCCAAACCTACTCTAGATGCACCACAATACACTACGAACCCATCTAAACCATTTAGTAAAGCTAAGACTTATGTTGAGGTGATTTGAGTCTTCAACTCCTAAAAACTATTCTCGTAAGGATCTGACCATTGAAACTTAAATTTCTTCTAAGTTAATGTGCATATCGGGGATACAATAGAAAAAAACCCCTCAACAAACCATCTGTAATAGCCAGCCAAACCCAAAAAACTCGTAATAACTGATGGAGAGACAGGGCAAGGCTAGTTTCTTACTGGCTTGATCTTTTAAGGATCAACCCTAATGCCATTATTGAAAATAATATGACCAAGGAATGCTACCAACCTTATCCAAAACTCATAGTTACTGAGTATTATAAATAACAGATGATCTCTAAGAGTTGGAAGAATGATACTGAGATTATCTACATGATTATGCTCACTGCGGTAATAGATGAGGACGTCATCTTTGAAGACTATGACGAACATGTCCAAGTACTACTTGAACACATAGTTCATCAAGTCCATGAAAGCTGCTGGGGCATTAGTAATACCAAAGGACATGACTAGGAATGTGAAGTGACCATACCAAGTATGGAACACTATTTTTGGAATGTCATTTTCCCTGACTCTGTGCTCATGATAGCCTAATCTGAGGTCTATCTTAGAGAAATAGATAAAACCCTGAAGTTGGTCAAATAAGTCATCAATTCTGGGAAGTGGATACTTGTTCTTGACCTTGAATTGATTGAGCTGACGATAATCAATGTACATTCTTAAAGAACTATCGTTTTCACATGAATAAGACTAGTGCGCCCCACGAGGACATAATGGTATAATGAATCCCACATTCAGGAGATCCTATAACCGTTCTTTCAGTTCTTGGAGTTCTATTAGTGCAATTATATATGGTAGAATAGGTATAGGTTGAGTATCTGGAAGAAGATCAATGCCGAATTCTTTTTCCCTTTTTGGGGAAATTCTTGAAAGATCTTCAGGAAAGACATCTGAATATTAATTCATGATAGGGACTGATTCAAGGCTAGGAGTTTCAAAGCTAGAGTTCATAGCATGAACAAGGTGATAGACATATCCCTTAGATATCATTTTCCATGCCCAAGGTGAAAACAAGATGACCTCTAAAAGCTGAGGTATTACCCCTCCACTCTAGGATTGATTCATTCAGAAACTAAAATTGGACAACTCTATTTGTCCAGTATACTTAAGCATAGCTGGAATAAAGCTAATTTACGTCGAGAATGACATCAAAATTAGTCATCTCTAATTCGACTAAGTCTGCTGAGGTGACTTTCTAAAATATCATAACCGGACAGTTCTTGTATACTCATTGAGCTATGATGGTTTTTCCCACTTGTGTAGAGACTAAAAAAGGCTCTGCTAGAATTTCGTGATTGACTCTAAAATCAAATGCTATATAAGGAGTAATGAAAGACAAGGAGGCTCCGGGATCTAGCAGTGTAAAAATGTATGTGAAAGATCTGCAATGTACCAATAACCATGTTAGAAGAATTTTCCTAATCTTGTCGGTACTGGAGAGCATAAAGTATGTTTAGGAATTTCCCACTAGTAGTATTTGAAGTGGTACCCTACTGATTTGGGAGACCGGACTAAGCTGAGGAACTGTTTGCTAACTCTGGGAACCTATCTGAGGACAGTCTCTGGCTTTGTTGCCTGGTTTGCCACATCCGAAACAAATATTGCTGCTAGCTCTACTAATACTTGGATAATGTTTTCCATTAGTCTAACAAAGAGGGTTAGTTCTGGAATTACTAATGCTACCCTGAGAATTAGAGCCTAATGCCCTATCTCTATTACCATTCCTAAACTTAGGAGCCGGAGCACTGGATGAGGAACGAGCTGGAACTAATTACTTCAGATGAAACTGAGAACGGTTTCCTCCTTCTGACTTAGGCTGAGCAAAGTTGAAACTAATTGTCCTTGACCTCTTATTCTTCTTCTCCCTCATCTTAATCTTTTGCTCTTCTATATATTGAGCATGGTTGATAACCATAGCTACATTCATTTTACTATTCAACATTACGAACCTGTACTTATTGACCACACTATCGTTCACCCCAGAAACAAACTTACTCATCTTGGCTCTACTATCTGCAACCACATGATGAGTATATCTATCTAATTGAGTTAACTTAAGAGAATACACTTTCAACGTCATGTTGCCCTGCCTGAGGTTGATAAATTCTAATACCTTAGCTTCTCTCAGATTTTGGGGAAAGAACCTATCTAAGAATGTAGTGGCAAACTTCTCCCGCTCAGTGGGTCCTACATCTATAGACCTTTCTAGTTTCCACTATTTAAACCATGTGTGAGAATTATCCTTCAACTGATATGTAGATAGCTTATCACTCTCAATATCTGACACCCCCGTGATGTCTGTGACCTTCAGAACCTAGTCAAGGAATTCGTAAGGGTCCTCATCTGTCTTAGACCCAAAAAGGGATGGAGGATTCATTTGGGTGAAATACCAAATATTGGCTATAGCTGATTTGGCCACTGGGTTTAATGGAATAACAGTTAGTCGTTCATTCAAAGAAGCAACTGACTGAGCAAGAGTAGTGAATTCAGCTCTAAACTCTTTATAAGAAACATTCTCGCCCAAAGGGTCTTCGGTTTGAGGGGCTAACTAATTCATAGTTCTCTTCTTGGGAGTAATGTTCTGTAAATAGAAGAGAAAGGGATTAAAATAAAAGATTAACTTGAGATTAAGCTTACTGGCATGACATGAAAACTTAAAAAATGGGAAACTATTCCTAAATAACTTATAGCCTTCTGCACATAAATGTGGCGTGCAACAAACCCATTTGCAATACTCTACTAGTTGCGGCTTTCAAACATCCTACGACACTATTGAACCTTAGGCTCTGATACTAAGTTTGTAACGCCGCGAATCTGGTACCCTGAATGCTACATGGTGCTCACGAGCCCGAAGGACCACGAGCTAACTCATGACTAATATTTGTACCTGAACACTGCATAATATATGTAAATTGCAAAAATAATAGACTAAACTATGCCATAAGATTTAAAATGGATAAAACACGATATTTGAGAGTATGGTATGTCAATACCAAACCATGAACTGAAATAAACTGTCTAAACATACTGTAGTCTAGAAAGTCTCTAACTTACTAAATTGTCTAAATAAGGAGTTGATGGGACATATCCCTCATCTAACTCCATCTACTACAAGATAAACTAAATAAGAAATCAATAATCACTCCCTCGAAGAATGAGGACTCACTGCTAACTTTGACTACTAAGACTAAAATGCTACTGATGTTCTAGAGATCGTGCTTTTGAACCTATGGAATAGAACACCATAGCACAAATGATTTTGCATGACTGAATATACTGGTATGCATGTGAGGTAGGTTGAATGTAGAGGGTTCAAATGCATGAATAATGCTAACTGACTACATTACATGAACGCGGGAATATATGCATTAATGAATGACTATAACTGGATTCGAGATGATAATGATTATTGATCCTGTGTACTCATAACATGAATTACTAATAACTAATACTTAGCGACTGTATCTGACAGTGTAGGTTCTGATGGAACTAGTCATGTTTCGTACTATTCTGGGTTGACTGTATCTGACAGTCCTGAATTCTGTAGAATTATCTGAGTTCTATTAATAATACTGAGTTTGAAACTATAACTATGGAAAATAGTCATCTAACGGACATGCCCTAAATAAAGCAATATACCTGAATTGGGGTCCAATTTGTAACCCCAATTGAAAGGGTGTCAATTTCACGCCACCTATAAGGATAAGCTATGAGTGACCCTCAACTGGCAGGTACTCATAGGAGGACGTTGGGAACCCTCAATTGGTATGTAATCCACCTCATCAACCCTCAAATGTCAGGGTAGATGTATCAACCTACGCAGGATACGTAGTTCTAGAATGCAAGGATTGCTTCTAAGAATCACACTCTCTACTGCCAGGTGAGTTCCCATCCTTGGGTTGACTCGGTGCTAAATCCTACACCCATCTTAATATACATGGAACATTATCAACTAAACTAAACTGGACTGAGTTAACTGAGTTTTGTTATCTAATGGAATACTACTGAGATTACTGAATTACTGAGCTTTCCTGAGTCGCATGACTAAATGAGTTCTATTGACCATGGCTTGACTGAGAGTATCATAAAAACATGACACTAGCTCTGGGTACACAACAAAGTTTCCGGGTACAAGTACCCCCAGGACTCTATAAAAGGAAACTGATAAGATATGATGTTCTAGAGTACATGACCAACATCAACATTCCACAATAGAATAAGTTGGCGATTTCATGAAGCACATAGGTATGATAAACTTGTACATGGTAGGAATACATATAATAAGTATCATAATTTCATACTGTAACATCATAAGCATTCCAAAAAACATCTACACTGCACATCAATATCATGGGAGTCATTTTGATGTAAGGGTAAGACATGCAGTTATCGTATGGATTAAAATAGAACTATAATACATAATTTATATCCTCTTAAGACATTTATCAAACACCTTACATGAACAACTTATAGAATAGGTGAAATCATCAAATTACACATTACAAACAACTCCATTCATGGAATTCAACTGGGATGCTATTGTGATATCATGAAAAACACATAGAGATTTCATCTTTAAATCCTATAATCAAATTCTCATGAACTCAATCAACCCACATCAAAATAATCATAATACATGATTTAAAATCTTGATTCTTAAATTTCATGGATGAAAGGAATCCATGATGAACACTATGTATACCTTGGATGGAAGATTCTTGAAGACTAATGGTGAAATTCTTGTAAGTGAATCCCAAATTAAAAACCCTAACTTGTTCTTGGGAGTAATCGAGAGAAACTGCTATAATTTGGATGAAAGTTAGCTAAATTACGTCTTTTGGGGTTTATATAGAGGTGGCAGATTGACTATTTTTCCCTTCAAGACGTGGTCATTTAATGACAGAAAAAGAAATAGGTGTCGACTCTATAAGTGACGCGTCACATTGATGGCTATGATATGATACTCGATGCGTCATGCCTTGATCATGTCAAGCCTCAGAAGTTTGGGCTCTGGCAGACTGCACAAATGTATACTAACGCGATTGGCAACGTGGCGTGCCAAGATCGCCTTGGTCCACTGTTTTGGGACTACAAACAAGATTTAAACGTGTTCCAAAAAATACAAAACTTGTTCAGGAACACCTATTGACCTTCTAGATCATGAATTAATGAAAATACAGGCCATTAAGGGACATTAAGATAGAGAGATGAGATTACCAACTTTCAAAGGCCAAAATAGGGTAAGTTTTGGAACTTTGATAGAATTTTCTCTGTTTGGTACCCCTTCACAAGCCTAAAGGACTTAATTAATCTTAAAAGTTTGGTGGGGTCTTGAAAGGGTCTATATGTTTCATAACTTATAAATTTAAACATTTCAGGTCAAAACACATCAGTCGAGAAATACATTCCTATTGAGGAAAATATTGAATACGTCCACCCTACTCACGGGATGTGGTCCCATTATAGATCTTAAACTCTAAAATTCACCACTCCACCAAGGATTCCTTAAGTCCAAAGTATCCATCCTCGAGCTCCTTCGATTGGTATCAACCATACTCAATCACCAAAGAGAGAGGTCCTGAATACTGAGTTTCATCAGTCCATCTATATTTTGCTCAGCTTGTGGCTTCATTGTCATGCTAGTTCTGAAGTATTAGTTCTATCGATGGTTCTTGTAATGTCACTGCATTTGTCCAATTCATGAGGCTAAACCCACACACCTTATGGATTACCACTAGTACAATAAGTGGGAAGATGTTGAGATGTGAGGATGCTAAAGACGCAGTATGGATAGAGTTTTCATAAGCTTTCTTAGGTCACTTATTTCCTCAGGAATTAAGGGAAGGTAAAGTTTAAAAGTGTTCTAATCTAAAGTATGGAAAGATGAGAGTCAAGGAATATGTAATAAAATTCACCTAGCAGACCTTCTATGCTTCAGAGTTTAAATGTAACATGAGGGCTCATATGAGGAATCTTGTGCCAAGTCATTCTGATGATTTGGTGTTAGAATTGAAAAAGGTAATGTGGAATATTTATATTGATATCTCTAGTTTAGTTTTGTATATGTAACAAGTGGATAAGAAGAAGAATTTGAAAAAAAAAGATGAGAAAAGGTAGATTAAGAGAGCTAGGTCCACAAATCCGGACGCCATCCAACGTCAGGGTGGCAAATAGGGTAAGAAATGGTAGAATAAGAAAGTTTGGGAAATGCTCTATCATCAGATAGTGCACCTACACCCAGACCTTCTAGTGAGTAGAGGTTCTATCCTAGTAGTGGGACGCAGATTTTGGGCACTCAATCTTAGGGGAGTGTGACTCAGCACTTAAGGTCATACCTTCATTGTATTCCATTGCAAAGGAATTACCTGGGAAAATGTTATCTTAGGAGTAACGTGTACTTCACTTGCGTCCAGCCAGGCCACTTCAAGAGAGATTGCCCTTCAGTTTGAGGAAATTTTGGAGGCCCTAATTCCCAAGATACTTCCACAGCTCGTCCACCTAAGAGTACTACTTCTTCTAATGGGGGTGGTCATAACCGCTTGTAGGCCAAATCTACGTAGTAGGATTCAAAGAATTCAACAAATTTTTTTATGAGTATGTTATAGATCTTCTATCGCGATGTATTTGTGTTTCTTTATCTCAGGTCTACCATGTCTTATATGGTTTCTTATGTGGTAGTAAGTTTTTATTTTGAGCTCAAGACTACTCCCGAACC
The DNA here is from genome assembly GCA_030864225.1 of Capsicum baccatum var. pendulum. Taxonomy (NCBI): domain Eukaryota; kingdom Viridiplantae; phylum Streptophyta; class Magnoliopsida; order Solanales; family Solanaceae; genus Capsicum; species Capsicum baccatum. The sequence continues at coordinate 44,559,451 of CM061550.1, forward strand.
CTTCTCTGTGTCATGACCCAAACCAAGGCCCTGGTTGTGATGAGCACCTCAAACCATGAAGGCCAAAGATATTCTTTTACTTGTAACAATATGTATATTTCATCAACAAATAAAAATGCTGAAGTAAACTGAAAACATAGTCATTTATTATTTAAACAAAAACAATACGGACATAAGTTCATAAAGACCCAATACCATATAACCCAATTCTGCAAAATCTCTACTAAACTGAAAACAACTATCTGTCTGAAACTAGGACAAGGCCTCCGGTTGAACAATGAACTAAAACCAAATAAAAAAACTATATGAAACAAAGCCTTCCGAAATATGGGAGGCTCTCCAACTCCAAACGTCTGACAAAGATCTACTTCTTAGAGGGACCGCAAGACTGAGCCTTAGATCCTGAAATATATGGGGTCAATAAAAAATGTACTGGTATGTGAAACAACCCAAAATAACATGTTTTTATGCAATGTAGGTGAGACAATTTAAAAATAATAGTGAACATAATATAAATAAAAATACATGGGTATACTTTAGTGAACTTTAAAATAATTTAGACAACCTGATACACCCTACAATCTGTAATTCCATGGGTTATATGGAATCCGCCATAAACTCAGCGGCCAAGACCCCAATCTAAGTTTTCTCCAAGAATTACACCCTCTTATAGGTATACTGTGGCATCAACCTTACATTGATGTCCTAGTTATCCCCTTTCAAGATAATACTCGTATCGTTAAGCCACATTTTTCAGCAATGAGCTCTTATACTCAAATTCCTTCTTCGGGTAATAAGAGTTACATGCTATAAGGTTTTATTTGAGTTTACATAAAAACACTCTCCGCTCAATAATAAAATCATAAGGTGGTCGTGTAATATGTGCATTATTCACAATCCATGGAATTTGTTAATTTGACATAATGAAAGATTACCATACAGAAACACCCTCTAAACATACCATAAACATTATCAAATCCATGATCATTAGCAAAGAATTCACTATCTTTTTTCCTTTAATAAAATTTTCGGCATTTAAACAACCCACAACACTTTAAATAAAACATATCATAATGGGAGAGGAAGTTTTGTTATTCATGCTCTCAATCAAACTTTAGAATAGAACTGAAAACATATATATGAATAGTTATAGTTCAACTCCATGAAAAATAGTTCAAGAAAACATATATATACTTCTAAACAATTCCACAATACATACTTTTGAAACAATATAAAAAACCCTTCTTTGTGAGCATAGTTAGAGATTTAAAACATGGTAAAATAATAAAATCTATGCCAATGGAGTTTAGCGCAGTTCCACATACCTTAAGCTTGTTATCTTGAAAAATGGAACCCTAATGTTGACACTTTCTTGATCTTCTTTAACTTGGAAGGATTGAATTCTTGATTACTTTGGAAAGGAGTTACACTTTTATCCTTGGGAAAGGGACAGGGTTTACTTAAGTGGAAAGTTTGAGAAGATTAGCAAATAATGTCCTAACTGGTAATTTAAGTCATTGATTTATGAATTGGATTGAGGGAAGAAGACAAAATTGCACCTTAAGCAATTTAAAGCTCATAACTGGTTTTTTCAAGCTCACCGCGACACGGTCTTATTACGGTAGCTTATTGGTTTTTACCAAAAAGAACATAAATTTTTGCTCGGGTATTGAAATAAGGACAAATTGGTATTGTTGGAAAGATAATTCAATTATCTACTATTTAGTTTGTCTTGATTAGAAAAATTCCACATATATAAAAAGGTATACATGTTCAAAGTTGACCCTTATAAAATCAAATACTAAACATTTGACGAATCAAAGTCTATTATTTAAACATTGCTCAAAGTTATTTCTATGAAAATTTTGAACTTAATAAGAACCTAACATACAAGGGTGAAGATCAAGAGGTATCCATTCAAATTATGAATCAAGAACTAAATGAAAACACCATTACCACGATGCGATGTACGTGCTAAAAGGAATATCACTGCGATGTAGTCGTAGTGCTGTGACTTGTTTGATTCGTGATGTAAACATGAACCAAACCATGTTTGAAAAAAATTAAAAGTCCCTTGATACATACTTCTTGCATCCCTGAATATGAATTAACTCAAAAACTATCATCTCAGGGTCAGGAAGTTCAAAATAGAAATCCTCAAAGTTTAGGGGTCTTGAAGATGACTAAGCCCACAACACTTAGTGATAATTTTGAGTCATAAACCACTTAAGCATGCAACTAAAACCTGAATTAAGCTAACAATATTATAGGGTAATACAATTCAGGTCCATAAACTTAAAAAATGTTGTTTAAGTTTAGCCTTGAAGTGTGGGGTGTTACATTATCTTCCCCAGGAATCATTCATCCCTAAATGATGGGTAGGAACTTTTTGTAGGTCAAAAAGTATTGAATAATGAATGTAACCTCACACTGAATATTTTTCTTCAACGAAATATGCAAAGGCATCAATAGACCATCATGATTACCCCTAGTGAAACACGTAAGCACAAAGCATGAGGTAATGAAACTTTACATAGGGATGATCTTCCATATGAGTTCTATGAATCATAATCATCAAAAAATAAGGCTTGAGTTAATTTGGTGATAATAGAAATCATTTACATTGGTACAGTCATGAGATAAGATTTCGTGGGAGAGAGGGATAGAAGCATACTCTACCTTACATGATACAACGAATAGACTTAAACATAAAGACACTACTCAGTTGTGCCCCAACATTATAAAACATACTTCGTCCTTTCCATCCTACATTTCTAGCATCACACATATAACCACAAGAGTTTATGTCCCACTGCATGGTACTTTTATGTTGAATCATAACTCTGTGAAAAACGGAGCTAGATTAAGCTATGGGTCCCTTTACTCTACATCTTATTAAGATTATATTCACCTTATCACTACCATCAAAGACGCTCGATTTTTAATTTAGGGAGTACTAAGCATATATCACATTGGTTTGTGTTTTCATCAACCAAAATTTTCAAGACTATCATAAATACACCCATTTCATGAATCTCCCACCATAACTAATAATTTTAATCACTCTCACAAATATTTTCACCAAATACCTTCTTCCCAATTATTTCACATATCGAATGTCCATCTATTTCTTTCCCCTATCACCTATAACCTTAGCTAAAGAAATCACATCAAATTATCATATACCAAAACATCTACTCCCTCTTTAAACGTCACTACTACTTTTTCATAACTACTATCATACTATCATTCGAAGGGTAATTGAGGGACAAGCATATGCATAATGAAAGGAAGCAACACTATTCGATTATATCATATACTTATTGCACTACTCAAGGTGGGATATGAGATAATGATATTATACATTAGTCATGAAGTGCTCCATATATCAAGTGACTTGATCCTAACTAGAGAGTCATTTGGACAGAAACCTACACAATATGAGTTTTTAGGACTGGGCATAGTAAGAAATATGTAAGCATACTCATGATCTATATAACATAAAGATGGATCTCAAGGGGTTAATGCATGAGACAAGGATTGCCACTTGAAGCTATTGCTTCTCATTTTCAGAGATGAAATAGTCATAAGTTTTTAAAAACTTTATCACTCTAGGTAAACCTGACATAGAATTATTTGGTGACATATAGAAACATATTCTCTTAGGTCCAAGAATGATGTGAGACATGGATTTTTTTGGGCCATGAGCAACATAACATAGGGCTTGAATAATTGAAAGATTGAGTTACTGAGACATCATTACTTCTACTTTGTAGGTTAGATCATAATATAAGTTACATAAAAACTTGGACCTTAGGAATAGGCATAACTTTAACACATAAGACATTGGTAGAATGTCCTCGATAAATTGACTTGGGAGGATCTTGATTAAAAAGAAATTGATTTTATCATGACGCTTTCCTGAAACTTGACACCTCAAGAAAATTCAGGAACTACCTTAATTCATCATGTCCCTATTAGATCAAAGTCATAATCCTAGACTTAAGGACACATCTTCTCATTAAGTCCACAAGAACAACCCTCCACTCAATAGGGTATCACCATACACATAAATTCTAAACTCCCCAGACTTCTTCATTCTATAAAATTCAAGTACGTGAATAGGTAAACATAACACATATACATATATGTAACACCCTGAATCTGTTATTCGTAATGCTATTTGGTGATTATGACCCCAAAGGACCACAATCTAACCCATGACTGATATTTGTACTGTTATACTGCATAATAAAATGTGTAATGCAAAAATATGAACTGAAAGGCCATAAAGTTCAAAACTGAGACATAATGTGTGAAACAATATATATAAAATCTGGGTAGGGTATAAAATACCTGAAAATAATTTAAATAAACTATCTGAACCTATTGTAGTCTGAAAATCCTCTTAAACAGGTTTGTCTAAATAAGGAGTTGATGGGACATGTCCTCAACTGACTCCAACTATTAAATTAATAAATGAGATAATAAAGAAATGATTATGTCCTCAAAAGATGAGGACTCACTGTTAACTCTGGCTGCTGACACTCGAATACTACTTATGCTCTGGAGCTTGTGCCTCTAAACCTATGGTATAAAACACCATATTATAAATGCGTTAGTACAATTGAATGTGATGGTATGTATGTGAGGTGGTCTGAATGCAAAGGGTTCACATGCATGAACAATACTAACTGACTGGATAACTTGAATATGAGAATGTGTGCTTGAATACCTAATAACTATAACTGAGTTCATGATAGCATGATTAGTGAGACTGAGCACTGATAACATGAGATACTGATAATCGTTTAACTGACATAACTGATATATAAGTGATTGTATCTGATAGTCCTGAATCTGATGGAACTAGCTAAGTTTTGTACTATATTTAATTTGATTGTATCTGATATTCGTGAGTTCTATAGAACTATCTGAGTTTTATTACTGATACTGAATGACTGTATCTGACAGTCTTGGTTCTGTAACTAAAGTTGTGGAAAGTAGTCAACTAACTGATATGCCCAAAATAATGCAATATAGCTGAGTTGGGATCTAATCTGTAAGCCTAATTGAAAGGGTGTCTATACCGCACCACTAGTATGGCCAATATGTGAGTAACCCTCATATAATATGTAAATCTAGTAAAAACGGTGGGAACCGTCATATAACAGGTTAAGCTACCTCATCTACACTCATATAGTGAAGTATGACGTCTCAACCTATGTTGGCTAAATAGTTCTGGAATGCAAGGTTTTCTTATAAGAATCACACCCTCATATAATAGGTGAGTTTCCATACTTTGGTTCACTCGGTGCTAACTCCTACTACTATCTGAATAGACATTGAACAGGATTAACTGAACTGACTAGACTGAATTTACTTAGTTTTGTTGACTAACTGGATATTACAGAGATTACTGAGTTCTCCTGAGTCATGAGACTGACTGAATTCTACTAAAGATGGATTGACTTAGAGTATATTAAAAACATGACATTTGCTCAAGGCATACAGCTAAATTGTCTGGTATAAGTACCCCCAGGACTCAATGGGAAGAAACTGAGAAAGCATGACTTTCTTGAATGCATTATCAACAATATATTCCACAATTCATTGACTAAGACATTTCATCAAATACTTGTCATGCATAAACTTGTACATAAATGGAGATTTCATATTATCATGCTAGTATGGAACTTTTCCTTTACATAAGTAATTAATCATACGCATAGTAAGCATAGTATATGTAGACAACATTATACAACAAGTAAACATCATTATTCAACTTTAATTCTATCATTCGAGGGTTTAATCATAGGATCACATGAAGCTACCCGTATAAAAATTAATTTCACTTATGATTTACCACTAAGCATGGAATAGGATTCAATTGGTCATTATCAACATGAACAAAAGCAAAAACAACATGAAATTCATAAAAATCCATACACTTGAACTTAGAAAGGAGATTCTTGGGCTCCATAGATGAAAGGAGTCCATGAATGAACTCTATGCATACCTGGGTCAGTGATTTCTTGAAGATTTATAAAGGAAAACTTGAATTCTTGGCTTCGAATCAAGAATCTATGTTTTCTTTTTATTAGGGATTGATTTCTCACAGAAACCCTAATTAGTTGTTATATAATAATAATTAACTTCTGATCGATGGTTGAGTGTAATTAGGGATAAAATCGGGTGGAAAAAGACCCAAATACCCTTTTAAAAATGGCTTTAAAATAACCAAATATGACATGCGATGGTGGGTATAATGGTCCATCGCTGGGTCGATGGTTCATCGTTCTGATCATCAAACATGAACAAGAATAGGGACTCACTGCCTTAGAAGAGACGACTTGGGCAATGGTCCATCGCAAGTTTGACGGTCCATCAACTTGTCCGTTGCACGTTAGCTAGAATACAGACTTAATGCCTTAAATGCTACGATCTAGGTAACGGTCCATTGCTAGATAGACAGTCAATCGTTTTAACCATCGCACCTACGTAGTTCTGACAGATCTCGGTAAAACATCCATAACTTTTTACTCCGATACTAGATTTCGATAAAATTGGTATCGTTAGAAAGCTAATTAAATTTCCCACTTAGAAAAAGTGAAAATATTACAAATTCTATGTATAAAAAAATGGATTCATCTTTCAATGAAATCTTCTAACATTCTTGAGTTAATTTCAAGCTAGGAAAAAGTATAGTTTATTACAATATCTCTCCCTTAAAAACATTCATCCTCAGAAGAGACTAAGAGGGAAGAAGGATAAACCAATGTACATACTGGACATAAGAAACTAAAACACGATCTCATTACTGACATGACTGATAAGTAAATATAGCATACTAAGCATGCATATCTGATGCATGTGTAACTGAATCATGAATGCATAACTGAGTGTTATGATGATTCAAGGTTCTCACAATGAGAATGTAAATCTAATGTATAACAATACAACTGAACTGATACATGAAAGAATGATTAAATATGCAATGGTATTTAATACCAAATCTATAATGGAATTCTGAACATGAACTGTATACCAGGTTTTAACTGAAGCCTAAAAATGAAACTGAAAAGCTTAAAGAGAACAGTTACCTTGAGATTGATCTGAGTGGGAGAATAAGAGCTGAGGATCTTGGTACGCATGTCTTATAGTATAGGATTTTGACTGGAATATCTTCATAAGAGAGGCTATTTAGAACATCTATGCTTCGAATAGGAACTAAAACTACTGGGTCACCTATGAACTTCTTAAGCAAAGAGACACGGAAGACTGGATGAACTGAGGCTAGATCTGAAGGCAACTCGAGCTCATAAGCTACCTTTTCAAGATGATCATGAATTTTGAAGGGACCAACATATTGGGGACTTACTAACTTTTTCTAAGGCATTGAATACTAAGTTAGGCCCTATAACTGAGGCCTTACTAACTTTGAACCAACTAATTGGAGATCTACATCTTCTACCACAGGGAGCTTTGAACAGAGTCATCTTAATACTGTAATGATAGTTGTTGATGTATGCAAACTCAATCAAAGGAATGTGGTCATCCCAACTATCCTTGAAATCAATTTTACACGCCCTTAGAATATCTTCTGAAGTCTAAATGGTCCTTTCTGCTTGACCATTTATCTGAGGATAGAAGGTTGTACTGAGATAAACTTAGGTACCAAGACCCTTTTTGAATGCTTTCCAGAAATAAGAGGTGAATTGGGTACCTCTGTCTGAGATAATAGATAGTGGGACACCGTGTAATCTGACCAACTCCCTGATATAGAGTTTGGTGTAATGCTCGGCTGACTAAGAGGTATGAACTAGAAGAAAATAAGTTGATTTGGTCATTCTATCTACAATGACCCAAATTGAATTATACTGGCGATAAGTACCAGGAAAACCCATTAGCAAGTCCATGTTCATTTCTTCCCACTTCCAAGTAGTAATACTGAACTCCTGCATGGACTCACTAGGCTTCTGATGCTCTATCTTAACCTGCTAACATGTAGAGCACTTAGCCATAGAATCTACAATATATCTCTTCATCCCACTCGACCAATAGATCTCTCACAAGTTGCAGTACCTCTTTGTGTCCCCTAGATTAATAAAGTAGCGTACACCATGCGCTTCTAACGAATTTCCTACCATAAGTCATATACACCCGGGACATACAATGCAATACACCATCCCCCCCTTAGGTCTCCCCCTTAGGATCAAAACCTCTAATTTCTGATCCTTGACTGACTCATTCAATTTGACCAAACTGGGATCTCAATCTTGCTTTTCATTTACCTTAGGAACTAAAGATAATTCTAAACTACTCTGAACCCATATCTCACCCTCTTCTATATCGACTAAATGAACGCCTAGTCTGGCATGCTAATGGATTTCCTGAGCTAGCTTTTTCTTACTGTCCTCAACATGAGCTACACAACCCATAGACAGTATACTGAGAGCGTCGACCACAATGTTAGCCTTGCCCTTATGTCATAATCTTTCAAGAGCTCTAACCACCTTCTCTGAAAAAGATTGGTATCTTTCTGAGAAAAGACATACTGAAGGCTGTTATGATCTCTGAACACATCTCCATGAACATCGTATAGATAATGCCTCCAAATATTCAAGGCAAATACTATGGCCTCTAACTAAATATTATTAGTAGGGTAATTATTTTTAGGGGTTTAAGTTGTCTGGAGATATAGGCTATGACCTTACCATGCAGTATGAGAACACAACCCAAACCTATTTTGGATGCATCACAATACACTAAGAACCCAGCTCAACAATCTTAAAAAGCTAAGACTCGAGCTGAGGCGAGATGAGTCTACAAGTCCTTAAAAATATTCTCACAAGAATCTAAACACTAAAACTTAACTTTGTTCTGAGTTAATCTGGACATAGGGGATGCAATAGAAGAAAACCCCTAAACAAAACATCTATAATAGACAGCTAAACCTAAGAAACTCTTATTATCTGATAGAGAGACAGGGCGAGGTCAGTTTCTTACTACTTTGGTCTTTTGAGGATCTACTCTAATGCCATCACTGGAAATGATATGACCAAGGAATACTACTAATATTTGCCAAAATTTACACTTACTAAATTCGGCGAACAACTAATGATCTGTAAGGGTCTAAAGAATAACTCTAAGATGGTCTGCATGATCACGCTCACTTTTTGAACCATATTACTAGGTAATGTACCAGTTTTTTCCTGGTTTAATGTACCAAAAAGTTGGTTCATCTACTGCTCTAAATTCTTACTAGAAGCAAAGTGTGAGATAACAAACTTACTGAGGGTAGATAATTCAATTTTCATAGTAGTTACTCCCGAGTTGGTAGCTTCAACTCCCTTCAACAACTTTTTCATCATGTCCTTCATTGAAATCTTGCCAGAGCTAGTTATTGCAGTAACCCTATTTCTAGGAGGAACATACAAACCACTCCTATTATTATTGTTTATCAAGTTTCCCTACTCCCTATCTTTATAATCAGACTTGTCTTAGAAGTTCCGACCTTGGTTCCCTTGGCTATTTCCTTGAAAACCCGCTAATTACTCACATTGTTTGCCTCTACATCAGCCCCTGTAATAACAGTACAATGATATTCCACAGGCTTAACTATTTTTGTCTTTCCTGATAGTAAGTGCTTGGTCAGTAATTCCATCAGAGACTTTAAGTAGTCCATATCCTGGTCTCGCTCCTCATCCCTTCAGTACGGCTCTGCATTTACACCACCAACAACATTTGAGGTAGCCACTACAGAATCCCTAGTGTACCAAACTTGACTCTACTTGGTCATTTGATTCAATATGTTAGAAGCATCTAAAAAATAGAGGTGAAGGAACGAACCACCACCAACATTGTCTACAATTGGCTTTGTCATAGAGTTAAAAGCTCTATACAAAGTCTCCTTCAAGTGCAAGTCCATCATGTTCTGGTTTGGACATTGTGCAACCTTTTTCTTAAATCTCTCCTAGGTTTCATCTAATGCTTCAGTTGGGAGTTGTATGAAGTTACTGATTTCATCCGTCAACTGTACCCTTCTAGAGGGTGGAAAGAACTATTCTAGGAACACCTCTTTCTTCTGTCACCAGTTTGTTATAGAATCAGGCTCTAGCTCACCGAACCACATTGTTGTACGCCATGATCAAGCAAACCTACAACTGAACTAAGCTAGTTAAATGATTACAGGATTAAAACTGTGACTGAGATAATAATTAAGATGGTAACTAAAATTATATCTAAGATTTTATTGAAGCCTAATAATGAGTTCTAATAATGGAGTAACTGATAGTTTAGACTATAATGGAGATTATACTAAAACTGAATAATGAGTGAACTGGAACTCCTTATACTAGGAACTCTGAGCATGCATGGTTTTTTTTGCTAATGAGAATGAATACGATCTATGGTCATAGTGATGAGGTGAAAGTCATGAGTAGATGTTGTGATAAACGAAGTATGAGTCTTTTAACTGAGGTAATGATAGGTTGGGTCCTATCCCTTCCTACTGCTTTTCTTCACGTACTGACGTTATTACTAAAATCTAAAAGTCTGACTTGGATACTTATTCTACCATCTCCCCTTAGCTTAAACACATCATTCTAAAGTTGTGAACTACTTAATCAATAATTCAAAATTGATTTGTCACCACTTCACTCTATAGTTTGAGATACGATAATGCTTATAAACTTTGAAATCATCTCGAATGACTACACATGATAATATAAGTTCCACTGCTATTCCTTTATTTTGATAGATGATTCTTAGCTTTCTATTGCCCAAAGAATCATTAAATTATAACGTCAACACTAACTAACATAGAATTATCAACTTCTCTTTATATTAGTTCAATATAGAGATTCAAACTTAAATTAACTAAAACTGAGGTACTACCCATTCATTCAAGGACTGGTGCATCAAGAAACTAAAATGGAATTACTCTATTACTAAAAATAACTGAGGGAATTTAATGGAATAAAGTCATCGTTACACTTAAGGACTGATGCTCTTACTGAAAGTGAAACTGTGTCTGAGTATCTCTGACGGAATTGGGAGCGATTACTAACCCTTGATCTTTTCTTATCACTACTTGTTCTGACTCTCTTATTCTTTCTATATTTCTTCCTATGCTTCTCCTCCATGCTCTACTGAGTATGAACCCCAAGACTAGATACAACAGCCTGTAGGTTGTTCTGAGAAACTACTGAATTTGCTAAATTGGTGAATGCACCTTTGAAATTTGTATAGGATATGTGTTTATTCAAGGGATCTTCCTAAATGGGGTAAAGTGCTAATTGATTTCCAGTTCTCCTTTTGTTAGTCCCTCTGGGAGGCATGTTCTGTAACCTAAAGGAAGAAGCAAATTAGACTAAGAGTTTAACTTGAGCTCATGCTGACTTACACGACATGAATACTGAATGAAGGGAAACCTTTGCTAAAAAATCTCATTGCCTCCTATCTATAAGTTTGGCACTCTATAAACCCGTTCACAAGACTTTATAAGATGCGACTTTCAAATTTTTAGGACTCTATTGAACCTTAGGCTCCGATGGCAAGTTTGTAATTCCTCAATCTTGTACCCTAGATGAAACATGGTGCTCATATTCCTTGAGGAATAGAATTTAACACATTTCTAGTACCCACTATGATCACTGAATAGTTTCAACACTAAAATAATAAATAACTAAGATAAATACAATAAAATCCATAAGGTTCAAATCTGAAATAAACTAAATATGATATAACAGTAAAAAAATTGAAATATCTATCTGAAAAGCCTCTAAACTGTCTGAAATCATAGAGTTAATGGGACAAGCCCCCTACTTTATTCGACTATTGATCTGCTGATAAATTGAAATACTAAACTTCTAACTATGAACTCAAACTATGAGGACTCACTATAAAGTCTACTGTTGAGAGATTTAGATCCTTGGTGTGATCAGGAGACCGTGCACATAAACCTATGATATAAGACATCATAAAGAAAAATAAAGGCAAGCATCAGTACATTGAATGTACTGGTTTGCTTAGTGGTGTTGGTTGTAATGCATGGGTTCTCATGCATAAACAATATTGACTAGATGAAATAAAAATATCTAAATAAGAGTACATACATGAATACATAAACTATAACTGAGATCATGATAACATTGAGTAGTGAGTTCTAAATACTGATTAGCTAAGATCTTAGTTTATTCATACTATACTACTGATAAATGAGTCACTGTATCTGATAATCCTAATTCTATGGAACTATGTTGATTTCTTTACTGAGCTGAGTTACCATGTCTGATAGTCCTAAGTTTGTAGAACTGAATTAAGTTCTATACTAAGATTTAATCTAAAACTAAGATTGTAGGAAGTAATCATCTAACTAACATTCCCTAGTTAAGTTAACGGAGTTGGGTTCCAATCTAAAACCAAAAATGAAAGGGTGTCAGTACTATGCCACGGGTAAATACAACTACTATGGAGTCAGTCCTAACTAAAGGGTGACCCCTGAGATTAGTCATAATTTTGTAGTTGATCCCTGAGTATTTCAGTCCTATATAAGGAGTGAAACTGTGTAGTCATATGTTGTATTTGTGTAAAATCACAACATTATTTATTTTTTGTATTGCTAATATGTATTCCTTTATCTCATTGGCGTAGATTGGAAGTTGTTTACCTTTCGATCCCTTTTTACTGTTGACTTAAATTACATGCTTGCATCGTAGTTATACCTTTTCTATATTGATCCTAGTCGTACGATATGCCTACTAATTACTCATTTCTTTGGTACTCACACTACACTTCTGCATCTTACCCCTGATGTAGATCCAAATAGTGGAAGCCGACATTTACATGATTCCTACCTTCCAGTACAGATTTGGAATAGGGTGAGCTTACTGTATTTCTTGGTTAATCCTCTTCTATGTACTATATTTTAGTCTTTTGTACTCGAGAATGCTTGTGTATATTGGGTATTATTTAGATTCTATCTAGTACTCTGGGTATATTTTAGTAGTGTCTCTAGTACTAACCTTTCAATATCTTAGGAGAGATTCTTTTATGTATTTGGTCCTTATCTTTCTCTCGATTTAGTATATGAGACATGTTTACATTTGTATGTCACTTTTGTTACTATTTCTATCATTATAAGCGATTCTTTTTATGATTTTTCACTATTAGCCCATTACCTATTATACCAAGATATGGTTTGGCTTACCTACTGGGGGGATAAAATAGGATCCATAACATCTTGAGAAATTGGGTTGTGAAATTGTCTGGATAATTTAAGAGGCACTTCGAATGAGATACATATATATGCTATCAGGACTTGAGAAATTAGGTCGTGAAATTGCCTGCGTAAGTTAAGAGGAATTTGTATGGAGACACATTTCCTTTTTTGAGTGATTCAAGTGACATTTATATTGATATGTATTCCCTTGTCTAGGTAATATAAGTGGAATTTGAAAGGAGACACATTTCCTAGTCTTGCTAGTTCATGTGGCCTTTATAAGGAGACGCACTTTATTGATTGGGTAATCCAAGTTTAACTTGTAAGGTGATGCACTTTGTATCTTAAGTCTTGACTTCTGGAAAATTCACTTTTTTTATTCGAGTCACCCCCTTTATTCTTAGAAAACATACTTCCTCGTTTGGGTATTAAAGTTTCGCTTGTTAGGAAGCCCACTTTTTAACTTAAGCCTTTACTTCTAGAAAATGTACTTTCTAGAAGAGTAGTTAACCATTAGGAGACACAATTCCTTCTAAGGGTAATTCATGTTTTGCTTGTTAGGTGGTTCACTTCCTAATTTAAGCCTTGATTCCTAGAAGATGCAGTTTTAGTCGAGTCATTCCACTTAACCCTTAGGAGACACACTTCCTTGTTAGGGTAATTATAGTTTCGCTTGGTAGGTGGTTCACTTCCTAACTTAAGCCTTGATTCCTAGAAGATGCCCTTTTTTGTCAACTCATTCCACTTAACATTCAGGAGACACTTTTCCTTGGTTGGGTATTCAAGCTTCACGTGTTACGTGGAACACTTCTAAACTCAAGCCTTGATTCTTAGAAGATGGACTTCCTAGTTTAGTCATCCCACTTAAACCCTAGGAGACGCACTTCCTTGATTATGTGTTTCAAGTTTCACATTTTTTTGGTAGCACACTCCAAAACTTGAACCCTCACTCCTCGAATCCGCACTTTCTAGTGGAGTTCTTCGATGTAACCTCTAGGAGATTTGCCTTCTCATTCTTAATATATGTATGAACTAATCAAGGTCTTAATTCACCTATGTGTTATACATTTTACAAGTAATTGTGATTGGGTTTGACACCGATAAAAGTTTTTTGATGATAAACTAGGGCAAAAAAGTTAATTTATGTTATTTGAAATATCATTTTAGGACCCTCTTGAAAAATGAGACTTTATTTTTGAAAAGTGAGATCTTTCTTTATCATATCCTTTGTTTGTGATAATTTTCTTTCTAGTTTTGATATTATTTAAGGAGCCATTCTGGACAACAGGGTTATGAAATGGAAAATCAATAAATTGTAGACATAACAATTCAAGAACCCGTCTGGAGAATGTGGAGAAGAAAAGCAAAACCAATCAATATGGTGAAGAAATTATAGGTCATGAGCAAACCTGGAGAATATGGTTAGGATTTAAAAATCAAGTTAAAAGCTCAGAAGCCCCACATGAAAAAACATGGTTAATGTTTAAGTTCATCTAAAACACATAATTTTGTATAGAGAAAGAATCTATTGTCCTATTGAATGCAAAAAAGATCAGATTATTTGTCACTTTTAAAAGAATTGGAGATCCCAGACAAGAATTAAAAGATACTGCATAGATAGGACTTTTGTAATTTTATTTATCTTTTTAAATTGTAATTACCATTTTGATGTCATGATAGAGCCGTGGACCGAAAACTCGGCAGGACCACTTGACTCTCCAACTTGGTATATTCCATCTCCTTGTTAACCCTAGAACTACATGCGACATGACTCCCACATAAGTTGTAATATGTAGGATGTTCAATATAAAGACTTAGGTGGACTCTTTCCTTTTTTATCTTTCTTTTCCATAATGGTCTGGTAAGAAATCTGTCTCGTTGTCCTTTTGTCTAAAAACACTTTATGTTTACACAAAAAGAGGAGCCTAATGTAGACACGTAATTTTATTCCTCTTGGAAGCCCAATTTATTCATTTTTACTCTCACCACACCATGTGATGATCTCTTCACAAAAGGATAAAAATAACAATATTCCGAACAAATAACACCCCACAAAATAAAATTTATTCATCTTACCTTATCCCAACTACTCCCACTCTAACCTACCTCGTTACCCTACCCAACCCCTACCCCTAACTAGCCCCCTACCCATGTCACCCTACTTCTTAACCCCTAATACTTTTTTCCTTATCAATAAAAAAATATACATACAGATACATATGCACACTCTCATAATTCCACACACACCCCTAACGTCACTAATATACATATAACACACCTAGATATTATCTTCTACACATCATACACACAACTCACTGGAAATGCACACACAGAGTTCACCATAAATGGACACACTCAGAGATCATCAGAGAAATACAACACTACACACATAGAGGGATAGTGGGAAAAAAAGTGTTCACGATTTTAGTAAGATGGATAGGAACAAAACATCATCCCCATCATGCTACTATTCCCGTGATTTGTTTCCTCACTGGAAAATGGAAAAAAATCATCATAAAAATCCAAATTATCAGCAGCTAAAACCCAAACATCGTATCCCTAAAACCCAATCTAAAGCCGCTTCAAAATTCCCTAAAAACAATCAGTAAATGAAAATTTCACCAAATCGATCGAGTATGACTCATTTCATTCGGATTCAAATTAAATCCAATGGAAAATACTTGATACTGTGACATTGTACGCTAAATCTTGTATGGTTTCTTATTACTCCACGATTCTTGTGTTTGGTTGTGGAAAATAGAACAAAAGGGTGATATTGAAGCTATATTCTGACGTTTTATTGAGGTTCGATTCAAGATATTGGATGTAATTCTTTTCATAAAGATCAATTACACTTTAAAACCCTAAATTTTAGGTCTATTTCCTCTGTCGCTGTCTATTTTTATATCTCAAATTTTAATTGTTGTTGTGGATGTGATCAACTTATGTATTTAGCATGCTTGAATATTTATTGTGCATATGTGGTTGTTATTGAGATTTGGGTTTTCAAAATTAAAGTGGTAGTCAAAGAATTAGTTTATTATGAGTGAGGATTATTTTTTGGAGGTGAATGTTGATTATTTTTATTCATTGATGGGTGTTGTTGAATTGGATAGTATTGTGTTTTATTCCGAATATTCAATAGGAAAATCTTAGGTCAGGTAGGTAAATCGTAAGAACCATTGATTATTGGGTGATTTAATGACTTTGTTTTATCATGTTATGATCAGTTGTATTCATTTGGGTGGGGAGTGCCTCGAGGTTATATGTATTGTTTCATCTAGGGGATACCCTAAGGGAGTTGTACTCGAAGATGGCGAATGATCAGGGCATCAGGTACCGGGTGGAGCATAGCATAGGATTAGTGTAGGTTAGCATAGGTTTACATTTCAACATATTTATTTCGATTTGTAATAAATTGTACTGTACATTGTTTTTCAGATTTTTCTTGTTTGGTTATTTATGGTCTTGTTTATTTATTTTGTTGGTTTATACATTCAATAGTGTCTAATAGATGATATATTCCACGAAATGACATTAGTAGAACTACCAGATCAAGGGGTGCCTATCACCTTCCCCTTGATCAATAGAATTCCTTAACTGGAGTCTCTATTCGTGGATCAGTTTTAAAATAGTCAAAAATTGTTTTGCAAAAGGATTTCCAAAGGTAAATTGACACACCAGAAACAAATTATTTTCTCTTGTCACTTAGTAATAAAACCCTTTCCAAACCTTAAATTCAATTTTTTTCGTAAAAAATAGTTTGTGACAGAAGGTTGTAGCCCTAACAAAACCATTCAAACTCTTAGTGCACTACATTTTGCAATACTATCCTGATTGATTGTAATCATTTAATCCCTAATGTTTCTACTCGCTTTGTTATATTGGCATCATATGCTATCAGAGCAATGATTTACTATCTTAATTTATGGTGTAAGAAACCAATACTGATTAGGCAAGCATTATAGTGAGGACATTCAAGGATCTGAGAGAGATTCTTCAATGAAATGAAGTCAAATACAACTTTGATATTCAATTACGGAACATCTTTGTGAGATCCATAAAGGTTATGAAAAATGGGAAGAATGACATTGAACATGATCATCCATTTACAAAAGAAGGGGTTTCTAATTCTATTATCAGATACATCTTCAAATAAAATTCCAACCCTCAATTAGCTTGTATTATAAAAGCTAGAATCTTCTACATTTCTCTAACCTTATTTCCTGGTTATTAAAAGTTGAAAAAAAATTGTTTAATGATATTCATCTTGTTTCAAAAGCAAATGTAGTTAAAATCCATTTTTTAGAGATATTATCGAGAGGCATCAAGTTTACCATAATGGAAAATTGGATATTGATGACTTTGTGAGTGGAATATATCCAATAACTTATTGAATGGCTTGGGGTTAAGCCTGAGGATGAAATGACTAATCTTAACAGCTAAAGCTGACAAAGTTCATTCCTAAATATCATAGCTTCGTTCAATCGTGTTAACAAGGTATATTACAAGAAAATTTATTCCAGAATTAAAGAATAAGTTGACTTATTACATGCGAATGTTGAGTCCTATAACTCTTCCCTGTAATAACTGTTACTATTTTCTATTGATATGGAACTCTTATTATTGTCATAATTAGTGATAGAAGATTCAGGCAAGTTACCTAATTTGATGTAATCAAACGGTCTTAATAAGAACATAACCTCAAGTAAATCACTCAATAACATTCCATGCCTATAAATACACTAGACAGAAATAAACAAAGGCTTTATGAGAATCAAGCATCGACACCATTTGGCATTCCACAAGTTTAAAACTACATCTACATTACATCAAAAACTACATTTTAAGGTAACATTTCTAGTATTCTCTCACAACCATTTCAAGTATGGACATGCAAAAAAAACTCTATTTAAGTAATCAAAACTTCTCAGATGATCTTTGGTTGTCTAACAATTTCTCAGCAAATTGTGATAAATATTGGGTGACACGGTTCTTTGAACAATTGTAATACCCATGCCATTTTCTTAGCTTGAAGTCATATCAAGAATGTTAGAACATTCTTTGATGTATCAATCCATTTTTGTACATATGGTATTTTTAAGATTTTCCATTTCATCACGTGGGAAATAGATTAACCTTTCCATCGATACTAATTTTATCAAAATCCAATTTCAAATGAGGATGTTATGATCAAAATACAGAGAGAAGAAAAATCTCCCAAGTGCGACGGTGCAGTTGATGGACCGTTGGATAAGGGACAGTCCGTCGAACATAATCATCACATTTAGGCAGTGAGTTAGATTTATAGAAATATGCAATGGCAAGGTCTGATGGACCGTCGACCCAACGTCGGACGATCGCACCCCACCGTCGCCCATTGGCTGTAACTCCTAGTTCTGTATCAGTCCGATGGATTGTCGACCCAGCGATGGACGGTCTCACCCCACCGTCGGATTACCTACTCCGTTTTATTGATTCATTTTAACAGGGGTATTTTGTTTATTTACCGCCCGACTATATATACCCAGTTTTATTTGATTTTATCCACTTTGTTCATTATTATTTCACATCAAAACATATTAGGGTTTCTCTCTAAAATTAATCCTTATGAACAAAGATCCAAATCTTCTTCAAGAACTAAGAGATTCAAATCCCTCAAGTTCAAGAACCTCAAGAACATAATCCCAGGTATGCATACTGTTCATTCATAGGCTTTTTTCATCCATGAAGCCCAAGAATCCCTTTTCCATCTTCAAGTTATGGATTTTCTATATTTTTTCATGATTGGGTTGCTCTAGTTCATGTTGATAAATGAGAAATTGTGTTCTACTCCATGGTGGGTAGTAATTTCTATGTGGGTTTAAAGATTATAGATATAGATTTATGCAACCTTATGACTAAACCCTTGAATGATGAAACTAGAATTGAATGATAATGTTTAATTGTTGTACAATGATGTTTACCCGTACCATGCCTACCATATGTTTGATTAAATGTATAGATGAAGGAAAATTTCTCAACTCTCATGATATCATGACATCCCCACGTAACTAAAAGTTTATGCCTAGAACATGTTTGATAAAATGCTTCAATAAATATATTATGGATTATGATGCTAGTAATGTGTTCAAGTAAGTCATGCTTCATCAATTTCCATCCATCAAGTCTGGGGGTACATGTACCCAAAACATTAGTTATGTGCCTAGAGCCATGTGATGTTTTCACCATACTCTCAGTCAAGCTATGAATTCTTAGACATTAGATAGTCTTATGACTCAAGAAATCTCCACGATCTCATAAAATCACTTAGTTGTCTGATATCAATAGTTTTCCATTAGTCAACGGAGTTCAGTAACACAGTCCATGTTCAATCCAATAAATCATGTTAAGTTTTTATTTAAATGGGAATAGAAATTAGCTTAGAGTGAACCCAGGGATGGGAACTCACTGCAAGATTACAGTGTGATTATTAGAATAAATCATTGTGTTCAAGAACTACGTAGCCAGCATAGATTGAGACATCTAACCTGTCAGTGTAGGGTTGATGAGGTGGCTTAAACTGTAAGTGTAGGGTTCCCACCATTCTTATTTTGAGTACCAGCTAATATAGGGTCCTTACAGCTTATCCTTACCAGTGATGCAGTATTGACACCCTTCCAATTGGGGTTACAATTGTACTCCAACATAGCCAAAATAGCGCATTAGGGTATATCGATTAAAAAACTACTTCCCACAGTTTTAGTATCAGTCACAGTAAATAACTCAGATAGTTCTTTTGATTTTAGGACTATCAGATCCAGTCAACTTAGATACAGTACGGAACATAAATAGTTATTTAAGATTTAGGACTGTCACCTACAGTCTCTCATGTTATCAGTTATATCAGTTATTAGTATGTCGTGTTATCAGTACTCAAATTCAATTATCATGTATTCACTGTATGAGTGTCAGTTATTACATCTCATTCATGTATTCTCACACTCATAATAGTGTGTCAGTTGTTATTATTATCGTTCATGCATATGAATCCTATGTATTTAGCCTACTTCACATATATACCAGCGCATCTAGTCATATTTATGCATTCTCTCTATGGTGTCTTATACCATAGGTTCAAATACATGGGATCCAGATTAGCAAAAGATTTTAGAATGAACAGTCAGAGATAGAAGTGAGTCCTTATCTTTCTAGGACATGATTATTTGTTTATTATCTCATTAATTTGTTTATTAGTTAGAGTTAGTTGGGGACATGTGACATCAACTCCTTACTCATTTAGACGGTTATGTTTAGAGGCGTTCCAGACTATTACATTTCAGACTTCAGTAATTTTACTTTTGTTTTGGGTATTTTATTACCCCAACTAGATGTTATATTGTTTAGCTTATGTTCAGTATTGAACCTTATGGCCATTCAATGCACGTTTCCGCATTATTACATTATATTATACAGTGTACAGGTATAGATATCAGTCATGGGTTAGCTTGTGGTACTTTGGGATCATAAGAACAATGTAGATTTTGGATACCAGATTTGGGGCATTACAAACTTGGAATCAGAGCCATGTTCAATAGAGTCCTAGGAAGTAAGAAAGCTACATCTAGTAGAGTATTGTACGTGGGTATGCTGCACACCACAATTATATTCAGGAGCCTATAAGATGTTTTAGGATCAGTTTCCCTTCTTTCAGTATTCATGTCGTGCCATTGATCATAATCTCAAGTCAATCTCTTAGTCTAATCCATTTCTTCTTTTTATTATAGAACATACGTCCCAAGAGAAAAAACCAACCTGTCTTAGAAAATCCACTGGACGAACATGTTTCTCATGTAGATTTTAGGTCCATATTCACTACTCTTTTCCAGTTATTCACTGCTCAGAATGAATGACTAGCTATCATTTTGGCCAACCCAGAGGCCAATTTAACAGCAACTAGAATTCGGTACTTCACCCGAATGAACCCTATAAATTTTCATGGGTCTAAGACATATGAGGACCCTCATGAATTCCTAGATAAGGATCATAAGGTGACAAGTATCATGGGGTTAACTATTGCTAAGGGTGTCGATCTAGTTGTATATTAGTTACAGGATGTTACTCAATGTTGGTTCAAGTAGTGAAAGTCTGAGAGGGTAGATAATATAGGGTCAGTTGAGTGGGAGGAGTTTGCTTCAACTTTTCTTGATAGATTCATTCCCCGAGAGATCAGAAAAGATAAGGTGCTAGAGTTCAACAACCTTAGGCAGGGCAATTCGACAGTGAAAGTATATTCTCTTAAGTGTACTCGATTATCCAGATATGCCCTTCATATGGTTGTATATTGCAAGGCTAAAATGAGTAAGTTTGTCTAGAGGGTGAAAGATATCTTTGTAAATAAATGCAGATCCGCCATGGTAAATAGTGACATAATATTAGCCAAACTTATAACCCATGCTCAGCAGATAGAGGAGTAGAAAATTAAGATGAGGGAGAAGGAGAATAAGAGAGCAAAGGCAGGTAGTTTAAACTTTGCTCAGCCTAAATGAGAAGAAGGAAATCGTTCCCAGTTTCATCCTAATCCATCAGTTCCAGCTCCTTCTTCAACCAGTGCTCATCTCTTAAGTTTAGAGATAGAGCGCTAGTCTCTCTGTCTCAGGAAAATTTAAGCAGGGCCCGTACTTATCCCCTTTGTCAGACTTATTGTAAGAACAATAAAGGTGTTTGCAGATCTGGTAGTGATGTATGTTTTTATTGTTTCAAGCTAGGCCATAGAGTTTGAGAGTGTCCTCAAACAGGTTCCTAGTATTAGTGGAATCATTCCGTAGCTCAGTTCAGTCAGCCTAATCAGTTGGGCACCACTTCCAGTGCGACTAGTGGGCAATTCCTAAATAGACTCTATGCTCTCTAGACCCAACCAAATCAGGAAAAGTTTCCTGATATAGTTACTGGTATATTACAGATATTTTATGTGCATTTTTACGCTTTGCTAGACCCAAGAACATCTTTGTCTTTTATTACACCTTATATAGTAGTTCAATTTAAAATCAGTCCTGAAGTTCTAGCCTAGACTTTTTCAGTCTCTACCCTAATGTGTAAGACCATCATAGCCCAGCGGGTATACAGCAAGAACTACCCGGTTATGATATTTCATGAAGTCACTTCAAAAACCTTTATCTAATTAAAGATGACTGATTTTGATGTGATTCTCAACATAGATGGGCTTAATTCCTGCTATGCCATAGTAGAATGCAAACATAGAATAGTTCAGTTTTAGTTCCCACCTAAACCCATCCTAGTGTAGAAGGGTAGTGTATCCGCTCTCAGGGTCAGCTTGTTCCAACCTTCGGGCAAGGAAATTAATATCTAAGGGATATGTGTATCATCTTGTAAAAGTTAATTGAACTAGTTACAAGACTCACATCCTTGAATAAATTAAAGTTGTAAATGAATATTTAGATGGCTTTCCTTAATATCTCCCAGGAATTTCTTCAGAAAGGGAAATAGACTTCAGCATTGATCTTTTTTAGGATACTCAGACTATCTCTATTCTTCCATACATAATGGAACCAATAGAATTCAAAGAATTTAATGAATAGTTGCATTTCCCCATGGGGTGCACCAGTTTAATTCGTGCGCAAGAAATACGGTTCCCCCAGAATGTGTATTTATTATCATCAACTCAATAAGGTCACGGTCAAGAACAAGTATCCCTTTCCCTGAATCAATGACTTATTTGACTAAATTCAGGGGGCTAGTTATTTCTCAAAGATAGACTTCAGATCCATATATCATCAGCTTAGAGTCCTAGAACGTGACATTCAGAAAACATCTTTTCAAACTTGGTATGGTCAGTTTGAATTCTTGGTTATGTCATTTGTTCTTACCAATGCCCCAACTACTTCAATTGACTTGATAAACCATGTGATCAAGTAGTACTTAGACATGTTCATTATTGTCTTCATAGATGATATACTAGTCTATTCCCGCAGTGAGCGCAATCATGTAGAACATCTCAGAAAAGTACTTCAGACTCTCAGAGATCACCAGTTATTCACAAAATTCAGTAATTGAAAATTTGGGCTAAGGTCAGTTGCATTCCTTAGACACATTGTTTCCAATGATGAAATTAGACTAAATCCTCAAAAGACCAAAGCAGTAAAAAATTGACCTCGCCTTATCTCACCATCAGATATCAGGAGTTTATTGGGTTTGGTTGGCTATTACATATGGTTTATTGAGTGATATTCTTCTATTGCATTCCCTATGGAAAGATTGACTCAGAATATGGCCAAGTTTCAGTGGTTAGATCCTTGTGAGAAGAGTTTTCAAGAGTTGAAGACTCGAGTTACCTCGGCTACAGTTTTTACTCTTCCAGATGGTTTAGATGGGTTCGTAGTATATTGTAATGCATCTAGAATAGGTTTGGGTTATGTCCTCATGCAGTATGGTAAGATCATAGCCTACACCTCTAGACACTTAAACCCCATGAAAATAATTTTGCTACTCGTAATCTTGAGTTAGCAACCGTAGTCTTTGCCATGAAGATTTGGAGGCATTACCTATACGCAGTTCATGTAGATGTCTTTTCAAATCATAAGAGTCTTTAGTATGTCTTTTCTTAGGAAGATCTCAATATTTGTTAGAGAAGGTGTCAGAGCTCTTGAAATATTATGACATAAGTTTCCTTTATCATACGAGAAAAGCCAACATAGTGGCTGACGCTCTCAATAGGCTATCCATGGGTGGTGTTTCTCATATGGAGGACAGTGTGAAAAAGTTAGATCAGAAAGTCCATCATCTTTCCAGACTAGGTGTTCGCTTAGTCAATTCTTCAGCGGATGGTGTATGTATTCAGAGTAATTTAGAATCATCTCTAGTTTTCTAGGTTAAAGAAAACCAAGATAGAGATCCCAGACTTGTTAAGTTGAAAGATTCAGTTCAGAATCAGAAAATACTGGTTTTCTCTAAAGGGGGAGATAGTGTTTTGTATTTTCATGGTCATTGTTGTGTTCCAGGTTTAGATGATTTAAGGAAGAAAATTCCAAAAGAAGCGCATGGTGCACGCTACTCTATTTATCTAGGGGCCATTACGATGTACTGCCACTAGTGAGAGATCTACTAGTGGAGTGGGATGAAGAAAGATATTGTAGAGTTTATCACTAAATTCTCTACATATCATCAGGTTAAGATAGAGCATCAGAAGCCTAGTGGTCCTCTGTAGGAGTTCATTATTCCTACTTGGATGTGGGAAGAAGTGAACAGGGACTTTGTGATGGGTTTTCCCCGAACTCGTCATCCACATGATTTAGTCTGGTTCATTGTAGATAGAATGACAAAATCAGCTCATTTCCTTCCAGTTCATACCTTTTTTTCAACCGAGGATTACACCATACTCTACATTAAGGAGTTGGTCATATTGCACGGTGTTTTATTGTCCATTATCTCAGACAGAGGTACCTAGTTCACCTCTCACTTCAGGAAAGCATTCCAAAAGGGTCTTGGTAACCCAGTTCATCTTAATATAGCAATTCATCCTCAGACAAATGGTCAAGCAAAAAGGACATTTCAAACTCTAAAAGAAATACTAAGAGTGGGTGCAATTGATTTCAAGGGTAGTTAGGATGACCAATTGCCTTTGATTGAGTTTGCATACAATAATAGCTATTATTCCAGTATCCAGATGGCTCAATTCGAAGATCTCGAAGGTAGGAGATGTAGATCTCCGATTAGTTGGTTTGAAGTTAGTGAGGCCTCAGTCATGGGGCATGACTTGCAATTCGATGCCTTAGAGAAATTCTAGTTGATTAGAGAAAGACACCTGGCTTCTCAGAGATGATAGAATTATTATACAGATGTTCGTAAAAAGGATCTCGAGTTTGATATTAATTATTATTTCTATCTACGAATCTCTCCCATGAAGGGAGTGAAGAGATTCGGCAATAGGGGAAAACTTTGTCACCGATATATCGGTCCGTTTAAGATTCTTAGTCGCTTTGGTTCAGTTCATCTAGTCTTCAAAGTCTTTTTGCTCAAGAAGTGTATAGGTGACCCAACAGTTGTAGTCCCTATTTAGAGCATAGATGTTCAAAATAGCCTCTTTAATAAAGTGATTTCAGTTGAAATCGTAGACTATCGGACTCATAGATTGAGGAACAATGAAGTCCCTCTAGTTAAACTTCTTTGGTGAAATTACTTCGTTGAGGGAGCTACTTGGGAAAAAACAGCAGACATGCGTGTCAAGTATCCTTACCTCTTCTCTGCCAACCCAAATCTAGCTCCAGGTAATTCTTCTCCTTAACATTACTCAGTTTCATTTTTACTGTTCATCACAAAATTGGTATCAAGTACCATTGACTATTCAGTCATGCATTCATGTATCAGTTCGGTTATATAATTATGCATAAGACATTCATTCTCGTTGTGAGAAACTTAGTTCCTCAGAACACGCATTTATCCATTTGTGAATTATTTACACGTGCATCAGATATGCATGTGTAGTATGTTATGTGCATCTTGTCAGTCATGTCAGCCATAAGTTCATGTTTTAGTCATTCATACTCAGTTCATATTTTAATTTTTGCTTCCCCTCTCAGTCATTCTCATTCGAGGACAAATTTTCTTAAGGGGAAGATATTTCAATACACGTGCCATTTTCTTAGCTTGAAGTCATCTCAAGAAAGATATTTCAATACCCGTGCCATTTTCTTACCCGTGCCTTCTTTTTGTGCACGTGGTATTTTCAAGATTTTCCCTTTTTGATGGAAATTGATTAAGCTTTCCATCGATACCAATTTCATCAAAATTCGATGTCAGATGAGAAATTTATGGACAAAATACAGAAAGCAAAAAAACTACCCAGGTGCATCGGCACAGGCAGTGAACCGTCGGAGAGGCGACGGACCGTCCACCATGACCGTCGTATTGCGGTAGTGAATTAGCTCTCTAGAAATTTATGACGACGAGGTCTGACAGACCATCGACCAAATGACGAACATCGCACCCCACCATCGTATGACCCGCTCAGTTATTTTAAGTCATTTTAATAGTGGTATTTTGGTCATTTACCACCCGCCTATATATACCCAGTTATATCTGATTTAAAATACTTTGTTCATTATTATTTCACATAAACAAATATTAGCGTTTCTCGCTAAAAATAATCCTCAAGAACAAAAATTGAAATCTTCTTCAAGAACTAAGAGATTTAAATCCCTCAAGTTTAAGAACATCAAGAATATCATCCCAGGTATAGATAGTGTTCATTCATGAGCTCCTCTCCTAAATGAAGCCCAAGAATACCTTTTTCAACTTCAAATTACGGATTTTCTTTATGTTTTCATGATTGAGCTGCTCTTGTTCATGTGGATAAATGAGCAATTGAATTCTACTCCATGTTGGGTGATAATTTCTATGTGGGTTTAATTATTATAGATATGCATTCATGCAACCTTATGACTAAACCCTTGAATGATGAAACTTGAATTGAATCATAATCTTTAATTATTGTACAATGATGCTTACCAGTACCATGCCTACCATATGTTTTATTAAATGTCTAAATGAAGGAAAATTACTCAACTAGCATAATATCATGATATCCCCATATATGTTAAAGTTTATGCCTAGCACATGTTTGATGAAATGCCTCAACAAATATATTAGGGATTTTGATACTAGTCATGTGTTCAAGTAAGTCATGATTCATCAGTTTCCTTCCATTAAGTTTTGCGGGTACTTGTACCCACAACATTAGTTTTGTGCCTAGAGCCATGTCATGTTTTCACGATACTCTCAGTTAAGCTATGAATTCTTAGACTTCAGATAGTCTTATGACTCAGTAAACATCTGTGATCTCATGAACTCAGTTGGTTGTAAGATATCAGTAGTGTTCCGTCAGTCAACATAATTCAGTAACCCAGTCCATGATTAATTCAATAAAATCTGTTCAGTGTCTATTCATATGGGAGTATAAATTAACACCGAGCGAACCAAAGAATGGGATCTCACCTGCTAGATTAGGGTGTGATTCTTAGAAGTAATCGTTCTGTTGGAGCACCACGTAGCTTGAGTTGGTTGATGAGGTGGCTTAACCTATCAGTTTAGGGTTCCTACCATTCTCATTTTTAGTAGCTACCAGTATAGTGTCCTCGTGGCTTGTCCTTACCAGTGGCGTGGTATTGATACCCTTCAAAATAGGGTTACAGAGTGGACCCCAACAAATCCATAATGCACATTCAGGGAATGTTTGTTAAATAACTACTTTCCATATTTTTACTATCTGTCTTAGTAAAAGAACTCAGATAGTTCTTAAGATTTTAGGACTGTCAAATATAGTCTACTCAAATATAGTACGAAACTCAGAGAGTTTCTTTAGATTTTAGGACTATCACTTATAGTCACTCATGTTATCAGTTTTATTAGTTATTAGTATGTCATGTTATCAGTACTCAGATTCAGTTATCATGTATTCATAGTAGCAATGTTAGTTATTACGTCTCATACATATATTCTCATGCTCACGATAGTTAGTTGTTATTATTATCATTCATGTAGATAAACTCTATGCATTTAGCATACCTGACATGCATACCAGTATATCCAATCGTACTGACATATTCACGCTATGGTGTCTAATACCACAGGTACAGAGATATGGGCTCCAGAGAAGTAGTAGATTTCAGAATTAGCAGTCAAAGCTTGAAGTGAGTACTCATCTTTCGAGGACATGATTATTTCTCAATTATCTCATTAATTTATTGGTTAGTTTGAGTTAGTTGGAGACATGTCCCATCAACTCCATACTCATTAAGAAAGTCACATTTAGAGGCTTTCCAGACTATGACATTTCAGAATTCTATACTTTTAGTTTTGTTTTGAGTATTCTATTATCGCACCATATGTTATATTATTTAGCTTATGTTCAGTATTGAACCTTATGGCCTTTCAGTGCATCTTTTCACATTATTACATAATTCTATATAGTGTACAGGTACAGATATCATTCATGGGTTAGCTTGTGGTCCTTTGGGGTCATGAGCACCGTGTAGCATTTTGAATACCAGATTTGGGGCATTATAAACTTGTTATTAGAGCCAAATTGAATATAGTCCTAGAAAGTCTGACAGTCGCATCTAGTAGAGTATTCTATATAGGTGTGTTGCATGACACATTTATGTGCATAAGGATATGAGATGTTTTAGGTACAGTTTCCCTTCTTTAAAACTTATGTCGTGCTAGTGAGCATAATCTCAAGTCAATCTATCAGTCTAATCCATTTCTTCTATTTATTTTAGAACATGCCTCCCAAGAGAAGAACACAGCTTGTCTAAGAAGATCCCTTGGACGAACATGTTATCCATGCAAAGTTTGGGGCCATTTTCACTACTCTTGCACAGACAGTCACTTCTCAAAATAAATAACCAGTTGTCATTCCAGCCATCCCTGTGGCTAATTTAGCAGCTGCCAGAATTTTGGGAGTTTACTCGAATGAACCCTCCAACTTTTCTTTGGTCTAAGATAGATGAGGACCCTAAAAAATTCCTAGATCAAGTGCAGAAGGTGATAGATATCATAGGGGTGACAACTATTGCAAGTGCTGAGCTAGCTGCATATTAGTTGAAGGATGTTGTTCACACTTGGTTCAAGCAGTGGATATTTGAGAGGGCAGATGATGCAAATTCAGTTGACTGGGAGGAGTTTCCTTCATCTTTCCTTTATCAATTCTTTCCCCTAGATCACAGATAAGATAAAGTACTAGAGTTCATGAAACTCAGGCAGGGCAATTCGACAGTAAAAGAGTATTCTCTTTACTTTTCTCAATTATCGAGATATGCCCCTTATGTGATTGTAAATAGCATGGCTAGAATGAGTAAATGCATTTCAGAGGTGAATAATAGCGTGGTAAATGAATGCAGATCCACCATGCTGAATAGTGACATGACATTAGCCATACTTATGAACCATGCTCGACAGATAGATAAGCAAAAAATTAAGATGAGGGAGAAGCAGAATAAGAGAGCAAAGACAGCTAGTTTCAACTTTGCTCTACCTAAATCATATGGAGGAAACCATTACCAATTTTATCCTAAGCCATCAGTTCCAGCTACTTCTTAAGCCAGTTCTCAAGAACCTAAGTTCCGAGATAGAACTCAAAGCTTTGAGTCTCAGGGAAATGTTAGCAGCGCCTGCACTTATCCCTTTTATTAGACTTGTGGTAAGAACCATAAGGGTTTTTGTAGATCTGGTAGTGATGTGTATTTTAGATATGGCAAGCTAGGCCATAGAGTTTGAAAGTGTCCTTAGACAGGTTCCAAACATCCGCAGAATTGTTCCACAACTTAGTCCAATCGTCCAAATCAGTAGGATGCCACTTCCAGTTCTACTAATGGGTAACACCCAAATAAACTCTATTCTCTCAGACCTGACAGGATCCGGAAAATTCTCCTGATGTTGTTACTAGTATCTTACAAATCTTTCTTGTGCATGTTTACTTTTTACTATATTTAGGAGCTTCTTTGTCTTTTGTTTCTCCATATATAGTAGTTGATTTCAAAATCAGTCCCGAAGTACTATACAAGACTTTTTAAATCTCTAACCTATTGGGTAGGACCATCATTGCCCGACTGGTATACAAGAACTGCCCGATTATGATATTTTAGAAACTCACTTCAGCAGACTTAGTCAAACTAGAGATGACTGATTTTGATATCATTCTAGGCATGGATTGGGTTTATTCCTATTATGCTAGAGTAGACTTCAGAAATAGAATAGTTCAATTTCTGTTCCCAAATGAACCCTTCGTAGAGTAGAAGGGTAGTGTATCTACATTCAGGGATCAGCTTGTTTCCTACCTTTGGGAAAGAAAATTGATATCTAAGGGATGTGTCTATCATGTTATTTGAGTTAATGACACTAGTTTTGAGACTCCTAGTGTTGAATTAGTTCCAGTTGTAAATGAATATTTAGACATCTTTCCCTATTATATTGTAGGAATTCATCCCAAAAGGGAAATAAACTTTGGCATTGATTATCTTCTAGATACTCATCCTATCTCTATTCTTCCATAAAGAATGGAACTAGTAAAAATCAGTGAATTGAAAGAACAGTTGAAGGATCTCCTAGATAAGGGATTCATACGACACAACATTTCCCCATAGGGTGCACCTATCTTATTCGTGCACAAGAAAGATGGTTTCCTCAGAATTTGCAATTATTACTATCCCCTCAATAAGGTCACAGTCAAGAGAGAATATCCTCTACCCATAAGCGGCGACTTTTTTGACCAACTTTAGGGTGCTAGTTATTTCTTTACGATAAACCTCAGATCCGGCTATCATCAGCTTAGAGTTAGAGAATGTGACATTCTAAAAATAAATTTTTGAACATGGTATGGTCACTGTGAATTCTTAGTTATGTCATTTGTTCTTACCAATGCACCTAACGCTTTCAAGGACTTGCTGAACCATGTCTTTAAGTAGTACTTAGACATGTTCATCATAGCCTTCATAGATGATATTGTTGTCTATTCAGACTATCTCAGAACAGTACCTCAGACTCTCAGAGACCACCAATTATTCACCAAATTTAGTAAGTGGAAAATTTGGATAAGGTCATTAGCATTCCTTGGTCATATTATTTGCAGTGATGGCATTAGACTAGATCATCAAAAGACTGAAGAAGTAAGAAACTAGCCTCGCCCTATCTCTCCATCAGATATCAGGAGTTTTTTGAGTTTGGCTACCTATTACAGATGGTTTGTTAAGGTATTTTCTTCTATTGCATCCCCCATGTCTAGATTGACTTAGAAAAGGTTGGGTTTTAGTGGTCAGATCCTTCTAGGAAGAGTTTTCACGAGTTGAAGACTCGACTCTCCTAATCTCCAGTGTTAGCTCTTCCAGATAGTTATGATGGGTTCATAGTATATTGCGATGCGTCCAGAGTATGTTTGGGTTGTTTCCTCATGCAACATGGTAAGGTCATAGCCTATGGCTCCAGACAACTTAAACCCCATGAGAACAATTATCCTAATCATTATCTTGAGTTTGAAGCTATAGTCTTTGGCTTGAAGATTTTGAGGCATTACCTATACGAAGTTCATTATATGTCTTTACAGATCATAAGAGTCTTCAGTATATCTTTTCTCAGAAAGATCTTAATCTTTGTCAGAGAAGGTGGTTAGAGCTCTTGAAAGATTATGATATGACTGTCCTTTATCATCTTGGAAAAGCCAACGTAGTGGCAGACGCTATCAGTAGACTCTCTAAGGGTAGTGTTTCCCATATAGAGGACAGTAAGAAGAAGTTATCTCAAGAAGTCCATTAGCTTTCCAAAATAGGCATTTTCTTAGTCGATTCTTTAGAGGGTGGTACATGTGTTTAGAGTAGTTCGGAATTATCTCTAGTTTATGAGGTGAAAAAATAAAGACAAATAGAGATCCCAGCCTTGTAAAGTTGAAAGAGTCAGTTCAGAATTGGAAAATAGAGGTTTTCTCCCAATAAAGAGATGCTATTTTATGTTGTAAGGGTCGTCTCTGTGTTCTAGGTGTAGATGATTTAAGGCAATGAATTCTTGCTGAAGCTCATACTGCACACTACTTTATCCAACCAGGGGCCACTAATATGTACTGCAACTTGTAAGAGATCTATTGGTAGAGTGGGATGAAGATAGATATTATAGAGTTTATGGCTAAGTGCTCTACATGTCAGTAGGTTAAGATAGAGCATTAGAAGCCTGGTGGTCCTATACAGGATTTTATTATTCCTACTTAGAAGTGGAATGAAGTGAACGTAGACTTCATAATATGTTTCCCCCGAACTCATCATCAACATGATTCAGTCTGGATTATTGTAGACAAAATGACCAAATCAGCTTATTTCCTTCTAATTCATACCTCTTATTCAGCCAAGGATTACGCTAAACTCTACATTAATGAGTTTTTCAGATTGTACAGTGTTTTGTTGTCTATTATCTTAGACAGAGGTACCCAGTTTACCTCTCACTTCAGGTAAGCATTCCAAATGGGTCTTTGTAACGCCTCGATTTTCTGAATTGGAATGCTACATTGTGCTCATTACCTCGAAGGACCATAAGCTAAACTATGACTGATAACTATACACATACACTGCATAATATGACATGATAACGCAGAAAAATGCGCTGAAAGTCCATAAGATACAACACTGAACATATTTTGAATAACATAACATAACTGTAGGGTAATAAAACACCATAAACAAAACTAAGATTACTGAAGTCTAAAGTATGATAGTCTATAAAGCCTCTGAACATTAATGAAACTATTTGAGTAATCTGAATAAGGAATTGATGGGACATGTCCCTAACTAAATCCATCTAATAAACTGGATAATGAGATAATAAGGAAATAATAATCATGTCCTCAAAGAATGAGGACTCACTTCTACTCTGACTGATGAAATTGGAATCTTCTGCTGATCTGAAGCTCAGGTTTCTGTACCTATGGTATAAGACAACATAGAACGAATATGTCAGTACTTCGAATGTGCTGGCATGTATGTGGGGCAGGATAAATTCATAGGGTTCATATGCATGAACAATAATAATTGCGGACTGACTATCATGAACATGCGAATATATACATGAGACATAATAACCGATACTGGAAACATGACGACTGAATCTGAATACTGCTAATATGATATGACTGATAATATGAGTGAATGTATCTGACATTCCTTAATCTGATTGAACTATCTTAGATTTGTACTGCATCTGAGTTAACTATATCCAATAGTTCTGAAATCTGAAGAACTATCTGAGTTCTTTTACTGAGACTATTTGATTGTATCTGACAGTCCTGAATTCTATAACATGAAACTGGTGGAAGTAGTATTCAATTAACATGCCCCTAGTATGCCATTATGGCTGAATTAGGTCCAATTTGTAACCCTAATTGGAAAGGTGTCAATACTGTGCAACTGGTAAGGACAAGATATAGGTGACCCTTATCTGATAGTCTCCCCAAATAAGAATGGTGTGGCCCTTATCTGAGAGAGCTAATCCACCTCATCAACCCTCATTGGACAGTGTCCCTTATCTGATAGTGTACCCAAATGAGAATGGTAGGGCAGTTATCTGACAGTGCTAATCCCCCTCATCAACCCTCATTGGACAGTGTTGATGTCTCAACCTATTCTAGATACATAGGTATTGAATGGAAGGATGACTTCTAAGGATCACACCCTCATCTGATAGTATGTGTTCCCATTCTTGGGTTCACTTGGCGCTAATTCCTACTTCCATCTGATTAGACTCTGTACAAGATTAACTTATCTAAACTGAGTTATTCAATTCCATGATGAAAACTGACTGAGTTCATGAGATCTTGGAGATTTTATTAGTCAGAAGACTACCTAAAGTCTCTGAATTTATAGCGTGACTGAGAGTATCATAACAATATGACATGTCTCTAGGAAAACAACTATGTTTCGTGTATAAGTACCCCTAGGACTCGATGAAAGGAATGTAGAATAGCATAGATTTCTTGAACACATGGCTAACATCATAATTCATGATACGTTTATTGAAGAATTCCATCAAACATGTGATAGGCATAAACTTGTTCATGCATAGGGATTTCATGATATCATGATAGTTAGGCAATTTTCTTTCATCTAGGCATTTAATCAAACATATTGTAGGTATAGTTCATGTAAAGCACAATATACCTAAATTAAACAATATGCTTCAATTATAGTTTCATATCGTGAGGGTTTGGCCATAGGGTTGCATGAATCTAGGTATATAATAATTAAACACAAATATAAATTATCACCCAACATCGATTAGAATTCAATTTCTCATTTATCAACTTGAACAAGAACATATAAAGTATGAAAACATGAAGAAAATCCATAACTTGTAGTTGAAAAGGGATTCTTCGACTTCATGGATAAAAGGGGTCCATCAATTAACACTATGCATACCTTAGTTCGAGATTTCGCGTAGATTAATGGAGAGTTCTTTTGACTTGTTTCTTGAATTTGCAAGCTGGGGTTCTTGTTTTTTGAAAGAGGATCTTGATTTGTGAGAGAAATTTAATAATGATAAGTATTTAGGTTACCAGTAGATTAAATTTTGTGTTTTTGGTTAACTAATGTGGTGGACGAAAATCCAATTACCTTTGAACAAATTTAAATATTGAAGCTGGGAACTAAACATTGTAATTTTTGGCCTTGGTGCGATGCGGCTCTATTGCGCCAAGCCACTCAAAATTGACAACTAGGACCTGGAACCTTGGTGCGACACAGATTAAATCGTGATGCAACACTAGAAAAGGACAAACTTCTTTTTATCTTATGGCGCAACATGCCACTGATAGAAGTGACAGTGTTCTCTGACTGAAACTTTAAATTGCGATAACTTCTTCCCTATTTGACAGATTTAGGAAAATATTATATTGATGGAAAGTTTACAGAATTTCCCAAATGATAAAATGTGAAAATATTGAAAATATCATGTGTACAAAATAAATTTGTATTTTAATGAAAGTTCAAACATCCTGGTGATGCGTTTAAGCTAAGAAAAGGTATGGGTATTACAATATTTCCCACTTGAGAACAATCATCCTCGAATGAGACTGACTATGAAGGGAAACAATACACTGACCATGAACTGAACTTGGATAACTGAAATATTATCTCATGACTGATATGACTGACAAGCTGAACATAACATAGTGAACATGCATATCAGATGCATATGTAACTGCTTTATGAATGCATAACTGAGTTCTCTGAAGAACTAAGTTTCTCACAATGACAATACATGTCTGATGCATAATTATATAATTGATCTGATACATCAATGCATGACTGAATATGAAATTGTACTTGATACAAATTTTATATTGGAAACATTAACATGAAATTTAATACCAAGTTGGTGATGAACAATTATCATGAACCAATTAATTTTAAGGACAACTATTACCTTGAGTCTGATCTCAGTTGACGGAGAAGAGTTGAGGATACTTGGTATGCAAGTATGCCAAAGAACAATAACTAAAGGGACTTCTTTGTTCCTCAATCTACGAGTATGATAGTCTATGATTTTGACTGGAATGTTTTCATAAGAGAGGCTGTTCTGAACCTCTATGCTCTGAATAGAGACTACAACTGCTGGGTCACCTAAACACTTCTTGCTCAAAGAGACATGAAAGACTGAATGTACTGAGGCTAAATATGAAGGTAATTCAAGCTCATAAGATACCTTGCTTAATCGATTGAGAATCTTAAAGGGACCGACATATAGAGGAATGTGCTTTCCCTTCTTGCTTAATCTTTTCACTCATTTTATGGGAGAGATCTTGAGGTAGAAATGATCACCAACAGAATAGCCCAGAGCCTTTCTTTAATCAAATGAACATTCTCTAGGGCATCAAATACTAAGTCAGGCCCTATGACTAAGGCCTCACTAACTTCAAACCAACTAATCGGAGATCTATATCTCCTACCATAGAGAGCTTAAAATGAAGCCATCCTAATACTAGAATGATAGCTATTGTAATATGCAAACTAAATCAAAGCTAAGTGGTCATCCTAACCACTCTTAAAATTAATTGCACATGCCCTTAGCATATTTTCTAGAGTCTGAATGGTCATTATTACTTTACCATCTATCTAAGGATGGAAGGTTGTTCTAAGATAAACTTGGGTACTGTTGTTGGGCGTATTTACACGCCTAAGACCTTAATTTACCCATGTTTTACCTAAGTTTTGAGGATAAAATATATAATTCTTGCACTTTTAGTCCATTTTCCTTTAAGTGAGCTTACCTATGTGATTAGCATGTTTTTCAGGTACTAATGATAAATATTTCAGCACTTTCTAGACCTGTGGGCAGCAAAGCATAACTTCACATTAGAGGGAAGGCAGCTTTTGGACTGAAAGTGATGCATGGGAACTTTTTCTTGGGCTAACCCAGTATTTTTAAATACTTAGGGATGCAGTAGCAACTTAGTGGACAAGGATATTATAAAAACCCTATTGCTGAATTTTTCACAATCATTATCATTCGACATTATTCATTATTCAGTTTTCAGATTCTGTAATAGTTGGGAACAGAGAAAACGGCCTACGTGAGGCACGGAGAGAGAAAAAGACTCTCTCTATTTGACGCTAAAAATCACTTCCATCGCCAAGATTTTTTTAGGTTGTGGTATGACAATTATGTCTACTTTGATTTCCGT
The DNA here is from genome assembly GCA_030864225.1 of Capsicum baccatum var. pendulum. Lineage (NCBI taxonomy): Eukaryota > Viridiplantae > Streptophyta > Magnoliopsida > Solanales > Solanaceae > Capsicum > Capsicum baccatum. The sequence continues at coordinate 44,595,885 of CM061550.1, forward strand.
TGTACTCATGAGTAGCTAAACGTATCTGTTAGGGTTGTGAAAACCTTTTAAGATACTATCTATTGAGTATGAGTTTGTTAATTCTTGATGTGTTATGCTACTTATATCATTACTCTCTTCGTTTTGATTGAATTCTCATGGTTGCAAACATAGAGAACATGCCATTTTAGCATTAACTTGTTCAAGCGAAAACTTACATGTTTTGAAAAGAGAGTAGGACAAGGAAATAGGGCTTCCAAACTCTATTTACACGTTAATGCCTTAGCAGGATTAACTACTTGAAGAATTCATACCAATTGTCACACGCTTTAGGTTCAAGAGAGCTAAGGTGAAATAATCCTTGATGGTTGAAAAACACTTGGATTTAGAATTAGAATACGAATCTCTATAAGTGCATGCATGTCTAAATTCCGCATTACTCATAGTTAATAGAGAAGTAGAAACTACAAGGTGGACATAACTCTAACATATCATTCTCTCTAATTAAATCTTACTACAAAAATCACCCATCATTACTTTGATAATGTTAGTTCATGCCTAAACCAATCCGCCCTTTTCCTTGGAATTTTCGACCACCAGTCTACTAATAATCACAACACTTGGTGACCAGAGTATTCCCTGTGGGATTCGACACCCAACCTAGTTGGGTTCTATACTAGACAGCGACTTCTTACACTTTATCACGAGAGTTGTAATTTGGGCGTATCAAATTTTGGCGCCGTTGACGGGGAATACGGTTGTCAACTAAGTTTGTGATAGTTAATAGACCCTTTGGTCAAAGATTCTTGAATTTTACTTTTTGTTTGTTGTTTTTGTTTTGTTCAGAGTTAGTAGAGTGCATGCCAAATAGACAAAGTTCTGGTCAGCCATTATTACTGATAAATCCTGAACCACATCTTATTGGTAGAATTGATGCGCAACGAAACCTTGAACGGATGGCTTCTCAATAGGAGCAGGCTAGATTAGCTGCATTGGCAGCTGCTCAAGTGCATCAACAGAATATTGATAACCCAGGTCGGGCAACAAATCCTGATGATGAGGATCTGGGTAATGATAAGTTACTGAATCCAAGGCGTACAGATGAGATGGTAGCACCTCTGAATAGGAGGGAACGTCAAGCTAGAATGGGACCTGAACGTCGAGCTATGCAGGATCCTTTTAATGATAATGATGATGATCTGTATGGGGCTGGTGCCACAGAGGCTATTATTCCTCCGCCCTTGTCACCCGAAGCCAAGTTCAATATCACTAGCACCATGATTCAGCTATTGTAACTCAAGGGGTTATTTGGTGCACTTGCAGGCGATGATCCGAATATGCATCTGATTAATTTTATCTCAACATGCAAGTCGTTTGACAATCTTGGAGTTGGACAGAATGCAATTCAGCTGTGCTTATTTCCATTGTCTCTATCTGGAGAGGAAACTTTATGGTTGAATGGACTAACTCCTAATTCTATTACTAATTGGAGGCAACTGAAAGATGCTTTCCTAGAAAGATTCTTTCCACCATCCAAAAGAGCATAATTAAGAGATGAGATCAGCAATTTTTGACAGCTTCCAACTGAAGCTCTCGACGAAACATGGTAGAGGTTCAAGAAGAAGCTTATGCGGTGCCCAAATCATCAGATAACCAATATCCACTTGATGGAAATATTATATAGGGCTTTGAGCTCAGTGACTAAGCCAGTGGTTGATAATGCTGCAGGTGGGTCATTCATGGACCTTACTTTTATTGAGGCAAGCGATATGCTGGATTGTATGACAAAGCAGAGTAGCAAGCTCTATTGTATCTATTGGCATGACTACAGAACAGAGACGAAAAAAAGAGGAACGTGACCAGGATATGGCTCACATGAAAATGCAGATGGATCTTCTTACCAAGCACTTATTATTAGGGAAGACCAAAAAAGTCAAGGCTGTTGTATCAGAGGGAAGAGATGACTCCAATTCTGAGGAGGAAGAAAATTACTTGAATAATCAGGGGGGTTTTTGAGGTAATGCCCAAGGAAACCAAGGTCGGAACTATTATGATAAATCTGGATACAAGGACCGCGATCAAGGGAGTTAGAAGAATAAGACTGACAGGAGTAGTTTGTACGTTTCTCTTGGAAATCGTGAGGTTGCGGTGTCTGGTTCTGGGAAGATGTCCATGGAAGATATCATGGCTAAGCTGTTGAAAGGAGTGGAATCAACCAACACGGGAGTAACTGAGGTAAAGAATGATTTGTCCTCAATAAATTAATTGGTTGACTCGCATTCCACTGCGATAAAACAGATGGAACACCAACTAAGTTATCTATCAGCGGCATTCAATCAAAGAAAGTCTTGCACTTTACCTAGTGACACTGTGCAAAATCAAAGGAATGATGGATCATGTATGGCCATTACTACCAGGAGTGGTAATGTGTTGGAAAATCTATCCGATAGCAAGCCGGTGGTTGATAATATAGAAGAGAATGTTATTGAAGAAGACTGTGATGATTTTGTAGAAGCTGAAAATCAGAATGGGAACGTTCATGATACTACACCTAGAAGTCAGCATTCTGAAAAGATCGATAATCGGAAGAAAGATAAAAAGGAAGTGGTGGATAAAACTCTCCCAACTCCACCACCACTTTTTCCTAAGAGACTGAAGAAAAAGGATGATGAAACCAGGTTCAATAAATTTATGACCATGTTGAAGCAGCTGACTATTAATGTGCCTTTGGTGGAGGCACTAGAGCAGATGCCAGGGTACGCCAAATATGAAGGATCTTTTGACAAACAAAAGGGCAGAAATCTATGAACTGGCAGATAATGTTCATCATTGCAGTGCGATTGCCACGAGATCTTTAGTACAGAAGAAGGCAGATCCTGGTGCTTTCACTATTCTTTGCACGGTTGGATCTTTGGATTTTTCTAAGGCATTGTGCGATTTGGGGGCTAGCATCAATATGATGCCACTATCCATTTATAGACAGTTGGGGTTGGGAAATCCTACACCAACCAATATGCAGCTCGTGATGGTAGATAGGTCGGTAAAACAACCAGTTGGTATCTGATATGATGTATTGGTGAAGGTTTTGTACCTTTAGTTTTCCTGCAGACTTTGTTATTTTGGATTGTGAGGTGGATTCTAAAGTTCCCATAATCTTGGGACGCCCTTTCCTTGCAACAGGAAGTGTGCTTATTGATTTACGAGCAAATGAGCTTTTGTTTCTGATGAATGACGAAGTGGTCCATTTTGATGTATGCAAATCAATGAAGCAGCCTAAAGATATTAATGTGTTCTCTGTAGCTGATGTTTATTATGAGGATATGAAAGAATTATCTGTAGAGAAGTAGTTTACTGTTGAGCCATTCACTGTTGGGCTTTTGAATTTTGAGTGTGAGGATGTCAAAGAGTATGAAGAAACTATTTGTGCTCTAACAGGAATGGGGTCCTATTCTCATACCACTAAGAAGATTGACCTTGATCTTAAGAATTGACCTTCACCACCAATGAAACCATCCATTGAAGATCCACTACTGCTAGAATTGAAAGAGCTCCCCAGTAATCTAAAGTATGTGTTCTTGGGAAGTGGAAATACACTTTCGGTTATTGTTGCGGCTGATTTAGGTGATCAACATGTAGCGACTCTCATCTCTGTTCTGAAGAGGTACAAGAGAGCCATTGGTTGACTATTACCGATATAATTGGTATTCCTCCTGGGATATGTATGCACAAGATTCAGCTCGAGGAAGATTGCGTACCCACTATTGAGAATCAACGTCGTTTGAACCCACATATGAAGAAGGTGGTGAAGAAAGAAAGTATTATGTTGTTAGATGCTGGGGTGGTGTACCCAATCTCTAACAGTAAATGGGTGAGTCGGATACAATGTGTGCCCAAGAAAGGAGGCATGATAGTAATCACAAATGAAAAGAATGAGCTAATTCCACTCAGACCTTTCACAGGGTGGAGAGTGTGCATGGACTACCAGAAGCTGAATTCTTGGACGCTAAAGGATCACTTCCCTATGCTATTCATGGATCAAATTCTTGATTGATTGGCAGGGAAGGGATGGTTTTGTTTCATAGATGGTTATTCCGAATATAATCATATTTGCATTGCTCCTGAAGATCAGGAGAAGACCACCTTTACATGCCCGTATGGTACGTTTGCCTTCAAACGAATGCCATTTGGGCTATGTAACGCACCTGCCACCTTTCAGTGTTGTATGACGTCCATTTTTTCTGATATGGTTGAAAACACCTTAGAGGTGTTTATGGATGACTTTTCGGATGTAGGTGAGTCATTTGAATCGTTCTTGGCAAATCTAAGTATGGCTTTGCAGAGATGTGTTGAATTCAACCTGGTGTTAAATTGGGAGAAGTGTCACTTTATGGTTAAGGAAGGCATTGTTCATGGGCATAAAGTCTCTGAAAGGGGATTTGAGGTTGATCGAGCCAATATTGAAGTTATCAAGAAGCTTCCACCTCTAATTTCTGTAAAGGGGATTCATAGTTTTCTCAGGCAGGCAGGTGATAACGCTCAATCTACAACTCTCGTAGGAGTGTAAAGCGGTCGTTAGCAAATATAGAACCCAACCTGGGTTGGGTGTCGATCCCAAAGGGAATAGCTTGGCCAACAAGTAAGTAAAATTACTAAACTTTTGGTGCAAGTCTCGTAAGAAGGGGGGATTCTTGTTTTGCAAGTAATGTAAACAAAAGCTGAAAATAATAAAGTAAAGAGAGAGAAATTGTTACGTGAGTTGTAAACAATGAGAATTGAAGCGTTGGGGTTATGTCCACCTTTTGAGGTATACGTCTCTATTGGCTATGAGTGTGTAGAATTCTGACATGCAACTGCTTATAGAGAATTGTATTCGATGGTAAATCCAAGCGTCTCTCGACCTCAACAAGGACTATTTCTCTTTAACTCTCTCGATCTTAAAGCGTGTCTAACGGTACGAATTCTCCAAGATGTTAGTCTAGTTACGACACTAGCTTTTTAATAGGAAAGGGTGTCCTACTACCTTGACATTATCTCTTTTCCAGACAAATAACCTTTCTCTCGAACAAGTTAAATGTTAGACTGGCGTATTCTTGTGTTTGCAACCGCGAAGAATGTGGATTAAGATGAAGAGAATAATAATATAAGCAATATACGTGTCACGAACTCACAAACTCACAACAATAGATAGTATCTCATTCGGCTTCCATAACCCCAACAGAGAGGTTTAGTTACCCATGAATGCGTAGGAGATCACTTTTGACATTGTTGTTCTACCACAATAAAGATTGATTTCGTGTAGCTTAGGTGGTAGGCGTGAGGCGTGAATTCCTTAGCAAGGTTACGTTTCTCTTGTTGGGGAGTTTAAGAATAGAAGAAGAATAGAATTAATGGAAAGAAGAGTTGTAGAAATAATTGAGGGGTGAATGAATTGTTAAGTTAAGAATTGATAAAAATCTCTAGCATGATAGGGTATTTATAATTCCCATATCCTACTCCTACTAAGCTAATGAAATAAATAACCAAATCCTACTAGGCTAATGGAATACTTAACCCAAAGGTACTAGGTTAATGTAACATTATCATAATCCAAATAAACTAATGAAATACATAACCCAATTGTACTAGGTTAATGTATCATTGTCCAAATGCAGCTTTGTGTCTGTAAGTCCCCAAAGTCTTCAGAAATGCTGTTTTAGCCCGGGACAGATTTTCCATGCAGCAGTTTTGGTCCTTAGGCATGTAGACTTTCTTCCCTTCCTTTGTGAGCTTTCTTTTGCGTCAAGTAAGCCATAAAATGCTGTATTTTGCATCATTTATACCTGAAACTTTCCTAATCATGTTCGTTAGCTCATTTACAGGAAAAAGGACTAAAAGTCCATGAAATATATAATTTGTTCTCAAAACTAGGCTAAAATATGGGCAAAATATATTGATATAGGCGCGTAATTTCGCCTATCATCAGCAGGTTTTTATAGGAGTTTCATTAAGGAATTCTCCAAGATTGCTAGCCCATTATGCAAACTTTTTGAGAAGGATGCAAAATTTGATTTATGTGAAGATTCCTTGAAGGCATTTGAATGCCTCAAAGGAAAGCTGGTTGAAGCTCCTATTAATGTAACACCCGATTGGTGTCTACCTTTTGAAGTTATGTGTGTTGCAAGCGGGGTTGCCTTAGGTGTTGTACTTGGTCAGAAAAGAGAAAGGCTATTTCATCCAATCTATTATGCGAGCAAGGCCTTGAATGGAGCACAGAAGAACTATACCATCACTAAACAAGAGCTTCTAGCAGTTGTTTATACTTTCGAAAAGTTCCGTGCTTACTTATTGGGAACCAAAGTAGTGGTTCATATAGATCATGCAGCTCAACGATATCTAATAGCTAAGAAGGATGCGAAGCCGAGGATAATTAGGTGGGTGTTTTTGCTGCAAGAATTTTATTTTGAGGTAAAGGATAGAAAAGGTTGCGAGAGCCAAGTAGCTGATCATCTATCTAGACTTGAGAGTGATCACACAGTACAACCTGACCTTCATATTGATGATGCATTTCCCGACAAAGAGATCCTAGACACTATGGTGAAAGACTTACCATGGTATGCAGACTTTGTGAACTACGTGGTAAGGAAAGTGATTCCTAAGCATCTCTCCTTTCGTCAAAAGAAAGAGTTCATGCATGATGTGAAATACTATTTTTGGGATGAGCGGTATCTTTTTTTATGATGTGCTGATGGTATTATTAGGCGATGAATCTCAGATGTGGAGGTGCCTAGCATACTGGAAGAAAGTCATGCTTCCCAAGTTCGGGGTCACCGTGCAGGTGATCGGACGACCAGGAAGGTATTGCAAAGCGGCGATTATTGGCCTTCATTATTCAAGGATGCCTATGATTTTGCGAGAAGATGTGATCAATGTCAGAGGAAAGGCACTATCTCAAAGCACCATGAGATGCCCATGTCTAAAATGCTTGAGGTAGAGTTATTTGATGTCTGGGGTATTGATTTCATGGGCCCATTTGTGAGTTTATTTGGGATGAAATATATTCTAGTTGTTGTGGAATATGTATCCAAATGGGTAGAAGCAATCGTGCTAGCTGATAATGAAGGTAATCATGTTGTCGCATTCTTAAAGAGAAATATCTTCTCTCATTTTGGGGTACCACGTACCATCATAAGCGATGGAGGATCACACTTTTACAACAAGCTGTTCAGAGCCGTATTCGTGAAATATGGGGTTAAGCAACATAAGGTAGCTACACCTTACCACCCACAAACTAGTGGGTAGGTAGAAGTTTCAAATCGGGAGATCAAGCTGATACTTGCTAAGACGGTGAATGCTAGTAGGAAAGATTGGTCTAGAAAGTTGGACGATGCCTTATGGGCATATAGGACTGCGTTCAAGACATCAATTGGCATGCCACTATATTAACTAGTTTATGGGAAGGCTTGTCACTTGCCAATTGATCTAGAACATAAAGCACTGTGGGCACTGAAGCGGCTTAACCTTAATTGGGATGATGCTATTAATCTGATATTGGAACAGCTGAATGAGATGGATGAATTCCGTTTACATGCGTATCACAGAGCAGATCTCTACAAGGAGAGGATGAAAAATTACCATGATCGCAGGATTATCCAACGAAACTTTCAGAAGGGTGATTTGGTACTTCTTTTCAACTCCAGACTGAAGCTATTTCCAGGTAAGTTGAAGTCTAAATGTTCTGGTCCGTTCAGAATTAGCCACGTCTACTCGTCTGGAGTAGTGGAGTTATAAAACAACGATAGTGGTGTCTTTAAGGTGAATGGCCAACGAGTGAAGCCATATATCAGTCCACCCGACTCGATAAAATGTATAGCCACCATCTATCTCAATGAAGTCTGAGTAATCGAGATAACTATGTCGTGTCGCGACAATAAACCAAGCGCTACATGGGAGGCAACCCATCATTTTTAATCATTTTGTTTCACTAGAATTTTGATTTTGATTAAGAAAAGTTCAAAAAGAAGAGTCGAGCCGCGACCAAAACTAAGGCGCTTGGTGGGAGGCAACCCATCCTTCTAATCAGTTTTGTTGTTTTTTATTAAGTGTAGGTACAAGATGTAAAAAGTAGGAGATTAGTCCCAAATTTTGATTTGAATTTGAGCCATGGTAAAGGTGGTAAGTTAGGAATGATGGAGCAAAGGCTATAGGCTAGGCATTGCCTATGCCAATCTAGGCAACAAGCAAGGCAATGCCTATGACAATCTAGCTAATGGACAAGGCAATGCCTATGCCATTGCCTATGCTCACTGCCTCATGTAAGCAATGGATAAGGCAAGGCCTATACGAATATAGTCAATGCTATAGGCGCCGCCTATGCCATTGCCTATGCTCACTGCCTCACATAGGCAATGCCATAGGTGTCGCCTATGCCAATCTAGACGCTAGGAAAGGCACCGCCTATGCCTATCTAGGCTATAGGCAAGGCGCCGCCTATGCCTATGTATGCAAAGCAAAAGGTGCCTCCAATCCTAAGTATAGGCAAAGCAATAGGCGCCGCCTACTTATACTTTTTTGCCTCCTAACCCGATTGTATATGCGTCAAACCCGACCCATGGCTTAGTCTATACATAGATCCTCAACCTTAGAACACAATGCATTTGTTTGCTCAACCTAGGCGCCGACCAAGCTTCTATATTCTCTCAAAGTTTTTCTTTTTGCTTATCTAATCTTGCAAGCTCATCTTCCGTATCCATCACTACGTAAGTTACTGTTTTATATTCCGTAGTTGTTGAAATACTACGCTTATAATGGTTGGTTAGATTTTGAACGTGTGTTTGGTGATAAGAATACGGTTGGTTTGTTATGATGCATCTAATTGAGGGAATGGATTCGTATGGGTGTTCTTGACTTTACTCCGACTTGTATTTGATTGGTATTCACTATCATATTTTTATGGAGTCGAAATTGTGAAGTTAATGGATAATATTTAAAGTTGTAAGCTTGAATGTTTGAACGACTTGTTCATCGAAAGTGTTGATCATAATTGACCACAAGCATAAGATAATGTTTTTATTTCGATGCAATAACCTGAAATGATTTCTATGTGGTAATCTTCTTCAAACATTGCCTTAATCCAATGAAATAAAGTCGGAAAGGATAGTCAAGATTACATGATTAATAACATTGTGCAAATGAATTAAGTATGGGGTGGTACCATCACATTTATCTTTTCCGAATATAGTAAATCTTCCAAGATGAAACTAACATGCCTCTATTGTGATCTAAGGTAGAATGGCCCCAAAAGGACGACAAGGAAAAGAAAAGGTGTCCACCTCACAAAAAGGTCTAAAAAGTGGAAGAAAAGACCAGGCTGAGTCCTCCTCTCTGCAAGTGCCTCGTGCACCTTTGGAATCAAGTGGGTTCTAGAGGAGGAAGGGAAGGAGTGGTATAGGAAAAACAAAGTAATGAAATATGTTCACGTGGTTTTGATGCAAAAGGAGAATCTAGCAAAGAGAGACCCCCGCATTTTGGCTCAAATCATGGCACTAAACCTTGATTTCATTTTTTGAGATATGGGGGAATGCAATCTTGATCTAACAAGCGTTTTTTATGCCCATTGGTCCCCAAAGACTACCGTAAGTGAAGTGAAGATTCGGGGCCAAGTCTTACAATTGAATGCGGAGTTCTTCAACTCTCTTCTGGGCCTCCCATCTATGGATCCATCACCGCTCAAGGAGATTTATCACAGACCTCCCTACAGGGCCATCAAACATACACAGTGAGGATCAAGGTCAATGGCACGATGGATTAGGCACAAGGATAATGGTCTCCACAATACTTACCCGTATGCCTCTTTGAACAGGGAAGCTCACATATGGTTAAGGTTAGTCAACTCTTTCTTGATTCCTGGGACACGATATACTAAGATCACATGTGATCGAGTCTGCTTGGTGTATGCGTTGATGACAAATATTCCCATCAACATTGGTGAGGTTATACGATCGTCAATGCGTAAGGCTAGGCTGCACAAAAGGTCCCATTTCAATTTTGGCAATTTGTTGAATGCGATCTTAAGGAAAGAACACATTTAAGAGGAACCTGCGGACCATAATCTACCACAGAACCCGAAGAATTTTTATCTTATGAAGGTTAAAGAGCCTGAAACTGGTCAAGGCATCAACCTTACCACTGCTGAGAGACATGCTCGAGATGAATGTTTTTTTAGCCATCTATATGGAATGACTCGGTTTACAATGATCAGTGAGGATCGTGTTCCGACTGATGCAGAGCTTCAGCAGTTGGACAATGACTACCCACTTAATGAGCATGAGCGGTCCATGCGTGGAGTGGGGTTACATTTTGATGAACCTCTCGATGATGACGTGCCAACTGACGATGATCGTCGACTGCCAGACTCGGATGTGGAAGTCAACTCTGATGATGATTCCGACGCAGGGGGTATGACCCCAGACATAGAAGAGGAGTCCGACTAATCAGGTTTTCCTTATTCATTTCCACTGATGACAGTGTGTCCCGTCTAAGTGTGGGGTGCTAGTATATGTCTGTTGTATTGTACTGCTTGCCTACATTTATTCTTGTTTATTTATTTTTGTTTGTTTGAATTAGTTAGTTAGATTTTAGATTTTGCATGAAATACATGAAATTGTTCTGATAGATGGCATGGTATTATAACAAGAGTTTGTGCTAAATCATTACTACTGAGACATTTAGGCTCTAAGTTGTGACTCACTGTGTTGTTGATGGTTTAATTCATTCATCTGTTGGGTCAAGAATCTATAATGCTCCCAATTAAGTTGACCATGCGCCTTGTGTGTGTGAGATTATTGTATATTCTTTGTTGTGACTGATGCTAGAACTTGCCTGGTGTGTGTGTGAAGCGAAATAAAGAGTGTGAATTTAGGAGATGATTTAGGCATTTCTTTGGCAGCCCTGAATTTGTCTATCTTTTTTTTACCTATCTCTGTACATTATCATAGTAAATACCCTTTGAGCCTTTAGCTATTTTCTTTGGTAGCCTCATATGTAGCCTAATCCATTTTTTCAAGACCATAATTTTGATCCAAAAGCTCTTAAGCGCTTTAAATTGTAGAACCAAGTGAGTAAGGAGTGTGGCAAAATAAGAGAAAAATGATAATAATAATGTCACAGAGTGTATTGGTACTTGAAAATTTGGTGAAAAAGAGTGGCTATCATAGGGATGCTTATAAAAAAAATAATAAAATAAAAAAAATAAAAAAGAGAAAAGAAAAGAAAAAAAATAAGAGAGTTGTATCTTCTCATCTTGGTGTTTCTGATTGAATAACTAATTGGATGAAAAGGGGTTGGTAGATGAAAAGAAGGTAGACGGGTTGTTAAAAGTTAGTGTAAATGGCAAAGTGTAGTGTATTAAAGCGCTTAGGGAACATAGTCACTATTTCTGGCAAAAATAGTCCTACTTGTCCCTTAGCCTACATTACAACCCTGTAAAGACCTATTTGATCGTAAACTTAGCATTCCAATATTAGTAGAGCATTATACTAAGGGCAAGCATATGGTCATCAGTTGCAATATAAGAATTCTTTGTGAGAGTGAGAGTAAGGAGAGTCTTATACCCATGTTTCGAAAAATGCAAAACTATGAGTGATTAAGGGTGATATCTTGTGTGAGCACACATGGTTGATGGTTGTTGGGTAGTTTTATATGTTTCTTTGTGGCTTAACTTGTGGATACGAATTAACCATCCTAATGAGTATATGTTGGGGTTTGAGTTGTTTCTAGTAGTGATCGAGAATCCAACTCTTTGTTAATGATTGTTGTGTATGTCTTGTTGAACATTTTGTGTTGATATTGTGAAATTCTTGTTAGGTGTTTGCATGGATGTAATATTTTGTTCGAGGACAAACAAAGCTTTAAGTGTGGTGTGGTGATGTTGGGCGTATTTACACGCCAAAGTACCAAAATTTACCCATGTTTTAGCTAAGTTTTGAGGATAAAATATATAATTCTTGCACTTTTAGTCCATTTTCCTTTAATTGAGCTGACTTTATGTGATTAGCATGTTTTTCAGGTACTAATGATGAAGATTTCAGTACTTTGTGGACCTGTGGGCAGGAAAGGAAAACTTCACATTAGAGGGAAGGTAGCTTTTGGACTGACAGTGATGCATGGGAACTTTTTCTCGGGCAAACCTAGTATATTTAAATACTTAGGGATGCAGTAGCAACTTAGTGGACAAGGATATTATAAAAACCCTATTGCTGAATTTTTCAGCATCATTATCATTTGACATTATTCATTATTCAGTTTTCAGATTCTGTAATAGTTGGGAATAGAGAAAATGACTTACGTGAGGCACGGAGATAAAAAAAGACGTCTCCCTCTATTTGACGCTAAAAATCACTTCCATCGCCAAGATTTTTCTAGGTTGTGGTAAGATGATTATATCTACTTTGATTTCCGTTGTACTCATGAGTAGCTAAACTTATCTGTTAAGGTTATGAAAACCTTGTAAGATACTATCTATTAACTATGAGTTTGTGAATTCTTGATGTGTTATGCTACTTATATCATAACTCTCTTCGTTTTTATTGCATTCTCATGGTTGCAAACATAGACAAAGCGTCATTTTAGCATTAACTTGTTCGAGAGAAAAGTTACATGTTTGGAGAAGAGAGTGTGACAAGGAAATAGGGTTTCCAACCTCTATTTACACGTTAATGCCTTAGCAGGATTAACCACTTGGAGAATTCGTACCAATTGTCACACACTTTAGGTTCGAGAGAGCTAAGGTGAAATAATCCTTGATGGTTGAAAAAAACTTGGATTTAGAATTAGAATACGAATCTCTGTAAGTGCATGCATGTCTAAATTCCGCATTACTCATATTTAATAGAGAAGTAGAAACTATAAGGTGGACATAACCCTAACTTATCATTCTCTGTGATTAAATCTTACTACACAAATCGTCCATCGTTACTTTGATAATATTAGTTCACGCCTAAACCAATCCCCCATTTACCTTGGAATTTTTGACCAACACTCTACTAAAAATCGCAACACTTAGTGACCAGAGTATTCCCTGTGGTATTCGACACCCAACCTAGTTTGGTTCTATATTTGACAGCCACCGCTTACACTTTCTCACGAGAGTTGTAATTTGGGCCTATCAATTACCAAGCCCCTTTTGGAATGCTTTCCAGAAATAAGAGATGAACTGGGTACCTCTATCTGAGATATGGACAACGAAATACCATGCAATCTGACCAACTCCCTTATATAGAGTTTGTCATAATCCTCGACAGAATAAGAGGTATTAACTGGATGAAAATAGGCTGATTTGGTCATTCTGTCAACAACTACCTAGACTGAATCATACAAAAGACGAGTTCGAGGAAAACCCATCACAAATTCCATGTTCACTATTTCCCACTTCTAAGTAGGAATAATGAACTCCTGCATAGGACCACTAGGCTTCAGATGCTCTATCTTAACCTGCTAATATGTAAAGCACTTAGCCATAAACTTTGCAACATCTCTCTTCACCCCACTCCACCAATAGATATCCCGCAAGTCATGGTATATCATACTGGCCCCTAGATGAATAAAGCAGTACACACCGTGTGCTTCTACAAGAATTCACTGCCTTAAGTCATCTACAGCTAGAACACAGAGATGACCCTGACAACAAAGAACATCATCTCCCCCTTGGGAGAAAACCTATATTTTTTCATTCTAGACTAACTCTTTCAACTTAACAAGACGGGGATATACATCTTATTTTTCTTTCATCTCGGAAACTGGAGAAGATTCTAAACTACTATGAACACATACGTCGCCCTCTAAGGAATTGACAAAGCGAACGCCTAGTTTGGAAAGTTGATGGACTTCCTAAGGTAACTTATTTTTACCAACTTCAACATAAGAAACACTACCCATGGACAGTCTACTAAGAGCAGCGACCACTATGTTGGCCTTACTTTGATGATAAAGAGCACTCATGTCATAATGTTTCAAGAGCTCTAACCATCTTTTTTGATGAAGATTGAGATCTTTTTTACAAAAGACATACTAAAGACTCTTATAATATGCCAAAAGAAGTTTACATGAACTCTATGGAGATAATACCTCCAAATATTCAAAACAATGACTACGGCTGCTTACTCAAGATCATGAATAAGATAATTCTTCTCATGGGTATTTAATTGTCTTGAAGCACAGGTTATGACCTTACCATGCTTCATGAGGACACAACCTAAAACCACTCTGGATGTATCATAATACACAACGAACCTATCAGGAAGAGCTAAGACTGGAGCTGAGGTAAGTCGAGTCTTCAACTCCTAAAAAATCTTCACCAAAGGGTCAGACAACTAAAAGTTGACTTTCTTCTGAGTCAATCTAGACATAGGATATGCGATAGAAGAAAATCCCTCAATGAACCATCCGTAATAACCAGCCAAACCCAAGAAACTCCTAAAATCTGCTGGATAGACTAGTTAGGCAATTTTCTTACTGCTTTGGTCTTTTGAGGATCTATTCTAATGCCATCACCCGAAATGATATGACCATGTAATGCTATTTACCTTAGCCAAAATTCGTACTTATTGAATTTGGCGAACAACGGATGATCTATGAATGTATAAAGTACTGTTCTGAGATAGTCTGCATGATCACGTTCAGTACAGGAATAGACTAAAATATCATCTATGAAGACTATGACAAACATGTCCAAGTATTGCTTGAACACACGGTTCATCAAGTCCATGAAAGTGGCTGGGGCATTGGTAAGACCAAATGACATGACTAAGAACTAAAAGTGATCATACTGAGTACGCAAAGCTATTTTTAGGATGTCATATTCTCTAACTCTGAGCTGATGATAGACGGACCTTAGGTCTATCTTAGAGAAATAACTGGCACCCTGACGTTGGTCAAACAAGTCATTGATTCTAGAAAGAGGATACTTCTTTATTACCGTGACATTATTAAGTTTATGGTAGTCTACATATATTCTAAGAGAACCATCTTTATTGCACATGAATAAGAAGGGGGCACCCCACGGGGATACACTAGGTCTGATGAATCCCTTATATAAGATATCCTTCAATTTTTCTTTCAATTCTCTAAGTTCTGCTGGTTACATTCTATATAGTAGAATAGAGATCGGCTGAGTATCAGGAAGGAGATCAATACAAAAGTCTATTTCCGTTTTGGGAGGAATTCCGAGAAGATCTTCGTGAAAAATGTCTAAATAATTATTTACAACTGGAACTGAATCAAGAATAGGACTCTCAAAACTTGAATCATTAACATAAACAAGATGATAGAAACATCCCTTAGATATAATTTTCCTTGCTCGAAGGTTAAAAATAAGCTGACCCCTTAAAGCGGATAAGCTACCCTTACATTCAAGGATGGGTTCATTCGAAAACTAAGACTGGGCTTTTTTATTTCTCCTATGAACTATGGCATAGCAGGAATGAAGCCAATTTATGCCGAGAATGAGATCAAAATTTGTCATCTATAATTCGACTAAGTCAGCTGACGTGATTTTTTAAAATATCATATTTGGGAAGTTACTGTATACCCGCTGATCTATAATGGTTTTACCTTTTGGGGTAGAGACTGAAAAGGGCTTTGATAGAATTTTGAGACTGATTCTAAAATTAGCTGCTATACAAGGAGTAACAAAAGAAAAAGAAGATCTTGTATCTATCAAAGTGTAAATATGCAAATGAAACATATGTATGTACCAATAACTACATCAGAAGAATTTTCCTGATCTTGTCAAGTATGAAGAGAATAGAGACAATTTGGGCGTTGCCCACTAATATCAATAGAAGTGGCACCCCACTGATTTAGGCAGCTGGTCAGAGCTAAAGAACGGAGATGACTCTGATAACCTAAATAAGGGCAGTCTCTAACTTTGTGGCCTATCTTGCCACAACCAAAACATTTATCGCTACCATCTCTGCACACACCCTTTTAGTTCCTATCATAAGTCTGACAAAGAGGTTTTGTTTGGGCACTGCTAGCACTTTCGTAGGTTTTATAGCGTAGAGATCTATCTTTGTTACCATCTCTAAACATAGGAATGGATCACTTGCTGTAGAAGGAGATGGAACTGATGATTTAGGATAAAAATAAGAATGGGTTCCTTCTTCTTACTTTGGCTGAGCAAAGTTGAAACTTCGTCTCTTCGTTCTCTTAATTTGCTTCGCCCTTATCTTTATCTTTTGCTCTTCTATCTGCGGAGCAGGGTTCATAAGTCTAGCTAAGGTCATGTCACTTTTTATCATGGTGGATCTGCACTCATTAACCACTATATAATTTACCCTTAAAACGAACTTACTCATACGTGACCTGCTATCTGCAACAAAATGAGGGGCATATCTATCTAATTGAATAAACTTGGGAGAATACTCGTTAACTTTCATATTGCCCTGGCTGTGGTTTATGAATTCTAATACCTTGGCTTTCCTAAGATCTAGGGGAAATAATCTATCAAGAAAATTTGAAGTGAAACCCTCCCACTCAAGTGACCCTACATCATCTGCCCTATCTGACTTACACTGTTTGAACCAAGGATGAGCAACATCCTACAACAGATATGCAGCTAGCTTAGCAATCTCAATAGTAGTAACCCCCATGATATTAGTCACCTTTTAAACTAGATCTAGAAATTTTTAAGGCTCCTCACCTATCTTAGACCCTAGAAAGATAGGAACATTCATTCGGGTGATGTCCCGAATTCTAGCTGCAGCTGAATTAACAACTAGGCTGGCCAGAACAGTAGCTATTCATTTAGTAAGAGCAGCTACTGCCTAAGCAAGAGTGGTAAATATGGTCCCAAAATCTGCATGAGAAACATGATCACCCAAGTATTCTTCGGGCTGAGGGGCTAACTCATTTCTTCTCTTGGGAGGCATGTTCTGAGATAAAGAGAAGAGATGGATTAGACTGAGAGATTGAATTGAGACTATGCTCACCGGCACGACATGTAAACTGAGAGAAGGGAAACTATCCAAAACATCTTATATCCTTTTACACATAAATGTGGTGCACAACACACCCTTGTACAAGACTCTAGTAGCTATGGTTTTTAGACTTCCTAGGTATCCTATGAACCTGGCTCTAATACCAAGTTTGTAACACCTCAATTTTCTTAACTGGAAATCTACAAGGTTCTCATGACCCAGAAGGACCACAAGCTAAGCCATGACTGATATTTGTACCTGTACACTTCATAATATAACATGATAATGTGAAAACATAAATTGAAAGGCCATAAGGTCCAATACTAAACATAATTTGAATAACATAACATAAGTGTGGGGTAAAAAAACACCCAAAAAAAATAATAATACTGAAGTCTGAAGAATGATAGTCTGGAAAGCCTCTAAGCATGACTAAAACAATCTGAGTAATCAAAATAAGGAATTGATGGGATATGTCCCCAACTAAATACATCTAATAAATTGGCTAATGATATAATAAGGAAATAATCATCATGTCATCAAAGGATGAGGACTCACTTCTACTCTGACTGATGAAACTAGAATTTACTACTGATCTGGAGATCGTGTGCAAATGTGTTAGTACTTTTAATATACCGGTATGCATGTGTGGTAGGCTAAATGTATGGGATTCATATGCCTGAACAATAATAATAGCTAACTGACTATCATAAGCATGAGAATGCATGCATGAGACATAATAACTGATACTGGTTCCATGATAATATGACTACTGAATATGAATATTGATAACATGACATGACTGATAACATAAGTGCCTCTATCTGATAGTACTGAATCTGATGGAACTATCTGAGTTCCATACTGTATGTGAGTTGACTTTATATGACAGTTCTAAAATCTGAAGAACTATCTGAGTTCTTTTATTGAGACTGATTGACTTTATCTAACAATCCTAAATTCTATAACATAAAACTATGGGAAGTTATTTAACCGACATGCCCCTAGTATGCCATTATGGATGAATTGAGGTCCAATCTGCAACCCTATTTAGAAGGGTATCAATACCGCGCTACTGGTAAGGACAAGCTATCGGTGACCCTTATTGGATAGTGTCCCCAAACAAGAATGGTGGGATGCTTATCTAACAGTGCTAATCCGCCTCATCAACCCTAATCAGACAATTTTGATGTCTCAACCTATGATATCTACATTGTTCTGGAATGCAGGGATAACTTTTAAGGATCACACCCTTATCTGATAGTGTGTGTGCCCATACTTGGGTTCACTCAGTGCTAATTCCTACTCCTATCTTATTAGACTCTATACATGATTAAGTGATCTAAACTGAACATAGACTGATTTGCTTAATTCCATGGATGACAGAATACTACTGAAATTTGACAACTAACTAAGTTCATGATTTTATGGTGATTTCCTAAGTCATAAGACTCTCTGAAGTCTAAGAATTTATAGCTTTACTGAGAGTATCATGAAAACATGGCATGGCTCTAAAAACACAGCTAATGTTTTGGTACAAGTACCCCTAAGACTCGATGGAAGAAAAATGGCATAGTATAGCTTACTTTAACAAATGGATAAAGTCATAATTCATGATACGCTTATTGAAGAATTCCATCAAATGTGTGATAGACATAAATTTGTTCATACATGGGTATTTCATGATATCATGATAGTTAGGCAATTTTCTTTCATCCAGGCAATTAATCAAACATATTGTAGGCATAGTTCATGTAAAGCACAATATACATCAATTAAACAATATGCTTGAAGACTGGTTTCATATATTGAGGATTTAGTCATAAGGATGAATGAATCTAGGTTTAAAATAACTAAACCCACATATAATTTATCACCCAACACAGATTAGAATTCAATTTCTCATTTATCAATAGCAACAATAACATTTAAAGCATGAAAACATGAAGAAAATCCATAACTTGTAGTTGAAAAGGGATTCTTGGACTTCATGGATGAAATGGTTTCGTGAATTAATACTATGCATACCTTAGTTTGTGATTTCGTGAAGATTGATGGAGAGTTCTTGTAACTTGGCCCAAGTATTTGAGAGCTAAGGTTCTTTGTTTTTGAAAGGGGATCTTTATTTGAGAGAGGAATTGAATAATGATAAGTATTTAAGTCACTAGTCGATTAAATTTCATGTTTTAGGTTAACTAGGGTCCTGGACAAAGACCTAATTACCCTTGAACGAATTTAAAAATGGAAGTTGGGAACAGAACATCCCAAATTTTGGCCTTGCTGCAACGCCCCACTGTCACACCAAGCCACTGCAAAGTGACAACTAGGACCTAGAACCTTGGTGCGATGCAGAGTCAATCACAGAGCAACACTAGAAAAGGAAGAATGTCATTTTGGCTTATGGCGCGAAGTGCCACACACTAAAATGGTGGTGTTCTATGACTAAAACTTTAAATTTCCATAACTTCTTACCCGGTTGTTGGATATAGGTGAATCTTATATCGATGGAAAGATTATGGAATTTCTCACATGACAAAAAGTTAAAATCTTGAAAATAACACGTATACAAAAATAAATTTAGTATTTCAAATCATGATCAAACATCCTGGTGATGATTTCAAGCTAAAAAAAGGCATGGTATTATAGTCTTGGTACCCAAGTGCATCTTAGTACAAACTTTTATCCTCAAACAAATGGTCAAGAAGAAAGGACCATTTACACTCTAGAAGATATACTAAGAGTGTGTGCAATTAATTTCAAAGGTAGTTGGGATGAAAACTTTCCTTTGATTGAGTTTGCATACGATAATATCAATCATTCCAATATCTAGATAGCTCCAATCAAAGCTCTCTATAGTAGGAGATGTAGATCTTCGATTGGTTGGTTCAAAGTTAGTAAGGCCTCAGTCATTGGGCCTGACTTGATATTCGATGCCTTAGAGAAAGTTCAGTTGATTAGAAAAAGACATTGGGCTGCTCAGAGCGGATAAAAGTCTTATATAGTTATTCGTTGAAAGGATATCAAGTTTGCGATTGTTGATTATATCTATCTGAGGGTCTCTCCCATGAATGGAGTAAAGAGATTTGATAATAAGGGTAAGCTCAGTCCCTGATATATCGATACCTTCAATATTCTAAGTTGCTTTGGTAAGGCAGCTTATGACCTCTACTTGCCTTCAGATCTAGCTTCAGTTTATCCAGTCTTCCATGTCTCTTTGCTCAAGAAGTGTATCGGTGACCCAGAAGTTGTAGTCCCTATTCAGTGCATAGATATTCAGAATAGCCTCTTTTATGAAGAGATTTCAGTTGAAATCCTATACTATCATACTCCTAGATTGAGGAACAAAAAAATCCCTCTAGTTAAAGTTCTTTGAAGAAATCAGTCCATTGAGAGAGCTACTTAGGAAGCCGAAGCAGATATGTGTACCAAGTATCCTCACCTCTTCTCCGCCAACCCAGATCAAGCTCAAGGTAATAGTTATCCTTAAGCGTACTAAGTTTCATGTTCAGTGTTCATTACAAACTTGGTATCAAGTACCACTGCATATTTAGTGACGCATTCATGTATCAGTTCAGTTATATAATTATTCATTAGACATGCATTCTCATTGTGAAAAACTTAGCTCTTCATAACACTCAATTATAAATTTATGAATCAGTTACACATGCATCAAATATTTTTGTCCAATATGTTTTGTTCAACTTGTTTTTTATGCCAGTCATGAGATCATATTTCAGTCATTCATGTTCAGCTTATTACTTTTCCTCTCAAACAGTCTCATTTGAGGATGAATATTATTAAGGGAGAGATATTACAATACCCGTGCCATTTTCTTAGCTTGGAGTCATCTCAATAATGCTAGAACTTGCTTGGATGTATGAATCTATTATTGTACACATTGTATTTTTATGATTTTCCCTTCCTATTACGCGAAAAATTTATTAAGATTTCCATCGATACCAATTTCATCAAAATCATGTGTCAGATAAGGTAGTTGTGGCCAAAATACAATAAGAAGAAAAACCACCCAGGTGCGATGGCGCAGGTGATGGAACATCGAATAAGCGATGGACCTTTGACCATGACAATCGTATCGAGATTCGATTTCAGCTACTTTGTTCATTATTATTTCACATCAACAAATATTAGAGTTTCTGTCTGAAATTAATCCACAAGAACAAAAATTCTAATCTTCTTCAAGTACTAAGAGATTCAAATCCCTTAAGTTCAACAACATCAAGAACATCATCCTAGGTTTGCGTAGTGTTCATTTATGTGATCCTTTTGTCCATGAAGCCCAATAATCCCTTTGCCAACATCAAGTTATGGATTTCCTTAATGTTTTCATGATTGGGATGCTCTAGTTATAATTGATCTATGACAAATTGAATTCTACTCCATGTTGGGTGAAAATTTCTATGTGGGTTTTATTATTATAGACATAGATTCATGCAACCATATGACTAAACACTTGAATGATGAAACTAGAATTGAATCATAATGTTTAATTGTTGTACAATGATGTTTACCTATACCATGCCAACCATATGTTTGATTAAATATCTAGATGAAGTAAAATTGCTCAACTAGAATGATATCATGAAATCCCCATGTATGTACAATTTTATGCCTAACACATGTTTGATGAAATGCTTCAATAAATATACTAGAGATTATGATGCTAGTCATGTGTTCAAGTAAGTCATGCTTTGTCATTTTCCTTCCATTGAGTCCTGGGGGTACTTGTACCTGAAACATTAGCTATGTGACTAGAGCCATGTCATATTTTTATGATACTCTCAGTTAAGCTATTAATTTTTTTACTTCATACAGTCTTATGATTCAGGAATTCTCCACGATCTCATGAACTCTGTCAGTTGATAGATATTAGAAGTGTTCCATCAGTCAATGGAATTCAGTAACCCCATCCATGTTCAATTCAATAAATCATGTTCAGTGTCAATTCAGATGGGAGTATAAATTAGAAACGAGCGAACCCAAGGATTGGAACTCACCTGCAATATTAGGGTGTGATTCTTAGAAGCAATCCTTGTGTTCTAAAACTATGTAACTAGCATAGGTTGAGAGATCTAACGAGTCAGTCTAGGGTTGATGAAGTGGCTTAACATGTCATTTAGCGTTTCTATCATTCTTATTTTGAGTACCTTCCTGTATAGGGTCCTCACAGCTTGTCCATACCAGTGGGGCGGTATTGATACTCTTCCAATTGGGGTTACAAATTGGACTCTAATGCAACCATAATGGAGCATTAGGGGATATCAGTTAAATAACCTTTTCCCATAGTTTCAGTATAAATCTCAGTAAGAGAACTCAAATAGTTCTTGAAATTTCATGACTAATAGATACAGTCAACTGAGATAGTTCCTTTAGATTTTAGGATAGTCAGCTACTATTACTAATGTTATTAGTTATATCAGTTAGTAGTATGTTATGTTATTAGTACTCAAATTCAGTTATCATGTTTTCACAGGATTAGTATCAGTTATACGTCTCATGCATGTATGCTCACACTCATGATAGTTAGTCAGCTGTTAATATTATCATTCATGCATATGAACCCCATGCATTTAGCCTACCTCATATTTCGGTATATCCAGTCATACTGATTCATTCATGCTATGGTGTCTTATACCATAGGTTCAGAGACACGAGCTCCAGATCAGCAGTAGATTTTAGAATCAACAGATGGAGCTAGAAGTGAGTCCTCATCTTTGAACGACATTATTATTTCTCTATTATATCATTAATAATTTTCTTAGTTGGATTTAGTTGGGGACATTTCCCATCAACTCCTTACTCATTCAGACTGTCATGTTTTGAGGCTTTCCATACTATTATATTTCATACATAAGTACTTTAAGTTTTGTTTTGGGTATTCTATTACCCCACCCAGATTTTATATTATTCAGCTTATGTTCAGTATTGAACCTTATGTACTTTCTGTACATGTTTCCACATTATTATGTTATATTATGCAGTGTGCAAGTACCGATATCAGTCCTGGGTTAGCTTGTGATCCTTCGGGATCATGACCACCGTATAGCATTTCGGGTACCAGATTACGGGCATTGGAAAAATACTAGTATTCTTTTCTCTTTCCTATGATAACAAACTTCTCCCAAGCCACCGAATTCTTTAGTAGATCCTTCAAAAGTTTTTTAAGATTATATTTAGACTACGCTTTCAAATAATTCTATGTATAGTCGACAATTGTAACATATTATTCTGGAGAGGAAAACATATTGTTTGTAATACCCTAAAGTTTCTTAACTAATTTCATTACAAGAATGTCAAGTATTATCTTTGAAATTGAATGATGTTTATTTTAGGTGGAATTTTATCGAGATAAGATTCTCTTAAATCTGATAACCTGGAAAATAGTTATCACTGTTTAATGTTTCAGTCATACAACACCGTCATCTCATTCAGTGGCACAATGTGGCAAAAGCCAACATGACAATTTCCAAATTCGAGTAAAGATCCACGATATCCTCATGTCGCGCCGCCATCCAATTTCCCAATCTTCAAATTCCAGTGATACGGCTCGATAGTGTCGCATCACGCCTGGTGTCCAGGTCGAGAAATATTTCACAAATTTAAAACTTCCATTCAAGGGTTAAAAGGGTCAATCTCCAACCCTTATTTAAACCTAGTAACACATGATTCGGTCATATTTCACCCAATAATATAGAGTTTCTCTCAAGTTTCTCTCATGAACAAGCTAGGGTTTTCAATTGTGGTTTCAAATTCAATACTCAAATACAAGAGTCTCTCCATCAATCCTCGCTAAATCATGAACTAAGGTATTCATAGTGTTAATTCATTCATTGATTCCGTTCATCCTTGAAGCCCAAGAATCAAGTTTCAAACTGTAAATTATGATTCTTATGCTATGTCTTGATTAGGTTTATTTGGTTGTTGTTGTTTTATGATTCCCAAGTTGGAATCTTAATGTATTTTATGAAATTACGTAATTATGTGAGTTTAAATCCGTTAATTGAGTGGTTCATAATGTTTTAATTGATGAATTATACCTATGCCCTAAGTTGTGCATGTAGGGTGTTGGATAAAATGACTAAGGGACTAGAACTTTTGTAATATAGCTAAATTGTGACTTGAGTGATGGATTCATGTTTTACCTTTATGTTTAAATGACATCCATGAAATTAACATTCCTTGTAAATGTTGATGGATTTCTCATGAATTAGTCTTATAATATTATGCCATGTTTACATGCAATCCTATTCAAGTATAAGCTTATGATAACCATGTACTTTATGATATCCCTAACTTATTGTATTATGTATTATTGATGTGGTCATGTACTCAACAAAGTCATGTCTTGTTAGTTTCCATCTATCGAGTTCTGGGTGTACTTGTACCTAAAAATATAGTGTGTGCCTAGAGTCAGTGACATATTTTACGGTATCCTCAGTTAAGCTATGATTTATAGAACTCAGTCATTCATGTGACTCTAGAAATCTTAGAAATTTATTAATCTCAACAATATTCTATCAGTTAATGGAACTCCATGAATTTAGTGTAGCCCAACGATGGAAATACAGACAGTCAGATGAGGGTGTGATTCATAAAAGCAATCCTTACATTCTAGAACTATGTAGCCAGCATAGGTTGAGATATCAACACTGTCAAATAAAGGTTGATGAGGTGAATAAGAACTGTCATATGGGGGACCCACCATTTTATTTTGGGGAGACTATCAGATAAGGGTTACCCACAGCTTTTCCTTACCAGTGGTGCAGTATTGATACCCTTCCAATTGGGGTTACAGATTAGACCCCAGCTCAACTATTTAGCATTATTTTTTGCATGTCGGTTAGATGACTACTTCCCATAGTTTTTGTTGCAAAATTAGTACTGTCTGATACAGTCATTCAGTCTCAATAATATAACTCAAATAGTTCAACAGAATTCTAGATTGTTAGGCACATTCAACTAAAAATAGTACAAAACTCAGCTAGTTTTATCAGAAATTAGACTATCAGATACAGTTGCTCAATATTAGCTATTTCAGTTACACAGCTATCAATATCTCATGTTATCATTACTTAGATTTAGTAATCATGTTATCATAAACTCAGTTACACATACTATGTATTCAGGCATGTATTCATGCATGTATTCTCACGTTCATGTTATCCAGTCAATTATTATAGTTCATGCATGTGAACCCTTTTTCATTCACCCTACCTCTCATGCATACCAGTACATTTAATCATACTGATGTATTTGTGCTATGGTGTTTTATACCATAGGTTTAGAAGTATAAGCTCCAGAGTATTAGTAGAATTCCAGTCTCAGCAATCAGAGTTAACAGTGAGTTCTCATCCTTCAAGGACAAGATCATTACTAATTATTTTATTACTTATCTTATTTCACTAGTTGGAGTTAGTTGGGGACGTGTCTCATCTACTCCTTATTTAGTCAGTTAGAGGCTTTTTAGACTATCATGTTCAGATAGTGTATTTCAGTTCCTTTAGGTATTTTATACCCCATTTATATGTTATGTTTTATTAGTTATGTAAAACTTTTGAACCTTATGGCCTTTAAGACTTTATTTCTGCATAATACATTATATTATGAAGTGTTCAGGTACATATATTAGTCATCAGTTAGATTGTGGTCCTACTGGGTTAGGAGCACCATGTAGCATTTCGAGTGCCAGATTCGGGGCATTACATATTTTCTATTAGAGCCTAAGGTTCAATAGAGTCCTAGGAAGTTTAAAATCCATAACTTGTAGGGTCTTGTACATGGGTGTGTTGCGCGCCACATTTATGTACAAGAGGATATGAGATGTTTTAGGAATACTTGTCCCTTCTTCCAGTATTCATGCCGTGCTAGTGAGCATAATATCAAGTTAATCTGTCAGTTATTTATTTCTCCCTTTCTTCTAAAGAACATGCCTCCCAAAAGAAAAAATGAGAATCAGTCAGCCCCTCTGCCTAAAGATCCTTTGGGAGAACATTTTTCTTATGTAGAGTTTCGAGCTGCATTCACTACAAATGCTGAGTTAGTTACTGCTCAGAATAAGTGACCAGTTTTCATTCCGTCTAACACATTGGCAAATTTAGCTTAGTTGTAGCCATGATTTGGGACTTCACCCAAATGAATCCTTCATCCTTTTTTGGGTCTAAGTGAGATGAAGACCCTCTTGAATTCATCAATCAGGTCCAGAAGGTTACAGACATCATGGGGGTTGATCTGAGTGAGAGTGCTGAGCTAGCTGCATATCAGTTGTAGGATGTTACTCACACTTGGTTTAAACAGTGGAAGTTAGAAAGGCCAAATGATGCAGGGCCTATTGAGTGGGAGGATTATGTTACTGCATTCTTAGATAGGTTATTTCCCAAAGAGTTGAGAGAGGATAAGGTGTTAGAATTTATTAGCCTTAGGTAGGGCAACAAGACGGCAAAAGAGTATTCTTTTAAGTTTACTCAATTAGGCTGATATTCCCCTCATGTTGTTACAAAAACCAGGCCAAGATGAGTAAGTTTATTTCTAGAGTAAATGATAGTGTGGTCAAGGAGTGTAGGTTTGCAATGTTAAATAGTGACATGACTTTATCAAGGCTCATGACATATGCTCAATAGTTAGAAGAACAAAAGATTAAGGTGAGGGACAAGAAAAATAGGAGAGCAAAGATAAGTAGTTTCAACGTTGCTCAGCACAAAACAAAAACAGGAAACCGTTATCAGTTTCATCCTAAGTCATCACTTCCAACTCCTTCATGTAGTGGTTTAGCTTCTAAGTTGAGGGATTGTAATAGAGATAGGGTGCCAGGCTCTATGTCTCATGAAAGTGTTAGAAACACTCGAGCCACTCCTCTTTGTTAAACTTGTGGTAAAAACCACAAAAGTGCTTATAGAGCTGGTAGTGATGTCTATTTCAGATGTGGCTAGCCAGGCCATAGAGTCAGAGATTTTCCCTAGTCAAGCAATCATGGTCTTCATAACCGTTCCTCAACCTAGTTCAGTAGCCCAAATTAGTAGGGTGCCATCTCTAGTGTTATGAGTGGGCAACACCCAAATAGACTTTTTTATCTCCAGTCGTGAAAAGATCAGAAAAATTCTCCTAATATGGTTACTAGTTGAATAAAAGATGACTGATTTTGATTTGATTCTCGACATGGATTGGCATCATTCCTGCTATTCCACAGTCGACTTTAGAAATAGAATAGTTCAGTTTTAGATTCCAAATGAACCCATCCTTGAGTGTAGAGGTAGTACTTCAACTTTCAGAGGTCAGATCTTACCAAAGTTTGTGCTCTAATACCAAGTTTGTAACACCCCAAAAAGGGGCCCTGAGATGTCATATAGTGCTTAGGGTCACAAGTGTTCCCAAGCTAACCCTTCTACTGCCATTCTTACAAGAAACTGTATAAAATGCATAAATCTGAAGAAAATTAGCAGAAATAAAAAACCTGTCTTAACTTGATCAATACAAATCGGAATTTACAATATTATAACTTTGCTTTTACCAAAAAAATTAAAATTTAATACATTAACATCACTGACTGTCTATGAAGCCTCTACTAGTACTGACTATAGGTAGCTGTGTCATTACTCCCAATTATCCCAACTTAATATGATTGAATAAAGAAAGTACAATACTTCTTAAGCTGTATAACTAACTTGAGCCCTTGAATTAAGAGGAATCATCACCTGCTGATTCGAAGCTACAGACTGACTGAGTATGGTATTTGTGCTATAACTTGTACCTACATTATGAGACAATGTAGCATATAGACATATATATAGATCAGTAAATTGAGGATGTACTGATTATATGGGGGTGTATCTAATTTATAAACAATCTCATCAATCTTTATAGTTAAACAACATCATCAATCTTTATAGAAATCACGCATACTGATATAAATAATCCATAAATCTTGTGCAAAAACTAAAAGCTAGATCATATAAACCATTGATAAGGAAGCATCAAATTTAAAATCTCATGAGTCATTATAGTTAGTTCTAAAATATAAATTCTCTTCTTATTCTCAAAACATGTAAGCTAGAAGAAATATGAAACTCATTCTGTATAGTAAACTCTTTATCTCAATAGTTGAAATCAATAAAACTATTTAAAGAGTGGGGGACATCTTTGGGAGGTTCTTCTAACTAACCTAAACCATACGAGCTGACATAGAGTCCAACGTCTTACCTACGTTGGGGAGAGTTGTTCTACCCTTTCCATCATAATAGAACCTTAACTTAAGTGATCATTATCTTGACCTCAAGACCATAACTATCAATCCTATGGTGGCACATAGTTCTGGGGAAGTAGGATTCTCTAAACCCAAACTTCCCTCTCGGTTCTAAATACTACTCCTACACTGAAGCTCAAAACTTTTAGGAAAACCACCTTAAAGTAACTTAAGAGTCTACAATGAAGACAAAACTCATATCTATAATCTATAATAAACTCTAAAGTATGGATTCAAAAATTCAACTAAGGATCTAAAAATAGAATACAATTATTATATAACACAACATATGCAAATCTCAGTGTGCATAATGCATAAGTTCTTGAAATATCAATACTCAAATTAGGGCCTAATAACCCATGTCTCAAACTCATGTAAAATCATGGCATTTATGCTTGTTAATGCACTCAATAATAATATAACTCAAAATCGGAAAATTTCTACAAAAGGCATGAAAATAAGAGAATGACATGAAACTTATCTTCAAAATCTCTCAAAAAGTCATAATCTTGTAAATAGTGATAATGGATAAAAATCTCAATTTAAAACTCATGTATAAACATTCAAAATAATACCAAAACATCAGGCTCAATATTCATATTGAATCATTCTTTAGCAATTTCAAATAATAAAATCAAGAATCTCAATATCATTCTAAAACTCACTTTGAAAAATTTTAAAGCATAACGGGCATAAATATTTAAAAATAATCATGTAGTTCAAGATTCCAGTACTTGTTAACTCATAATCTTAAGACAATATAAATTGGGTATAAAACCCTAACTTCAATTTCATGAGAGATCACTAAAAATTCTGTAAATGTGAAATTTAAAATAAGTTTTGGGAGCATGGATGAAAGGATTGTCCTTGTAGAAATCCCATATACCTTAATAGTTTGAATTTGATGAATTGAATGAAAAGCTTGAACTTTGAATCCTTTGGAGATGATCTTGATATCATTCTTGAAGTTCTTGGATTACAAACCCTAAGTTCATGATCTTTTTGTAGAATAGAAGAAGATGAAATTGATGATTCTTGAGGGAATTGATTAGGGTTGTTCTTGAGGGAATAATTGAAGAATGGGGGCAAATAATGCCCCAATTGAAGCCTTAGATTTTTTTTTTACAATCTGGGTTGATGTGGGAAAATACCCCATTTTTCCTTATTTATTTAAAATAGAAATTGGTAACCTGCATCCTAATTTTGCCCTTTAGCGCGACATGCTACCATCGCAACAGCTCACCGCCTCAAACTAAAAATGTCATAAATTTTGACTCGGGTAATGAATTTTGGCAAATATGGTATCATTGAAGAGATACTTCAATTATCTACAACTTGGTGGGTATTGGGATGGAAAATTTCATGTATGTAAAAAGTTATACACGTTTAAAGTAGACCCTTATAGGATTGAATGCAAAATTTTTGATGAATCTGATGTTCTAAGCTCCACTTGGCTCTAACTGACTTCTATGAATATTATTCACATAATAAGTACTTCACATACTTTGTATAAAAGTAATAACACAAAAATTAGAATTATGGATCAAGAGTACAAAAATTCCACCTTCACCGCGATGCGGTGAAATTGCATTAAGGTACTGGAAAAGGACGAGTGGGAATTTGCACTCTGGTGCAATTCTATGCTATACTTGATTTTACAAAGTATAAAAAAGTGTTTGTGAAGAGGAATAATGCATTATACGTATTGTATATCCTTCCCTCGGAGTTTCTGTTACATATAATCTACCATCTTATTGATTTATGATAGACTCTTACCTATTAATGTAATAATACATAGACCTTGTGTCTTTACTCATGCTTCTATTGATTACAGGTTTTCATATATGAGGGCTTTCCTCATCTGGATTCTACTTTGCCAGTTCCCCGTCTTCTTAGTTGGCACACGTCGTAGTATGATAACATATTTAAAGGAGACCCATTAAAGTACAAAGGAAACAACATAAAGGTAAGATTATAATTATATAATATGATAATAATATTAATATATTAGTGAATGTTGCGTAATTTATATTTATTTTTGTATATATTTTGCACCCATACCTTACTATTACTGTCTGTGAGATGGAGTAGAGATAAATGAAAATATTAAAGGCATACACAAACGAAGTTTAGGCTATGTCCATAGATGACTTGAAGGCACAACAAAAAGATTTAACTATCCCAACTTTATCAGGTTACATAATAAGAAGAAGATTTGGGTGGTCACAATTATATTCCAAGTCCAGCAGGTGCTTTTCATTATGCTTGTTAAAGTGGACACAAAACTACACCCAACAGTTCTAGTGACGATGACCTACGCGAGTGTGTTGTCGTGCTCGACAAAATTTTTCTGGATATTGCTTATTTTGTTAGAGAAGAGAGGTTGAGGAGAATTGAGAACAATACGAAGAAGCAGCAAGATCAAAGTAAACTCATTTATATTTTGTTCTTCCAATTTATTTTCTTGCATAATTTTTATAATCCTTTCGAAACAATGCAGTGCATCTCGAAGGTCCCCCTCGTAGACAACATCAAGTAAACTTTAAAGAAGTTGCAATCGTATTAACTGACATTGTTGTAGCAGATGAAAAACCTAAAGTAGAGAAAAAAAAAGAATAAACAAAAGAGGAGAAGGCGGCAAATGAACAAAATGTGAAAGAAGAAGAAGAAAAAAAAGAAAACGATATGGAGAGGATAGCTGAAGAAGAAGCATAAAATGAGGATAAAATAGAAGAAGATTGTGACACTACGCAAAATTACCCCTATGGCTACAGTTCATAAACCGTTGTGATATATATAAAAATCATTGCAATAGATGTACCACAACGATTTTATACGTGTTTCTTATGTGACCATCGGAATAAGTCTATCGCAATGACTTTTGCAACGGTTATAATAACCATTGCAATAGCTAGACCTATTGCAATAATTTTCTTAACTCATATTAAGACAGTTCATATTGTCTATTGCAACATTTAAGAACTATTGCAATAGACAATGCTGCAATGACAAAAAAGTGTTGCAATAGACTTATTGCAATGATTTTTCACTACGCATAGCATTTGACACCTATTGCAAAGGTTTTTGAATGTTTTGTAGCATTATTTTGCTACCTATTACAACGGTTTTTGCCACCTATTATTTTAGCTATTTCAAATACCAATTGATATACATCTATATTTATAGAGAGAGAGAGAAGAATTATATTAATACATAATTATATATACACACAACAACAAAATCTTTCATTAATAATAATTCCAATTAAAATATCTAATAAACTAGTAATCTAAATTCAAAAGCAATATAATATCAAGTTCAAGTGATAATAAGTTTCACAAAATTCAATATCCAAAAGATTGATACTAAACCATCTATGAACAATTCGAAAATTTTATTAGGTAACATCAATTTCTTCACTACTTCCTTCTAATTCTCCGATGTCATTTTTGAAACCTATATAAAAAAAGAAAACATAATCTCAATTAGAACTTAAATGACAACATATTTAATTTTCATTTATAATATAGGAAGGACCCTATTAATAAATCATAAGTAATCTCAATAGAAAATGAATAATTTATTTATATGTATTAAGTGGATTTCTTAATAATATTGGTCAAATTTATTGGATTTCATTCGAATGCTCTGTTGAATCTTTTATTTTATGTGTTAGCTTTTGCAAATACGTTACTAAGGAGTCATCTTAGGAATTGGTTGGATTAAGGTGTCTGTCATGGCTAGGGCCTCAGTTCGGATCATCACAGTACATGACATTCCACAAACTTTCAACCTTTGGAAATATGGTAGGAATTCCACCAACTGAATTTGCAATCATTGGCTTACTAAAATAAATCTTACCATACTGATATTTAGAGATATGAGCTGTTGGGGTAAAACAAAAACTAATATATGAGTTGCTTCATATATGTATTCAACATTATATTGGCAGATATAAACAATGTACATGGAATTCATCCATATTGAAATGCAGTACTATTTTAAAGATCACTACACAGGAACAAAGCAAACACATATTTTTTGTGTATTAAATTTCACAACAAACAAAAATAAACCACCTAAAGCTTTTACTGAGGTAAGAAAATACAATAGACAATGACAATCAGTATAGTAAATATTGTACTTAGTACCTGAGAAATGAGAATGTCACGTCTTGTGCTCGTTTTAGACAAATGTCGTAAGAGTTTGTGCAGGATTCACCTTACTCAAATGTCTTTTGTTCCTAGATATCTCGAGGGACTCACATTCAATAAACAATGTATCAAGAAAGGGCCATGTCTCCACTGCATCTAAATTAAAACACCTATCTCAAATACCTGTCAAGTAAGCATATATAGCAATGAACATTTTATATACCCAAAATGTATCTGGTTTAATCATTGTCATCTTCTCTCTAATTAATTTGTGGAATTCAACCGACCTTTGGTTTTCTTCTAGCAATGATGAATTTAAAAGCTTAATCGCTTCCTGTTTTGATAAACATCATAACTGCAACTTATAAGCACCTATGTCGATGAATAACATACCATTTCTTGAATGGAAAGAGATACTGGAAACACTTCTATATCTTCAAGTGCTGGTTGCATGCCATCAGCGCTCCGGGTTGCCCTGCTAAGATAAGGACCCGATTACTCTCCTACGCAATGAATTTTCACAGAGAAAATAGAAAATAATCAGTATAGCCTCATAATTTTTGCTATAATTATTACTTCTATTGATTCCCAGTTTGTGTGTGAGAATTTGGAAAGAACAAGCAAACATTAAGGTGTTGTTTGGTTAAGTTTAACTGAAAAAAGGTTGTTGAATTTATTAACTTTTTCATAGGCAAAGTTGAAATCACTGGCATTGCAGAGGGGAGCAACAACCTTTTAAACATTCCTCTATACTCTCTACAACCCTCATTTCGTCTATGGGATGGATTTTTTCCTTTAATATGGAAATTATTGCAATTTTTTGATACCAAACTAACAAAGAAAAATAAGAAACGCACACCAAACTGTCCACTAGTGAAAGAAATCGTGGACCTCTTTTGGTGATCACTCTCGAATTCAAGAACAAGAACAAAAAGGAAGAGTTTACAAGGTGTTTAAGACCAAAAACAGCCAACCAAAAAACTATATTAACAACAGTATATGGAAGAACAATAACAACAACAATCCACATGGCTTCACTACTACAATACAAACTACGAAGTTACGATAAGATAAAGATAGAAAGATAGACAAATGGAGGTGTAATCTTATGAACCCAATAACGTATTCCACTATAGTGACCTTAACACTATATACTACAATCACCTACCTCTTAAAATGACAGAAGAGAGGATTCCACTACTAAAGCACCTATATATCAATAAAAATGCAACAAACAAACGTTTCCACACTTGTGTAATACCCTAGTTTTGGTTTTGGATGCTCTCTCTCTAAAAGAAGTGTTTGTTCAATAACTTTAATTAACTAAGGACTAGAAACCCTGGAAGGTTCTATTTATATTACATTTCAAAAATAAGAGACAAAAGACTAAAATATTATTTAATTAAAAGGGCGTCAAAAGGTGCCCATGGTTCTGTTTGGGGTGGCCTTGTGCACTCCAAGGACCATCTTCACAATTAAAATTGCACACACCCTTGGTTACATTCAAAATACTCAAAAATCATTATTGGTCATTATCGTACTCATATCATCCTCTCCATCTTGAGAGGAATTTGCCCATAAATTCATGACCTCACCTTATTTAGAGAGGCACTTCTCAAACTCCGTCATGCGGCCACATATCTTATCCATATTCCTCACCATAATTTTACAAATCTTATTGCTTTTCATCTTGAGGTTTGCCATCAAACTTAGCAAATTATATTACCACTTTTTCCCCAAGATTGAAAAACTTTCCCTCCATTAGGATCACGTTTCTCTGGTTTGGACACTCATTAGACTTCTGCCCCTACCCTTGGAATTTAAAGCATTGAAATACCTTGGAATTGGAAGTGGAAATTGGTTTACCTTCATACCTTGGGGACTATTTTAGGGCATCATTAGTGCTCTCGGTTTGGTCAAGCATGAATGAGTTCGCTTTAAGCGCTCCCTTTCAAACTCTAATGCTGCTTAGACGATTCCATCAATAGTTTCGAACACATAAAATGTCATGCGAGTAGAGATGTCCTTTTTCAAATAGACTTTGAAGTGTACAATGTCATGCCTCACTTTTTCTCCCCGGTGATTTAATTTCAATATCAATTTTTGAAATTCATCGTAATAAGCCATGACACTCTTTCTCTGTTCCCTCAAATTATACAATTTAGGAAGGAGCTTATGCGTATAATTCTCGGGCAAGTATCTTTTCCGCATGAGGATCTTCAACCAAAACTAAGGATGAGGTTGTCCTCCAATCTCTTTATTCCCAAACAATCTAACATACTCCCACCATATATTAGCATAGCTTTGAAACTAATCTATAGCATAACAACCTTTATTTTCTTAAGTGAGATCATTAAGTTGGAAGATCTTGTAACAAGAAAACTCCCATAAGAGGTAGGCTTCGGGGTCAATCTTACCTTTGGAAATGATAAGGCTCAATTTGATGGAATTATGGCCTACATCACCGTTTGGGTGACAATCTCTTTCCTCTTGGCCTAACTCCCTATATCTACCCCTCACCTCTTGTTCCCTCAAGTTAACATCAACATAAGCTCCATAACCCCCATGTTTTTCCTCTATACCATATCTCTCCAAATGATTGTCTGGATCTGGATTAAGTGGATTTGGATTTGGTAGAAACTAAGACCTTTGGTTTAGTGGGGTTTTGATTGAAATATGAGGCCTTGGGTTTAGTGGAGGTATCACGTTTGGTGTTGGTATTTAGTTTTTAAATCTTTCATGTTATACTTCGTGAAGTGGAGGGAAGGTTGGTCTATCAAACTTTTGTCTTCGAGAAGCATTTGGTAGTTGTCTCGGTGGATTGATCATTTGGTGTATCATTTCAGGGGAGATGGTAGGGGAAGTGTTTTGATCATGTCCACTCGTGGACATATGATAATAATGAGGATTAGGGGGATGGATATTTTTGATTTCTACTCGTTCCAACCTCTTACTCATAGTACATACATCCCCTTTCAACGATGTTATATCCCATTTCACCGAAGACATATCCGTTTCTAACTTCCTAGGACTGACTTACATTCTTTCAAATTGGCAATTAAGGCCCTCAATAGAAGCCATAAGGATAATAGTATAATTATTTCCACGGTTTGGGACATCGTTCCCTCTATTGTAATGTACATAAGAAAACACCTATAAAATAATAACGACTTAGTTATAAAAGAAAGGTCCTTACACTCTTTCATTAGTTCTTTTCCTCTCGAGTGTCTTCACTCAATCACAAAAGTGTGGCAAGATTTATTGTATTCCTCGGTTGAGAGGTGGACAAATAATTTACAATGACTCAAAAGAATAAGGCACACAAAGGAACGTAAATGCGAAGAACGGTTTTAAAACTAACTTACAATCTAGTACTAGCTTGTAAATTAGATTTGGAATCAACAAATAAAATTAAAGACACAAAATGAAACAAAAATATGAAAATTTGAGCCAAAATTTGTTCTGTGAACAATAATTTTATTAGGTGTCACCTCCTAATTGGACACGAACCCACAACTTTTAATTACCATTCTTGAAATTTTTTGTCCTTATAATTTTGGAATGGAAGACAATTGGTTTTTGGAGGGAAAGCACAAGTGTTGAACCCTTTTCAAATCTAAATCTCAAAAAGTGAGATTTTATTAGGACTTATGTAGTGCGCTGAGTCTGCACCCCGGATGCCACACGGTGCTTGCGACCCCAAAGGACCAAAATATAACCCATGACTGTGTAACGCCCCGATTTTCTGAATCGAAATGCTGCACGGTGCTCATGACCCCAAGGGACCTCAAGCTAACCCATCACTGATATCTATATCTACACACTGCATAATATACATATAATACATGGAAAACCTGAATATGTAGGCCATAAGGTTCAACTGAAGAGATATAGTAACATCCATGGGGTAATGAGTACCCAAAACAACTAAATATAAAACTGAATACTGAATCTGATAGCTAAATCTGATTAAATATGAAAGACTCAAAGTACTATATAAATAGGGATTTGAAATAACATGTCTCCAACAAACTCTGTAAAACTTAACTAAAGTAATAAATGATCGAATCAAATCATATTATCCTCTAATGGATGAGGACTCACTGCAACACTATGATTGGAAAGCTACTGCTGGTCTGGAACTCGTGGGTCTGGACCTATGGTGTAACATGAAAGGAAAGAACCATATCACAAATGTGTCAGTACAACTGAAATACTGAGTATACGAGTGAGGTAGGCTAATACAAAGGGTTTACATGCATGAATAATACTAACTGACTGACTGATATGAATGTAAGAGTACAAACATACATACATAGTAACTGGGATCGTGAGTACGTGGTAGATAAATATGTATGCTAATGTATGACTTGAACTATAGATCTGATAACAGGAGTAACTGTGTCTAACAGTACTAAATCTGGTAGAACTCTCTGAGTCCCATGCTATAACTGAATTTGAATGTATCTAACAGTCCTGGTATAATGATATCTGAAGAATTGTCTGAGTTCATTTACTAAGACTGATACTGGAACTATGGGAGGTAGTTGTTTAACTGACATGCCCTATGTATACCATTACGGATAAGTAGGGTCCAATCTCTACCCCGACTTGAGGGGTGTTAATACTGCGCCACTAGTAAGGATAGTTATGAGTGACCCTTATCTGGTAGGTACTCAAAGTGACAATGGTAGGACCCTAAACTATTAGGTTAATCCACCCCATCAACCCTAATATGATAGGTGATGATGTATCAACCTACGCTGGCTACATATTTCTGGAACACAGGGATAATTGAGAAGAATCACACCCTGAACTGGCAGGTGAGTTCCCATCCTTGGGTTCACTCAGTTGAAGCTTCTACTCCCATCTTAAGTGATTGAACATGATTCAACTGGCTGTACGAATAACTTACATCTATTGACTGATGGAGTAGTACTATTATCTGAGAGTTAACTGAGATCATAAGATTTTGATGTTTCCTGAGTCACATGACTGACTGAGTTCTATAAAGTATAGATTCACTGAGATTTATACTGGCACATGACATGGCTCTAGGCACACAGCTATATTTTGCGAGTACGAATACCCCCAGTACTCGATAGAAGGAAACTGGCACACATGACACGACTTGATCACCAGGTCAGAGTCCATAATTCATAATATAATAAGTAGGGGATATCATATTTCATATAGTTATTCAACATCTTAAACACTGTAGGCAATGCATGCGTATATTTTGTGTATATATTGTATATCTCCATTATCGTACATGTTTCATACCACCACAATAGAAACACATAAAAACCATGGGATTCATATTGAAGTATATAGCTAACATGGACTTGTCATTTAGACATCATAGAACCATACAAAGATGATATTGTACAATCCTAATCATTTTACCAAACACCTTTAATGCATTCTTTAAGGCATTGGTGAGTTTCATACTTGCACCATATTAGACCACCTAAAGTTCATGGTTTTCAGTTAACAAACATATATATTCCATCACAACACCTTTAGACATCACATTGAAACTTCAACAACAATTGTCAACATGTACATACTCATATCACCACAAAATGTTTACAAAATAATATTTAAAACATGGTTCTTGAGCTCTATGAATGGATTGGATCCATAGATGAGCACTATGCATACCTTATAAAGGAAACCTTGACAATTTGATGGAGAGTTCTTCGATTTGGGAAACTTAATTCTCAATTATCTTGAAAAAAGGCCTGAATGTTTCTTTTGAGAGATGAATTTGATGGAAACCCTAATCTTGTGGTTTAGAGCATAAGAGAAGGTTTTTGAGATGATTACCTAAAGAATAAATGGGAAATATTATGCCTTTTAGGGTTATAGGTCTTGGAAGGTGAAGGAAATGACCAAAATAACGTTATGAATTAAATTCCCAATTGCTGAAATATCATAGCTGACGACCTTCATGATAGGGCATCACAAATGTTGTAAGCACCACGAATGTAACACTTAGGAGCTAGTTTCTGCCTAAGGCTGGTGACCTTCGTGATAGGTCTTCACAAATGTGGTAAGCTACCACGAATCTCATCACTTAGGAGATGGTTTCTGCCTAAGGATGATGACCTTCGTGATAAGGCATCAGAAATGTGGTAAGGTACCATGAATGTCGTCACTTAGGAGCTAGTTTCTGCCTAAGGCTGACGACCTTCGTGATAGAGTGTCACAAATGTGGAAAGCTACCATAAATGTCACCACTTAGGAGATGGTTTTTTCCTAAGGCTGAGGACCTTCGTGATAGGGCGTCACAAATGGGGTAAGCTACCACAAATGTTGTCACACTGTTTCCAGCCTGACATGCTGGAGTAAACTAGGAATAACTCTTTGTTCCAATATCAAATTTAGGAAAAATTGGTATTTTTGGAAAACTAATTCAATTATATATCTGTTGATAGGTCATGAGGTCAAAAATTCCAAGTATAATAAGAGATATGCTAATTTGAAGTTGACTATACCTCTATCCTTCTCAATATAAATCTAACCAA
Source organism: Capsicum baccatum var. pendulum (assembly GCA_030864225.1). NCBI lineage: Eukaryota > Viridiplantae > Streptophyta > Magnoliopsida > Solanales > Solanaceae > Capsicum > Capsicum baccatum. Next base: position 44,634,754 of record CM061550.1, read on the forward strand.
CTCATAAAACTATAAAAGAACCATGATATACTATGCATCATCTTGGTACATGGCTCTAATATTGGTTTGAATTTTTTAGGGTATTAAAATATCTCCTCCTTGGAAACATTCATCCTCGAATGATGATTGCTTGAGAGGGGAGAAAAGAAAACCGATGCATACACTTATCATGCTCAAATAGCATATGATTTTAGGACTAAATTGAATTCTAAACTGAATATAGCCTAACTGAACATGCATATCTGATGCATGACTGATAACATAAACTCATGAATGCATGATAATCTATGTACTGATACTTGATACTAATTTTATACAGGAATTTTGAACATGTAACTGAATAAGCTTAAATAAAATGGTTACCTCATGCTAAGTATGAATTAGTAGAGAAAAGATGAGGGTAATTGGTTCACATGTCTGGTTCTTCTTTACAAGTAGCTCCCTCCATGGACTGATCCCACCAAAGAACCTTGACTAGAGGGACTTCTTTGTTCCTTAGCCTACGAGTTTGATAGTCGAGGATTTCAACTGGAATCTCTTCATAAGAGAGGATTTTCTAAATGTCAACGATTTGAATAGGGACTATAACTGTTGGGTCACCTATGCACTTCTTAAGAAAAGAGAAATGGAAGACTGGATGAAGTGAAGCTAGATCTAAAGGCAATTCGAGCTCATAGGCTACCTTGCTGAAGCGGCTGAGAAACCTGAAGGGACCGACATATTGGGAAATGAGCTTTTCCTTCTTGATGAATATCTTCACTCCCTTCATGGAAAAGATCTTGAGATAGACATACTCATCGACGTTGAATTCGATATCCTTTCTATGAACATCTGCGTAAGACTTCTATCTGCTCTGAGTAGCCCAGTGTCTTTCCCTAATCAACTGAACTTTCTCTAAGGCATTGAATAATAAGTCAGGCCCTATCGATAGGGTCCCACTAACTTCAAATCAACCGATCGGAGATCTACATATCCTACCATAGAGAGCTTCGAAAGGAGCCATCTAAATACTGGAGTGATAGCTGTTGTTGTATGAAAACTTAATCAAATGCAAGTGGTCATCCCAGCTTCCCTTGAAATCAATTGCACACACCCTTAGCATATCTTATAGAGTTTGAATGGTCCTTTCTTCTTGACCATCTGTCTGAGGGTGAAACCATGTACTGAGATGAACTTTGGTACGAAGACCCTTTTAGATTTCTTTCCAAAAGTGAGAGGTGAACTGGGTACCTCTGTCTGAGATGATAGATAGTGGAACACTGTGTAATCTGACCAACACCGTGATATAGAGTTTGGTATAATCATCGGCTAAGTAAGAGGTACAAACTAGAAGGAAATGAGTTGACTTGGTCATTCTTTCTACAATGACCCAAACTGAATCATGTTGATGACGTGTTCTAGGAAAACCCATAACGAAATACATATTCACTTCTTCCTACTTCCAAGTAGGAATAGTGAACTCCTGCATGGAACCATTTGGTTTTTTATTCTCTATCTTAACCTGCTGATATGTAGAGCACTTAGACATAAACTCTACAACGTCCCTTTTCATCCTACTCCACCAATAGATCACCCGCAAGTTGCGGTACATCTTAGTGGCCCCAGGATGAATAAATCATCGTGCATCATGCACTTCTGCAAGAATTCGATGCCTTAAATCATCTACACCAGGAACATACAAAGAACACCATCTGCCCCTTGAGAGAAATCCTCTACTTCCTGAATCTGAACTGACTTTTATAGCTTGACAAGGATAGGATCCCTTTCTTGGTTCTATTTCAGCTCGGAAACTAGAGATGACTCTGAACTACTCTGAACACATACACTACCCTCAGAAGAGTCGACTAAGAGAACGCCTAGTCTGGCATGCTAATGAATCTCCTAAGCTAATTTCGTCTTACTATCCTCAACATGGGAAACACTACCCATGGATAGTCTACGGAGTGTGTCGTCTACTACATTGCCCTTTGTAGGATGATAAAGGACACTTATGTCATAATCCTTCAAGTGCTCTAACAACCTTCTCTAACGAAGATTGAGATCGTTCTAAGAAAGGACATACTAAAGTCTCTTATGATCTGTGAAGACATCTACATGAACAACATATAGATAATACCTCCAAATCTTCAAGGGAAAGACAACGGCTACTAACTCAAGGTCTTGAGTAGGATAATTCTTCTCATGGGGCTATAACTATCTAGAGGCATAGGCTATGACTCTACCATGCAGCATGAGGACACAACCTGAACCTACTCTGGATGCATCACAATATACTACGAATCCATCGAAACCATAGGGAAGTGCTAAAACTAGAGATGAGATGAGTCGAGTCTTCAACTCCTGAAAACTCTTCTCGTAAGGTTCTGGCCACTGAAACTTAACCGTCTTATGAGTGAATATGTAAATAGAAGATGCAATAGAAGAAAATCCCTCGACACACCATTGGTAATATCCATCCAAACCCAAGAAACTCCTGATATCTGATGGAGAGACAGGGCGAGGCCAATTTCTTACCACTTTAGTTTTCTAAGAATCTACTCTAATGCCATTACCAGAAATAATGTGGCCAAGGAATGCTACTGATCTCAGCCAAAATTCTCACTTACTAAACTTGGCGAACAACTGGTGATCCCTGAGAATCTAAAAAAAAAATATTAGATGGTCTGAATGATCACGCTCTGTACGAGAATAAACCAGAATATCATCTATGAAGACTATGAAAAATTTATCCAAGTACTGCTTGAACACCTAGTTCATCAAGTCCATGAAAACTGCAGGGGCATTGGTAAGACCAAAGGACATAACTAGAAATTCAATGTGACCATATCGATTATGAAAAACTATCTTTGGAATTTCATATACTCTAACTCTGAGCTGATGATAGCATGATCTGAGGTCTATTTTAGAGAAATAACTGGCACCTTGAAGTTGGTCAAACAAGTCATCTATCCTAGGAACCGGATACCTATTCTTGACCTTGACTTTGTTGAGTTAAAGGTAATCAATACACATTTTAAGAGAACCATCTTTGTATCACACGAATAAGACTGGTGCACCTAATGGGAATACACTGGGCCTGATGAATCCCTTATCTAAGCGATCCTTCAACTGATCTTTCAGTTCCTTGAGTTCTCCAGGAGTCATTCTGTATGGCAGAATTGAAATAGGCTGAGTATCTAGGAGAAGGTCTATGCCGAAGTCTATTTCTCTTTTGGGAGAAATGCCTGAAAGATCTTTGGGAAAGACATCTGAATATTCATTAACCACTGGGACTGATTTAAGAATAAGAGATTCGGAATTGGAATGCTTAACATGTATAAGATGATACACACACCCCTTAGAAATCATTTTCATTGCATGAAGGTAGGAAATAATCTAACCCCTAAATGACGAAATGCTACCTATCCACTATAGGATGAGATCATTCAGGAACTAAAACTTATCTATACTAGTTTTGCAGTAAACTATGGTATAGCAGGAATAAAGCCAATCCATGCCGAGAATGACATCAAAATCATTCATCTCTAACTCAACTAAATTTGCAGATGTGGGTTTCTGAAATATCATAACCGAGAAGTTCCTGTATACCCACCGAGCTGTGATGGTTTTACCTACTAGGGTAGAGAATAAAAAGAGCTATGCTAAAATTTTGGAACTGATTTCAAAATCGCCTTCTATGTATGGAGTGACAAAAGACAATGATGCACCTGGGTCTAGAAAAGCATAAACATAAACATGGAAAATATATAACGTACCAGTAATAACATTAGGAGAATTGTGCTAATCCTGTCGGGTCTGAAGAGCGTAGAGTCTATTTGCGTGTTGCCCACTAGTAGCACTGGAAGTGGCCCCCTGCTGGTTCGAGCGACCATACTGAGCTGTGGAACGATTATACTGACTATGAAGGCCTAGCTTAGGACACTTCCTAATCGTGTGAAAGGTTTACCACAGCAAAAATAGACATCACTATCGAATCTGTAAATACCCTTGTGGTTGTTACCACATGTCTGACAAAGGAGGTTTGTTCGGGCACTGCTAATACTGCCCTAAGATTTAGAGGATGGTGCTCTGTCTCTATTGCCATCCCTGAAATTCAGCATTGGGGTACTAGAGGAGGAAGGGGTTGGAACTGCTAACTTAGGAAGAAACTACGAACAATTTCCTCCATCTAATTTGGGCAAAGAAAAAATGAAATTGCTTGCTCTTGCTCTCTTGTTCTGCCTCTCCATATTCTTAACCTTCTGCTCCTCTATCTATTGAGTGTGGGTCACGAGCCTAGCTAAAGTCATATTACTATTTAGCATCACAGACCTACACTCATTTACCATGCTATAATTTACCCCTGACATGAACTTACTCATCTTAGCCCTGTTGTCTGCAACCACATTAGGGGCATATCTGGATAACTAAGTAAATATAATAGAATACTCTCTAACTGTCATATTTCCCTGCCTGAGATTGATTAACTTAAGATCTTTGGACACTCTCAACTATTGGGGAAAGAATCTATCCAAGAAAGTCATGACAAATTCTTCCCACTCAATAAAACCTGCATCCTCTAACCTTTCTACTAACCATTGCTTATACCAAGTGTGAGCGACATCCTGCAATTGGTATGTGGCTAACTCAGAACTCTAAGAAGAAGTGATTACCATGATATTAATGACGTTATAGTCTTGGTTAGCAAATTCCTAAGGATCCACCTCTGGCTTAGACCAAAAAAAGAAAAGAGGGTTCATTTGGGTGAAGTCCTGAATCCTAGCTGCTGCTGAATTGGCCACTGGGTTGGCTGGAACAACTGCTTTTTGGGAAGATATAGGCTGAGCAAGAGCGATAAATGCAGTCCTGAACTCCACATAAGAAACATGTTTGGCCAAAGGATCTTTGGGATGAGGAGCTGGTTGATATCTTCTCTTTGGAGACATGTTACAGAAATAAGGAAAGAGTGGATTAGACTGAGAGACTGACTTGAAATTATGTTTACTAGCAATAAATGAATACTAAAGTAAGCGACCTATTGCTAAAACATCTCATAACCTCTTGTACATAAATGTGAAGCGCAACACACCCATTTAGACATCATAGAACCAAACAAACATGAATTTCTAGCATCTTGAGCATTTTATCAAACACCTTGCTTGCATTCGTTAAGGCATAGGTGAGTTTCATACTTGCACCATATTAAACCCCCTAAAGTTCATAGTTTTCAATTAACAAACATATATATTTCATGAAAACACCTTTTTACATCACATTGAAACTTAAAAAAAATCATCAACATGTACATACTTATATCACCAAAAAACGTTTACAAAATAATATTTAAAATATGGTTCTTGAACTCTATGAACGGATTAGATCCATTGATGAACACTACGCATACCTTAGAAATGAAACCTCGACGATTTGCTGCATAGTTCTTGGATTTGGGAAACTTAATTCTTAATTATCTTGAAAAAAGGCTTCAATCTTGGTATTGAAAGCTGAGTTTGATGGAATCGCTAATCTTATGGTTGAGAGCATAATAGAGGATTTTTGAGATGCTTAGCTGAAGAAAAAATAGGAAAAATTATGCCTCTTTAGCGTTATATGTCGTGGAAGGTAAACGAAATGACCGAAATACCCTTATGAAATAAATTCATAGTTGCTGAAAAATCATAGCTGACAACTTTCGTGATAGGGCATAACAAATGTGGTAAGCTACCACGAGTATCATTACATAGGAGCTAGTTTCTGCCTAAGGCTGACGACCTTCGTGATAGGGCATCACTAATATGGTAATTTACCACGAATTTCATCACTTAGTAGCTAGTTTATATCAAAGGTTGACGACCTTTGTGATAGGGCATTAAAAATATGGTAAGCTACCACGAATGTTGTCACTTAGGAGCTAGCTTCTACCTTAGTATGATGACCTTCATTATAGGGCATCACAAATATGGTAAGCTACCACAAATGTCATCACTAAGGAGCTAGTTTCTGGCTAAGGCTGACGACCTTTGTTATAGGGCATCACAAATATGCTAAACTACCACGAATGTCGTCACACTATTTCCAGCCTGACATGCTGGAGTAAAATAGAAATAACTCTTTTCTCTGATTTCAGATTTAGGTAAAATTGGTATCTTTTAAAAGATAATTCAATTATCTATCTATTTATAGGTCACCCTTATCTGGCAGGTACCCTGAATGAGAACAGTGGTACTCTCAACTGGCTGGTAAGACACCTCATCAACGCTCAACTGGAAGGTTGATGTCTCAACCTTTGCTGCTTACGTAGTTTTTGAACACAAGGACTACCTATAAGGATTACACCTTTTACTGGCAATTGAGCCCCAATCCTTTGGTTCACTTGGTGCTGAATCATACTCCCATTTGAATGACACTGATTACTATAATAAGCTGAACTAGATTGATACTGAGTTTCACTGTGTTCTGTAACTTCCTGAGTACTTAATATTTTAGAACATGAATCAGACTATTCTTTAAAACCAAGAGAAGATATAGACCAGGAAACATGCTCATATCTTTATATGAGACACTTTTGTACCGCCCAAGTCCTTGCAAGTTTTTATAGTCATTTCCAAACTTCTCAATTTTCTGGCTATTTCCTCTTGTTCTTTTGTCATAACAGGCTTCTCAGTGTTAGGAGGAAATTGAGGCGATTGAGGTCAATCGTAAGGACCAGTCGACTTAAATGTAAGCTCGAGAGAATAATGTTGATTACTAAAAACATTCAATGCAGGCTTTCTTGTAGAGTAGGGAGGCACAACTTGTGGATGAACATCAAAAGTAGGAGGTGGGGGTTGAGCCGCAAAAGCATGAACGATAGTTGGAGCCGAGTATGTGGTAGTCTTGGATTGGGGAGCGAGGAAATGAACATTGGAAGTAGTTAGATATTGTTGCCCCGGAGTCGATCCTGATGTATGTTGTGGCATATCAACATAAATGGAAAATTGTGAATGTGACACGGAAGGCAAGCTAGATTGAAATTCCAGATTATCAGTGGAAACTGGAGGAGGCGGCAACCCATTAGCCCAAGCTTGATGCACTTCTATTATTTTCCGCGTTTATTGCCGAATCTCTTTATTATCTCCTACATTTTTATTCCCTGAACTCCCTATCTGATTAGTGACAACTAACTTGGTATCCTTGTTAGCCATAACTTCCTCTATGACTTGGATCAATATGGAGGACCAGCCAAAATGCCACAAACCAACCATCTTATACTAAGTTCAAGAGATCGCAAATACATTAGAGTTCAACGATTTTTCAAAACCTCTTTTTTATTTTTTTTGAAAAAAAAATCACCAAACCATAGAAGGGCGCCAACGTATCTCACACCCGAAAGGGGAGAATCAGGTGTGCATAGTTCGTGAAGTCATGTCAAAATGGACAATTGAACTCTTTTTATTTTTTTTCCTCGAAACTTTAAGAAGAAAAGAAAATAACAATTTGTCAAAAGAACTGACGAAAATGTTTTTGAATTGTTTGTCTTTAACATCCCCATACAAAGTGAAATCTATGATTACCAAAGATAATCTTTTTGGGTTTTCAGTTTTAACTTTCATATGAAAATGGAAATTGAACTTATTAAAGAAAAATCTTTTTGTAGTTTTCTTTTAAAGATGTATATGAAATACCCACTGATAACGCTCAAACTACAGCTCTCGTAAGAGTGTAAGCGGTCGTTGTCAAATATAGAACCCAACTGGGTTGGGTGTCGAATCCCACAGGAATTACTTGGTCACTAAGTAAGCAACGATTAGTAGACTGTTGATCGAAAATTCTACGAAAAGAGGGGATTTAATTTTAGCGTGAATTAAAAGTATCAAAGTAACAAAAAAAATTGGAATGTTTAGTAGGTTTAAATCAATGAGAATTTTAAGTTAGGGTTATGTCCACCTTATGAGTTCTACGTATCTATTGGTTATGAGTTATGCGGAATTCCGACATGCATGCACTTATAGATATCTATATTCTATGGTATATCCTAGCGTCTTTCGACCATCACAGATTATCTCACTTTAAATCTTTCGAGCTTAAAGCGTATCTAATGGTACGAATTCTCTAAGAGATTAATCCAGTTACGACACTAACTTTTAAACAGGGGTTGGTAGCCCTATTTCCTTGTCATTCTCTATTTTCTAGACATGTAACTTTTCTTTCGAACAAGTTAATGCTATACTGACGTATTCTATATGCTTGCAACCACAAGAATTCAAACAAGATGAAGAGAGTAATGATATAAGCAGCATACATATCAAGAATTCACAAACTCATTGCAATAGATAGTATATCATAAGCCTTCCATAACCCTAACAGAGAAGTTTAGCTACTCATGAGTGCAACGGAAAACACAATACACATTATCATCATACCAAAATAATAACAATCTCACGTGAAGTATGTTTTGATGTAACTTGTGGCGTGATTTCCTTGCTAGTAGCGTTTCTCTTGTCGTGAAAAATAAAAGTCGAATAGAAGAAGAATAATGTTTGAAAACGAATTTTTTAAGAAGGGAAAGAATAGAAGGGGGGATAAGAAGAGAATGCTGAAAAGTTTCAGCAAAATAGGGTTTATATAACATCGATATCCTAGTCCTATTGAAATAGGTTTTTTATCCTTGTCCTAGTCCTACTGGGTTACTGCATACTTGTCCTAATCCTACTAAGTTACTGCTGATCCCCCAAGTCTTTAGAAATGTTGTTTTTGCCCAGGACAAGTTCTCCATGCATCACTTTTAGTCCATAGGCTTGCAAAAGCCGCCTTCCTTCTTACGTGAGGTTTCCTATGGCATCAAACAGTCCATAAAATGTTGTAATCTTCATCATTTATACTTGAAAACTTGCTAATCACTTTGGTTTGCTCACTTACAGGAAAAAGGACTAAAAGTGCAGGAATTATATATTTTGTCCTTAAAACATAGCTAAAATATGGGTGAATTAAGGTGCTTTAGGCATGTAAATACGCCTAATATCAACACCCCATACTTAAAGCTTTGTTCGTCCTCGAACAAAAAATCATGTCCATATAAACATCTACTTAGGTTTCACAGTAACAGCACAAAATATTCATCAACACAGGCACGATAATTATTAACAAAGAGTAGTTTTCTTGATCAATACTAGAACAATTCCACCTCCAACCTAGACTCGTGATGATGGTTAATTTGTATTCAAAAGTTAAGGCACAAAGAATCATACACAACTACCCAAAACTCATCAACCATGTGTGTCTCACAATCTATCACCCATACTCACTCACAAGTATTCCATTTTTTGAAACATGGGTATTCGACTTTCCGTGCTCTCACTCTCACAAAGAATTTATATGTTGCAACTGCTGACCATAGGCTTGCCCTTAGTGTAATGCTCTACTAATATCAGAATGCTAAGCTTAGGATCAAATAGGTCTTTACAAGTTGTAATGTAGTCTAAGGGACGGGTAGGACTATTTTGCCCAGAAATAGTGACTAAGTTCCTAAGCGCTTTAATACATCACATTATGTCATTAACACTCTCTTTTAATCAACCCTTCTACCTTTCTTTCATCTATCACCCCTTTTCACCTATTTTGCCATTCAAACATAACTATCTTTTCATTTAATCATAAACTTCTCTTTTTTTTATAACACACCTCTATGATAGCCACTGGTTTTTCATAACAAATTCAAGTACCAATACCTTCTAAGGCATCACTCTCACCCAATTTCGTCTTATTTTTTCACATGACTTTACAATTTAAAGCACTTAGGAATTTGGATCAAATCATGGTCTTGAAAAAAAATGGATTAGTCTTACATATGAGCCTGTCAAAGAAAATGGTTTAAAGGCTCAAAAAGGGGTTATCTAGGATAATGTGCATGGGTAGATAAAAAGAAGGCAAACAATAATAGGCTACCAAAGAAATTCCTAACTTATCTCCTAAACTCACACTCTTTATTTCGCTTTACATACACAACGGGCAAGTTCTAGCATCAGTCACAAACACAGAATATACTATAATCTCACACACACAAGACACATGGTCAACTTTATTGGGAGCAGTATAGACTCTTGACCCACCAGCTGAAGGAATTAAACCACACACTTATCACATAGCGAGTCACATTTAGAGCCTAAGTTTCTCAATAGTAATGATTTTATCACAGACTCTTGTCATAATACCCTGCTGCCTATCAGAACAATTTCATGCAAAGTAAAAAAATTCCTAAAATTTAACTACTAACAAATAAAACAAACAAACATAAATAAGCAAATGCAGATAAAGAAGTATAGCATACAAATACCAGCACCCCACACTTAGACGGGACACACTGCCCTCAGTGGAAAATAAATAAGAAGAACCTGGTTAGTCGGACTCATCCTCTATGTTTGGGGTCATACCCCCTACATCGAAATCATCATCAGAGTTCTCCTCCACGTCGGAGTCTGGCATTCGACGATCATCATCGGTTGTCACATCATCATCAAGAGGTTCCTAAAAGTATACCCCTACTCCATAAATTACCCTTGCATGCTCATTCATTGGGTAGTCATAATCCAACTGTTGGAGCTCTATAGCAATTGGAACATGGCCTTCGCTCATCATGGTAAACCTCGTCATGCCATATAAATGGTGGAAGAAGCTTTCTTTGCGAGCATGTCTTTCTGCAGTTGTAAGGTAGACTACATACATAGATTTAGCATCTTTAACCTTTGTAAGGTCAAACTTCTTTGGGTTGTTTGGAAGCTTATGACATGCAAGTTCCTCTTCGATGTCCTCCTTCCTCAATATTCCAGTTAACAGATTTCCAAAGCTGAAGTGGGATCTCTTGTGCAGCCTAGCCTTACATATTAAGACCGAATAATTGGCCCAATATTGATGGGGGTGTTCGTCATCAATGTGTACACCAAGCACACTCTATCCTGTGTAATCTTTGTGTATTGAGTCCCTGGAATCAAGCGAGAGTTGACCATCCGCAGCCATATTCGTGCTTCTCTGTTCAAGGAAGCATATGGGAATGTGTTGTGCCGACCGGTGTCCTTGTGTCTACTCCAACCTGCCATTGATCTTGTTCCACACAGTGTGTGTCTGATTGCCCTATACAGAGGTCTATTATAAATCTCCTTGAGTGGTGATGGAACAATAGATGGCAAGCCTAGAAAAGAGTTGAAGAACTCTGCATTTAGCTACAAAACTTTGCCTCTAATCTTTACTTCGCTCCCTGTAGTCTTTGGAGACCAATTGGCATAGAATTCTCTTGTTAGATCAAGATTGCATTCTCCCATATCTTGGAAAATGAAATAAAGATGTAACGCTATTATCTTTGGTAATATGCGATGTTCTTTGTTTGCTAGGCTTTCCTTTTATATCAACTCCACATGAACATATTTTTTTACTTTGTTGTTCCTGTACCACTCCTTGCGTTCCTCCTCTAGGACCCATTTTATTCCAAACATATGGTGAGGTATCTATAGTGCGGAGGATTCAACTTGCTCTTTTCTTCCACTTTTCTGCCCTTTCAAAAAGGTGGATGCTTTTTTCTTTTCTTGTCAACTTTTTGGTGCCATTTAGCCTGAAAACAAAGTCATGTTAGCCTCATTTTGGTAAGATTCAGTCGACAAACAAACAATAGTGGCACCACCCCATACTTAATTCATTGGCACAACTAACTAGGTAAACGATGTCGATTATTCAGATTTCATTGCCATACAATTTGGTGTTATGTTCCAATAATATATTCAGTTCAGTTATACTTTTCATGTCATCTTAACTATCTTGTTCAACTCTATTTCATGTAATCCTGTCCATGCTTTATGGTTTTCATTAATGCACTTTTGGAACAAGATAACTACGTAGAGATCGAACCAAGTTTATGGTGTAGAAATAATCACAACATCTCATGCTTGTATTCATTTATGATCGAGCCATTCAAGATATTCCAACATTCAAATTACATGATTATGTGATTAACTTTACCATTTCGATTCCGCAACAAGATGACAGTGTATAACAATCAACTACAAATCGGAACAAAGTCTAGAACACCCTTACATATTCGTTCACTTACTTAGTTGTATCACAACAAATCAACATATTCAAATCACCAAGACTACTTCAAGATTTAACGACTCATTATAGGCGTAGTACTGTAATGACTACGGAATATAAAAGAAGATCAAAGAAGTACTTACTTGGTTGATGGCCTTGGAAGATGTTCTTGCAAAGTTAAAAGAGCAAAAAGAAAATTTTTGAGAGAATTTGGAGTGGTAGGCGGCGCTTAGTTTGGATTTGCAATAAGTTTTTTTTTAAGACTAAGGTTATATTTATAGGAAAAGCTTGGGTCGGGTTTTGACCCATTCGAAATAGGATTTGAAGACCAAAAGTAAGCATAGGCGGCGCCTAATGCTTTGCCTATGCTTAGTATAGGCGGCACCTTTTGCAAAGCCTTGTTGAGCATAGGCGGCGCCTATGCTATGGCATTGTTGGGCATAGGCGGCACCTATGCCATGGCATTGTAGAATCCGAGACCAAAGGCTTTTGCATAGGCGGCGCCTATGCTATAGCATTGTTGGGCATAGGCGGCACCTATGGTATGGCATTCTAGATTCTGAGAGCTTAGGCCATAGCATAGGCCATGCCTTGTTCGTTGCCTAGATTTACATAGGCCTTGCCTTGTTCATTGCCTAGATTTTTATAGGCAATGCCTAACCCATAACCTTCTCTTTTTCATTCCTGACTTACCACCTTCAACATGAACCGCTTCCAAATCAAAATTTGAAACCAATCTCCTCCTTTACACCTCTTGTACCTACACTTACTCAAAAAAAACAAGAATGATTAGAATGATGGGTTGCCTCCCATCAAGCGCCTTAGTTTTGGTCGTGGCTCGACAAAATCCTAGGAAAAAAAAAATAACAAAAACAATTAAAAATGATGTGTTGCCTCCCATCAAGCACTTGATTTATTGTCGCGGCACGACATAGCTATCTTGATTACTTAGACTTCATCAAGATAGATGGTGGATCATTTTCTGAATGGATTCAGACGACAATGAGGCTTACTTGTAGGCATGCAATCTTCTTCGAGATGACCTTTGTGCATACATATCCCAGGCGGGATACCAATTATATCATCAATAGTCCAACCCATAGCTCTCTTGTATCTCTTCATAGTAGAGATGAGAGCCTCTACGTGCTGTTCACTTAAATCATCCGCCACACTCACAGGAAGTGTATTTCCACTTCCCAGGAACGCATACCTTAGATAATTGGGGAGCTCTTTCGATTCTAGCACTGGGGGCTCTTCAATGGAAGTCTTTGTTGTTGATGACGGTTGATTCTTATGATCAAGGTCCGGCTTCTTAGGAGTATGAGAATAGGACCCTGATTCTGTTAGAGCACACATAGTTTTGTCATGTTCTTGAGCCTCCTCACGCTGAAAATTCAGCAGCTTATCAGATAGTGACTCGTCAGTAAGCTGCTTTTCTATCGATAATTCTTTGTCATCCTTATAATTAACATCATCTACAGAGAACACATCCATATCTTTGGGCTGCTTCATTGCTTTGCATGCATCAAAATGGACCACTTCATCATTCAACCGAAATAAAAGCTCATTAGCTCTCATGTCAATAAGCACACTTCCGGTTGTGAGGAAAGGGCATCCCAAGATTATGGGAACTTTAGAATCCACCTAGCAATCCAAAATAACAAATTCTATAGGAAAGATGAAGGTGGAAACCTTCGTTTTACCGACCTATCTGCCATCACGAGCAGCATATTGGTTGGTGTAGGGTCGCCCAACCCCAACTTTCTGTAGACGGATAGTGGCATCAAATTGATGCTTTCTCCCAAATAGTACAATGCCTTTGAAAAATTCATAGATCCAACCGTGCAATGAATAGTGAAAGCACCAGGGTCTGCCTTCTTCTATACTAAGGACCTTGTGGCAATTGCACTGCAATAATGAATATTATCTGCCGGCTCATAGCTTACTGTCCGCTTCTTTGTTAAAAGGTCTTTCATGAATTTAGTGTACCCAGGCATCTATTCCAGCGCCTCCAGCAAAGGAACATTAATAGTCAGCTGCTTTAACATCGTCATGAATTTACTGAACCTTGTATCATCCGTCTTCTTCTTCAGTCTTTGCAGAAAAGGTTGTGTTATCAGCCTTTTTCTTCAATCTCTGAGGAAAAAGTGGGGGTGGAAGAGGAATAGTTATCACATGAACGCGCTCCTTCTGATTTTCAGTTTCTACAGAATCATCACAATTTGCATCAATAACAATCTCCTCTATATCATCAACCACCTGGTTGCCTTTAGACGGATTATTTAACACCTTACCGCTCCTGGTAGTAATAGCCTTGCATGATCCATCATTCCTTGGATTTTGCACAGTGTCACTAGGTAAAGTGCCAGTTTTTATTTTGTTGATTGTTGACTGAATTGTTGCTTCAGCTGTTTTATTGCAGTAGAATGCGAGTAAACCAATTGCTTTATTGAAGACAAATCAATTATTACCTCAGTTACTCCTGTGTTGGTTGCCTCCACTCCTTTCAATAGCTTAGCCATCATATCTTTCACGGACATATTACTTGAACCCGATGCAACGGCGTCACGTCTTCCAGGAGGAACATACAAACCACTCCTGTCAGTCTTATCCTTCCAACTACCTTTATCACGATCTTTGTTTCCAGATTTATCATAATCGGATTATTCATGTAGTTGGCTTCTTCTTCAGAATTGGATTCACCTCTTGCCTGTGACACAACAGCTTTGACTATTTCGGTCTTCCCTGATAATATGTGCTTGGTAAGAAGATCCATCTGTGTTTTTATGTACGCCATATCTTAATTCCGTTCCTCCTCTCTTCGACTTTGTTCTGCAGTCATGCCAATAGATATAGTAGAGCTTGTTACCTCATAATCCCTGGTATGCCAAGCTCTACTCTGCTTTGTCATACGATCTAGCATATCACTTGCCTGAATAAAAGTAAGGTCCATGAATGACCCTCCTGTAGCATTATCAACCACTGGCTTAGTCACCGAATTCAAAGACCTGTATAATATCTCCATCAAGTGGACATTGGTTATATGATTATTTGGACACTGCATAAGCTTCTTCATGAACCTCTCCCATGTTTCGTGGAGAGCTTCAGTTGGAAGCTGACGAAAGTTGCTGATTTCATCTCTCAATTGTGCTCTCTTGGATGGCAGAAAGAATCTTTCTAGGAAAGCGTCTTTCAATTGCCTCCAATTAGTGATAGAGTCAGGAGTTATCCCATTCAACCATAGAGTTACCTCCCCAGATAGAGACAATGGAAATAAGCGCAGCCGAATTGCATTTTGTCCAACGTCTGGATTGTTGAATAACTTGCATGTTGAGATAGAGTTGATCAGATGTATATTCAGATCATCACCTGCAAGTCCACTAAATAGTCCCTTGAGCTGCAATAACTTAATCATGGTGATGGTGATGTTAAACTTGGCTCCAGGTGCCAAGGGCGGAGGAATAATAGCTCCTGTGGCACTAGCTCCGTCCAGGTCGTCATCATCATCATCGAAAGGCATATGTATAGCGCAGCGTTCAGGCCTAAATCTAGCTTGACGATCTCTTCTATTTGCAGGTGTCGCCACCACAGCATCACGCCTAGGGTTTAGTAGCTCGTCATCACCTAGGTCCTCATCGTTAGGATTTGTTGCCCGCCCAGGGTTATAAATATTCTGTTGATGTACTTGGGCAGCGACCAACGCAACTAGTCTAGCCTGCTCCTGTTGAGCAGCCTTTCTATCAATTTCTCGTTGTGCCTCCATTCTGTCAACAAAACCTGAATAAAACAAAAAAAAAAACTAAAAGTAAAGTATGAGAATCTTTGACCAAAGGGTCTTGTAATTATCACAAACTTAGTTGACAACCGTATTCCCCAGCAACGGCTCCAAAATTTGATAACGCTCAAACTACAGCTCTCATAAGAGTGTAAGTTGTCATTGTCAAATCTAGAACCCAACTGGGTTGGGTGTCGAATCCCACAGGGAATACTTGGTCACTAAGTAAGCAACGATTAGTAGACTGTTGATCGAAAATTCTATGGAAACGGGGGATTTAATTTTAGCGTGAATTAAAAGTATCAAAGTAATAAAGAAAATCAGAATGTTTAGTAGGTTTTAATCAATTAGAATTTTAAGTTAGGGTTATGTCCACCATATGAGTTCTACGTATCTATTGGCTATGAGTTATGCGGAATTCTGACATGCATGCTCTTATAGAGATCCGTATTCTATGGTAAATCCTAGCGTCTTTCGACCATCACAGATTATCTCACTTTAACTCTTTCGAGCTTAAAGCGTATCTAATGGTACGAATTCTCCAAGAGGTTAATCCAGTTACGACACTACCTTTTAATCAGGGGTTGGTAGCCCTATTTCCTTGTCATTCTCCCATTTCCAGACATGTAACTTTTATTTTGAACAAGTTAATGCTATACTGGCGTATTCTATATGTTTGCAACCATAAGAATTCAATTAATATGAAGAGAGTAAGGATATAAGCAGCATACGTATCAAAAATTCACAAACTCATTGCAATAGATAGTATATCATAAGCCTTCCAAAACCCTAATAGAGAAGTTTAGCTACTTATTGATAACACTCAATCTACAACTCTCGTAAGAGTATAAAGCGGTCGTAGTCAAATATAGAACCCAACTGGGTTGGGTATCAATCCTACAGGGAATAGCTTGGTCAACTAGTAAGCAGTGATTACTAGACTTTTGGTGCAACTCTCGTAAAAAGGGGGAATTTTATCGTGCAAAATAATGTAAACAAAGTAATAAAGTAAAAAAGGAAAATATCAAAGTAAAAAAAAAGAATGTTTGGTAAGTTGTAAAACAATGAAAATTGAGAAGTTGGGTTATGTCCACCTTATGAGTTGTACGTCTCTATTGGCTATTAGTTATGTGAAATTTTCAGACATCCATGTGCTTATAGAGAATTGTATTCTATGGTAAATCCAAGCGTCTTTCGACCTAAACAAGGACTATTTCACTTTAACTCTTTCGAGCTTAAAGCGTATCTAACGGTACAAATTCTCCAAGAGGTTAATCCAGTTAAGGCACTAACTTTTTAATAGGTGATGGGACCCTAATACCTTAACATTATCTCTTTTCCAGACATATAACTTTTCTTTTGAACAAGTTAATGTTATACTGGCGTATTCTATGCGTTTGGAACCACAAAGAATTTAGATTAAGATGAAGAGAATAATGATATAAGCAGCATATGTGTCACGAATTCACAAACTCATAGCAATAGATAGTATCTCATAAGGCTTCCATAGCCCCAACAAAGAAGGTTAGTTATTGATGAGTGCGATGGAAATCACAATAGACATTATTATTATACCAAAATAAAAATCTCAGAATTGATGTTTTTCCCCGGGACAGATTTTCCATGTGCCACTTTTGGTCCTTGGCGTCCAAGATTCCCCTTTCATCCTTCGTGAAGCTTTCTTTGGCGTCAAGTTATCCATAAAATGCTGAAATCTGCATCATTTATACCTGAAAACATGCTAATCACGTTTGTTAGCTCACTTACAGGAAAAAGGACTAAAAGTGCATGAATTATATAATTTGTCCTCAAAACTTAGCTAAAATATGGGTGAAATATAGTACTTTAGGCGTGTAAATTCGCCTATCAGCAACACCCCACACTTAAAGCTTTGTTCGTCCTCGAACAAAATATCATGTCCATCTAACCATCTACTTAGGGTTTCACAGTAACAACACAAAATATTCATCAAGACAGGCATAGCAATCCTTAACAAAGAGTAGTTTTCTGATCATTAGTAGAAACAATTTAACCTCTAACATAGACTAGTGATGGTGGTCAACTCATATTCAAAAGTCAAGGCACAAAGAATCATGCACAACTATCCAAAACTCATCAACCATGTGTGTCTCACCATATATTACCCATAATCACTCACAAGTATTGTATATATTTCAAACATGGGTATAGGATTATCCTTGCTCTCACTCTCACAAAGAATTCATATGTTGCAACTAATGACCATAGGCTTTCCCTTAGTGTAATGCTCCACTAAGTATCAGAATGCTAAATTCAGGATCAAATAGGTCTTTTACGGGTTGTAATGTAGGCTAAGGGACGGGTAGGACTATTTTGGCCAGAAATAGTGACTAAGTTCCCTAAGTGCTTTATCACAATATGCCATTTATGCTTTCTTTCAAACAACCTTTTTGCTTTCTTTTAATATACCTCCCTTTTTCACCTCTTTTCTTTTTCAAATTTTTGAACATAACTAACTTTTTAGTTTTTTTTTCCTTTTTCTTTTCATAACATACCTCTTATGATAGCAATTCTTTTTCATAACAAATTCAAGCAGCAATACATTCTACGGTATCATACTCATCCAATTTCCTCTTATTTTGTCAGATGACTCTTTCAATTTAAAGCAGTTAGGAATTTGGATCAAATTATGGTCTTGAAAAAAATGGATTAGGCTTACATATGTGGCTGTCAAACAAAATAGGCTTAAAGGCTCGAAAGGGGTTAGCTAGGATAATGTTCACGGGTAGGTAAATAGAAGGTACACAAGTATAGGTTGCCAAAGAAATGCGTAAATCATCTCCTAAACTCACGTTCTTTATTTTTGCTTCACACGCACACCAAGCAAGTTCTAGCATCAACCACAAACATAGAATATACTATCATCTCCCACACACAAGCCACATGGTCAACTTTTTTGGGAGTAGCATAGACTTTTGACCTAACAGAGGAAGGAATTGAACCACACAATATCACATAGTGAGTCCCAATTAGAGCCTAAACGTCTCAATAATCATGATTTTAGCACAAACTCTTGTCATAATCTTATGCTGCCTATTAGAATAATTTCATGCGAAGTTAAGTAGAAAAAAAATTTAAAATACGAAAAACGGAAAAGAAAAAAAAAACTAGGCTAAGCAAACAAACAAACATAAATGAAACATAAATGCAAATGCGGATAAAGGAGTATAGTATGCAGATACAGCCACCCCACACTGCCTTCAGTGGAAAATAAATACAAAGAACCTGGTCAGTCGGACTCCTCCTCTATGTCGGGGGTCATACCCCCTTCGTCGGAATCATCATAGGAGTCATCGTCATCAGAATTCTCCTCCACGTCGGAGTCTGGCATTCGTCGATCATCATCGGTTGGCACATCGTCATCAAGATGTTTCTCAAAATATATACCTACTCCACACATCTCCTTTGCATGCACATTCATTGTATAGTCATGATCCAGCTGTTGGAGCTCTTCAGAAGTTGGAACACGACCTCCGCTCATCATTGTAAATCGAGTCATTCCATAAAGATGGCGAAAGAAACTCTCATCCTGAGCATGTCTCTTAGCAGTAGTAAGGTTGACGCCATGTGTTGATTCTGCATCTTTGACCTTTGTGAGGTTAACCTTCTTCATATTGTGTGGGAGTTTATGATTAGCCGGCTCCTCTTCGATGTCCTCCTTCCTCAAGATTGTAGTCAACAGATTGCCGAAGCTAAAATAGGACCGCTTGTGTAGCCTAGCCTTCCGCATTGTATATCGAATGATTGGCCCAATGTTGATAGGGACATTCGTCATCAATGCATATACCAATAACACTCTATATCTTGTTATTTTTGTGTATTGCGTCCCTGGAATGAGGCAAGAGTTGACTATGCGCAACCATATCCTTGCTTCCCTATTCAACGGAGCATATGGGAAGCTGTTGTGTCCACCGGTGTCTTTGTTTCTACTCCACCTTGCCATGGATCTTGTTCCACACAGTGTTTGTCGAATTTCTCTATATGGAGGTCTACTGTACAGCTCTTTGAATGGTGATGGATCGACTGAAGGCAAGCCTAAAAAGGAGTTGAAGAAATCCGCATTAAGTTGTAAAACTTGGCCCCGAATCTTGACTTCGCTTCCTATGGTTTTCGGCGACCAGTTGACATAGAATTATCTTGTTAAATCGTGATTGCATTGTCCCATGCCTCGGAAGATGAAATCACGATGTAATGCCATGATCTTAGCCAACATGCATGGTTCTTTCTTCGCTAGACTTTCCTTGTTTATCAAGTCCACATGAACATATTTTGTTTCCTTGTTGTTCCTATACCATTCCTTTGCTTCCTCCTCTAACACCCATTTAATTCCGAACATGCGGCGTGGTAATTGCACCGAGGATGATTCTCCTTGATCTTTTCGGCCTCTTTCCTTGCCTTTTTGTGAATTGGTTGCCTTATCTTTGCCTTGTCTTGCTTTGGGTGCCATTGTACCTGAGACTAAAACAATGTTCCTGTCACATTCATCTCATTGGATACATTCTATAAACAAGCAGTAGGGACACCAGCCCACACTTAGTTTGTTGGCACAAACTGGTGGACTAAAAGTGGTTGAGTATTCAGACTTCATCGACCTACGTTTTAGGTGCTATATTCCAACAATAAAATCAGAGCAGTCATACTTCTTGTAATCTTGGCAATACGTTCATGTGTGATATATCAAGACTACTACATAGGTATTGAAACAAGGCATAGTATTAATAATCACAACCTCCTATGTCGGTAGGTAACTATAATTCTTATTCCAATGAACAAGTCATTCCAACATGCAAGTATGCAAGTGACAAGGTTATGCAATTATTGTGACCATATCAATTCCACAAAAGTATGATAATGCATCAAAATCAAATTCAAGTTGGAAATAAGTTAAGATCATCCTTACGTATTCATTCACCCACTTGGTTGTATCACAATAATTCAATCACATTCAAATCATCAATACTACTTTCAAGATTCAACAATTCATAATGGGCATAGTAGTGTAGTACTTACGGAATATAAATGAAGAACAAAGTAGTACTTACTTGATTGATGCCTTTGGATGATGTTCTTGTGAATTAAGAGAGCAAAAGGAAAATTTTTGAGAGGATTTGGGGACTATAGGCAGCGCTTAAGCTAGGTTTCCAATGTGTTTTAGGTTCAAGACTAAATCTCATATATATAGGAGAAGGTTGGGTCGGGTTTTGACCCATTGAAAATCGGATTTGGAGACAAGAAGTGACCATAGGCAGCGCCTTTTGCTTTGCCTAAGCTTGGCATAGGCGGCGCCTTTTGCAAAGCATTGTTTAGCATAGGCGGCACCTATGCCATGGCATTCCTAGGAATAGGCGGCGCCTTTAGTATGGCATATGAGATTCAGAGACAAAAGGCATTAGCATAGGCGGCGCCTATGCTATGGCATACTTGGGCATGGGCGGCGCCTGTGCTATGGCACACTAGATTTCGAGACCTTAGGCCATAGTATAGGTCTTGCCTTGTTCGTGGCCTAGTTTTACCTAGTCCTATCCTTGTTCGATGCATATATTTTCATAAGCAATGCTCAATCCATAGCCTTTTTCCTCTTTATTCCTAACTTACCACCTTTAACATGCAATACGTCCAAATCAAAATTTGAAACCGACCTCCTCGTTTTACACCTCTTTGTACCTACATTTACTCAAAAACAATAAAGACGATTAGAACGATGGGTTGCATCCCATCAAACGCCTTATTTTTGATCGTGGCACGACTCTTCTTTTTGGATTTTTATTTATCAAAAGAAAACACGTAATAGAACGAAAGAAAGACAAAAAATGAAAAACGATGGGTTGCCTCCCTTCTAGCGCTTGATTTACTGTTGCGGAACGACATGGCTATCTCGAGTACTTAGACTTCGTTGATATAAGTGATGGCCATATAGTTTATCGAATCAAGAGGACTGATATATGGTTTTACTCGTTGGCCATTCACCTTGAAGACAACACCATTAGTGTCTTCCAACTCAACTACTCCAGACGAGTAGACTTTGTTAACTTTGTAAGGACCAGACCACTTGGACTTTAACTTACCTGGGAATAACTTCAGTCTGGAATTGAAGAGAAGTACCATATCATCCTTTTGAAAGTTTCGTCGAACAATCCGCTGATCATGATATTTTTTCATCCGCTCCTTGTATAGGTCCGATCTTTCATTAAAATGTAGACAGAATTCATCCATCTCGTTCAGTTGCTCCAATCTCAGACTCATTGTACCATCCCAGTTCAAATTTAATCGTTTCAAAGCCCACAATGCCTTATGCTCAAGCTCAATGGGTAAGTGACAAGCCTTCCCATAAACTAGTTGGTACGGGGACATGCCAATGGGCATTTTGAATGCAGTCCTGTATGCCTATAGTGCATCATCCAGCTTTTGAGAGCAATCTTTCCTATTAGCATTTACCGTTTTAGCAAGGATTTGTTTGATCTCTTAGTTGGAAACCTCTACCTGGCCGCTAGTTTGTGGGTGATAAGGCATGGCTACCTTATGTTACATGACACCATATTTTTCCAACTCGGATTTGAATAGATTGTTGCAAAAGTGAGATGCTCCATCGCTTATGATAGTACGTAGTACTCCAAAATGAGAGAAGATATTTCTCTTCAAGAATGCTACAACACGCTTTCCCTCATTGTAGGCCAACGCTACTGCTTCAACCCATTTTGAGACATAATCTACAGCAACTAGGATGTACTTCATTCCAAACGAATTTACGAATGGACCTATAAAATCAATACCCCATACATCAAAGAGCACAACTTCAAGAATTTTCGACATGGGCATCTCATGGTGTTTCGAAATAGCACCTTGTCTTTGGCATTAGTCGCATCTTCTAACAAAGTTGTAGGTATTTCTAAATATCGAAGGCCAATAATATCCACTTTGCAATACCTTTCTCGTTGTCCGATTACCTGCGTGATGTCCCCTAACTTGGGAAGTTTGGCAAGCTTCTAATATATTAGGCACCTCTACATGGGATATACATCGTCGGATAACACCATCCGCGCATCGTCGAAAAAAATATGGCTCATCCTAAAAGTAGTATTTTACATCATGCATAAACTTTCTATTTTGATGGTAAGATAAGTTTGCAGGTATCACATTACTCACCACAAAATTTGCAAGGTCGTCATACCATGGTAATCCTTCCATTATTGTCGCTAAGATCTCCTCGTCAGGGAATGCATCATCAATCTCGATTTTATGATGCACAACATGCTCGTTCTCGAGTCTAGATCGATAATCAGCCACTTGGTTCTCGCGACCTCTTCTATCTTTAACCTCAAAAGTAAATTCTTGCAGCAGCAAAACCCATCGAATTAGTCTTGGTTTTGCATCCTTCTTCGTCATTATATACCTCAGAGCTGCATGGTCTGTATGAACGATCACTTTGGTTCCCAACAGATATGCCCAGAACTTCTCAAACACAACTACTAGGAGCTCTTGTTCTCTGACAGTATAGTTCTTTTGGGCTTCGTTTAGGACCTTGCTAGCATAGTAGATAGGATGAAATAATTTCTCCTTCCTCTGGCCAAGTACAGCGCCAACGGCTGGCCCACTAGCATCACACATGACTTCGAACGGTAAAGACCAATCTGGTGCTACCATGATAGGAGCTTCAATTAGTTTTACTTTGAGGCATTCGAATGCCTTCAAGCAATCTTCATTGAAGTCAAACTTAGCATCCTTCTCCAAGAGTTTGCACAATGGACAAGCAATTTTGGAGAAGTCTTTGATGAACCGCCGATAGAAACCTGCATGACCGAGGAAACTACGAACTCCCATCACTGAAATTGGGGGTGGTAGCTACTCAATAACTTCAATTTTTGCTCGATCAACTTCAATTCCTCTTTCGGAAATTTTATGCCCAAGAACGATTCCTTCTTTTACCATGAAGTGGAATTTTTCCCAATTCAGCACTAGGTTGAATTCTACACAACTTTGCAACGCCATACTTAGGTTTTCCAAGCATGCTTCAAAAGACTAACCAACAACTGAAAAATCGTCCATGAATACCTCCAAAGTGTCTTCAACCATCTCAGAAAAAATGGACATCATACAATGCTGAAAGGTGGCTGGTGCGTTAAATAGCCAGAATGGCATACGTTTGAAGGCAAACGTGCCATATAGACACGTGAACGTTGTCTTTTCTTGGTGTTCGGGGGCAATACAAATCTGATTATAGCCTGAATAACCGTCTAAGAAACAAAACCATCCTTTCCCTGCTAATCGATCTAACATTTGGTCCATAAATGGCATTGGAAAGTGATCTTTGGGCGTCCATGAATTCAGCTTTCGGTAGTCCATGCATACTCTCCATCCGGTGATGGTTTTGAGTGGAATAAGCTCATTCTTTTCATTTGCGACTACCGCCATGCCTCCTTTCTTGGGAACACATTGTACCGGGCTTACCCATGTACTGTCAGAGATTGGATACACAACTCCTGCATCTAACCACTTGATAATTTCTTTCTTCACCACTTCTTTCATAGGTGGATTGAGATGCCTTTGATGATCAATGGTGGGTGTGCACTTTTATTCAAGATGAATCTTGTGTGTATAGATCTCAGGTGGAATACCAATAATATCCACGATGGTCTAACCAATGGCTCTTATATATTTCTGTAGAATAGCTATGAGAGCTGCAACTTCTTGCTCACCCAAATCTGCTGCCACAATGACTGGAAGTGTGTTTTTGCTTCCTAAGAATGCATACTTTAGATGGCTAGGCAGCTTCTTCAATTCTAACATGGGTGGTTCTTCAATAGAT
The DNA here is from genome assembly GCA_030864225.1 of Capsicum baccatum var. pendulum. Lineage (NCBI taxonomy): Eukaryota > Viridiplantae > Streptophyta > Magnoliopsida > Solanales > Solanaceae > Capsicum > Capsicum baccatum. The sequence continues at coordinate 44,659,407 of CM061550.1, forward strand.
GGCTTTGCTGGTGGTGTGGGTCGATTTTTGAGATCAAGGTCCAGCTTCTTGGGAGCATGGAGATATGTCCCTAATCCTGATAGAGCACAAATAGCTTCTTCGTAAATTTCTGCATCCTTACTTTCTCCATTCATGAGCACAGTCGCCAATGGGTCATCAATAATTTGCTCTTCTTTAAGTAATTCTTTCTCATCATTAAAGTAAACATCAGCCACTGAAAATACATTCAGATCTTTGGGTTGCTTCATTTATTTGCACACATCAAAGCAAACTACTTCGTTATTTATTCAAAATGAAAGCTCATTAGCTCTCAAATCAATAAGCACACTTCCCGTAGCAACGAAAGGGCGACCCAAGATTATGGGAACTTCTGAGTCTGCCTCACAATCCAAAATAACAAATTCTGCCAGAAAGATGAATGAAGAAACCTTTACCAATACATCACATAGAATACCAATAGGTCGTTTTACCGACCTATCCGTCATTATGAGCCTCATATTGGTTGGAGTAGGATCTCCCAACCCCAACTTTTTATAGATAGATAATGGCATCAAATTGATGCTGGCTCCTATATCACATAATGCCTTGGAAAAATTCAAAGATCCAACGGTGCAAGGAATAGTGAAAGCACCGGGGTCAGCCTTCTTCTGAACTAGTGATCAGGTAGCGATTGCGCTGCATTGATGAACATTATCTTTCAACTCATACCTTGCTGCGCGCTTCTTTGTCAAAAGATCCTTCATAAATTTTGCATACCCAGGCATTTGTTCAAGTGCCTCCACCAATGGAACATTAATAGTCAGCTGCTTCAACATAGTCATGAATTTGCTGAACTTTGTATCATCCGCCACCTTCTTCAATATTTGAGGAAAAGGTGGTGGTGGATAAGGAATTGTTTTCTCCACGGCTTTCTTCTCTTATTTCTTTCGTTTTTCAGCCTTTTCATGCTGCAACATACTTGGTGTGACGTAATGGACGTCGTGGGTAGCTTCTGCGGAATCTTCTACTTTCATCTTATCCTCAATGTCCACTACTTCGTCAACCACATGCTTGCCTTTTGATGAAGTTTCCAGAACCTTACCACTTCGGGTAGTAATGTCCATTCATGACCCATCATTCCTTGGGTTTTGCACAGTGTCACTAGGTAAAGTGCCAACCTTTCTTTGATTGAGTGCTGCTGAAAGTTGGCTCAATTGCTGCTATATTTGCTTGATTGAAGTGGAATGAGAATCAACTAATTGCTTCATGGAGGACAAATGATTTATTACCTCTGTTACTTCTGCGCTCGTTGCTTCCACTTCTTTCAATAGTTTAGCCATCATCTCTTCCATATTTCCAGAACCGGATGTAGTGGTGTCACGTCTTCCTGGGGGAACGTACAAACCACTCTTGTTATTCTTGTTCTTCCAACTACCTTGGTCCTTGTTTCCAGATTTGTCATAGTAGTTCCAACCTTGGTTTCCTTAGGCATTGCCTCGGAAACCCCCCTAATTGTTTAAGTAGTTGTCTTCTTTTTCCGAATCAGATTCGTCTCTTACTTTTGACGCAATAACTTTGACTTTTTTGGTCTTCCCTGATAATAGATTCTTTGTAAGAAGATCCACTTGTGTTTTCATGTGAGCCATATCTTGATCACGTTTTTCTTCTCATCTCCTTTGGTCTGCAGTCATGCCAATAGATAAAATGGGGCTTGCTACCTCAGAATCCCTGGTATTCCAAGCTCTACTTTGCTTCGTCATCCGATCTAGCATATTGCTTGCCTGACCAAAGGTGAGGTCCATAAATGATCCTCTAGCCGCATTATCTACCACTGGTTGAGTTATTGAATTCAAGGCTCAGTATAGTATCTCCATTAGGTGAACATTAGTCATGTGATGGTTTGGGAACCTCATTAGCTTCGTCTTGAACCTCTCCCATGTTTCATGAAGGGCTTCAGTTGTAAGCTAATGAAAGTTGCTGATTTCGTCTCTCAATTGTGCTCTTTTGGATGGCGGAAAGAATCTTTCTAGGAATGCGTCTCTGAATTTCCCCCAATTTGTAATAGAATCAGGAGCTAGCCCATTCAACCATAGAGTTGCCTCCCCAGACAGAGACAAAAGAAATAGACGTAATCGAATTGCATTCTGACCAACGCCAGGATTGTCAAACGACTTGTATGTTGAAATAAACTTGATGAAATACATATTTGGATCATCGCCTGCTAGTCCCCGGCAACGGTGCCAATTTTTGATAACGCTCAATCTACAGCTTTTGTAAGAGTGTAAAGCGGTCATTGTCAAATATATAACCCAACTGGGTTGGGTATCGATCCCATAGAGAATAGCCGGTCAACAAGTAAGCAAAGATTATTAGACTTTTGGTGCGAGTCTCGTTAAAAAGGGGGAGTTTAATGTGCTAATAATGTAAACAAAATAGTAAAGTAAAAACAGAAATAGCAAAGTAAACAGAAAGAATGTTTAGTAAGATGTAAAACAATGAGAATTGAGAAGTTGGGGTTATGTCCACCAAATAATCCCTTGAGTTGCAAAAGCTGAATCATGGTTCTAGTGATATTGAACTTGGCTCCGGGTGCCAATGGCAGAAGAATAATAGCTCCTGTGGTACCAGCTCCATCCAAATCATCATCATCGTCATCAAAAGGAATCTGTACAGCTCGACGATCAGGCCTCAATCTCTCTTGACGATCTCTACTCTGCATTGGTGCCGCCATCTCAGCAGTGTGCCATGGGTTTAGTAGCTCCTCATTGCCCAGGTCCTCATCATCAGGATTTGTTGCACGACCTGGGTTATCAATATTCTATTGGTGCACTTGAGCAGCGGCCGACGCAGCTACTCTAGCCTGCTCCTGTTGAGCAGCCCTTCTTTCAATGTCATGTTGCGCATCCATTCTGTCAATAGAACCTCAATAAAACAAAAACAACAACTAAAAGTAAAGTATGAGAATCTTTGACCAAAGGGTCTAGTAACTATCACAAACGTAGTTGACAACCGTATTACCCAGCAACGGCGCCAATTTTTGATAACGCTCAATCTACAGCTCTCGTAAGAGTGTAAAACGGTCTTATTCAAATATAGAACCCAATTGGGTTGGGTATCGATCCCACAGGGAATAGTTTGGTCAACAATTAAGCAAAAATTACTAAACTTTTGGTGCAAGTCTCGTAGAAAGGGAGAATTTTATCGTGCAAAATAATGTAAACAAAGTAATAAAGTAAAAACGGAAAATAGCAAAGTAAAAAGAAAGAATGTTTGGTAAGATGTAAAACAATGAGAATTGAGAAGTTGGGGTTATGTCCACCTTATGAGTTGTACGTCTCTATTGGCTATGAGTTATGTGGAATTTTCAGACATGCATGTGCTTATAGAGAATTGTATTTTATGGTAAATCCAAGCGTCTTTCAACCTAAACAAGGACTATTTCACTTTAAATCTTTCGAGCTTAAAGCGTATCTAACGGTACAAATTCTCCAAGAGGTTAATCCAGTTACGGCACTAACTTCTTAATAGGGGATGGGACCCTATTACCTTAACATTATCTCTTTTCTATACATATAACTTTTCTTTCGAACAAGTTAATGTTATACTGGCGTATTCTATGCATTTGAAACCACAAAGAATTTAGATTAAGATGAAGAGAATAATGATATAAGCAGCATACGTGTCACGAATTCACAAACTTATAGCAATAGATAGTATCTCATAAGGCTTCCATAACCCCAACATAGATGTTTAGCTATTCATGAGTGCGATGAAAATCATAATAGACATTATTATTATACCAAAATAAAGATCTCACGTGTAGTGTTGTTTGGTAGTGCTTGTGGCGTGATTTCCTTTTAGAATAGCGTTTCTCTTGTTGTGGAAATTAAGAATCGAATAGATGAAGAGAAAGTAATTAAGAATTAATTGAAAGCAAATTGTTTTGAGTTGTAGATGAGTGGATGGATAGGTGGATGGATGGGTGGATGGATGAATGGGTGAATGAATGAAAATCTCTAGAAAAATAGTGTATTTATAATACTCATGTCCTATTCCTACTAAGCTAATGCATTACTTAACCCAGTCCTACTAGGTTAATGTATTATTATCCTAATCCTAATAAGTTACTGCTAGTCCCCAAAGTCTTCAAAATTGTTGTTGTTGCCCAGGACAGATTTTCCATGCGCCACTTTTGGTCCTTGGCGTCCAAGATTCCCCTTTCTTCCTTCGTGAAGCTTTCTTTCGCGTCAAGTTATCCATAAAATGCTGAAATCTGCATCATTTATACCTGAAAACTTGCTAATCACATTTGTTAGCTCACTTACAGGAAAAAGGACTAAAAGTGCATGAATTATATAATTTGTCCTCAAAACTTAGCTAAAATATGGGTGAAATATAGTACTTTAGGCGTGTAAATTCGCCTATTATTACTCATGAGTGCAACGGAAAACACAATAGACATTATCATCATACCAAAATAATAACAATCTCACGTGAAGTATGATTTGGTGTCACTTGTGGCGTGATTTCCTTGCTAGTAGCGTTTCTCTTGTCGTGAAAATTAAAAGTCGAATAGATGAAGAATAATGTTTGAAAACGAATTTTTGAAGAATTGAAAGAATAGAAAGGGGGATAAGAATAGAATGCTGAAAAGTTTCAGCAAAATAGGGTTTATATAACATCCATATCCTAGTCCTATTGAAATAGGGTTTTTATCCTTGTCCTAGTCCTACTGGGTTACTGCATACTTGTCTTAATCCTACTAAGTTACTGCTGATCCCCCAAGTCTTTAGAAATATTGTTTTTTTCCCGAGACAAGTTCCCCATGCATCACTTTTAGTCCATAGGTTTACAAAAGCTGCCTTCCTTCTTACGTTAGGTTTCCTTTGGCGTCAAACAGTCCATAAAATGCTGAAATCATCAACATTTATACCTGAAACTTGCTAATCACTTTGGTTAGCTCACTTACAGAAAAAAGGACTAAAGGTGCAAGAATTATATATTTTGTCCTTAAAACTTAGCTAAAATATGGGTTAATTAAGGTGCTTTAGGCGTGTAAATATGCCTAACATCACCCACTCGAAATGAAGAGTGAAAAAAATCTTTTTGAATTATTGAAATAAGATCAACCAAAAATGAAACCTACGATTATTGAGAATTTTTTTTTGTATTTTTCTTTTCAATACATCTATGAAACACCTACTCTAAATGAAGAGTGAAAAAAAATATTTTTTAATTTTTTTAAATAAGATCACCTAACCAACAATAGGTTGTCCACGTATCTCACATCCCGAAAAAGGAGAATCAAGGGTGCGTAGTTCGTCCGATTGGACAATTAACTATTAACTAATAAATTGACCATAACTTAAGAGACACAACCAAAAATAAACAAATAAAAACTTTTTGTATTTTCAACTAGACATTTCAACTAAGACTGACACCACCAATTATGAAAAAATCTTTTTGGTATTTTGTTTTTGACAAATAAGTAGAAAAGGCAAACAAAACCCTCTTTTTTTCTTTTTTTTTTTTGTTGAACTTACAATACCTTGAGAAGATAAATGAAAAACGTAAAAAATATCTTTTTGAGTTTTTGGATCGTGAAGAACCAAAGCCATAAAGAACTCTAAAATAAACTACGACACTCCTTTTGATTCATTCTTTTTGGCTCACTTTTTTTTTTTTTGCCTACACACCTTACTCTTAACAAATGCTTTTTTTTAAATCAGTCCGTCAAATGACCACGTTACCCTTAAAGATGCAACAGTTAGCACGTAGGGATGCTTTAGAGGTGAGTCTCTTACAAAGAGCCATGTAGGTCCCGCTAGGTCTCAGTATGATGCACATAAGCATGACCTAAAGGTTGACCTACGTTGTGGTTCACTAACAAGGTTGTTCGGGAGAGCGTATGGTCGATAGTGGTTGCTTTGATTTACACCTACTCCATAACACCGATGGCTCCCCCCTTAAAATAACGGTGACTCAACTAGAGGTCGTGTACAACATGTGTACTATGAACTTATTGCAGAAAGAAGGCCTGAGGATAGACACATATTGACAGATATAAAAACTGTAACACATAGGATAATTACTATAAACAAAGAGCACAAAAAATGCACAAAAGTGAAAACAATAACACAAACAAAATCACAAACAATGCTTATACACTCATAATGCCAAACAAAGCCGATACAACTCCAAAAGATAGCTTGAATTCTGAAAACTTGTCATTGTCCCCAACAGAGTCGCCAGAGTTGTCACACCGCTTTTTCATACTCCAAAAGATTAATTTCATGGTTTGAAAGGGTTTTAATTATTAAACTGACAAAAGATGAAAATTCATTTCGAAAATAACTTTTTATATTCAAAACTCAGAGTTGCCACTTGGCATAAATCGGGTGTGCCAAGTCACCCATGGATATCCTTTTTAAAATGGTTTTGACTCTTTAACACTGGTTTGTGAACAGAGATTCCGGGTAAGGAATTCGGTTGATCGAGGGGAAGGTGTTGGCACCCCTCGATCCCGTGGTTTGACCACGATCGTTTGGTGGAACAGTTTGGCTAATTCGACAATAAGAGTGTATAAACTACACAAAAAAATATATAAACCAATCAATCAAACAAACAAACAAACAAATTCAAAATTATAGTGTTCAGTCCAATTATTACAATCCAAAAATAGAAAAATGCGAAAAAATATAAATCCTATTCTAAACTAATCCTAAACTATTTTTCAACGTTTTACCCAATGCCTTGGGCCTTCATCACGAACGTCCTCCGAGTACAAAATACTTCGGGGCTTTCCCCGGATATATCAATACAAATCCCTCGGGGCATTCCCCGACAAAATGAATACAATTTCAATTTTTGTGCGATAAAATAGAATAAATCATTCACACACATTCAATCACTCAACAAATTGTTATTCTTAAATTAGCCTACCTAGCCTGCCGTTTGCCTACCAATTTCATCCTATCATGATACTGTCACGCTCCAACAACATTTATGCTCAAATTAAATTAAACCAAAATCAATGAATCTTAATTCATCCAAACTCACCCTTTTTATCAATTTCTCAATTCCGCCTCAAATTCTCTCTTATACATCAATTTTAACCCAAAGCAATTATCCAAACCTATTCTAACATCAAATTCATACCATGATTAATTGTTCACGGATAAACAACATCGAACATCAACAAGATCATCCAATCATAACATCAATGCAGCAAATCAAAATGAAGAGAAAAGGGGGAGTCAAAGAATTGGACCTCAAGTGTCGATTTCAATATATCAGAGATAGAAATTCATCTGAAATGCCTCGATTTGAACCTTGATAACCAAACACTCCAAAATCGATATCGAATTCAACCGTACAGATTTGGAAAACGATGAAAAGCCTCACAATAAATGACCCGCAAACCCAAATAGAAATTAAAAACAACCCAAGATCTCAAATTCGAAACCCCAAATCACCGATTTCAAACTAACCCTTTATGAATCTCACTGGAATTAGAGTAACTGTCATCGTTTTAGCATTTCCCAAAATGGGACAGAGCTAATGGAACTCCGACGAGCTCAAAAAGAACAGAAAAAGAATAATTACATCAGATTCCAAGCAGCAGTAACGTTTTTCCAGTGAGACATTGCCGGAGTAGTCAGCCACCACCAGTTTTCCCTCTTTCTTTCCTTGTTTTCACTTTCTCTCTCTCGATTCGTATTTTTTTGGCCAATCTCTCTCTCCCATTGTTTTCTCTCTATGCTATTTTTCTGTACCCTATACCTTGGAGAATGTGTATGTAGTGTGAAATTTTTGGTGAGAAAAGCTGATATGTATAGTTTTATATCTAAAAATGGAGAAGCGCCTATGATCGTGTCTACAAGTGAGGATGATGGTGAGTGAGTGTATCTGGGAATTCCATGGAAATTTGGGTATATGGAGATGAGTGTTCTGTGTGAAGGTTCTTCTCTTTATATACATTAACTTATAAAAATGGAGTTTCTATGGGTCCAAGGAAGAAAAAAGAGTGTCCATCTGCTTTCTTCTCCTTCTGAATGGGAAAATAGTAGTCCCCTTTATGGTATGATCTCTGTATGTTTTTTGTTGTTTTCTTCTCTAAGGGATAAAAAATATGAGCGGGTAGGGAGGTGAAAGACTTTGATTGGGTATGTTGTTAGGATAAGATAAAATTAGTTGGGCTGTTTTTGTTTATTTTTGTATTTTTGTGGGGAATAATTAAATGGGTGAGGGTACATGGTAGGATAAAGTAAAAATGGGTACAAATGATATTAGGGAGGGATGAAATAAGGTGTCTACACTACCCCTCACCCCTAACCACGTGTACCTACTGCTCCACCCACTCTCACAATTCCACTCACTATCTGCATATACTATATATACACAACAAAATAAAAAAAGAAAGAGGGGACACCATCTTCTTCCATAGACCACCATACACTAATCCACACACACAAACTCTCTCACTAAAGAAACCCCATCAACACCAGGTACGCATATCTCGACCATGACAACTTCACCATCACACATACTCATTTCACGCCTCACCAAAAATTCACGTACACACTGAAATAAAAAAGACTGAGAGTGGTGGAGAGAGATGTTTGGGAGATATTAAGAGTGAATAGAGAAATTGAGAGAGAGAAGTGGGAGAAAAACAGAGGGAACCAAGAGAGAAAAGGGGTAGACAGGGTTGATGGAGGTCGAAGTCTCCGGCAAAACCCACCGGAAAACGCTTCCATCGCACAAACCACTCTACTTTTCTCTGATTTTAACCATTTTTGAGCTCATCGAAGCTCTCAAAAGAGAAAAATAGTGAACCCAATTTTGATCCGACCAATTTCAGTCCATTTTTCGGCAAAGTCCACCGGAAAATGATCGAAACAGTGATGGGGGACCTAATTTGGGTATGGGTCTTTGGCTATTTTGTGATTTTAATTGAGTTGGCAAGTTCATAGTCAAGATTCAAATTGAGGCGGATTCTACCTTTTTGATTGACTAATATTTGGAATAAAATCGTCATCGAGGTCCAATTCTACTCTTTACCTCTTTTTGTTTTACTGTTAATGGTATTCGATGCATTGATTTTAATATTGTGTGTTGGTTGATTCGTGATGATATGAATTGTTGTTGTTCTGGTTCGGTACTTGATTCCCTTGATTGTGGATTTATTATGGATTATGTGATGAAATGATATCTCATTTGAGAATTGAAATTGATTGTTGTGTGGCGGAAGTTAAAAGTTGATAAAAATGATTTTGTTGATTTAATTCATTGATATCCAGCGTGATAGTATCATGTCATTGAATTGGATAGGCAAACAAAGTTTGGGTAGGCAAAGTTTAGAATTTGTGGTTTTGTTGAATGTTTGAAATTTCGTTGAATGTTGGAAATTTGGGTGAATGGTTTGGTTTTCTCACATTAAAAAACTGTACTCATTTGGCTGGGGAATGCACCGAGAGATTTGTATTGATTTATCCGGGGAATGCCCCGATGTTATCATGTACTTGAAGACGACGGATGATCAAGGCCTGAAACGACGGGTGGAGAAAGCAATGGGTTGGAGCTTAGTCTAGCATTAGATTAGAATAGGATTTATATTTTTGTATTTTTTTATTTTTTGGACTGTATAATTAGACCAGACACTATATTTTGGATTTGTTTTGGTTTGTGTGTTTGATTGATTGTTTTATATTTTTTTTGTGTTGTTTATACATTCGTAATGCTAAAATAGCTGATACTCTCCACCAAGCGACCGTGGTCAAACCACGGGACTGAGGGGTGCCTAACACCTTCCCCTCGATCAACAGAATTCCTTAGACAGAATCTTTGTTCGCGGATCATTTTTACAGAGTCAAAATCATTTTGAAAAGAGTTTTCCAAAGGTGACTTGGCACACCGGACTATGCCAAGTGGCGACTTTGAGTTTTGAATAAAATGAATCCTTTTTGAAAACAAATTTTCATCTTTTGTCACTTAAAAATAAAACCCTTTCAAACTTAATACATAAAATTAAATCTTTTGGAGTTGTGAAAAAGGGGTGTGACACTCACCTATTAGCTTTATTATACCTCTTACATATTCATTTTGGCTCTACATTACGCTTTATTTTAATGAAGTGGTTCCCCTTATTGGTCCCTATATAATTTAAAAAATATCGATGCAATCATGTGATTTAAGAAATGTTAATGTACAGGGAACAAGTTAAGTGGTTAGGATATATGGATTAAAGTAATGGGAGAGGTCTTTTTAATTGGAGATTTGGATTGAGATTGAGTATTTTAAATTAATTTAATTAACTATACGGTAAAAAGGGGGGGTGAGGGAGCCACACCATTAATGACCTTTTTGGGGTTTAATTTGGTAGCTTTTAAAATAAAGGACAATATAGACATTAAAGGTATCGTGAAGGGTATATGGAGCTAATAGACGGACATTTTCAATAAGTGAGGAGAAATTTAGGTTCTTTTCATTTAATTTTTATCCGTTTCTTTTTGTTTCATTTATACTTAAAAATTTGTATCCCCTCATATTATTTAAATGAGAACTTGGTAAAACCAAAGAAGTCACCTAATGACCCCTAAATTGCCATTTTGTAACTAATACTGTGAATTTTACTAATGTGTTATGATCCGAGTCTACATTCTGAATGAGATATGATACTTGTTGTCGCTAGTAGCTCCAAGTAAGCCCTTGGTGTAGCATATAAAAGCAGAGACAGAGCCACGATTTCAAGTAAGGGTGTTCAATATTCAAAGAAAACTAAATCGAAGGGGGTTCAACACCTACTATAACCACATAAAAAATAATTTTAATCATGTATAAATAGTATATTTTTCTGTCAAAGGGGTTTCGGACGAACCCTCTAAAGAAGGATGGCTATGCATTTGTATATAAGGACAATAATTACATAAAATGAAAGTTTTAATTGAAATTATAACTTACAAGTTTTAAAACACAGCTACAAGTTCTACAAATAAAATACAAACCCTAAAAGGCTAACATTAATCATACCCTAATGTTTGTTAGGCTTCTAAATATGAGTAAAATAATATGTTGGGATGAAGGCACCAACTACCCATAAATAGTGTATGAAATGAAAGGAAAAACAATTTAACTAGGTTCCCGAATCAAGAGGATTCGCTGCTGCTATAATCTGAGGTGCTAATATCTAACCAAGAACCTGAGAACGATTGTCCGTATTCACATCCACGAAAAAATAGGAATAAAAGGTATGAAATTAATACAAGAAAGGTACTGTGTATGTAGAAACAAAACTAAATAACGGGAAGTACAATCTTAGCATAAATTAAAGAAAACGAACAAAATGTGAATTGTATAAATGTACGTATCAATTTAAAGTAAAAGCAGTTGAAGACTAGAAAACAGGATGTTTTATAAAGAATGTATAATAGAAATCATACTATACAAAATAGAAAAGGGCCTTTTTCACCTAAATCTAATGTTTGTGAAACGATGGAAAGATTCTGGCTAACAATAAATTTCTCGTGAAATCAACAAAAGTAAGATTCACCTATTGAAAAGAAGAACAATCTGAAAGGAAAATGACCCAGATTGGATTAAATAAATGAATTTGTCAGAAAATTGGATATATTAAAATTGAAAATGGATCATTGCGTCTGATCTTGACATGTGTCCATCCGCTAAAATTAAGGGCAAATTTGTACAAAAATATAAAGGTATGAGTATATTTGAACCCAAAGTATAATGAATGATATATTTAAAACATTTATCATAGTACAGATATATTTGAACCTTCTCCATATATTATATAAAACCTAAATTACAATACATAAATATACGAGTATTTTTAATTTACAAAATGAGAAAATACCCAATTACTCCCCCAAACCATACCCGAAAGAGTTGTGACACACATCAACTTTAAGGGGGTCCTATTGCCCCCCTACACTAATTAAAAGTGGAATTTTCACCCCCTTAGTGCCTATGTGGCAGATTTTGAAGAGTACAGATTTTGAAGAAAGAGTATAATGACTCACGATATTTGTGTTACATGCTCCATTCTACATGATTCATGAACTTTACATTTTATACATATTCAAGCCATGTGAGTCATTACTTATTTTTTGCATGATTTGATTAAAGAGTATTGATATTGTTTATGTAAATGCATACACCCCTGCATACTCAATACATTCCCAAGTGTTGATCCACATATACGTCTATGTACTACATTGTCTTATCATGTAGGTTCAGGTGCTCAGTCCCAGTCTCGTGAGTGATTTTTAAGTACCTCTGTCTACATTCCTACAGATGCGAGTCCTTATAGTTTAAGGACCTATTTTCAGACATTCCAATATTTGAATGGTTTGGTAGTTACTTTCAGTCCAATTTGAGTTAGTTGGGGACCTGTCCTAATGGCTCTCTGGTTCATGGATGAGTAGAGGCTTTGTTAGACTAGTTATCAGATTGTGATTGTGTTTAGATTTTTAGTATTGTGGTCATTTGGACCGAGTATTATCTTTGTAGTTTCTTTCCTATGATATGACTATGCCAGTGTTTGATTATTTCATCTTGAAATGAGTATTATAAGTAAAAATAGGCTCAAAGGGTTAGCTTAGGGCTATTTGTAGCCTTAAGAACCGTGTGACATCCCAGGAGGTAATTTTGGGTCATTACGTCTATCACCTTAGGGTGCGCTTGTCCTGTTTGTTAAGAAAAAAGATAGGTCTGTATGTATGTATATTAATTATCGACAGTTGAACAAGTTGATGATTGAGAATAAGTATCATTTTCTTCATATTGTTGATTTGTTTGATCATCTTCAGGGTGATTAAAGTTTTTGAAGATTCATCTGAGGTTCGGGTATCATCATTTGGGGATTAGAGATTCATATATTCCAAAGATAGCTTTTCAAACCTGATGCGGTCATTATGAGTTCTTGGTCATGTCCTTTGGATTGACCAATGTACCAGCTATATTCTTCGATTTGATAAACCAGGTATGATGACTATATCTCAACTCCTTTGTCATTATAGTTATAGTTGACATCTTAGTTACTCCAAGAGTGAGCCCAATCATGAGAAGCATTTGTGGATTGTACTTCACAGATTTAGAAATAAGAAGTTATATACTAAGTTCTCCAAGTATGAGTTTTGGATAGAGTTTGTCTTTTTTTAGGTCATGTTATGACCGAGGATAGTATCATTGTTGATCCATCCAAGATTACAATGGTTTGTGATTGGTTTAGGCCTACTTCTTCTATCAAGATTTAGAGTTTTATTGGTTTAGCAGGCTACTATCGGTGCTTTATTGAGGGTTTTTCATCTATTGTGTCTTCATTGACCAAGTTGACTTAGAAAGAGATTCTTTTTAGTGGTTCGATGCTTATGAGGTGAGGTTTTAAAGGACCAAGGATTTATTGACAGCAACTCCTAACATGTCTTTTCCTAAGAAGGGCGTGGGATTCACCATTTTCTGTGATTCTTCTATAGTTGTGTTAGGTTCTATGTTAATGTAGGAGGGGAAAGTGATTACATAAGCTTCACTCCAGCTAAATCCTCATGAGAAGAATAACCTTACCCATGATTTTCAGTTGTGTGCGGTTGTATTTGCTTTGAAGTTTTGGAGGCACTATTTGTATCGAGTTTATTCTGAGATCTTCTTAGATCACTATAGCCTTTATTATTTGTTTTCCTAGAGAGATCTTAATATGAGAAAGTGTCATTAGCTTGAGTTTCTTAAGGCTTATAACCTTATTATTCTCTATCATTTGAGCAAGGCTAATGTGGTTGGGGATGTCTTGAGCAAGAAGTCGACTAGTATGGGAAGATTCATATATCTTTTGAACCAGGATAGACGTTTGGGCTTAGAGGTTCAATCTTTGGCTAACCATATGGTTAGGCTTGATATTTTAATGATTGGGTGTGTTTTGGCAATTGTGGAGTCGAGATTTTCTTTATTGGAGCAAATTCGGGCTCATTAGTTTAATGATGTTGGTTTGAGAATGATTTGGGATAAGGTATTGAGTGGTGAGACTAAGAAAGACTCACTTGAATCGATGGTGTGTTAGGGATTGAAGGTCAAGTTTGTGTATCGAGAGTGGGAGATCGGGTGAGAATGATTTTGTTAGAGGCTTATTGTTCTTAGTATTCCATTTATCCAGGAATGACTAAGATGTATCGTGATTTGAGGCAGCACTACTGGTGGGGTGGTGTGAGGAAGGATGTAGCGGACTTTGTAGCTCGTTACCAATGTTTTTATCAAGTAAATACCCAAGAATTTGAGTCTTAGTGGTTTGATTTAGAGGTTTCCCATTCTCAAATAAAAATGGGAGCAAATCTCTATGGATTTCATGACTGGGTTACCTCGTACATTCCGTGGTTCTGATAGTGATTGGGTCATCGCGGATTGATTAACCAAATGCCTTTAAATGTTTATTTCTCACTTCATAAAGGAATTTAAGGAGGAGATGTCTTCCCACGTTGATCTTAGCACAATTTTTCACCTAAGACCTATGGTCAGTCAGAGAAAACCATTCAAGTTTTGGAGTATATTCTCCATTCTTGTCTTATGGACATTAGAGGTCAGTGGGAGCAACATTTAAGACTTGATGCAGACTAGATACTTATTATCATGTTTTAGACTTCAGTACTTCCAATTTTGTTCTGGATATTCTATTACCCTACATAGATGTTACATTATTCAGTTATGTTCACGTTTGAACCTTATGGCCTTTCAGTGCATGTTTCCGCATTATTACATTATCTTGTAGAGTATACAGGCACAGATATCAGTCATGGGTTGGCTTATGGTCCTTTGGGGTCATAAGCATTGTGTAGCATTCTGATTTAGAATATTGAGGCATTACAAACTTAGTATCAGAGCCTAAGGTTCAATAGACTTCTAGAAAGTCTGAAAGCCGCATCAAGTAGAGTCTTGGACAAGGGTGTGTAGCGTGCCATATTTATGTACAGGAGTCTATGAGATGTTTTAGAAATAGTTTTCCTTATTTTAGTATTCATGTAGTTCCAGTGATCATTATAACAAGTCAGTCTCTCAGTCTAATACGCCTCTTCTCTTTGTTTCAGAATATGCCTCCTAAGAGAAGAAATTAGTTAGTCCCTTAGGCCGAAGAATCTTTGGGTGATAATGTTTCTCATGAGAAGTTTAGGACCGCATTTTCCACTCTTGCTCAGTCAGTAGCTACCCATAATAAATGACCAGCTGTTACTCCAGCCAACCCAGTGGCTAACTCAGCTGCAGCGAGGATTCGGGACTTCACCTAAATGAATACTCCAACCTTCCTCAAATTTAAGGTAGATGAAGACCCTCAGGAATTCATTGATCAGATCCAGAAACTAACAGACATCATGCGGGTAACTACTATTGAGAGTGCTGAGCTAGATACATACCAGTTGTAGGATGTGGCTCATGCTTGCTTCAAATGGTAGAAGTACGAAAGGTTAGATAATGCAGGTCCTATAGAGTAGGAGGAGTTTGTAACTGCTTTGTTAGATAGATTCTTTCCCCAACAGTTTAGAGAAGCCAAGGTGATAGAGTTCATCAATATCAGGAAGGGCAATATGACAGTGAAAGAGTATTCTTTTAAGTTTACTCATTTAGCTAGATATGCCCCTTATATGGTTGCAGACAATAGATCCAAGATGAGTAATTTCTCTTCAGGGGTGAACGACAGTGTGGTTAATAAGTACAGATCCGCCATGCTGAATAGTGACATAACCTTAGCTAGACTTATGACCCATGCTCAGCAGATAGAAGAGTGGAAAATTAAGCAGAGAGAGAGAAACAGAATAAGAAAGTGAACACAGGTATTTTCAATTTCACTCAGCCTAAGCCCGAAGGAAGAAACCATTCGCAATTTTATCCTAAGTCATCAGTTCCAGCTCTCTCTAAGCCAGTTCTCTAGTTCCTAAGTTCAGAGAGAAAACAGAGATAGAGTGCCAGGCTCTAATAACTAGGGTAGTATTATCAGTGCATGAATCTATCACCTTTACTAGACTTGCGGTAAGCATCATCAAGGTGTGTGTAGAGCGAGTAGTGGCATTTGTTTCAGTTGTGGAAAGCCAATCCACAAAGTTAGAGATTGTCCTCATCCAGGTCCTTAGGGTCAACAAAATCACTCTTCAGCTCAGTTCAGTCACCCAAAGGGTGCCACTTCCAGTACTAGTAGCGGGCAATGCTCAAATTGTCTCTACCCTCTTCAAACTCGACAAGATCAGGAAAATTCTCTTGATGTAGTTAGTGGGACATTATAGAAATTTCATGTGCATGTTTACGCTTTGCTAGATCCGGGAGCTTTCTTGTCTTTTGTTACTCCCTATATAGCAGTCGATTTAAAAATCAGTCTTGAAATTTTAGCAGAGCTCTTTTCAGTATCTACCCTAGTGGGTAAAACCGTCATAGCTCGGCGGGTATACAAGAACTTTTCAACTATGATATTTCAGAAAGTCACTTCAGCAGAATTAGTTGAATTAGAGATGACTGATTTTTTGTCATTCTCGACATGGATTGGCTTCATTCCGGCTATGCCACAGTCGACAACAGAAATAGAATAGTTCAGTTTCAATTTCCAAATGAACCCATCCTAGAGTGGAAGGGTAGTGTATTTGATTTCAGGGGTCAATTTGTTTCCTACATTTGAGAAAGGAAATTGATATCTAAGTGATGTGTTTATCATCTAGTTCACATTAGAGATTCTAGTTTCGAGACTCCTAGACTTGATTCAGTTACAGTTGTAAGTGAATATTTAGATATCTTTCCTAAAGATTTTCTAGGAATTCCTCCCGAAAGAGAAATAAACTTCGGTATTGATCTCCTTTTAGACACTCAGCCTATTTCTATTCTTTCATACAGAATGGCACCAGCAGAACTCAGAGAATTGAAGGAACAGTTGAAGGATCTCTTAGTTAAAGGATTCATCACACCCAGCATTTCCCTGTGGGGTGCACCAGTATTATTCGTGCACAAGAAAGATGGTTCTCTCTAAATGTGTATAGACTACCGTCAACTGAATAAGGTCACGATCAATAACAAGTACCCTCTTCCCAGAATCGATGACTTGTTTGATCAACTTTAGGGTGCCAGTTATTTCTCTAAGATAGACCTCAGATCCGGCTATCATTATCTTAATGTGAGAGAATGTGAGATCCCAAAGATAATTTTCATACTCGGTATGGTCGCTTTTGAATTTCTAGTCATGTCCTTTGGACTTACCAATGCCCCAGCTGCTTTCATGGACTTGATGAACCATGTATTCAAGTGGTAATTGGACATGTTCGTCATAGTCTTCATAGATTATATTCTGTTCTATTCCAATACTGAGCACGACCATGCAGACCATCTCAGAACAATACTTCAGACTCTTAGAGATCCCCAGTTATTTGCCAAATTCGGTAAGTATGAATTTTGGCTAAGGTCAGTAGCATTCCTTGGTCATATTATTTTTGATGATGGGATTAGAGTAGATACTCAAAAGATCGAAGTAGTAAGAAACTGGCCTCACCCTGTCTCTCCCTCGGACATTAGAAGTTTCTTGGGTTTGGCTAGCTATTATAGGCAGTTTGTTGAAGGGTTTTCTTCTATTTCAACCCCTATGTCCCAATTGACTTAGAAAAAAGTCAAGTTTCAGTGGTCAGAACCTTACAAGAAGAGTTTTTAGGAGTTGAAGACTCGACTCACCTCAACTCCAATCTTAGCTCTTTTAGATAGTTCAGACGATTTTTTTGCTTATTATGATGCATCCAGAGTGGGTTTAGATTGTTTCCTTAGGCAACATGGTAAGGTCATAGCCTACGCCTCCAGACAGTTAAAGCTCCATGAGAAGAATTATTCTACTCATCATCTTGAGTTAGCAACCATAGTATTTGCCTTGAAGATTTGGAGGCATTATCTATATGGTGCTCATGTAGACGTCTTCACACATCATAAGAGCCTTTTGAATGTCTTTTCTCAGAAATATCTCAATCTTTATCAGAGAAGGTAGTTAGAGCTCATAAAATATTATGACATGAGTGTCCTCTATCATCCAGTCAAGGCCAACGTAGTGGACGATGCTGTCAGTAGACTATCCATAGGTAGTGTTTCTTATGTTGAGGATAGTAAGAAAAGGTTAGCCTAGGAAGTCCTCCAGCTTGAAATACTAGGAGTTCGCTTAGTTGATTCTTCAGAGGGTGGCGTATGTGTCTAGAGTAGCTCAGAATCATCTCTAGTTTCGAAGGTAAAATAAAAACAAGATAGAGATCCTATCCTTGTCAAGTTAAAAGAATCAGTTCAGAATCAAAAAATAGAGGTTTTCTCCCAAGGTGGAGATAACTTCCTTCATTGTCAGGGTCGTCCAAGTGTTCCAGGTGTAGATAACTTAAGGCATCAAATTCTTGCAGAATCACATAGTGCGTGCTGCTCTATTCATCTAGGTGCCACAAAGATGTACCGCGACTTGTGGGATATTTATTGGTGGAGTGGGATGAAGAGAGATATTTAAGAGTTTGTAGCTAAGTGCTCTATATGTCAGTAGGTTAAGATAGAGCATTAGAAGCCTAGTGGTCCTATGCAGGAGTTTAGTATTCCTACTTAGAAGTGGGAAGTAATAAACACGGACTTCATGATAGGTTTGCGTCCAACTCATCGTCAGCATGATTAAGTTTGGTTCATTGTAGATAGAATGACCAAATCAACCCATTTCCTTCTAGTTCATACCTCTTATTCAGATGAGGATTATGCCAGGCTCTACATTAAGGATCTGGTCAGATTGCATAGTATTCCACTGTCTTTTATCTTAGACAATGGTACCTAGTTCACCTCTCATTTTTGGAAAGCATTCCAAAAGGGTCTTGGTACCCAAGTTCATCTTAGTACATGCTTTCATCCTCAGATAGATGGTCAAGCAGAAAGGAGCATTCACACTTTAAAAGATATGCTAAGGGCCTGTGTAATTGATTTCAAGGGTAGTTGGGATGACCACTTGCCTTTGATTAAGTTTGCATGCAACAATAGCTATCATTCCAGTATTCAGATGGCTCCATTTGAAGCTTTTTATGGAAGAGGATGTAAATCTCCAATCGATTGGTTCAAAGTTAGTGAGGACTTAGTTATAGGTCCTGACTTGGTATTCAACACCTTAGAAAAAGTTCTGTTTATTCGAGAAAGACTTCGGGCTGCTTAGAGGCGACAGAAGTCTTATGCAGAAGTTCAAGATCTCTCCCATGAAGGAAGTGAAGAGATTTGGCAATAAGGGAAAGCTTAGTCCTCGTTATATCGGTCCCTTCAAGATTCTCAGTCTCTTTGGTAAATTAGCTTATGAGCTCAAATTGCCCTCAGATTTAGCCTCAGTTCATCCAGTATTCCATGTCTCGTTGCTCAAGAAGTGAATAGGTTACCCATCAATCATAGTCCCTATTCAGAACATCGATGTTTAGATAGCCTCTCTTATGAAGAGATTCCAGTTGAAATCCTATACTATCAGACTCATAGATTGAGGAACAAATAAGTCCCTCTAGTTAAAGTTCTTTGGAAAAATCAGTCCGTCGAGGGAGCTACTTGGGAAAAAAAAAGCAAAAGTGCTTACCAAGTATCCTCACCTCTTCCTTACCAAATTACATCAAGCTCAAGGTAACATTTCTCCTTAAGCTTACTCAGTTTCATGTTCAGTATTCGTCACAAATGTGGTATTCAGTTCCATGCTCATGCTCCTATTATAACTTGGTATCAAGTACCACCGTATACTCAGTCATGCGTTCATGTATCAAATCAGTTATTAGTTATGCATCAGACTTGCATTCTTATTGTGAGAAACTTAGTTCTTTAAGAACACTCAGTTATGCATTTATGAATCAGTCATACATGCATCAGATGTGCATGTTCAGTATGTTATGTTCAGTTTTTCAGTCATGTCAGTCATGAGAACACAGTCCAGTTATTAATGTTTAGTTTATGTTCAGCGTATTGGTTACCCTCTGAGCTAGTCTCATTCGAGGACGAATGTTCTTAAGGGGGAGATATTGTAATACTTGTGCTTTTTTTTTATCATGAAATCATCACCAAGATGTTTGAACCTGCTTTGAAATATGAATTTATTTTTATACACATGGTATTTTTATGATTTTCACTTTTCACTACATGATAAATTATTTAAGCTTTCCATCGATACCAATTTCATCAAAATTCGGTGTCAAATCAAAAAGTTATGTCCAAAAAACAGAATATAGGAAATTCAGCCAGGTACGATAGTATGGCTCGATGGGCCGTCGTACGTCTGATGGACTGTTGGAGGCCACAGCTATAGAAAACCAGTAGATCGAGTTTCAGTCCCTGACCGACGGTGTGGCTCGACGAACCATTGTTGGTCTAACGGTTCATCGCTGGTCCGAAGGACCGTCAGAGGTCATCGTAAAAAACGTACAGTAGGGTCACGTTCTGCCCAGGTCCAACGGTATGACCCGATAGACCATCGCAGGTATGATGGACCATCGGAGGCTATGTCAAACCTTACGTTCATTGTTTCTAGATCGTTTTAATAGAGGTATTTTGGTCTTTTAGCACCCGTCTATATATACCCATTTATTTACGATTTCAGCCATTTTATCCATTATTATTTCACAAACAAAATTAGGGTTTCTCTCTAAATTTAATCTCCAAGAACAAGATCCAATCTTCTTCAAGAATTAAGAGATTTTAATTCTCCAAGCTCAAGAACATCAACAAATCATAACCCAGGTATGCATAGTGTTTATTCATGGACCCGTTTTGTCCATGAAATCCAAGAATCCTTTTTCTAAACCTTAATTTATGGATTTCCTTCATGTTTTCATGATTTGGGCTGCTCATGTTTGTGTTGATAAATGGGAAATTGATTTCTATTCCATGATTGTTGATAATTTCTATGTGGGTTTAATTACTACAGTTATAGATTCATGCAACCCTAAAATTTAAACCCTTGAATGATGAAATTAGAATTGAACAATGATATTTACATGTGTCATGCCTGCCATATGTTTAATTAAATGTCTGTATGAAGGAATATTGTCTAACTAGCATGATATCATGAAATTCCCATGTATGTACAAGTTTATGCCTATTACATGTTTGATGAAATTCTTTTATGAATGTAGTATGTATTATGAAGTTAGTCAAGTCCTTAAGTAATTCATGTTATGTCAGTTTCCTTCTATCAAGTCCTGGGGGTACTTGTACCCAAAATGTTAGCTGTGTGCCTAAAGCCATGTCATGTTTTCACGATACTCTCAATCAAGCTATGAACTCTTAGACTTCAAATAGTCTAATGACTCAGGAAAAATCTCCATGATCTCATGACTCAGTCAGTTTCCAGATATTAGTAGTATTCCGTCAATCAATGAAACTCAGTAACTTAACTCCTGATCCATTCAACAAATCATGTTTACTGTCTATTCAAATGGGAGTTAGAATTACACCGAGTGAACCCAAGGATGGGAACTCATCTGTTATATAAGGGTGTGATTCGTAGAAACAATTCTTCCATTCCAGAACTATGTAGCTAGCATAGTTGGAAACATCGTAGCCTGCTATATGAGGGTAGATGAGGTGGATAAACTAGTTATGCGAGGGTTCCCACCGTTCTCACTAGAGTTACCTGTTATATTTGGGTTACTCACATGTTGTTGTTACCAGTGGCGTGGTATTGACACCTTTCTAATAAGGGCATAGATTTGATCCCAGCTCAGCTATTATAGGATATTTGGGGCATTTCTATTAGATACTACCTCCCATAGTTTTAGGTTACAGAATTAGGACTGTCAGATATAGTTAATCAGTCTCAGTAATAGAACTCAGATAGTTCTTCAGATTCAGGGCTGTCAGATACAGTCAACTCAAATACAGTACAAAACTCAGATAGTTCCATCAGATTTGGGACTGTCAATTATAGTTACCGATGTTATCAGTTATATTAAAATATAGCCATTCATGTTATTAGTTAAGTTATGTTATCAATATTAAGATTCAGTAATCATAATATCACGTTTTCAGTTACAGTTACGTATTACCTATGCATTCTCACACTCATGTTAGGTAGTCAGTTAGAATTAGTTATGCATGTCAAACCTTATATATATACTACCTCAAATGCAGTTAGAATTAGTTATGCATGTCAAACCTTATATATATACTACCTCTAATGCATACTCAGTTCATTTCATCGTACAGACGCATTCACGCTATGGTGCTTTCTTTATATGTTACACCATAGGTTTAGAGACACGAGCTCCAAATCAGTAGTAGATTGTAATTTTCATTTGTCAGATTAGAAGTGAGTCCTCATCCTTCAAGGACATGATTATTTCCTTATTTTCTCATCAGGCATTTTATTAGACGGGGTTAGTTGGGGACATGTCCCATCCACTCCTTATTCAGATTATTCAGACAGTAAAGGCTTTCAAATTAGATGCAGACTAGATACAGATTATCATGTTTTAGACTTAAGTAGTTCCAGTTTTGTTTTGGGTATTCTATTACCCCACACAGATGTTAAGTTATTCAGTTATGTTCACGATTGAACTTTATGGACTTTCAGTGTATGTTTTCGCATTATTATATTATCTTATACAATATACAGGTACAAATATTAGTCATGGGTTGGCTTGTGATCCTTTGGGGTAATGAGCACCATGTAGCATTCCAGTTCAGCAAATAAGGGCGTAACACTACACGTCATCGATGGTGCTAAAAGTTGTTAAAAAAGACACGTAATCATACATGATGAATAATGAAGTGTTGAAGATGCAAATGAATTTCAGTATAGAAATTATTGTTGCTCCACACCTTTAATTGATATTTGAGCTTACATAAAATTGTTGTTATTTTTAGTTTGTTTTGGCGAGTAAGCGTGTTGATGAATAAATTTGTTTGTTAATGTTGTTGAACATAATCAATATGATGATATTCATACTTGTATGATTATTTTTTGGATTACGGAATATCCTAATTATTGACTATAATCGATATGATGATATTCATACGTGTATGATTATTTTTCGGCTTACATAATATCCTAATTTTTTTCGTATTTATCTAATATTATATATTGATATACCATTGATTACACTTTTCGGTAATATATATGTATTAGATAGTTGTTTGATCATATTGTGAATTTGAAAGTCCAAAATATAAAACAATAAAATTTAATACAATCTGATGCCTCATAATTATACAACTACTTTAAAAATTGAAAAAAATGTAATGATATTTTATTAGAATCTCAAGAGAATAATCTTAATAATTATTTGTTGTTGTTATCTTTCTTTTCAATCTTACTTTTATTTCACTTCTTTGAGTCGACGATCATTACAAACAATTTCTTCCTTACAAAGATTGAGATATCGTCTACATACATTCTATACTTACTGAATACTGGCTATGATGCTGACTTAAAGGTCGTGGATTGAGAGTTTTTTTTGTTCTTGGTTTCATTATAAATCATAGCATAACCAACTAATATCATGGGAACAAGTCATAATCTTTGTGAATTATCCATTCAGAATGTAATGATACTAAATTGGTTTCTAAAGATGAAAAAACCTGTAACACTAATCACGACAATACATTTTTCTTAATCGCACGAATGATAAATCAATATTTTGATAAATTAACTTATTCAAATATAAACTTGTATATACTGATGCCTCATTGGATAACTTGAAAGATTTCGAGCAAGAACTACAAGTTATTATTGATGTTAAAAATAGAATAAAGAGAACATCTAATCATACTTTTTCAAAATGTATTGTGAAATACCCGTTTACTATAATATTGTTTATTATAATAGAGAAGAAATAATATTGTTTGTAAATAATATTTTTAGTCTTATTAATTTAAAATATACTATTCATCATGCTAAATTTAATAACCTTTGTTATCTCCTATGATTATCATATAGAAGTTACAAGAATGAAATATAGTATCTATGAAGAAAGAAATATAATAATGTACAAGTTACATGCCAATTATGTGTTGACTCTTTTAAATTTCTAAAACTCCTCCCCTTCCTCTACTTCCCTTTTGGGACATTAATTCACAATGTGTTTCGCTTCTCGAGGTCAAATTGTATGTAATTTGACGTACACTTTTTTAAAAATAAATTAATATGAAAAGAATTGAAGTTTATAGAATTTTTTTTATTTTCTTATAATTAAATTTGTATTTTAAAGATTTTTGAGTTGACTTTACTTTATTTTTAAGTACTCAACAATAAATCTTTAATTCATTATTTCAGTTAAAGAGTTTTATTTTTGTATTTTAGTTAAAGAGGGCTAATGTCCAATTTATGTGTTTTACATAAATGAAATAAAATTAAAGATATGAATATAAAAGAGCAAAAACTAATATCTGTTTCTACGTTAAACACTCCCAAATAGCCGTTTCTATAGTTTATTCATCTTCTTCTCCTCTACAGAATACACCTATGAAGGGCTCATGTATGAATTTTAACTATTCTTCTACCAAGGTTAGTAATAAACCATTTCTCTTCTCAATTATTTATATCTTCAATTGATTTTAATACATATTAATTTTTGAATAATTGCATTTAATTAATTCTTCAGTCTTTTCATGTTCTTTTTATGTACTATATATAGATGTAGAAGTCAATATTCTTCATATTACAGCTTGGTTAGTCTTTTTTGCTTTTAATTTTTTACTATGATGTATTCTCTTCTTTCAGTGTTGGTTACTGATAGACATGACTTGATGATAAGGGTTAGGATTCGTAGAATGTGGGATGCCATAAATTCAAAAATATGGGGAATTGATCAGTTTGGATATGATACTTATCGATGAAAAGGTACCTCATCAACATAATTATTATTCTTTCTTAGACACATTTTTCCAAAACTCTTAATTAAAAATTCACATGCCTTGATATATCAGATCAATTTAGCGCATGCTATAGTAAAACAAAAATCACGTTACCAGGTTCATTGTTTATCATCAAAAACTTCAAAGTGGTTGAAAGTAGTGGTTTATATATACCAGTTGAAAACTCTTTGAAAATAATTTTCTTTCCCTCAACAACAATCAAGAGTTTATCTGAAAATATTGTTAATATTTCTATAAATGGATTTCACTTTATTAAATCAGAATTGATTGAGTCAAGAGCCAACAACAACACGATCTTATCAGGTATATATATATATACTTTAAATTTTAAAATTTTATAAAAATTTTCAATTATCAACGTTCTCAACACATATTTTTTCCTCCTCGTTTATAGATGTGGTTGGTTGTTTATATGGAGTTGGTGATATGGAGAGCGCTGGATTGAAGTGGAGAAAAAGGGACAGCCAAATTATTACTGATTAGTAAACAACCTATCTCATATTAAGTATTTTTATTTTTTTTGTCTTCCTAAAAGGGTATTACTTTGAAACCATACATTGATCTTTTTTAACGATTAAATTAAAATAAAATATCATATTCTTATTTTTCTTTACCTGGATAGTTCGGCAAAGTAAAAAATAACCTTATGGGAAGATTTGGGGGAGAAGTTTGCTCCTTATTTGCACAAGAAGGATTCTGGGCCATATATTGTGATTGTGACTTCCACAACTCTTAAGGAATTTCATGGTAGTATTTTAGTTTTAATTATTTAATGTTATATATTTATGTACTAACACCATGAGATATCTTTATTGCAATTTTTATTATGTTCATTGTTAATAGGTGGAGTTAGCTTCTCTACCACATATTGTTAATATTTCTATAAATGGATTTCACTTTATTAAATCAGAATTGATTGAGTCAAGAGCCAACAACAACACGATCTTATCAGGTATATATATATATACTTTAAATTTTAAAATTTTATAAAAATTTTCAATTATCAACGTTCTCAACACATATTTTTTCCTCCTCGTTTATAGATGTGGTTGGTTGTTTATATGGAGTTGGTGATATGGAGAGCGCTGGATTGAAGTGGAGAAAAAGGGACAGCCAAATTATTACTGATTAGTAAACAACCTATCTCATATTAAGTATTTTTATTTTTTTTGTCTTCCTAAAAGGGTATTACTTTGAAACCATACATTGATCTTTTTTAACGATTAAATTAAAATAAAATATCATATTCTTATTTTTCTTTACCTGGATAGTTCGGCAAAGTAAAAAATAACCTTATGGGAAGATTTGGGGGAGAAGTTTGCTCCTTATTTGCACAAGAAGGATTCTGGGCCATATATTGTGATTGTGACTTCCACAACTCTTAAGGAATTTCATGGTAGTATTTTAGTTTTAATTATTTAATGTTATATATTTATGTACTAACACCATGAGATATCTTTATTGCAATTTTTATTATGTTCATTGTTAATAGGTGGAGTTAGCTTCTCTACAACAAACTAATAAAACAAGTCATAATCTTTGTGAATTATCCATTCAGAATGTAATGATACTAAATTAGTTTCTAAAGATGGAAACAACTGTAATGCTAATCACGTCTAATAATAAAAATAATATTGGATTTATTTGACAAGAAGTGGAGCCAATAAGGTTCCTTCCTGCCAGGGAAAAGATATTTGTCAGTCAATTAATGGGTCCGTCATCAAGCGTAAGCGTACAATATATAAGCTAAGGCCAAATATGAATGAAAAGTCAGCCCTGGTAGCGCAACTGAGGTATCTAAGGGTTGTAATGATGTTATTGTTAATAATGTTCCATAAACTGAGGTTCATGAAGTTGGCTAATGATGAATCAGACATGGTCACTAATGCGAAGGTTGCGGTGAACTCTTCCTCCCAGTTGAGCATATAATAGGACCAACAAGAACCAGCAGAATCTTGATCCACATACAGTCTACACTCATTTCACGGGGTATGTTGTTATTTTTATTGTCGTTGTAGTTTTTGTTATTATTAGTCCCTATATTTTTTATGCCATGCTTTGTTTTCGTATCTACTTTAATTGATTGTACGCAAATCAAGGATCAAAAGTTTCCTACCTCATGGACGTAGGGGTAATATCTGTGTATATTTTAGTTGTGGGATTTCATTATTATTGTTTTTGTTGTTGTTGTTTGATTCATTGAAGATAGGAGATCTTCGCTTATGATATAGCGTTATGATTTTCATGTTACCTGTTATTTGGTCATCAAATTGTAAGTTTGTCATGATAGACATACCAACTATTTTTATATTTGGGGATTCCACCGTAGATGTTGGAACTAATAATTATTTAAATAGAAGTGTTGCTGCAGCTAACCAACCTTACTGTGGAATTGATTATCCAAACCACACTACTACTGAAAGGTACGCATGCACTTGGTCAATCAACTATTTCCTTTAATGTTCCAAATTAAAACATGAAAAATGCTCTTTACCTACTTCGTTTAAGAGAGGGATGTTCATGGATCGGTTTGGGTCGATTATTGGTCAAAACCATAACCAAATCAACCTAGTCGATTTTTAAATTTCTAAAACCAAATAAAACCAAACAAGAAAATAACCGTTGGTTTGGTTCTTGACATTTTAGTTCGATTTGGTTTGGTTTTTACGGTTTATAACTTTAGCTAATGATAAAAGTTGAAAATTAATAAAACAAATCCAATCTAACATATAAGATGTTAACCGAGTGTTGCATCTCAACCTTGAAACTAAGATGTCAACTGAGTGTTATACTTCATCAAAACTATGAGCAACACCATATGAACGCTTCTCAAAAAATATTTTAAAATTATATTTAAAATAATGATATCATAAATCCCCCAAAAGGAGAACACATAAAATTCATGCTTGATAAGTTTTAAAAAGAAAGTTAAAAGTAATGATTTTCTATAGTCAAATGAGTCTCAGCTATAAATTTCAATACACAACAAGATATTATTTTCACAATTAGTATCATTTGTCATTCAAAGTGTGAAATTCACTTAGAATCTCATAAGGTAATATCAACTAGATGAAGAAATGACTTAATGTGTTATGACTAAAGTTAAATCATGATTAAAATATAAAATGCAACAAATATTTGTGTTCTATTTATAAATAATACATAAATAATTATATTATATATATATCGAATCTGTTTGGTTATTTTGTCGGTTATTTTAGAGTAAAACCAAACCAAACCAAATTAGTATCGGTTTCTTAAAATTCAAAACCAAAACAAACCAAACCAAACCTAACCAAATATCAGTTTGATTTGGATCGTAGTTCGGTTTGGTTAAAAACCAAGCCATGAACACCCCTAGTTTGAGATCTTGGTCGGTGTAGATATATACTGGTGTGGTAAATGAATATCCGTGAATTTTCTTGGGTATCTGTTGTTGATACTAAAGTATAACTGGGTTGTCTTTACCTATTTTGCAAAACTTGGTTGGTAGGAAGTTAATGTGATGTTAAGGTGCTGCTGTAAAGTTTGATTTTGATTTACTTCCAAATGCATCAAAATACCACCAATCAGGTATATCAGTTGTATCAGCCATTAGAGCATGGTTGCAGACTGGGTTTTAATAGCTGTAACAACAAACTTTTATGGTGCCTACACGGGTACATTAGTAAGAACAGAACAAATCTCACCACTTTTTAGTGCACTTCATATATTCAACATACCTAATGTCTCTTAAATCAACCTTAAAATTAGCAACTACAAGACCATTGTATAGGTGTCGTGTCATTTTCTCTTCCTAATGTTTAATGTAAGATTAAGTCTCAATATTTTATTTTTCAAACCTGTTTTAGGCTGGATGTAATGAATATTGAATTCTTAATGGTTGCCACTTTATATTCATATAAACTGCTTTGCAGTTAGTTCTTTCTTTTCCCTATAATGTTGGTGGTGATGTTATACTACTATGCCAGTTACTATGTTTATGATCTTGAATGTACTGCTTCATAAGTCCGCAAATAATTCAATTTACACTATTGCTTCTACAGAACAGAGTGCAAACAATGATGATGGTAATGATATGAAGGATGAAGACATTGAGATTCATGGAAAATACCAGCAAGCTGAAGTGGACGATGATGACTCTGACCTTTTAGAACAAGATAACCAAACTGAAGTTAACTTTGGTGATGAAGGAAACATTGTAAAAAAAAACTCCACAACTTTATTTCTCCTACTTTAATAAAGCCAGCAAGTTCAGCAAATGACATTTCAAACCCCCAAAAGAAGGGAAAGGAATTTACACTCTTCTCTCCCTGGATAAACCACTGGATGCATCTACTCCGAATAATGAACTGGATTATGTTTTAGGTAAAGTCAAACACATTAATGCTATACCAAGTAAGTGAGTAGATGATTTGAAGGGGACAATTTTCATTAGCAAACTTCCTTTTGATGTGGATTATGGAGATGTCAAATAATGGTTTAAGCTTTGCTCCAGTTCTTGAACAAGTTATCTAGTATGAATTCTACTATGTGCTTACACTGTGCTATCTAATGGCTCCAATTAAATTCTTATTCAACATATTATAGATGACCAATGGGTACAAGATTTCTTAAATTTTAAAAAGCCGAATCTGCTATTTCTGCTGCCAGTGCTGGGGATGGTTTAGGTATCTTTCTAAAGGATCAATAATTAAAGATTTTAAAGGCATTAGATAAGAAATCTTTTCATGATAAGGAGTTACAAAGGACCAAAAAGGAGGATAATGACCATCGTAACCTTTACTTGGAAAAGGTTGGCTTCTATTGGTAATGCCATCTCGGTATTAACTTCTTAAAAGGGATTACTTTAAGATAATATGGACATAATGTTATTCTGTTCTGTGATAGAAGGGTCTTATTTTGGACAGCACGCCAGGTGCTGAAGTTGTTTCAGTGAGAGATATGTATAAGCGCTGGGGGGTAAGTCTCTCAAAGGTTTTTATTATATTAAAATCATGAACGGTTAGCATGCATTTGAGAATGCATCCTGACAATTAACCTTATATCAACTGAGTTCATCTATACTTTTTTGGAGTCTACCTACTGCCCCCTATTCTTTCTTGAGGATAACTCCTTTGTGATAAAGCCTTCTTTAACATGATAAATATCAGTGTACAAAATGATAAATACGACATGATAAATATCAGTGTACAACAGAAGAAAACGGATAAAAACAAAAACGACCCCTTTGAACAAGATGAGAAAAATGGTGATAAAGATGGAAATGGTAATGAAAAGGTTCATAATAATCAAGATTTAGGAAGCCGATGAACAAAATGTTAATCAAGATGAAGGTGGTAAGAAACCGATTCGTTATGAACAAGATTTAGGTGCTAATGAAGAAAATGTTGATCAGAATGGAGGAGGTAATGAACAGATTCCTAATGAATAATAAGGAGGCGCTAATGAACAATATGGAAATGTTCTAACTTCTTTTTTGAGAAAAGAAAAAGATAATGAACTTTTACATGTTTGAGCTCTGGAAGTTCTGTTCCGTATCCTTTCAAAGATTAAGTCATTCTTTTTGTTGTCGCTGTTCCTTTTGTTATTAGTAGTTGCTATATTTTTTCATATCGTGCTTCATTTTCATATGTACATTGATTTGTTGAACTTAAACCGATGATCACAACCTTTATACCTCCATGAGGTAGGGGTAATATGTGCGTATATTTCACTTGTGGGATTTTATTATTATTGCTTTTGTTGTTGTTGTTTGATTCTTTGATTTGGGTTTCCGTTAAAGATTTGATCTTGATATTTATTTACTCATTCTATTGTTGTCAGGCAATTCTTCTATTCCAGATGGTACACTCAGTAGGCCAGAATGTAGGCATGAAAACTCTGGGTATTTCACATCTACTGGACCTGCAACTGAGAGTTTTCCCATAGAGTTGAGGGAAGGGGATGGAAAACATATTAAAAATAAGCAAGGAAAAGCACATGGCGTGTGTACGCAATGGGTTTCAACCGAATTGAAATAGTATACTACCATTACTATTACCTTTCAAATGAGGTTGCTTCAGTTTGGGATAACTACTTTTGGAAGTGTTGATTTCTTCTGATATGATACAATTGTTCACTTCTTATTCCATGACTGCAAGTATGGATTTGAAGAAAATCAAGTGATCATATTTCCTGATGACATTGTTCCTAGCTGCCTAACTGCAGCACAATATGTATATTTTCACAAGGTGGCAAAAGCTGATAAGTTTAGAAATATCTACTTTGTAAGATTACCTCAGGACGTCTCAGATGAGACTAAAGTAGATCCTACTGGTGGAAAAATAAATAGTAGCAGGGGAAGCTTAATGGATCACCAAACAAAGTTGAAGAAATGGTGTAATTTCATATTGGTGATATGGCCTCTTTCCTACCAAAGGCATTAATTATTCTAGGATGGAGCAAATGTATAATCTACGAGACTGTGATGGGGAGCGTTGGTGAAATGTTTCTATTTACATCGAGGGATGATGTGGACTTGTTCTCTAATTTGGAGATTAATTTAAGGGAATAGTTCCCACCTTTATGTGGCTGGGATCACATAGCCTACAAATCCGCCTACTTCTCAGTTAAGGTAGGAATGTACTTGCTCAATAAACTATTTCATTTAATGTTTCAAATTCAAATATGTAAAATGCTCTTTACCTACTTATTTTATATCCTGATTGGTGTAGACATGTACTGGTGTGGTAAATGAATGTTGGTGAATTTCCTTGGATATTTGATATTGATGCTAAAGTTTAACTGAGTTGTCTTTACCTACTTTACAAAACTTGATTGATAGGAACTTAACGTGATGTACCCTATATCACCATTAAAATATTTTACATAATAATCTCTACTCATTTGAGAAAATTAAAAAGTTTGATCACCAAATACTTGAGCAGTGTTGGAACATCAAACCTTCTTTTTCTACATGGAATATACGTGGATTTTATATATTTTATCTTTATTTTGATCTGATAACTATCCATTCTTATATGGTTTATCCCATATCTGATCCTTATGATTTGTTGTTTTTGTCCTATTTCATATTTTTGTTAGTCATAATCTTCTTTGGATATATCATGTGTATACGACAGTGATTCATCAGATAAAATTTTTAAAGGACATTAAAAAAGGACAAGTAGTAACTTATGGGTTCTCATAGTATAGACATGCAGTTTTGACTTTGAGAGTTCTTACAACAATACTCGTATGTGCATTTAGTTTGTTAGATATTGCATGCATATTTCTGTAGACTTTACTATTTTACATTTCTGCTTTTTCTAACTACTTAAATTATCTATAAACAGAGACTTTCAGTCCCGAGCATCATCCAATAGTGGAGTTTGCTCTTGATAATATCCAAACAATAAAGCTTTATCAGAAGCTTTAGAAGCAATGTTTTAATAGGAACAAAGAAGATCTATAAAAAATGAAAATAAAAATAAATGGGATACCCACAATAAATAGCCAAGAAAATGCAAGGCCCAAGGAGATGTGTTATTAGTTGCAAGGAATAGCAATGAAGCTAAAAAGAAGTGTGTTTGAGTTGTAATGCCCCGAGAACCTATCTCGAGGCATAACACGGTGCTTAAGGTCACACGTGGCCTCAAGCTCATTCTCTAAGCCTAACATCATTTATGGAACACACTATAACACTAATCATGCTAAAATAAAGAAGAATAATCATATCATGAAAATACTGGAACATGAAGAAATACTGGCTTGTACAAGCAAAATACTGAAAGTTCTGTACATACTAGTACTCTAGTCTGACAAAGACTCTACTACATAAGACTAAGGAGCCATTGGGACAAATTCACAACAGACTCATACTGAACTAAAAGGAAATAACCATCTACTAACAAGACAAAATGAAGGACATAGGTCCTCGAACCATGAGGGTTTACAAATTGCAGAAACGTAGATGAAGGTACTGAAAGATCACTGTCACTGCTGAGACTAAGCACCTGAACCTACATTATGAGAAAATATAGAACACAGAAGAGTATGGGAGTCAGTACTGGGAATGTACTGAGTATGTGGAAGTGGATGCAACATTAGAAATAATATCATAAATGTGTAAATCACGCATGCTGCCAATAATGACTCTCTTCGCTTGATTTTCATGAAAACATAATTTCTATATATCATGAATAATGTCACATGCTTAATAAATCTCATAAATCATTGGACTCAACTCAAACTCTTTGACTCATGACTTTGACTGACTCGGTAACTCAAGAAACTTAGACTATTATAGACTTGGAAATTTCTTATAACCGACATAAACCATATGAGCCGCATGGAGTCCAACATTTTGCCCTCCTAAGGAAGGAACCACACATTGGAAGGAGCGTTATACTCTTGCTAGGGATTATAACCTCAAACTCATATCTGTGATCACAAACTCGGCACTTTGTCCCTCATATATCAATTTTACAGTGGCACGTAGTTCTGGAGAAGTAGAATGCGCTGAACCCACACTTCCCTCTTGGTGCTAAATACTCCTCCCAGACTCAGCTCAGAATGAATTAGGAAACCCACACAACAAAAATGTACGTTGAACACTCCCTAGTTTAATTACTATCCTAAAATGTGAATTTTAATTTTGTTTTACTTATTTCATTAATTTTTAATGTTGGGATTTGAGAATTGTCATTACAAATTATAAATATTTATTTTTCTCCTCCTTTTACAAATTTTTTTAAAACCAGTTGTGGTGGGTTTTGGTTATTTTGAATATCATGTTTGAAAGGATGGATTGCATTATGTAAGTTTCGAAACATTAAATGATATGGACAATTGAAATTATGACTTTTAAGTCCTTTGAAAAAGCATTCAGTTGAGATGATGAACAAAAATGACACTCTATCTTCTTAAAATATTGAAAATATTGAACTTTATTACTTACTTTGATATTTTTATGCAATTTGATGATGACTCTAAGTATGACTTTAAATAAAGGGGTTAAGGAGTCGTTATTGTTTATGATAATATTTCTTTGCATGATATGAACGGCTTGTAAGTCTTGGTATGATGATATCAATATGAATTTGCCTTAATGAATGACTACATGATAAAGGTTATGTGAAAAATGTTTTAATTTGGTATGTATAGGGAATTTGGTGTGTTTTAATGCCCAAAACCTATGTTTCCCAGCACAGGGATGTTGTAACTTAATTGGATGACAAAAAAAGTCCCTAACGTGAGGATAAACCTTAACATAAATATAATATGGTGGCTTTAGTCTAATGGTGACTTTTTCATAACCTCATGATATGTGGCTATCATATATTAGGGACCCACCGATTGGAGAGTACTGGACCCATATAGCCCATGGGTTAAGAAATGAGGATGAAAGCTACATAGTTAAAGATTAAACTTTAAATTGTCATATTTTATGTTCCTTGTCCCCTACCCCAACATTCTATTATTTTGATGGTTGTTGAGATATTCTTTATGACTGGTATATTTATAAATATATATTTTATCCCTTTTTTTAGGTTGCATGTCAGTACTCATCGTACTGACCATCTCCGGATACTACATTATTTCATGGTGTAAGTCCGGAGGCCTTTTCTTGTGATCCTGTGTAGCGTTAGGTGGTTCATTTACTTATCAGCAAACTGGTGCGAAGTGGTGAGCCCTGCATTATCCGAAAGTCAATTATTCATTTCTCTTTTATTTCCATTCTATTATTTTATGGTTTTATGGCATAGTGGAAGACATGTCCCTACTTAGAAGTATTCTTAAAGTTAGAGGCTTCGTAGATAGTCTTGGATAATTAGTTTGGATTTTGTTCATAAGATATGTATATTACTTTATATAAATATTTGTTTTTCTTATGGGTTTGCTTCCCGTAACTTTAATTATGACAATGCTTATGATGTATGGCTAAGGGGTCATTATAATACCTCGTATTTCAACTTATCTAGAAATCATTCCCAGAATGTTAGAAGATTGTTTTGAAATATGAATCCATTTTTTTACATATGAAATTTTTAATATTTTCACTTTTTCATGTAGGAAATTGAAATAGCTATCCAACGATACCAATTTCTTCAAAATCCGACATCGGAAGAGAAAGTTATGGCCCAAATATAGAAGGTATAGAAACCGCCCAGGTACGATGGTGGAGGCCAATGGACCGTCAGACTAGTGATGGAATGTTGCCCATGCCATCACAGTGAGGTAGTGTGACTACCTTCTTCCTAGAAGCAACAACCCAGGTCGATGGACTATTGCTTAGGCCAACGCAAGGGAGACAGTGAGCCTCCACTCTACCCAGGTGCGCTGGTCAGGATAGATGGACCGTCAACCCAGTAAATGACCATCGCACCCACTATCGTGTATCCCATTTAATTATTTTTAATCTATTTTTAAAGGGGCTTTTTTGTCTTTTACCAATAGTTCAGTTATGCAGATGTGCGTAGAAAGGATCTCTAGTTTGAGATTGGTGACGATGTCTATTTAAAGATCTCTCCCATGAAGGGAGTGAAGCAGTTCAGCAAGAAGGGAAAGATTAGTCCCCGATATGTCGGTCCCTTCAAGATTCACTGTCATCTTGGCAAGGTAGCATATGATCTCGAATTGCCTTCAGATCTAGCCTCAGTTCATCTAGTCTTCCATGTCTCCTTGCTCAAGAAGTGCATAGGTGACCCAATAGTCGTAGTTCCTATTCAGAGAATAGATGTTCAGAACAACCTCTCTTATGAAGAGATTCCAGTCAAAATCCTAGACCATCAAACTCGTAGACTGAGGAACAATGAAGTCCCTCCAGTCAAAGTTCTTTGGAAAATTCAGTTTGTTAAAGAAGCTACTTAGGAATTAGAAGCAGACATGCATACTAAGTATCCTTACCTCTTCTTTACCAACTTAGATCTAGCTCAAGGTAACAGTTTAACTTAAGTTTTTCAGTTTAATGTTCAGATTTATGTGACAATCTTGGTATCCATTTCATATTCAGAATTCCATCATAAACTTGGTATTAAATACCATCGAATATTCAATCATGCATTCATGTATGAGTTCGATTATTTAATCATGCATCATACATGCATTCTCATTGTCAGAACCTTAGTTCATCAGACCCCTCAGTCATGCATTCATGAATCAGTTACACATGCATCAGATATGCGTGTCTAGTATGATATATTTAGTTATCATTCATGTCTGTCATGAAATCATGTTCCAGTCAGTCATGTTCAGTATGTATGTCAGTTTATCTGCTCCCCTCTCTCTCACAGTCTACTTTAAGGACGAATGTTCTTAAGGGGGAGATATTGTAATACCCCGTATTTCAACTTAACTTGAAATAATTCCCAGAATGTTACAAGCTTGTTTTGAAGTATGAATCCATTTTTGAATACATAGAATTTTTAAGATTCACTTTTTTCACATGGAAAATTGAATTAGCTTTCCAATGATACCAATTTCATCAAAATCCGACATCGGAAGAGAAAGTTATGATCGAAATACAGAAGGTAGAAAAACTGCCCAGGTGCGATGGTAGAGGCCGATGGACCATCGGACTAGAGATGGACATTTGCCTACACCGCCGTAATGAGTCAGTGTGACTAATTTCTTCCTAGGAACAATGGACCAGGCCGATGGACCGTCGGACTAGCGATGGACCATCGCTCAGGCCGTCGCAAGGGAGATAGTGAGCCTCTATTCTGCTCAGGTACGATGGTCAGGACTGACAGATCATCGAACCAGTGATGGACCGTCACACCCACGTTCATGTATCTCATTTATTTATTTTAATTCATTTTAAAGGGGATTTTTAGTCTTTTACCACCCGTTTATATACCTAGTAATAGACGACAAAGGCTCTAAAATTCATTATTCTTCCACAACATTAAAATTAGGATTTTCTCCCTAAGAGCAATCCTTAAGAAATAAAAATCTAAATATTCTTCAAGAAACAAAGAAATTCAAATTCTTCAAGATCAAGAACTTCAAGAAACTCAACCCATGCACGTTGTTTATTCATGGACTACATTCATCCATGAAGCCCAAGAATATCTTTACAAATTTCAAGTGTATGGATTTTGTGTTAGTTTCCATGTCGGTTTTGTTTTGATCATGTTGATAATGACCAATTTAACTCTATTCCATGTTTTAGTGATAAATCTTAAGGGGAATTTATTATTATCGGTGTAGCTTTATGTGAATCCAATATTAAGCCCTTGAATGGTGAAAGTAGAGTTGAATCATGATGTTTACTTGTTGTGTAATGTTGTCTACATATACGATGCTCACCATGTGTTTGATTAAATGCCTATTTAAAGGAAAAGTGCCCTACAAGTATGATATTATCAAATCCCCATTTATGTACAAGTTTATGCATATCATATGTTTGATGAAATGCATAAATAAATGAATTGTGGATCATAATGTTAATCATGTATTCCAGAAAGTCATGCTTTGTCAGTTTCCTTCTATCGATTCCTGAGGGTATTTGTGCCCGGCAATTTAGCTGTATGCCTAGAGCTAGTGTCATTTTTTCAAGACACTCTCAGTCAAGCCATGTTCAGTAGAATTCAATCAGTCTAATGACTCAGGAAAAATCAACAATCTCAGTAATATTCCGTTAGTCAACAGAACTTAGTTCACTCAATCCAGTTAGTTCAGTTAATCATGTTCAGTGTTTATTCAGATAGGAGTAGGAGTTAGCACTTAGTGAATCCAAGGATGGTGTAACACCCCAAAATCGGGTCTTGAGATGTCACACAGTGCTTACAGTCACAAGTGACCCCAAGCTAACCCTTCTACTGGAATAACTCATAAGCAACTAAATAAAATGCATAAATCTATACTAGTTAGCGGAAAATAACTCTTTTCTGAATTTGATCAATACAAAACTGAATTTACAAAATTTTAACTCTGCTCTTACAAAGAAAACTGAAACTAAATACATAAATTTTTACTGACTGTCTATGAAACATCTACTAGTACTGACTATAGGTAGCCGGGTCATAACTCCCAATTATCCCAACTCAACACGACTGAATAAAGGAAATACAACACTATTAATTCCACATAACTGACTCGAGCCCTTGAATCAAAAAGACTTATCACCTACTAACTGGATGTCGCGAACTAACTAGATTCGAAGGTGTACACTATACCTTGTACCTAAATTACGATAAAATGTAGACCACACATGGGTGTGTGTGGGTCAGTACCTTGGAAATGTACCGAGCATATGGGGTACAATCTATATATAAAATAATATCTTAATATCATCACAGTTTATAAAATTATGTATGCTGATATAAATGACTAACTTAGCTCGAATTAAATCATAAAAATCATGTATGAATAATACATGTAAAGTAAAACATGTGAGTTATTACATAAGTGCTGAATTAACTTTCTTCAAAAAATCAAACTTGTAAAGTAATCAAGTCTCAAACGAACTATCTTTAGACCATAATATTTCAATCTTTCGGAAATAAGAAACTTTCTTAGAAAATCATAGTTTTAAACCATACACACTTATCTTAGATAGAATAGAGATACACTATGGGAGTTTCTCATAACCGACATAAACCAGGTGAGCTACATGGATTCAACGTCTAACTTACATTTGGGAGAGCTGTCCTATCCTTGCCATCGGAGTAGGACCTTAGTCATTTGATTCAATAGTGATCGCTATATCAGCCTTAGGATCACATCCTACGGGGGCACTTAGTTTTAGGGAAGTACCACACTTCCCGCTCGGTGCTAAATACTACTTCTGGAATAGCTCATAAATTTAAATCAGCCTCAGGCTCAAATATCAAACAAATTCAATACTTTACATTGGGAGCCAATATGCTACCGTTTCATCATAAATAAATCAAATGTATGGATTTATTTTCTCACATGGGTTCAAAATCAATTCTTTCACGATGAAAAAGGTCAAATCTTTCTACATCATGTCAAATCATTCAATTTTCAAGATGCTTATAACACATAATTTCTCAAAATAAGAATCTCAAATAGGGTTCAAAGGCCCATATATTAATATCACAATAAAACCTTCAAGATTTATGCTTTATATCGTAGACATATATATAAATCACTTTAAAATATGAAAAGTTCAGTTTTACGTACAACCATATCAACATTCTCATGAAAGCAATATAAGGTATACATTCGTACCTCAAATTTAAAAGAAAAAGTATAAAATCATGTATCTTTGTAAAAGAAACCAACTTTAGGAACAATAACGAAAGGGTGTTCTTGTTGAAAAAACCCACATACTTCAAATTTATGAATTTAGATGAACTTTTGATTCCGGAACTCTATTTGCAAAATTGATGGGTGCTTCTAGTAGCTCTTGCAATGGGGATTCTGAATTTTAAAGAATTATTGAACAACTATGGTTAACTCTTGGGATATCTTGATCTTTAGGTTGAAACAATTAAGAGTGTTCTTGACCAATTTTTGATGAAAGTGATACAATTTTGGACAATTGGAGTTAAATCCCGTGTTAGACATTTATAAGGGTGTTTTTGGCACTTAGAAGTGAGGTATGCAGAGCACAACCTATGGCAAACATTAAGGTGTGCGTCGCTTACCTTATGGAAGAAATTTAAGTGTGCTTCATACTCCCAATCTCACAAATTTGATTGGGCGGCGCATTGCCCATCGCACACCTTTACTGCCTCTCACAAAAATGGCCATAACTTTTTGTTCGGGTATTGGATTAAGGCTAAATTGGTATCGTTGAAAAGAAAATTAGAAGATATTCCATTTGATATATAGTAGGTCCTCTAACTCATTATATGCAAAGATTTATGGTCGATAGAAGTTGACCTAAGTTGAAACGTCCTCTAAAACTTAATCGATAGAAATGTTTTCAACTCGTCTTAGACTTAGCTGACCTCTATGATCTCAATTCATGCTCAAATAAATTCCCACACTACATAATTGATTGACACACTAAATTTTCATTGAATTTATGGTTTTTGTAACCTTTACGCGAAGGAATGAGGGGTAGGGAATGCTAGAGGCTCTAAAAGGTATGGAATAATGCAAACATGATATGTCTTTTAAGAAAGGATATAATATGACTGATCTGAAACATGATGCTTGGACTGAACTGAATTCACAACTTACATGGATGGAATAAATTATCTCTTCAACACTCCTTCTAAAGAAGTTCTTGTAGCATTAGGGGGCAAAGAATCTTGGGTATGAGTTACACAATACATCCAAATAAGGAATCACAAAAATAAAGCTACTCCACCGCATTGAATATAGACATGTAACATAAACTTGGATATAATTACCAAGCATTAGGCAATGCCACTTCTTACTTTTAATCTTAGCACATTTCTCGAATACTCCCTTAACTATGCTATTTCCCTTAGCTACCATATTCATTTGATTCAACTTATGATCCTTATATGGGCATTTATAAATCTTTCTACTAATGTCTACAGTAGCTTAAATCCTCCCACCATGATCAAGTTTAACTCCAAGTCACAAAATACAACATTCCATACCACAATACTAGTTTAACCTATATGATTCAACCTTCCATATATTTTTAAAGTCCACACCCTAAGCATATCATGCCTTACCACTTCAATGACTAACTCTTATCTCTTACTATCAATTCACTAGCATATATTTCATTCCTTCACTTAAACCCCAATATGTCGTTCAAGCCTATCTTTATAACCTCATATAAACTTCAGGCCAACCACCCATAAAGTCATACTTCACATATTCTCTAAACCACTATCAATATAACTCCCACGCGCTACCCCAAGAACATACACACAAAATTTCAACCAACCACAATACGTATCAAACACTTGGCCCCAAATCTTACTTCACACTTAAGACCTTATCTAAAACTAACATATAATGGTGTTTCATCAACAAGAAACATCTAATCATCACCACTATCACTACATAAGGAGGAGTCACATAATGGGTAAGACATAAAACCTTGAAGCATGGAAGGATATTATACGAGGATTAACATTTAACAGAGACCTGAGGAATAGGAAATCAACATCATGGATTTATCAAAGTGATCTGAATTGAGGCATACATGACTATAAGCTGAATTTTGTCAGTCATAAAGAGTATAGCATGAATTATGGGAACTGAGCACACTATAAAGCGTGAGTACATAAGTTATGAGCTGTGTAACCTCAATTTGGAGTTCATAACATATGGAATATAACTCCGACTACTGAATGGACTAGAACTCCTTATTTTGGGACTGGAAGATTACATGATTCTTTATCACAAACATGAATATGAACTTAAGAGTAAGCCATGTGTAGGTATCGGGACTACTAAAAAACACAGAGATAAGAATGGGTTTAGACTTATCCTCACTTTCTGATGTTATATATCATACTGGCATTTCTAC
Organism: Capsicum baccatum var. pendulum; assembly: GCA_030864225.1. NCBI lineage: Eukaryota > Viridiplantae > Streptophyta > Magnoliopsida > Solanales > Solanaceae > Capsicum > Capsicum baccatum. The sequence continues at coordinate 44,700,670 of CM061550.1, forward strand.
TAGAATCTGAGAGATTGACTTGGTTATTCATGTTGTCATCTCCCCCTTAGCTTCAAGCCATCATCTTAAGTTTGAGAGAACTCTTACTAGACTCTAACTGAACTATACTTACTGCACTCTAGGGTATTGAAAATGACCATACACATATATCATAGGACTTAACCCGAATGACCACACCCGAAAGTGGAAATGCCACTAAAAATATTACCTTCTTAGATACACTCTATCTTTCTATAGCCCCAATAGTCATCATATAATACTTGAACCCTTACTTACTTCCAGTTTTCATAAGTATCCCCATAGTCGGAGTGCACACCCTCTAGTGCTTCAACTCTTATTTCAACCTTCAAAAACTCAATCTTAGATTCTAACACTTAACATATACATCACCAAGCCTTCGATGAACCATACTACTTCTGTCATACTCTGTTAATACCACACAATATCACATCTCTAGACTTACATTCTTCCTCTAAACCATGAGAATCAAGATCATATAAAAATGCTCAACATCATTAATCATAACTCCTTAACTTAGCTATCAAGAACCTCATATACTATGTAGCTAGTCTCCTTCCACTTAGCAACTCAACAATACTACTAACCACATACAACATGTAATAGCCTTAGGAAATGCCGCAACTCCCTATCACTTGGGCATACTCCTACATCATACATACAACATCATACTTCATTACAAATCAAATAAACTTAAGCCATTGTACATACCATTCAAGATTATTAGATCACTTTCAAATAAGTAGCATCATTAACCAAGAAATCATCACACCCACCTTCATGGACATCAACTGTTCAAACTTAATGTCTAGTGCTAAACATTATTTACAACCCAACCTTAGACACAATTCTTACAAAATACTCACCATTAATCTTAAGCCACTATTCTTACATCCACATTCTAGATTTAAATTCAAGACTATAGTCTAGCATCAATCCTCTACCACCAATGAAGAAAGCAACATAATATGCTAGTCCATCAAATTGGGACATTCTACCCAAATACCTCAAAAATATACTACCTTTCTTCTCACAAGTATTACTAGTTTACAACTACCAACGAAAAGTATGTCAAAGGGGGTAAAGTCACATAATAGACATGGTCAACCTTAATCTTATATTATAAACCCATACAATCTTATCTACTTATACGGTTTTCTCCCATCACACTTAACTACCCAAGAATTCATTTACACTACCTTCAAATTTCACAACAAGCATGAGTCTATAATCATAACTTACTGGCTAATCTAACCATTTTCATACTTCAAGCAAACAATAAGTCACCTTGACTAATAACTCCTTATCCAACTTCTACCAAACTAACACACAATAAAGTATTACTTCTTTACTAGCTCAATCTCATGCAAAAAGGTTTGGCCATACATATATTCAATAAATCACCCTTACAACTTTTCTTTCCATTATGCCTCTAAACCCCCAGTTTCAACCAACATAAGAATAACACGATGCACAATAAGTTGCTAGAGAATTGAAATAGGCCTCACACGACTTCACTAGACTTTGATTTTATCTATTTATTTTTTTTTCAAAAATAAAATGATAACAAGATTACATATTACAAGCGATAGAAACTTAACACACAATATTCAATGATCTAAAGATACACATCTTACTCTATCTTAATTGAATGAATCATAAGAATAAGGACATAAATTTTAACTTAAGGAACTTAACACACTAGAAGGCTCCTCTCCGGTCGTTGTGTGAGAGTTCTAAAACTTATTACTAGCCAGTCTGAGAGCATTATTAGGGGAGAAAATTTGCAATAGCTAATCATGTTACCTCAAGAACAGTACATAGATAGCGAAGTATAGATTATAATTATGCATTCTAAGAAGGAATCTGAAAGCACATCTGACTTGGGCTTAGTGCATGACTTTTATGAACAAGAATAAAGAACTTCAATCTTCCAAACTCAAAAGCACTGATGGGATATTTTCTAGCTCGCTTACAAGAACATAACTATCTATAAAGATTTAAGCTTCACTTTTTATGATACCATGAAAATAAGGCAAAGACGGCTTGAATAAAGTAAGAGGAGAATCTATATAAATTTTCTTAGAGAACCTTTCGATACATGATCTAAGACTTGAAAGAATGGAGACATTTCCTAAATGCCTTATAGCCTCTCAAAGAAAAGTACAAACGTCTCCGTACCATTCTACAAGACTCTACTAAACACGGCTTCACAGACATCCTAGAAAACTTGAACACTATGCTCTGATACCAAATTTGTAATACCCCAAAATAGGGTCCCAAGACGTCACACGGTACTTAGGGTCACAAGTGACCCCAAGCTAACCCTTCTACTGGCATAACTCATAAGAAACTTAATAAGATGCATAAATCAGTACAAGTTAGCAGAAAACTCTTTTCTAAATTTGATAAATACAAAACTGAATTAACAAAATTACAACTCTACTTTTACAAACAAAACTAAAACTAAATACACCAACTTCTATTGACTATCTATGAAGCCTCTACTAGTAATAACTATTGGTAGCCAGGTCTTGACTCCTGACTATCTCAACTCAATAGACTGAATATAGGAAATACAACACTATTAATTTTGCATAACTGACTTGAGCCTTTAAAACAAAAGAACTCATCACCTGTTGACTAGATGACGCGAATTGACTAGATTCGAAGGTGTACACTATACCTTATACCTACATAACGAGAACATGTAGCCCACACAGTGTGTGTGTGGGTCAGTACCTTGGAAATATATAGAGCATATGGGGTACAATGTATATATAAAATAATATATTAATATTATCATAGTTTATAAAATGATGCATGTTGATATAAATAACTCACTTAGCTCGAATTAAATCATCAAATCATGGATGAATTATATATGTAAAGTAAAATACATGAGTCATTACATAAGTTCTGAATTCACTTTCTTCACAGTATCAAACTTGTAAAGTAATCAAGTCTCAAACCAACTCTCTTTAGAGCATAACATTTCAATCTTTCAGAAATACAAAACTTTCTTAGAAATTCATAGTTTTAAACCATACACACTTATCTTAGATAGAGTAGAGATACACTATGGGAGTTTCTCATAATCTACATAAACCATGTGAGCTACATGGGGTCCAACGTCTAACCCACATTGGGGAGAGCTATCCTATCCTTGCCATCAGAGTATGACCTTAATCATTTGATTCACTAGTGATCACTATATCAGCCTCAGGCTCACATCCTACGGGGGCATGTAGTTCTTGGGAAGTACCATACTTTCCGCTCGGTGCTAAATACTACTCCCGAACTTAGCTCAAAAATTTAAATCAACCTCAGGCTCACATCTCAAACAAATTCAATACTTTGCATTGGGAGCCAAAATGCAACCCTTTCATCATAAATAAATAAAATGTGTGGATATTTTTTCTCACTTGGGTTCAAAATCATCTCTTTCACGACCAAAAAGGTCATATCTTTCTACATCCTGTCAAATCATTCAATTCTCAAGATGCTTATAACACATAATTTCTCAAAATAACAATCTCAAATCGGGTTCAAAGACCCATGTATTAATATCACAATAAAACCTTCAAGATTTATGCTTTATATCATAGACATATATATACAACACTTTAAAATCTAAAAAGTTCAGCTTTACGTACAACCATATCAACATTCTCATGAAAGCAATATAAGGTATACATTCGTACTTCAAATTCTTATGAAAACGTATAAAATAATGTATCTTTGTAAAAGAAACCAACTTCGGGCACAACAATGAAAGGGTGTTCTTGTTGAAAAACCCCACATACCTCAAATTTGTCAATTTTAGATGAACTTTTGATTCTGGAACTCTATTGGCAAAATAGATGGGTGTTTCTAGTATCTCTCACAACGGGGATTCCAAATCTTAAAGAATTATTGAACAACTACGGTTAAATCTTGAGATATATTGATCTTTAGGTTAAATCCCGTAAGATTTTTCTTGACCAATTTTTGATTAAAGTGAAAGGATTTTTGATAATTGGGGTTAAATTATGTGTTATAGACATATATAGGGGTGTTTTTGGCACTTGGAAGTGAGGTATGCGGCGCAAAACCCATGGCAGACCTTAAGGTATCCGTCGCACACCTTATGGCAGAAATTTAAGTGTGCTTCAAACTCCAGATCGCACAAATTTGATTGGGCAGCGCATTGCCCATCGCACAACCTTACTGCCTCTCACGAAAATGGGCATAACCTTTTGATCATGTATTGGATTAAGGATAAAATATTATCGTTGGAAAGATAATTCAAATATCTTTCATTTGATATATATTAGGCCCTCTAAATCGTTATATGCAAAGATTTATGGTCAATGGAAGTTGACCTAAGTTTAAACGTTCTCTAAAACTTAATTGATAGAAATGTTTTCAACTCGTTTTAGAGATAGGGGACCTCTATGCTCTCAATTAATGCTCAAATAGATTCCCACATTTTATAATTGATTGACACACTAAATTTGATTTGGATTTATGGATTTTGGAACCTTTACGTGAAGGAATGATGATTTTCATTCCAACTCAAAATGCGGGGTGTTACAGATTGAAACTTACCTTTTATATAAAGGTGTAATTCTTAGAAGCAATCCTTGCATTCTATAACTATGTAGCCAACATAGGTTGAGACATTATAGCTTGATATATGAGGGTAGATGAGATGGCTTAACCTGTTATATGAGGGTTCCCACTGTTCTCACTAGAGTTAGATTTTATATAAGGGTTACTCACAGATTATCCTTACTAGTGGTGCGGTATTGACACCCTTCTAATTGGGGTTACTGATTGGATCCCAACTCAGCTATATTGTATCATTCGGGGTATTTCTGTTAGATGACTTCTTCCCATAGTTTAAGTTACATAATTAGGACTGTCAGATACAGTCATTTAGTTTCAGTAATAGAACTCAGATACTTCTACAGAATTCAGGACTGCCAGATACAGTAAACTCAAAATAGTATGAAACTCAGCTAGTTCTATTAGATTAAGGACTGTCAGATACAGTCACTTATTTTATCTATTATATCAGTTATCATAACTTAGTCATCAGTTATGTTAGTTACCAGTAAATTTATATTATCACAATCTCAGTTATAGTTATTATGTATTCATGTATACATCCTCATGTTTATGTTATTCAGTCAGTTGGTATAGTTCATGCATTGAACCCTTGTGTTCAACCTACCTCACATGCATACAAGTACATTCAATCGTACTGACGTATTTGTGCTATGATGTTTTATACCATAAGTTTAGAGACACGAGCTCCAGAGAAACATTAACATTCCAGTCTTAGGAGTCAGAGTTAGAAGTGAGTTCTCATCTTTTGAGGACATAATTATTACTTTATTATCTCATTAATTAATTTATTAATTTGAGTTATTTAAGGACATGTCCCATCAAATCCTTATTCAGATAGTCATGTTGTTTTAGGCTTTTTAGACTATAGTATGTTCAGATAGCTTATTTCAGTTTTGTTTTGGGTATTTCTTTCCCATTCAGGTGTTATGTATTTATCAGATATTATGTCACAGTTTTGAACCTTAGGGCCTTTCAGTTTATGTGTCCGCATTATACAATATATTATGCAGTATACAGGCATAGAAATCAGTCATAGGTTAGCTTGTAATCCTTCAGGATCATGAGCATCATGTAGCATTCTGGGTACCATATTTGGGTCATTACAGTCATATTAGGCATTGGTTGGCTTGGCATGTCCATTACGTCTAGGTCCCTATTCAAGTCATGACAAACCTTATTATCAGTATTTCTATAGAAAATAATTTATATGCATTATAGTGCAAAGAACATATCAGGTGAATGGAAATTAGAGCTACAAAACTACTATATTTAATTAAATTTTTGGTGCATTTTTAGTTTAACAATGCACCCTCAATATTATGGATGCTTTAACCGCATTGACTACTGCCACCTATTCCTTTTCATAACTTTGGCTCATCAACATAGGGGGATAAAATTTTTACAAGTTATAGAAGTCTCAATTATTTTAAATGTAACTTCAGTTTTCATTGTTGTTATGAGGTTCTTAATAACAATCGAATATTAGTTGAGGACTAAAGGATACAGTTGAAGGTCCTCCATCTTTTTGTACATCTCTTTTGTTCTCACTTAAGTATTTTACATCATAACATAATAATTTTTGTTTTGCATACTTATCACTATTTATAAGTTTTATATGAAAGGACGACATGCCTGATCTGTTCAATTTAGGTAATAGCTATATTAAGAAATTCCTATTGTAATTTTGAAAACATTTAATCAATTGAGTTGGGAAGGAAAATTTATATCAATAATTGATTCTTAGTACTCTTATGATCAGGGGGTGATCTAAAATTTTGTTTGTGTCCTCATGCTTAAGAGACGTATTCTTGGACTCTGATGGCATTATCTGCAGCTCTCTTATTTAATAGAAAGCTGGCTAGAAAGGGGCCATGATGGTGTAGAGGAAAGGTTTTAACCTTTGCCTATTGATCTTAGTCACCAACTTATAAGAAGTGTTGCAAAGACCAATGAGTCTGAAGTTATTTATATATGTGGTATTGACACATTTAGGAAAGACGCAAAATATGGTGATATTGGTTTCCTTTGGCATGAAAATTCTCCTACAGGTCCCGATACCTCTTGTACAATAGAGATAGAGGCCATCAAATTAGGGGATTTGAATGGGCTGAAGGATTTTAGAGCAATGAGAATCTTACTATCTCTTAGGGGTGCCTATAGAGTGGCTCCCATATTCTCAGTAAGAATGTTTTTGATACATCTCTTTTGAGGATAGTGAGACAAAGTGTCATTAAAGCTGAAGATCTCCAGGTAAAAATTTTGGATGTGGCTGGCAAATTTGGCATTATTAGTGATTTGGTTGCCAGCCTTATCCTTAAGGGATAGTATCCTAATAGGAAGACGCTATTGGTGAAAGATGATCCTGATTTTTGGGTGTTCATGTCAGATCCCTTTTTCCGCTACCAAAACTATAAAGATATATGATTTAATGTCTTGTTTTTGGTAAATATGGGTTTACACAAATGCGATGTGAATCGACATCGCTAGATGACTAGTGAATTTATTTCTTTTCTTAAAGGGCGTCAAGGATTAATTTAGATGCACTGAACATATATTTTCTTACAAAAGACTTGTCAATGATTCTATTTAGAAGTAAGAACACTTTTGGAATGGTTGTTAAATAATCCTAACATACGCACGAGAACTAGGGAGTATGGTGATATTATAGTGGTCAATAGGTTGGTTATAACCCCAACAAAAGCATACTGTCTTTCACCAATAGTGGAGTTATCCATTAGAGTCCCTGGCACTTGAGATAAGAAAACTATGGACCATGTATTGACACTTCATCAATCTATGAGTCCGTCAAAGAGCAGTACTTAGATCGACTACATCGAATTGTTAATAAGGGAACACAATTTGATGCTAAATTAAATATTTAAGGATTGTTGAAAATTTTCTAATTACAATGCCTAAAAGATATGCAGTGCCCATAACCACATAAAAAACATGCAAAATTTTCCCAAGATTAACTCCAACGATTACTGATCAACAAAAGTTAAAATAGACTGTGTACAATTTCTATAAAATAAACATTGAAATTTGTAGGATAAACAACATAGGCTTCACCAAAAAACAAACCTATATAATAAAATATGAGTCTGCCCTTGCATCGCCTAAAAACAATATGCAATGTCTAACAGTTCTAGAATTGTAAGAACTTCCTCAAATTTGAATCTAAAATTGGGTGATTCTCAACGAAATTATTTTATCTCATCCATTTTATGTTTAGCCCCAATGAAATTCCCCAATATTATAAATAAATATGTCCTCAAATAACAATGCAAATGCAAATATAAAAATTACAAAACTACCTCATTTTTGAAAAGTATTTGGCATCTTCACTATCTTGAACACTACATTAACCAACTCTGTCAACCACTCCAAACGTATCCCATCTGAGCTTTTCCAAAATTTCAATGGAATCTCATGTGCCCCAATTTCTCTAACCCTATGCATTCTATGAATGACACCCCTCACCCTCTTATATTGGCATCTTCATTGGTACCAAAGGGCATTTTAATTTCAAATGTTAGGGAATTTCATTGGGGTACACAAATAATGGATGAGATGAAACAATTCCATCGAGAATTAACCAACATTAGGTTCAGATTTGAAAATCTTACAGGTTAGGAACCATTATGACCTTGCTTATTATTTTTAGGAGGTGCAAGGAAAGACTTATCTTTTATTATTTAAGTTTGTTTGTTGGTGGAGCCTATGTAGCTTATCCTACAAATTTCAATATTGATTTGATAGAAACTGTGCTTAGCCTATTTCGACTTCTGTTGATCATTAATCATTGGAGTTAATCTTGAGCAAATTTTATGTGTTTTTTAATATGATTATGGATACTGCATATCTTTTAGGCACTCATGTTAGAATATTTTTATTAGCAATCTTCAAATCTTTAACTTTAAGAACAAGTTGTGTTGAATTATTCACATTGATCAAGTTTCAAGCCATTCCTTGGTGAATTGTTAAATTAAGCATGGTCCAAAGTTTTCTGATCTCAAGTGTCAATGAATTTATTGGATGGCTCCATTGTTAGAGGAAGATGGTATGCATTTCTTGGGATAATAACTGACCTGCTTACTGTTGTTTCGAGTACACAATCTGTATTATGTCAAAACAACTTCAACATAAGTTCAAGATTAAATCAAGAAAAAATATGAAGCAGAATAAGCCAAGTCCTCCGAATTCACAAAGTATCCTTAAGAAATAATTCCCCTCAAATACCCGAGGTTGTGGAATTTTCCTCCAAGGATAAAACGGATTCACAACCAGAATATAGTGGTACCTCAAACATTCTGGTTTTCTTCGAACTCCTTTAATGGTATATGATCACACGTAGTTTTTAGAAGCAAAAAAATGGTTTTTTCTATACAAAAATTTTTATCCTAAACCTATGGAAAAAATGTAGATTTATATAGCCATGAAGTGCCTCTTTAAAAAAGAAAAAAATGGTTCATCGAAAAGGTTTAACATTTTGGAATACTCCTATCTGTCCATTCCGAAACAACATTTCTTTTTTGAAGAGTCACAACTGATCGAACAGCCACCCCTTTTCTATTATAGTGTTTCTTTTTCTCAAAGGGTTGTGTCCCTCCATTTTCTATTCACCCCTATTGAACCTAACAACTCCCCAAATGAATGAGCAATGACTATTCTTTCTAAAAATTTATGGACAACTATGTGATCATCAAGCAAAGACTGATTGCATCTGTATAAGTGGGTTTTCCTTTGAACTCTACATAGTGAACATGCATCAGATGCACTCGGTCAATCGGTAGATTTGATATCTTTAAACCGTCAAGCGTTAATGTACACCTAGATAATACATGTCACACAACCAGCCTTTTAGAAATTATGGTTCTCACAGTTATGTTTATTTTAGCCATGAGAACGTCTCGCTTTCACGAGAGCTTTGGGAATATGCCTTTACTAACATTCTCTTTGAAACAACTTCCAATACTCCCTCACATTGTTAATTTCTAAACATTCAAACCTTTAGAATAAACTATTTGGTCAAATCTGCCAAATTTAGATAATCATTAAAAGACTTCACAACATAAGTCTTATCCTTATTTACTAAACATTGTCTAAATCATGAGAATGAGTTGGGTGTAATGACAATGTTGAACTTTTCAGACAGAACTTTATTTGATCTCCTTACACCTAGAAATTGGGATCTCCAGATTGCTAGGTAGAGTTACCACCATACTAAATTATCCCAGTCCATAAATGCATTCCCTTAGATGTTCTCTCAACTACTTCTAGATAGGCCTTTTGTAAGTGATACATTATTCTTTGAATTCACAGAGTCGTCAGTGATAATTAAACTAGAGTGAAGTTCTCTAATGGTATTATGTCTCCATCTTATGTGATGAGATCTACAATTGTGCATCATGTTACTTGCCTTACCTATTGCCGCTTGACTATCAAAGTGTATAAGTACTGGTGCCAATGGTTTGGGCCAATAAGGAATATCTTCCAAGAAATTTTGAATTCATTCTGCTTCTTTATCAGCTTTATCTAATGCGATAAATTCGGATTCCATTGTAGAGAGAGCAATACATATTTGTGTGGATGATTTCCAAGAGAATGCTCCTCCACCTATAGCAAATGTAATGCCTCGAGATTATACCTTGGGCGCCACATGGTTCTTACAGTTTCCGAGGGACCACAAGCTAACCCATTAGCTGGTGCCTTCTGTGAGCACTGAATAATATAATAACATATGTGGAACAAATACTGATAAGCCATAAGGTTTTAGAAACTAAAATCAATACCGGGTTATAACTCTGGAAACAACTGCTGAAAATAACTGTCCGAAACTAATAAAATAATAACAAAGCTGACAGACTTTCTGTACTTGTCTGAAAAGCCTCTACTGACTGTCTGTGGAGCTGATGGGAAAAATCCCCAATTAAATCTGACTGAATAGGAAATACTGAAATTGATGAAATAGCTAAGATAAATAAACCACGTCCTCAAAATATGAGGTCTCATTACTAGTACGCCTTATAATCTGGAGAGTCTATGCACGATTTGGGAACTGAGCATCCGAACCTATTATATGAAACATCATAACAAGAAATAAGTATGCGATCAGTACTTTGAATTACAGGTATCCTAAATGATGTTGGATGGTATACATGGTTTCATGTATATAAATAATAACTAACTAAAAGAATGGCATGAAATACTGAATAGAATGTGTGAAATTTATAAATATTGAGAATGTATGACCAAGCATAAAATAAGTTTGGGATATAATCGGTAAAATCAAATACTAAAATCTGATAACTAAATAACTGATATCTATATGCTTTGGTCAATACAAGCTAGAACTGAAGTATACTGAATACTTAACTGAGATTGTGGGAGATATCATCTAACTGATGTGACCCAATGAGCAATTTGGGTTCCAACCAGTGACCCCAGTTGGAAGGGTATCAGTACCATGCCATGGGTACTAACACTGTCTATACGGATCTACTGATCTACTGTCCCGAAGGACTAAAGGTGTGAAGCCTAAACTAACAGGTGACCCCTGGGATGTATTTAAGCATGAACTGATGGGTGACTACTCAAATTCTACACTTGCTACATAGTTTTGAATACAGGGAATGCTACTAATGACTCTACATAACTGGAGGGGAAATTGTCATCCTGACACTTTCTCAGTTCTAAATCCTACTCCCAACTGAACTGACTCAGAATACTGAACTATTTAAGTTTAGCTGATCATGATAACTAACTGAATTGCTATTACTCATAACATGTCTAAAACTAATCTGAAGATATCGAGGCCAGGTAAATAGCTAAGTTTTCAGGTATTCATATTCCTTGGGACATAATAGCAATAATAGAAAAATAGTACTACAGCTTTGGGGACATAATGTGAAAGTCTTTATTCAAAATTCATTCTTATAGGCATTTGATCAAACACTTCATATGAATAATGTAAGCTAAGTATGGGAATAGTTCAAAACATATAGTAATAGCATGATTTCAACATCAACATCACTAATTATGGTTTATATCAGCAAATAACATTACTCAAACATGTGGTATTTGATAACAACAACAATTTTAAGTAAACATGGTACAGAGTTTCAATACATGGGAATTTATGGTTAAAATCACAATTACTTATAAAGGTCACAACTTTAAATTTAAAATTTGATACTTGGACTCCATTGGTGAAAGGAACCCATGGATAAATATTTAAGATACATGGGTTGATGAATTCGTGAGAGTTCTTGGGGTTTTTCCTTGAGATTTGATCTAGAATTTTGAAGGCTAGGGCTTGTTCTTGAGAGAAGATTAGTTTCTTTTATTAAAATTATGAGAAATGGGACACACAATACCCTTTTAGGGTTTTAATTATATTTTTTTGTATGAATTTGGGGCCATGGAAAAAGATCAAACGGTCCTTGGAAATTTAATACGTGGACTGACAATCTCGATTTTTGCCTCCGATGTAATGCGGTGCTTATCGCGTCGGGCCACTGATAACGCCCAAAATACAGCTCTCGTAAGAGTCTAAGCGATCATTCTCAAATATAGAACCCAACTGGGTTGGGTGTCGAATCCCACAGGGAATACTTGGTCACTAAGTAAGCAACGATTATTAGACTTTTGATGAAAGTTCTTCGAATAAAGGGGGGATTTTGTGCGTGCAACTGATGTAAACAAAATAGTAAAGTAAAAACGGAAATAGAAGAGTAAAATGGAGTACTTGGTAGGTTTTAATCAATGAGAATTGAGAGTTAGGGTTATGTCCACCTTATGAGTTATACGTATCTATTGACTATGAGTTTTGCGGAATTCAGACATGCATGCGCTTATAGAGATTCGTATTCTATGGTAAATCCAGGCGTCTTTCGACCATCAAGGATTATTTCACTTTAACTCTTTCGAGCTTAAAGCGTATCTAATGGTACGAAGTCTCCAAGAGGTTAGTCCAGTTACGGCACTAACGTTGAAACAGGGTTGGTTCCCTATTTCCTTGACATTCTCTCTTTTCAAGACATGTAACTTTTCTTTCGAACAAGTTAATGCTATACTGGCGTATTCTATATGTTTGCAACCACAAGAATTTATATTAAGATGAAGAGAAGAATGATATAAGCAGCATACGTGTCAAGAATTCACAAACTCATAGCAATAGATAGTATCTCAGAAGGCTTCCATAACCCTAACCGAGAAGTTTAGTTACTCATGATTGCAATGGAAATCACAATAGACATCATCATCATACCAAGATAACAATAATCTCACGAGAAGTATGTAAATAGCGTCACTTGTGGCGTGAAATCCTTGGTAGTAGCATTTCTCTTGTTATGAAAGTTAAAAATCGAATAGATGACGAATAATGTCAACAACGAATTAATGAAGAAGGGAAAGAATAGAAAGGGGGATAAGAAGAGAATGCTAAAAGTTTCATCAAAATAGGGTTTATATAACATCCATATCCTAGTCCTATTGAAATAGGGTTTTTATCCTTGTGCTAGTCCTACTGGGTTACTGCATACTTTTCCTAATCCTACTAAGTTACTGCTGATCCCCCAAGTCTTTAGAAATGCTTTTTTTGCCCGGGACAAGTTCTCCATGCATCACTTTTAGTCCATAGGATTCCAAAAGCTGTCTTCCTTCTTACGTGAGGTTTCCTTTGGCGTCAAACAATCCATAAAATGCTGAAATCTTCATCATTTATACCTGAAAACTTGCTAATCACGTTGGTTAGCTCACTTACAGGAAAAACGACTAAAAGTGCAGGAATTATATATTTTGTCCTTAAAACATAGCTAAAATATGGGCGAATTAAGGTGCTTTAGGCATGTAAATACGCCTAACATCAGCCACTAAAAAAGTACAATCCTCATTTTGTCAAACCACGTGATGTAGTGCTATCGCGTTGCGCCAATAGAAAAGCAAAATTCTTAACTGGCACCTTGGCGCGATGTAGCGCCATTGTAGTGTAACACAGAACACAAATTTTCTTATTGGAGCGATGAGGTGTTATCGCGGTAGCCCACTAGAATAAGACAAATGTTATTTTGACCATCACCGTGACATGGTCTTATCGCATTGGGCCACTATTTTTAACTAAAGTGCCATAACTTCTCACTCAAGTATCAAAATTGGGCAAAATTATTATCGTTTGAAGCTAATTCAATTTCCTACAATTTTCTGGGTCTTTAGCTGGAAAAGTCTGAGTATATAAAAAGGTATGCTCGTTTGAAGTGGACTAAAGCAACATTCTTCTCAAAAACTCAATCGATAAGGAATATTCTAATTTGTCTAAAAGCTGGGAGTTATTTGAGGACTTAATATATATCAAGCTCACTCATAAAAATACCAAAGAACTACAACATACTTAGCATGAGCTTGAAACATGGTACTAACATTAGCTTGGATTTTTGGTGTATTACAAGTAAACATGTATCCACTCGTGGATTTTACTTCATTTGATCCGGTGATCCAATTTGCATCACTATATCCTTCAAGTGCCACTGGATATTTACTATAATGCAAAGCATAGTCTTGAGTATAGTTAAGAGACCCCAAAACTCTTTTCATTACCATCCAAGGAATTTTATTGTGATTACTCATGTACCGACTAAACTTACTAATAGAGCATGTTATGTTTGGCCATGTACAATTCATGAAATACATTAAAAATCCCAACCCTTACGTATTCCAACTGTGAGTAAATATTACCTTCATTCTTTTGAAGTGCGTAGCTCACGTCAAATGGAGTCTTGGCAATAGCAAATTCCAAATATATGAATTTATCAAGTACCTTTTTTATGTAATAAGACTGTGACAATGCCAACCTTTGTCGAGTTCTATGGATTCTTATTTCTAAGGTCATATCTGCAACTCTAAGGTCTTTCATATCAAACTTTCTCTCAATCATTCATTTTGTAGCATTTATGTCAGAAATGTCTCTACTGATGATTATCATATTACTCACATACAAACAAACAATGACCTTATGATTTGGAGTGTCTTTAATGTAAACACATTTATCATATTAATTTATCTTAAACACGTTTGACAACATGGTTTGGTCAAACTTCGCATGTCATTGTTTAGGTGTTTGTTTTAGTCCATAAAGTGACTTAACAAGGTTACACACCTTCTTTTATTTTCCTAGAACCACCAAACCCTTAGGTTAGTCCGTGTAAATTTATTCTTTCAATTCTCCATTTAGGGATGTTGTTTTCATATTCATTTGATGGATTTCAATACTATATACTTCCACTAAGGATATTAACATTCGAATTGACGTTATCCTTTTTACAGGAGAGTATGTATCAAAGTACTTAAGGACTTCCTTCTGTTTAAAGCCTTTTACTTCCAGTCTTGCCTTGTATTTGTCAATAGTACCATCTCCTTTTATTTTCCTTTTGATGTTCCATTTAGAACATAAAGGTTTATTTCCTAGAGGAAGATCAACCAAGTCCCATGTATGGTTTCTTAAGATTGAATAAATTTCACTATTGATTGCATCTATCCAAAAGGATAAGTCTGAAGAAGAATCACTTCTCTAAATATTTGAGGCTTATTTTCTAAGAAAAATGTGATAAAATCTGATTCAAACAAATTTGATGTTCTTTA
This sequence comes from Capsicum baccatum var. pendulum, assembly GCA_030864225.1. Lineage (NCBI taxonomy): Eukaryota > Viridiplantae > Streptophyta > Magnoliopsida > Solanales > Solanaceae > Capsicum > Capsicum baccatum. The sequence goes on from CM061550.1 coordinate 44,715,937, forward strand.
ATGTGTACTATGTCTTTGATTCTTATCATTATGTACATCCTTATTTGGTTCATCTGGAGGTCGTTTAGACCCCACACTAGACTGTTCATGTATAATTTTAAACGGATATATATGTTCAAAGAATTCAACATTTTCTAATTCAATTACCGTATTTTCATTGATATGTGGATGTTCGAATTTAAGAACCAGAAACCGACATGCATTACTACTTTTAGAATATCCTATAAATACACAGTCCACCATTTTATGTCCTATCTTTTAACCTTTTAGGCATAGAAATTGGACCTTCGCTAGAAACCCCCACACTTTGAAATATTTCAAGTTGGGTTTTCTTCTATTCCATTTTTCATATAGAATTGATAGTGTCTTACTGTGGGGCACTCTATTAAGTTTGGTTAGCTATAAGGATAGCATCCCCCCATAAGTTTTGTGGTAAAATTAAACTTATTAGTAAGGCATTCATCATTTGTCTTAAGGTTCTATTTTTCTTTTCCGCAATTCCATTAGATTGAGGTGAATACGGGACTGCAGTTTGATGGATAATTCTATTCTTTTCACATATTTCTGCAAAGTGAGACTCATAATCTTCACCCCATCACTTCCTATCTTTTTCTCTAATTGATTTTCAATTTCGGTTTTATATTGCCTAAACGTATCTATTGCTCCATCCTTACTGTTTTGCAAATATACATAACAGTACCTAGTCCAATCGTCAATAAAAGTTATAAAATACTTTCTCCCACCATGATATGGTGTTGACTTAATATCACAAATGTTAGTATGGATTAAGTCTAAGGGATTGGAATTCCTTTCAACGGACTTATACAAATGCTTAGCATACTGTTATTCCACACATGTTTGACATATTGATTTATTGCACTCAAAGTTTGGCAAAATTTCTAAGTTAATAAGATTTCACAATGATTTATAATTGACATGTCCTAATCGTTCATGCCACAAATCATTAGACTGAAACAAGTAAGAAGAAAATGAACTTTTATTCATTTCAACATTCATCTTAAATAGGCCCTCAATGAGGTAGCCTTTTCCTACATACACTTCTCCTTTACTAAGTACAATTTTTTCGAAAACAAATACACATTTGAATACTTTTTTTATCAAGAGGTGATACATAAAATAAATTCTTCCTTAACTCCAGTACATACAGGACATTTTTAACAGTCAACGCTTTGCCTGATGTCATTTTCAGACAGACTTTTCCTGTTTTTTCAACTTTTGCAGTTGCAGAGTTTACCATGTAAATTTTCTCTTCTCCTTGAGCTAAAGCGAAAGGATCAAATAACTTTTTATTTGCAAAAATGCGGCGGGTGGCACTAGAATCCCTCCATCATTCATAAGGATTTCCCATCAATTTACCTTCCAAAAGCATGGCACATAGATCCTCTATTTTGTTCTTGGTTTCCACCATATTTTCTTGATCCTTCTTTTTTCCTTTCTTTGGGGCACAAAAATCTATAGACTAGTGGGCAATCTTGCCACAGTTAAAGAATTTTCCTTGAATTTATTCTTAGGCTGATTTCTTAGTTGTCCAATTTTCTTCTGCTTCTTTGAGTTGTTGGGGTCATCTTATACACTATTAGCTCCATTTATTATTGAATTTTCTTTAGACCTCCTCTCTACAAGTTTATTATTCTCCTCAATGCGGAACATCATAATGAGGTCTTCGACTATCATATCCTTTTATTCATGTTTCAATTAATTCTTGAAATCCTTCCACAAAGGTGGAAACTTCTCAATCATCTCAGCTACTTCAAATGTCTCATTCATAACCAAACCTACAACAAAGTTTATGTGAACATTAAAAATATTTTTAATATGTTTAAATAAGGTATTAAATTTATACCTTCTGTAGGGAGATCGTAGATGGTGACTTGCAACTCCCGTACATGAGAAACGACAGTCTTGTAGTTGATCATTTTGTACTCTAGGAATCATGCAACATAGAACTTCTTGGTTACCGCATTCTCAGTCTTATATTACTTTTCCAATGCATTTCACAATTTTTTAGATGTCTTCATTATGCTGTAGAAGTTGTACAAGTCATCTTTGAGGATGCATAGGTGATGTTATGCGTATTTACATGCCTAAAGCACCTTAATTGACCCATATTTTAGCTAAGTTTTGAGGACAAAATATATAATTCCTGCTCTTTTAGTCCTTTTCCCTCTAAGTGAGATAACCAACGTGATTAGCAAGTTTTCAGGTATAAATTATGAAGATTTCAGCATTTTATGGACTGGTTGACGCCAATGGAAGCTTCACGTAAGAAGGAAGGCAGCTTTTGGAAGCATATGGACTGAAAGTGATGCATGGAGAACTTGTACCGGGCAAAAACAGCATTTCTAAAGACTTGGAGGATCAGCAGTAACTTAGTAGGATTAGGACAAGTATGCAGTAACCCAGTATGACTAGGACAAGGATAAAAACCCTATTTCAATAGGACTAGGATATGGATGTTATATAAACCCTATTTTGCTGAAACTTTTCAGCATTCTCTTCTTATCTCCCTTTCTATTCCTTCCCATTCTAACTCAATTCATTCAACCTATTTTCTATTCAATTCTATTTTTCTTTTAGTCGACATTTAGTTCTTCACTTTACTTTCTGACAGAGAAAGCACGACTCTTGTGACCAATTTGAGATCATTCTAGTTTTGATATGATGATGATGTTTATGGTGATCTCCGTTGCACTCATGAGTACCTAAACTTCTCTGTTAGGGTTATGAAAGCCTTATGAGATACAATCTATTGCTATGAGTTTGTGAATTCTTGACATGTATGCTGCTTATATCATTACTCTCTTCATCTTAATTGAATTCTTGTGGTTGCAGATATATCGAATACGCCAGTATAGCATTAACTTGTTTGAAAGAAAAGTTACATGTCTGGAAAAGAGATAATGACAAGGAAATAGGGCTACCAACCCCTGTTGAAAAGTTAGTGCCGTAACTGGATTAACCTCTTGGAGAATTCGTACCATTAGATACGCTTTAAGCTCCAAAGAGTTAAAGTGAGATAATCTGTGATGGTCAAAAGACGCTAGGATTTACCATAGAATACGAATCTCTATAAGCGCATACATGTCGGAATTCCGCATAACTCATAGCCAATAGATACGTAGAACTCATAAGGTGGACATAACCCTAACTTAAAATTCTCATTGATTAAAACCTACTAAATATTTTGATTTTCTTTGTTACTTTGATACTTTAAATTCACGCTACAATTAAATCCCCCCATTTCATAGAATTTTCGATCAACAGTCTACTAATTGTTGCTTACTTAGTGACCAAGTATTCCCTATAGGATTCGACACCCAACCCAGTTGGGTTCTATATTTGACGACGACCGCTTACACTCTTACGAGAGCTGTAGTTTGAGCGTTATCAAATTTTGGCGCCGTTGCCGGGTAATACGGTTGTCAACTAAGTTTGTGATAATTACTAGATCCTTTGGTCAAAGATTCTCGTACTTTACTTTTAGTTGTTGTTTTGGTTTTCTTCTTGTTTTTGTTCAGTGCATGCCAAATACTCAAAGTTCGGGACAACTATTATTACCCATAAACCCTGAACTGCAACTTATTGCAAGGATGGATGCACAACGTGACATTGAGAGAAGGGCTTCTCAACAGGAGCAGGCTATATTAGCTGCATTGGCCGTTGCTCAAGTACATCAACAAAATATCGATAACCCTGGGCGAGCAGCAGATCCTGATGATGAGGACTTGGGTGATGATGAGTTACTAAACCCTAGGTATGATGCTGAGGTGGCGATACCTGCAAACAGAAAAGCTTGTCAAGCCAGATTTAGGACTGAACACCGCGCTATGCAAATGCCTTTCGATGATGATGATGACCACCTGGACGGAGCTGGTGCCACAGGAGCTATTATTCGTCCGCCCTTGGCAGCTGGAGACAAGTTTAATATCACTAGCACCATGATTCAGTTATTGCAACTCAAGGGGTTATTTGGTGGACTTGCAGGACATGATCCAAATATGCGTCTGATCAACTTTATATCTACATGCAAGTCATTCGACAATCCAGGCGTTGGACAGAATGCAATTCGGTTGCGTTTATTTCCATTGTCTCTATCTGGGTAGGCGACACTATTGTTGAACGAGCTAACTCCTGACTCTATCACTAATTGGAGGCAACTAAAAGACGCTTTCCTAGAAAGATTTTATCCGCCATCCAAGAGAGCACAGTTGAGAGATGAGATCAGCAATTTTCGACAGCTTCCAACTGAAGCTCTCCACGAAACATGGAAGATGTTCAAGACGAAGCTTATGAGGTGCCCAAACCATCATATGACCAATTTCCACTTGACCGAGATATTATATAGATCCTTGAATTCGGTAACTAAGCCAGTGATGGATAATGCGGCTGGAGGATCATTCATGGACCTCACCTTTATTTAGGCAAGCGATATGTTAGACCGAATGAAAAAGAAAAGTAGAGCTTGTCATACCAGGGATTCAGAGGTAAAAAGCTCTACCACATCAATTGGCATGACTGCAGAACAAAGGCGAAGAGGGGAGGAACGCGATCAAGATATAGCGCACATGAAAACACAAATAGATCTTCTTACCAAGCATTTATTATTAGGGAAGACAAAAAAAGAAAAAGTGGTTGCGTCAAAAGGAAGAGAGGAATCCGATTCTGAGGAAAAAGCCAACTACTTGAACAATCAGGGGGTTTCCGAGGCAATGCCCAAGGAAACCAAGGTCGGAACTATAATGATAGATCTGGAAACAAGGACCGTGATCAAGGTAGTTGGAAGGATAAGACTGATAGGAGTGGTTTGTATGTTTCTCCTGGAAGACGTGACGCCACTGCATCTGGTTCTGGAAATATGTCCATGGAAGATATGGTGGCTAAGCTGTTAAAAGGAGTGGAGGCAACCAGCACGGGAGTAACTGAGGTAATAAAAGATTTGTCCTCAAGGAAGAAATTGGTTGACTCGCATTCCACTTTAATAAAATAGATGGAGCAACAATTGAGTCAATTATTTGCTCTATTCAACCAAAGAAAGGCTGGAATGCTTCCCAGCAACACTATACAAAATCCGATGAATATTGGATCATGTATGGCTATTACTACCAGGAGTGGTAAAGTGTTGGAAAATTCGTCCAAAGGCGAGCAGGTAGTTGATGATATAGCTGAGTATGTTAGTGAAGCCGATTTTGATGATGCTGCAGAAGCAGAAGAGAGCGTTCATGATGTTACACCTAGACGTCACCAGCCTGAAAAGAGTGATAATCGAAAGCAAGATAAAAAGAAAGTGGTGGAGAAAATGATTCCTCTTCCACCACAACCTTTTCCTCAGAGACTGAAGAAGAAGGCTGATGACACTCCTGGAAGGTTGATAATCGGAAGCAAGATAAAGAGGAAGTGATGGAGAAAACGATTCCCCTTCCACCACCACCTTTTACTCATAGACTGAAGAAGAAGGCTGATGACACCAGGTTCAGTAAATTCAAGACCATGTTGAAGCAGCTGACCATTAATGTTCTTTGGTGGAGGCACTAGAACAGATGCCTGGGTATGCTAAATTCATGAAGGACCTTTTGACAAAGAAGAGGGCACTAAGCTATGAGCTGCCAGATAATGTTCATCATTGCAGTGCAATTGCTACAAGATCGCTCGTTCAGAAAAAGGCAGATCCTGGTGCTTTCACTATTCCTTGCACGATTGGATCATTGGATTTTGCTAAGGCATTGTGCGATTTGGGAGCTAGCATCAATTTGATGTCGCTATCCGTATACAGAAAGTTGGGGTTGGGTAACCCTACACCAACCAATATGCGGCCTGTGATGGAAGATAGGTCGGTAAAACGACCTGTGGGTATCTTGAATGATGTGTTGGTGAAGGTTTCTACCTTCATCTTTCCTGCAGACTTTGTTATTTTGGATTATAAGGTAGATTCTTAAGTTCCCATAATCCTGGGATGCCCTTTTCTCGCAATCGAAAGTGTGCTTATTGATTTGAGAGCTAATGAGCTTTTATTTCGGTTGAATTAAGAAGTGGTCCGTTATGATGTATGCAAAGCAATGAAGCAACCCAGCGATATGAATATGTTCTCTGTAGATGATGTTTATTATGAGGATGAGAAAGAATTATTTGTAGAGAAGTAGCTTATTGTTGAGTCACTATCTGATGTGCTTTTGAATTGTGAGCATGAGGATGTTGAAGAATATGAAGAAACCGTTTGTGCTCTAACAGGAATAAGGTCCTATTCTCATGCCCCTAAGAAGTTGGACCTTGATCTTAAGAATCGACCTTCACCAACAGTGAAGAATTCCATTGAAGAGCCACCAGTACTAGAATCGAAAGAGCTCCCCAATTATCTAAGGTATGCATTCTTGGGAAGTGGAAATACACGTTCGATGAGTGTGGCGGATGATTTAACCGAACAGCACGTAGAGGCTCTCATCTCTGCTCTAAGAGGTACAAGAGAGCCATTGGTTGGTCTATTGATGATATAATTGGTATCCCTCCTGGGATATGTATGCCCAAGGGTCATCTTGAATAAGATTGCATGCCAACAAGTAAGCATCAGCGTTATCTGAATCCATTCAGAAAATGATGCACTATATATCTCGATGAAGTCTGAGTAATCGAGATAAGCTATGTCGTTCCGCGATAATAAATCAAGCGCTAGATGGGAGGCAACCCATTGTCTTTAATTGTTTTGTTTTACTAGAAGTTTATTTTTGTAGTCGAGCCACGACCAAAACTAAGGCGCTTGGTGGGAGGCAACCCATCGTTCTAATAGTTGTTGTTGTTTTTGAGTAAGTGTAGGTGCAAGAGGTATAACGGAGGAGATTGGTTTCAAATTTTGATTTGGAAGCGGTTCATGTTGAAGGTGGTAAGTTAGGAATGAAGAAAAAAAGTCTATGGGTTAGGCATTGCCTATGAAAATCTATGCAACGAACAAGTCAAGGCCTATGTAAACCTAGGAAATGAACAAGGCATGGCTTATGCTATGGCCTAAGCTCTCGGAATCTAGAATGCCATAGCATAGGCGTCGCCTATGCCCAATAATGCCATAGCATAGGCGTCGCCTATGCCAAAGCCTTTTGTCTCTGAATCTATAATGACATGGCATCGGCGCTGCCTATGCCCAACAATTCCATAGCGCCTATGCTCAACAAGGCTTTGCAAAAGGCGCCGCCTATGCTAAGCATAGGCAAAGCATTAGGCGCAGCCTATGCTCACTTTTGGTCTCCTAATCCAATTCCAAATGGTTCAAAAACAGACCCAAGCTTGTCCTATAAATAAAAGCTTAGTCTTAGACCAAGAATACATTGCAAATCTAACCTAAGCTCCGCCTACCTCTCCAAATTCTCTCAAAAATTATCTTTTTTAACTTTGCAAGAACATCTTCCGAGGCCATCAACCAAGTAAGTACTTCTTTGCTCTTCTTTTATATTCCATAGTCATTATAATACTACGCCTATAATGATTTGTTTAATTTTGAAGTAGTGTTGGTGATTCGAATATGTTGATTTGTTGCGATACAACTAAGTGAGTGAGCGAATACGTAAGGGTGTTCTAGACTTTGTTCTGATTTGTAGTTGATTGCTATACACTGTCATCTTGTTGCGGAATCGAAATGGTAAAGTTAATCACATAATCATTTAAGCTGAACGTTGGAATATTGTGAATGGCTCGATCATGATTGAATACAAGCATGAGATGTTGTGATTATTTCAATACCATAAATTTGATTCGATCTCTACGTAGTCATCTTGTTCCAATAGTGCCTTAATAAAAACCATAAGGCATGGTCGACATTACATGAAATAGAATAGAACAAGATAGTTAAGATGACCTGAAATGTATGACTGCACTGAATATACTGTTGGAACATAATACCTAATTGTATGGCGATGAAATCTGAATAATCGACATCGTTTACCTAATTAGTTGTGCCAACAAATTAAGTGTGGGGTGGTACCACTGTTGTTTGTTTGTCGACTGAATCCTACAAAAATGAAGCTAACATGACTTTATTTTCAAGTTCAATGGCACCAAAAAGTCAACCAAGAAAGGAAAAAGCATCCACCTCACAGAAGGGGCAGAAAAGAGGAAGAAAAGAGCAAACTGAATCCTCCTCACTGCAGATACCTCACCGCATGTACGGGATAAAATGGGACGTAGAGGAGGAAGGAAAGGAGTGGTAAAGGAACAATAAAGTAAAAAAATATGTTCATGTGGAGTTGATACAAAAGGAGAGCCTAGAAAAGAAAGAACCCCGCATATTGGCAAAGATAATGGCGTTACATCTTGATTTCATTTTCCGAGATATGGGAGAATGCAATCTTGATCTAATGATAGAATTCTATGCCAATTGGTCTCCAAAGACTACAGGGATCGAAGTAAAGATTAGAGGCCAAGTTTTGCAGCTAAATGCAGAGTTCTTCAACTCTTTCCAAGGCTTTCCATCTGTTGATCCATCACCACTCAAGGAGCTTTATAATAGACCTCCGTACAGGGAAATCCAACACACACTATGCGGAACAAGATCAATGGAACGTTGGAGTAGACACAAGGACACCGGTCGGCACAACACCATCCCGTATGCTTTCTTCAATCGGGAAGATAGGATATGGTTGCTAATAGTCAACTCTTGCCTGATTACAGGGACACAGTACACAAAGATAACACGAGATAGAGTGTTCTTGGTGTACGCATTGATGAAGAATGTCCCCATCAACATTGGGGCGATTATTCGATCCTCAATACGTAAGGCTAGGCTGTACAAGAGGTCCCACTTCAGCTTTGGCAATCTGTTGACTGTGATATTGAGGAAGGAAGACATCGAAGAGGAACCTGCAGATGATAAGCTTCCACACAACTCGAATAAGGTTGACCACACAAAGGTTAAAGATGCTGAATCCATGCATGTCGTCAACCTAACCACTGCAGAACGACATGCTAGGGATGAAAGTTTCTTTCGCCATCTCTATGGCATGAAGAGGTTTACCATGATGAGAGGGGGTCGTGTTCCAACTGCTGCAGAGATCTAACAGTTGGATTATGACTACCCAATGAACGAGCATGCGAGGGCTATGTGTGGAGTAGGTGTGTACTTTGAGGAACCTCTTGATGATGACGTTCCAACCGATGCTGATCGTCGAATGCCAGACTCTGACGTGGAGGAGAACTCTAATGACGATGACTCTGATGATGATTTCGATGCAGGGGGTATGACCCCAGAAATAGAGGATGAGTCCGACTAACCAGGTTCTTCTTATTTATTTTCCACTAAGGGCAGTGTGTCCTGTCTAAGTGTGGGGTGCTGGTATTTGTATGCTATACTTCTTTATCTGCATTTGCTTATTATGTTTGTTTGTTTTATTTGTTAGTAGTTAAATTTTAGAAAATTTTTTTTTGCATGAAATTGTTTTGATAGGCAGCATGGTATTATGACAAGAGTCTGTGATAAAATCATTACTATTGAGACATTTAAGCTCTAAACGTGACTCATTATGTGATAAGTGTGTGGTTTAATTCCTTCATCTGTTGGATCAAGAGTCTATACTAATCCCAATAAAGTCGACCATGTGCCTTGTGTGTGTGAGGATATAGTATATTCTGTGTTGTGACTGATGCTAGAACTTGCCTGGTGTGTGTGCAAAGCGAAATAAAGAGTGCAAGTTTAGGAGATGATTTAGAAATTTCTTTGGTAGCCTGTAATTGTTTACCTTCTTTTGACCTACCCATGAACATTTATCCTAGTTAAACCCCTTTGAGCCTTTAGCTATTTTTCTTTGACAGCCTCATATGTAGCCTAATCCATTTTTTTTCAAGACCATAATTTGATCGAAATTCCTAAGCGCTTTAAATTGTAAAGTCATATGACAAAAGAAGAGGAAATTGGGTGAGAGTGATGCCTTCGAATATATTGGTGCTTGAATTAGTTATGAAAAAAAGTGGCTATCATAGAGGTGTGTTATAAAAAAAGGGAAGAAAAGAAAAATGAAAAGAAAACTAAAAAGTTAGTTATGTTTAAAATCGAATAACAAAAGAGGTGAGAAGGGGTGGTAGATTAAAAGAAAGTAGAAAGGTTGTTTAAAAGAGAGTGTTAATGGCATAACGTAGTGTATTAAAGCGCTTAGGAACTTAGTCACTATTTCTGGCAAAAATAGTCCTACCCGTCCTTTAGCCTACTTTACAACCTGTAAAAGACCTATTTGATCCTAAACTTAGCATTCTGATATTAGCAGAGCATTACACTAAGGGAAAGCCTATGGTCATCAGTTTCAATATATGATCTCTTTGTGAGAGTGAAAGCAAGGAAAATATGGTACCCATGTTTCGAAAAATGCGAAATTTGTGAGTGATTATGGGTAAGATCTTATGTGAGACACACATGGTTGATGAGTTTTAGGTAGTTTGTATGATTCTTTGTGCCTTTACTTGTGGATACGAATTAACCATCATCACGAGTCTATATTGGAGGTTGAATTATTTCTAGTAGTTATCAGAAAACTACTCTTTGTTAATAATTACGATGCCTGTTTTGATGAATATTTTGTGTTGTTACTGTGAAACCCTAAGTAGATGTTTATATGGACATGATATTTTGTTCGAGGACGAACAAAGCTTTAAGTGTGGGGTGTTGATGTTAGGCGTATTTACACGCCTAAAGCACCTTAATTGACCCATATTTTAGCTAAGTTTTGAGGACAAAATATATAATTCCTGTACTTTTAGTCCTTTTTCTTGTAAGTGAGCTAACCAACGTGATTAGCAAGTTTTCAGGTATAAATGATGAAGATTTCAGCATTTTATGGACTGGTTGACGCCAAAGGAAGCTTCACGTAAGAAGGAAGGCAGCTTTTGGAAGCCTATGGACTGAAATTGATGCATGGAGAACTTGTCCGGGGCAAAAACAGCATTTCTAAAGACTTGGGGGATCAGCAGTAACTTAGTAGGATTAGGACAAGTATGCAGTAACCCAGTATGACTAGGACAAGGATAAAAATCCTATTTCAATATGACTAGGATATGGATGTTATATAAACCCTATTTTGCTGAAACATTTCAGCAATCTCTTCTTATCCCCCTTTCTATTCCTTCCCATTCTAATTCAATTCATTCATCCTATTTTCTATTCAATTCTATTTTTCTTTTAGTCGACATTTAGTTCTTCACGTTACTTTCTGACAGAGAAAGCACGGCTCTTGTGACCAACATGAGATCATTCTAGTTTTGATAAGCTGATGATGTTTATGGTGATCTCTGTTGCACTCATGAGTAGCTAAACTGCTCTGTTAGGGTTATGGAAGCCTTATGAGATACTATCAATTGCTATGAGTTTGTGAATTCTTGATACGTATGTTGCTTATATCATTACTCTCTTCATCTTAATTGAATTCTTGTGGTTGCAAACATATAGAATACGCCAGTATAGCATTAACTTGTTTGAAAGAAAAGTTACATGTCTGGAAAAGAGAGAATGAAAAGGAAATAGGGCTACCAACTCCTGTTTAAAAGTTAGTGCCGTAACTTGATTAACCTCTTGGAGAATTCGTATCATTAGATATGCTTTAAGCTCGAAAGAGTTAAAGTGAGATAATCTGTGATGGTCGAAAGACTCTAGGATTTACCATAGAATACGAATGTCTATAAGCGCATGCATGTCAGAATCCGCATAAGTCATAGCCAATAGATACGTAGAACTCATAAGGTGGACATAACCCTAACTTAAAATTCTCATTGATTAAAACCTACTAAACATTCTGAGTTTCTTTGTTACTTTGATACTTTTAATTCACGCTACAATTAAATCCCCCCTTTTCATAGAATTTTCGATCAACAGTCTACTAATCGTTGCTTACTTAGTGACCAAGTATTCCCTGTGGGATTCGACACCCAACCCAGTTGGGTTCTATATTTGACGGCGACCGCTTACACTCTTACGAGAGCTGTAGTTTGAGCATTATCAATAGGATGTAATTCCAACATAGAAAATAATAATTTTTCCATGCCCCTATTTCAATGAATCGCTCCTGGTTTGAAGTTAGTTCAGGAACATCTGGAGCATCTTCTAAAATAAACCTTTGAAGACATAAGGTTGTTAAATAGAAGAACCTCTTTTGTTGCCACCTCTTGAAATCAATTTTAGAATTTTTTTGGGCTTTTCCGCTAGTGCCATAGCAGGTCGAGCATTTGTACGATGTAACGCCCCAAAATTTGGGTCCCGGGATGTCATACGGTGCTTAGGCGCGTAAGTGACCCCAAGCTAACCCTCCTTCTGGCATAACTCATAAACAACTGGAAAAAATGGTTAAATCTATATAAAGTTAGCAAAAATATAGAACTTCTCTAAACTTGATCAATATAAAAATGAACTTTATAAGATTACAACTCTACTTTTACAAATGAAACTAAAACTGAATACATCAACTTCTACTGACTGTCTATGAATCCTCTACTAGTACGGACTTCAGATAGATGGGTCAAGACTCCCAACTACCTAGTCTCAATATGACTAAATTAATAAAAATACAACACTTCTTGAACTGTATAACTGACTCATGCGCTCAAATCAAAATGTCTCATCACCTGCTGACTGGAAGCTACGAACTGACTGAATGCGATATCTTCACTATAATTTGTACCTACATTATAAGGCACTGTAGCATATAGGTCAATACTTTAAGGAATGTACTGAGTATGTGGTGGTGCAATGCAACATTATAAATAATATCATAAATGATTATGAAAATCATGCATGCTGACGATAACAACTTTCTCCACTTGAATTAACTGAAATATATTCCTTGTAAATCATCAATAGTAATACAAGAATTATAAATCTCATAAATTAGTATACTTAACTCAAACTCTTTAAATCATGAATTAGAGTGACTTAGTAACTCATGAAACTTAAACTCATATGGACTTGGGAGTTTCATATAACCTACATAACTACACCACATGAGTCGCATGGAGTCCAAAGTTTTGCCCTCCTAAGGAGAGAACCCAACATTGGCGGGGGTACCGTACTCTGGCCAAGGAGTACAACCTCAATTTCTCAATCACAGTCCCATACTCTGCCTCTGGACCACAATCATCAATATCAATCCTACGGTGGCACATAGTCTTGTAAAAATACCACATTTTCTGCCCGGTGCTAAATACTCCTCCCAGACTCAGCTCAGAACGCATTAGGAAATCCACCTTAATCAATATCAATTTGTGGGTCCATTATAATGACCAAAACGTAAATATATATCTTATCAGTAAATCATATACAATTGTGGATTCCAAACTCGATTCAAAATCAAATGAACTTTCTCAACATCAAGATGTATCAATTCATTTAGTCATGGCAACATAAATAACTTTGAGGAAATATCAGAACTCACTATAACAACTCAATCTTATGAATCAATATACTCAATAATCCAATTTGTCATAAGGAAGCTTAAAGCTTGACACATGTCTTGAAAGAACTTGAAATACCAACTCATGGTAGAACATGAAATTCACAATATTAAATATCAGTTCATAATTTGGAAGTTGTAAAAGAATCATGTATCAAAAACTTCAAGAAAACATCATAGAACTCATTCTTGACTCTCAAGCTCAAATATCAATATATATATATATATATATATATATATATTCAATAATAAAAACTCTCATAGAAAATGTTAAATCATGACTCTTACCTCAAATCATTTGGAAATCATCAACTCATAATAATAATATTCATCTCATGGCATAAGTTCTCAATTTAAGAAATAAAATAATGAAATAGTCATGTGTATTGATCTTGAATAGCTCAAATATCATAAATCATTAATAAAGTAATTTGGGTGTAAACCCACTTTGCAAAATCATGGATTTCAATAGTAGAAATGAAATTTTTGGGCACAAGAACGAAAGAAGTGTTCTTGTTCAAACTCCACATACGTTGATTATGGATTTGAATGAAGAAAATCATTATAGACTCCTTTTCCACTTCTTGAGTTAGGGTTCTTGATGCTTTTGACTTGGGTACCTTGAATCTTGAACCAATTTATAAAATCTATGGTTGGATTCTTGATGTTCTTGGGAAATTTGGATTGGATTTTTGAGAGATAAACCCTAGTATTCTTGACGAAATGGAAGAAGAATAAAGTTTTATTCTTTACATGGATATATATTGAGGGTCAAAATTGGTGGAAAAGACCAAAATACCATTTTAAAAATGCCCCTCAATTTCTAAAAAATATGGCTGATGACATCCGTGATAGGCCGTTAGACCCGCGATAGGCTGCGAGGAAATGTCTTCACAAAAGGGTTGAATTTTGATTCTCTGCCTAAGGCTGACAAAATTGTCAGAAATGTCATCAGAACGTGACGACGTTGTCAGAAATGGCATCAGAAACGTGACAGCCCGTCAGAACCGTCATCACCTTTTTCCAACTTGACCATGTTGGAGTAAAATGGACATAATTCTTTGGTCCAATATCAGATTTTGGCCAAATTGGTATCGTTGGAAAGATAATTCAATTATCTATCTGTTGATAGGCCATTACCTCAAAAATTATAAGTATAATGATAGATATGGTCATTTGAAGTTGACTAAACCAATATCCTTCCAAAGAACTCAATCAGTAAGGAATGTTTTCATTCGCCCAATCATTAGGACTTCTTTAAGGCCTTAATACTCACCATACTTGATTAGAAAACAACCAAAGCACTATAATTTATTTCTCAAGAGCTTGATTCTTGGTTGCACTATTGTTTCGAGTCTCGGGGAATTACAAAATGGCTCTAACTTCCTCACCGGGTGTCCGATTCGGGTGAATCTTATGTCGATGGAAACCTTATCCAATTACCCACATGATCTAGAGTAGAATTTAGGGAAATACAACATGAGATAAATAAAAATTAATTTGGAAGTCATCCATATTCACTCAAAATATGGATTTAGGCTTAAGAAATGATCGGGGTATTACAATATCTCCCCCTGGAAACATTCGTCCTCGAATGTTGCTTTTTGATCAAGAATATAGAGAAAACTGATGACACACAGCTGAAACAACATGCAAATCTAAATCTATATCTTTATAAACTTTGAAGTACTTCGTTGAATGTATAAACTCATGATGAGAATAGCTATACAGCTAGATCCGAGACTGGAAAATAATTTATAGAGAACAACTGTAATTCTCGACTAAATTTGAGCTGATTTGCCTTCTTCCTATATTAAAGAGCGGGCTCATACTAAGAGTTTAGAATTCACTTAATGTGATAAGGGTGCAATCATACTCATAGACGACGAAGAGATAATTTCTGCAGACATAGGTCATGAGAAACAAAGATAAGAATACACAATGGGTATTACTTTGTCTGGACAAGAATACTTGGAAAACAAAGATTGTTCAATGAATTCTCATAGACTGAATCACAATTATATATCCAAATTTGAAACAGATGCCTAATACACATACTGAACTGAATTCGTAGATTTTGGGCGCAAACAACTGCTTATTGAATTTCTCATACCTATGAAATTTCGAGTGGTAAGAACAGAATAGATCAAAAATAAAAAAAAACATAAAAATCTATCTGCCAAATTTTAAAAACTGGGTTGCTAGCTATGCAAACACAATCGTACTAGATACTCATACTTAAGTAGAGGATTTCTTAAACACCCTCCCAAGGAATTCTAATGGTCTGAAGGAGAAAAGAACTTTAGGCAATATCTAAACAAGATATCTGAATCGGAGATCATAAAATTACCATAATCCTATAACTTGAAACCTAAAACCATGAATCATAAGTCAGGATAAAAGTACTAAGCTTCAAGCAAGGCAAATCCTTACTCTCAACTCAACTACACTTCTCAAATACTCTCTCGACTATACTACACCCTTCTGATACTATATTTGATCGATTCGACTTACAATCCTTACATGACACTGATACTTCCTCACATGACACTGATACTTCCATCTACTCATATCCCCCCCTCGTCATTTTCATGCGTAACCTAGAACCACAAGATTCGCCACATAACCTAATTCTGAATCATGAGCTCCCGCACATCTATATTCTTACAACCTCTCACTTCAAGAGTTATTCTCCTTACCACTTCGACAACTCCAATCCACCTAGCATTATCCATTTACTAAGGTGCAAGGCACCCATCCGCATGCACACAAACACAACATTCAAGCCTATCTTCATAACCACTTGCACATTCCTAATCAAACACTTATAAATCTTCTTCTTAATACCCTACACACCTCTTATCAAGAAAATTTCCATCCACTCACCTCAAGCACACATGACATACTTCTTGCTAATCGAGTCCTACATAAATGCTTCACTCTAATATTCCTTCCAACTCATGGAATTACACAAAATGAACACACCATAATCTTCCCAATCATAATACATTAAACTTCAACTAACCATAACATGTATCACAGAGTTAGCCTCAATCTTACTTCACATTACTGCCCAGCGAAAGTAGGTATGACACCCTCTATCGTTGATAAGTAAATATCTCTTCTCTTTCGAGTAAACAACTATTTACCACCACTATCTTGGGAAAGGAAAGATAACTAAAAGATTAGAGCATAAGGATCTAACAAATGAATAGATACTATGAATAACATGACACTCAATTGAGGCTTGAGGAATAGAGGATTTAACTTCATAAACCCACCAAATAAATACGACCAGGGGATATGCACGATATGAATCTAAATTCCTTTCCTGCTGATCATTAAAAGTAGCGCTTGAATATTAAAACTAAACATATGACAAAGTTTGAGTACATAAGTCATGCGTTGCATGACCTAAATTGGAAATTAGTAACTAGGAATTGTAATTCCAACTGGTGAAAGGTTTGAGACTCCATATTTCGGTAACTAAGTGAGGACAGGATTTTTTTATGGCATGCCTACCTTCATAGCCACCTTTCATCCAAGCTTAATTCCTTGCGGTCAGCATAACTTACAACTCCACCTCACACACACCATTCTCACTTGGAAACTATAAAACAAAACATCAATAAACACTAGTCCGCTTAAACCCCCTAATAACAATAATTGGTCATAATCATATGGCCTCTCTCATTTATAATCCATTAACACACCCTTATTCTACCCATCATCACTATCTATCCTTCATACATAACTTAACTTAGTTCAAAACTCTCTAAGCCTCAACTTAACTTTCCCTTGAAATCTCAGGAGCATCTAAGTTAACAACACTTATCCGCTAAGTATCATCATCCATAACTTATACTTATCTTGTGCAACACACCATCAATAACGCTTTTCATACCTTAAGCAAACCATTATTTACATCCACTAATAACTCCTTCTCTTTTTTCCATGAGCTGATACACAAAAATAATACCACTTCATCACTAAATCGATCCCATGCAAAAGGCTCAGCTATACATACTTTCAATAAATCACACTTTCCAACTTTTCTTGCTACAACACTTCTAAACAAATTCTAACCAGCATGAAGAAACAAAATATACATAGAGTCTCTAGTGAATCAAAATAGGCCTCACCCGGCTACACTAGTCTTTGATTTGCATTTTGAAAAAGAATTTGAGATGGATAACAAAGAAATTATGCTACTGAATCAAAAGAGCCCTACACGGCTTCACTAGACTTTCAATTCCAAAATCATAAAGATATCAAGGTTACAAGAGATAGAAACTCGCCATACAATATTTGATAATCTAAGAATACACATCTTACTCTGTCTTAACTAAAAGAATCATAAGGGAGAGGGCATAACGTTGAACTTAGAAAACTTGTAACACATTAGTAAGCTCTTCTCAGGCCACTTTGTGAGACTTCTGAAATTTCTCTCTTGTAAGTCTGAAAGCATTATCAGAGGGAGAAAATTGGAACTCGTTGATCATGTTACCTCTGGAATAGTACATAGATAAGAAAATATATATTATTAATATGGTTTCTGAGAAGGAAATCTAGAAGAACAACTGACTTGGGATTATCGCACAATTTATAAGCAAAACATGATAAGGCACTAATAGGGTACTTTCTAGCACATATTCAACTTCATAACTATCTGTGGGAACTGTTTAAGAAAGTACTATCTATAAAGAATTGAGTTTGACTGTCTGTAATACCTTGAAAGTAAGGCGAGGATGCCCCGAATAGGGTAAGATGAGGATCCGTATAAATTTCTCAACGAACCTTTCTATAGCACGATCTAAGACTTGAAAGAATGGAGACCTTTCCTAAATGTCTTGTAGCCTCTCGAAGAAAAGTACAAACGTCTTCATACTGTTCTACAAGACTCTACTAGACAAGGCTTTATAGACACCCTATGATACTTGAACTCTGTGCTCTGATACCAAGTTTGTAACGCCTCAAAATTTGGGTCTCAAGACATCATACGGTTCTTGGGGGTGCAATTGACCCCAAGCTAACCCTCCTACTTGCATAACTCATAAACAAATGGATAAAATGCTTAAATCTATATAAAGTTAGAGAAAATATAGAACTTCTCAGGAAAAATATAGAACTTCTCTAAACTTGATCAATATAAACATGAACTTTACAAGATTACAACTTTACTTTTACAAATGAAACTGAAACTGAATACATCAACTTCTATTGACTGTTTATGAAGCTTCTACTGGTACTGACTTCAGATAGATGGGTCATGACTCCTAACTACTCTATCTCAATACGACTAAAGTAATAAAAATACAACACTTCTCGAACTGTATAACTGACTCATGCCCTCAAAACAAAAGGACTCATCACCTGCTAATTGAAAGTTGTGAACTGACTGAATCCAGTATCTATGCTATAACATGTACCTACATTATAAGGCACTGTAGAATATATAAATATATGGGGGTCAGTACTTTAAGGAATGTACTGAGTATGTGGAGGTGCAATGCAACATTATAAATAATATCATAAATGATTACGAAAATCATGCATGCTGACGATAACAACTTTCTTCGCTTGAATTAACTGAAATATATTCCTTGTAAATTATCAATAGTAATACAAGCATTATAAATCTCATAAATCATTATACTTAAATCAAACTCTTTAAATCATGACTTAGAGTGACTCGTTAACTAATGAAACTTGAACTCTTATGGACTTGGGAGTTTCTTATAACCGACATAACTACACCATGTGAGTCGCATGGAGTACAACATTTTTACCTCCTAAGGAGAGAACCCCACATTGGCAGGGGTGTCGTACTCTTGCCAAGGAGTACAACCTCAATTTCTCAATCACAATCCCATACTCGGCCTCTGGCCCACAATCATCAATATTAATCCTATGGTGGCACGTAGTTTTGGAGAAATACCACATTTCCCGCTTGGTTCTAAACACTCCTCCCAAACTCAGCTCAGAACTTATTAGGAACCACCTTAATCAATATCAATTCGTGGGTCCATTATAAAGACCAAAATGTAAATATATATCTTATCGGTAAATCATATACAACTGTGGATTCCTAACTTGACTCAAAATCAAATGATCTTTCTCAACATCAAGATGTATCAATTCGTTTATTCATGGTAACATCAATAACTTTGAGAAAATATCAAAACTCATTATAACAACTCAATGTTATGAATCAATATACTCGATAATCTAATTTTTCATAAGGAAGCTTAAAGCTTGACACATGTCTTGGAAGCACTTGAAATACCAACTCATGGTAGAACATGAAATTCACAATATTAAATATCAAGTCATAATTTGGCAATTGTAAAATAATCATGTATCAAAAACTTCAAGAAAACATCATAGAACTCATTCTTGAATCTCAAGCTCAAATATCAATATATATATATTCAATAATAAAAATTCTCGTAGAAAAGCTTAAATCATGACTCTTATCTCAAATCATTAGGAAATTATCAACTCATAATAATAATATTCAACTCATGGTATAAGTTCTCAATTTAAGAAATAAAATGATGAAATAGTCATGTGTATAGATCTTGAATAGCTCAAATATCATAAATCATTAATAAAGTAATTTGGGTGTAAACCCACTTTGCAAAATCATGGATTTCAATAGTAGAAATTAAATCCTTGGGCACAAGAACGCAAGAAGTGTTCTTGTTCAAACGCCACATACCATGATTATGGATTTGAATGAAGAAAATCATTATAGAATCCTTTCCACTTCTTGAGTTAGGGTTCTTGATGCTTTTGACTTGGGTACCTTGAATCTTGAACCAATTTATAAAATCGAGGGTTGGATTCTTGATGTTCTTGGGAAATTTGGATTGGATTTTTGAGAGACAAACCCTAGTATTCTTGATGAAATGGAAGAAGAATGAAGTTTTCTTATTTACTTGGATATTTATAGAGGGTCAAAATGGGTGGAAAAGATCAAAATACCCTTTTAAAAATGCCCATTAATTGATGAAAAAAATGGCTGACGACATCCGTGATAAGGCGTCAAACCCGTGATATGCCATCACGAAATGTCGTTACAAAAGGGTCAAATTTTTAATTTCTTTCCAAAGGTTGACGACGTCATTAGAAATGTTGTCAGAAAGTGACGACGTCATCAGAAATGGCATCAGAAATGTGACAGCCCATCAGAACCGTCGTCACCGTTTTCTAGCTTGACCATGTTGGAGTAAAATGGGCATAACTCTTTGCTCCGATATCGGATTTTTGCGAAATTGGTATCGTTGGAAAGATAATTTAATTATATATATGTTTATAGGTCATGATCTCAAAAATTCCAAGTATAATGAGATATATGCTTGTTTGAATTTGACCAAACCAATATCCTTTCCAAGAACTCAACCGTTAAGGAATGGTTTCACTCGCCCAATCGTTAGGACATCTTTAAGGCATTAATACACAACATCCTTGATTAGTAAATAACCAAAACACTATAATTTATTTCTCAACATCTTGAGTCATGGTTGCACTATTGGTTAGAGTCTCGGGGAATTACAAAATGACTCTAACTTCCTCATCGGGTGTCCGATTTAGGTGAATCTTATGTCGATGGAAAGATAATTCAATTCTCCACATGATCAAGATTAGAATTTAGGGAAATACAACATGAGATAAATAATAATCACTTTAGAAGTCATCCATATTCACTCAAAAGACGGTTTTAGGTTTAAGAAACGATCGGGGTATTACATGCGACTAGTTGTGGCAACATTAGTTGCTACCACACTTGTCCCACCATCAAGATTACCTTCTGTTGTCATTTTTGCTGTCACAAAAAGACAGTCAACTTTAGCATAAAATTATACTTATTACAAGTTCGTAGCAACTTATAAATACAACTTTTTTCTAAATTAACGATGAAGTTTTTATGTCTTCCAATCATTAACCGAATGACCTCTAAATTGTGATGAAGATTTTATTTCGTCAAATCACTTGTTAAGTTCAAATGGAGTAAAAATCTTAAAGTTTTAATCTCCAAAAACCAAACAATACATATTATAGATTATGCAAAAAAAACTTTAGTGAAAAGAAAATTTCACCAAACAAGATAAAAAAAATTTCAAAGTTATTTCCTTAAGATTGTAGTTTTGGGTACCCAATCTGTATTATGTAAAAAAAATTTCAACACAAGTTCAAGATTAAATCGAGAACACTTATGAAGTTTTTCAACACCTTCAACACATATTCAATATGAAATATCAAAGAAGTGTGTTATCTATATATTATTACTAAGAGAGGATAAAGCCCCCATAATAAGCCAAGTGTCATCCCAATAAATAGCCACTTCGCATGTTAAGACAAAAAATTATTTAGATTTAGTTAGTAGTTACAATTTTTAAATTAATTTGTGCATCTTTTGTGGGAGAATGTGGAGGTTATTTTAAGAGTTTTCACACTTATTTATTAATAGATATTTATTATTATTCTATTTTAAAATTTAAAATTGTGAAAGTTATCAAGTCAGTTTCACCTTCTCAACAAAAAAAAAATATAAATTTTAAAAATTGTCGAATACACCATATCTCTGTGTTCTAATAATGATTTGCAGCACTATCCCTCTAAATTGGTGGTTTCGTACTAATTTTCTCTAATTGACCTTTCAAATTTCTATATCTTTTCTAAATAACTTTTGTATTATAATAGAAACTGCACCTTTCAAAATCCATCCATCACAGATCAATTGACATTTTAATATTAAAATATCACAAATTATCATTCGTTTGAAGAAATTAGCAAGTGAGAAAAATCATGCCACAATTTATGAAGGTGAGTAATTTCTGTTTGTGTTAACTGTTTATTTTTTAATAGCTTTATCTTATTCATCTGTGAGGTTTATAAGCCCTTCTTTTGTGATAGAATGGCTGAGATGAATTGCTCTTCCTTTCGTCATTCTGCGGGTGGGTTTTCTAGTTCTGCTTTTTTTTTTTTCTTTTTATATGAATGATAAAGATGTGCAAATAAGGATGTTACTGAGGGACTTAATAGGATATAATTTAGCCAAAGAGGCTGTGGACTTTGCATTGAGTGGTCAATGGTATTGCCAAATTTTTGTTCAAAAAACCATCATCTCCGTAAAAATTTCAATTTCATTTTGTTTCTAAAATGATTTTGCTACAGTTAGTGTGTAACAAACTGTATGAGGCCAAAGATTTATTGAAAATCTTCATCTAGGGTCCGGCCTTGAAATACTTTATTTGTGGTAAATTTTTATCCATATTATTAATTTAAAGTGAAAGATAAAAATATATTCCTTATAAGTATGTTTTTTTGGATATTGATTAGTCCTGCTGAAAAGAGGAAGACATTAATGTTCCAAAAATAATGTAGAAGATTGGCTAATGTTAATTGTTCGGCTTTTGTAAAGATTTTATCTTAGGTCTTCATTGAACCTTCACTTGATCAAGAAAAAAGATTCATATGCAACTTCTTGGGATAACACAAATAACCCTTTTCAAACATCTTTTTAGAACATATTTTTCATAGGATTACAAATACTCTTTCGCTTCTCTTGGCAGTTGTCGATTAGTTTATATTAATTTACATAAAATATTAAGTATGAAAATCGAGGTTCCTTTCTCGGTATCATCAAAATTCAATACATCTGTGAAAAATTGTCATCACAAGATTGGCTAAGTTCATAATTTTGATCTCAATTGTGTTATATTTCTCCATATTTTCATATCCCTTCTTCTTGGATAAAAAAATTCATTATTCCTCTTCTAATTTATCTCTTTTTGCTACAGTGTAGTGTATTTATAGGATTTTTCGAGTACACGACAAATCAAATATGGCATGATTGCATAAAATTATCTAAGTTTTTCATCTAAGATTTATGAGTTGTTTAATTTTTACAGTGCAGTTTTATATACTTAAAATTTTAATTTGAATTTATTTGTACTTTGTTTGATCATCTGGGAATATGACAACGTTACATGATTAACTTGAATTTCAGTTACAAATCAAAAGTCTAGCGTAAAACTAAACTCATGTTTGAAATATTTTCTTACTTGATAATAACTCTAGAATTTAATTTTGCCAACAAAGGTAATATATATGGATGTCTCGATCTAGACCTCACTAAGACTATAATTTTCAATATATTCTACTCAATATAGTTTGACAACAGTCAAATTTAAAGTCCGTTGTAAAAAAAAGTTTGTACAGAAGATATTACAAAATTAGAAGATGCAAAGAAATAGGACTAATAGGTAATTATGAGGTGCGTCATGAAGGAAACATTATTGTTGATACCAGAAATCACGATAATTCTCTTGGGGATTTGAACTTTATGTTTGTTTCTTTCATTCGGAATGTGATGGACACTTGATGTAGTGACTATTATTTCTTGGTAATGGACATGTTTAATAGTTCTTGCCAACCTTGCTCGTACAAATTGTTTGCCTTTTTATTTTTTCAGATAAAAGTGATAATTTCTCTTTATTAAGGTTCGTTTTTAAAAAAAAGTATATGAGCTTCTATTACCCCTTGGTTCATGTATGTTGCTAATGTGCAACTGAAAGGAAGAGACGTTTGAATAATTTGTGGCAATCCAAAAAAGGCGTTGCCTTCTGTTTTAATGTATGAGAAAAGTAAGAATGAGATAAGTGTGATGCATGTCCATATTGCTTAAATAATGATCTATAGTTTTCTCACTTATCATTGTATGTTGTATATTCTATATTTGATTCCTGTGGATATTTTTAAATTTGCTACGACATTTGTGGAAGGTTTAATTCAGGATGCCTACACATGTTTGCAGCATAGGGATTGAAGAATTTTTTTATTGTGTTACTTCTTAAGTATGTATTTTCTCATTATCAGGTATTACTGTGAACAAATTTGTTTCTATTTGGAGTAATATAATCTCTTAATTTGCTGGTGACTATAATTGGGGGAACCACGATTATCACTAAGTGATTTTAAAATATGAGTAACTTTGTGCATGAACTAGCAGAAGGAGGTTCGATGTCTACTAGATATACATAAAAAAAAATCAACTATGAATACATATTAATAATATTTTGTCGAGTGTGTTCGCATGAGTCCACTGGCTTATTGTATTTCTTCTAATTCTAATTGTTATGGATATTTTGTGCAAATGTGTATAACTGATTTCAGTGGAAGCTTTTACCTTCATGAGAGTGTATATTATATTTTAGTAAATATAAACTTTTATGTGTCTTTTTTTCTTATGCAGTAAGTAGTAGTTCACATTAGAGCTAGCTAACTGATGATGACAAAATTACCATGCCGAGTGTAAGTTTTTCAAGAAGCTTTTCATATGTTGTTCAGTCAAAGTTTAAATTGGAGATAAACGTTAGTAACAAATGAACAGGTTAGCCATGGAAGGCACCTTTCACCGCCCTAGCAAGACTTGTATCCGTATAGTCTTGCTTTGAAGTATAGTTAGCTCAACAACAAACTTTGCTTGGATTACCTTCAGTAGATATTGCTCAAATAATCTTCACTAGTCATTTTTATTGCAGCCAAGTGATCATCAAAAATATTAAAGAACTACAGTACATCAATCTTCCTTGGAAAATACTTTTGGAAAGTAGGTAACTGAAATTCAAGTAAAGGGAGAGATAATCAATATGATATGAAGGAAGAAAATTTGAGTAAAGAAATAAATTTGAATGGATGCACCATAAGCTCATTAAAAAAGTTTCAATAATATTATTCCTGTTATTCCTTTTAATCCTACTTTTTCTTTTCAATTTTATAATGTAAATATTTATTATATTTCGCTATTTT
Source organism: Capsicum baccatum var. pendulum (assembly GCA_030864225.1). Classification (NCBI taxonomy): domain Eukaryota; kingdom Viridiplantae; phylum Streptophyta; class Magnoliopsida; order Solanales; family Solanaceae; genus Capsicum; species Capsicum baccatum. Next base: position 44,741,178 of record CM061550.1, read on the forward strand.
TTAGTCTATGTATCATTTCTCGGATTGTTGTAAAATATCTAAAGGAATCATTTTTTAGTAGGTCGTGAAAAATCAAAGCTTCTTCTCAATAGTGCAAAATTGAAACTCATTTTGTTAGTTAGTATAATTTACTTTGTCATCATGTTAGTTAGTATAAGTCTATGTTAATTAGTGTAAAGTTGATATTTCTCTAATGCTCTGACTTTATTTTTCACTCATCTTTTAAAACAACCAAGCTTATAATGTCTTTTAATTTGATTTTCTAATTTATATTTGCAGGAAAAGAATAGTTTGGTACTTTCATTTTCACGGGTCTCTATCATATTTTTTTGATACTACAAAAGACAAAGGAAGATGATTTTAGATGAATGACATGTACTTACATTAATTTTTTTAGACACATTGAGTTTTAAAACTTTTAGCTTGAAACGAAGAGCTTCTGCTAAGGTTATATATGATAAGATATGATCACACCCAATTATTTCCATCTTAAACTGGGTGACGATTAAGAGTGTGTTGGGATGTGCTTACTACTTATGGTATATTTTTATTGTTTTGATTTAAATATAAGTGCTTTATGTACTACATAAGTGCATAAAATGTATTTTAGCTTATAAACACCTTATATAATTTAATCTAGATAGCTTAACCATACAAGCTGCTTTAGTTCAACATGATTATAGAATAAGCAATTTTAATGACAAAGTTGCTAACAAGCAGCATAGTAACTGATATGTTTAGCTGATTGAATATAAAGAAAAAACATAGTACAAGAAAGATAATGTGCTTTCTGCCAAGAAATGTCATTTTAATTATCCTTTCAAAGATAAATTTATTTGATCTGTTGTTATTCACAACTCTTTTATATGCAGGAGTTTTCAAAGCATACAATTTGTCAATTATATTATCATATTCTAGAATTATCATCCTTAAAAGACATTTTCATTTTAACGTTCTAATAACTTTTGTCTGTCACGAGAATGAAAATACATATATTATTTTCTTAGATTTACACTTATATAGGATAAGTGATCCTTTGAAAGCCAGGTATAATTTCTAATGATTGTTTTTAATAATGACTGCGCATAGCACGAGTACAAATACTAGTTCTATTTAAAGATAAAAGATGAAGTAGAATAAGTCAAGTCCTCCGAATTTACGGAGTGTTCTTAAGGAAATAGTTCTCCTCAAGTACCCAAAGTTGAGGAATTTTCCTCTCAAGATAAAATGGATTCACAACCAGAATGTAGTGGTACCTTAAACTTTCTGATTTTCTTCGAACTCACTCAAAGAGAGATGATCACATGGAGTTTTTAGAAGCAAGAGAAATGTTTTTTAATACAGAAATTTTTATCTTAAATCTGTGGAACAAATGCAGGTTTATATAGCCATGAAGTGCCACTTCGGAAAGAAGTCAATGGTTCATCAGAAAGGTGTATCATTTCGGAATACTCATGTCTATCCATTCGAAACATGTCTTTTCTGAACAGTCACAACTGACAAAAGCGCACCCCTTTTCTAAAATAGTGTGTCTTTTTCTCGAAGGGTTGTGTCCCACCATTTTCCATTCACACCAATTAAAGCCAACACTTACCTCTACAATTTCATCAAACTCTCTAATTCTCTCAAGAAGTAGAATTATTCTACAGCCATCTTGGGATATGTTCTAACTTTTGTATAGCATCGTAGACAAGCCTTTTGTAAGAAAATATGTACTTCAATGCAGCTAAATTAAACCCCTCCTGATCCCTGTTTAGTAAAAAATATTCATTAGTCATTTCATGTTGATTAAATATACCTTTTAAGAAAACCGCATTTACCATAAACAAGACCTTAAAGCTTATACCTTCATGGTCTTGGAAGCGTAAGAAAGGTTCTAACATGACCACCCTTAGTCGGAGTCTCTTGATGTTAGTTCTACCATGGGATCCCTGTTTTCTTTTAAATAATTCTTAGCCTTCTCAAAGATAGGACAATTGCGAGGTTGAATTGATATTCGGTAGTTATTACAGCTATAATTGGCTCCACTACATGTAATGTTTGTGGTACTAATCCATTAATCATCATAGTCTAAGGAGTCTAATGCAACAAATTCTTCAACATCATCATCAACAGTTTTATAGAAAACAATTTATAGGCATTACAGTGCAAACAACATATCAAATGAAAATGGAAATTTGAGTTAAGGAACTACCATATTTAAATATGTTGTTTGCACAGTAATTGCTACTGATTTAAAATTAATGGTGCATTTTTTAGTTTAACATTGCACACACAAACTTTTGAATGCTTTAACCACATTGATTGTTGTCATCTATGCATTGTCATAACTTTGGCTCTTCCACATAGGGAGATAGATAAAAATTGACAATTTATCGAAGTCTCAATTGTTTTAAATGTAACTTCTTTCTACGTTCAGTTAAAGTTCAGCATTTGTTGTTGTGTTGAGGTTCTTTATAGCAATCCAATAATAGATGAGGACTGAAGGATACAGTTGAAGGTCCTCCATCGTCTTGCTAATCTCTTTTGTTCTCATTTAAGTGCTCTTACATGATAACTAATAATTTAGGTATTGCATACTTATCACAATTCGGAAGTTTTGTATGAGAGGATAGCAAATCTGTTCGATTTAGGTAATAATTGTACTGAGGAATTCATGTTGGAATTTAATCAATTGATTTGGGAAGGAAAAGTTGGAGGTTCCACATCATTCAAAGAAATCCATGGAAGCGTGAACTACAAATATCATATTTGGTTTTAGTTTTTGAGTCATCAGCTTCTGTTGGTAAAGTACTAGCCTATAAATATCGAGGTAGTTTGTATTTGGGTACATGTTCTTTTGAAGCAGGTTAGTTGGAGTCTCTTAACCAAGCTTAAATGTCTTGAAGTTGGAACCAACATAATTGAATATGACAGTTTAACAAATTACCAGTTTTTGTTTGATACGAGAGAAAACTACGGAAGCTATCACAGACACGAAGACCAAAGAAACTATAAAATTGAAAAACTGAAAGTAAAAGGATAAAAAGGACAGATGATAGAAAGATGGATAGATTGATATAATGAAAGAAATTGAAAGAAAGGAAAGGTTATATTAAACCCTTAATACTTAATCAACTAATCCAAACAAAGAACCTAATCTCTTATATTGATTGCATGGAAATTGTACCATCTTTACAACCACCGTTTATAAAAATATGTCAAAAAAAGCTTTTCCAAGATCTCAATCACTCTCTAGAGTTTTCATACATTCATCATCAATAACAAGTTGACTAAATAAAACTAGCTACCAAGTATTCATAGTTTGACAAAATATTACATAATTAGGCCCAAAAGTGACCCAAATGCAAGAAAATACCCACTAGGTGCTGTTTCGATTCACTCTTAAAATTCTAGAGCACATAAAAGGAGGATCCAAAGATCCTTGGGCGCATGAACCTTCCAAAGGGTCTTTCTAGCCATAGTTTGCACTACTTTGACCTCATCAAAGTCCTTTGACCCTCCTTAATTGTAATCTTCATCCATGTGGCATCTTTTAATAGCATTAAGAAGTCATCAAACACCTCGAGTATAGTTCATATTTCATCCATAGGTCCGGAGGTAATTTGTCTTGTATTGTCCTCTCCTTCCTAAAAAGGATTCGACCTTGAATCCAAAACTTGCAAACCAAAGAAAGAAAAAACAAATACAACATCCTCATGACATAAGGGTTAGGGTTAGCACAAATAATCACAGCATCATGCCAAGGTTGCATACATTTAAGATATAACCAAGGATCTTTTATGGTAAATATTAGAAACTTATTGAAAAATACACAAAGGAGTTGGGTGTGATAATAACCAAGAGGTAAGGAAACCACAAAGGTCATAATGGCATCACTAAACCCAAAAGGTAAGGCTACCTTCACCTTAGGAGCCATAAGACACAATTGCTTCATCACCTCTTTAAGATACAACATCAAGAGTGGTGCCTCAATTGGTTTTAATCCACAAAACCCATATAGCATAATTATTCAAACAAGTGGACCATCCATCAAGTTTTCTACCTCTACATAAAGTAAGTCCAAGACTAGAATGGATATCATCATAAGCAAAGAGGTAGTATAGAAAGGAATCAAGTGCTAAAACATTATCCATGTTTTTATTATGAACAAGACGGGCATTTAGCTAAAATTATATAGCACATAATCCACATAAGGATGAAATCAAAATATTTAAGCACATATGACTTTTTCCTGTCAAACAACTTTCCTTAAGAAAGGGGTCACCAATTGAAAGCATTTCATAAAGAAGGGTATCATAAGCATGGAATCCATCCAAAGTGTTCTCAAGAGGAAACTCTCTCCTTTACCTAGAAATAGTGAAACCTTTGTTAAGATTGGAAACACACAATATTGAATTATCTTGGATCTTTTCTTTACTTTTCTTTTGCAATGAATGCTTAACTTTGTTGGAAATTCCTCCCATGCACAACTTGGGTCTATCAAGTAGGTTGTAAATCCCCATGAAAGACTTTCAATCATAGGGAATAATTCCAGCATCCTCATTTAAACTTTTCTTGCCAACTAGACAAATTTGTCAAGTTAGGTGTATGAAAATCACCATAGTTAAATTTTTTGTCGTGGTCAAATGGATAGAGGGCTATAGACATGGATCTAGAAAACACGTCTTTCCCCCAAACACATCACCAAAATCAAAAGATATACTCTTCATACTAGCATAAGCATCATCTAAAGCAAATGAAGAGTAGAGAAAGGTATCACTTAAGTAAACTTCAACCAATGTGTCCTCACGTATATACCCATTATTAGATTCAAGATCGTTACCATGAGTATTCTCAATAATAGGAGCACACAAGGTAGAATAAGAAATGGTTTCCAAACAACTAATACTTTCTCTTTCAAGGGCAGAATCTTTAAGTAGACACATACCACCACTAACATCAAAGGAATTATTACTCAAGTCATAAAAAGAATCAAACAATTCATCCTCATAATTATCAAACAAGGGTGGGGTGTCATTCAAAAGATCACAACCACAAGCATTTTCAAAGGAATAATCACTAATTGGGTTTCTTAAATATTCAAGAAAATCAAAGTTATCATCACCCAATTGATTATTCTATTTAAAATTCTCATATTCCTTTCCTTAAGAGTACTCTCATCTTCAAGGAAGAGATTTTCATATGTAGGAGGAATGTAGTCACACCATAGTAGGTTGTCATATAGGCCATACCCCTCAACACGAGCTACACAATTAATATTATTCACACCACTAGGTTCATTAGGAGTTATTGTACCATCTTTGAACATGATATTTTATTTAAAGAGAGAAGTATCAGTCCATGAAGAAGGATTAGAAATTGTAAGTTCCCTCTCAATAAAACAACAATCATGTTCTGAAGAAGTTTCGAACACAAAATCATCCCTATGAGCATGACAAATAATAGGATATTCACTAGAGAACATGCTCAAAGGGTCAGTCCTATTTACTTGACCAAAATTTTAAACATCATCACTTACTTGAGGTTCATTAAACATATCACAATCATCCTCAAGTGGTGTATTAGTTTCACCCATATGTTGGTCAACACAGTTTTCACAAGATAATGTACCATCATTCATCACATTGGCTTGAACAATAAGTGGAATCAAAATGATCTTCTTAGAATATAAAATGAGGTCATCAATAGTATAAACTAGTGTTCCACACTCTCAGTGGGTACACAATAAACAAGAGGCAAAGAATCATGAGACTCACATATAGATAAGCTACTACTCACACGTAATGTGCTACTAGCCTAAAAATCATCATTAACATATACAAAAGTTTAAGTGTTATCTATTTTACATTAAAGTTTATGACAATATTCTTCTTTTCCTTGGTGTGAAATTCCTTCACAAAACTTTGAAGCATCTAAGAGTGCCCTCGTCAAATCTTCAAAGGGAATCTTATCTTTTAGTTCTTGTCCTCTTCCACTTACCATGTTGGTACCTATCCATCTGTCCTTGTTGAAAGAAGGAAAAACAATGTTAGCTCAGTTTGGTGGCAACGTCCTCATTTAACTTCTCACAACCTCTTTTTTTTTCTATCTTAGGTTGCCACCATGCACTCCTTTACTCCTCTCAATATTTTATCTCTCAATTTTCTTAGGATAAGAGTAAGTGCTCATATCTATTTGAGATTTGGGAAGAATGAATGGAAAAATATAATTTTCTTATTGGTCTGTTACAATATTAGGTACATTTTGAACATTATATTGTGAAAACCAATTGGAACCCATGCATAAATTTCCATGTTCTAAGGAAAAGATGTCACACCAAACCTCCTTATAGTGCCCATATCGGTTGGTGTAAATCTTCAATCTCTCAAAAATCCTATACCCATCCAATAAGTATGGAACAAGTAAAGGCTCTCTAGGTATCCCTAGATGGTCAACCATGGGTGGAATGATGTAGTTTTTGTAGCACCAATCATCTCGCATAAGGAGTCATCCCGAAACCCCATAAATATTTACCTTTCTATAGTGAGCATTTCATCTTGTATAAATATTATAAAGAATGGTATACCCCATTAGTACATTGGTACTCCCCATGAGTTATTTTAAGGCACTCCATATTCGGTCGATCTTTCTTATTGATTCGCACCACAACTGTGTCGGACCGTAAATATGTTTAAAGGCACACGTACCTTTTTTAACTTCGCTTATATCATAATACATAAAGATCCTTTCATGCTCCTATTCCAAATCAAGATATTATTTGGGACCCAACTCTCTTATAAAGATGGAAAGAGTAGGAAGGTCTTGTGTAATGCCTCGAAATCGGGTCTTGAGACGTCACACGATGCTTAGGATCACAAGTGACCCTAAGCTAACCCTTCTACTGGCATAACTCATAAGCAACTAAACAAAGAGTATATATCTATACAAATAAGCAGAAAATAACTCTTTTCTGAATATGATAGATACAAAACTAAATTTACAAGATTACAACTCTGCTTTTACAACCAAAACTGAAACGGAATACATAAACTTCTACTGACTGTCTATGAAGCCTCTACTAGTACTGACTGTAGGTAGCTGGGTCAAAATTATGCATGCTGATATAAATGACTCACTTAACTCGGATTAAATCATCGAAATCATGGATGAATAGTACATCTAAATTAAAACAAGTGAGTCATTACAAAAAGTTCTCAATTCATTTCTTCCTTGGTTTCAAACATATATAGTAATCAAGTTTCAAAACAATTCTCTTTAGAATATATAGTCTTTAAATCTTTCTAAAACTATGACTTTCTCAAACTCAATCTTTTAAGCAATTATATTTTCATCTCAGATAGAAGAATACACACACCCACTGGGAGTCTCTTATAACCGACATAAACCATATGAGCTACATGGAGTCCAACGTTCTACCCACGTTAGGGAGAGTCGTCCTGTTCCATGCCATCTGAGTAGGACCTTAAATCATCAATCCAAACACTAGTGATCACTATATAAATCAGCCTCAGGCTCACATCCTACGGGGGCACATAGTTCTAGAGAAGTACCAAAACAACTATACCTCCCGCTCGATTCTAATGAATACTCTCGGACTTAGCTCAGATCTTTTAAAAAGAAAATCCACTAATAAACAGTTCAACAATTCACAACGGGAAACATCTTGCTACCCTTTTCATAATAATCAATAAAAGTGGATTTTTTTTCTTATCTCAGGTTCAAAAGCAGCCCTTTTTACAATCGAAAGATCAAAGATTCTTCATCAACTCAAATCATTCAAACTCAAGGTATTTATAACGTATGATTTCTCAAAAACAATAATCTCAAATAGAGTTCAAAACTCATGTCTCAATATCACATTAAAACTTATCAAGATTCAAGATTTACATCATAAACATATATAAATCCCTTCAAAATCTGGAAAATTTAGTTATAAGGCACAAAATATCATCATTCTCATATAATTCCGCTTCTAAAATATCAAAAATATCATACTCTAATGATAATCAATATAGGATATAAGTTCATGCTTTAAAATCATAGTAAAACATACGAAATCCATAACTTCGTAAAAGAAAGTACTTTTTGGTACAAGAACGAAAGAGTGTTCTTGTTGAAAAATTCCACATACCTTAAACTTAAAGCTTTGAATGACTTTCCGAATGACATAATGTTATTCATGAACTTTTGGGTGTCCCTCATAGCCTTCGTAATGGGGATTCCGAATATATAAAAATAATAGAATTCTCACGGTTGAATCTCTAGCTATTGGGGTTTTTATGTTGAAACCCTAAAGGTTGTTCTTGGTGATTTTGAGAGAAAGTAAAGTTATTTTGATGTTGTGGGAGTTTAATCCCATGTTATAGACATATATAGGGGTATTTTTGGCACTTGGAAGTGAGGTATGCGGAGCACAAGCCATGGCAGACCTTAAGTTGTGCGTCCCACACCTTATGGTAGACATTTAAGTGTACCTCGCACTCCCAATGGCACATATTTGATTGGGCGATGCAATTGCCCATCGCACACCGTTACTGCCTCTCACAAAAATGGGCATACCTCTTCGCTTGGGTATCAGATTTTTGCAAAATTTGTATCGTTGGAAAGCTAATTGAATTATCTACAATTTTATAGGTCTTAAGATGAAAAATTTCATGTATATTAAGATATGTTCACGTTTGAAGTTGACCCTTGTAGAATCGAATGTCAAACTTTTGATGAATCAATTGGTCTTAGCTCAACCTTGTTCTAGGTCATCGCTATAAATATTTTCCACCTCTAAAATACTCCATCGACAATGATAATGATCATGCAACTTGTATTCACATGAGAATCACTTGGATTAGAGCTTAGACGCACAGGAACAACGATTAGAATTCTAGCATGAAAATATGGGGTATTACATTATCTCCCCCTTGGTAACATTCGTCCTCGAATGTGGATAATTAACCTGAAACACAGAGGAATGTTAGTCTTCAAGCTATCATGTGTAACTGATAGAACTGAATAACTTGATCTCAAGAATAATGAGCTACTGAATTGGTCTGCAAGTGCATGAATCCTCAAGAAAAATAACAATATGGTTAAAATAGAAACGAGAGTGTCAACTTATGAGTAACCATTACTTTACACTGGATCTGATCTCATGAGAAATGATGAGAGGTGTATGACATGAAAACTCAGGGTGTTACAACATCCCACTCTTGGGATCGTTCATCCCCGAATGATAATAATTTGATGAAAATACTAGGAATAGACTGTGATACTACATAGGATATTTACGAACTGAATCATGACTTATTATTTGATACTGAAATTGATGCATGAACTGAGATGAATTCATAATTTAATTGGACACAAATACATTCCCTCTTGGAATGTACATATGTATAAGACTGCGGATAGTAAGACTTGATGGAAAATTAAGAATCTATATGAGCTTATCTCCTTGCTTGCTAAACTAGATTATAGGCTATATGGACTGGATCATACTGACTACCCATACTCAAATGAAGTATTTCTTTAGCACTTTTCTACGAAATTCTATTGACATTACGGAGCAAAGAATTTCGGGCATGCTTTGAACAAGACATTTTACTAAGGAATTACAACATTGATATAACTCTATAGCATGGAATATAATTATATAACTCATAAACTAGGATAGGATTGCTAGACCGTAGGCAACGCAACTTATTACTTTCAAACTTAGAATCACTTCTCAAATGCTCTCTCAACTATACTATTCCCCTTAAATACCATACTCATTTGATTCAACTTATAATTCTCGTATTGACACTGCGAAATCTTTCTACTAAGGTCTAAACTAAACTAAGTTCTCTCACCATGATCAAGCCTAACACTAAATCACAAGATACAACATGCCAAACCACAAATATAGTCTAAACCACAAGGTTCAATATTTTATATCTTCTTAGAGCTCACACCCTAAGAATAACATGCCTTACCTCTTCAATTACTAATTTAAAAATCTTGATATGGATTCACTAGTGCATATTGCATTCATCATCTTACACCCAACATGACATTCAAGCCTATCATTAAAAATTACATATAACTTTAAGGCAAATACCCCTAAAGGCATAGTTCGCATATTCTCTAAACCTTTATCTACAATAATTTTCTTGCACTATTCTTAAAAACATAAACACAATTTCTAACTAACCATGACATGTATCAAAGACTTGGCCTCAATCTTAATTCACACTTTAGCCTTAGATAGAAAAGCATAAATAATCTTTATTAATGAGGGTCATCAACTCTCTCGCATCTAAACCATTGCTTATACAGTATCATCACCACTATCTTAACATAGGAAGAGGTCACTGAAGGCCTAACACATATGAACAAGAAACAAGAAAACTACAATACATAACATTAACACTTATCTAAGGCCTGAGGAATAAAATAACAAAGACATGGATTCATTAAAGAAATCTCAGCTGAGGACATGCATGATATAATGCGAACTTCACTAGTATCATGAGTTTAAAAACTGGTCATACACTAAAATATGAGTTTATACTTATCATGAGCTATTCAACATAAGACTAGAGTTCATAGATTCATAAGAGATAACTTGAATCACAGAGTGAAGCTGCTATATGCTTGCTAGAAGCTGAGAATGGGCTTGGGCACACATGATAGGTATAAGCATAGGCCTGCGGCATGGATTGATCAAGCAAGTGATGGATTTGGTGTTGTAATGATTGAAATCCAAGGAATACTCTAGAGTAAGAAGGAATCACTATCTCATCATAACTCATTATTGACATGTATCACAATCTAATTCTCAAAACTCGGTTTGGTTCTTCAGTAACCATCTCCCCCTTAGGTCAAAGCTGGTATTCTATGTATGATGTTCTACTCCATATCCTAGAGATTAAGCCATAATTTCATCATTGTATTATCTACATGTAAATGCTAAACTCATAAGAATAAACTAATTTCGTGCTTACCAACTTCATTCTTGAACAACCCATCCATATGCCATTCTTAACTTTCTAGCTTCAATAATCATCATCAAATACTTACACTCTCATTTGCAACCATACCTACATCTCTAATCACATAATCATAACCTACCAAGATCACACATCTATTTTATATATTCTTTATTCCAAACCATGATAATAATAATCATACTTAAAAGGATCAACATCTTCAATCATAATTCCTTAACCTAGCTTTCACAAACATCATAAATTATCTAACTAGTCTTTCTCCACCTAGCAACTCAACGTTACTACTAACCACACAATATGCAATAATACTAAAAAAATAATGTAGCCCTATCGCACCTTGGGCACACCTCTACATCATACTTAATTACGAACGCATGATGTTACCCTCTTCAGGCCTACTAGATCACCTCCATATAACTAGCATCAACAACCGAACCATCAACTGTTCAACCTTAATGTCTAGAGCTAAACATGTTTCACAACCCAATCTCACACACAATTCTCACTTAAAACTATTGAACACAACATTCGGAAATAATAGTACACTATAACCCCATAAAACTACAATTGATTATAATCATAAGGCCTATCTTATGCACAATCCATTAACACATCCTACTTCTACACATCATCACTATTTACCCATCTATACACCTAAACTTCTTTTATAGCTCTTTAAGTTTCAACTAAACTACCTCTTTCCACCTCAACAAAGCATAAATTAACAACACTCATCCACCAAGGACTTTCACCAATAACCTATACTTTTATATCACCACAAACACCATCAACAACTCTTTCTATATTTCAAGCAAACAACAATCCACCTTAACTAATAATATCCTTCTCTAACTTTACTAAACTAAAAAACAAGGGTATATCACTTTATTACTAACTCGATCATATGCAAAAAAACGATTCGGCTATACATACACTCAATAAATTAGCCTTATCACCTTTGTTGTCACTACAGTTCTAAACCCAAACTTCCAACCAACACAAGAACAACAAGATAAACAACAAGTTTCTAGTGAATCGAAATAGGCCTCACACGGCTTCACTAGACTTTGATTGTTTACAAACATAATGATAACAAGATTACTTAATATAAGAGATAGAAACTTGACACACAACATTCAATGATCTAAGAATACACCTTACTCTATCTTAATTGAATAACTTATAAGAACGAGGGCATAACTTTAAATTTGAGGGACTTATAACATACTAAAAGGCTCCTCTCAAGCCGCTTTGTAACTTTTGAAACTTTCGCTAGCAAATATAAGAGCATTATCTGGAGAGGAACTGAAACTTGTTGATCATGCTGTCTCAAGAATAATACATCAATAAGGAAGTATAGATTTTCATTATGGATTTTGAGGAGAAATTTGAAAGCATATCTAACTCGGGCTTAGTGCATGATTTCTACAGGCCTGATAAAGCACTTCAATTTTCAGAACTCAAAAGTACTGAAAGGATACTTTTGTAGATCTCTTACAATTTCATAACTATGTATGGAGAATTAAGGTTAACTATTTCTGATACCTTAGAAATAAGGCATAGATGGCCTGACTAGAGTAGGATGAGAATCTGTATAAGTTTCTTGAAGAACCTTTCTATAGCACGATTTAAGATTTGGAAGCATGGAGACATTTCCTAAATGTCCTGTAGCCTCTCAAAGAAAAGTACAGACGTCTCCATATGGTTTTGCAAAACTCTAGGACACTTGAACTCCATGCTCTGATACCAAGTTTGTAATGCCCCAAAATTAGGTTTCGAGATGTCACACGGTGCTTAGGATCACAAGTGACTCCAAGCTATCCCTTCTACTGGTATAACTCATAAGCAACTGAACAAAAAGTGTAAATCTATACAAATATGTGGAAAATAACTCTTTTCTAAATATGATAGATACGAAAATAAATTTATAATATTACAACTCTTCTTTTACAACCAAAACTAAAATGGAATACATCAACTTCTACTGACAGTCTATGAAGCCTCTACTTGTACTGACTATAGGTAGCCGGGTCATGACTCCCGACTATCCCAACTCAATATGACTGAATAAAGAAAATACAACACTATTAGTTCTGCATAACTAACCCAAGCCCTTGAATCAAAATGACTCATCACTTTCTGATTGGATACCATGAACTGACTAGATCTGAAGGTGCATACTATATCTTGTACCTACATTCTAAGAAAATATAGCCTACATATAAATATGTGGGTCAGTACAAAGGAAACCTACCGAGCATATGGGGGTGCAATGCATATATAAAATAATATCTTAAAATGATGATATAAAAGGCTCACATAACTCGAATTAAATCATCGAAATCATGGATGAATAATACATGTAAAGTAAAACAAGTGTGTCATTACAATAAGTTCCCAATTCACTTCTTCCTTGATTTCAAAAATATATAGTAATCAAGTTTCAAAAGAATTGTCTTTAGAATATATAGTCTTTAAATCTTTCGAAACTAATGACTTGCTCAAACTGAATCTTTCAAGCAATTATATTTTCATCTCAGATAGAAGAATACACACACACATACTGGGAGTCTCTTACAACCGACATAAACCATGTGAGCTACATAGAGTCCAACGTTCTACCAATATTGGGGAGAGTGTCCCTATTCCTTACGATCAGAGTAGGACCTTAATTTATCAATCCAAACACTAGTAATCACTATATAAATCAGACTCAGGCTCACATCCTATAGGGGCACGTAGTTTTAGGGTAGTACCAAAATAACTATACCTCCCGCTCGGTGCTAAAGACTACTCCTGGACTTAGCTCAGATCTATTCAAAAAGAATATCCACTAATAAACAGTTCAACAATTCACAACGGGAGCCATCTTGCTAACCTTTTCATAATAATCAATAAAAGTGAATTTATTTCCTCATCTCATGTTCAAAAACACCCCTTTTTATAATTGTAAGGTCAAAGCTTCTTCATCACACATGATTTCTCAAAAACAACAATCTCAAATAGAGTTCAAAACTCATATCTCAATATCACATTAAAACTTATCAAGATTCAAGCTTTACATCATAAACATATATAAATCCCTTCAAAATTTGAAAAATTCAGTTATAAGGCACAAAATATCATCATTCTCATATAGTTCCACTTCTAAAATATTAAAAATATAATAATCTCGTGATAATCAATACAGGATATAAGTTAATGCTTTAAAATCATAGGAAAACATACGAAAACCATAACTTTATAAAAGAAAGTATTTTGGGCATAAGAACAAAAGAGTGTTCCTGTTGAAAAACCCCACATACCTTATACTTGAAGATTTGAATGACTTTCCAAATGACATAATGCTATTCACGAACTTTTGGGTGTCTCTTGTAGCCTTCGTAACGGGGATTCCGAATATGTAAAAATTATAGAATTCTCATGGTTGAATCTCTATCTATTGGGATTTTTATGTTGAAACCCTAATGGTTGTTCTTGGTGATTTTGAGGGAAATTAAACTTATTTTGATGCTGTGGGAGTTTAATCCCATGTTATAGACATATATAGGAGTGTTTTTGGCACTTGGAAGTGAGGTATGCAGCACACAACCCATGGCAGATCTTAAGGTGTGCATCGCACACCTTATGGGTATGCCTCTCACTCCCAATTGCACACATTTGATTGGGCAGCACATTGCCCATCGCACACCCTTACTGCCTCTCACAAAAATGGACATAACTCTTCGCTCGGGTATCGAAGTTTTTCAAAATTGGTATCGTTGGAAAGCTAATTCAATTATCTATAATTTGATAGGTATTGAGATGAAAAATTTCATATATATTAAGATATATTCACGTTTGAAGTTGACCCTTGTAGAATTGAATGTTAAACTTTGGATGAATCAATTGGTCTTAGCTCAACCTTGTTCTAGGTCGTTGCTATAAACATTTTCCACCTCTAAAATACTACATAGACCCGGATAACAATCATACAAATTGTATTCATGTGAGAATCACTTGGATTAGAGCTTAGACGCACAGGTAAGACCAATTGATTCGACATCCAAAGTTTGACATTCAATTCTCAAAAATTCAGTGCCCGAGCGAAAAGTTACAACCCATTTAGTGAAGAGCTATAAGCCAAAGCGATTTGGCCCGCGCCGCGCGCAAATCGCGTGCTAACATTGTTTAAGACACGAATTTCAGTTTTTTTTATGGGTTGAGGGGCATTTTTGTCATTGACCCTAACCCAAAATCTGTCCAAACACTATATTAAAGCCTATTAGAAGCATTATATATTATTGTTCATCAAATTTACTCAAAAAGTAAACCCTAAGCTCCTATATCCAACTCAAGAACCTCCAAAGTTCACCATTAAGTCTGCAAATTTATTCAAGATTCCAAGTTCCTAGTTCAAGAACTCCAAGAACCATCATTCAAAGGCACAATTAACATCTTAAAAATGAGTATCCATCTAAAGTTCATCATTCAAGGTATGTGGGATTTTTCAACAAGAACAACCTTTCGTTCTTATGCCCAAATTGATTTTTCTTTTATGAATATACATGATTTTACATGTTTTGATATGAATTTGAAGCATGAATTTATTCCCTATATGGTTTTACATGAGATTATGATACTCTCTATGTTTTGGAAGTTGAATTGAATGAGAATAATGACATTTTTATACATAAAGCTGAATTTTCTAGATTTTAAAGTAAGTTATATATATTTATGAAGAAAAGCATGAATCTGGAGAAAATTTAATATGATTTTGATGTATGAGACCTTGAGTCCTAATTGGGATTATACTTTGAGAAATTATATGCTATAAGCACAATGAGATTTTCATTTCAAAGCTAATTTTCTTTACAAAGATGTATGATTATAAAGCTGAAATTTTAAGTTTAAGTGATTATTTTTGTGCTTATGTCATAAAGTATGAAACTTTGGAAGGTTTTATGGTGATATTGACGTATGGTTTTTCGGAACCCTATTTGAGATTATTATTTTGAGAAAATCATGTGTTATAAACACCTTGAGTTTAAATAATTTGAGATGATAAAGAAGCTTTGACCTTTTGGTCATAAAAAAGGATTGTTTTTGAACCCGAGATGAGAGAACAAATCCACTTTTATTGATTTATTATGAAAGGGGTAGCATGATGGCTTCCGTTGTGAATTGTTGAAATATTTATTAGTGGATTTTCTTTTGAAATATTCCGGGAGTAGTCTTGAGCACCGAGCAGGAGGTATAGCAAGATTGGTACTTCCCTAGAACTACGTGCCCCCGTAGGTTGTGATCCTGAGGCTTATTTATTTATAGTGATCACTAGTGAATAAAAGATTAAGGTCCTACTCCGATGGTAAGGATAGGACAGCTCTCCCCAACGTGGGTTGGACGTTGGAATCCATCTAGCTCACATGGTTTATGTCGGTTATGAGAGACTCCCAATGTGTGTGTGTGTACTCTTCTATCTTAGATGAAAACATATTTGCTTAAAAGGCTAAGTTTAAGAAAGTCATTATTCTTAAAAGATTTAATGAATATATTCTGAAGAGAATTGACATGAGATTTGATTGTTTTAATGATTTGAAATTGAGATGAAAGTGAATTGAGAACATATTATAATGACTCACTTTTTTTACTTTACATGTATTATTCATCCTTGGTTTCGATGATTTAATTCAAGCTAAGTGAGTCATCTATATCAACATGCATAATTTTATAAACTGTGATGATATTAAGATATTATTTTATATATGAATTGCACCCCAATATGATCAGTACTTTTCCGTGGTACTAACCCACATATGAATATGTGGGCTACATTTTCTCAGAATATAGGTACAAGGTATAGTTGTACCTTCAGATCCAGTCAGTTCCTGGTATCTAGTCAGAAGGTGATGAGTCCTTTTGATTCAAGGGCTTGGGTTAGTTATGCAGAGTTTATTGTTTTGTATTTTCTTTATTCAGTCGTATTGAGTTGGGGTAGTCGGGAGTCATGACCTGGCTACCTACAGTCAGTACTAGTAGAGGATTCATAGAAAGTCAGTAGAAGTTGATGTATTTCGTTTCAGTTTTGGTTATAAAGGCAGAATTGTAATCCTACAAAATTCCATGTTTGTATCGATCAAATTCAGAAAAGAGTTAATTTCTGCTGATTTGTATGGATTTTTATTTTTATTCAGTTGCTTATGAGTTATGCCAGTAGAATGGTTAGCTTGGGGTCACTTGTAACCTTAAGCACCGTGTGATATCTCGGGACCCGATTTTGAGGAGTTACAAACTTGGTATCAGAGCAGCTCCTATGTTATCCCTATCGATGTTGTCCAGATTTTAAACTGAGTGTAGGCGAATTCTGGTACGGCGGGGCAAACCTCAGTCTTGAGTGTAGGCAAATCCCATTCAATAGGGCAAACCCCAACGAGGAGACTGAGTCCATAAGGGACTCTATATGTAACACCCCAACTTAGGAAGGAATCCTACATCGACAAAACACAGAAGGGATGTTGGGTATATAAGTGAGAAATCCTTAAACCGTAGTGATACATTTTAGCGTCGTACAGGCCTGGGCCAAGAGCAGATAATATCACTAGTGGGTTGGGGAGTGGTAGGGGAATCTCAGGCCTGTGTGACTCAGGATGCCCGTTGTGTCCAGGGCCTCTAGCTGGGTTATGGTAGGCCCAAGGTCCTAGCCATAATGAACATCCAAAACTACACAGGCCCAAGATACCCCTGCCACTCCCCAACCCAGTAGTGATATTATCCATTCTAGGCCTAGGATCGTACGACTTTAAAATGCGTCACTAGGGAGAAAGGATTTTTTACTTATATACCAGACATTCCTCCTGTGTTTTGCTGATATGGGACTCCTCCTAAGTTGGGGTGTTACATACACCCCCTTATGGACTCAGCGTCCTCTTTGAGGTTTGCCTCATCGAATAGGATTTGCCTAGAGTAAGAATTGAGGTTTGCCCCACCTTACTAGGATTTGCCTACACTCAGTTTGAACTCTTTCCCATATCGACAGGGATGACATAGGAGCAACTCTGATACTATTCTGTCATGACCCAGCCCGAGGTCCTGGCCGCGATGGGCATCCCAAACAACACAGGTGATCACTAGTGTTTGGATTGATGATTTAAGGTCCTAATCCAATGGCAAGGAATAGGGAGACTCTCCCCAACATGGGTAGAACGTTGGACTCCATGTAGATCACATGGTTTATGTCGGTTGTGAAAGACTCCTAATGTGTGTGTGTACTATTCTATCTAAGAGGAATATATTGTTTTGAAGAATTGGTTATGAAAAAGTTATTATTTTCTGAAAGATTGAAATACTATATTCTAAAGAGAATTGTTATGATATTTGATTTCTTTGATGGTTTGACAATCGAGATGAATGTGAATTGAGAACTTATTGTAATGACCCACTTGTTTTACTTTACAAGTATTATTCATCCGTGATTTCGATAATTTAATTCGAGCTAAGTGAGTCATTTATATCAGCATGCATAATTTTATAAACTGTGATGATATTAAGATATAATTTTATATATGCATTGCACCCCCATATGCTCGGTACTTTTCCATAGTACTGACCCACATATTTGTATGTGGGCTATATTTTCTCAAAATATAGGTACAAGGTATAATGTACATCTTCAGATCTAGTCAGTTCTTGGCATCCAATTAGTAGGTGATGATTCTTTTTGATTCAAGGGATTGACAAGGTTATATAGTTTGAGAAGTGTTGTATTTTCTTTATCCATCCATATTGAGTTGGGATAGTCGGGAGTCATGACCCAACAACTTATAGTCAGTACTAGTAGAGGCTTCATAGAGAGTCAATAGAAGTTGATGTATTTCATTTCAGTTTTGGTTGTAAAAGTAGATTTGTAATCTTTTAAATCTAGTTTTATATCTATCATATTCAGATAAGAGTTATTTTCTACAAACTAGTATAGATTTATACTTTTTGTTCAATTGTTTAGGAGTTATTCCAGTAGAAGGGTTAGCTCGAGGTCACTCTTGATCCTAAGCATCGTGTGATGTCTCGAGTCTTAATTTTGGGGCGTTACAAACTTGGTATCAGAGCACAGAGTTCAAGTGTCCTAGGGTGTCCATGAAGCTGTGTCTAGTAGAGTCTTGCAGAATGGTACGGAGACGTCTTTACTTTTCTTCGAGAGGCTACAGGGAATTTAGGAAATGTCTCCATTCTTTCAAGTCTTAAATCGTGCTATAGAAAAGTTGTCCAAGAAACTTATATAGATTCTTATCTTACCCTAGTCAGGACATATCTGCCTTATTTCCAAAGTATCAGAAATAGTTGATCTTAATTCTCCATAAATAGTTATGGAATTGTAAGAGAGCTACAAAAGTATACTATCAGTACTTTTGAGTTTCAAACAATGAAGTTCTTTATGAGGCCTGTAGAAATCGTGCAATAAGGCCAAGTTAGATATGCTTTCAAATTTCTCCTCAAAATCCATAATAATAATCTATAATTGTCTATCTATGTACTGTTCTTGAGGTAACATGTTCGGCAAGTTCCAATTTCCTCCCTAGATAATGCTCTTATACTTGTCTATCTAAGACCAATTGATTCATCCAAAGTTTGACATTTGATTATACAAAGGCCAACTTCAAACGTGAATATCTCTTAATATACATGGAATTTTTCATCCCAAGACCTAAAAATTGTAGATAATTGAATTATCTTTCCAATCATACAAATTTTTCAAAAATCCAATACCCTAGCGAAGAGTTATGCCCATTTTTGTGAGAGGCAGTAAGGGTGTGCGATGGGCAATGCGCTTCCCAATCAAATGTGTGTGATTGGGAGTGCGAGGCATACTTAAATGTCTTCAATAAGGTGTTCAACGCACACCTTAAGGTCTGCCATGGGTTGTGCGCCGCATACCTCACTTACAAGTGTCAAAAACACCCCTATATATGTCTATAACACGGGATTAAACTCCCATAACACCAAAATAAGTTTACTTTCTCTCAAAATCACCAAGAACAACCTTTAGGGTTTCAACATAAAAATCCCAATAGCTAGTGATTTAACCGTGAGAATTCTATAATTTTTACATATTCTAAAACCCCGTTACGAAGGCTACGAGGGACACCCAAAAGTTCATGAATAGCATTACGTCATTCGAAAAGTCATTCAAAGCTTCAAGTTTAAGGTATGTGGGGTTTTTCTACAAGGGAACCCTTTCGTTATTATGCCCAAAAACATTTTTCTTTTACAAAGTTATGGATTTTATATGTTTTATCTTGAATTTGAAGCAAGAATTTACATCCTATATTGATTCTCATGAGATTATGATTGTTTCGATTATTTAGATGTGGAATTATATGAGAACAATGATATTTTGTGCTTAAAGCTGAAATTTCTCGATTTTGAAGAAATTTATATGTGTTTATGATGTAAAGCTTGAATCTTGATAAGTCTTAATGTGATATTGAGGCATGGGTTTTGAACTCTATTTGAGATTATTATTATTGAGAAATCATGTGTTATAAATACCTTGAATTTGAATGATTTTAAAAGATAAAGAAGCTTTGACCTTTCGGTCATAAAAGGGGTTGATTTTGAACCCTATATGATAAAAAAATCCAGTTTTATTGATTTATTTTGAAAGGGGTAGCATGATGGCTCCCATTGTGAATTGTTGAACTATTTTATGGTGGATTATCTTTTGAAAAGATCTGAGCTAAGTCCGGGAGTAGTCTTTAGCATCGAGAGGTAGATATAGGTGTTTTGGTACTTCCCTATAACTACGTGCCCCCGTAGGATGTGATCCTGAGGCTGATTTATATAGTGATCACTAGTGGTTAGATTGATGATTTAAGGTCCTACTCCGGTGGCAAGGAATAGGGTGACTCTCCCCAACGTGGGTAGAATGTTGGACTCCATGTAGCTCACATGGTTTATGTCGGTTGTGAGAGACTCCTAATGTGTGTGTGCATTTTCCTATCTAATATGAAAAGTCTTATTCTTCTATCTGAGATGAAAACAAATTTGTTTGAAAGACTGAGTTTGAGAAAGTCATTATTTTCAAAAGATTTAATGAACATATATTCCAAAGAGAATTGTTATGAGATTTGATTGCTTTGATAATTTGGAATCGAGATGGAAGTGAAATGAGATTTATTATGATGACTCACATGTTTCACCCGATATATTTTACTCTCTTATGATTATGATGATTTTAATTCGAGCTAAGTGAGTCATTTATATCAGCATGCATAATTTAATAAACTGTGATGATATTAAGATATTATTTTATATATGCATTGCACCACCATATGCTCAGTACGTTACTGACCTACATATTAGTATGTGGGCTACATTTTCTTAGCATGTAGGTACAAGGTATAGTGTACATCTTCAGATCCAGTCAGTCGTGGAATCCAATCAACAGGTGATGAGTCCTTTTGATTCAAGGGCTTGAGTTAGTAATACATTTTGAGAAGTGTTGTATTTTCTTTATCCATCCGTATTGAGTTGGGATAGCCGGGAGTCATGACCCAGCTACCTACAGTAAATACTAGTAGAGGCTACACAGACAGTCAGTAGAAGTTGATGTATTCCATTTCAACAAACATTACTCAATAAAAGACTATAACCAGACACTTTCTAGTCAACAATCGAATCACCCACTGGGGTCAAAACTAAGATAGGCTCAGGAATATTTTCAGGACTCATTTAAAAATTTACTGTAACCATAGGTGTAATATATGAAGAACTGGACCCAGGGTCCAACAAAACATAGACATCAAACTGAAGTATACGAAGCATATCAGTAAGAACATCGAGAGAGTCCTCCTTCTCCTGGCGAGATGGCAAAGCATAGAACCTATTTTGGTGATAACCGCCAGCAGTGCTAGAAGAGGCGCCCTGAGCTGGGGCTGGGCGAGTCACCTGAGATGGAGCACTAGCAGTCTGAGTCTGATTCTAAGCGCGATTATCACGACGCCCTTGCCTGGCATGTGGGAACTCCCTAAGTTTATGACCCAAGTAACCACACCAAAAAAAACCTTTCTTCTCACCACAACACTCCCCCAGGTGGGTCCTACCATACTTAGGACATGGAGGATAATTTGGCTTACTGCCAACACTGTACTGGGACCTGGCTGCATATAATATGCTACCTTTCTCCTTCCAACCCCTAGGTATGGGAGCACTAGCTGATGATGGTGCTGGTGTAGATGAATGGTTCTGAAACTGAGGACGATTCCCTCCCTGCGATCTAGTCTGACCCTGTCTGTGCTACTCGAACCTAGCTCTCTTATTCCCTCTTATTATATCCCCCTCCTTGATCTTGTCTGCTTCAATCTATTGGGCATGAGTCAACATCCTGGAAAGATTCATCTCATTATTTAACATAGCAGACCTCCACTCCTTAACAACATAGCTAGACATTCCTGTCATAAATTTACTCATACGGGCCCGATTATCAGCTACTAAGTCAGGAGCATATTTGGATAACTGATTGATCTTTAGACAGTACTCTTTAACAGTCATAGAGCCCTTTGGCAAGTTCATGAACTCCTCTACCTTTTCCTCTCTCATCTCTAATGGGAAAAACTTATCCAGGAATGCATCATGGAACTCCTGCCAAGACGTAGGGGTGGCACCCTCACCTCTACCCTTCCTCCAAGAATCTACATAATCATAAGCAAGGTTTTTCAACCAATATGCTACCAACTCCACACTATACTCCTCAGAGATATGCATCACCTGAGTAATCTTTCACACCTCCTCCAAGTACAACTGTGGATCCTCATCTGGCTTAGACCCACAAAATTCTGGCGTATTTATCCAGATAAAGTCACGGATCCTCGTAGAAGCTGAATCACCTCCCTGCTAGCCTAAACATTCGTAATGACAGCTTGGGCCAGTGCCTAAAAGGCTGCCCAAAATTCGGTACGGGACACATTTTCATTCAGTGGGTCAGCAGGCTGGGATTGCTGACCATCGTTATTTATTCTAGCTCAGTGAGGAGGCATATTCTGAAAGAGTAGAGCACGAATTAATATCTGAAAGGAAACAACTTTAAGCACGATGGACTTCTAAAATAAATAAATAACATTTTTCCCTAAAATGTCTAGTAGCCTCTTGCTCATAGATGTGGCACGCTACACACCAATGATCAAGACTCTACTTAACGCGGCCTTCCAGACTCCCTAGGACTCCAATGACCTTAGGCTCTGATATCAAGTTTGTAACACCCCGAAAATAGGTCCTGAAGCATCATATGGTGCTTAAGGGTACAAGTAGCCCCAAGCTAACCGTTTGAGCTATTTTCATACCATTCAACACTCATCGATAGGATTACTATAATCAAACATCAAGATATTCTCCATAATATCATAATTCAAGACGAAAGAGATGCGGAAAGTAACAAAATACGACGTCTCCATAAGACTGATCAATCTAACCATCTAGTCTGACAAGCCTCTACTAAACTGTATAACACTGAGCCATTGGGACAGACCCCAACTAACCCTAACATAGGGGAATAAAATGCTAACTCAAAATAAAAGAGTGAAATCTGAAATAACCCGTCCTTGAACCATGAGGACTCATCACTACAGAAAATCTAGACCAATATTCTCGGAGAATCACATCAAGCCTGGGAATGAGCACCTGGACCTACATTATAGGAAAAATATAGCCCATGTATGAATACATGGGTTAGTACCATGGAATATGGACCGAGTATATGAGGGTGTATGCAAGTTTTCATAAAAGTCTTATATCACAAATATTCATAGGAAAATATGCATTTTGTAATAAGAGACTCACATAGCTCAAAATAAAATCATCATAATCACCATAGAGTAAAATACATCGGTGAGAACATGTGAGTCATCATAGTAAATCCCAATCACTTTCATAATCATTTTCAAGTCATCAAAACAAGTAGCTTTCATATCAATTCTCTTTAAGATACAGAAATATTCATCAAATTCTTTAAAAATGATAACTTTCTTAACTCACACTTTCAAACTACTATATTTTTCATCTCAATTATAAGAATACACACACACACTGGGAGTCTCTTATAACCGACATAATCCATGTGAGCTGCATGGATTCCATCTTCCAACCTACATTAGGGAGAGCTGTCCTATAGTTTCCATCGGAGTAGGACCTTAATCTTTTGTTCACTAGTGATAACTATATCAATCAGTCTTAGGCTTATATCCTATGGGGATACGTAGTTCTAGAGAAGTACCAATCATAGCTATACCTCCCACTCGGTGATAAATACTACTCCCGGACTGAGCTCAAATCATTTCAAAAGAAAATCCACAATAATGCAATTCAACAATTCATATCGAGAGCCATCATGCTACCCCTTTTTCATAATAAATCAACATGTGGATTTCTTTTCTCATTTGTGTTCAAAAATAACTCTTTCAAGACCAAAAGGTCAAATCATTAAAGTATCAAGGTATGTATAATACATTACTTCACCAAAGATCATAATCTCAAAGAGGGTTTAAATCCCATATATCAACACTTGAGCAAAACATTTCAAGATTCATATTTTGTATAGCAAACAAGTATAACTCATATGAAAATCTAGAAATTCAACTTGAAACATGATATTAACATCAAAAATCAAGAAATTTATCTTTAAGACATCACAAAAATATCATAGTTTCTTGAACAATAATATAGTATAATAGTTTCCATCTCAAATTCATAATTAAACAAGTAAAATCATGTATTTTCGTAAAATAATACAAATTTTTGGGCTCAAGAACGAAAGGATGTTCTTGTTGAAAACCCCACATACCTTTATGGTAGTGGATTCATTGAAAGATTGGACCCTCAATGTTGATTGTGCAACCCTATTTTTTTTTCTTCTTTAGTGCTCTTGGATGATGAACTTAGATTGATATTAGGGTTATGATGTGTTTAGATTCTATTAAATTCATAAGGTTCAGTTTAGGGGTTTGAAAGAAGTGCCAAAAGACTTAAT
Source organism: Capsicum baccatum var. pendulum (assembly GCA_030864225.1). Taxonomy (NCBI): domain Eukaryota; kingdom Viridiplantae; phylum Streptophyta; class Magnoliopsida; order Solanales; family Solanaceae; genus Capsicum; species Capsicum baccatum. The sequence goes on from CM061550.1 coordinate 44,766,159, forward strand.
TGACCTCAATATAACTCAAAACAGAGTGTTTTTACTACCTGAAACACCAATTGTGTGCCGCATTGCTTATCGTATACATTTACGTATTCTCCATATTGCAAATCACACATATTTAAGTATACGTCACATTGCTTATTGCACATATTTAGGTATGTGCCGTATTGCTTCTTACACATATTTAGGTATGCACCACATTGATTATCGCACATATTTAGGTGTGCGCCACATTGCTTATCGCACACCTATTTCAGTAGCCTTGTGCGATTGGTTAGGCGATGCACTCTACTGCACAAAGCCATAACTCCTTGCTCGTGTGTCAGATTTTGATGAAATTGGTATCATTTTAAAGGTAATTTGATTCTCTATAAGTTAATGGGTGGAAATATGAAGAAATACCACATATTTATCAAGTTATGCTCATTCAAAGATGACCCTTGCGAATTCAACCACTAACACTTGATGGATTTTGAAACTCTTAGCTTGTACTACCTTAAGTGACTTATATAACCAAACTTAACACATCATAAGCTCTTTTATAACTAGGGTACTCTTGGTAAGTCATGTGCCCAAATATGGCTTACATAATTGGGGGTTTCACATGTATGAACAACAGTTCGCTTTCTAGCTTAGGAAAGTGCGGGGAATTATAGTATCTCCCCCTTAGGGATATTCTTCCTTGAATGACGCTTGGTACACTATGAGTAAACAGAAAATGAAGGGTACACAGCTGAAGAAACTTGCTAATCTTGCCTCTACTTTATTCTACATTTCGGACACAACAAGGAGTGCATGATTCATGAAATCACAGTTGAATAGTATAAAAAAACTGCTGAACTACTGCAACTCTACATAGAAAAGGAATGATTTAGAGTAGAATGGTACCTTCGTCTTGAACAAGGCTTGTGGAAAAAAGGTGCGGATACTTGGATCACATATCCATCTAATTTTCCCAACTTTCACCTTCAATAGTTTGGTTTCGCCATAACACCTTAACCAAGGGAACTTCTTTGTTCTTTAGTCTTCGGACTTGGTGATATAAATCTCAATAGGAACTTTCTCAAAAGAAAGACTATCTTGTACATCTGGGTTTTCTGAATGATCTACAAAAACACAATCACCAACGTGTTTGCCAAGCACGAATACATAGAAGACAGAGTGAATGAAAAATAACTCTGAAGGTAACTCAACCTCATACGTTACCATACCAAAACGACTAAGAACTCTTTAGGGGCCAATATAACGGGGACTAAGTTTCCCCTTCTTCCCGAATCTCTTCACTCCCTTCGTGGATGAATTTTTCAAATACACCAAGTCACCAACTTTAAATTCAAGGTCTCTTATCCTCACATCAGCATACGACTTCTGACAACTCTGTGCGGTTTTCAATCCTTCTTTAATCACTTTGACTTTTTCCATTTCCTTAAAGACCGTATCAGGCCACTCACGGCAGCTTCACCCACTTCAAACCAACCTATGGGTGACCTACATTTCCTCCCATACAAAGCCTCAAATGAAGCCATACCAATGCTAGAGTGAAAAATTTTATTGTAAGAAAACTCTATCAATGGTAAATGCTCATCCCAACTCCTCTTAAAGTCAAGAGCACACGCTCTCAACATATCCTCTAAGGTCTAGATGGTTCTCGCAGCCTGACCATCTATCTGTGGATGACAAACAAAACTCAAATGCATTTGGGTACCAAGACCTTTCTATAAAGCTCTCCAAAACTGCAAAGTGAACTGAGTACCCCAATCTGAAATGATGGACATAGGAACTCCATGAAATCTAAAAAATTCTTGGATGTACAATCTAGCATAATCCTCAGAAGTATAAGAAGTAGGCATAGGGAAGAAGTGCGCAAACTTAGTCAATCTATCCACAACAACGCAAATAGAATCATGATGGTGACGGGAAGGAGTTAAACCAATCACAAAATAAATGTTTATCTCTTCCTACTTCCAAGTGGGAATACCAAACTCCTGTTTCATGCCACTAGGTCTTTAGTGTTCTACCTTACCCTATTGGCACATCGTACACTTGGCCACAAATGCTTTTATATTCTTCTCTATGCCACTCCACCAATAGGTTTTCCCCAAGTCGCGATATATCTTTGAGGCAACAGGATGAATAGAATATGACGCACCATGTGCTTTAGCCATTATTCTTTGTCTCAGATCATCAACATTCGGAACACATAATCTATCCTGTAATATCGCCACACCATCTCCCCCTTGGGAGAAAACCTCCACCTTTTGGTCCTTGACTGATTCTTTCAGTCTGACCAAACTAGCATCTAATTTTTGCTTCTTCATTACTTCTGAAATCAAGGACGATTCAGAACTACTCTGCACCCCTATACTTCCTTCAGCATAGTCAAACAACCTAACCCCCAGTGTAGGCAAACAATGCACATCATGATCCAACTCTTTCTTACCCTCTTCAATAAGCGAAACACTACCCATAGAAACTCTGCTTAGGGCATCTGCCACTATATTAGCCTTACCTGATGATACAACATACTCATATCATAATCTTTTAATAGATCTAACCACCTTCTCTGCCTAAGGTTCAACTCTCTCTGGGTAAATACATATTACAAACTCTTATGATCAGTGAAAATATCAACGTGAAAATATCAATCATAACCCAGCTACCTATAGTCAGTACGAGTAGAGGCTTCATAGACAGTCAGTAAAATTTGATGTATTCAATTTTAGGTTTGGTTGTAAAAGTAGAGTTCTAATCTTTTAAATTTAGTTTTGTATCTATTATATTCAAAAAAGAGTTATTTTCTGCAGATTTGTATAGATTTATACTTATTGTTCAATTGCTTATGAGTTATGCCAGTAGAAGGGTTAGCTTGGGATCACTCTTGATCCTAAGAACCGGGTGACGTCTCGAGACCCGATTTCAAGGAGTTACCAAGCCTCGATCAAGCAGAACCTATTTTCAAGTATCTGCACCTATTTTCCGCAAGCCCCAATCAAGCCAAAGGTACCATTCTACTCTAAATCATTTCTTTTCTATGTAGAGTTGTAGTAGTTCAGTAGTTATTTTATACTATTCAGCTGTGATTTCATGAGTCATGCACTCCTTATTGTGTCTAAAATATAGAATGAAGTATAGGCTAGATTAGAAAGTTTCTTCAGCTGTGTACTCTTAATTTTATCTTTACTCTTAGTATACCCAGCGTTATTCAAGGACGAATGTTCCCAAGGGGAGATATTGTAATGCCCTGTACTTTTCTAAACTAGAAAGAAAACCATTGTTCGTACATGTGAAACCTCTAATTATATAAGCCATATTTGGGCATATGAATAACCAAGAGTACCCTAGATATAAGAGAGCTTATGATGTGTTAAGTGTAGTTATATGAGTCACTTAAGGTAGTACAAGCTAAGAGTTTTGAAATCCATCAAGTTTTAGTGTTTGAATTTGCAAGGATCATTTTTAAATGAGCATAACTTGATAAATATGTGGTATTTATGTATTTCCACCCATAAAATTATAGAGAATCAAATTAGCTTTCCAACGATACCAATTTCATCAAAATCTGACACCCAAGCAAGGAGTTATGGCTTTCCGAAGTAGAGTGGGTCGCCTAACCAATCGCATATGGCTACTTGAATAGGCATGCGATAAGCAATGTGGCGCATACCTAAATATGTGTAATAAGAAATTTAGATCATACCTAAATATATGCGATAACCAATGCGGTGCATACCAAAATGTGTGCGATAAGCAATGCGGCGCATACTTAAATATGTGTGATAAGCAATGCTGCGCATACATAAATGTATCCGATAAGCAATGCGGCTCAAACTTGGGGTTTCAGGTAGAAAAACACTTCATTTTTAGTCATTTTGAGGGCAATTAAGCCTTTTGCAACTCCTTACACACCCTTAAACTTAACCTTATGAATTTAATAGAATCTTAACATATCATAACCCTATTATCAATCTAAGTTCATCATCTAAGAGAACTAAAGGAGAAAAAAAACTAGGGTTGAACAATCAACATTGAGGATCCAATTTTTCAATGAATCTGTTACCATAAAGGTATGTTGGGTTTTCAACAAAAACATCCTTTCATTCTTGTACCCAAAAATATGTATTATTTTAAGAAGATACATGATTTTACTTGTTTAATTATGAATTTGAGATGGAAACTATTATCCTATATTCTTGTTCAAGAAACTATGATATTTTTGTGATGTCTTAAAGAGAAATTCCTTGAGTTTTGATGTTAATATCATGTTTCAAGTTGAATTTCTAGATTTTCATATGAGTTATAATTGTTTGCTATACAAAGTATGAAGCTTGAAATATTTTGTTCAAGTGTTGATATATGGGATTTAAACCCTCTTTGAGATTATGATCTTTGGTGAAGTAATGTGTTATACACAGCTTGATATTTGAATGATTTGACCTTTTGGTCTTGAAAGGGTTATTTTTGAACTCGAATGAGAAAAGAAATTCATATGTTGATTTATTGTAAAAAAGGGGTAGCATGATGGCTCTCGATATGAATTGTTGAATTGTGTTGTTGTATATTTTCTTTTGAAATAATCTGAGCTCAGTACGGGAGTAGTCATTAGCACTGAATGGGAGGTATAGTTGTGTTTGTTACTTCCCTAGAACAACATTCTCCCGTAGGATGTAAGCCTAAGACTGATCTATATAGTAATCACTAGTGAACAAAAGATTAAGGTCCTACTCCAATGGAAAGGATAGGAAAACTCTCCCAAATGTGGGTTGGACGTTGGACTCTATGTAGCTTACATGGATTATGTCAGTTGTAAGAGACTCCCAGTGTGTGTCTTTATTCTTCTGGTTGAGATGAAAAATTTAATAGTTTGAAAGTGTGAGTTGATAAAGGTATCGTTTTTGAAGAATTTGATGAATATTTCTATATCTTCAAGAGAATTGTTATGAAAGCTACTCATTTTTATGACTTGAAAATGATTATGAAAGTGATTGGGATTTACTATGATGACTCACATGTTTTCACCGATGTGTTTTACTCTATGGTGATTGTGATGATTTTATTTCGAGCTATGTGAGTCTCTTATTACAGCATGCATCTTTTCCTATGAATATTTGTGATATAGTACTTTTATGAAAACATGCATACACCCTCATATACTCGGTCCATATTCCATGGTACTGACACATATATTCGTATGTGGGATACATTTTCCATATTATGTAGTTCCAAATGCTCATTCCTAGGCTTGACGTGATTCTTCGAGCACATTGGTCTACATTTTCTGCAGTGGTGAGTCCTCATGGTTCGAGGACTAGTTATTTCATATTTCACTCTTTTATTTTGAGTTATCATTTTATTCCCTGATTTTAGGGTCAGTTGGGGTGTGTCCCAATGGCTCAGTGTTATACAGTTTAGTAGAGGCTTGTCAGACTAGATTATTAGATTGATCAGTCTTGTGGAGAGGTCGTATTTTGTTTTTTTTGCATCTCTTTTGTCTTGAATTATGATAATATGGAAAATATCTTGATGTTTGATTATAGTAATCCTGTCGATGAGTATTGAATGGTATGAAAATGGTTCAAAGGGTTAGCTTGGGATAGGAAAATCCCATTCGGTGGGGTACACCTCAGCGAGGATGCTGAGTCTGTAAGGGGGGTGTATATGACACCCCAACTTAGGAAGGAGTCCCATATCGGCAAAACACAGGAGGGATGCTGGGTATATAAGTGATAAAGCCTTACTCTCTAATGACGCATTTTAAAGTCGTGGAAGCCTGGGCCCAGAGAGGATAATATCACTAGTGGGTTGGGGAGTGGCAGGGGTATCTCGGGCCTGCGTGGTTCGGGATCCCCATCACGACCAGGGCCTCGGCCTGGGTCATGATATATTGACTCCTATCATTCCCCTTCATATTAACCTTGGGCCCCATTTCCCCATGTTTGGGTAGTAGAATAAGAGATTTGAGATGTAACATCTCTCAGCTTTTGAGATGCACATTCCTTTGGTCTGATGTATAAATCTGTACTATTGTTAGTATAACAATTCACACCACTTTGACTGTGATAACAAGTACTACAAGGTAAGGAATATGAATCTTCATACTCCACATGCACACTATCACCATTACTCTCATAAGATTTGTAGATGACAGGGTTATACCTTATGTTGACTCTATGCACAGTGTGGGAAGTGTAATACTCCTCACATGCTCCATCTCCCTCACAAGAACCATCACAAAAAATTTCATCATTTACCTACACATTATAAGAAACAGGGTTATCATTCATCTCATATTCTTCTTTAGAGTAGTAGCCCTTATTTTCACCCATATCTTAATTGTGGCTATATTCATATCTCCAATAATCTTCATATTCCTCATAGACATAACTATATTCACCACAATTATAGTGTCCTATGTCATAGTCATAATTATCCCAGGTTATCAAAGACATGCTTCATTATATCACCTTGTACCTATAGAATGAACAAACAAGATTAGTAGTAAAGCTTCTCACCAACACTCGTAATTATCACAACTTTGCGATCCTCACAATTGAAGCGGTGAATGTTAAAAGTTACTTATAGTCCGGTGGAGAATAAGGTGTCAATATATACTTTGTGGCTAGATTGGATTCTTGTTTCAATGAATTAAATAAATAAAAAATATTTGAAGACTTAAATCAAAAAGTTCTAATGAAATAAAAAGTGATAAGCTTTAAAGAAATTAGACGTGAAAGAATTTGAACTCAAGAACTGTTAGATCAACTTAGTAGATGAATTACTAGTGATGATTAGTTTAGAAATCAAAATAAGAAATTAGGTATCAATAAAATTAAACTAAAGAATCAAAACTTAAGTAAAATGAGTAACTGAAGTGTTGAATAGAGTTTGGAGGCTTGAATTTTGCGTTGGGACTTGATCTGCAATGGGAGGGGCTGATCTGCGTTTGTGGACCTGCACTAGTAGGTGGGGCATAGATCAATGCAGCCTTGATGTAGGTGCCACTAATTTAAGGTGATGTAACACCTTGGGTGCAATTGGAAATAAGGTTGGCCTCCCCATATCTTTGAATTGGCCGGAATGCCCTCTAATTGTTCCTTTGTGTCCTCTTTTGTAGGGATATCCTTGGAATCTTTGTAGATGCCTTAGAAAAAATACTTTTCACTATTTTTTCTTCCTTATTTTTTGATAAAACACCCTATTTTGGATGAACTTTCAATATGAAAATAACAATTTTCTCAAGAACATAAAGAACATCAATCTTCCTAACTTTTTCTTCGGAGCTTGGAGTGTGTTGAAATTTTTAATGTAGGGACTTATTAGCCTTCTAAACTCACTCTAAATATCAATTTGTCCAAATTCTTCACCAATTTTTGATATTTTTCAACCCACTTCACTTCTCTTTAAGTTCAAGATCATATCAATGATAGCTCACTAAATATGACTCTAATTAAGCTCATATTTGAAATCTTGACTCCTATAGTGTTTGAGAATACAATTCTAACACTAAAAACACAAAAAAAAACATAATTTAAATACTTAAAATTTGACCTAAAAACAAAAATTTGAATAGTGAATTTTTTTAGGATTTTTGATTTTTGACACAACTTTTTGTTGATTTTCAAGATAATAAACCTAAGACTGACTTCGTACGAACGAAATAAAGCTCAGCTTTGATACCAAATGATACGAAAAAAAATTATAGAAGATAACACAAACACAAAGACCAAAGAAACAATAAAATTGAAATACAGAAAGTAAAAGGATAAAAATGCTACATGATAGAAACATAAATAGATAGACACAATGAAAGGAATTAATATCAAAGAAATGGTATATTAAACTCTTAAACCTCAATAAATTAAGACAAACAAAGCACCTAATCTCTTACTCTGATCGAAAGGGAATCAAAATGCCCTTAAACCATCGTTTCTAAACGAATGTCAACAAATGCTTTTCCAAGCTCTCAACCACTCTCTCAATAGTTTTAATACATTCATCATCAATAACAGACTAACTAAATAAATCTAGCTATCAAGTATTTATAGTTTGGCTAAATATTACATAATTAAGGCCCAAAAGTGACCCAATTGCAAGAAAATGCCCACTAAGGGATATTTTGATCTACCTTTGAAATGTTAGAGAAGATCAAAGGCGGATCCTAAGAGCTGTTTATTTGTTTTCTATTGCATCCTGGGTGGGTAGATCTTTCATTTTCATTCCTAATAGGATAAAAGAGTTATATCAAATATTTGATTCTTGGTAATCTTATGGTCAAGGGTTGATCTAAATTTTCATTCTAATGCTTTATTTTTTTCTGTTTATTGACTCTAACATCATTTATATTTTTTAGTCATCTAACTAATTTGAAGCTGGACATATTTTATGTATTGTAGTAAGATAAATAGGTAGCACACGATAACAAATTTGTCTCAACTAGAATCTTGGACTAGGTAAAACCTGTTATGAGAATTGATGTCATGTTTGACGGCGAGATTCCAAAATGGAATATATTTGGAAGAACATAGTTTTTTGGGCTAGGTTACATCATGCAACTAACCTCTACGTTTTTCTTTTAAAAGGCTCCTAATTTCTATTTTTCGTGTTTTTAATGTCAAGTAAAAAGATCATGCATTATTTGATTTGGAAGTAGGAATGCTGGAAATTTTTTAAAAGAATCAAGCACATAATAATGAGTTTACTTTGGTGATTTTAGAGGAAGTCTTTTCTTTTTCTTTTTCTTTGGGATTTGACCCTTTTCTTGTATTCTAGAAAATTCACTAATTAGATTTCCTTGGGACAGGGGGTGTTCCTGGAATGCAGGGACTTTTGAGTATCTCAATTTTAACTTAAAAACCTTTAGCTTGTGTATTATATCAGATGTGTTAACAGTGAATCCTAAAAGTCATGTATAGTTTTTTTGAATCTCCTGATTTCTCAAACCTCCTCAATTCCTCTGTTTAGCCCCTATTATATCTGCTTCATTATCTCATGTTGTGTTAAGTTTAGTTATTAGTCATAAATTTTCTGATTTATAATAAGGCGATGTTTCCATTTTGAGTTTTGGCCTTTTTTGATGTGAAGTTAATTAGTTTACAATAAATGAGAATACATAAATTTTGAATAATCTTTCAGCAGAAGATGAATCATGGTATCAGAAGTGTGCATGGCTTTATAGTGGATTGCATACATTGCTTTATAATGGATTGCGTTGTGCAACAATGCCAGGGTTTTATTGCACAACATTTCATGTGAGAGACAGTTGCAACCATTCAGAATTGATAAGTTACTAGCTATGGATTAATTTTTGTAATCTTTTATGACATGTATTGCATGTGGCAAGATGTAGACGCGTAATTTTTGTCCCTCCCGAAATCCCTGTTTAACCATTTTTACCCTCGTCTTACCATGTACCCTACCCCAATATGATGATCCCTTCACAAAAGTATACAGATAACCAAATTCCCAGCAAATTAACACCCCACCCAATCAAATTTAACAACCTCACCTTATCCTAACCACTCATACTACGACCCTCCTCACGACCTTACCCACCCCCTACCCATATCACCCCACCCCTTAACCTCTAACATATTTTTTCCCTCACCAGCAAAAAATATCCATATAGATACATACTCATACTCTCATAATTCCACACACACACACACCCATCCTCACTGATATATACATAACACACCTAGATAATCTCTTTTACACAACACACACAACTCATCGGAAATGCACGCACAGAGCTCACTGGAAATACAGACCACAAATCTCACTAGAGACACACAACATTACACTAATAGACAGATAATGAAAAAGAGAGAGAGATTTCAGTGAGAGAGAGGAGTAAATCAGCATGCCACTATGCTACTATTCTGGGTACCTCTTTCTTCATTGAAAAATAGAAAAATCTCACCAGAAAAATCCAAATCATCGGCAGCCAAACCCCTGACATCCAATCCCTAAAACCCAATCAAAACTGCCTTCAAAAAACTCAAATCCAATTTGAAAAACAAAAATTTGACCAAATCATTTGATATCAACTCATTTCAATCTAATTTTGACTAAATCCACTGGAAAACTGTAAGACCCTACAAAATCATTGCATTTGTATTCATCTTGTTTAGATCTTTGAAGCTCAATAAAGGGTCCAAAATATAGAAAATTTTAGCTAAGTGTTTAACACTTAGTCTCATTTTATACCACCAAACTTCAGGGTTTTATTTGACAACTTTCCTGATCTCTGTTTTCCATTTTTTAAGTTGCGTTGCGATGGGGCAAGGTCATAGTAAATATCGGGTGAGGTTTGGAATTTTTTATCTAGAGTAAGGGCAAGTTTGGGTGCCCAAACCAGTAGCTCAGGGCAATCTGCCCGCTCCACCCTGGCTAGAGTGAGGGACTTGCCAGGCAACGCCCTGCAACTCCGATGGGGGTGCCCAGTTTCAGCATTTCACTTCAGTACCTCTAGGGGTAATTTGGACAATTTCCCACCCCTATATAAGTCAAAAACACAGGATTTAGACTTCAAAACACCAAAATATACTCTTTTTGCTGAAATTCTCTCAAGAACCATCAAGAACAAGTCAAGGATTTAATTGGGAATTTCAAATTCCAAGCCTAATTCACTGCTAATTTTCACGGATTTCTAACCTAAGGTATACGTAGTGTTCATCAACGGATCCCTTTCATCCATGGAGTTCAAGAATCAATCTTTAAATACTAAATTATGATTGTTTTTTGGTGATATGATCATATTCGTGTTGGTGTTGTGGTTGTTATTTGTGTTATAGAGTAGTATTTTTATGTAGGTTATGATCATGTTAGTTGGAACCCATGATTTTGAATGGTTTACTATGGTGAAATTTATGAATACACCTATGCCTTAAAGATTGCATGCAAGGTGTTTGATAAAATACCTAGAATGCTAGAATGGTTCCACGGCTCAATAGAATCTAAATGGCAAGCCGATGTTAACAATTATTATTCAATATGAATTCCATGCTATTGTTTTGTTGCTATTGTTGTGGTATGAAGTGTTCATGATAATGGAGTTATAAAATATGTACATGATATATATGCACTCCCTACCATGCATAAGATGTTGAGAAATACATGTAGTATAATATACCCTACTTATAGCGTTATGAATTGTGAAATCTTGTCTCATGATCAAGTAAGTCATGTTGTGTCAATTTCCTTCCATCGAGTCCTGGAGGTACTCGTAACTGAAAAATATAATTATGTGCCTAGATCCATGTCATGTTTTCACGATATTTGAAATCAAGCCATGATTTAGTAGAATTCAGCTGGTCATGTGAGTTAGGAAACCTCATGATCTCATTCAGTTATCAGATATCAGAAGTATTCAGTCTGTAATACCCTGTTTGTTTCTAAGCTATGAGATGAACCATTTTTCCTACATATGAAACCTCCTATCGTGTGAGTAGCACTTTAGTGCATGACTTACAATGAGTATCCTAGCGATAAGATAGCTTATGATACATTAAGCATGTTCATATGAGTTACTTAGGGTAATACAAGCTAAGAATTTTTAAATCCATCAAGTTTTAGTGTTTGATTTTGCAAGGGTCATATTTGAACGAGTATTAATTGTTATTAATGTGTTATTTTGAATGATTTAGACCCACCAAATTGTAGATAATTGAATTATCTTTCCAATGATACCAATTTTTCCTTAATCCAACACCCGAGCGAAAAGTTATGCCCATTCTCGTGCGAGACAGTAAGGATAGGCGATTGGTTAGGAGTCACCCAACCAAACTTAGGAGATTGGCTAGGCACCGCCTAAGTCAGTTCCAATGCCAAAAACACTCCGTTTTGAGTTATTTTGAGAGTGATTAAGTCTTTTAACAGTCCTTACACATCCCTAAACTTAACCCTACGAAATATATAGCTTTTAAACACATTACAACCCTATTAACATCTAAAAGCTCATCATCCAAGAGCACTAAAAGAGAAAAACAACTAGGGTTGCATAATTAAGCTTGAAGATCCAATTTCAGGAAATTCCTCCGTCAATCATCAAGAACCTCCATTCCAAGGTATGTGTAGTGTTCATCCACGGATTCCTTTCGTCCGTGGAGTTCAAGAATCAATCTTTAAAATACAAAAGCTTGGTTGATTGTGGTCATATGATCATACCCATATTGATGCTTGTTTTTTTACTATATAAAAGTATTGTGACTGTGTATCTCATGAAAGTTATGTTGTTAGTTGAAAAACATGATCTTTAGATAGATTGATAGAATGCAAGTATGAAATCCACCTATGCCTTAAAGAATGCATGCAAGGTGTTCGATAAAATGCCTAGTATGTTAGAATTTCATATTTACATGATTTCATGATATCTATGAATTTCCATGCAAATTATGTGTTGACATTGTTGTGGTATAAAGCATGTATGATGATGGAGATATAAATTATGTACAGAAAATATATCCATGATTTCCCTACCATGTTTGAGATGTTGAATAAATACATGAAGTATAATATCCCTAAATCATTACAATATGAACTAAACGTTACATGTTCCCGTTCCCTTATGCTTGAATGGTTTACATGCGATTTCTATGAATAGCATATGTTGTCGGAATGCCGAGGATATTAGAATGTGAGATTTATGACTTGATTATAAACATTTCTATTCATGATAGATATTATGATGACCATGTACTTCATGAAATCCCACACTTATGTATTATGGATTTTTATTGATGGTCGTGCACTCAAGAAATTCAAGTTGTGTCAGTTTCCTGCCATCGAGTCCTGGGGGTACTTGTACCTAAAAAATATAGTTGTGTTCCTAGAGCCATGTCATGTTTTCATGATACTCTCAGTTATGCCATGATCTATAGAATTCAGTCAGTCATGTGACTCAGGAAAACTCAGAAATCTCAGTAATCTCAATAATCTTAGTGCTCAGTAACCTCAGCAACCTCAGTATTCACAGTCAATCTCAGTAACTTCAGTACTCTCAACCAGTCCTCAAAACTCAGTACATTCTTTCTGTTATTGGAATCCAGTAAACTTACTTTAGATCTGCTAAACAATACCACTAGTATCAGTCCAGTTAATCAGTATCAGTTCAGCTAATCAGTTCAGTTCAGTTATTCAGTTCAGCTTAGTTGTTCATTTCAGTGTCCTTCAGATAGGAGTAGAAGTTAGCACCGAGTGAACCCAAGGATGGGAACTCACCTACCAGTTCAGGGTGTGATTCTTAGTAGTCACCCTTGTGTTCCAAAACTACGTAGCCATCGTAGGTTGAGACATCTTAACCCGTCAGATTAGGGTTGATGAGGTGGCTTAACCCGTCAATTTAGGGTTCCCACCATTATCATTGAGTACCTTCCAGTATAGGGTTCTCACAGCTGTCCTTACCAGTGGCACGGTATTACACCCCTCCAGTTGGGGCAGAGATTGGACCCCATCTCAACTATTATAGCATATTTGGGGCATGTCAGTTATAGAAATACTTCCCACTGTGTTAGTTATAGATTTTAGGACTGTCAGCTATAGCTACCCACTCTCAGTAAAGAATTCAGATAGCTCTTCAGATTTCAGTATATCAGGGCTGTCAGATACAGTCAACTCAGAAATAGAATGGAACTCAGATAGTTTCCTTCGAATTTATGGAATGTGAGATATAGTCACTTATAATATCAATCACAATAGTTATCAAAACTCATGCTATCAATACTTAGTTTCAAGACTGTCAGAAACAGTTAATAAGACTAGTTCTTCATAATTCGAACTGTTAGAAACAATCATTCATTTATCAGTAATGAAATGTCAGTCTCTTAGTATATCAGTAATATAGTATCAGATCCATAACTTATTAGTGATTTAACTATCAATATCAGTAAACTCAGTCTTTCAGAATCTCATTATCAGTACACTCATGTTATCAGTATTCAGACTCAGTAGTCGATATCTCCACGAGTTTAGTTACAGTTACGTATGCATGTATGTACTCTCACATTCATATCAGTCAGTATTGTCTATGCATATAACCCTTTGAATTTAGCTTACCTCACTCTTATAATCAGTATATTCAGACGTACTGATGTATTTGCACTATGGTGCTTCCTCTTATGTTACACTATAGGTTCAGAGGCATGATCTCTAAATCAGCAGTAGATTCGAGGATCAACAGTCAGAGTTACACGTGAGTCCTCATCCTTCAAAGACATGATGATTTCATTTCTATTTTAGTCTTCACTTTATTTAAGTAGTTGGAGTTAGTTGGGGACATGTCCCATCAACTCCTTATTTAGTTTAGTTAGAGGCTTTCGGACTAGATGTCATATTAGATGTTCAGACTTCAGTATTTATGTTCCTTTTTGGTATTGATATACCATATTTTTGAAATATGTATTAGTATTGAACCTTATGGACTTACAGTTCATATTTCCACATATTTTATGAGATATTATGCAGTTTACAAGTACAGATATCAGTCATGGGTTAGCTTGTGGTCCTTCGGGGTCATAAGCACTGTGTAGAGTTTTGGTTCAGAAAATTGGGGTGTTACAAGTCAGTTAATGGAATTCAGTAAGTTCAGTACATATCCCAAAAGTTAATCATGATTCAGTCTCTTCAGTTGGGAGTAGAAGTTAGCATCAAGTGAACCCTAGGATGGGAACTCACCTGCTAGTAGAGGGTGTGATTTCTAGAAGAAATCCTTGGATTCCAAAACTACATAGCCAGCGTAGGTTGAGACATCATACCTGTTAGTTGAGGGTAGATGAGGTGGCCTACCTGCCATTAGAGGGTTCCCACCATTCTTATTTTGAGTACCTGCCAGTAGAGGGTTCTTACAGCATGTCTTTATCAGTGGCACGGTATTGACACCCTTATAGTCATACATGGGGCATATCATTTAAACAACTACCTTCTACAGTTTTAGTCTCAGTCTCAGTAAAAGAACTCAGATAGTTCTTCACACCTCAGTATACCAGAATTGTCGGATAGAGTCAATTTAGTTATATATAGAACTCAGATAGGTTCAATAGATTCAGGACTATCAGACACAGTCAACCATGTTATCAGAATTCCAATATCAGTCATGCTAGATATCAGTAAGCCACGTATTAGAATATAGATCCAGCTATCACATATTTATGATCTTAGTTGATATGTATGAATGTTTGCACTCTCACGTCCATATTAGTCAGTCAGTTAGCAATACTCATGCATGTAAACAATTTGCATTTAGCCTACCTCATTCGTATACTCAGTACTTTCGGTTGTACTGACACATTTGCGCTATGATGCTTTCTTTTTATGTTACACAATAGGTTCAGAGACACGATGTTTTGATTAATCAGATACTTTATTTAGTTAAACCTTATGGCCTATTATTCATGATTTACATATATTTATGTAAATTATTTAGTGTACAGGTATAGATATTAGTCATGGGTTAGCTTATGGTCCTTCGGGGTCATAAGCACCGTGTAGCATTCTGGTTTAGAAAATTAGGGTATTACAAAATTGGTATCAGAGCCTAAGGTTCAATAGAGTCCTAGGAAGTCTGAAAGCCGCATCTTGTAGAGTCTCGTACATGGGTGTGTTGCGTGCCACATTTATGTACAAAAGGCTATGGGATATTTTAGGAAAACAGTTTCCCTTCTTTTCGTATTTATGTCATTCTAGTGAGCATAGTCTCATGCTAAATTACCAGTCTAATCCATTCTTGTCTTATTTCAAAACATGCCTCCAAAGAAAAGAAACCAGCCATTGCCTCAGCCCGAAGATCCTGTGGGTGAACATGTTTATCATGCGGAGTTTAGAGCCACATTCACCACACTTGCTCAGTCTTTGGATGCTCAAAATTAATGGCCAACATTCATTCCAGCCAATCTAGTTGTCAATTCAGCCACAGATAGGGTTCGAGACTTCACCCTAATAAACCCTTATCTTTCTTCGGGTCTATGTTTGATGAATACCCTCAAGAATTCATTAACCAAGTCCATAAGGTTATAGATATCATGGTAGTTACTTCTGTTAAGAGTGTTGAGTTATCCGCATCCCAGTTCCAGGATGTGGGTCATACTTCATACAAGTAGTGGAAGTCTAAAAGGGTAGATAGTACAGGTCTCATAGAGTGAGAGAAATTTGTCATGAGTTTCTTAGACTGATTCTTTCCCCAAGAGCTGAGGGAGGCAAAAGTTCTATAGTTCATAAACCTCAAGTAGGTAAATATGATGGATAAAGATTACTCTCTCAAATTTACACAGTTAGCTAGATATGCCCCTCATATGGTTGTAGACAGCAGGGCTAATATGAGCAAGTTTGCGTCAGGGATGAATAGTAGCATAGTAAATGAGTGTAGGTCTGAGATGCTGAACAATGACATGACTTTAGCCAGGCTTATGACCCATGTTCAGAAAATAGACGAGTAGAAGATTAGGACTAGGGAAAGGCAGAATAAAAGAGCAAGGTCAAGTAGTTTCAGTTTTTCTCAACCCAAATTAGAAGGAGAAATTCGTTCATAATTTCATCCTAAGCCAGTAGTACTACCTCCTTCCTCCACCAGTGCCCAGTGCCAAAATTTAGAGACGGCAACAGAGATAGGAAACCAAGCTCTAAGTCTCAGGCAGTATTAAAAATGCCCGCACCTATCATCATTATCAAACTTGTGGTAAGAACTATCATGGTACTTGCAGAACTGGTAGCGATGCTTGCTTTGGATGTGGCAAGACAGGCCATAGGATTAGAGATTATTTGTAGTCAAGTACATAGGATCAGCAGAACCGTTCTACAGTTTAGTTCGATCACCCGAATCAGCAGGGTACCACTTCAAGTGCTACTAATGGGCCATGCTCAAAAAGTCTATATGATCTTCAGAACCAACAATATTAGGAAAATTCTCCTAATGTCGTTACTGGTACGTTACAAATTTTTCATGTGCATGTTTACGCTTTGCTAGATCTAGGTGCATCCTTTTCTTTTGTTACTCCTTATATAGCAGGCGATTTCCGAATCAGTCCCAAAATTCTAGAAGAGACCTTCTCAGTATCTACCCCAGTGGGTAAAACCATCATAGCTCGACGGGTATACAGGAACTGCCCGGTTATGATAGTTCAAAAAGTCATGTCAGCAGCTTTAGTAGAATTAGAGATGACTGATTTTGACGTCATTCTCAGCATGGATTGGCTTCATTCCATCTATGCCATAGTCGATTACAGAAACAGAATAGTTCAGTTTTAGTTTTCGAATAAGGCCATCTTAAAGTGGAAGTATAGTACTTCATCTTTCAGGGGTCAGCTTATTTCCTACCTTCGAGCAAAGAAAATATTATCTAAGGGATGTGTTTATCATCTCATTCAATTTCAGGACACTAGTTTCGAATCTCCCAGTCATGAATCAGTCCCAGTTGTTAATGAGTATTCAGACATCTTTTCCAAAGATCATCCAGGCCTTCCTCCAAAAAGGGAAATAATTTTAAGTATCGTCCTTATCCCATATACTCAGCCTATCTCTATTCTACCATATCGAATGGCTCCTGCAAAACTCAAGAAACAGAAAGAATAGTTAAAAGATCTCTTAGATAAAGAATTCATTAGACCTAGTATTTTCCCATTTGTAACGCTCAACTTACACATTAAATTAGTCTAAGGCGGTCATCATCAATATATTTACCCAACTTTGGAGTCGGTGTCGAATCCACAGGGAACAATGTGAGTGGCGATTAAGCTAATTTTAAGATATAGCTACAAGTTCAATTCAAACAAATAGTATGAAAATATAAAATTAATATGGGGGTTTTGAAAGTATCAAGTAATGCTATCACTTCAATTTTAATGTTTGTAATCAATATAAATGGGAAACCAGAGCTATATTCAGCAAGGGTTTCGGGAATTGACAGATACTAGGTAATGCTAGAGATTCTCGGAGTGATTAGAATAGCAGAATATCCCTGACGATTATACTATCTGACTTATCTCTCGACCTTACTAGATAATTTACTATCTATTTCTCTCAAACTTAGATAACTTATCTATTATCTTAGGTTGGTAGATTCCGAGTCCCTGTTAATAATTCACGTCCTCTAGCCTATTTCTCCGTTAGAAGCAAATAAAACCTAAGGCATAACCTAATGTTTGCAACCACTAGATTTCAGTTAAAACAACAAAATTTCAAGATGTTCCACTACCCTTTGAATCCATTAAACACCTAGTATCATATCAATCCCTAATCCATGGATCCCATAACCCCGGCTAATGGAATTAGCCGCTCATGATTTGATGAGCGAAATCACAAGTTGAATTCATAATGATATGGATAACTTACGATTAGATGGGAAACAACAAGTAGTTTCTTCGATTAAATCACAAGGTAGAAACCCTAAAATAGTTGATAAAAAAAGGAAGAATAATTGATGTAAGAGAGCAATGTTACGTGCCTCACTTTCCTAGGTTAATTATCTGATACATAAATTATTAATCAATCAAAAACCCTAAAAGATGCTATTTATACTAAAGACTAATTAGGGTAATAAAATAACAAAATCAGAGCTGGGCTTAAATTTAGGTGATGGCATATTGGTGTTGATTGTCAGGCTTCTGACAGCGCCTCAGATATGTCATCAGAAGTCGTGCCTTCTTAACCTGTTCTGCCTCACTCTGACGATGTCCTCCAATGGCTTACTAGAGGGGTGAAGGCATGTAGAAAATTTCGTCAGACCTTTAACTTATTTCACCATGATCTGTCCCACTTGACAGCATCTTCTAACGGTTTACCACATTTGTGATGACATATTGAGAATGTCGTCACCTTCATCCAGCAACTATTCTTCACTATTCTTCCTGATGCCTTTTTCTGGTAGCTTACCACATCTATGTCGGCTTGCAAGAAATGCCGTCACACTGAAATGAGCTCACTTGTACCAGATTTTACTCTATTGCCCCATTGTTATTTATTTCCATGCATCTTGACTTTCCTATAAAATCATAAGAAACAACATTAAAAACACCAATAATTACTTAAGAAATTACAATTATTTCAAGTTAAAAATTCTTAAATATGCTACAAAAATCTAGCACATCAACACCCTCAACTTAAAACAATTGCTTGTCCTCAAGAAACTACATAACACCATACTACGATGCTTAACCAAGAGACACCTAAGATACCTATCACAGTTGATTATCAAGTTTAGCTCAAAACTCTTGCAAATCTCTACATTCAATTACTTATAAATCCAATTGTGCATATCAATGAAGATTAACAATGTGACCCAAAGGAATAAAGATATGTCTTCAATTCAGCAACAATAACCATGCATATGTACAAGTTACACTACCCAAACAAGTAAATAGCTAGGAATGCAACCGATGTGCCCTTACAACAAAGAAGTCCCTCCTCACTCATATATGAACTCAAGCATGTCAATAGGGGGACGGTCAAGAGACACTTACTCTCAGAAAGAAATTCCAATCAATGCATATGAAATACCATATGCTTGCCCTTATTTTCATTACCAAGGTGTACAGAAAAGTAACTTAGGATCACTTTAGGTCTTTTCTTCGGCTTGTAATGTAGGTTAAGGGCTGGTATGATTTTCAATAGCATTTAGAGTGACTAAGCCTCCTTGGTACTGCATTATTTAGGATGGATGTGGCTTTTTTTTTTCATTCTTTTTCTTTTCTTATTCATCTTCCACAACACCCGACTTTCTATTTTTTTTCACTTATTCTTTTCCTTCTACTATACCTTTCTTCATACTTAGCTTACATCATGCACCCCTATGATAGCCACCGTCAACTTAGGTTGTTTACCTAAGTTTAGGTGCACAGTGTCCAAGGAGGACCAAGGCCAAAATAGGTTCATTATTATCTAAACGGGAAGGTGATAGGTGTCATAGAAAGAAATGGTCAATTCAGGCTCAAAATAGGGATCAAGAGATATCATCCATATAGAGAAGGTCATTTAGGCAAAAATGGGCTTAAAAATCAAAACGGCCTATGATCCTTTCCTAACCCCTATCTTTCAACCAAGGTAAGACTAACTGGGCAAGTTTTAGATTTAACACACAAAGGGAACTAGGTAGTATCTCACATACACATGGCACAAAGGTTCATCACATGCTACTACCTATCTGGTTCATGCAATTGTGTAACAGTGGATATCATGTCACTAGTACTAATGTCATAACAAGATGGACAGTGGTCACACATAAATATATATCACACAGTTATAAAACAGACCAAGGGAGAGGTGTTTATCAGTCTCAAAAATCAACAAAAATATGGCAACTGATCTAGATACTTATTTTTCTCCAGTTAACCAGAACACATCACAGAACAAACACAGTATGCCTAAACATGCTGTCTCTACTAGGAACAAGACTCCAAGGAAAAGAGGCACGGCAACAAAAACCCCAAGAGGACATCAACACCCACAAGTAGCCCCACCATAAACCTAATATCATGCATTCTTCCCAACATGTCAAATTAAAACAAGAGAGTTAGAAACATACCTATGGCACCATGGGTGCGAATATCTAGCGTCAATCACATAATAAGAATACAAACAACAAATTACCTTGGGTTGCCACCCAAGAAGCGCCTAGTTTAACGTCGCGGCATGACCCATCTCAGCTTTTTCCTCCACCTTGAGGATATGAATTTCACCACCAATTTAGATTCCATCTTCTTGCCTCACTCATAGGGAGGTGGTACAAAGATTAAGAAGTCTAGTAATGAATGGTGCATGGCAAACAACTCAACCTTAAAGTGAGGTATGTTTTTATATTGTTTATCAAGTGTAAAACAGAGAATATAGGATTCTTGTTCCTCATCTTCATAGTCTTCCACTAGTTTAGATGATTCCACAGACAAAATATCATCTAAACATAATGTCGAAAAATGCTTCGAGTGTGGCTCAACAAATCCTACTTCAAAATTTACACTATCCTCTACACACTCACTTTTATTTATCTTCTCAGCATTTTTACTTTGAATTGGGCTAGAGTCTTCATAAGAGATTGACTTGGCTTTTTCTTTTGCCTCTAGCACCATTCCCTCAATCTTGGCATCATCCCTCTTGGTTGGCTCAATTGGTTTGGAAATCTCCAAAGGTTGATCAACATCAAGTTCATCATCAGTATAGGAATCTTGCTCTTCATTGTCACACTTTTCCAATATTTTAAATGATTCCACAGATAAGATATCATCTAAACATAATGTAGAAAAGTGTTTTGGATGATTGACCTCAATATCCATCTCTTCTATCTTTTGTCATCCCTCATTAAATGCCCTAATGTCTTAACGTATGTCACATATGGTATCACTCATTGTTTCTATACAATAAAACATTAGTTAAAGTATAGATTCAATGTCACTCTTTCCATTTCTTCGTTCTTCCTTTTCTTGACCATAAGACCAATCATATTCATAAGAAGAACTAGAACTTGGGTTAGAGAAATAGGGGGAGGGGGCATTTGGACAATCACTCTAATGTCTATCTTGACCACCATATAAAGAACAATTATACTCCCAGTAGGATGGAGATGGTGCACACATCTCTCTACGAGGAGCGTATTTACAATATTACCAAAAGTGAGGTCTATCACAATATTCACATGGATCATCAAGATAAGATTTACAACCACCAAACTCATGTTCATTCCAAGATGCCATAGTAATAAGTAAATTAGAATAAAAATCTACCTAACACAAGAAATAAAAGAAAACTAAAAACAAATATTTACAAGTTTAAATTCAAGCAAGTAGGCTAAAATTCCAAACCAACTCAATACGCTAAATTGTTCCCTAGAAACGGCGCGATTTTTGATAATGCTCAACTTACAGCTCAAATTAGTGTAAGGAGGTTGTCGTCAATATATTTACCTAAGTTTGGAGTCGGGCTCAAATCCACAAGGAATAATGTGAGTGATGATTAAGCTAATTTGAAGCTATAGCTACAAGTTTAATTCAAACAAATGGTACGAAAATATAAAATTAAGATGGGGGTTTTGAAAGTATCAAGTAATTTTGTCACTTCAATATTAATATTTGAAATTAATATAAATGGGAAACAAAAGCTATGTTCAAGGGTTTCGGGAATTGCCAGATACTAGGTAATGCTAGAGATTCTCAAAATGATTAGAACTGTAGAATATCCCTAACGATTATACTATCTGACTTATCTCTCAACCTTACCAGATAATTTATTATATAATTTTCTCAAACATAGATAACTTATTTATTTCCAATGAGATGTTATCTCAGGTAGATTAATCCCGTTACGGCAGTAATCATTAAATAGAAGGATGGTAGCTTCCGAGTTCCTATTGATAATTCACGTCCTCTAGTCTTTTTCCGACTAATGGAATTAGCCACTCATGATTTGATGAATGAAATCACAAGTTTAATTCATAATGATAAGGATAAATTATGATTAGATGGAAAACAAGAAGTAGTTTTTTCGATTGAATTACAAGGTAGAGACCCAAAAATAGTTCATAAAACCAACAAGAATATTTGATGTAAGAGAGCAATGTTACGTGCCTCTCTTCCCTAGGTTAATTTTTTGATAGATGAATTATTAATCAATCAAAAACCCTAAAATATGCAATTTATACTAAATCCTAATTACGACAATAAAATAACAAAATCATAGATGGGCTCGGATTTAGGTGACGACATATTGGTGTTGATCGTCAGGCTTCTGACGGTGTCTTTGATATGTTTTCATAAGTCATGCCTTCTTAACCTGTTCTGCCTCAGTATGATGATGTCCTCTAAAGGCTTACCATAGGGGTGACAGTGTGTATCAAATGTCGTCAGACCTTCATCTTATTTTACCATATTCTGTCCCACTTGAATGCATATTCTGACGGCTTACCATACCGGTGTTGATATATTGAGAATGTCATCACCTTCATCTAGCAACTCTTCTTCACTATTATTCCTGACGCCTTTTTCTGGTAGCTTACCTTATCTCTGATGGCTTACAAAAAATGCCGTCAGACTCATATCAGCTCACTTGTACCAGATTTTACACTTTTGCTCCATTGTTATTTATTTCTATGCATCTTGACTTTTCTACAAAATCTTAAGAAATAGCATAAAAAACACCAATAATTACTTAAGAACTTACAATTATTTCAAGTTAAAAAGTTCTTAAATATGCTACAAAAATCTAGCACATCAACCATGGGGTGCACCAGTCTTATTGGTGCGGAAGAAAGATGGTTCTCTCAGGATATGCATAGATTACCGTCAGCTCAATAAAGTCACGATCAAGAATAGGTATCCACTTCCTAGAATCGATGACTTGTTTGACCAACTTCAGGGATACAGTTATTTCTCCAAGATAGACCTCAAATCAAGATACCATCAACTCAGAGTTAGAGAATGTGACATTCAAAAGACAGATTTCTGTACTCGATATGCTCACTTCAAATTTCTAGTCATGTAATTCGGTCTTACCAATGCCCCTGCAGCTTTCATGGACTTGATGAGCTATGTGTTCAAGAAGCACTTGGACATATTCGTCATAGTCTTCATAAACAACTTCTTGGTCTATTCCCGCACTGAGCGCGATCATTTATACCATCTACAAATTGTTCTTCAGACTCTTAAAGATTATTGGTTATTCACCAAATTTATTAAGTGTGAATTCTAGATAAGTTCAATAGCATTCTTTGGCCATATTTTTTTCGATGATGGTATTATATTAGATCCTTAAAAGACCAAAGCGGGAAAAAAATGGCCTCGCCCTGTATCTCTATAAGATATCAGGAGTTTCTTAGGTTTGGATGAATATTATAGACGGTTTGTTGAGGTATTTTCTTCTATTTCATCCCCTATGTCCAGATTAACTTTGAAGAAGGCTAAATTTCAGTGGTCAGATTCTTGTTAGAAGAGTTTTCAGGGGTTAAATACTCAACTCACTTAAGATCCAGTTCTAGCTCTTCCAAATAGTTCAGATGGGTTCGTAGTATATTATGATGCATCCAAAGTGGGTTTAGGTTGTGGTCTCATGTAGCATAGTACGGTCATAGCCTACGCCTCCAGACAGTTACAGACCCATGAGAAAAAATACCCTACTCATGATCTTGAGTTAGCAGCTGTAGTATTTGCTTTAAAGATTGGGAGGCATTATCTCAAAGGATTTCAGGTAGATGTATTCACATATCTTAAGAGTCTCCAGTATGTCTTTTCTCAGAAAGATCTCAATCTTCATTAGAGAAGGTGGTTAGAGCTCTTGAAATATTATGACATGAGAGTCCTTTATCATCCCAACAAGGCCAATGTTGTGGCCTACGCTCTCAGAAGAATCTTCATGCGTATTGTTTCTCACGTTGAGAATAGCAAAAAAAATATAGCTCAAGAAATCCATCAGCTCGTCAGACTAGGTTTTTGCGTAGTCTATTCTTTAGAGGATGGTGTATATATTCAGAGTAGTTTATAATCATCTCTAGTTTCTGAGGGGAAAGAAAAGCAAGACAGGGATACTAGACTTGCCAAGCTAATAGAGTCAGTGCAAAATTAGAAAATAGAGGTTTTCTACCAAGGTGGAGATGGTGTTCTTCATTGTCAGTGTCGTTTGTGTGTTTCAGATGTAGATGACTTAAGCCAGCAAATTCTTGTAGAAGTGCATGGTGCGCAATACTTTATTCATCTAGGGGCCACTAAGATGTACCACGACTTGGAGGAGATCTATTGGTGGAGTGGGATGAAGAGATGTATTGTAGAGTTTGTGGCTAAGTGCTCTACATATCAGCAAGTTAAGATAGAGCATTAGAAGCCTAGTGGTTACATCAAGGAGTTCACCATTCCTACTTGGAAGTGGGAAGAAATAAACATGGATTTCGTGACGGGTTTTCCATAAACTCGTAATTAGTATAATTCAATTTGGGTCATTGTGGATAGAATAACCAAATCAGCTCATTTTCTTTCAGTTCATACCTCTTATTTAGCAGAGGATTACGCCAAACTCTATATCAGGGAGTTGGTCAGATTACACGGTGTTGCATTACCTATCATCTTAGACAGATATACCTAATTTTCCTTTCACTTTTGGAAAACATTCCATAATAGTCTTAGTACCCAAGTTCATCTCAGTATAACCTTTCATCCTCAGAGAGATGGTCAAGCACAAAGGACCATTTAGACTCAAGAAGATATGCTAAGGGAATGTGCAATTAATTTCAAGGGAAGTTGGGATGACCTCTTTCCTTTGATTGAGTTTGCATACTCTAATAGCTATCATTCTAGTATTCTAAGTTAGTGAGGCCTTAGTCATAGGGCCTGACTTGGTATTCGACACCTTAGATAAAGTCCAGTTGATCAGAGAAAGACTTCGAGCTGCTCAAAGCTGATAAAAGTCCTATATAGATATGGGAAGAAAGGATCTTGAGTTCGATATTAGTGACTATGTCTACCTAAATATATATCCCATAAATGGAGTAAAGAGATTTGACAAGAAAGGAAAGCTTAGTCCCTGATATGTTGGTCCCTTCAAGATTCTCAGTCATTTCGGCAAGGTAGATTATGAGCTCGAGTTGTCTTTAGATCTAGTTTCAGTTTATCTAGTATTTCATGTCTCTTTGCTCAAGAAGTCTATAGGTGACCCATCAGTTGTACTCCCTATTCAGAGCATTGATGTTCAGAACAGTCTCTCTTATGAAGACATTCTAATTGAAATCTTAGACTATCAGACTCATAGATTGAGGAACAAAAAAGTCCCACTAGTCAAGGTTCTTTGGTAAAATTATTCCATTGAGGGAGCTACTTGGGAAGCAGATACATACATGCGTACCAAGTATCCTCACCTCTTCTCCGCTAATCTAGATCAAGATCAAGGTAATAGTTCTCCTTAAACTTCTTTAGTTTCACGTTCAGTGTTCAATACAAACTTGGTAGGTATTCAGTTTCATGATCATGTTCCCTACATAAAATTGGTATCAAGTACCATTGCATATTCAGTCATGCATACATGTATCAGTCTACTATATAATTATGCATCAGATATGCATTTTCGTTGGGAGAAATTTAGTTATTAGAAACACCAGTCATGCATTCATGAATCAATTACACATTCATCAGATATGCACCTTTAGTATGACATATTTAGTTTCAGTCATGAGATCATGTTTCAGTCATTCATGTCCAGGTCATTTTCAACTTGTTATTTCCCCTCTCAGTCAGTCTCATTTGAGGATGAATATTCTCAAGAGGGAGATATTGTAAGACCCTGCAAAATAATTACGTTCGTATTCAGCTCGTTTAGCTCTTTGAAGGTCAATAAAGGGTCCAACACATACAAAATTTTAGATAAGTGTTCAACACTTAGACTCATTTTAGACCATAGAACTTTGGGGATTTATTTGACGACCTTCCCAACCTCCATTTTACAATTTTCAAGTTGCGTTTTGATGGGGCAATGTCGCAGTACATATCGGGTGAGTTTTGGAATTTTTGGAGTAGCGTAAGCGCACGTTTGGGTGCCCAAACAAGTAGCTCAAGGCTATCTTCCCGTTTTTCCCCGGCTTCAGCACCGCTCTAGGTAAGGCACTGCCCTGGCTAGAGTAGGGGACTTTCCAGGCAATGCCCTGCAACTCCAGTGGGGGTGCCCAATTTTAGCATTTCACTTCTATGCCTCGAGAGATAATTTGGTCAATTTCCCACCCCTATATAAGTCAAAAACATGGGATTTATGCTTCAAAACACCAAAATATACTCCTTTTGCTGACATTCTTTCAAGAACCACCAAGAACAAGTCAAGGGTTTAATTGGGGGTTTCAAATTCAAAGCCTATTTCAACGCTAATTTTTATGGATTCCTAACCTAAGGTATGCGTAGTGTTTATCCACGGATTTATTTCATCCGTGGAGTTCAAGAATCAATCTTTAAATACTAAATTATGACTGTTTTATGGTGATATGGTCATATTCATGTTGGTGTGGTGGTTGTTATTTGTGTTATAGAGTAGTAGTTTGATATATTTTCATGGATTTTATGATCATGTTAGTTGGAACCCAAGAATTTGGATGGTTTAATATGGTGAAACGTATGAATACACCTATCCCTTAAAGAATGCATGCAAGGTGTTTCATAAAATGCCTAGAATGCTTGAAATCATGTTGCCATGTCTCAATAGTATATAGATGGCAAGCCGATGTTAACCATCATGATTCTATATGAATTCCATGCTATTGTTGTGTTGCTATTATTGTGGTGTGAAGCGTTCATAATAATGGAGTTATACAATATGTACATGATATATATGCACTCCCTGCTATGCATAAGATGTTGAGAACTACATGTATTATAATATCCCCTACTTATAATGTTATAAATTCTGAACTTTGTTCTCATGAGTTCTCATGATCAAGTAAGTCATGTTGTGTCAGTTTCCGTCCATTGAGTCATGAGGGTACTCATACTCTAAAAATATAATTGTGTGCCTAGAGCCATGTCATGTTTTCATGATATCTGAAATCAAGCCATGATTCAGTAAAATTCAGTCGGTCATGTGTCTCAGGAAACCTCATGATCTCAGTCAGTTATCAGATATACGTATTATTCCATCATTCAATGGAATTCAATAAGCTCAGTCTATGTCCTGTCAATTAATCATGTTCAGTCTCTTCGGTTGGGAGTACAAGTTAGCACCGAGTGAATCCAAGGATGGGAACTTACCTGCCAGCAGAGGGTGTGATTTTTAGAAGCAATCCTTTTATTCAAGAACTGCGTATCCAATGTAGGTTGAGACATAATACTGCTAGTTGAAGGTAGATAAGGTGGCCTACCTGCCTAGTAGAGGGTTCCCACCTTTCATATTTTGAGTACCTGCCAGTAGAGGGTTCTCACAGCCTGTGTTTACTAGTGGCACAGTATTGACACCATTCCAGTCAGGGTAGAGATTGGACCCCAACTTAACTAAAATGACATACATGGGGCATGTTGGTTAAACATCTACCTCCGACAATTTTAGTCTCTGTCTCAGTAAAAGAACTTAGATAATTCTTCAGACATCAGTATACCAGGATTGTCAGATACAGTTAATTCAGCTACAATACGAAACTCAGATAGTTCCATCAGATTCAGGACTATCAGACACAATCACTCATGTTATCAGAATTTCTATATAAGTCATGTTAGATATTAGTAAACTACGTATTAGCATATAGATCCATCTATCATGTATTCATGATCTCAGTTGCTATGTATGTATATTTGCACTCTCACATCCATATTAGTCAGTCAGTTAGCATTGCTCATGTATGTAAACCATTTGAATTTAGCCTAACTGACTTGTATACTGATAACGCTCAATCTACAGCTCTCGTAGGAGTGTAAAGCGGTCGTTGTCAAATATATAACCCAACTGGGTTGGGTATCGATCCCACAGGGAATAGCCGGTCAATAAGTAAGCAAATATTATTAGACTTTTGGTGCAAGTCTCGTAAAAAGGGGGGATTTTAACGTGCAATTGATGTAAATAAAATAATAGAATGAAAACAGAAAATAGCAGAGTAAAAACGGTTTGCTTGGTAGGTTGTTGATCAATGAGAATTGAGAGTTGGGATTATGTCCACCTTATGAGTTATACGTCTCTATTGGGTATGAGTTATGCGGAATTCAGACATGCATGTGCTTATAGAGAATTGTATTCTATGGTAAATCCAAGCGTCTTTCGACCTTAACAAGGACTATTTCACTTTAACTCTTTCGAGCTTAAAGCATGTCTGACGGTACAAATTCTCCAAGAGGTTAATCCAGTTATGACACTAACTTTTTAACAGGGGTTGGTGCCCTATTACCTTGACATTATCTCTTTTCCAGACATATAACTTTTCTTTCGACCAAGTTAATGCTATACTGGTGTATTCTATGCGTTTGCAACCACAACAATTTGCATTAAGATGAATAGAATAATGATATAATCAGCATAAGTGTCATGAATTCACAAACTCATAGCAATAGATAGTATCTCATATGGCTTCCATAACCCCAACAGGGAAGTTTAGCTACTCATGAGTGCGATGGAAATCACAATAGACATTATCATTATACCACAATAAAGATCTCACGTGTAGTATGGTGTGGTATGGATTTAGGCGTGAATTCCTTTTAGAATAGCTTTTCTCTCATTGTGGAAATTAAGAATTGAATAGATGAAGAAGAATGTCAACAATGAATTAATAAAGAAAGAGAAAGGATGGAATAGGGATGAGGGTGGTGGAGAATTGTTTTGATAGATGGATGGATGGTGGATGGATGGGAATAATAAAAATCTCCAGGAAAATAGGGTATTTATAACACCCATATCCTATTCCTACTAAGCTACTGTATTACTTAACCCAATCCTACAGGGTTATTGCATCATTATCCTAATCCTAACAAATTACTGCATCATTATCCTAATCCTTATGGGTTACTGCTGATCCCCAAAGTCTTGGAAAATGTTGTTTTTGCCCGGGGCAGGTTTCCCATGCATCACTTTTGGTCCTAGGCGTCCAAGCTTTGCTTTCCTCCTTTCGTGAAGATTTCTTTGGCGTCAAGTTATCCATAAAATGCTGAATTCTGCATCATTTATACCTGAAAACTTGCTAATCATGTTTGTTAGCTCACTTACAGGAAAAACGACTAAAAGTGCATGAATTATATATTTTGTCCTCAAAACATAGCTAAAATATGGGTAAATTAAAGCACTTTAGGCATGTAAATACGCCTATCATCAACACCCCACAATTAAAGCTTTGTTCATCCTCGAACAAACTATCATGTCCATCTAAACATCTACTTAGGGTTTCACAGTGACAACACAAAATATTCATCAAGACAGGCATAGTAATCATTAACAAAGAGTAGTTTTCTGATCACTTCTAGAAACAATTCCACCTCTAATATAGACTCATGATGATGGTCAATTCGTATTCAAAAAGTTAAGGCATAGAGAATCATACACAACTACCCAAAACTCATCAACCATGTGTGTCTCACAATATATTACCCATAATCACTCACAAGTATAGTATATTTATCGAACAAGGGTATAAGATTATCCTTGCTCTCACTATCACAAAGAATTCATATGTTGCAACTGATGACCATAGGCTTTCCCTTAGTGTAATGCTCCACTAAATATCAGAATGCTAAGATAAGGATCAAATAGGTCTTTTACAGGTTGTAATGTAGGCTAAGGGACGGGCCAGAAATAGTGACTATGTTCCTAAGCGCTTTAATACATCACATTATGCCCTTTATGCTTTCTTTCAAACAACCTTTCTATTTTCTTTTAATCTACCACCCTTTCTCACCTCTTTTGTTTTTCAATTTTGAATAGAATTAACTTGTTATTTTTCTTTTCCTTTTTATTTTCATAACACACCTCTTATGATAGCAATTCTTTTTCATAACAAATTCAAGCACCATTACATTCTAAAGCATCATACTCACCCAATTTCCTCTTATTTTGTCACATAACTTTACACTTTAAAGCACTTAGGAATTTGGATCAAATTATGGTCTTTAAAAAATGGATTAGGCTTACATATGAGGTTGTCAAAGAAAATACGCTAAAGGCTCAAAGGGGTTAACTAGGATAATTTCCATGGGTAAGTAAAAAGATGGTAAACAAGTCTAGGTTGATAAAGAAATGCCTAAATTATCTCCTAGACTTGCACTCCTTATTTTCTCTTTACATACATACCAGGAAAGTTCTAGCATCAGCCACAAACACAGAACATACTACATTCTCACACACACAAGGCACATGATCGACTTTATTTAGAGCAGTATAGACTCTTGACCCAACAGATGAAGGAATTGAACCACACAATTATCACATAATGAGTCACAATTAGAGCCTAAACGTCTCAATAGTTATGATTTTAGCACAAACTCTTGTCATAATCTCATGCTGCCTATTAGAATAATTTCATGCGATGTTAAGTTAAAAAAAATTAACTAATAAAAAAAATTAACTACTAAAAAGAAAAACAAAACAAACATAAATGCAAACGCAAATAGAGAAGTATAGCATGCAAATACCAGCACCCCACACTTAGACGGGACACACTGCCCTCAGTGGAAAATAAATAAGAAGAACCTGGTTAATCAGACTCCTTCTCTAATTCTGGGGTCATACCCCCTTCGTCAAAATCATCATTGGAGTCGTCGTCATCAGATTCTCCTCCACGTCGGAGTCTGGCATTCATCGATCATCATCGGTCGGCACATCGTCATCAAGAGGTTCCTCAAAATATGTACCTAATCCACACATTGCCTTCGTGTTCTCATTCATTGGGTAGTCATAGTCCAGCTGTTGGAGCTCTGCAGCAGTTGGAACATGGCCACCGCTCATCATTGTAAACCGAGTCATGCCATAAATAAGGCAAAACAAACTCTAATCTCGAGCATGCCTTTCTGAAGTGGTAAGGTTGACGCCATGTGTAGATTCAGCATCTTTAACCTTTGTGAGGTCAACCTTCTTTGGGTTGTGTGGAAGTTTATGATCAGTCGATTCCTCTTCAATGTCTTTCTTCCTTAGTATTGCGGTCAACAGATTGCCAAAACTGAAGTGGGACCTCTTGTGTATCCTAGCTTTCCGCATTGTGGATCGAATAATTGCCCCAATGTTGATAGGGACATTCGTCATCAATGCGTATACCAAGCACACTCTATCTCGTGTTATCTTTGTGTATTGAGTCCCTGGAATTAGGCAAAGTTGACTATGCGCAACCATATTCTTGCTTCCCTATTCAAAGGAACATATGGGAAGGTATTGTGTCTTTCGGTGTCCTTGTGTCTACTCTACCGTGCCATGGATCTTATTCCACAGAGTGTGTGTCGAATGGCTCTATATGGAGGTCTACTGTACAGCTCTTTGAATGGTGATGGATCAACAGCAGGCAAGCCAAGAAAGGAGTTGAAGAAATCCGCATTGAGTTGTAAAACTTGGCCCCGAATCTTGACCTCACTTCCTGTGGTTTTTGGTGACCAGTTGGCATAGAATTCTCTTGTTAAATTGAGATTGCATTCTCCCATGTCTCGGAAGATGAAATCAAGATGTAACGCCAAGATCTTGACCAACATGCGCGTTTTTTTCTTTTCTAGGCTTTCCTTGTTTATCATGTCCACATGAACATATTTCTTTTCTTTGTTGTTCCTATACCATTCCTTTGCTTCCTCCTCTAAAACCCATTTAATCCCGAACATACGGCGTGGTACTTGTACTGATGAGGACTCTCCTTGCTCTTTGCATCCTCTTTTCTTGCCTTTTTGGGAAGTGGTTGCCTTATCTTTGCCTAGTCTTGCTTTGGGTGCCATTGTACCTGAGACTAAAACAATGTTCATGTTAGCGTCAGTAGTGGTGCCACCCCACACTTAGATTGTTGGTACATACTCGTGAAGTAAAACTGGTCGATTACTCAGACTTCATCGGCATACGTTTTAGGTGCTATATTCCAGCAATAAAATCAGTGCAGTCACACTCCTTGTATTCTTAGCAATACTTTTATGTTTGATATATCAAGACTACTACATAGGGATTGAATCAAGGTATAGCATCTAGAAATAATCACAACCTCCTATGTTGGTAGTCAACCATAATTCTTATCTTGATGAATAAGTTATTCCAACATGTATGCTTTCTATTGACAAGATTATGCAATTTTTGTGACCATGTCAATTCCGCAAAAGTATAACAGTGCATCAAAATCAAATTCCAGTTGGAAACATGTTAAGATCATTCTTACGTATTCTTTCACTCACTTAGTTGTATCACAACACATCAACCACATTCACGTCACTTCTACTTCAAGATTTAACAATTCATAATAGGTGTAGTAGTGTATTACTTATGGAATATAAATGAAGGACAAAGTAGTACTTACTTGATTGATGCCTTTGGATGATGTTCTTGTGAACAAAAAGAGCAAAAGGAAAATTTTGGAGAGGATTTGGAGGATATAGGTGGCGCTTATGCTAGGTTTCCAATGTGTTTTTGGTCTAATACTAAGTCTCTTATTTATAGGAAAGGCTTGTGTCGGTTTTTGACCCATTTAAAATTGGATTTGGAGACAAGAAGTGACCATAGGCGGCGCCTTTTACTTTGCCTATGCTTGGCATAGGCAGCGCCTTTTGCGTAGCATTGTTGAGCATAGGCGGCGCCTATGCCATGGCATTCTTAGGCATAGGCAGCGCCTTTCACTTAGCATATGAGATTCAAAGACAAAAGGCATTGGCATAGGCGACGCATATGCTATGGCATACTTGGGCATGGGCGGCGCCTATGCAATGGCACACTAGATTCCGAGAGCTTAGGCCATAGTATTGGCCTTGCCTTGTTCGTGGCCTAGTTTTACATAGGCCTAGCCTTGTTCATTTCATATAGTTTCATAAGCAATACCTAATCCATAGCCTTTTACTTCTTCATTCCTAACTTACCACCTTGAACATGCAATACGTCCAAATCAAAATTTGAAACCAACCTCCTCGTTTTACACGTCTTTGCACCTATATTTACTCAAAAACAATAAAAATGGTTAGAACGATGGGTTGCCTCCCATCAAGATCCTTAGTTTTGGTCGTGGCATGACTCTTCTTTTTGGATTTTTATTTATCAAAAGAAAACACTTAATAGAACGAAAGAACGAAAAAAAAAATTGAAAAACGATGGGTTGCCTCCCATCTAGCGCTTGATTTATTGTCGCGGCACGACATAGCTATCTCGATTACTTAGACTTC
Organism: Capsicum baccatum var. pendulum; assembly: GCA_030864225.1. Lineage (NCBI taxonomy): Eukaryota > Viridiplantae > Streptophyta > Magnoliopsida > Solanales > Solanaceae > Capsicum > Capsicum baccatum. Next base: position 44,799,884 of record CM061550.1, read on the forward strand.
ATCGAGATAGATGGTGGATTGTTTTCTGAATGGATTCAGACGATAATGAGGCTTACTTGTAGGCATGCAATCTTCTTCGAGATGACCCTTGTGCATGCCTATCCCAGGAGGGATAACAATTATATCATCAATAGTCCAACCCATGGCTCTCTTGTATATCTTCACAGCAGAGATGAGATCCTCTACGTGTTGTTCACTTAAATTATCCGTCGTACTTACTGGAAGTATATTTCCACTTTCCAAAAACACATACCTTAGAAAATCGGGGAGCTCTTTCGATTCTACCATTGGTGGCTCTTCAATGGAAGTCTTCGCTGTTAGTGACGGCTGATTCTTAAGATCAAGGTCCGGATGTTTAGGAGTATGAGAATAGGACCCTATTTATGTTAGAGCACATGTAGTTTCTTCATAATCTTCATCATCCTTACGGTCAACATTCAGTAGTGCAGCAGATAATGGCTCAACAGTATGCTGTTTCGCTACAGATAATGCTTTCTTATCCGCATAATTAACATCAGCTACAGAGAACACATTCATATCATTGGGCTGATTCATTGCTTTGCATATATAAAAATGGACCACTTCGTCATTCAACCGAAGTAAAAGCTCATTAGCTCTCATGTAAATAAGCACACTTCCCGTTGCATACCCAGGCATTTGTTCTTGTTCCTCTACCAACGGAACATTAATGGTTAGCTGCTTTAACATATTCATGAATTTGCTGAACTTTGTATCATCCGTAATCTTCTTCAATCTTTGAGGAAAAGGTGGTGGTGGATAAGGAATTGTTTTCTCCACGGCTTTCTTCTCCTCTTGCTTCCGTTTTTCAGACTTTTCAGGATGCAACATACTCGGTGTGACGTCATGGATATCGTGGGTGGTTTCTATGGCAGCTTCTCCTTTTGCCTTATCATTGATGTCTTCTGCCTTGTCAACCACTTGATTGCCTTTGGATGAAGTTTCCAGCACCTTACCACTTCGGGTAGTAATCGCCCTTCATGATCCGTCATTCCTTGGATTTTGCATAGTGTCGCTAGGTAAGGTGCCAGCCTTTCTTTGATTGAGTGTTGTTAAAAGTTGGCTCAATTGCTGCTCTATTTGCTTTATTGAAGTGGAATGTGAGTCAACCAATTGCTTCATCGAGGACAAATTATTTATTACCTCCGTTACTCCTGTGCTGGTTGCTTTCACTCCTTTCAACAGTTTAGCCATCATATCTTCCATGCTTCCGAAACCAGATGTGGTGGTGTCATGTCTTCCTAGGGGAACGTATAAACCACTTTTTTCATTCTTGTTTTTCCAACTACCTTGGTCCTTGTTTCTAGATTTATCATAGTAGTTCCGACCTTGGTTTCCTTTGGTATTACCTCGGAAACCCCCAGATTGTTCAAGTAGTTGGCTTCTTCTTCTGAATTAGATACGTCTCTTCCTTTTAATGCAACAACTTTGACTTTTTTGGTCTTCCCTGATAATAGATTCTTTGTAAGAAGATCCACTTGTGTTTTTATGTGCGCCATATCTTGATCACGTTCTTCTTCTCTTCTCCTTTGATCAGCAGTTATGCCAATAGATATAGTAGGGCTTGCTACCTCAGAATCCCTGGTATGCCAAGCTCTACTTTGCTTCGTCATCTGATCTAGCATATTGCTTGCCTGCCCAAAGGTGAGGTCCATAAATGATCCTCCAGCTGCATTATCCACCACTGGTTTAGTTATTGAATTCAAGGCTCTGTATAGTATCTCCTTTAGGTGGACATTGGTCATGTGATGGTTCGGGCACCTCATAAGCTTGTCTTGAACGTCTCTCATGTTTCATGAAGGGCTTCGGTTGGAAGCTGCCGAAAGTTGCTGATTTCATCTCTTAATTGTGCTGTTTTGGATGGCGGAAAGAATCTTTCTAGGAAAGCGTCTCTCAATTACCTCTAATTTGTAATAGAATCAGGAGTCATCCCATTCAACCATAGATTTGCCTCCCCAGACAGAGACAATGGAAATAGGCGTAATCTAATTGCATTCTGACCAACGCCAGGATTGTCAAACGACTTGCATGTAGAAATAAAGTTGATGAGATGCATATTTGGATTATTGCCTGCTAGTCCACCAAATAATCCCAATAACTGAATCATGGTGCTTGTGATGTTGAACTTGGCTTCGGGTGCCAATGGTGGAGGAATAATGGCTCTTGTGGCTCCGGCTCCATCAAGATTATCATCATCATCATGGAAAGCTGGTTGTACAGGTCGGTGTTCATGCCTAAACCTTGCTTGACAATCTCTTCTGTTGGCAGGTGTTGCAATCTCAGCAGCATGCCTAGGGTTTAGTAACTCGTCATCACCTAGGTCCTCGTCGTCAGGATTTATTGCTAGCCTGGGGTTATCAATATTCTGTTGATGCACTTGAGCGGCGGCTAGAGCAGCTAGTCTCGCCTGTTCCTGATGAGCGGCCATCCTTTCAATTTCGTGTTGTGCCTCCATTCTGCCAATACGTTGTGGTTCAGGATTGATAGGTAATAACGGTTGACCAGAACTTTGAGTTTGGGGCATGCACTGAATAAAAACCTGCAGAGGACAAAAACAAAAACTAAAAGTAAAAGTACGAGAATATTTGACCAAAGGGTCTAGTAATTATCCCAAACTTAATTGACACTCGTATTCCCCGACAACGATGCCAATTTTTGATAACTCTCAATCTACAGCTCTCGTAAGAGTGTAAAGCAGTCGTTGTCAAATATATAACCCGAATGAGTTGGGTATCAATCCCACAGGGAATAGCCGGTCAATAAGTAAGCAAAGATTATTAGACTTTTGGTGTAAGTCTCGTAAAAAGTGGGGATTATAACGTGCAATTGATGTAAACAAAATATTAGAATGAAAATAGAAAATAGCAGAGTACAAACGATTTGCTTGGTAGGTTGTTGATCAATGAGAATTGAGAGTTGGGATTATGTCCACCTTATGAGTTATACGTCTCTATTGGATATGAGTTATGCGGAATTCAGACATGCATGTGCTTATAGAGAATTATTTTCTATGGTAAATCCAAGCGTCTTTCGACCTTAACAAAGACTATTTCACTTTAACTCTTTCGAGCTTAAAGCGTGTCTAACAGTACAAATTCTCCAAGAGGTTAATCCAGTTACGACACTAACTTTTTAACAGGGGTTGGTGCCCTATTACCTTGACATTATCTCTTTTCCAGACATATAACTTTTCTTTCTAACAAGTTAATGCTATACTGGCGTATTCTATGCGGTTGCAACCACAAGAATTTGCATTAAGATGAATAGAATAATGATATAAGCAGCATACGTGTCGCGAATTCACAAACTCATAGCAATATATAGTATCTCATATGGCTTCCATAACCCCAACAGAGAAGTTTAGCTACTCATGAGTGCGATGGAAATCACAATAGACATTATCATTATACCACAATAAAGATCTCACGTGTAGTATGGTGTGGTATGGCTTTAGGCGTGAATTCCCTTTAGAATAGCTTTTCTCTCATTATGGAAATTAAGAATTGAATAGATGAAGAATAATGTCAACAATGAATTAATAAAGAAAGGGGAAGGATGGAATAGGGATGGGGGTGGTGGAGAATTTTTTTGATGGATGGATGGATGGTGGATGGATGGATGGATGGTGGATGGATGGGAATAATAAAAATCTCCAGCAAAATAGGGTATTTATAACACCCATATCCTATTCCTACTAAGCTACTGTATTACTTAACCCAATCCTACTGGGTTACTGCATCATTATCCTAATCCTAATAAATTACTGCATCATTATCCTAATCCTTATGGGTTACTGCTGATCCCCAAAGTCTGGGAATATGCTGTTTTTTCCTGGGACAGGTTTCCCATGCGTCACTTTTGGTCCTAGACGTCCAAGCTTTGCTTTCCTCCTTTCGTGAAGCTTTATTTGGCATCAAGTTATCCATAAAATGCTGAATTCTGCATCATTTATACCTGAAAACTTGCTAATCATGTCTGTTAGCTCACTTAAGGAAAAAGGACTAAAAGTGCATGAATTATATATTTTGTCCTCAAAACTTAGGTAAAATATGGGTAAATTAAAGAACTTTAGGCGTGTGAATACGCCTATCATCATATACTCAGTACTTTTAGTTGTATTGACCCATTTGCACTATGGTGCTTTATTTTTATGTTACACCATACGTTCAGAGACACGAGCTCCAAATTAGCAGTAGCAGTCGTATTTCATTATACAGAGTTGCAATGAGTCCTTTTCATTAGAGGAAGATATGATTTGACTTTATTTATTATTTTAGTTAGCTTTCAGTTTATGAAGTTATTTGGAGACATATTCCTTCAACTCCTTACTCAAACAGTATTTAGAGGCTTTCAAATTTTAGATTCAGATTTCAATTGTTTTAGGCATTCGTTACTCCATATGGATGTTATGATTAATCAGATACTTTATTCAGTTGAACCTTATGGACTATTGTTCATATTTTTTGCATTTGTCATGTGTATTATTCAGTTTATAGGTGCAAATATCAGTCATGGGTTAGGTTATGGTCCTTCGGGGTCATAAGAACCGTGTAGTGTTCCGGTTCAAAAAATTGGAGCATTATAAATACTATTGAAACCGTGATGTTGTAAGTTAAATCTGGTATGGTTTCTTATTACTCTGTGATTCCTGGGTTCAGTTGGGGAAAAATAGAAGAAAAGGGTGATATCGAAGCTAGATTTGGTCTTTTTATTGAGGTTCGATTTTAGATCATGTATACAGTTCTATTGGAGAAGATCAATTACATTTGAAAAACTTAAATTTATGGTCCACTTCCTCTTCCTCTCTCTATAATTGTATCTTGAATTTTAATTGTTGTTGTGGATGTGAAAGACTTGTGTGTTTATCATGCTTGATTCTTTATTGTGTGTGTGGTTGATGCTGAGATTTGGATTCTGAAAATTAAAGTGACAGTCAAAGAATTATTTAATTCTGAGTGAGGACGAATTTTGGGAGGGGAATTGAGAATCAAATAAAGTTAATGTTAATTATTTTTATTCCTTTTTGGATGTTGGTGAATTCGATAGTATCGTATTTTAGGTCAAAAATTTAATAGGCAAATCAAAGGTCGGGTAGGCAAATCGTAAGAACCAATGATTTATGGGTGATTAAATGTTTGTTGAATGATTTTGTTTTTTTTGTATTTTGATAAATTGTACTCATTTGGCGGGAGATGCACTTGAAAACAGTGCTTGATCAAGGCCCGATGCACTGAGTGGAGCATAGTTTAGAATTAGTGTAGGTTAGTGTAGGTTTATATTTCAGCATCTTTATTTTAGTTCGTAATAAATTGTACTGGACATTATTTTTAAGATTTTGATTGTTTGGTTGTTTGTGGTCTTGTTTATGTGTTTTGTTGGTTTATACATTCCATAGTATCTGCTAACCGATATACTCCACGAAGTGACCGTGATAGAACCACGGGATCAAGGGGTGCTTAACACCTTTTCCTAGGTCAACAAAATTCCTTAACTGAAATATTTATTCGTGGACCAATTTTGTAAGAGTCAAAAATTATTTTGAAAAAGGATTTCCAAAGGTGACTGTAACGACCCGGGACTACCCCTAGTCTTTACACGGTACATACAACCCCGAAGGACCATAAGCTAACCCATGAATGATAACTACTGCAAGAACTAAACAATAATACTGAAATAAATGCAGAACAATAGGCTGAATAGACATAAGGTTCAAAATATCTAAAATATTGATAAAATATAACATTCGTAAAACTGAATACTGTCTGAAAATCTAGTTTGAAAAGCCGCTAACTGAATCTGTCTAAAAGTGGAGTTAATGGGACAATCCCCCAACTAACTCCCTCTACTAAAATACTGCTAAGCTGAAGTACTAAAATAAAAGCATATCCTCAATAAATAAGGACTCACTACTAAATCCGCTACTACTAACTGAATAGCGCGGTCAGGAACTTGATCGAACCAATGATATGAAACATCGTAGTGCAAAAAATGGGTATGCAATCAGTACATGGAAATGTACTATTATTATAAATGAGCTAAGGCTGAATGCATAGGTTCATATGCATGAACTATAACAAACTGAATGATAAGCAAGAGTTGGATTAGCATACATGGAGGATCTGTAACTACTGAACATATTGTGCCTACTGTGATAGAGTATACTAGAACTAAATATGATAAGTGATAACTGAATATATTAATAATCTAGGATCACTAATAATCTGAATTAAAGTTAACTGAATCACTATATCTCACAGTCCGGATTCATAGAACTGAACTGAGTTCTATTCTGATGACTGAGACCGAAACTGGAAGTATGTGAGATAATCATCTAACTAACATGCCCCAAATAATATAATATAATTGATATAGGGTCCAATCTGTAAACCTAATTATAAGGGTGTAAGTACCGTGCCACGGGTAAAGATAAGCTGAAGAGTAACCCTATACTAGAAGGTTCGTTAAATGAGAATAGTGGTATGCTCTGCTGGTAGGTAGAGCACCTCATCAACCTTCAACTGGCAGGTTTAATGTATTAACCTACAGTGGCAATGTATTTCTGGAATACAAATATTGCTTCTAAGGATCACACCCTCTGCTGATAGGTAAGCCCCCATCCTTAGGTTCACTCGATGCTGAATTCTACTCCCAACTGAAAGACACTGAACTAAGTATAATAGACTAGACTGGATGAGTTTACTTAGTTTTCCTATGTTCTGTAATTGACTGAGTTCTGTAATGGACTGAGAGTACTGATCATGACATTATTGATACTATTCTTTAATAGACACTGTATCCAAATAAACAGCTAAGTTATTGGGTATTAAATACCCCCAGGACTCGATAGCATGAAAAGTAAAGAAAAGCATAATCTTGAATAACATAACAATGTTCACTTGGTCATAATTCATTTATAGAGAGATTCAATCAAACACTTGTAATGCATTAACTTGTACATGAATGGGGAATAAATATTAGTATGCTATAATGGAATTATTTTATTCTCATTGACAGTTTATCAAACACATCGAAAGCATGCCTGGTTCATTAAATCACAAACACTTAAGGTTATGATGGATACAACAATCAACTTGAAAATTCAATGGTTTATCATGGATACCATGTAATTCAAACACATACTAGAATCAATTCTTGGAACTTGTAATCTAAATCATGGATTCAAACTCAAACTACATCATGAACATGAATTCAATCTAATTTGAACATGTAAATCATAAATAATAAATCTTGTATTTTGAAAAAGTATTCTTGGGCTCCATGGAATGTAAGGATCCATAGATGAACATCTAACATATCTTACTTTGATGAGTTCTTGGAGAGATTCTTGGGATTGACATTGATTCTTGAGAGCTAGGGTTTGTTTTTCTTGAGAGAGATTTATCTTTTGATTTTGGAAAAAAGTGAATAATGAAGGGTTTTACACATTTGTAGGGATTAAATCCCACATCTGGGCAGAATAAAATTATGGGAAAAGACTATTTTAACCCCGGGTGCAATGTTAATTTTTAAGAAATTTTCCCAATCTGGACCCTTGGCGTGACACGTCGCTATCACGCTAGGCCACTGGAAAATGATGATTGGGAAATTTCATGGTGGTGTGACGTGGTGGTATCGTGTTTTCACTTTGTTTGTGAACTAAAAGTTCACCGCAACGCGGTGGTATCACGTTGCTACATTGGAAATTTACAATTGTTAATTGGGTCTATGAAGCAACATGCCAAAATCGTAGAGTAACACTGGAAATTGACAATTGATAGTTTAACACAATCCATGATGCGCTACTGGCTTGAATGATGATGTTTTACAACTGAAACCTAAAATCATCATAACTTCTTACCCAATTGTCAGATTTAGGCAAATTTTATATCATTGGAAAGATAATTTAATTTCCTACACAATGGTAGGGTCAAATATGAAAAGTACTGAGTATTCTCAAAAATTTATTTAGGATAACCTATATTCTAAGGGTTAGTCTTGGCTAGGGAAATACGAGGCATTATAATATCTCCCCCATGGAAACATTTGTCCTCGAATGTAGCAAGTTAAGCTGACAAAGTACAGACAGACTGAGTTTAACTACTGAACTAAACATGCACAACTGAACATGATTATGTGACTGGTCTGACAGACTGAACTTACATTCTGAACATACATGTCTGGTGCATGAGTACATATTTGAATGGATTAATGAATACATGACTGAATATGCATGAACAGGAACATGAGGATATGACTAAATATGAATTATGATACATGAACTAAACTTATTCCTTGGATATGTGTCATGACAGGGGGATGGTCATACGACTGAACTTGGGACTTGAGGGTCAACTATAAGGACGTATTACTTCAACTGGAAATTCTATGTAAAGAAAAAATGAAAGGTTTAGATTGTGATAGCTCGAGGAATATAGTTCATCCCCCCTTGGGACACTATTTCCCTCGAGAATGATGACTTGGCTAAGATAGTAAGGAAAAGTATGAGACGATGCACGGGGCACGTACAAATTAAATCATGATTGAATATCTGGGATCTAAAACTGAGACATAAATATGTTAATGGGAGATCTGTAACATACCAGTGACCACAACAAGAGAACTTTCCTGATCTTGTCTGGACTGAAGTGCGTAAAAACAGTTTAGGTGTTACTCACTAGTGGCACTAGAAGGGGCATCTTGTTGATTTGGGCAACTTGACTGAGCTGAAGGAGGACTATATTGACACTAAAAACCTGACTGAGGACAATCTCTGACTCTGTGGCCTGGCTTTTCACACTCGAAACAAACATCACTGACAGCTCTGCACATACCCTTATGATTCTTACTAAACTTTTTGCAAAATGGATTAGTACGACTATTGCTTACTGATACACCAAAATTACACCTATCTTATGAGAGAATAAATGGTTATTGTCAAATATATAACCCAACTATCTTGGGATCGAATCCCACAGGGAATATGGTGCTAATTAAGTTGTATACAGATTAATTAACTTTTAATTTTTTGTTTCCGTAAAATAAATAGGGGGATTTGATTTAGTTCACAAATTCATGATTTCAGTTTAACAAGATGAAATCCGTGTTGTAGTATTCAAATTCAGAAAAATAGCAAGCTAGGGTTATGTCCACCTTGTAGTTTTCAACACTTTCTAACTATGCGCTTTACGAATTCATACATGCTTCGTGCTTATAGAGAAACCTATTGTATTTAATAACATAATTCTAGTGTTTCTCAACCATCAAGGACTAATTCACTTTAGTTCTCTTGACTCAAAAGTGTTTACCAAAAACAATACGAAACCTCCAAGTAATTAATCCTACTAAGGCATTAACATATGAAATGGGGGTTAGAAATCCTATTTTCTTATCACTACTCTCTTTTCCGAACATCAACCTTTCTTTCGAACAAGTTGTGTTTTAAGGTATATCCTCTATCTTTGCAACCATGAGAATTCAAGATAAAAGAAGAGAGAGTGATGTAAACACATCAATGCATAATGAATTCAAAAGCCAAAGCAATAGATTGTATGATACAAGGCTTCCATAATCCTAACTAATAAACTTAGCCAATCATGAATAAACTGAAAATCATCATAAATACATTCATTATACCAAAAACTAGAAGATGATCTTGGTGTGCGAATAGTGAAAACAAGAGAGAAAACATTTCTCTCTCTCTCCGCAATCTAAGCCACCACTCTCCAATCGAAAATAATACAGAATAATCAATTCTGACTATAAATTCAGCATTACGCCTTTTAATAATCTTTTCTCTCATAATTTCCTTCTGAGTCCTTGAAAGAATTATAAATGACAACCTAGTCTTAGACATAGTTTCTAGGCGTTACATTTAGTCCAGACTGCTACTCTCTCTTGTGTCATATGCTATCCGTATTCCGTTGTCCAATTATATCTTTATCTACCTCTTTAATACCTGAAATCTGCTAATGACATCGGTTAGCTCAATTACATAGAAGTAGAGTGAAAACATAAGAAACTAGGCACTTTGTTCTCTAAACTTAGCTAAAATATGGATAAGTTATGGTGCTTAGGCATATAAATACACCCAAGATCACCACCCCACACTTAAAGCTTTGTTCGTCCTCAAAAAACATATCTATTTATGCATAATACACAAGTCTTAGCACCTACAAAAGAAAACAAGATGCTCAAATAGGCTCACACAACAATTATGAACAAGTAGTAGATTCAGGAATATTACTAGAGACAACCTATGCTCAAGAATTGACTCATTAAGTTGGCAATTTCATGCATACCATTTAAGCAAAGAAATAATATAAATTACCTAACCTTCATCAACCATGTGCCCTCACAACACGAAAGTTACCCATAATCACTCCCAATCATACAATTTCTAAGAAAATTGGTACAAGAATCAAGTTGTGCTCACTCTCACAAAGAATTCTCAAATTAAAACTGATGACCATATGCTTTCCCTTAGTGTAATACTCCACTAATACCAAAATGCTAAGATTAGAATCAAATAAGTCTTTTACGGGTTGTAATGTAAGCTAAAGGAGGGGTAGGAACTATTTTGGCCAGAAATAGTGGCTATCTTCCCTAAGCACTTTAATAAACTACATTATGCAATTAAGAACAATATCTTACAACCAATTTCCACTTCTACGATCTTTATAGATTTGCTTTTCACCCCAACTCGTTAAGATCAATTAATAACACTATGGACGGAGTATGCAACCCTTTCAAATATTTTTTTCGCACCCTTTTCGTGTTACGTACCCCTATAATAGCTACCCTTAGCTTAAGCGATTTTCCTTAGTTGAGGTGCACAATGTCCAAGAAGGACCAGGACCAAAACAAGTTCATTATAACATGTCCGAGAAAAAAAATTAGAACTTTTTCAATAATTTTTGCTACTCCTAAGCACATAAATTTCACACGCCAATAACTAGACTTTGGGGCATCAATTTCACCTTTTTTTCTAATTGTCAAACTCCTAACTCAAATTGGTTTTACATTAAAGCGCTTAGGATCTTTTAGATCAAATTACGGTCTATTAAAGAATGGATCAGGCTAAATATAAGTCTAACAAATGAACAAGCTAAAGGATCAACGGGGCTAGCTAAGATAATTTACAAAGGTAGGTCAAAAGAAGGTATGAACAATGGCTAACAAAGAAATGCCTACATCATCTGCTAAACTAACAACCTTTATTTCGCTTTGCACACACACCAGAAAAGTTCTAGTATTAGTTGCGATAAGGAATATACAATAGTATGACATACTCATGGCACATGGTCAACTCAATTAGGAGCATTATAGATTCTCGACCCAATAATTACATGAATTCAACTAAAACTAACAATCACAACAAGAGTCACAACTAAAGCCTAGGTGTTTCAAACGGAATGATCCATGACATACTTATGTTATAATGTCGTGTGATCCACAAGAACAGTTACATGCAATTTAATGAATAATTTTCTCTTAAGAATGCATCATCCATCCATCATCAAGAAAAACACCTAATTATAACTAAATAGAATAAACATCTAATAAGAAACAAAGTAAACAAAAAAAATAATCCTATCACACAAGAATTCTAAAGAGAAGCTACTATTTTCTTCCAAAAAAAGTAGCTAAATAACCAGCCACCCCACATTTAGAATAAGCATTGTCCCCAGTGCAAATAACAAGATAAAGAACCTAGCTAGTAGTACTCCTCATCCGCATTAAGATTCATGCCACCTACATTGAGATCATCGTCAGAGCCATTTTTCCTATGTTCATTATATCATCCATGTCAGCCACACATAATGAAACTAACTATAATCAAGATGAGGGTGATGAATTCACCACCCCACACTTAATTTGTTAGTATTAACCAATTAAGTGTTATTGTCGGGTACTCAGACTTTGCCGACATAGACTTTGACATGGTGTATCAACATTGGTCACAATACAATTCACTCATTTCGATTCCCCCAATTCTATTTCAATGAAACACTTTTTTGAAAAAAATCATACCCTACACTTTCAACCATATCAATATATACAAAATGCCATCACTTTCACAACATCACCATGTCAAGAATTTAATTCATAATCCTTAAGAAATCACTTAGCTATAACACAGAGTCACAATAACTAATGATTAAGAAAATAAAACTTACGTTGAATATGGAAGCTTGGTGAAAGAAAAGGAAAATTCTTAAGATAGTTAATGTTAAAGTACAAAGAGAATGGTGAGAGCTTAATACAGTACAGATTAAAGGTGAAATAAGGATGAATTTGGGAATTTAGGGTGTGATGTCTATTTAAAGAATGAAAATCTGGGTCGGGTTGACCCAAGTTAAAGTTGGATATTAAGCTGAAATAGGAGAGGTATGTGATGCACAACTTATCGCACAATATTAAGTGTGCGTTGCATTAGGCATACATTTTAGACAGTGAGCATATGCGTTATGGTGTGTGACATACATGTTATCGCACAAATGAAGGTATGCAACGCATAATTTATTGCATAAGTTTCATTATGCAGCGTACATGGTATCGTATAGTTGAGGCAGTGAGCATGTGTGGAGACTTATGCGACTCACATATTATCAGACACTATAAGGTGTATGGCGCATATGTTATTGCACAACATAAGGTGCGCGACACACATCATGCCACCCATTTTTGCCTATGTGAAGTAATGTGCTTAGGCTAAATGTAAGGCCATACTTTTATGATGGTCTATGAAAAATTGGATGCCATGCACCCCATTCTTCGTTTAAAGTATTGACAAAGGTCCATACCGCGGGGGGTCTCCCTCGCACCCCCATCGAGGTTAGTGGTGGCTTTGAGATCAGGCCTATCAGCTTGATCACTATACTACCACCACAAACCTCCTTGAAAGTCACAAAATAAAGTTGCATCGCAAAACGTTTTGGGTCAGAATCACATAAACCGGGGTACGACTCTAACACGAATCATACTTAAGCCTTACACATTTGACCACCCCAACTTACCAGCAATGTTCCTATCACTCCTAAACTTACCACCGTTGACATGGATCAATTCTAAACCAAAATTGGTAATAATCTCCTTCTTAGTACTTTATGCATCTACACTTAATCCAAAACATCAAAAATGATAAGAAGTATTGGTTGCCCCCACCAAGCGTCATAGTTTCGATCGTGGCTTGACTTTTGTTTTTGTAGTTTTTTAACATGATAAATAAAAATAAAATCATGGTTTGCCTCTCATACAACGCCTGATTTAATATTGCAGAATGACTCGATTATCTTGACTACTCAAACTTCGTCAAGATACATTGACGATACCATTTGTACCTCATTTTCTGGATCAAGAAAATGCTTCATTCCTAGTCCAACCACTTTGAAGTCACTCACATCCTTGCTTGTAAGTTCAACCAAACAAACTATGGTCTCCACAACATACCTATCCTTGACTGGTACATCTCGCCCATCTTCGTAAAATACATCAACAATCGAGAAGAAGCTCATATCCTTTTGTTTTTTCATAGACCAACATACTTTAAAACTAACTTCTTTCTCATTGAGCCTAAATTTTAGCTCATTTAGCTCTATGTCCACTAACACTCTCCCAGTTGCTAAGAATGGCCTACCCAAAATTATGGGTACTTCAAAGTCCACTGTGTAATCAAGAATTACAAAGTCGACAGGAAATATAAAATCCATCACTTTTACAAGTACATCATGTAGAATCCCAATCGGACTTTTTACCGATCTATCGACCATAAAAAGCCACATATTGGTGGGCGTAGGATCTCCCAAACCCATTTTCTTAAAAACCATCAATGGCATAAGATTTATACTTTCCCCAAGATCACAAAGGGACTTTTCAAACTTTAGCAATCCAATCGTACATGGAACAGTAAATGCTCCTGGATGAGCTTCCTTCTGGACAATAGATCTTGTACCAATAGCACTACAATGACGAAGATTGTCTACCATTTTGTAGCTCATAGTCCTTTTTCTTTCCAATTGGTCTTTTATAAACTTAGCATATCCGGGCATCTGTTCCAGTGCTTCAACTAAGGGCACATTCATTGTCAACTGCTTCAACATAGCAATGAATTTGCTAATCTTTCCATCATCTTCTTTCTTTTTTAATTATTGTGGAAATAGGGGTGGTGGCCTTGGGATTTCAGTTGGAGAAACTTTTACCTCCTTTCTTATGACTTACTCTATATCACTAACATGCTTCGGCTTAGGTGGTTGTTCTACTTCCGTACTTTTCTTTTTCGATCTTCCCAACTCCACAAGCACCACTAAATATTCATTACCCATCTCCCAATCCATTTAATCTGCATCAGTATGAGAGGATGCTCCCAATCTTGGACTAGACAACATCTTACCACTCCTAGTGGTATGGCCATACATGATCCATCAGTCCTTGGATTTTAAACTGTATCACTCAGTAGAGTCCCATTCTGTCTTTGGTTAAATGTTGTGGATAATTGGCTCATCTACTGCTCTAGTTGTTAATAGAAATTGAGTGCGAATTTACTAGTTGACTAATGCAACATATGTCACTCTTCATAGTAGTCACCACAAAATTTGTCGCCTCAACTCCCTTTAAAAGTTTGTCCATCATGTCCTCCAGGGATATTTTTCCTGAACTAGTGGTAGCATTATCATAGCTTCCAGGAGGTACATACAGTGCACTCCTGTCACTTTTATTCTTCCAATCTCCTTGATGGTTTAAACCTTGGTTTCTTTGGTGAACGGTCCATAAACCCCCGTGGTTATGCAAATTGTTAGCCTTTTCCTCGGTGTTTGATTCAGCTCTCTTACCATTGGAACCCACAACTTTTACGTTTTCTATATTTCCTAACAACAAATGTTTCGTGAGCAGATCCATCTGGGTTTTCATGTGAGCCATATCTTGATCATGCTTTTCTTCTCTCCTACGCTGCTCTGCTGATATTGTACTAAACCCAATATTACTTGCTACCATATAATCTCTGGTGTGCCAAGATCTACTTGTCTTAGTCATCCTTTCTAACATATACGCTACCTCAGTAAAGGTGACCTCCATAAAAACTCCTTCTACAACATTATCCACTATTGGCTTTGTAAGTGAGTTCAAAGCTCTATAGAATATTTCCATCAAGTGTTCATCAGTCGTCTTATGGCATGGACATTAAGTTAACTTGTTTTTAAATCTCTCCCAAGTCTCATGCAAAGCTTCATTAGCCAATTGCCTAAAGTTGATGATCTCATCCCTCAACTGTAACATTCTGGAGGGCGGAAAGAAAGCTTCTTTCAATTTCCTCCATCTTGTTATAGAATCAGGAGTCAGCTTAATCAACCAAGTAGTTGTTTATCCAGACAGAGATAGTGGGAACAATCTTAAATGAATAACATTTTGTCCTACGCTAGGATTATCAAATGACTTAAAAATATTGATGAAATTCACCAAATGTAGATTTGGATCATCACCAGGTAATCCACTAAATAGTACTTTCAAATTCAGTAGCTAGATTATAGTACAGGTGACATTGAATTTCACCCCAGGATCTAGTGATGGTAGAATGATTGCCCCTGTTGATCTCGTTCTACCTAAACCTTCCTCATCATTGTCAACATCAAATTGTGTAGCTTGGCAGTCTAGTCTTCTTCTGAATGGACAATTTTAATTTACAAATGCAACTATCCCTACTGCACATCTTTTATTAGATGGGTCAATCAAATAATCATATCCCAGGTCCTCTTTTTCTAGATTAGGTACCAGACCTGGGTTATCTGCATTCTGTAGATTTAATTGAGCATCAGGCAAAGCGGCTAATCTTTCAGCTTCCTGTTGGTTAGCCATTCTTTCAATGAGATGAGATTCAGGATTGAAGGGTAATAATGGTTCTCCTGAACTTCTGATTTATGGAATAAACAAAAATGAGCCTATAACAAACAAAAACAACAAATAAACACAAAATCAAATAACTTTACTAATATTCAATTAACACACATAAACTCAATCGACAATCGTATTCCCGGGCAACAGCACCAAAATTTGGTATGCCCAAATTACACATCTCTTACGAGAGAGCAAGTGGTCGTTGTCAAATATATAACCCAAATAGGTTGGCGTCGAATCCCACAGGGAATATGGAGCTAATTAAGTTGTACGCAAATTAATTGACTTTTAATCATTTGTTTCAGTAAAATAAATAGGGGGATTTGATTTAGTTCACAAATTCATGATTTCAGTTTAACAAGATGAAATCCGTGTTGTAGTATTCAAATTCAGAAAAATAGCAAGCTAGGGTTATGTCCACCTTGTAGTTTTCAACACTTTCTAACTATGCGCTTTACGAATTCATACATGCTTCGTGCTTATAGAGAAACCTATTGTATTTAATAACATAATTCTAGTGTTTCTCAACCATCAAGGACTAATTCACTTTAGTTCTCTTGACTCAAAAGTGTTTACCAAAAACAATACAAAACCTCCAAGTAATTAATCCTACTAAGGCATTAACATATGAAATGGGGGTTAGAAATCCTATTTTCTTATCACTACTCTCTTTTCCGAACATCAACCTTTCTTTCGAACAAGTTGTGTTTTAAGGTATATCCTCTATCTTTGCAACCATGAGAATTCAAGATAAAAGAAGAGAGAGTGATGTAAACACATCAATGCATAATGAATTCAAAAGCCAAAGCAATAGATTGTATGATACAAGGCTTCCATAATCCTAACTAATAAACTTAGCTACGCATTAATAAAACGAAAAGCATCATAAATATATTCATCATACCAAAAACTAGAAGATGATCTTGGTGTACAAATAGTGAAAATAAGCGAGAAAATATTCCTCTCTCTCTCATCAAGATAAGACGCCACTCTCCAATCCCAAATTATACAGAACAATCAATTCTGACAAAAAATTCAGCATTAAGCCTTTTGATAATCTTTTCTCTTATAATTGCCTTCTAAGTCCCTGAACTAATCATAAATGACAAACTAGTCTTGGACATAGTTTCTAGGCGCCAGCTTTGGTCCACACTTCTACTCTCTCTTTTGTCATATGCCATCCTCATTCCATTTCCCCATTATGTCTTCATCTACCTCATTAATACCTGAAATCATGATAATCACATCGATTAGCTCAATTACATAGAAGTAAAGTAAAAACATAAGAAACTAGGCACTTTGTTCAATAAACTTAGCAAAAATAAGAATAAGTTATGGTGCTTAGGTGTACAAATACACCAAGATCACTTACACTAACCTGGGTCATCAGTACACTTGCTGAGGATGGAGTTGGGACTGAGAACTTTGGATGAAATTGGTAACGGTTACAACTTTCTGACTTAGGCTGGCAGAAATTTAAGCTACCTGTTCTATCTCTCTCTCCTTCTTCTTAAGCTTCTTCTCCTCAATCGGTTGAGCATAAATCATAAGCCTAGATATGTCCATCTCTTTAATCAACATTATTGTTCTGCACTTCTTAACCATACTATCTAACTCCCCAGATAAGAACTTGCTCATTCTGGACCTATTTTCTGCCACTACATGGAGAGTATACCTGGCTAATTGAGTAAACTTGAGGGAATACTCTTTTATGCTCATGCTACCTTGTTTGAGATTAATGAACTCTAACACTTAGGTTTCTCTCAGCTCTAAGGGAAAGAATCTGTCTAGGAAGGTTGTGGAAATGTCTTTCCACTCTATGGGTTCTATATCTATACCCCTATCTACCTTCCACTTCTTAAACCACATATACGCTACATATTGTTACTAATAAGCGGAGAACTTGGCACTCTCACTAGAAGTCACTTCCATGATATTTTTGACTTGCTAAACCTTATTGAGGAACTCTTGTGGATCCTCTTCTAACTTAGATCCCTTAAAGAAAGGAGGATTCATTCAGGTGATGTCCCAAATTCTGGTTGCAATAGTATGGCCACTAGGTTTGACGGAATAGTAGTTGGCTATTCATTTTAAGCTACTAATGAATTTTCTAGAGTAGTGAATACAACTTTGAATTCTATGTGAGAGACATGATTATCTAGCGGATCTGCCTGAATGGACTGAAGGGCTGACTGGTTTTCGGGTCTTTTTTCGTTAGTCATTTTGAGAGGCATGTTCTATAAGCGAAAGGAAGAAGCAAATAATAGTAAGAGATTAACTTGATCTTATGCTCAATCACACGACATGAATACTAAAAGAAGGGAAATGTTTCCTAAAACATCTCATATCCTCTTGTCCATAAGTGTGTAGCGGTACACACCCATGCACAAGACTCTACGTGATGTGGCTTTTCAGACTACCTAGGACACTATTGAACCTTAGGCTTTGATACCAAGTTTTTAAAGACCCGGGACTACCCCTAGTCATCACACAATTCTTACAACCCCAAAGGACCACAAGGTAATCGATGAATGATCTCTACTATGACAACTGAACAATAATACCAAAATAAATGCGAAATAATAGGCTGAAATGCCATAAGGTTTAAAACATCTAAAATTCTGATAAAATATAATATTTATAAAATTGTTGTCATGACCTGAGTCGGGACCCTGACCTTGACGAGCATCCAAAAAAATAGTGATTTGAACGCTCTTCTATATCTGGTAATCATGCACAATACTCAAATAATAAAGAAAATATGTAGAAATATAATAAATAAATATGTAGAAATATAATAAATAAAATCATGGTCATATTCTAAAAGATGTTCAATAATACAAAAAACATGTTGATAAATGTCTAGACAACATTTGTTTTTAGTTAGCGAAATCTCTACCAAATACGGCATCAATAAAATTGTCTGAATCTGGGACAAGGCCCCCAGTCGACCTAAACCAATACAAATGACAAATAAGTGAAAATAATTACGCCTTCGGGAAAAGAGAATGCTCATGAACTGTACAATTTACTTATGTCTGAAAACTCTACATCTTAGCAGGACCTCTAGAGTTAGCCTCGACCCTAAAATATAGGGGGTCAATATGATTATACTGGTCAGCAAAGAAATCCAAAATAATGTATTTATATATATATATATATAATAGATGAGAGAAAATCATGAAACATCATGCATGATATAGTTTAAAAATACATGGGCAAATCTTTGATAATCATAAATCATTCTAGTCAGTGCAGTTCTATTCTTTGTATTACTTCTAAGTTTAGTGGCACACCATACAATTCTATGACCCCACGGGCTATATGAAGTCTTCCCTTAACTCGGCGGCCAAGAACCCAACCCAAGTTTACCGCAAGGTTTGGAGTATCTGATTTTGATACGCCACTGTACTAGGCCAGCTAATAATCTGTCTAGGGGATATAATAATCCGTATCAGCAAAACATGATTGCGGGAAATGAGTTATCTGAACCCGTACCTTATTCGAGTAACCACCTAACATTTCTTTATGCCCATTTTAACCATTTCTGAACATGCATAGTTCTAAGTTCAAAATCTGAAAATCTAAATAAAAATATGCATTCTATTCTATTCTTAATAAAGATGTCATTATCTGTATTGGTATCATCTTACAAAAACTTGCAAGTCGTATTTTCTGAGCCATATTTTATCATGAAAGTTTCTCTCATTTAAAAAAATAATGTTCGAGCCACCAAAGAATTTAGACAAGTATAAGAGGATTCTTATTTAAAAGCATAAGTGAAAACAATGCAAAGATTCTCATCCTTTTAAACAATTTCTAACAAAAGTGCAGTGGTCATGTATTTTGACAAATCATGCAAATTCTTTCATTATATATATACTCAAAGTATATCATCATGATGAAACCCCTCTCATCAATTAAAAAAATCAATCATGAATTATTCAACAATAGGCAATAGCATTGATTCCATGCCTCTAAATAACATTCTTCAACTCATAAAATTTTAGAATCAAGAAGGTGTTGCAACATGCGAGGAAGCATAAATTGTCATGCTCTCAATTCAATTATCAACTTTAAACATATATATACATATATAAGATTACAAATTAGTTTGTGGGAAAAGGCCTCAAGATCAAAATAGTAATTACATTTAGGAGTTCATAATGCACAATTGTAATGTAAATTCCAAATCCCTATTGTAAATTCATGATTTCTAATCTTTAAACCATAGTCAAAGTGTTTCAACCACTCCATTTAGTTTTAGAAAAACCTCACGTACCTTAGATTACTTAGGAGAAGGAGTGGAATCCGAATCTTTCTTAATTTCTCGAAATTCTTGGCTTCAAAGATGATTCTTGATCTATGAGGGAGGGACTAGGGTTCACTTTTGAGATAATTAGAGTATTTTATGATAATAGTTTCCCTTAACACTCCTTGATTTCATGTTATGGCAGAGTTATGATTGGGGAAAATGACTAAACTACCCTCCCAAGGTCGGTTATTTTAAAAGAATTCACAAACTGGGCACCAACGCGTTACCTGATGTCATACATTGAGATCATGTCAGTCCACTATTTAATCAATGTAATCATCGATATGGCATATCGACTTCTCATCGGGATATTGATTTATCTAAACACCCGTCAACGATGCTCGAAAATTCCAAAACATATCTAGATGTACTATTAACATCCCCGATCATGAATCAACTTTAAAATTATCTTTCTAAGGTCGGGATGGTCAAAAATAAAATAATCAAAGATTAGGAGCTCAAAATATTACTAAGTCCTCTTAACACTTAGAGAAATTTTCAAAAGATTGACCCTCCAAGCATACTACGAAGTGACATCAGTTCGACAATACTATGTGGTGTTACGTTATCCCTCCTTGTGATCATTCATCCCCAATGATGACACGGGACACATGTAGGCACAATTTATTCTAGCGACTAAGAGATAAAAAGAATAAGGCAATGATTGTATCTTCCATTTTGTCATTCGCAGGATCACAAAGATTTGGGTATCTTGCACACATATCATTCTCCGACTCCCAACTAGCTTTCTCAACTTTTTGATTTTTCCCCATCACCTTAACCGAAGTTATATCCTTGCTTCTCAACTTTAGGACTTTATGATCCAGAATAGCAATAGGTTCTTCCTTATATGACAAGGAGCCTTCCACATTAATTTTCTCAACATAAAACACCAAGGAATGGTCCCCAATACACTTTTTCAACGTCAACACATAGAACACGAGATGTATAAAACTTAGACTTCCAGGAAATTCTAGCTCATAGGCAACCCCACTTATCCTTCTTATAACCTGATATGGTCCTACATAGCGAGGACTCAACTTTCTCTTCTTCCTAAATTGCATGAATCTCTTCATAGAGGAGACTTTTAGAAACACCAAATCACCCATCTCAAATTCTAGATCCCTCCTTCTAACATTGGCATATAAATTTTGATGACTCTTAGAGGTCTTAAGTCATTCTCTAATGATTTTCACCTTATCCATTTCCTGATGAACAAGATCAAGCCCAAACAAATATGTTTCCCCCACTTTATATCACTAAATTGGTGATCTATATCTTCTTCTATAAAGTGTTTCAAAAGGAGCCATCTTAATCTGACATGATAGCTATTATTGTAGGTAAACACTATTAATGGTAAGTGATCCACCCATGTACCTTTGAAATAAATTACAAAAGCCCTTAATATGTCCATAAATGTCTAAATAGTGCATTCATCTTGCCCATCTATTTGAGGGTGGAATGCAGTACTTAGGCTGGCAGGGTTACCTATGCCCCATTAAAAAGATCTCTAAAATAGTGAATAGAATTGTGTACCTCGATCGGATATAATAGATACCGATGCCATATTCAAGCTAACTAATTCCTCAATATATAGCTTAGCATAATCATCTACCAAATAGTTAGTCCTCACAGGCAAAAGTAAGTTGACTTCGTCAGTCGTTCCACAATGAACTAAATGGAATCTTATTTATTTCGAGACATCAAAAGCCCTGTGATAAAGTCTATATTGATGATCTCCCATTTCCATATAGGTAAAGCTATCTCTTGGGAAGTACCACCTGGTCTGAAATGTTCCGCATTAACTTGTTGGCAATTCAAACACTTGGAAACAAAATTATACATATAACGTTTCATATTTTTCCACCAATATATATCTTTAGGATCATGGTACATTTTTGTAGATCCTGGGTGAAGAACATACCTCGAAGTGTGAGCCTCATCAAGAATTCTTTTCCGCAATTTATCCACATCTAGCAAACATAATCTACACTGAGATTTTAAGATCACATCACCTCAAATCTCAAAAGATATCACTTTATATTGACCCACATCTTTCTTGAATTGTATCAAGATGGGTTCTTTGGCCTACTTTCCACTCACTTCAGTATATAAGGAAAAGTTTTCTATTTCATGCACCACTTCTCCCCCATCTTCGGGATCTAGAAGTCGCACCCCTAGATTGTCTGGCCAGTGAATACCCTTCACTATCACTCTTTTTCCTCCGTCAACATGAGAAAGATTGCCCATAGGTAATCTACTGAGGGTATTGGCTACCACATTCTCCTTGACCAGATGATAGAGTAGGCTCATGTCATAATCCTTCAAAAGTTCCAACCAATGCCTCTGTCTGAGATTTAATTCTTTCTTCCAGAAAACATACTATAAACTTTTATGGTTAGTGAAAATCTCAACATATACCACATAAAAATAGTGTGGAAATATTTTAAGTGCAAATACCATATACGTAAAATCCAAGTCATGAGTGGGGTAATTCCGCTCATGCACCTTCAATTGCCTAGATGCATAAGCTACCATGTTACCATGCTGCATAAGTACAAACCCAAGTCCTACCCGGGAATTATAATAATATACAGCAAAACCCTCTGTACTCTCGGGAAAGGTTAAAATAGGTGTAGTAGTCAACTTGACTTTCCACTTCTCAAAACTATTCTCACACGAGTCAAACCAAAAAAAATTACCTTTTTTGTGTCAACCTAGTACTTTGAACAGTTATGGTAGAAAAACTCTCTACGAACCTTCTGTAATACCCCAACAATCCCAAGAAGCTTCAAATATCGATTGGATTCATGGGTCTGGGCCATTTTCTAACAGCGTCAGTCTTTTGGTGATCAACTTTAAATCCCTCACTAGAAAAAATATGACCCAAGAAAACAATATCATTAAGCCATAATTCTCACTTGGAAAATTTTGCATACAATCTATGATCTTTAAGGTTGTGAAGGATGATTCGGAGATGACTGGCGCGATCCTCCTCATTCATAGAATAAATAAAAATGTCATCAATGAATACTATGACAAAATGATCTAGAAACTGATGGAACACCCTATTCAATAGATCCATGAAAGCTGCAGAGGCGTTAGTCAATTCGAAGGACATGGCTAAGAATTTGTAATGACCGTATGATGTTCTAAAAGTTGATTTGGGGATGTTATCCTCCCTAACTTTCAACTAATGATACCCCAAATGAAGTTATATCTTTGAAAAGTACTTAGCATCCAGAAGTTTGTCAAAGAGATTATCAATTCTAAGAAAGGGAGACTTATTCTTAATAGTGACCTTATTCAGCTAACGGTAGTCCATACACATATGGAGTGAACAATATTTCTTACGTACAAAGAGTACTGGTGCACCCTAGGGAAAAATATTAGGACGGATGAAGCCTTTGTTAAGAAGCTCTTTTAACTATTCTTTCAACTCTTTCAATTCTGCAGGAGCCATTCTGTATGGTAGAATAGAAATGGTATGGGTCTCTGGCAATAAATTAATACCAAAATCTATCTCCCTATTAGGTGATATTCCTGGGAGATCATCAGGGAAGGCTTTTGGAAATTCATTAACCACAAGGACAGACTCAAGAGAATGACTTTCAGTATTAAAATCTTTGACCTGAATAAGATGATACATAACCCTTAGAAATAAGCTCATGGGCTTTGAGGTAAGATATGAATTTACCTGTTGGTGATAAAGAATAACCCTCCCACTCTATCATTTAGTAATGAAAAAGTAACCTTTCAGGTTCTAAAGTTCAGAACATCGTAGAACGAGTGAATCTAGTCCATCCCTAAGATAGCATAAAAATCAATCATATCGAGTTCTACCAAATCAGGCACAGTATCACGATTATAAACAGACACTACACAATTATTATTCACTCTACTAGCTAAAATAAAATCACCTACAGGATTGGAAATAAAGAAAGGTTCTATGATAACTTCAGGCTCAAACCAAAAATCGATTGCCACATAGGGGATCACATAAGACAAAGTAAACCCGGGATCAAGTAACACATACACATCATAAGAGAAGATTTGTACCCTACCCGTGACTATATTTTGTGAGGCCTCTACCTCCTGGCAATTGGACAAAGCATACAACTGATTGTGACCACCCCAGATAGTTGAAGTAGAGACTTTGGGAGGTGGGGGTGGCACTGAGGAGTTTGTTTTCCATCAAAGTTCCTCCTAGCAGAAGGACAATCTCTTTTGAAATGGCCCACCTGACCATAAGTATATCATACTATCTTTACCAGCTGATACTTCCCTGGGTGATGCTTACCACAGGTTTCACACCATAGAAAAGTCCTATATGGATGGGCCACACTTCTCTGAGACAGAGTACCCTGCACTTCGGACGCAAGATTAGTCTGAAAATTTTGAGATCATCGGTCAACTAGAGGTCTGGGTGCTGGAGTGCTGGCTGCAGATTGATCATTGCCCCAAAACTTAATCTTCTGCTGGCAGGTAACCCAATTACCGCTCTGCGGCTGACTATAGTTCTAGTCTATTGATCTGGCCCTCTTGTCCTGTCTGTCTTTCTCCCTCGCTTTAGCAACCCTTTTTTTCTTATCCTCAACCTGCAGCAAGTGAACTGATAATAAAGAGAAGTTCATATCTTAGTTGAACATTGTCCCCTTGCACTCCAACACCAAGTCATTTGAAAGACCAGATGCAAACTTCCTCATATGGGCCAACATGTTTCCTGCCAACTCTGAAGCATAAAGAGATAGTTGATTGAATTTTATGGTGTAATACTTGACGCTCATCTTCTCTTATTTCAACTTCATAAACTCTTCATCCTTGGAATCTCTTAACTCTTGGGGAAAGAATTGGTCCAAGAAGGCCCCCACAAATTTGCCCCACACAGAGGGCTCAACATTATATCCCCTCAAATCTTCCAACTCATTATACCCCTAATTTTCTACCTCCTTCAATTGGTAAGTCTCTAGTTCAACCTCTTCGACTTCATCCGCATGCATCACTCAAAATATTTTCTCCATCTCGTCTACAACCTCTTATGGGTCCTCCTTTACCTTTATGCCAGTAAACTTAGGTAGATCCAACCACATAAACTAACCCACCCATGTAGCTTCAGATGTGGTAGCTTCAGATGTGACCCACCCATGTGGTAGTTGCATACCCAACACCCTCTGACTGTCGTCTCTGTAAATCCACAAACTATGACATCATATGCATCAATAATGAAATTCTGTATTTGATATCTCTCTTTGGGGAGGTAGGGTGTGATTAGTCCCAGACTGAGGAGCCTTAGGTTCTATGGGTGGGCTGGTCTGGATAGGTAGGACTTTTGGAGCAGCAACAAATTTAGGAGTATAATCCCAATTAAGTGTCCTCATACCATGGGTAGGACGAACATCATCTATATGGGCATTTTTATCATTAGAGCGATGTGGAGGCATGATAGATTTTTCTGAAAATAAAGAGACCATAGATTAGGGGACATTAAAACTCTATAGTACAAACTAAATCACAAAGAAGGAAAACATTCCTAAACATCTAGTAGCTTCCTGCGTATAAGTGTGGTACGTTATACACCCATAAACAAGACTCTACTTGATGCAATTTTGCAGAAACCCTGGGACCATGAACCATGCTTTGATATCAAGTTTGTCACGACACAAGGCAGGACCCTACCCGTGACAAGCATCCCAAACCATAGTTATTCGGATACTCTTATATCTTTAGTAATCATGGACAATACTCGAATAGTAAGGAAAATATAATCATGGTCTTATTCTGAAAGTTGTTCAACAATGTGAAAAACAAGTTTATTAACATCTAGACAACATCTATTTTAGTCTGCAAAATCTCTACTAAATACGACATCAATAAGATTATTTGAATCTAGGACAAGGCCCCTATTGGACCTAAACCAAAAAAAATGACAAATAACTGAAAAGAAGTAAGCCTTTTAGAATTGAGAAGGCTCACCAGTTGCACACTTCACTTCTGTCTGAAAACTCTACGGCTTAGCAGGACCTCTATATTGAACCTTAAACCCTAAAATATAGGGGGTCAATACGATTGTACTGGTATGTAGAGCAATCCAAAATAATGTATTTATATATATAAAATAGATGAGAGCAAATCATAAAAAATCATGCATGATATAGTTTAAAAATACATGGGTAAATCTTTGATATTCATAGATTATTCTTGTCAATGTAGTTCTATTCTTTGTATTACTTCAAAGATAAGTGGTACACCCTGCAATTCTACGACTCCATGGGCTATATGGAGTCCTTCCGTAACTTGGCGGCTAATCCCGCAACCGATTTTTATGGCAAGGGATAGATTTCTTGATTCTGATATGCCACTGGGCACTAGGCCAGCATAAAGTCCCTCTAGGGGACATAATAACCCGTATTGTCAAAACACAGTTTCGGGCAAAAAGTTATCCGAACTCATTTCTTATTCGGGTAACCACATAACATCTCTTTATGCCCATTTTTAACCTTTTCTACACATGCATAGTTCCAGGTTGAAAATCTTAAAATCCAAATAAAAATCTGTGCTTTGTTCTTTTTTGAATTACCATGGCATTATCTTTATTGGTATCGTCATACCAAGACTTGAAAGTCGTATTATCTGAGCCATATGATATCATGCAATATTCTCTCATTTTAAAATATAATGTTTAGACCAACAAAGAATTTAGTCAAGTATAAGAGGATTCATATTTCAAAGCATAAGTCCAAACCATGCAAACATTTTCATCCTTTTAAATAATTTCAAACAAATGTGCGGTGGTTATGTATTTCGACAAATCATGCAAATTCTTTGATTATATATATACTCAATGTTTATCATCATGAATAAACCCCTCTCATCAATTAAGAAAATCAATCTTGAAATATTCAACAATAGTCGATAGCATTGATACCATGCTTCTAAATAACATTCTAGACTCAAGAAGGTGTCGCAACATGATAGGGAGCATAAATGGTCATGCTCTCAATTAAATTATCAACTTTAAACATATATATACATATATAAGAAAATATATCAGTTTGGGGAAAAGGCCTTAAGACCAAAACAGTAATTACATTTAAGAGTTCATAATGCACAATTATAGTGTAAATTCCAAATCCCTTTTGTAAATTCATGATTTCTAAACTTTAAACCATATTCGAAGCGTTTAAACCTGCCTATGTACTGAGGGTTAATGTAGGATTAGGAAATATGGGGTATTACAGTGACTCCACACACCAGATTTATGCCAAGTGGAGGCACTGAGTTTTGATTGTTAAAGTTCTTTTCAAAATAATTTTTTTTCGGTTGTCACTTAATAATAAAACCATTTTCAAATCGTAAATTCAATATTTTTGGTAAAAATGATGTGTGATAGCTCTAGCGACCCCACTGGAGACTTTTAAAATTCGAGCTTTATTTTGAGTTGTACCCGCTTAGTGTGACACTATAGGTGTATTCAAGCCATATTTGTGTTATCTTTTGTGTTGTTGTTTTATAATTGTTGAGTGACTACGTGTTACGTATTTATAGTTTTTCTCTTATGTGTTAACATCTTATATCTGTCTTTAGTTGCATAACCCTAGTCATTTCTTTCGCAAAAAGTCCCATACTATACGTTGTGTACATGACCTCTAGTTGAATAACTCAGAATTTAGGAGGGAGAGCCTCGACTGGTATGGCGAGGGTGGAAATCTATCGCAGGCACCATTGACTATCCACACCCTTGAACAACCTTGTTACTAGACCCCAACGTAGGTCAGCCTTTAGGTCATGCTTATTTGCATCATATTGAGACCTAGCGGGACTTGTTTTGCCCTTTACAGGAGAATCCTCTCCTAGCATCTCTACATGCTAATTATTGCATCTTTGAGGGTAATAAGGTCATTTGTCAGACTAATTTGGGGAAAACATATGTTAGAATTAAAGAAAAGTGTGTTAGCAAGGAAATGTTGAAAAAAATGGAACAAATGTGTCAAAAAAATAGTTTTGTAGTTTCTTAGAGTTCTTTATGGCTTTTCTTTCCACAATCCAAAATTTTAAAAAGTTTTTTTTTTGTTTACCTTTTTCACTTATTTTTCAAAATAACAAAAACATCAAAACGATTTTCCTTTTTTTCCATTAGCAAGTATTCATAATTCAAAAAGATTTGCTTAAATAGGAAATTTTTATAACTGAAAAATTCAAAAAAAGATGGTAGAAGTTTCATACATTTTATACAACAAAAATACACAAAAGATTTTTCTTTTATAATTGTTGGTGTCAATTTTATGTGAAGTGTCAAATTAAAAATCCAAAAAAGATTTTATTGGTATTTTTCATCGTTTGTCTTAGGTTGTGTCTCTTCCGTCAGGCTACTATGTTATCTAATCCTAAATTATCCAATCTGGATGAATCACGTACATCTGATTCTCCTCTCTAGGGAGTGAGATACATAGGAAGCTCTTCTAGGATTTGGTGATCTTATTTAAAAATTCAAAATAATTTTTCACTCTTTATTTATAGTAGGTGTTTCATATACATCTTTAAAGGAAAACCTTAAAAAAAAAAAATTTATTATTTCAAGTGTAAATTTTGTATAAATTTGAAAATCGAAAACCCAAAAAAGATTTTTTTGTTGTTGGTAATCATATGTTTCATTCTTTATTAGAATTTTTAAAGCTAAAAAATTCAAAAAGATTTTCGTCAAATCTTTTAACAATTTGTTATTTTCTTTTCTTCTTAAAGTTTCAAGAAAAATAAAAATAAAAAGTGTTTGATTGGCCATTTTGTGGCCGAACTTCATGAACTACCGCACCTGATTTTCTTCTCTTGGGCTGGGAGTGAGATACGTAGGCACCCTTCTTGGTTTCGGTATCTTTTCAAAAGAAAAAAAAAAGAGAAAAAAGTTTTTAAAAAGTGTTGCATTCTAACACCTTTGTAATTGTTTATTTAGTTAGTTTAATCTAGTTGGTTTGTGGCATTTTGGCTTGTTCTTCGTATTACACCAAGTCTAGTGAAGAGAGTTGTAATGATCCGAAACTACCCCCTAGTCGTCACACGGTTCTTACGATCGCGAAGGACCACTAGCTAACCCTTGAATGATATTTTTTGTGAGAACTGAATAATAATAGTGAAATTAATTCGGAAAAATAGGATGAAATGCTATATGGTTCAAAATATCTTTAATAATGATAAATATGATATCTGAATCTGAAGTATTGTCTGAAAATCAAGTCTGAAAAGATTCTAACTAAATTTGTTTGAAAGTTGAGTTAATGGGATAATCCCCCACTAACTCCATCTACTAAAATACTGCTAAGCTGAAGTAATGAAATAAAAGACTATCCTTGATATTTGAGGACTCATTACTAAATCCGCTACTGCTGGCTGAGTCTAGCTAAGAACAGTCTGGAACATGAGCATTCGAACCTATGATATAAAACATCATTGCATATAAAAGTATGTGTCAGTATATGGGAATGTACTGGTATGCTAGATGAGGTAAAGATGAATGCAAGGGTTCATATGCATGAATAATAACTGACTAACTGATATAATATAATTTAATATAAGAGTACACATATACTATAGCTGAGCTTTTCTGAAGCTAAGTACTGAGTTCTGAATACTGTATAACTAATATCTGAAATTATTGATAATTGAATAGTGATACTAATTGACTGTGACTGAAATTCCTGATTCTGTAGAGCCAAAATAAGTTCAAAACTGAAGGCTAAAACTACAATTGTGGGAGGTAATCATCTAACCGACATGCCCCTCTTTGAGCTGATTTGGGTCCAACCTATAACCTCAGTTAGAAGGGTAATAATACCATGCCATGGTTACTAACACTGGCTATGAGTTAACCCTTACAAGTAGTAAGACATTTTGTCAACCCTCACTGACAAGAAAACTCATGAGAGATGTGTTAACCATTATCTAGCAGGAAGTCATCTCAACATACGCTAGCTACATAGTTTTATAACATAGGGATTGCTACAAAGGTTAAAACCTACACTAATAGGAATGCCCCTATCCCTAGTTTCACTCGATTCTGAATCCTACTCCCAACTGGAACACACTGAACTGATTTTACTAAATAGGACTGGACTGATAAAGAGTTCACTGATTTTTACTAGGATGTATAACTCACTATGTTATTCTGAGCTCTATAATGGCCTGCGAGTACTACTGATTATGACATAATTGATACCATCCTATCACTGACACTGGTTGTAGGTAAACAACTAAATATTTGGGTATTAAATACCCCCATGACTAGATAGTATGAAAAGTAAAGCAAAGAATCATCCTAAATAACATAACAATGTTCACATGGTCATATTTCATTTATAGAGACATTTCATCAAACACTTGAAATTCATTAACTTGTACATATACCAGCATTTTATGATTGCATCATTTGATTCATATGGACATTCTATCAAACACTTGGGGGGCACAAATTAATAAAAATAATCATAGATAATATATAAACCCAACTACTATCATGAACATGAATTGAATCTAATTCAAATATGAAAATCATAAATCTAAGATCTTGTATATTTAAAAAGGGATTCTTGGACTCTATGAGTGAAAGGAACCCATATATGAACACCAAAAATACCTGATAAGAAGAGTTCTTGAAGGTTCTTTGATAGATTCTCGAGAATCGACCATGATTCTTGAACTAGGGTTTTAGCCTCTTGAGGGAGAATGATTTAATTTGTGGAAAAACTAAATTAATAATGGTGTAACTAGGTTTATTAGGTTTGAATTTCATGTTAGAGTCTGAGTAGGTACGTGGAGAAAGACTCAAATACCCCTTGTATTAGTTAAAATCTCATAATTTAAAACTAGAAATCGACTGAAAAATCCTGATCTGGGACCTTGGCACTACGCAGCGCTATCATACCGTGTTACTGGAAATTGGACAACTACGAATCGGAACATCAACATGATGTGGTGGAATTACATTTGCCCTTAGATATGACCTGGAAGTTTACCGCGATGTGGTGAGATAGCGTTGGTGTTCTGGAAACGGACAAATGTGAAACTAAGCTGTGGCGCGATGCACCGATATCGCGGTACCTCACTGGAAACTAACAATTAGGAAAAAGGTTATAGGCGCGATGTGGTGGTATCCAGTTGTCTCTCTGGAAAATGACAAATGCCATTTAAACTGCCTCCGCGATGCGCTAGAGTACCAGGTGGTATTCTGTCTTACTAAAATAGCTTTAACTCTTTGCCCGAGTGTCGAATTTGGGAGAATTTGGTTTCGATGGAAATCTTATTCAATTTCCCACATAAAGAAAAGTCAAAATATTGAAAATTACATATGTATAAAAGTGTATTCACTTTAAAGCAAGTCTATTACATATTTTAGGTGAATTTAAGCTAGATAAAGCTATGGGGTATTACCAGAGTCATGTCCAATAATACTATAGATAGTGACATCATGGTTAAGACAACGAGTCAGGAAGAATAGATTTTAAAGCAAGAGATTGTGAGTTTGAGAAAATAAATGACAGAAATGTATCGAGTTTGTGCCAATAGGGTGCCTCCTCCTCCATTTACCACTATTGACCTTACAAATACCTTGAGTTTTTCACGAAAATTGCAAAGCTACTTTTTTGTTGTAGGTTATGCGCCACAAAATGCCTCAGAAATCCAAGCCAAAAGTATCCCAATGCTTCCGTCACTCATTCTATAGCTCTTCTATAAAAATCTACCACATTAATAGCACCACCTATCATCTTTTTTTCTATTGCACAATCCTGTACAGAAGCTTCCACCTTGGATTTTTGTTTGGCGATTGTGCTTCCCCAATCTGCTAGTGAGTTGACGTTCAATACTCTTTATGATCACTATTATACCCCTGAGCCAACATCTATGTTAATTGTAACACCAAAATTTCTTACCAAAAATTCTGACATGACCGAAGAGCAAGAGAAAATGGATAGGAAAATAAAATGCGCAGAAAAGTTTATAAAAAATTCTCTTAGAGTTGCAAATTATAAAGATGTTAAATATAAGGACTGGGGAATGTCTTCAAGTGTTAACCTCCCTCCTAACTTTGAGGTATTAGAATTTGAGAAACATGATAGTTACGAGGATTCTATAAAACACTTGCGATGATATTCCCATCAGTTCAGGGGGTCTAAAGTAAAGAACAAGGAAAACATACCTATTGTCATTCCAGTGGAAGAAAAGATCTCGAGAGGTCCAAACCAATAATTTTTTAAGTCTCAATACTGAGATTATACATCAAATCCACTTGCTCACCTGCAAAAAGGTTCATATTTACAAAATTCAAGATATTCCATTCAACTTTCTCAGTAGTCTTTGAACAATTCACAATGGTAAAATCAACCTTCTTCTTATCCACAATGGAGTGCACCGGTCTGTCAACATCTTCCTTGAACCACACATATCTACCAAGGAACTTCTACGTCCAAGTTTCAACCTAGGCTTCAGTTTGTAAAGAAGAGGAACTCAAAGGATAATTTTACACCAATTAAGAAGTCGTATGCCAGTTTATTCCAGAGATTGAGAGAAGTGGGCATAATCGCTTCTCTCCTTGGATGTTCTCCTGATATACTTTCTAGAAATTTTGATCCTCATGTATGATGTACATAGCATTCTGATGTTCAAGGTCATAGTATTGAAGGTTGTAGTGCTTTGAAAGGAGAAATAAAAAGAATGATTCATGAAAAATTTATTATAGTTCAATAAGTTATCAATACAAAGGTCACACAGAATCCTTCATCAATGCATGATAATGCACAATATGTTGGAATCAACGAGTTAAGCATGCAGATCAAAAATTTATTTATTGAAGGGAATGTGTCTGACTGTGGTACAAGCTCTAGTCATGTTGATAAACAAACTAGTGGCTAAGATGTAAGAATCAACAATTGAAAAGTCACTCTTCTCCTTACTAGGAAGAGGTCTGGTAGTTTATTTTGTTTTATTTTCTGTTATCTGAATTATTTTAGGGTTGTAGTTCAGGATCTATCTTGTTTTGTCTCTTTTCTTATTATGTTCAAACCCTTCAATATTTCATTTTAACTAAATAGAGTGTTTTTTTTCTCTTTGTGTTTAAATATGAGTTGTTTGTTTATTTTCTTTGCGTAGTACATTTTATGTGGGTTCTAGTGATATGACGTGCTGGCAGAATATTCAACTAGATCTTAAAATCAGGCTTAAACATAAACTTTGAATCAAAGGGCTATAGTTAGAAAAAGCTTGAGAAAATAGATAGAGTCCTAAGACATGGCGTGACCAGGTTGAAACCATCTTTGAACAATAACACAATTATTTTGAGAATCACATGAATAACTTGGCCATCAATTGAAATACATATCTCAATTAGGTCAAATAGTGGATGTGCTATCAAATATCAAGAAGAACAGAAAGAAAACCAGATCCACGAAACCATGAGTCATTCAATGTCAAGATTGTACAACAATGGTGAAGTTATATGTTAGATAAGTGCAGAAGATGTAGTGAAGCACATGCTCAGTAAAAGTTAGTGTTGTAAAAAATGTCAGAAATGATTTTCAACTCCTACTTTCATATTTCATGTTATGTTTTTGCATTTATAAGGATTGATATGATGAAGGTATTTCATTCCTCTATCCAAATATTTTGTCATCCGACGTTTACTCAGTTGAGCTTTAGTTCTACTTTCTTTTATGCCTCTTTTTTGAAATCAATATAGAGTCAACAAAATTAAAGAAAAAGTGTTGAGTAAAAAATAGAGTCACAAAAAATTAAAAAAAGGAGAAAAAAATATGTTTAGAAGAAAGAACATATATTAGTGTCAAGAATAATAGAGTCAGAAAAAGTTTCAAAGAGAAAAAAAGTCAATAAAAGAGAAAAAAAGAGAAGAAAATAAATCAGAATTAAGACAAAGAAAAGTTTTCTGAATTATGTTTGACCTAACTCTCCTTTTTTGAGTGTGAGATTTGTAGGAAACCCTACTCTAGGTTTGGTCCACCAAATAAATAATTGGGAATTACCTAGTCAAAAGAAATTAGGACATTTGTTAATTTCCATTGTTTGAGTTGATTCCAAAAGTTGTAAGTACCACCCCACTTCAAGTATCATTTAGGCCTCATGCCATCCTTTCTTACTAACTTTACCCAAAATCTAAGTTACAAACAAAGAAAGACCTTCAAATCAATTTTTGAGAATGATAAAGCTAAGCATTCAATGTATATGATAATGTATTTTTAGAACTACTTGTCTTCTTCAGCATAAGAATTAGAAGAGAAATAAAAATGACAGAGTCTTATTGGGGAAATCCCTCACAGGCACTGCAAGGAGATGATAAGTTCAGAGAGATAAGAATGAGAGAGTTTTATTGATGAAAACCTTCACAGGCACCGTCAGACAATTTTGAGTTGGGAGAAATGAAAATAAGAGAGTCTCATTAGTAAAAACCCTCACGGACACCATAGGATAATGGTGAGCTGAGAGAAATAAAAATAAGAGATAATTATTGGAAAAAAATCCTTCAAGACATCACTAGCCGAATGAGGTCTCTGAGTGCAATTGGCCTATGGAACCAACTCCATTCAGGGTCATTAACTTAACAACAATTAAGAATGTTTGGATGGAAAAATTAGGTAGCGTAATAAAAAATTCATGTCATAATAATTAGAGTTTACTGTTACTTTCAGACAAATTTTTTTTCTCTATTTCAAGGGGGACGTTCATTATCATTTATTTTTTCCCTATATTTCTATTTTTTAATTTCTTGAGTCAGTTATTCAAATTGAATGTCATTTTTTCATGTGTCTTTGATTCAAATCAATGTCAAAGAAACTGAGAAAAGATTTCAAAACAGGCTACCAACTTCTTCAATTGGAAGAAGCAATACAAAAGTTCAGCATATGAATGAAGCATGATTGTAAGTCAGAACAAGGCATGCAAAATTTTTGTCAACAAAAAAGTCTGGGAACTCATGGAAATACCATGGTTCAAAGGATTTATCTGTGGAACATAACAAAACCGATAATATTATATTTATTGCAGAATCACTCTTAATAATCTGAGTTTGGATCAATGGTGCAACAAGGCAATGGAAAATGCTAATGATTGAAAGAAAGATTTAAATATGGCAAGTGTAAGAGTGAATTCCTCAAAAGCTAAAGTCACAAACCAACCACCATGTTTTAAACTCACAAATTTTGGTTGTATGAAATAGGAACATATATTACCTTCAAATCATGGACTTCAGAGCCTAAAATATCAAAGGATGCAATGCCTTACTTCTACAAATGCAAGAAGCAAGGTTGCTACCCAAGTTTGGTTATTATAATTATGGTAAAATCTCATAATCCACTATCCCTAGGAGACACGTTTTTTTGTCCGGGTAATTCAGGTTCATTTATTAGGTGATGCACTTCCTAAATTGAACCTTCACTCCTAGAAGTCGCACTTTCTGGTTGAGTCCATATTTAATCTTTAGGAGAATCATTTCCTTCTTGGGTAATTTCAGTGGCATTTACATGGAGACATATTTTCTTGTCTATAATGACCTTCTCGGTCATTTTTCAATATTTTAACACACTTTTGATATCCAGTGATTTTCTATAACTATCCCAAGTTATTAATAACTTGTTGAGATTGATAGTTCAGTTCCCAGGTGGTTCGTTTTATAATTTTACTAATATCTAATATATTATGGATTATATAAATTAAATTGGCATTTAGTAGAAATATAATTTATTAGTCTTCTGAATATTTTTATGTTGTATAAAAATTCTTTAGTTATGATATATTTATATTTCTTTATAATAACTTATTAAAGTGTATTAATGTTTTATGCGGAGAAAGTTAATCTAGAAGTGTTAAAATACTATTTTCATATAATATAGGTTTTATTAGAAATAATTTTCTATTAATTTTGATATATTAAAAATATTATATTTATTTTATCACGAGCTTATGCATTACCCGAATATATATGCAATAGAATAAAATAAATTTATGCGTGTACGTAACTAAGGAACAAAAAGTTTTCTAGTTGTATTTGGAATTTCGGCACATGGTTTTAAGGTGTTACATTGATGCCACAAATATTATTTAAATGTAAATTTTGACACATAGCTACTAAATTGGCTTAATATGACACATAGCTACTAAATTGGCTTAATATATATAATTAGCTATATATACTTTACTAATTTTTCCAACTATTCTCTTTTGAGGAAGTATAGAATGTGCTTTTTTTTAAATTTTCAATGGTATTATTCTTAGGAATTTCTAGTAGTTTTCTTGTTCAACAGAATAAAATGTAGATATTAAGGCTGAGAAATTTAATTCTTGCATGATATGCAATTATGTATGTCAAGTCATTCAAGCTTGAGTGTTAGTAGCATTATTCGGATCTTACCCTAATATAGGTTTGGCATCTAGATAGGTTAGGTTTACCCTAACTTTAGATTGATTTTACTTACTAAAATTATGAACTACTATGCTAACTTTGGATAAGTAATTATAGTTGCATATCATTTGATGTATAGAACATGTCTTATTTATCTAGATTAGGATCCCATTCTAGTAAATTTTGGTATTTTGTTTTTCAATATAATATAGCATCTATTACTATAGGACGTGAAATAAAATTGCAAAACCTTGAATTTATCCCCTTTTAATTAAGATTTTTGAATGGTTATTTAGACGTATTTTAGCTTCTGTTCAGGTTCAGTATATACTTTACTTTTGTCATTAATTGCGAATTTTGGTACCACATTGACATTTTTATGGTATGCTATGGATTTTAATATTACATTTTGGTATGGTTACATTGAGTTTCATTTCAAGTCCGACATTTGATTATGGTTATGTACTATGAGTTACAGTTTGATTCCGACATTATACTATGGTTGTGGTTCCTTTGAGTTTTGATTTGAGTCCATCATCTGATTATGATTGTGGTTCCTTTGTCTTGTTTGAGTCCAGCATTTGATTATGTAATCTTTTCTATATTATATATATGGCCTATCATTATTACCCACTCTATCCAATTTGAATCCAGCACGTGTCCTCTTATTTTTATCCATCACTACCAGTATTAGTCTAGTATCTGGCGATTTGTTATTGCCCATTTTGTGCCGGTTTAAGTCCGGTGAACATCTGGATTACTATCATGATTCCATGGGATTAACTCAGTTATAAATTATTCACGTTTATTTTCTTTAATTGCTACTTGTGTTTTCCACCGGCTTATAGGGGGATGTTTGGGTTAATTTTCTTCTTTAGTGTGCCTAGCAGGATTATGAGGGTCCAGTTAGGTTATGTTTGTTTGTCTAGCGGGTTTATGGTGTCCTAGTCAGGTTATGTTGGATTTGTCTATAATCACTGTGTTACTTATTTTTTGCATCGCTTACATTTATTCATTTATCTCATTGGTGTAGCTTGCCAGTTGTTTACCTTTCTGTCCCTTTTTATTGTTGACATAAATTACATACTGGCATCATAGTTATAACTTTTCTATATTGAGATTAGTCGATCGAGGATGCCTACTGAGTACTTTTTGTTTTGGTACTCATACTACACTTCCTCATCTTTTACCTAATGTAGATCCGAATAGTAACAACCGACATTTATGTGATTCCTACCTTCCAGTAATGATTCAAAGCAGGGTGAGCTTACTGTAGTTCTATGCTAATCCTCCTTTATCTACTCTGGTTTAGTCTTTTATTCTCGAGATCGCTTGTATATATTGGGTATTATTTGGATTCTATCTAGTATCTGTGTATATTTTAGTAGTGTCTCTAGTATAGATCTTACCACTTATTGGGAGGGATTCTTTTGTATATTTAGTCCTTCTCCTTCCATTGTTTTAGTATATGAGACATGTTTACTTTTTATTTGTTACTTGTTATTATTATTGCTATCATTATAAGCGATCTTTTTTTATTTTTGCCTATTAGCCCGTTATCTGTTATTCCGGGTTATGGTATGGCTTACCAATTGGGGGATAAGGTAGTCACCTTCACGACCTGAGAAATTGGGTCGTGACAGCTTAGTATCATAGTCTAGGTTTCACCAATACTTTTGGTACTAAAGACAATGTTTAGTACAATCCTACGGATCGGCACAGAGACGTCTGCATTCTATCTTCGTGATGCTACAAAGCATTTTTAGAGAACAATCTCACTTTCTTAATTCATTTTCGTGCCTTGATCCTGAGTTGGTTGTAATTTTTATTGGTTCACTTTTTACACAGATGGCTAGGCCACGAAGTTCAATAGTTGGGGATCAGGATCCCGGTTCTATTTTTAAAATTTTAATTGAGGGTTGAGGTTAACCTAGACATCAGTGGACGGATAGAGAAATAACCCCAATTTGAGATCAGACCAGCGATCCATCACCTGATCTAGTTATAGCTTCAGGGGCTAAGAAAAATCTAGGTATTCTACCACGACAACAGGTAGGATATGGGGAAGCCCAGGCTCCAACCAACTTTATATCTTCATCGATTCATTGGGATACATTGGTACAGTTTTTGGGGTTAGTTGGCGGTCCACCGATTGAAGGATCTTAGCCAGCAATACAGAGTGGAGTTTATTTAGGAGCACAACCTGCGTCAACAGTGCCTAGGGTAGAGGTTCTCCCAACACT
Source organism: Capsicum baccatum var. pendulum (assembly GCA_030864225.1). Lineage (NCBI taxonomy): Eukaryota > Viridiplantae > Streptophyta > Magnoliopsida > Solanales > Solanaceae > Capsicum > Capsicum baccatum. The sequence goes on from CM061550.1 coordinate 44,838,741, forward strand.
AGTAGTCCTGCTGTCGGCAGTAGCCCAACCAGTTATGTCTTTAGAAGAGCATAAGATGTTCGGCCAGTTTTTTAGATTGACACCATCCTGATTTCCAGGAACCCCAGAAGAGGATACGAATGAGTTTTAATCAAGTTGTGAGGAATGGTTGTAGAATTTAGGGTTGGTTGAGGCACGAGGTGTAGACTTTGTGTCTTATCAGTCAGACATGACAGCAAGGAGGTGGTGGAGGTGTTCTCATGATTCCAGGAAAGTTAGATCTTCACTGGTGACTTGGAATCAGTTCTCCAAGGCTTTCTTGTGAAAGTATATGCCTCATAGCATGCGTAAGTGTCTTCGAGATGAGTTGACAAAATTGAGATAGGGTTCTATATCTATGGTTGAGTATGAGGAGATATTCCATGATTTGTCCAGGCCCACCACTATGATCCAACCTATGGAGTATGAATATATTTGATGCTTCGTTAACGTATTGAGATTATCATTTCATAGGGCTATATAAAATTTGTTGACATCAGGAAAGCCTTTTTCTGAGATAGTTGAGAATGTTTATTCTATGGAGGAGATGGATCATGTATCCCAAAAGGGTAGTGATAAGAGACCACGTTACCAGGAAAGATACTAGAATTCATAGTTTATAAGAGAATTTCACAGTAGGTACCCTTCAGAACACCCTTCTTAGCATCAGTGTCAGCCTGTCAGCCAGTCCAGGCATCGCTTCAGATATCAGATAAGGGTCAGCCTAGTTTTAGTAGTTTTAGTAGTCAAAGCAATAGCCAACCGCAGAGGAGTGTTTAGTAGGGATAGTTGAGTCAGGGTGGCCATTTTGGATCTGCTGGACCTTCCAAATAGGGCAGGGTGCCTGAGGCTTGATATGGCTATGGTTTTGTTAGTCAATTTACCTATAAGTGTCCTCAGCATGGGATGGTTTATCCTTCATTTTTGACTGCACAGTCGATCAGGTAAGTGCTGCCCTTCGATAGGGTTGATGGGAAGAGTCATGGGGATGGTCCGCAGAGTTCTAGAGGTGGTCAGATAGGCACCCTGTCTAGTAATGTATAGGGTCATTTGTATGTTATATCAGGTATATCTGAGGCTGAGGCTTTGAATTCTTTAATCATAGGTAAGATTGTCATATGCCATTATGTGGGTTCTTCTTTGTTTGATCCCGGTTCAATATTTTTATCTGTTTCTGCTTATTTTGCATCATGGTTGGGTTAATTTTCAAAGTCTTTATTTGTTTCATTGTATGTAACTATCCCTATAGGTAATTTACTAGTAGTGGATCAGGTATATAGATCGTGTTTGGTGATCATTAAGGAACTTGGTACTTAGGTTGCTCTCATTATTCTAGATATGGTAGAGTTTGACGTGACTCAAGACATGGATTATTTATTTATTTATTTATTTATCATGTGATCTTCAATTGTTTTGTTAGGATCATTATTTTAACCTTGTCTGGCATACGCCAATTGTGTGGCAGGGTCCTATTATCCGCATGCTATTGGGGATTATTTCTTTTACATTCGGTGTAGGAGACTGATAACGAGGGGTTGTGTGTCATTTCTTGCTTATGCTCAGAATTTCAGTGATGAGAGTCTATCGTATGACTCTGTCCCTATGGTTCACAAGTTTCCTAATGTGTTTCAGACAAACCTACATAGCCTTCGTCTTGAGCATGATATGCGTGTCTAGTATCTTTATCTGTTTGAGCCCTCTGGTATGTCCTCAGGGTTTAATTTCGTGGATGAAAGTCATTTTAGTAGTGGATGTTGTAATAATCCTCACGGTCACTTTTTGTATTTTAAGACACCTTCGATATCTAGAGATTTTTCTATAATATTCCCAAGTTATTTATGACTTTTTAGGACTGATAGTTCGGTTCCCAGCCGGTTCATTTAAGAGTTTTAGTAATATGTAATGTATTGTGGATTATTTAATTTAAATTGACATTTAGTAGCACTATAATTTATTAGCCTTGTAGAATATTTTTATGTTGTATAAAATTTCTTTAGTTATGATATATTTATATTACTTTATAATAACTTGTTATAGTGTGTTAATATTTTATGCGGAAATAATAAATTTTAAATTGTTAAAATATTATTATCATATAATAGAGGTTTTGTGAGAAATAATTTTCTATTAATTATGATATATTCAGAATATTATATTTATTTTATCATGAGCTTATCTAATACCCGAATATATATACAATAGAATAAATTAAATTTATACGTGTAAGTAACTAGGGAACAACAAGTTTTCTAGTTATATTTGGAATGTTGACACGTGGTTTGAAGTTGTTAGATTGATGCCACATATATTATTTAAGTATAAATCTTGACGCTTAGCTACGAAAGGGGCCTAATATATATAATTAGTCGTATATGCTTTACTAATTTTTCCAACTTTTCTCTTTTGAGGAAGTATAGAACGTGTCTTTTAGTTTGCAATCGTATTCTTGTTAGGAATTTTGTAACGCCCCCAGTCAGTACCTCGGATGCTACACGATGTTCATTGTCCTGAAGAACCACAAGCCAACGCATGATCGATACCTTCTGTGAGCACTGAATAATAGTAATATTGTAACATCAATATAACTGAGATAAATATGAAAAACTGCCATAAGGTTTTGATATGAATAAACTTAATACGGTATGACAATACCAAAACTAAAATATATGTCTGAAAATACCTTAGTCTGAAATGCCTCTATACTTTCTAAAAACATGGAGTTGATAAGACAAGCCCCTAACTAACTCCGACTACTGAGCTACTGATAAACTCAAATACTGAACTGCTATCTTTGTCCTCGAACTATGAGGACTCACCAAAAAGTCTATTACTGATAGATTGGGCTTCTAAGTGCGATCAGGAGCCCATGCGTTTGAACTTATAATATAAGACAACATAGCGAAAAAGAAGGGCATGTGTCAGTACTTTGAATGTACTAGTATGCTAAGTTAGGTAGGTTGTAATGCATGGGTTCATATCCCTGAACAATACTGACTAGATGACATGAGAATATCTGAATGAGAGTACATGCATGAATACATAAACTATAACTGAGATCATGATAACACTTAGTACTGAGTTTTGAATACTGATTTAGCAAAGATCTGAGTTTACTGATATAGTACTACTGATAATTGAGTGACTGTATCTGATAGTCCTGATTCTATGGAACTAATTTGAGTTTTGTTCTGAGCTGAGTGGTTGTGTCTTATAGTCCTAAGTCTGTAGAACTGAACTGAGTTCTATACTAAGACTGAATCTAAAACTGAGAATATGGGAAAGAACTATCTAACCGACATGCCCAAATTAAGATGACTGAGTTGGGATCCAATATTTAACACCAATTAGAAGAGTGTCAGTACCATGCCACGGGTAAAGACAACTGTTGTGGAGTCAGTCCTAACTAATGGGTGACCCCTGAGATAATTCCTAGTCTAGCGGGTGATCCCTGAGTGTCTCAGTCCTATCTAACTGGTGATATCCCAAAACCTATGATGGCTACGTAGTTCTGGAACTTAGGGATCGTTTTTATGGACCTAGTTCTATCTAACAGGTGCCCCCCATCCCTAGGTTCGCTCGTTGCTAAATCCTACACCCAACTGAATAGACACTGAACTAATTTTCTAGTTCATATAAGGTTTGACTAAAGTGATTCTGAGTTTACTCAGTTTCGTTTGATGGAATACTATTGAATATTGTTAACTGACTAAATACTACTGGGTTCTGTAACTGACTAAGAGTACTATTGGTCATGACATGACTGACACCATTCTGTAACTAACATTGGCTCTAAGTAAACAGCTAAATTGTCGGGCATTAAATACCCCAGGACTAGATAGCCTCAAAAGTAAATCATCGCATAGCCTTAAAAATCATAATCATGTGAACTTGTTCATAACTCATTCATGGAGGCATTTTATAAAACACAGGCATGATACAACTGGCCCATAAGATAACATGACATGATTTCCTTATCTTATTAGTTCACATGAACAATTCATCAAGCACATAGTGAACATGATATATGTACATAACATTAACAACAAGTGGGCATCATAATTCAACTCCAACTTCACAATTTCAAGAGTTTTACATGGATCCACATGATATTACATATATATATCAATTAACCTCACATGAAACGTATCATAAAACATGGATTAGAATCCTAATTAATCATTCTGAACAATAATATAATCAAACCAAACATGGAATTCATGAAATTCATAAACTTGAAGTTTAAAAATAGTTTCTTGAACTCAAAGAGTGGAAGAGACCCTTGGATGAACACTTCACTTACTTTATTTTACTACTTTCAAGGAGATTGAAGTGAGTTATTAAGACATGAATTCTTGAACTTGATGAGGGTAGGTCTTGCTCTTGAGAGAGTTTATGAGTAAAGAATTAGATTTTTCCATATAGGCTGATTAATTTCGTGTTAAGGCTGACTAAGGGTGGGGAAAATGACCCATTTTCCATCACAACCCATATTAAAATAAGGATGAACAGGATTTCCCTAGCATCGCGACCCCTACTTGAGTTATGTAGCCATCGCAATGTGACCTCTGCTTGGGTCAAGCAGCCATCGCGGTGTGAACCTTACTTGGGTTGACTGACTCTGGGATGCAACGCTATTGGACCCCTCATTATTTAGGGCCTCAAAACTTGTCCTTATGCTAGTCCGAAAAATCCAAAACTCTCCTGAGATAACCCATAAGTTACCCTGATCATTAATCAATTTAAAGATCAAAACACTAAGGTCGGTAAGGTCGTGAAATAAGATCGCCAACTTACGAAGGCTAAGATGACTCTGAATACTTAGCTAAAATTTTCTAAGTTTGGGGCCCCTTAACAAGCATAAAGGACTGAATTAAGCTATGAATTTTGTGGGGTCTTACAATATCTCTCCCTTGGGAACATTCATCCTCGAGTGAGACTAACTCTGACGAGAGAACTGACAAACTAAACTTGCATACTGGACACGCATAACTGCACCATTATTTTATAACTGACACTACTTATATGCTGAATTATCATACTGAATGTGCATATCTAAAGCATAACATCGTAACCGATATTACAGATAAGATAAGTTTGTATACTAAACATGCATATCTGATACATAAGTACATGAAGAGAAAATGAAAGGTTTAGGTCAATAAATCTTGGGGAATTACAGTGCATCTCCCAATTGGGACATTATCTCACCTAAAAAATGCTGACTTGGCTAAGATACTGAGGAACCTATAAAATGAATCATGACTACCTATCAAGAATTTGAAACTGAGGCATTACACCTAAACTGTGCTGAACTTGCAACCACATGGTTGCTCAATCTTAGAATAGTTGCACTTATGATACTTTGGATAGGACGACTGGGTAGAAAGATGGGTTACCACACGAACTTATCCATTGATAATGCACAAACTACACTCTTTAACGGGTGTAAGCGATCATTGTCAATATAAAACCCAACTAGGTTGGGGTCAAATCCCATAGGAAATAGGGTGTGAACTCAAGTTGTTTACCAAATAATTCACAAATAGTTTACTGTTTCCTGAAATGGGGGTTTAAATTTCTCAGACAATTATTAGTCACTTTGAAATTAATGTTTGTAAACTATATTTTATGAAATAACTGGGATTATGTTCACTAGGGATTATGGTATATGACAGATGCTACAAGTATCTCAAGGTTCTCATGGTGGTTAGGATGATAAGCTATCTCTATCAATGGTTTGCTCGAATGTCTCTTGACCTATTCAAGAGTCTAATTTCCTAATCCTCTTGGACTTAGGGAATCATAACTCACTGCCCAGATTTTACCTCAGGTTAATTCACTTCCTACTGTTTATGATTTCTTTCTTAAGCAAACTAAAGTAGGTACGCCTATTTATTGCAACCAATAGACATAAATTAGAATATCAGAATTACCCAAAAATCCTAATACCTATTAAACCTTGAGTAATTAATGAACACCTTATCATCACCTAACGCTAGATTCAATAACTCAGATTAAGACTGTTTAGCTACTCATGGTGCAGGAAATAAGAACACAAGTTGAATTCATAATTGAAAGGATCAACTTACAATAATAAAGGAAAACAAAAGTGAACTTGTAATTGAATCACAAGGCAAAACTCTAAAAATATTGTTCTTTTGATACAGAGAGAAGTCGTATGTTGTAGGATATGTCAATTAATTGATGGATGATTGAAAAACCCTAAAAAAGGATTTAAATAGTTAACCCTAAATAAGGAAATAAAATTAAAGTTTCAGATGTTCTTCGGAATATATGACGGCAATTGTGATGGCCTATCATGATTTTGATGGCCTTTCACGGATGTCGTCATCTTCTCTTCAAATTCAGCTTCTGCTGCCTAAGGTTGATGATGATAGTGATGGACTATCAGAATCTTGATGGTGTATCATGAAGGTTGTCACAAAACTTCCTGCAACTCCCCTCTTTTGCTTAAGTTTGAAGGCATCCTTGACAGCCTATCACCAGGCTGACGACGTGTCATGGATGTCGTCAGCCACACTTAGCTCTTCATTTGTTTCTGATTTCATAATTTTTTCTTCCTTTATTTGTGGTTCTCCTTCTTGTCTTCTTTGACTGCAAAACCAAAGTAAACTAATAAAAAATGACTAATGTTGCTCAAGACTTTGCAATTATTTAGGCTTTAAAGCTTCAAATATGTTAGCATGGGCTCACACATCAATACCCTCAACTTAAACAATTGCTTTTCCTAAAGCAACCTTAAATAAGAGTATACAAAGTACAATTTGGCAGCTAACAACTCACATCAGTTCAGAATACATGCACCCTCTCCATGGTTAGTCAAAGTAAAAGCAACTATGTCTATTATTGAAAACAGCCATGCAGCTTACAAGGATCAATATGTGGCAAACATTTCAAAAATAACAACCCAACACATATCCAAATCACACTATCTGAACAAGGCAGTGATTAGCAATATACCTAGTGTGCCCTCACAATAAAGAAATCCCTTTTTCACTCATATCAGAATATATACACACAGTGATAAACACAAGACTCACTCTTAGAATTAAGTTCCAACATTGCGCATCAAATGCCATTGGCTTTCCCTTATAGTAAGTACCCAAGTCTTCAAACAGGTAAGTTAGAATCACTATATGGCTTTTCTTAAACTTGTAACGTAGGCTAGGAGCTGGTATGATATTCATGGATATTTACAAGTGACTAAGCCTCCTTGACACTACATTACACCCTAGGGGTTTCAACTCTTAACCTTCTTTTCTTTCATTTTTTATTGATCATGTATGCTCAAAATGGATGCGGTCTTTTCAATTAACTGATTATTTTTTAATCATTTCTCACATGATTTTCTCTATTTTTATTTCTTTTTCAATGCACCCAAATCCTTATTCATCCTTCTCATCCTACCTCTTTTCATACACAGATTGCATCATGCACCCTTATAATCGCCACCCTCAACTTAGGTTATTTTCCTAAGTCAAAGGCCATAGTGTCCAAGAAGGACCAGGGCCAAGACAGGTTTATTATGATGTAAATAGGAAGGTGAAAGGTGTAAAAGAAAAAAATAGGCTATTTAAGCTCAAAGAGGGAGCAAGGGATATTGTTCACATTGGGAACGTCATTTAGGCTAAGGTGGGCTGATAAAGAAAAAAGTCCTATGATCCTTTCCTAACGCCTATCCGATGATCATGGCACGACTAACTGCGTAAGTTATAGATTCAAAGCACAAAAGGAAATAAGTAAGACCTTACACACACATGGCATACAAGTATCTTACATATTACTACTTATTCTGTTCATGCATTTGTTTAGCACAGGCTATTCATTTGCCATACTAATGCAACAAAAAGATACATAGTGGTCACAATGGATGCAATTCACACAGTACACAATAGATCAGATCACTGAAGAAGTACTCATAAATCATAAAATAAGCCAACTGCCTCAAGTACTTATACTAATCCTAATTATCTACAGCCTATGTTACAAGAACAATTTACCCTACACCTTCAACTTAATAATCAAAAATAAAATGCACTAAGGGTTAGGGTATACCTGAAGACAGTCAAGCACATGGATCCTGGGTCTTCGACCCTGCTTCTATATCATCTGTAGTTTTCTCCCCATCAGGAGAATCTGACCTGGAAGTGGTCGGAGCCTGGCTAAATGAAGCACCTACAGCCCCAGCACGAATGTCTTCTTCCCATTTCTAATTATCAGCCATAGACTCTAAGATTTCCTTTTTCAACTCTTCTTTTTTTGCCTTCTTCTTTGCCTTCTTTTTTGCTTTTCTTTCTTCTTCAATATCTGTCTCTTCTCTCTTATTCTTGCCTTTATTTTCCCCCTTTTCTTATATTTCTTAAGGGAGTCTGCAGTAAGATCAAATATAAGAACTTTTTCCTCTAATTCTTTCACAGTTATACCTATTGTTATCATAATTTGGTGCCGTTGCAGCACCCCAAACTCAGCCTTAACCTTATCCAACACATCCCTGAATGTAGCAAGATCAGCACGTGACATCGCTTTTGCCAGGGCGTCGAATCTTTTCTCTAAATCTACAACTCGCGTAGGCAATATCACAATAGGCTCTAGTAAATCCTTGATTCTTTATCCACAACAATAGTAAACTATTTGGTGAAGGCATGTAGGTGGGCCTCACACCACTTTGCGTGCTTAGCCACCTTCCTGATATCAATAAGCTAAAATGCCAAACCTATTGCTGTAGGAGGAACTAGGGATTGGCTTCAGTCTCAGGCATTGAAGCTGCCTGAGCTGAAGAATCTTGTACATCGACCTAAGGTGCTGCTCCTGCATCTATAACTGGTTGTTTTGATTCTACCTCTACCCCTCTATCAAGTGTAAGTCTCGGTTGAATCTCATCAAATCGAATGGAGTTGTGAGTCTTTCGGGCACGGATGTCTTCATCAAATCCCATAATCATTGGCACCTCAGTAGCTCTGCACAACTCTATATTAATACATAAAAAGGGATAAGTACTATTTACCCTCGATATCCTAATCTTCTTGTCATCTGCAATGATTTCCCCAAAGTTCAGGGGAAGCTGCTGCACCAAACATGCTACCAAAATTCCTCGATCATCGCCTAGAAGATTGTTTTCCTTAGTAGGCTTTAGCCAAATTCACTCTATGCAAAACTAAAATTTTGTCTCCTTAGTCAACGAGGACTTACAAATTCTCTCATTTGGGTTTGTTACCCAAGCCGATTCTCCGTCAGCAATGATGTTAGCCTACCAAGGACGTTGTTTGTACTTATTCTTTATCCGAGCATAAAATAATGGTGTGGTGGCTGATAACGCTCAAACTACAGCTCTCGTAAGAGTGTAAGCGGTCATCATCAAATATTGAACCCAACTGGGTTGGGTGTCGAATACCACAGGGAATACTCGGTCACTAAGTATGCAACGATTAGTAGACTTTTGGTGAAAGTTCTGCGGAAAAAGGGGGGATTTTATGTGTGAAGTAAAATTATCAAAATAGCAAAGTAAAAACGGAATGTTTAGTATTTAATCAATGATAATTGTAAGTTAGGGTTATGTTCACCTTATGAGTTTTACGTATCTATTGCCTATGAGTTATGCGGAATTCATACATGCATGCGCTTATAGAGTTTCGTATTCTATGGTAAATCCTAGTGTCTTTCGACCATCAAGGATTATTTCACTTTAACTCTTTCGAGCTTAAAGCGTATAACTAATGGTACGGTTCTCCAAGAGGTTAATCCAGTTATAGCACTAACTTTTAAACAGGGGTTGGTAGCCCTATTTCCTTGTCACTCTCTTTTTTCCAGACATGTAACTTTTCTTTCGAACAAGTTAATGCTATACTGGCATATTCTATATGTTTGCAACCATAAGAATTCAATTAAGATGAAGAGAGTAATGATATAAGCAACATACATATCAAGAATTCACAAACTCATAGCAATAGATAATATCTCATAAGGCTTCTATAACCCTAACAGAGAAGTTTAGCTACTCATGAGTGCAACGGAGATCACAATAAACATCAACATTGTACCAAAGCTTAAACGATCTCACGTTGGTTACAAGAGTCGTGCTTTCTCTGTCAAAAAGTAACGTGAATAGTACTAAATATCGAATAAAAGAAAAATAGAATTGAATAGAAAAATAGGATGAATAGAAAATAGAATGAATATAAAATGAATTGAACGATAATGAATGCAGCAAATAAGGGTTTTTATAACACCTTTGTCCTAGTCCTACTGAAATAAGTTTTTTATCCTTGTCCTACTGAAATAGGGTTTTTATCCTTGTCCTAATCCTACTAAGTTACTGCTAATCCCCAAGTCTTTAGAAATACTATTTTTGCCCGGGACAAGTTCTCCATGCATCACTTTCGGTCAATAAGCTTCCAGAAGCTGCCTTCCTTCTTGCGTGAAGTTTCCTTTGGCATTCAACAGTCCACAAAATGCTGAAATCTTCATCATTTATACCTGAAAACTTGCTAATTACATTGGTTAGCTCACTTACAGGAAAAATGACTAAAAGTGCAAGAATTATATATTTTGTCCTCAAAACTTATCTAAAATATGGGTGTATTAAGGTGCTTTAGGCGTGTAAATACGCCTAATATCAGTGGCCTGAGGCATGATGTCGGGGCTGTGCAAGAATCAGTTAATAGCTCTAGTCAAAACATCAACGCTTACACCCCTTACCCAAGTTCTCACTAGAAGAGGCTGATCTACTACTTTATCACCTTGTTTGCACACATTCTCCAATTGGGCTTGGTAATTTGCGTAGAACTCCCAAACGAGTGTGGGGCAAAATAAACCTCCCTTTTTTGTAGTCCGTCCTATGCTTTATTCTTTAAATTTCTTCTCCAATTTAGGGTATCTACTCAACCCTTTTGTGATGATCATCTTTTATTCTTAGAATGGCCTCTTCGCATTCCTTCTATCAGTTCTTTGCAACCAAACAATATTAATGTCTTCAGCTCTAGGGATTTGATATCTAGCATTATTCCTCACTTTTAGGTTCTATTTGATAAGAGTCCTCCGAGGTAGAGACTCTTCATTATCTTGTTGCTCAGTGAATGGTGACCCGGAAGCTATTCCTTTAGACTCAGATTTATCAGAATCTTCTTGATCCTCTTCATCAGCTTCAGCATGTTCATACTGATACTGTTTAGACTCATATTTTTTACACCCCTCCTGTTTAGAAGATGTGGTCAACTCAGTATCATCACTGTCCTCCACCTTAATTAGTGAAGGTGGTGGAGTTTTCTTTGGACTCTACTTCTTCTTTAGCTTTCTGAGCAAGGGTTCCTCCTCCTCGTAGTCACATTCCTCATTGAGGAGCTTATGATGTACATCATCTTTGGCCGCTTTTTCTGGTTCTGTGGGACTTTTTCATTTTGGTGCCATTTTAGTGTACCTAGAGACATTAGAAGAACGTTAGTCTACCCTCAAGATCACAAACACAAGTACATTAATCATTTAGGATTATTTTTGTTTCAATCCCTAAGTGTGACGCCAATTCCTGATCAGCAGTTACAACTGGGACAGCTTGTCACAATTGTCGTCAACCTCAGACAAAACCCAGCAATTTTTACCCTTTTGTGGCGACATTCATGATAGGCCATCACAATTGTCATAGCCTGTCATGGTTGTCTTCATACATATCAGAATCCACTTTTAACTTTAATTAAATTTTTGGTCCCCATTTTTGTTCAAGATTCACTTAAATTCGAATTATGGACTATCTTTTCAAACCTTGGGCTTGCACAGCAAACCCTAGGTGAGATTTTAGCCATTTTCCAATTTTGAACTTGGTTCAATCACATTGGGGACATGATTTATCTTTCATTCACCATACATCACAAGCAAAGAAAAGTTGAAGTTGAGTGTACCTGATGGAGCTTTTAATCTAGTGCAACGCACAAGAAAAAGTGTGAAGGAGGAAGATGTTCTTGATTCTTAAATGCAAACCACACACAAGTTAAACATGTTTTGATTAGAGTGTTTTTCCAAGAATGGAAACAATTTTAACTAAGAAAAAAATAACTAAAGAAAAAGAAGTTAAAAGCAGTGGAAATTTGAAAAAGGCTTGCAATTTGGGCCGGGTCGGATCTAATTAAAATTTGTGCCAGTTTTCAGATTTTAGGCTTTGTGCTGACAACAATCTGTGATGGATTGTCATAGTTGTGATATCCCATCAAAATCGTCATTAACAGTAGGTAGAGAATTTCTCAAGTCTGATCTAGCTAACGGCATTCGTGATAGCTTGTCACAGTTGTGACGGCTTATCTCGGATATCGTCATGACCTTCCAGCTGACCCTTTTCATTTTTTCACCTTCTCTATACTAAATCCTAATTTTACAAATAAAAACACTTGCTCAAACATAAAAATTCTGGGTTGCCTTCCATTAGCACCTGATTTACTGTTGCAGCACGATTGGGTTCTCTTGACTACTCAAAATTTATGAAGACGACCTGTTGATACCCCTATCATCCATATAAAGACTTCAACGATTGAGAAGATATTCATATCATTTTGGTATGACATAGGTTGATGCATTTTGAATTTTTCCTCCTTTTTACTGAGCCTAAACTTGAGCTCATTCAACTCTATGTCAACTATTACTCTTCCTGTTGCCAAGAGTGGCCTTCCCAAGATAATGGGTACCTCAAAGTCCACATCACAATCCAGTACCACAAAATCAACAAGAAGAATAAAGTCTACTACTTTCACCAACACATCATGCAAAATTCTAACAAGCCGCTTTATTGACCTATCTGCCATCACCAGTCGCATAGTAGTAGGTGTTGGATCTTCCAAACCCAGCTTCCTACATATAGTAAGTGGCATCAGATTCATGCTGGCACCCAAATCACATAATGTCGTTGTAACATCTATAGACTCGACCTTGCACGAAATAGTGAATGCACCTGGGTCGGCCTTCTTTTACACTAAGAATCGTGTGAAAACTGTGCTACAATGGTGGAGATTGTCCAACTTCTCACTGCTGACCTTCATCTTCTTTGTGATGAGGTCTTTCATGAACTTTGCATAGCCTGGCATTTTCTCAAGTGGCTCAACCTAAGGTACATTAATTACTAATTACTTGATCATAGCCATGAACTTGCAAAATTTTTCCTCATCGAACTTTTTCTTCAATTATTGAGGAAAGGGAGGTAGAGGTCTAGCGATAGTTTTTTACACCACTTTCTCTTTCTTCTTATCTTCTTTCTTTGAAATATCAATAAAACCATCCAGCTTCTCAGACTCTACTGAACTACTTTCTTCGGGTTCATCAATACTTACCTTATTGTCCATAAATTTGCCTACAGAGGGGTCACATAACAACTTACCACTCCGAGTGGTAATCTCCATACATGAACCATCATTTCATGGGTTTTGAACTATATCACTAGGTAAAGTACCAGTTTTTCTCTGGTTTAGTATAGCAGAAAGTTGGTTCATCTGCTTCTTTAACTACTTAATAAAAGCAGAGTGTGAGCCAACCAACTGAATGAGGGTAGAGAATTCATATTTCATAGTAGTTACTACCGAGGTGGTAGATTCAACTCATTTAAAAAAATTTTCCATCATGTCCTTGATAGATATCTTGACAGAGCTAGTTGTTGCAGCAGCCTACTTCCAGTAGGAACATACAAACCACTCTTGTCATTATTATTTCTCTAGTGTCCCAGCTCCCTATCTCTATAATTAGGCTTGTCATAGAAGTTCCGACCGTGATTCCATTGGATATTATCTCGAAAACCCCCTGATTACTCATATATTTGCCTCTACATCAGCACCTGTAGCAACAGTACCCTAATATTCCACAGACTTAACCATTTCAGTTTTGCCTGACAGCAAGTTCTTGGTCAGTAAGTCCATCTGTGTCTTTAAGTAGGCCAAGTCTGGTTCTCTCTCCTCATCTCTTCTGCACTGCTCTGTAGTTGCACCATCGATAATAGTCGAGCTAGCCACTACAGAATCCCTAGTGTACCAAGCCTGACTTTGCTTGGTCATTTTATTCAGCCTGTCAGATACATCTTGGAAATAGAGGTTAAAGAATGAACCACCTGCAACGTTGTCTACAATTGGCATTGTCACAGGGTTGAAAGATTTGTACAAAGTCTCCTTCAAGTGCAAGTCCATCATGTTGTGGTTTGGACATTGTGCAAGCTTCTTCTTAAATCTCTCCCTAGTTTCTTGGAATACTTCTGTTGGGAGTTATCTGAAGTTACTGATTTCGTCCCTCAACTGTACACTTCTGGAGGGTGGAAAGAACTATCCTAGAAACACCTCTTTCAACTATCTCGAGTTGGTTATAGAATTAGGCTCTAGCTCACTTAACCACATTTTTGTACACCATGATCAAGCAAACCTGAAACTGAACTAAGCTAGTAAAATGATTACAGGACTGAGACTGTAACTGAGACAATGATTAAGATGGTAACTGAAACTGTATCTAAGATTTTATTGAAGATGAATAATGAGTTTTGATAATTAAGTAACTGATATCTGAGACAATAATTGAGCTTATAATAGAACTGAATAATGAGTGAACTGGAACTTCTTATACTAGAAGCATAAGAATGCATGATTTTTTTGCTATTGTGCTTGAATACGATCTATGATCATAGTGATGAAGTACAAGTGATGAATAGATATCATGATAACTGAAATACAAATCTTTGAACCGAGGTAATGACGGGTTGGGTCTCATCCCTTCTTACTTCTTTTCTTCATGTACTGACATTATTACTAGAATCTAAAAGTCTTACTTGGTTACTTATTCTACCATCTCCCATTAGCTTAAAGACATCATTCTAAAGCTTTGAACTACTTAATCAATAATTCTAAATTGAGCTATCAACACTTTACTCCATAGTTTGAGATAAGATAATGCTCATAAACTTTGAACTCATCCCGAAGGACTACACATTATAATATAAGGTCCAATTCTAGTACTTCATTTTGATATGTGATTCATAGCTTTCTATTGCCCAAATAATCATCATATAGTAACCTCAACACTGACTAACTTAGAATTCTCAACTTCTCTTTATACTAGTTTGATCTAGAGATTCAAACTTAAATCAACTGAAACTAAGGTACTACCCATTCATTCAAGGACTGGTGCATCATGAAACTGAAATGAAATGGCTCTATTAGTGAAATTAACTGAGGGGATTTTATGGAATAATGTCATTCTTATATTTAAGCACTAACGCTCATACTGAAAGCAAAATTGGGGCTAAGGATATCTGATGGGATTGGGAGCGATTACTAACCCCTGATTTTTTCTTACAACTACTTGTTTCGATTCTGTTATTCTTTTTATCTTTCTTCCAACGCTTATCCCCCATGCTCTACTGAGTATGAAACCCAAGCCTAGATAAGATAACAACCTATAGGTTGTTCTGAGCAACTACTGAATTGGATAAAGTGGTGAATGCATCTTTGAATTCTGTATGGGAGACATGCTTATTCAGGGGATCTTCCTGAATAGGATAAGATGCTGACAGATTTCCAGTTCTCCTTTTGTTAGTCCATTTTGGAGACATGTTCTGTAACCTAAAGAAAGAAGCAAACTAGACTGAGATTTTAACTTGCGCTTATGCTCACTCACACAACATGAATACTAAAAGAAGGGAAACTTTTCCTAAAATATCTCATAGCCTTCTATCCATAAGTGTGTCACTCTACAAACCCATGCACAAGACTCTACAAGATGCGACTTTCAGACTTTCTAGGACTCTATTGAACCTTAGACTCTGATACCAAGTTTGTAATGCCCCGAGCTTATACCCTGGATGCTACATGGTGCTCATAGTCTTGAAGGTCCACAAGTTAACCCATGACTGGTACCTACTATGATCACTGAATAATTGTAACACTATAACAACAAATAATTAAGATAAATATGGAAAACTGTGATAAGGTTCAAATCAGAAATAAACTAAATACAATATAACAGTACCAAAATTGAAATATCCATCTAAAAATACTCTAGTCTGAAAAGCCTCTAAACTATCTGAAATCATGGAGTTGATGTAAACGTCATGCCTCAATTAAGATGATTGAGTTGGGGTCCAATCTGAAACCCTAATTGAAAGTGTGTCAGTACCATGCCACGAGTAAATACAACTATTGTGGAGTCAATCTTGACTAATGAGTGACCCCTAAGATCAATCCTACTCTAGGAGGTGATCCCTTGGTATTTCAATCTTATATAACGGGTGACATCTAAAAACCAATGTTTACTACATAGTTCTGGAGCTTAGTGATTGTTTCTAGGGACCCAGTCCTATCTAACCGGTGCGCCCTTATCCCTAGGTTTTCTCGGAGCTGAATCCTACTCCCAACTGAATAGACATTGAACTGATTTCCTAGTTTATACTAGGCTTGACTAAACTATTACTGAGTTAACTGAGATCCGTTGACCGATGAAATACTATAGAATCTTGTTAACTAACTGAATACTACTGAGTAATGTAACTAACTGAGAGTACTACTGTTCGTGACATAACTAATACCATTTTTTAACTAACACTGCCTCTAATTAAATAGCTAAATTATTGGGTATTGAATACCCCCAAGACTCGATAGCATGAAAAGTAAATCATAGCATAACCTTGAAAAGCATAATCATGTGCACTTGTTCATAACTTATTCATAAAGGCATTTTATCAAACACTTGCATGATAAAACTTGCACATAAGATAGCAATACATGTTTTCTTTATCTTATTAGTTCACATGAGCAATTCATCATGCCCTTAGTGAGCATGATATATCTACATAACATTAACAACAAGTGGGCATCATAATTTAACTGTAACTTCACAATTTCAAGCATTTTACATGGATCCACATGATATTGTATATATATATATATATATCAATTAACCTCACATGAAGCATATCATAAAACATGGATTGGAATCCCAATTAATCATTCTTAACATGAATATAATTAAACCAAACATGGAATTCATGAAATCTATAAACTTGAAGTTTAAAAATAGTTTCTTGGACTCCGAGGGTGGAAGGGACCCTTGGGTGAACACTTCACATACCTTGATTACTACTTTTGAGGAGATTAAAGTGAGTTCTTGTGACTTTAATTATTGAACTTGATGAGGCTAGGGATTTCTCTTGAGAGAGTTTATGAGTAAAGAATGAGATTTTACACTATAGGCTGATTAATTTCATGTTAACACTGAATAATGGTGGGGAAAATGACCAAATTTCCCCCTACAACCCGTATTAAAATAATGCTGAACAAGGTTTTCCTCACGGTGCAACCCCTGCTTGGGTCAGCTAGCCATGAGGATGCGACCCCTTCTCGAGTCAAGAAGCCATCCCAGTGAGACCCTTACTTAGGTTGATTGACCCTCGCGATGTTAGGTACTCACGACCCATCACTATTTTGGGCATCCAAACATGCCCACCTGAGATGACCCACAAGTTACCCTGATCATGAATCAATTTGCAGATCGACAAGCTAAGGTCAGGAAGGTCGTGAAATAAGATTGCCAACTTACGAAGGCTAAAATGATTCAGAATGATAGTACTTAGCTAAAATTTCCTAACTCTAGGACGCCTTAGCAAGATTTAAGGACTGAATTTAGCTATGAAATTTTTGGGGTCCTACAACTTGAGAAATTTAATGCTTGCATGATACAGAATTATATATGTCAAGTAATTCAAGCTTGGGTTTTAGTAGCACTACTTGGAGGCTTTGCAGAAAGATTATTTAGCTTTGATATCCAAGTAGGCTAGGCTTACCCTACCTTTAAATTGAGCATATTTACTGAAATTGTGAATTGTTATACTAGCTTTGGATAAGTACTTATAGTTACATATCATTTGATGTATATAAGATGTTTTATTTATCCGAATTAGGATCCCGTTGTAGTGTCAATTACTTTAGGATGTGAAATTAAATTGCAAAACCTTGAATTTACCTCTTTTAAATTGAGATTTTTGAATGCTTATTTTGATGTATTTTAGCTTTTTTTCAGGTTTTGTATATACTTTATTTATGTCATTAATTGTGAATTTTGGTAACACGTTGACATTGTTATGGCATGGTATGGATTTTAATACTATAGTGGGGTATGGTTACTATGAGTTTTGGTTCAAATTTAGCATTTGATTTTGGTTACAGTTACTATAAGTTTTGGTTTGAGTCTTACATCTTA
Organism: Capsicum baccatum var. pendulum; assembly: GCA_030864225.1. Classification (NCBI taxonomy): domain Eukaryota; kingdom Viridiplantae; phylum Streptophyta; class Magnoliopsida; order Solanales; family Solanaceae; genus Capsicum; species Capsicum baccatum. The sequence goes on from CM061550.1 coordinate 44,856,981, forward strand.
CTATGGTTATGGTTCCTTTAAGTTTTGATTCGAGTCTGACATCTGATTATGATTGTGGTTCCTTTGAGTTTTGATTTGAGTCCGATATCTGATTATGAGATCTTCTGTATATTATATATGTGGCCTATCATTTTTACACACTATGTCTTGTTTGAATCCGGCACGTGTCTTCTTGTTATTATCCATCACTATCGATTTGAGTCTGGTACCTGGCCTTTTTTTAGTGCCCATTGGTGTTGGTTCAAGGCCGGTGAATATCTGATGACTATCAAGATTTTTAGGGATTGTCTCAGTTGTAAATTATTTATGTTTATATTCTTTAATTGCTACTTGTGTATCCCACCGGCTTATGGAGGAACGTTTGGGTTAATTTTCTTCTTTAATGTGCCTAGCAGGCCTATGGGGGGTCCAGTTAGGTTATCTTTGTATGCCCATATGGCTTATGGTAGCCTAGTTAGGATATGTTGGTTTTGTTCATAATCACTGCGTTATTTATTTTCTGTATCGCTTACATTTATTCCCTTATCTCATTGGTGTAGATTGGAAGTTGTTTACCTTTATGTCCCTTTTTACTATTGATTTAAATTACATGCTTGCATCGTAGTTATACTTTTTATATATTAATATTTGTTATACGATGATTCCTACTGAGTACTCGTTGCTTTGGTACTTAGACTACACTTCTGCATCTTTCCCCTAATGCAGATCCAAATAGTAGAAGCCGACATTTACATGATTCCTACCTTCTAGTACTGATTTGGAGTACGATGATCTTACTGTATTCCTAGGTTGATCCTCCTCTATCTACTATAGTTTCATCTTTTGTACTCGAGAATGCTTGTATGTATTAGGTATTATTTGGATACTATCTAGTACTCTGGGTATATTTTAGTAGTGGCTCTAGTACCGATCTTACCATGTCTTGGGAGAGATTCTTTTGTGTATTTGGTCCTTATCCTTCCCTCATTTTAGTATATGAGACATATTTACTTTCTATTTTTCATTTTTATTACTATTGCTATCATTATAAGCGATTCTTTCTGATTTTTGCCTATTAGCCCGTTATCTATTATACCGATCTATGGTTTGTCTTACCTACTGGGGGGATAAGGTAGGCTCCATAACATCTTGAGAAATCAGGTTGTGAAATTGTCTGGGTAATTTAAGAGGCATTTCTAAAGAGATGCATATATGCACTATCACGACTTGAGAAATCGGGTCGTGAAATTTTCAGCATAATTTAAGAGGCATTTGTAAGGAGACACATTTCCTTGTTTGAGTAATTCAATTGACATTTACAGTGACATATATTTCCCTGTCTAGGTAATCTAAGTGGTATTTAAAATGAGACACATTTCCTAGTCTTGGTAATTCATGTGGCATTCATAGGTAGACATACTTCCTTGATTGGGTAATGCAAGTTTAACTTGTAAGGTGATGCACTTCCTATCTTAAGTCTTGACTTCTGGAAAATTCACTTTTTTTATTCGAGTCATCCTACTTGATCCTTAGCAGACACACTTCTTCGTTTGAGTATTAAAGTTTTGCTTGTTAGGAATCCCACTTCCTAACTTAAGCCTTTACTTCTGGAAAATGTACTTTCTAAAAGAGTAGTTAACCCTTAGGAGACACAATTCCTTCTTAGGTTAATTCAAGTTCTGCTTGTTAGGTGGTTCACTTCCTAATTTAAGCCTTGATTCCTAGAAGATGTAGTTTTAGTCGAGTCATTCCACTTAACCTTTAGGAGACACACTTCCTTGTAAGGGTAATTAAAATTTCACTTTGTAGGTGGTTCACTTCCTAACTTAAGCCTTGATTCCTAGAAGATGCACTTTCTTGTCAAGTCATTCCACTTAACCCTTAGGAGACACATTTCCTTGGTTGGGTATTCAAGTTTCATGTGTTAGGTGGCAGACTTCCAAACTCAAGCCTTGATTCTTAGAAGATGCACTTTCTAGTTTAGTGATCGCACTTAACCTCTAGGAGACGCACTTCCTTGTTTATGTGCTTCAAGTTTCACATTTGACTGGAAACGCAATTCTTAACTTGAACCTTCCCTCCTAGAAGCCGCCCTTTCTAGTGGAGTCATTCGATGTAACCTCTAGGAGACATGCCTCCTCATTCTTAATATATGCATGTACTAATCAAGGTCTTGATTCACCTTTGCATTATGCATTTTACAAGTAATTGTGATTAGGTGTGACACCCACAGAAGTTTTCTGATGATAAACTAGAGCAAAAAATTTAATTCACGTTATTTGAAATATCATTTTAGGACCTTATTGAAAAATGAGACTTTATTTTTGAAAAGAGAGATCTTTCTTTATCATAACCTTTGTTTGCGATAATTTTCTTTCTAGTTTTGATATGATTTATGGATCCCTTCTGGTTAATAGGGTGATGAAATTGAAAATAAACAAATTGAAGACATAACAATTCAAGAGCTCGTCTGGAGAACGGGGAGAAGAAATGCAAAACCAAGCAATAAGGTGAAGAAATTGTAGGTCATGAGCCTGCCTGGAGAATAGGATGAGGATTTAAAAATCAAGTTCAAAGAACAGAAGCCCCACATGAAAAAACATGGTCAATGTTCAAGTTCATCTACAACACCAAATTTTGTATGGAAAAAGAATCTATTCTCACATTCAACGCAAAAAAAATCAGATCATTTGTCACTTTTAAAAGAATCGGAGACCCAAGACAAGAATCAAAAGATACTGCATAGATATGACTTTTGTAATTTTATTTATCTTTTTAACTTGTAATTATCATTTTGATGTAATGACAGAGTCACGGACCGGAAACTCGGCAGGACGTCACTCGACCCTCTAACTCGGTATATTCCATCTCCTTGTTATCCTTGGAACTACATGCGACTTGACTCCCACATAAGTTGGAATAGGTAGGATCTTCAATATCAAGACTCAGGTGGACTCCTTCCTTTTTTATCTTTCTTTTACATAATGATCTGGTAAAAATTCTATGTCATTGTCTTCTTCTTTGTCTGAAAACACTTTATGTTTAGACAAAAAGAGGAGCCTAATGTAGGCACATAATTTTGTTCCTCTTGATAGCCTAATTTATCCATATTTACCCTTACTGTACCATGTGATGATCTCTTCACAATAGGATAAAAATAACAAAATTGCCAACTAAAATTTAACCATCTCACCATATCCTAACTACTCACACTCTAGCCTACCTCGTTACCCTGCCCAACCCCTACCCCAAACTAACCCCCTACCCATGTCACCCCACTTCTTAACCCCTAACACTTTTTTGCCTTACTAATAAAAATATATACATACAGATATATACGCATACTCTCATAATTTCACACACACACCAATCCTTACTGATATACACATAACACACCTAGATATTCTCTTCTACACAGCATACACAGAAATCACTGGAAATGCACACACAGAGTTCATCATAAATGCACACACTCAGAGATCATCAGAGAAACACAACACTACACACTATAGAGACAATGGAAAAAAAGAAAGTGTTCAAGATTTTAGTAAGAGGGAGAGGAGCGAAATATTAGCCCCGTTATGCTAATGTTCCAGTGACTTCTTTCCTCACTGTAAAAATGGCAAAAACTCACCATAAAAATCTAAATCATCAACAACTAAACCTCAAACATCCCATCCCCAAAACCCAATCTAAACCAGCTTTAAAATGCTCTAAAAATAATCAATAAATGAAAATTTCACCAAATCGATCAAGCACGACTCATTTTATTCTTATTCAAATTAAATCCACTGGCAAATAGTTGATACTATGACATTGTATGCTAAATCTTGTATGGTTTCTTATTACTCCAAGATTACTGCATTTGGTTGGGGAAAATAGAAAAAAAGGGTGATATTGAAGCTTGATTTGGTCGTTTTACTGAGGTTCAATTCAAGATATTGGATGCGATTCATTTCAAAAAGATCAATTACACTTGAAAAGCTTAAATTTCAGGTTCATTTCCTCTCATTCTATCTATTTTTATATCTCAAATTTTAATTGTTGTTGTAGATGTGATCGACTTGCGAATTTAGCATGCTTGAATATTTATTGTGCGTATGTGGTTGATGTTGAGATTTGGATTTTCAAAATTAAAGTGGTAGTCAAAGAATTAGTTAATTGTGAATGAGGATAATTTTTTGAAGGGGAATTGAGAATCTAATAAGGTTAATATTGATTATTTTTATTCATTGATGGGTGTTGTTGAATTCGACTGTATCGTGTTTTAGGCTAAAAATTCAATAGGCAAATCTTAGGTCGGGTAGGCAAACTGTAAGAACCATTGATTATTGGGTGATTGAATGTTTATTGAATGACTTTGTTTTATCATATTATGATTAGTTGTACTCATTTAGGTGGGGAATTCCCCGAGGTTATATGTATTATTTCATCTGAGGGATGCCCTAAGGGAGTTGTATTTGAAGATGGAGAATGATCAAGGCATGAGGCACCGGGTGGAGCATAGCATAAGATTAGTGTAGGTTATCATAGGTTTACATTTAAACATCTTTATTTCGATTTGTAATAATTGTACTGTACATTATTTTTTAGATTTTTCTTGTTTTGTTGTTTATGGTCTTGTTTATTTATTTTATTGGTTTATACATTCAATAGTGTTTACTAGCCGATATACTCCATGAAATGACACTAGTGTAACCACAGGATCGAGGGGTGCCTAACACCTTCCCCTTGGTCAATAGAATTCCTTAACTGAAATCTCTTTTCGTGGATCAGTTTTGAAATAGTCAAAAATTGTTTTGAAAAAGGATTTCCAAAGGTGAATTGACACACCAAATTTATACAATATGGTGTCTCTGAGTTTTGATTGTTAAAAGTCCTTTTCGAAAAAAAATTATTCTCCTGTCACTTAATAATAAAACCCTTTTCAAACCTTAAATTCAATCTTTTTGGTAAAAAAAATGGTTTGTGACACAAGGTTGTAGCCCGAACAAGACCATTTCAACTCTTAGTACACTACATTTGGCAATACTATCTTGGTACATTCCATTTTGATTTTCCTGATTGCTTGTAATCATTTAATCCCTAATGTTTTCACTAGATTCATTATATTGGCATCATCTGCTATCAGAGCAAGGATTTACTATCTAAATTTATGGTGTAAGAAACCAATACATATGAGGCAAGGATTATAGTAAGGACACTCAAGCATCTGGGAGAGATTCTTCAATGAAATGAAGTCAAATAAAAATTGGATATTCAATTAAGGAACATCTTTGTGAGATCCTTAAAGGTTATGGAAAAAGGGAAGGATGACATTGAACATGATCGTCCGTGTACCAAATAAGGGGGTTCTAATTCTATTATCAGATACATCTTCAAATAAAATGCCAACCCTCAATTAGCTTGTATTATAAAAGCTAGAAACTTCTACATTTCTCTAACCTTATTTCCTGGTTATAAAAGGTGGAAAAAAATTTTTATTAATGATATTCATCCTGTTTCAAAAGAAAATGTAGTTAAGATTTATTTTTTAGGGATACAATAGAGAGGAATCAAGTTTACTGTAATGGAAAATTAGATATTGACGACTTAGTGAGTGGAATATATCCAATCACTTATTGAATGGTTTGGGGCTAAGCCTAAGGATCACATGACTAAGATCAAGATCTAAAGCAGACAAAGTGTATTCTTGAATATCATAGCTTCATTCAATCGCATTAACAAGGTATATTACAAGTAAACTTGTTTCAGAATTAAAGCCTAAGTTGTGTTATTAAACTCGAATGTTGAGTCCTATAACTCTTCACTGTAATAACTCTTACTATTGTCTATTGATATGGAACTCTTATTATTGTCATAATGAGTGATAGAAGATTTAGGCAAGTCATCTAATTTGATGTTATCAAATGGTCTTAATATAAACATAACCGCAAGTAAATCACTCAATAACATTCTATGCCTATAAATACACTAGACAGAAAAAAACAAAGGCTTTATGAGAATCAAGCATCGACACCATTTGGCATGCCATAAGTTCAAAACTACATCCGTAGTACATCAAAAACTGCATTTTAAGTTAACATTTCTAGTATTCTCTAACAACCACTACAAGTCTGGACATGCAAAACAAACTCTATTTAAGTAATCACAAACTTCTCAAATGATCTTTGGTTGTCTAACAATTTCTCATCAAATTGTGATAAATATTGGGAGACACAGTTCTTTGAACAATTGTAATACCTGTGCCATTTTCTTAGCTTAAAGTCATCTCAAGAATGTTAGAACTTTCTTTGATGTATGAATCCATTTTTGTACATATGGTATTTTTAAGATTTTCCATTTTTATCACGTGGGAAATTGATTAAGTTTCCATCGATACCAATTTTATCAAAATCCGGTGTCAGATGAGGAAGTTATGGTCGAAATACAGAAAGCAAAAAAACTGCCCAGGTACGATGGTGTAGGCTATGGATCATCGAAAAAGAGATGAACCGTCAACCATAATCATTGCATCGAGGCAGTGAGTTAGATTTCTAGAAATGTGTGATGGCAGGGTCTGACGGACTATTGACCCAGGGACAGACCATCATACCCCACCGTCGCTCATTGGCAGTAACTCCTACTACTGTCTCAGTTTGATAGAGAGGTCTGATGGACCTTCGACCCAGCAACAGACCGTCTCACCCCACCATCAGATGACCTGCTCAGGCATATTAATTCGTTTTAACAGGGGTATTTTGTTTATTTACCACCAGCCTATATATTCCTAGTTCTATCCGATTTTAGCCACATTGCTCATTATTATTTCACATCAACAAATATTAGGGTTTTTTCTAAAATTAATCCTCAAGAAAAAATATTCAAATCTTCTTCAAGAACTAAGATATTCAAATCCCTCAAGTTCAAGAACATCATCCCAGGTATGCATAGTGTTCATTCATGGGCTTCTTTTGTCCATAAAACCCAAGAATCCCTTTTCCATGGTGGGTATTAATTTTTATGTGGGTTTAAATATTATAGATATAGATTCATGCAACCTCATGACTAAGACCTTGAATGATGAAACTAGAATTGAATCATAATGTTTAATTGTTGTACAATGATATTTACCTGTACCATGCCTACCATATGTTTGATTAAATGTCCAGATGAAGAAAAATTGCTCAACTATCATGATATCATGAAATCCCTAAGTATGTAAAAATTTATGCCTAGCACATCTTTGATGAAATGCTTCAATAAATATATTAGGGATTATGATTCTAGTGATGTGTTCAAGTAAGTCATGCTTCATCAGTTTCCATCCATCAAGTCCTGGGGGTACTTGTACCCAAAACATTAGTTGTGTGCCTAGAGCCATGCCGTGTTTTCACGATACTCTCAGTCAAGCTATGAATTCTTAGATATTATACTGTCTTATGACTCACGAAATCTCCTTGATCTCATGAATTCACTCAGTTTTCAGATATCAGTTGTGTTCCATTAGTAAATAGAATTTAGTAACCTAGTCTATGTTCAATTCAGTAAATCATGTTTAGTGTCTATTTAGATGGGAGTAGAAATTAGCACCGAGTGAACCTAGGGATGGGAACTCACTGCTAGATTAGGGTGTGATTCTTAGAAGCAATCCTTGTGTTCTAAAACTACATAGATAGTATAGGATGAGATATCTAACCTATAAGTCTAGGGTATATGAGGTGGCTTAACCTTTCAGTTTAGGATTCCCACCATTCTCATTTTGAGCACCTGCTAGAATAGGGTCCTTACAGCTTGTCCTTACCAGTGATGCCGTATTGACACCCTTCCAATTGGGGTTACGGGTTGGACCCCAATGCAGTCATAATGGCGCATTAGGGGCATGTCGGTTGAATAACAACTTCCTATAGTTTCAGTATTACTCTGAGTAAAAGAACTCAAGATAGTTCTTCGGATTTTAGGACTGTCAGATCCAGTCAACTTAGATACAGTACTGAACTTAGGTAGTTTCTTCAGATTTTAGGACTGTTAGCTATAGTCACTCATGTTATCAGTTATATCAGTTATCAATATGTCATGTTATCAGTACTTAGATTTAGTTATCATGGAATCACTATAATAGGTTTAGTTATTACATCTCATGCATATATTCTCACACTCATAATAATTTGTCAGTTGTTATTATTATAGTTCATGCATATGAACTCTATGAATTTATCCTACCTCACATGCATACCAGTGCATCTAGTCGTACTGACGCATTCTCTGTATGGTGTATTAAACCATAGGATCAGAGACAAGGGCTCCAAATCATTAGTAGATTTCAGAATCAACGGTCAGAGCTAGAAGTAAGTCCTTATCTTTCAAGGACATGATGATTTCTCTATTTTCTCATTAATTGGTTTGTTAGTTGGATTTAGTTGGGGACATGTCCCATCAAATCCTTACTTATTCAAAAATTTATGTTTAGAGGCTTTCCAGACTATTACATTTGAGACTTTAGTACTTTTAGTTTTGTTTTGGGTATTCTATTACCCCACTCAGATGTTATATTACTTAGCCTATGTTCAGTATTGAACCTTATGGCCATTTAGTGCATGTTTCCACATTATTACATTATATTATGCAGTGTACACATAAAAATATCAGTCATGGATTAGTTTGTGGTCCTTCAGGGTCATGAGCAGCATTTAGTGTTTTGGGTACCAGATTCGGGGAGTTACAAACTTAGAATCAGAGCCAGGTTCAATAGAGTCCTAGGAAGTCTGAAAGCTGCATATAGTAGAGTATTTTAAGTGGGTGTGTTGCGCACCATATTTATGTGCAGGAGCCTATAAGATGTTTTAAGAACAGTTTCCCTTCTTTCAGTATCCATGTCGTGCCATTGATCATAATCTCAAGTCAATCTCTCAGTCTAATCCATTTTTTCGCTTTATTTCAGAACATAACTCCCAAGAGAAGAACACAGCCTATTCAAGAAGATCCCTTGGACTAATATGTTTCTCATGTGGAGTTCAGGGCCGCATTCACTACTCTTTCCCAGTTTACCATTGCTCAGAATAAATGACTAGCTATCATTCTGGCCAACCCAGGGGCCAATTCAATAGCAGCTAGAATTCAAGACTTCACTTGAATGAACCCTATAACTTTTCTTGGGTATCAAACAGACGAGGACCCTTAGTAATTTCTAGATCAGGTGTAGAAGGTGACAGATATCATAGGGTGACTGTTGTTGAGAGTGTCGAGCTAGCTGCATATCAGTTACAGGATGTTGCTCATACTTGGTTCAAGTAGTGAAAGTTTGAGAGGGTAGACGATGTAGGGCCAATTGAGGAGGAGGAGTTTTCTTCAGCTTTTCTTAATAGATTCTTTCCCCTAGATCATAGAGAAGCTAAGGTGATAGAGTTCATCAAACATAGGTAGGGAAATTCAACAGTGAAAGTGTATTCTTTTAAGTTTACTCAATTAGCTAGATATGCCCCTTATGTGGTTGCATATTGCAAGGCTAAGATGAGTAAGTTCATCTCAAGGGTGACTGATATCCTGGTAAATAAATGTAGATCCGCCATGCTAAATATTGACATAACATTAGCCATACTTATTACCCATGCTCAGCAGGCAGAGGAGTAGAAAATTAAGATGAGGGAGAAGTAGAACAAGAGAGCAAAGATAGGTATTTTCAACTTTTCTCACCCTAAATCAGAAGAAGGAAACCGTTCCTAGTTTCATCCTAAGCCATCAGTTCTAGCTCCTTCATCATCAAGTGCTCTATCTCCTAAGTTAAGAGATAGAGTTCCAGTCTCTCAGTCTTAGGGCAATTTTAGCAGCGCCCGCACTTATCCCCTTTGTCATACTTGTGGCAAGAACCATAAGGGTGTTTGTAGATCTTGAAGTGATGTGTGTTTTAGGTGTGTCAAGCTAGGCCACATAGTTCGAGAGTGTCCTTAGATAGGTTCCCAACATTAGTAGAATCATTCCGCTGCTTAATCCAATAACCCTAATCATTTGGGCTCCACTTCCCGTGCTACTAGTGGGCAATGCCAAAATAAACACTATTCTATCCAAATCTAACCGAATCAGGAAAATTCTCCTGATGTAGTTATTGTTATGTTACAGATCTTTTATGTGCATGCTTACGCTTTACTAAATCTAGGAGCTTATTTGTCTTTTGTTACTCCTTATAGAGCAGTTGATTTTGGAATCAGTCCTAAAGTTCTAGCTGAACCCTTTTCAGTCTCTACCCTACTGGGTAAGACCATCATAGCACGGCAGGTATACAAGAACTGTCCGGTTATGATATTTCATAAAGCCACTTCAATAAACTTTGTTGAATTAGAGATGACTAATTTTGATTTCATTCTCGACATGGATTGTCTTAATTCCTGCTATGCCATAGCATGCTGCAGATGTAGAATAGTTTAGTTTCAGTTCCTAACTGAACCCGACCTAGAGTGGAAGGGTAGTGTATTTACTTTCAGGGGTCAGCTTGTTTCCAACCTTCGGGTAACGAAATTCATATCTAAAGGATATGTGTATCATCTTGTTTTAGTTAAGGACACTAGTTCCAAGATTCCCATCCTTTAATAAGTTCAAGTTGTAAATGAATACTCAGTTGTCTTTCCTGAAGATCTCCCAGGAATTCCTTCCGAAAGGGAAATAGACTTCGGCTTAATCTTCTTCCAGATACTTAGCCTATCTCTATTCTGCCATACATAATGGTACCAGCAGAACTCAAAGAATTTAAAGAATAGTTGAAGGATGTCTTAGAGAAAGGATTCATCAGACCCAGTGATGTTAGGCGTATTTACACGCCTAAAGCACCCTAATTTACCCATATTTTAGCCAAGTTTTGAGGATAAAATATATAATTCCTGCACTTTTAGTCCTTTTTCCTGGAAGAAAGCTAACCAACGTGATTAGCAATTTTTCAGGTATAAATGATAAAGATTTCAGCATTTTGTGGACTATTAGACACTGAAGGAAACTTCACGTAAGAAGGAAGGCAGCTTTTGGAAGCCTATGGACTGAAAGTGATGCATGGAGAACTTGTCCCAGGCAAAAACAGCATTTCTAAAGACGTGGGGGATCAGCAGTAACTTATTAGTATTAGGACAAATATGCAATAACCCGGTAGGACTAGGACAAGGATAAAAACCCTATTTCAATAGGACTAGGATATGGATGTTATATAAACCCTATTTTGCTGAAACTTTTCAGCATTCTCTTCCTACCCCCCTTTCTATTCTTTTCGTTCTTTATTTATTCGTTGTTGACATTATTCTTCATCTATTCGACTTTTAATTTTTACGACAAGAGAAAAGCTACTATCAAGGAAATCACGCCACAAGTGACACCAAAACATACTTCACGTGAGATTGTTATTATTTTGGTATGATGATAATGTCTATTGTGTTTTCCGTTTCACTCATGAGTAGCTAAACTTCTCTGTTAGGGTTATGGCAGCCTTATGATATACTATCTGTTGCTATGAGTTTGTGAATTCTTGATACGTATGCTGCTTATATCATTACTCTCTTCATCTTAATTGAATTCTTGTGGTTGCAAACATATAGAATACGCTAGTGTAGCATTAACTTGTTCGAAAGAAAAGTTACATGTCTGGAAAAGAGAGAATGACAAGGAAATAGGGCTACCAACCCCTGTTTAAAAGTTAGTGCCATAATTGGATTAACCTCTTGGAGAATTCGTACCATTAGATACGCTTTAAACTTGAAAGAGTTAAAGTGATATAATATATGATGGTCGAAAGACGCTAGGATTTACCATAGAATACGAATCTCTGTAAGCGCATGCATGTCGAAATTCCGCATAACTCATAGCCAATAGATACGTAGAACTCATAAGGTGGACATAACCCTAACTTAAAATTCTCATTGATTAAAACCTACTAAACATTCTGATTTTCTTTGTTACTTTGATACTTTTAATTCACGCTACAATTAAATCCCCCCTTTTCATAGAATTTTCGATCAACAGTCTACTAATCGTTGCATACTTAGTGACCAAGTATTCCCTGTGGGATTCGACACCCAACCCAGTTGGGTTCTATATTTGACGACGACCGCTTACACTCTTACGAGAGCTATAGTTTGAGCGTTATCACCCAGCGTTTCCCCGTGGGGTGCACCAGTATAATTCATGCGCAAGAAATACGGTTCTCTCAGAATGTGTATGTATTATCATCAACTTAATAAGGTCACGGTCAAGAACAAGTATCCTCTTTCCAAAATCAATGACTTGTTTGACCAACTTTAGAGGGCCAATTATTTCTCTAAGACAGACTTCAGAATAATATATCATTAGCTTTAGAGTCCTAGAATGTGATATGCTGAAAACATCTTTTCAAACTCAGTATAGTCACTTCAAATTCTTAGTTATGTCATTTGTTCTTACCAATTCCCCAACCACTTTAATGGACTTGATAACCGTGTATTCAAGGAGTACTTAGACATGTTTGTCATAGTCTTCATAGATCATATACTGGTCTATTCCCGCAGTGAGCGCAATCATGCAGACCATCTTAGAACAGTACTTCAGACTCTCAGAGATCACCAGTTATTCTCTAATTTTAGTAAGTGCAAATTTTGACTAAGTTCATTAGCATTCCTTGGATATTTATTACAGATGGTTTGTTGAGGGATTTTCTTCTATTGCATCCCCTATGTCTATATTGACTTAGAAGATGGTCAAGTTTCAGTGGTCAGATCCTTGCGAGCAGAGTTTTCAGGAGTAGAAGACTCAACTCTCCTCAGCTCCAGGTTTAGCTCTTCTAGATGGTTCTGATGGGTTCGTAGTATGTTGTAATGCATCCAGAGTAGGTTGGGGTTGTGTCCTCATGCAGCATGGTAAGGTCATAGCCTACGCCTCTTGACAGCTTAAACCCCATGAGAAGAATTATCCTACTCATAATCTTGAGTTAGAAGCCGTAGTCTTTGCCTTGAAGATTTGGAGGCATTTCCTATATGGAGTTTATGTAGACATCTTTACAGATCATAAGAGTCTTTAATATTTCTTTTCTTAGAAAGATCTCAATATTCGTTAGAGAAGGTGTAAGAGCTCTTGAAAGATTATGAAATGAGTGTCCTTTATCATCCGAGCAATGCCAACGTAGTGGCCGACACTCTCAGAAGGCTATCTATGGGTAGTGTTTCTCATGTGGAGGATAGTATGAAGAAGTTAGCTCAGGAAGTCCATCAGCTTAACAAAATAGGTGTTCGCTTAGTCGATTCTACAAAGGATGGTGTATTTGTTCAGATTAGTTCAGAATCATCTCTAGTTTTTGAGGTAAAAAAAAATCAAGATAGAGATCTCAGACTTGTCAAGTTGAAAGATTTAGTTTAGAATAAAAAAATAGAGGTTTTCTCCAAAGGGGGAGATGGTGTTTTGAGTTGTCATGGTCATCTTTGTGTTCTAGGTTTAGATGATTTAAGGTAGTAAATTCTTGCCGAAGAGCATGGTGCGCGCTACTTTATTCATCTAGGGGCCACTAAGATGCACTCCGACTTGCAGTAGATCTATTATTGGAATGGGATGAAGAAAGATATTTAATAGTTTGTGGCTAAGTGCTCTACATAGCATCAGTTTAAGATAGAGCATCAGAAGCCTAGTGGTCCTATGTAGGAGTGCATTATTCCTACTTGGAAGTGTGAAGAAGTGAACATAGACATTGTGATGGGTTTGCCCCAAACTCATCATCAGCATGATTTAGTCTGGGTCATTATAGATAGAATGACCAAATCAGCTCATTTCGTTCCAGTTCATACCTCTTTTTCAACTGAGGATTATACCATTCTCTACATTAAGGAGTTGGTCAGATTGCACGGTATTCTGTTGTCTATTATCTTAGACAGAGGTACCCAGTTCACCTCTCACTTCAGGAAAGCATTCCAAATAAGTCTTTGTACCCAAGTTCATCTTAAGGCAACCATTCATCCTCAGACAGACTGTCAAGTATAAAGGACAATTCAGACTTTAGATGATATGCTAAGAGCGTGTGCAATTGATTTCAAGGGTAGTTAGGATGATCACTTGCCTTTGATTGAGTTTGCATATAACAATAACTATTATTCCAGTATCCAGATGGCTCCATGAATGACTTGGTATTCGATGCTTTTGAGAAAGCTCGGTTGATTAGAGAAAGATTCCTGGCTGCTCAGAGATGACAAAAGTCTTATGCAGATGTTCGTAGAAAGGATCTCAAGTTTGAGATTGATTATTATGCCTATCTAAATATCTCTCCCATGAAGGGAGTGAAGATATTAGGAAATAGGGGAAAGCTCAGTCCCCGATATGTCGATCCCTTTAATATTCTTAGTCGCTTTGGCAAGGTAGATTATGAGCTCGAATAGCCTTAAGATATAGCCTCAGTTTATCCAGTCTTCCATATCTCTTTGCTCAAGAAGTGTATAGATGACCCAGTAGTTGTAGTCCCTATTCAGAGCATAGATGTTCAGAATAGCCTCTCTTATGAAGATATTCCAGTTGAAACCTTAGACTATCATACTCGTAAATTGAGGAACAAAGAAGTACCTCTAGTTAAAGTTCTTTGGTGAAATCATTCCGTTGAGGGAGTTATTTAGCAAGAACAAGAAGACATCCATAACAAGTATCCTTACCTCTTCTCCGCAAACCCAGATCTAGCTCAAGGTAATTGTTCTCCTTAATCTTACTCAGTTTCATGTGCAGTGTTCATCATAAACTTGGTATCAAGTTCCATTGAATATTCAGTCATGCATTCATGTATCCGTTCGATTATATAATTATGCATCAGACATGCATTCTCATTGTGAGAAACTTAGTTCCTCATAACACTCAGCTATGTATTTATGAATCAATTACATGTGTATCAGATATGCATGTCCAGTATGTTATGTTGAGCTTGTTTGTCATGTCATTTATGAGATCATGTTTTAGCCATTTATGTTTAGTTCATGTTCATCTTTTTGCTTCCCCTCTCAGTCAGTCTCATTTGAGGATGAATGTTCTCATGGGAGAGATATTGCAATACCCATGCCATTTTCGTAGCTTGAAGTCATCTCAAGAATGTTAGAACTTACTTTGATGTATGAATCCATTTTTGTACATGTGATATTTTTAAGATTTTTCCTTTTTAACATGTGGTAAATTGATTAATCTTTCCATCGATACCAATTTCATCAAAATTCGGTGTCAGATGAGGAAGTTATGGCCAAAATGTAAAAAGTAGAAAAACCGCCCGAGTGCGATGGCACAGGCGGTGGATCACCGGACAGGCGACGGACCGTTGACCATGACCGTTATATCGAGGTAGTAATTTAGCTCCCTATAAATTTATGATAGCTAGGTCAGACGATCCGTCGACCCAACGACGAACCATCGCACCCCACCGTCGGATGACCCGCATAGTTATTTAAAGACATTTAAATAGGAGTATTTTTATCATTTATCATCCGCCTATATATATCTAGTTATATCTGATTTAAGACACTTTGTACATTATTATTTCACATCAACAAATATTAGGGTTTCTCTCTAAAATCAATCCTCAAGAACAAAAATTGAAATCTTCTTCATGATCTAAGAGATTCAAATCCCTCAAGTTCAAGAACATCAAGAACATTATCCGAGGTATGCATAGTGTTCATTCATGAGCTGCTTTCATCAATGAAGCCCAAAAATCTCTTTTCCAACTTCAAGTTATGGATTTTATCTATGTTTTCATGATTGGGCTGCTCTTGTTCATGTTGATAAATGAACAATTGAATTCTACTCCATGTTGGATGATAATTTTAATGTGGGTTTAATTATTATAGATCTCGATTCATGCAACCTTATGACTACACCCTTGAATGATGAAACTAGAATTAAATCATAATTTTTAAATATTGTATAATGAGGTTTACCTATAACATGCCTACCATATGTTTGATTAAATGTCTAGATGAAGGAAAATTGCTCAACTAGCATAATATCATAAAATCCCCATGTATGTACAAATTTATGCCTAGCACATGTTTGATGAAATGATTCAACAAATTTATTAAGGATTATGATGCTAGTCATGTGTTCAAGTAAGTCATGCTTTGTCAGTTTCCTTCCATCGAGTCCTGGGGGTACTTGTACCCAAAACATTAGTTGTGTGCCTATATTCATGTCATGTTTTCATGATACTCTCAGTCAAGCTATGAATTCTTAGACTTCGGACAGTCTTATGACTAAGGAAATCTCCATGATCTTATGAACTCAGTCAGTTGTAAGATATCAGTAGTGTTCCATTATCAACGAAATTCAGTAACCCGGTCCATTTTCAATTCAATAAACCATGTTAAGTGTCTATTCAGATGGGAGTAGAAATTAGCACTGAGCGAACCCAAGGATGGGAACCCACCTTCTAGATTTAGGTGTGTTTCTTAGAAGCAATCCTTGTGTTCCAGAACTACATAGCCAGCATTTGTTGAGATATCTACCCTTTCAGTCTAGGGTTGATGAGGTGGCTTAACCTGTCAGTTTAGGGTTCCTACCATTCTCTTTTTAAGTACCTACTAGTATAATGTTCTCACAGCTTGTCCTTACTAGTGGCACGGTATTAAGAACATTCTAAGTTGTTTTTAGAATAATTTCCCTTCTATTAGTACTCATGTCATGCCATTGATCATAATCTCAAGTCAATCTCTCAATCTAATCTATTTGTTCTCTTTATTTTAGAACATGCCTCCCAAGAGAAGAACCCAGCCTGTCCAAGAAGATCCCTTGGACAAACA
This sequence comes from Capsicum baccatum var. pendulum, assembly GCA_030864225.1. Classification (NCBI taxonomy): domain Eukaryota; kingdom Viridiplantae; phylum Streptophyta; class Magnoliopsida; order Solanales; family Solanaceae; genus Capsicum; species Capsicum baccatum. The sequence goes on from CM061550.1 coordinate 44,873,699, forward strand.
TGTTTCTCATGCAGAGTTTAGGGCCGCATTCACTACTATTGCCCAACTAGTCACTTCTCGGAATAAATGACCAGTTATCATTCCGGCCATCCCAGTGGCCAATTCAGCAGCAGTCAAAATTTAGGACTTTACCCAAATGAACCCTCCAACTTTTCTTGGGTCTAAGATAGATGAGGGCCCTTAAAAATTCCTAGATTAGGTGCAGAAGGTGACAAATATAATAGGGGTAACTACTGTTGAGAGTGCTGAGCTAGCTGTATATTTGTTGGAGGATATTGTTCACACTTGGTTCAAGTAGTGGAAGTCTGAGAGGGCAGATAATGCAGGGTCAATTGAGTGGGAGTATTTTTCTTTATCTTTCCTTGATCGATGCTTTCCCCTAGAGCTCAAATAAGCCAAGGTGATAGAGTTCATCAAACTCAGGCAAGGCAATTTGATAGTGAAAGAATATTCTCTTTAGTTTACTCAATTAGCTAGATATGCCCCTCATGTGGTTGCAGATAGCATGGCTAGGATGAGTAAGTTCATCTCAGAGGTGAATGATAGCGTGGTAAATGAATGCAAATCCACCATGCTGAATAGTGACATGACATTAGCCTGACTTATGACCCATGCTCGGTAGATAGAGGAGTAGAAAATCAAGATAAGGGAGAAGCAAAATAAGAGAGCAATGCAAGTAGTTTCAACTTTGCTCTGCCTAAATCACAAAGAGAGAACCGTTCCCAATTTCATCCTAAGACATCAGTTCTAGCTCCTTTTTAAGACAGTACTCAAGCTCCTAAGTTCAGAGATAGAGCACCAAGCTCTTACTCTCAGGGCAATGTTAGCAGCCCCTGCACTTATCCACTTTGTCAGACTTATGGTTAGAACCATAAGGGTGTTTGTAGATCTGGAAGTGATGTGTGTTTTAGATATGGCAAGATAGGCCATAGAGTCTGAGAGTGTACTTAGAAAGGTTCCCAACATCAGTAGAATAGTTCCACAGCTTAGTCCAGTCGCCCAAATCAGCAGGGCGCCACTTCTATTTCTACAAGTGGGCAACACCCAAATAGACTCTATTCTCTCTAAACCTGACAGGATTAGGAAAAATCTCCTAATTTAATTACTGGTATGTTATAGATCTTTCCTGTGCATGTTTATGCTTTGCTAGATTTAGGAGCTTCTTCGCCTTTTGTTACTCCACATATAGCAATTGATTTTGAAATTAGTTCCAAAGTACTAGCCGGGTCTTTTTTAGTCTCTACCCTATTGGCTAAGACCATCATAGAATGACAGGTATACAAGAACTGCCCAGTTATGATATTTCAGAAAGTCACTTAAGCAGACTTAGTCGAATTAGAGATGACTGATTTTGATGTCATTCTCGCATAAATTAGCTTCATTCCTATTATGCCAAAGTAGACTACATAAATAGAATAGTTCAATTCCAGTTCCCAAATGAACCCTTCCTAGAGTAGAAGGGTAGTATATCTGCTTTTAGGGGTCATCTTATTTGCTACCTTCAAGAAAGGAAATTGATATCTAAGGGATGTGTCTATCATCTTATTTAAGTTAAGGACACTAGTTGCGAGACTCCTAGTCTTTAATCAGTTCCAATTGTAAATGAATATTCTGATATCTTTCCCGAATAACTACTAGGAATTCATCCTAAAAAGGAAATAGACTTTGGCATTGATTGTCTTCAAGATACTCAGCCTATCTCTATTTCTCCATAAATAATGGCACCAGAAAAACTCAGAGAGTTGATAGAATAGTTTAAGGATCTCTTCGATATAGGATTCATAAGACAACATTTCCCCATGGGGCACACCAGTATTATTCGTGGACAAGAAAGATGGTTCCCTTAGAATATGTATTTATTACTATCAACTCAATAAGGTCACAGTCAAGAACAAGTATCCCCTTTCCAGAATCGGCAACTTTTTTAACCAACTTTAGATTGCTAGTTATTTCGTTAAGATAGACCTCCGATCCGACTAGATCAGCTTAGAGTTACAAAATGTGACATTCTGAAAACATCTTTCCAAACTCGGTATGGTCACTTCAAATTCTTAGTTATGTCATTTGGTCTTACTAATGCCCCTTCTGCTTTCATGGACTTGAAGAACCGTGTGTTTAAGCAGTACTTGGACATGTTCGTCATAGTATTCATAGATGATATTCTTGTCTATTCCCGCAGTGAGCATAATCATGTAGACCATCTCAGAACAGTACCTCAGACTCTCAAAGATTACCAGTTATTCACCAAATTTAGTAAGTGCAAATTTTGGATAAGGACAGTAGCATTCTTTCATATCATTTCTATTGATAGAATTAGAGTAGATCATCAAAAGACAGATGCCGTAGGAAATTAGCCTTGCCCTATCTCTCCATCAGATATCAGGAGTTTTTTAGGTTTGGCTGACTGTTACAGACGGTTTGTTAAGGTATTTTCTTCTATTGCATCCCCCATGTCCATATTGACTTAGAAGAAGGTTAAGTTTCAGTGCTCAGATCCTTGCAAGAAGAGTTTTCAAGAGTTGAAGACTCGACTCGACTCTCCTCAGCTCCAGTTTTAGCTTTTTCAAATGGTTTAGATTGATTCATAGTATATTGTGATGCATCCAGAGTAGGTTTGGGTTGTTTCCTCATGCATCATACTAAGGTCATAGCCTGCATCTCCAGATAGGTTAACCCCATAAGAAGAATTATCCTACTCATAATCTTGAGTTAGAAGTTGTATTCTTTTCCTTGAAGATTTTCAGGCATTACCTACATGAATTTTATGTAGATGTCTTTATAGATCATAAGAGTCTTCAGTATGTCTTTTCTTAGGAAGATCTTAATCTTTGTCAGATAAGGTGGTTAGAGCTCTTGAAAGTTTATGATATGAGTGTCCTTTATCTTCTGGGAAAGGCCAACATAGTGGCCAATGCTATTAGTAAACTATCTATGGGTAGTGTTTCTCATGTGGAGGACAGTAAGAAGAAGTTAGCTTAGGAAGTCCATCAACTTTCCAGACTAGGCATTCGCTTAGTTGATTCTTCAGAGGATGGTATATGAGTATAGAGTAGTTCTGAATCATCTTTAGTTTCTGAGGTGAAAGAAAAGAAAGATAGAGATCCAAGCCTTGTAAAGTTCAAAGAGTCAGTTCAGAATCAGAAAATAGAGGTTTCCTCCCCTGAACGAGATGGTATTTTGTGTTGTCAGGGTCTTCTCTGTGTTCCAAAAGGGTCTTTGTAACGCCCCAATTTTCTAAATCGGAATGCTATATGGTGCTAATGATCCCGAAGGACTACAATCTAACCCATGATTTATAACTATACATGTACATTGCATAATATGACATGATAATGCAGAAATATGCTCTGAAAGGCCATAAGATTTAATACTGAACATAATCTGAATAACATAACATAAGTGTGGGGTAGTCAAGCACCCAAAATAAAACTGATAATACTTAAGTTTGAAGTACTACAGTCTAGATAGACTCTAAATATGATTGAAACTATTTGAGTAATCTGAATAAGGAGTTGATCGGACATGTCCCTAACTAACTTTGTCTAATAAACTGGCTAATGAGATAATAAGGAAATAAAAATCATGTCCTCAAAGAATGAGGACTAACTTCTACTCTGACTGATAAAACTGGAATTTACTATTAATCTGAAGCTTGTATCTCTATACTTATGCTATAAGACACCACAACGTGAATGTGTCAGTACTTTTAATATACTGGTATGCATGGGAGGCAGGATAAATACATGGGGTTCATATGAATGAAGAATAATAATTGTTGACTGACTATCATGAATATAAAAATACATGCATGAGACATAATAACTGATACTGGTAACATGACTACTAAATCTAAATACTGCTAACATGATATGTCTGATAATATGAGTGACTGTATCTGATAGTCCTGAATCTGATAGAACAATCTGAGTTCCATACTGTATCTGATTTTTCTGAAATTTAAAGAACTATTTGAGTTCTTTTACTGAGACAGATTGACTGTATCTGACAGTCCTAAATTTTATAAGATGAAACTGGTGGAAGTGGTATTTAACCGACATGCCCCTAGTACGCCATTATGGTTGAATTGGGTTCAATTTGTAACCCTAATTGGAAGGGTATCAATACCAATCAACTGGTAAGGACAAGTTGTGGGTGACCCTTATCGATAGTGTCCCCAAATAAGAATGGTGGAGCCCTTATCTGACAGTGCTAATCCACCTCATCAACACTCATTAGACCGTGTTGATGTCTCAACCTATGTTGGATACATAGGTCTGGAATGTAAGGATGACTTCTAAGGATCACATCCTCATCTGATAGTGTGTATCCCTTTCCTTGGGTTCACTCAGTGCTAATTCCTACTCCCATCTGATTAGATTCTGTACATGATTAGATGATCTGAACTGAACAAGGACTGAGATATTGAATTTCGTGATGACAACTGACTGAGTTTATAAAATTATGGAAATTTCCTTAGTCAGAAGAATGTCTAAATTCTATGAATTTATAGATTAACTGAGAATATCATGAAAACATGACATGGCTCTAGGCACATAGCTATGTTTCAGGTACAAGTACACCTAGGACTCGATGGAAGGAAAGTGGAATAGCATAGCTTACTTGAACACATGGCTAACATCATAATTCATGATATGTTTATTGAAGCATTCCATCAAACATGTGATAGGCATAAATCATCATATGATATTGCAACTACCCCTGTTGCACGCTTCCTATTAGCTGGGTCAATTAAATCACCATCTCCCAGGTCCTCTTCATCTAGATTAGGTACCCGACCTAGGTTATCTACATTATGTAGATTTAATTTAGTATTAGCCAAAGCGGCTAATCTTTCAGCTTCCTGTTGGTTAGCCATTCTTTCAATGAGATGAGGTTTAGGACTGAAGCGTAATAATAGTTTTCTTGAACTTCTGATTCATGGCATAAAAAACAATGAGCCTATAACCAACAAAAACAACAAATAAACATAAAATCAAGAAACTTGACTAATAGTCAATTAACACACATAAACTCAATCAACAATCGTATTCCCCAGCAACAGTGGCAATATTTGATATGCCCAAATTAAACCTCTCTTATGAGAGAGTAAGCAGTCTTTGTCAAATATATAACCCAACTAGGTTGGGGTCGAATCCCACAGGGAATATGGTGCTAATTAAGTTGTATGAAAATTAACTAACTTTTAATCATTTGTTTCCATAAAATAAATAGGGTGGATTTGATTCAGTTCAAAAATTAATGGTTTTATTTTAGTATGAAATACGTGTAGTAGTATTCAAATTTAAAGAAATAGCAAGCTAGGGTTATGTCCAACTTTTAGTTTTCAATACTTTCTAACTATGGGCTTTACGAATTCATACATGCTTCGTGCTTACAGAGAAACGTATTGTATTTAATAACATAATCCTAGTGTTTCTCAAACATCAAGGACTAATTCATTTTAGTTCTCTCGACTCAAAAGCGTTTACCAAAAACAATACAAAATCTCCAAGTAGTTAATCTTGTTAAGGCATTAACATATGAAATAGGGGTTCGAAATCCTATTTTCTTGTCACTACTCTCTTTTTCGAACATCAACATTTCTTTCGAACAAGTTGTGTTTTAAGGCATATCATCTATGTTTGCAACCATGAGAATTCAAGATAAACGAATAGAGTGTGATGTAAACACATCAATGCATAATGAATTCAAAACCCAAAGTAATAGATTGTATGCTACAAGGCTTCCATAACCCTAACTTATAAACTTAGATGCTCATGAATAAAATGAAAAGCATCATAAATATATTCATCATACCAAAAACTAGAAGATGATCTTGGTGTGTGAATAGTGAAAACAAGAGAGAAAATGTTTCTCTCTCTCTCCTCAAGCTAGGCCGCCATTCTCCAATCCAAAATAATACAGAATAATCAATTCTGACTAAAAATTCAGCATTAAGCCTTTTAATAATCTTTTCTCTCATAATTGCCTTCTAACTCCCTGAACTAATTATAAAGGACGAACTAGTCTTGGACATAGTTTCTAGGCGCTACATTTGGTCCAGACTGCTACTCTCTCTTGTGTCATATGCCATCCACATTACATAGTCCCATTATGTCTTCATCTACCTCATTAATACCTGAATCCCTGCTAATCATATTGATTAGCTTAATTAAATAGAGGTACAGTAAAAACATAAGAAACTAGGCACTTAGTTCTCTAAACTTAGCTAAAATATGGATAAGTTATGGTGCTTAGGCATATAAATACACCAAGATCACTTACACTAACCTGGTTAATCAGTACACTAGCTGAGGATAGAGTTGGGACTGAGAAATATGGACGAAATTGGGAACGGTTACAGCCTTTGACTTTGGCTGACTGAAATTTAAGCTACCTGTTCTATCCCTCTTATTTTCTCTCTCCATCTTCTTAAGTTTCTGCTCCTCAATCGGTTAAGAATGGATCATAAACCTATATATGTCCATCTGTTTAATCAACATTGTTGTTCTGCACTTCTTAACCACACTATCTAACACCCTAGATACTAACTTGCTCATTCTGGACCTATTCTCTGCCACTACATGGGGAGCATATCGGGCTGACTAAGTAAACTTGAGGGAATACTCTTTTAATCTCATGCTACCTTGTCTAAGATTAATGAACTCTAACACTTTGGCTTCTCTCAGCTCTAAGGGAAAGAATCTGTCTAGAAAGGTTGTCGTAAACTCTTTCCACTCTATGGGTTCTACATCTATACCCCTATCTACCTTCCACTGGTTAAACCACATATAGGCTATATCTTGTAACTGATAAGCGAAAAACTTGGCACTACCACTAGAAGTCACTCTCATGATATTTGTGACTTGTTGAACCTTATCGAGGATCTCCTGTGGATCCTTTTCTAACTTAGATCCCGTAAAAGAAGGAGGATTCATTCAGGTGATGTCCCAAATTCTGTTTGTAGTAGTATTAGCCATAAGGTTGGCCAGAATAGTAGCTGGCCATTGATTTTGAGCTACTACTGAATTGGATAGAGTAGTGAATACAACTCTGAATTCTACGTGAGAGACATGATCATCCAGCGGATCTGCCTGAACGGGCTGAGGGGCTGACTAGTTTTTGGTTCTTCATTCGTTAGTCATTTGGGGAAACATGTTCTATAAGTGAAAGGAAAAAGAAAATAAGATTGAGAGATTAACTTGAGCTTATGCTCAGTCACACGACATGAATAGTTAAATAAGGTAAATGTTTCCTAAAATATCTCACAACCTCTTGTCCATAAGTGTGGAGCGGTACATACCCCTGCACAAGAATCTACGCGATGTGGCTTTTTAGAATCCCTAGGGACGTATTGAATTTTAGGCTTTGATACCAAGTTTGTAATGACCTGGGACTACCCCTAGTCGTCACACAGTTCTTACGACCCCGAAGGACCACAAGGTAACCCATGAAGGATCTCTACTATGAGCACTAAACAATAATACCAAAATAAATGCAGAATAATGGACTGAAATGCCATAAGGTTCAAAACATCTAAAATTCTAATAAAATATAATATCTATAAAAATATTTTCACGGCCCGAGTTGGGACCCTGGACGTGATGATCATCCAAAAAAATAGTGATTCTAACGCTCTTCTATATCTGGTAATCATGCACAATACTCGAATAATAAAGAAAATATGTAGAAATATAATAAATAAAATCATGGTCATATTCTGAAAGTTGTTTAATAATACAAAAAACAAGTTGATAAACATACAAACAACATCTTTTTCAGTTTGAATTGGGGACAAGGCCCCCAATGAACCTAAACCAATACAAATGACAAATAACTAAAAAGAATTAGGCCTTTAGGAATAGGGAAGGCTCACCAACTACACAATTCACTTATGTCTGAAAACTCTACATCTTAGCAGGACCTTTAGAGTTAGCCTCGACCCTGAAATATAGGGTATCAATATGATTATACTTACCAGCAAAACAATCCAAAAAATGTATTTATGTATAAAATAAATGAGAGAAAATCATGAAACATCAAGCATGATATATTTTAAAAATACAAGGGCAAATCTTTGATAATCATAAATCATTCTAGTCAATGCAGTTCTATTCATTATATTACTTCCAATTTAATTGGCACACCATACAACTCTACGACCCCACGGGCTATATGGAGTCTTCCCTTAACTCGGTGTCCAAGCTCCCAACCCATGTTTGCCTCAAGGTTTGGAGTTTCTGATTCTAATACGCCACATGGCACTAGGCCAGTGAATAATCCCTCTAGGGGACATAATAATCTGTATCAGCAAAACATGATTTTGGGCAATAAGTTATCTGAGCTCGTGCCTTATTCGAGTAACCACCTAACATTTCTTTATGCCCATTTTTAACCGTTTCTGAACATACACAGTTCTAAGTTCAAAATCTAAAAATCTGAATGAAAATATACATTCTGCTCTATTCTTAATTACCATGGCATTATCTGTATTGGTATCATCATACCAAGACTTGTAAGTCGTATTTTCTAAGCCATATGTTATCATGCAAGATTCTCTTATTTAAAAAAATAATATTCAAACCACCAAAGCATTTAGACATGTATAAGATGATTCTTATTTAAAATCAAAAGTCAAAATCATGGAATGGTTCTCATCCTTTAAAATAATTTCAAACAAACGTGCGGTGGTCATGTATTTTGACAAATCGTGCAAATTATTTCATTATATATATACTCAAAGTTTATCATCATGATGAACCCCCTCTCATCAATTAAAAAACTCAATATTGAATTATTCAAAAATAGTCAATAGCATTGATACCATTCTTCTAAATAACATTCTTTAACTCATAACATTTTAGAATCAAGAAGGTGTTGCAACAGGAGAGGGAGCATAAATTGTCATGCTCTCAATTCAACTATCAAATTTATAAATATACATATATAAGATTACAAATCAGTTTGTGGGAAAAGGCCTCAAGACCACAACAATAATTCCATTAAAGAGTTCATAATGCACAATTGTAATGTAAATTCCAAATCCCGATTGTGAATTCATGATTTCTAAAATTTAAACCATATTCGAAGTGTTTAAACCAGCCTCCGTAGTTTTAGGAAAACCCCACGTACCTTAGATTACTCAGGAGAAGGAATTGAATCCAAATCTTTCTTAATTTCTTGAATTCTTGGCTTCAAAGATGATTCTTGATCTATGGGGGAGGAACCAGGGTTCACTTTTGAGATAGTTAGAGTAGTTTTTGATGATATTTTCCCTTAAGACTCCTTGATGTTATGTTATAGCAGAGTTATGATTGGGGAAAATGACTAAACTACCTTCCCCAAGGTCAATTATTTTAAGAGATTTCACAAACTAGGCACCAACGCGTTATCCGATGTCACACATTGAGATTATGTCAGTCCACTATTTCATCGATGCAATCATCAATATGGTGCATCGACTTCGCATCGGGATACTGATATCAATATTCAAACACCCATCTAACGATGCTCGAAAATTCCAAAACTTATCTAGATATACTATTAACATCCCCGATCATCAATCAACTTAAAAATTATCTTTCTGAGGTCGAAATGGTTAAAAATAAGATCATCAAAGATTAGGAGCTCAAAATGTTAGTAAGTCCTTTTGACACTTAGAAAAAATTTAAGAAGATTAGCCCTCCAGGCATACTACTAAATGACATCAGTTCGAGAATACAACGAGGTGTTACATTATTCCTCTTTGTGATCATTCATCCTCGAATGATGACACGGGACACATCTAAGCACGATTTATTCTAGTGAATAAGAGATAAAAAGAATAAGCTAAGGATTGTACCTTCCATTTTGTCATTCACAGGATAAAAAAATATGGGTATCTTGCACACATATCGTCCTCCGACTCCCAAGTAGCTTCCTCAACTTTTTGATTTTTCCATATCAGCTGAATCGAAGTTATATCCTTGCTTCTCAACTTCAGGACTTGATGATCCAGAAGAGCAATAGGTTCTTCCCCATATGACAAAGAGTCTTTCACATTGATTTTCTCAACAAAAAAAAACAAGGAATGGTCCCTAATATACTTTTTAAACGTCAACACATAGAACATGAGATGTAAGCATGAGATGTACGGAACTTAGACTTGTAGGAAATTCTAACTCATAGGCGACCCCACCTATCCTTCTTATAACCTGATATGGTCCTACATATCAAGGACTCAACTTTCCCTTTTTTATAAACTACATAACTCTCTTCATAGGGGAGACTTTTAGAAATACCAAATCACCCATCTAAAATTCTAGCTCTCTTCTTCTAACATTGGCATATAATTTTTGACGACTTTTAGCGCTCTTAAGTCATTCTCTAATGATTTTCACCGGATCCATTTCTTGATGAACAAGATGAGGCCCAAACAACTGTGTTTCCCCCACTTCATACCACCAAATTGGTGATCGATATCTTCTCCCATAAGGTGCTTCAAAAGGGGCCATCTTAATGCTAACATGATAGCTATTATTGTAGGTAAACTCTATCAATGGTAAGTGATCTACCGATGTACCTTTGAAATCAATTATGCAAGCCCTCAAGATGTCCTCAAGGGTCTAAATGGTACATTCATCTTGCCTATTTGTTTGAGGGTAGAATGCAGTACTTAGGCTCACTTGGGTACCTATGCCCCATTGAAAAGATCTCCAAAACTGCAAACAGAATCGCGTACCTCGATCGAATATAATAGATACTGATGCCCTATGCAAGCAAACTATTTCCTCAATGTACATCTTTGCATAATCATCTCCCAAATAGTTAGTCCTCATAGGAAAAAGTGAGCTGACTTGGTCAGTCGGTCCACAATGAACTAAATCGAATCTTATTGATTTCGAGACATTAGAAGCCCTGTGATGAAATATATATTGATCATCTCCCATTTTTACATAGGTAAAGCTATCTCTTGGGAAGTACCACCTGGTCTCAAATGTTCCACTTTAACTTGTCGATAATTCAAACACTTAGAAAAAAAATTAGACATGTAATGTTTCATATTATTCCACCAATATATATCTTTAAGATCATGGTACATTTTGGTAGAGGCTGGGTGTACAACATACCTCAAAGTGTGAGCCTTGTCAAGAATTCTTTTCCGCAATTTATCCACATCTAGCAAATATAATCTAAACTGATATCTTATGATACCATCACCTAAAATCTCAAAAGATATCACTTTATGTTGACCCAAATCTTTCTTGAATTGAATCAAGATGGGGTCTTTGGCCTATTTTTCCTTTACTTCAGCATATAAGGAAGAGTTTTCTATTTCATGCACCACTACTCCCCCATCTTCAAAATCTATAAGCCGCACCCCTAGATTGGCTAGCTGATGAATATCCTTCACTTTCTCCATTTTTCCTTCATCGTCATGAGAAAGACTGCCCATAGATAATCTACTGAGGGCATCGGCTAACATATTCTCCTTGCCCGGATGATAGAGCAGGCTCATGTCATAATCCCTCAAAAGTTCCAAGCAGTGCCTCTACCTGAGATTTAATTCATTCTTCGAGAAAACATACTGTAAACTTTTGTGGTTAGTGAAAATATCAACATATAACCCATCAAGATAGTGCATCCACATTTTAAGTGCAAATACCATATACGCTAACTCCAAGTCATGAGTAGGGTAATTCTACCTGTGCACCTTCAATTGCCTAGATTCATAACCTACCATGTTGCCATGCTGCATAAGTACAAACCCAAGTCCTACCCAGGATTCATCACAACATATAACAAAACCCTTTGTACCCTCAGGAAGGGTTAAAACAGGTGTAGTAGTCAACTTATCTTTCCACTTCTCAAAAGTATTCTCACAGGAGTCAGACTACAAAAATTTTACCTTTTTTGTGTCAACCTGGTAAGTTGAGCAGCTATGGAAGAAAAACTCTCTATGAACCTTCTATAATACCCCGATAATCCTAAGAAGCTTTAAATGTCGATTGGAGTCGTGGGTCTGAGCTATTTTCTCATAGCCTCAATCTTTTGGGGATCGACTTTAATTCCCTCACTAGAAACAATATGCCCCAAGAAAACAACAGCATTAAGCCAGAATTCACACTTGGAAAATTTTGCATACAATCTATGATCTTTGAGGGTATGAAGGATGATTCGGAGATGACTGGCATGATCCTCCTTATTCTTAGAATAAATACAAATGTCATTAATGAATACTATGACAAACTGATCTAGAAACTGATGGAATACCTTATTCATTAGATCCATGAAAGCTGCAGGGGCATTAGTCAATCCAAAGGACATGACTAAGAATTTGTAATGATCATATCATGTTATAAAAGTTGATTTGGAGATGTAATCCTCCCTAACTTTCAACTGATGATACCCCAAATGAAGGTCTATCTTTGAAAAGTACTTAGCACCCTGAAGTTGGTCACAGAGATTATCAACTCTAGGAAAGGGATACTTATTCTTAATAGTGACCTCATTCAGCTAACGGTAGTCTATACACATACAGAGTGAACAATTTTTCTTACGTGAGTACTAGTTCACCCCAGGGAAAAATATTAGGTTGGATGAAGTGTTTGCCAAGAAGTTCTTTTAACTATTCTTTCAACTCTTTCAATTCTGCAGGAGCCATTCTGTATGGCGGAATGGAAATGGTAAGGGTGTCTGGCAATAAATTCATACCCAAATCTATCTCCCTATTAGGTGATATTCTTGGGAGATCATCGGGAAAGGATTCTAGAAATTTATTAACCAAAAGGACAGACTCAAGAGAAGGACTTTCGATATTAGAATCTTTGACCTGAATAAGATGAGACACAACCCTTAGAAATAAACTTATAGTCTCTGAAGTAAGATATGAATTTACATATTGGTGATAAAGAATACCCCTCCCACTCTATCACAGGTCATTCAGTAAAGAAAAAGTAACATTTCGAGTTCTAAAGTTTAGAACATCGTAGCACGAGTGAATCTAGTCCATCCCTAAGATAGCATCAAAATCAATCATATTGAGCTCTACTAAATCAGCCATAGTATCACATTATAAATAGAAACTACACAATTATTATTCACTCTAATAGCCAAAATAGAATCACCAATAAGAGTTGAAACAGAGAAAGGTTCTGCAATAACTTTGGGCTTAAACCAAAAATCAACTGCCACATAAAGGGACCAAAAATCAACTGCCACATAAAGGGTCACATAAGACAAAGTAAACCTGGGATCAAGTAACACAAACTCATCGTAGGAAAAGATTTGTAACGTACCCGTGACTATATTTGGTGAGGCCTCTGCCTCCTGGCGATTGGAAAAAGCATACAAATGATTGCGACCACCCCCGATAGTTGAAGTAGAGCCTTTGGGAGGTGCGGGTGGCACAGAGGAGTTTACTTGCCATCAAATTTCTTCCTTGTGGAAGGACAATCTATTTGGAAATAGTCCACCTGACAACAAGTATAGCATACTATCTTGACCAGCTGACACTTGCTCGGGCTATGCTTACCACAGGTCTCACACCGCAGGAAAGTTCGATATGGCTGAGCCACACTTCCCTGAGACCGAGCACCCTGCACTCCAGACTCATGATTAGACTGAAAATTCAGATATCATCGGTCAAGTAGAGGCCTAGGTGCTGGAGTGTTGGCTACAGACTGAGCATTTCCACAAAAATTTTTCTCCTACTGCCAATTAACCCAATTACCGCTCTGTGGCTGACTATAGTTCTAGTCTATTGATCTGCCCCTCCTGGACTATCTGTCTTTCTCCCGTGCTTTAGCAACCCTTTTTTTCTTCTCCTCAACCTGGGGAAAGTGAACTAATAATCTGGAGAAGTCCATATCTTAGTTAAACATTGCCCCTTTGCACTCTAACACCAAGTCATTTGAAAGACAAGATACAAACTTCATCATACGGCCCAACATGTTTCCTGCCAACTCTGAAGCATAAAGAGATAGTTGATTGAATTTTAGGGTGTACTCCTTGATACGCATCTTCTCTTATTTCAAGTTCATGAACTCTTCATCCTTAGACTCTCTTAAATCTTGGGGAAATATTTGGTCCAGGAAGGCTCCCACAAATTCGCCCCATACAGAGGGCTCAACACTATATCCCCTCAAATATTTCTACTCATTATACCACTGATTTGCTACCTCCATCAATTGGTAAGCCGCTAGTTCAACCTCTTCTACTTCATCCGCATGCATCAGTCAAATGATTTTCTCCATCTCATCTACAACCTCTTGTGGTTCCTGCTCCACCTTTGTACCAGTAAACTTAGGCAGATCCAACCTCATAAACTAACCCACCCATGTAGCTTCAGATGTGATAGATATAGAACCAATATCCTCTAACCATCAGATTTGTAAAGCCACAAACTGTGAAATTATATGCATTGATTATTAAATTCATCATTTGATATCTCTTTCTAAGAAGGTAGGGTATGCTTAGTCCCAGACTAAGGAGCCCTAGATGCTTTGGGTGGGCTGGTCTGGACAGGCGGGACTTCTGGAGCAGCAACAAATGCAGGACTATGAGCCCTATTAAGTGTCCTCATACCATGGGTAGTACGAACATCTTCTATATGGGCATTTTGATCATTGGAGCAACGTGGAGGCATGATAGATTTTTTCTGAAAAGCAAGAGACCATAGATTAGGGGACATTAAAACTCTATAGTACAAACTAAATTGGAAAGAATGGAAACATTCCTAAATATCTAGTAGCCTCCTGCCTATAAGTGTGGTTCTCTAGACCATGAACTGTGCTCTGATTTTAAGTTTGTTACAACACAAGACGGGACCCTAGCCATGACAAGCATCCCGAACCATAGTTTCTCAGATGCTCTTCTATATTTAGTAATCATGCACAATATTCGAATAATAAGGAAAACATGATCATGGTCATATTTTGAATGCTATTCAACAATGAGAAAAACAAGTTTATCAACATCTAGATAACATCCATTTTAGTATGCAAAATCTCTACTAAATACGACATCAATAAGATTGTCTGAATCAAGGGCAAGGCCCCCTGTGTACCTAAATCAAAACAAATGACAAATAACTGAAAAGAAGTAAGCCTTTCAGAATAGAGAAGGCTCACCAACTGCACACTTCACTTCTATATGAAAACTCTATGGCTTAGCAGGACCTCTAGACTGAACCTCAAACCCTGAAATACAGGGGGTCAATACGATTGTACGGGTATGCAGAGCAATCCAAAATAATGTATTTATATATATAAAATAGATGAGAGAAAATTATAAAAAATCATGCATGATATAGCTTAAAAATATATGGGTAAATCTTTGATAATCATAAATTATTCTTGTCAATGTAGTTTTATTCTTTGTATTACTTCTAAGATAAGTGGTACACTCTATAATTCTACAACCCCATGGGCTATGTGGAGTCTTCTCTTAACTCGACGGCCAATCCCGCAACCAATTTTTGCTGCAAGGGATAGAGTTTCTGATTCTGATATTCCACAGGGCACTAGGCCAGCATAAAATCTCTCTAGGGGACATAATAACCCTTATCTGCAAAACACGGTTTCGAGCAAAAAGTTATCTAAACTCGTTCCTTATTTGGGTAACCACCTAACATCAATTTATGCCCATTTTTAACCTTTTCTGAACATGCATAGTTCTAGTTTCAGAATCTTAATATCTGAATAAAAATCTGCATTTTGTTCTCTTCTAAATTACCATGGAATTATATTTATTGGTATCGTCATACCAAGACTTGCAAATCATATTATCTGAGATATATGATATCATGCAAGATTATCTCATTTAAAAAAAATAATGTTTAGACCACCAAAGCATCTAGACAAGTATAAGAGGATTTATATTTAAAAGAATAAGTCAAAACCATGCAAACATTCTCATCCTTTTAAATAATTTCAAACAAACATGTAGTGGTAATGTATGTCGACAAATCATGCAAATTCTTTCATTATATATATACTCAATGTTTATCATCATGAAGAAACCCCTCTCATCAATTAAAAAATCAATCTTGAAATATTCAACAATAGTCAATAGCATTGATGCCATGCTTCTAAGTAACATTCTAGACTCAAGAAGGTGCCACAACATGATAGGGAGCATAAATGTCCATGCTCTCAATTCAATTATCAACTTTAAACATATATATATACATATATAATATTACAAATCAGTTTGGGGAAAAGGCTTTAAGACCAAAACCGTAATTCCATTTAAGAGTTCATAATGCACAATTATAATGTAAATTCCAAATCCCTTTTGTAAATTCATGATTTCTAAACTTTAAACAATATTCAAAATGTTTAAACCAGACCATATAGTTTTAAGAAAATCCCACATACCTTAGATTACTTAGGACAAGGAGTGGAATCTGAATCTTGCTTAATCTCTTGAAATTCTTGGCTTCAAAGATAATTCTTGATCTATGGGGAAGGGCTAAGTTTCTATTTTGAGATAATTAGAGTAATTTTTCATGATATTTTCCCTAAACGCTACTTGATTTCATGTTATGGCAGAGTTATGACAGGGGAAAATACTAAACCACCCTCCCCAAGGTCGGTTATTTTAAAAGAATTCACGAACTGGGCACCAATGCTTTACCTAACGTGATGCATTGAGATTGCTTTGGTTCACTATTTCATCGATGCTATAATTTATGCGGCGCACCAAATTCGTATTGGGCCACTGATTTCAATATCAAAACACCCCTCTAACGATGCTCAAAACTTACTTGAGTAGTACTATTAACTTCCCCAGTCATGAATCAACCTAAAGATTATTATTCTGAGGTCGGGAAGGTCAAAAATAAAATCATCAAAATTAGGAGCTCAAAATGTGACTAAGTCCTTTTTTACTCTTATAAATTTTTTCAGAAGATTGACCCTCCAAGCATTCTAAGAAGTGACATCAGGTTGAAAAAACTATGGGGTGTTACAATACTATCTGAAAATCTAGTCTAAAAAGCCTCAAACTGAATTTATATGAAAGTGGAGTTGATGGGAAAATCCCCCAACTAACTTCATCTACTAAAATACTACTAAGTTAACGTACTGAAATAAAATCGTATCCTTGATAGACGAGGACTCATTGCTAAATCTGATATTATTGACTGAATCTGGCGAAGTGCAATCAGGAACATGAGTGTCCGAACCTATGATATGAAACATCATAGTACAAGAAACGGGTATGAGATCAATACGTTAAAATGTAATGGTATGCTAAATAAAGTAAGGACAAATGCATGTGTTTATATGCATGAACAATAACTAAGTGAATGATATGAAAGAGCTGGATTAACATACATTGAGGATCTGTAACTAATGTACATATTGTTCCTAGTATGACAGAGTATACTAGAACTGAATCTGATAACTGATCACTGAATATACTGATAATATGGGATTATTGATAATCTGAATTACTATTAACTGAGTGATTATATCTGACAGTCCTGATTCTGTAGAATTGAACTAACTTTTATTTTGAAGACTGAGATGAAAATTGAAACTTTGGGAGGTAATTATCTAACCGACATACCCCAAATAAAATAAGATAACTGAGTTGGGGTCCAATCTGTAACCCCAATTAGAAAAGTGTTAGTATTATCCCACGGGTAAAGACAAGATAAAGTGTAACCTTCTACTGGAAGGTTCCCTAAATGAGAATGGTGGTACCCTCTACTAGCAGGTAGAGAACCTCATCAACCCTCAACTGGCAGGTTTGATGTCTCAACCTACGCTGGCTATGTAGTTCTGGAACACAACGATTGCTTCAAAGTATTACACCCTCTGCTGGCAGGTGAGCCCTCATCCTTGGGTTTACGCGGTTCTGAATCCTACACCCAACTCAAAGAAACTGAACTGAGTATACTGGACTGGACTTGAATGAGTTTACTAAGTTTTCCTAAGTTCTGTAATTGACTAAGATATAGTAATTTCTGTAATGGTCTAAGAGTATTGACCATGACATGAGTGGTACTATTCTATAACTGACATTGGTTCTAAATAAACAAGTAAGTTGTTGGGTATTATATATCCCCAGGACTCGATAGAATAAAAATTAAAGTAAAGCATAATCTTGAATTATTTAAAATTGTTCACTTGGTCATCATTCATTCATAGAGACATTCCATCAAACACTTATAATGCATTAACTTATACATGAATGGGGAACACATGTTAGCATGCTATAATGGCATTATTTCATTCTCATAGATAATTTATCAAACACATAGGAAGCATGATTTGGTCATTAAATCATAAACACTTAGGGTTTACATGGCTACAACAATCAAAATGAAAATTGAAGGGTTTATTATGAATACCATGTAATTCAACACATACTAAAATCACTTCTTGGAACTTGTAATCTAAATTATGGATTAAAACTCAAACAACACCATGAACATGAATTCAATCTAATTCAAACATGAAAATCATAAATCATACATCTTTTATTTTAAAAAAAGACTCTTGGGCTCCATGAAAGGTAAGGATCCATGGGTGAATACCTAACATACCTTAATTTGACGAGTTCTTGGAGAAATTTTTGGGAATAACCTTGATTCTTCAGAGCTAGGATTTGTTTAATTAAGAGATAATTATATTTTGATTTTGGAGTAAAGTGAATAATAAAGGGTTTTACATTTTTTAGGGCTTAAATCCCACATCTGGGCGGAATAAAATAATAGGAAAATATTGTTTTAACCCCAGACGCATCATTAATTTTTGAGAAATTTTCCCGATCTGAACCCCTGGCGTGGCGTGCCGCTATCACTCTAGGAAACTGAAAAATGGTGACTGAGAAATTTCCTGGTGGTGCGACGTGGTGGTATCGCGTTGCCACTTTATTTGTGAACTGAAAGTGCACGGCGATGTGGTGGAATCGCATTGGTATACTGGAAATTGACAATTGTGAACTTGGTCTATGGCGCGATGCACCAATATCTCGGAGCAACACTGAAAATTGACAATTTCTATTTTAACACACCGCGTAATGCGCTACTAGCTTGAATGACGATGTTTAATGACTAAAAATTAAAATCGCCAAAATTTCTAACCCGGTTGTCGGATTTAGGCAAATTTTATATCATTGGAAAGATAATTAAATTTTCTATGCAATGGAATTCTCAAAAATAAAAATTACTGAGCATTCTAAAAAATTTATTTAAGATAACCCATGTACTGAGGGTTAATGTAGGCTCGAGAAATATGGGGTATTACAGTGACTTGACACACTAGATTTATGCCAAGTGGCTACACTGAGTTTTGATTGTTAAATTCCTTTTCAAAATATTTTTTTTTCATTTGTCACTTAATAATAAAATCATTTTCAAACCATAAATTGAATCTTTTTGGTAAAAATGATGTGTGACATCTCTAGCGACCTCGCTGGAGATTTTTAGAATTTGAGCTTTATTTTTAGTTGTATACGCTTAGTGTGACACTATAGGTGTATTGAAGCCATATTTGTGTTAATGTTTTTTTTGTTTTTTTATCATTTTTGAGTAACTACTTGTTACGTAATTATAGTTTTTCCCTTATGTGTTACCATTTTATATCTGTCTTCATTTGCATAACCCAAGTCATTTGTTTCACAAAAAGTCTCATAGTATATGCTGTGTACATGAACTCTAGTTGAGTAACTCATAATTTAGGAGGGAGAGCCTCGGCTAGTATGGAGTGGGTGGAAAGCTATCGCAGTCACCATCAACTATCCGTAATACTGAACAACCTTGTTACTAGACCCCAACCTAGGTCAGCCTTTAGGTCATGCTTATCTGCATCATATTGAGACCTAGCGGGACTTGTTTAGACCTTTGCAGGAGACGCCTCTCTTAGCATTCCTACGTGCCAATTATTGTATCTTCGAGGGTAATAAAGTAATTTGTCGGACTGATTTGGGGAAAAACATGTGTTAGAATTACAGGAAAGTGTATTAGCAAGTAAAGGTTGAAAAAAAAGAACAAATGTGTCCAAAAAAAATAGTTTTGTAGTTTCTTAGAGTTCTTTATGGCTTTTGTTTCCACAATCAAAAAATTCAAAAGGTTTTTTCTTTTACCTTTTCCTCTCATTTTTCAAAAAAACAAAACATCAAAAAGATTTTCCTTTTTTTCCATTAGCAAGTATTCATAATTCAAAAATATTTTCTTAAATAGGAGTTTTTATAATTGAAAATTTTTAAAAAAGATGGTAGAAGTTTCATACATTTTGTACAAAAAAAATATAAAAAAGATTTTTCTTTTATAGTTGTTAGTATCAATTTTATGTGAAGTATTGAATTAAAAATCCAAAAAAGATTTTATTGGTGTTTTTTATCATTTGTCTTAGGTCATGTTCTTCCGTCAAGGCTCAGTACATTATCTAATCCTAAATTGTCCAATCTGGATGAATCACGTACACCAGATTCTTCACTATCAGGAGTGAGATATATAGGAAGCTCTTCAAGGGTTTGGTGATCTCATTTAAAAATATAAAATAATTTTTCACTCTTTATTTAGAGTAGGTGTTTCATATACATCTTTAAAGGAAAACCTTAAAAATAAATTATTTAACTGTTTCAAGTTTAAATTTCACATAAATTTCAAAATTGAAAACCCAAAAATAATTTTTTTTTGGTAATCATTGGTTGCATTCTGTATTAGAATTTTTAAAGCTACACAATTCAAAAATATTTTCGTCAAATCTTTTGACAATTTATTATTTTGTTTTCTTCTTAAAGTTTCAAGAAAAAGAAAAAGAAAAAGTGTTTGATTGGCCATTTTGTGGCCGAACTTCATGAACTACGCACACCTGATTCTCTTCTCATGGGATGGGAGTGAGATACGTAGGCACCCTTCTTGGGTTTGGTGTCTTTTCAAAAGAAAAAAAAAAGAGAAAAAAGTTTTTGAAAAGTGTTGAATTCTAATACCTTTGTTATTTCTTGTTTAGTTAGTTTATGGTGGTTGGTTTGTCGCATTTTGGCTCGTCCTGCATATTACACCAAGTCCAGGGAAGAGAGTTATAACAACCTGAGACTACCCCCTAGTCGTCACACGATTCTTACAACCCCGAAGAACCACAAGCTTACCCTTGAATGATATCTTTTGTGAGAACTGAATAATAATGTTGAAATTAATTCAGAAAAATAGGATGAAATGTCATAAGGTTCAAAAAAACTTAAATACTGATAAAATATAACTTCTGAATCTGAAATACAGTCGGAAAATCAAGTATGAATAGACTCTAACTGAATTTCTCTGAAATTTAAGTTAATGGGACAATCCCCCAACTAACACCATCTACTAAAATACTGCTAAGCTGAAGTACTGGAATAAAAGCATATCCTTGATAGTTGAGGACTCAATACCAAATCTGCTACTGTTGACTGAGTCTGGCTAAGCACAGTCTGGAACCTGAGCATCCGGACCTATGATATGAAACATCATTGTATAGGAAAGTATGCATCAGTATATGGGAATATACTGGTATGCTAGATTAGTTAAGGCTAAATGCAATGGTTCATATGCATGAACAATAATTGACTAACTGATATAGAGTAACTGAATATAAGAGTACGCGTATACTATAGCTGGGCTTTTTAGAAGCTAAGTACTGAGTTCTGAATACTGTATAACAGATATCTGAAATTACTGATAACTGAATACTGATACTGATTGACTATGTCTGACAGTCCTGATTCTGTAGAGCTAAACTGAGTTCTAAACTGAAGGGTGAAACCGCAATTATGGATGGTAATCATCTAACCGACATGACCCTCTCTAAGTTGATTTGGGGATCAACTTATAACCTTAGTTAGAAGGGTACTAATACTATGCCACGGGTACTAACACTGGTTGTGCGTTAACCCTAACAAGCAGGAAGACATTTTATCAACTCTCACTGACAAGAAAACTCATGAGAGATGTGTTAACCATTATCTAGTAGGAAGTAATATCAACCTATGTTGGCTATATAGTTTTGTAACATAGGGATTGCTACTAAGGGTTAAACCCTACACTAATCGGAATTCCCCCATTCCTAGGTTCACTCAATTTTGAAGTCTACTCCCAAGTGGAACATACTGAACTAATTTTACGGAACTGGATTAGACTGATAAAGAGTTTACTGAGTTTTCCTACGTTATATAACTCACTATGTTATACTGAGTTCTGTAACGGACTGCGAGTACTACTAATTATGACATAATTGATACGATCCTATCACTGATAATGGTTGTAGGTAAGCAGCTAAATTGTCGGGTATTAAATACACCCAAGACTCGATAGCATGAAAAGTAAAGCAAAGCATCATCTTGAATAACACAACAATGTTCACTTGGTCATATTTCATTCATAGAGACATTTCATCAAACACTTGAAATGCATTAACTTGTACATATACCAGCATATCATGATTGCATCATTTGATTTATACGGACATTTTATCAAACACTTGGGGAGCATAAATTAATGCATATAATCATGGATATCATATAAAACCAACTACTATCATGAACATAAATTGAATCTAATTCAAATATGAAAATCATAAATCTAAGATCTTGTATATTTAAAAAGGGATTCTTGGACTCTATGGGTTAAAGGAACCCATATGAACACCAAAAATACCTGATAAGAAGAGTTCTTGAAGGTTCTTAGATATATTCTTGAGAATCGACCATTATTCATGAACTAGGGTTTTAGCCTCTTGAGAGAGAATGATTTAATTTGTGGAAAAACTAAATGAATAATGGTGTAACTAGGTTTATTAGGGTTGAATTTCATGTTAAAGGAAGACTACGTCCATGGAAAAAGACTTAAATACCCCTTAAATTATTTAAAAACTCAGAATTTAAAACTGGAAATCGACTGAAAAATCTCGATCTGGGACCTTGACTCTACGCGGCGCTATCGTACCGTGTCACTGGAAATTGGACAACTTGGAATCGAACCATCAATATGATGTGGTGGAATCCGTTACCCCTTAGATATGACCTAGAAGTTTACCGCGATGTGGTGAGATAACATTAGTGTACTGGAAACTAACAAATATGAAACTAAGTTATGGCGCGATACACCGGTATGGCGGTACCTCACTGAAAACTAACAATTGGGAAAAAGGATAGAGGCGCGATGCGGTGGTATCCGGTTGTCTCACTGGAAAATGACTAATACCATTTGAACTGCCTCCGCAACGCGCTAAAGTACCAGGGGATACTCTGTCTTACTAAAATGGCACTAACTCTTCGCCCGAGTGTCAAATTTGGGCGATTTGGTATCGATGTCAATCTTATTCAATTTCCCACATAATTAAAAGTCAAAATATTGAAAATTTCATATGTATAAAAGTATACTCATCTTTAAAGAAAGTATATGACATATTTTTGGTGAATTTAAGCTAGATAAAACTATGGGGTGTTACAAGAGTCATGTCCAGTAATACTATAGATAGTGACATCATAGTTAAGATAACGAGTTAGGAAAATTAGATTTTAAAGCAAGAGATTGTGATTTTGAGGAAATAAATGATAGAAATGTATCGATCTTGGGCTAATAGGGTGCCTCCTCCTCCATTTACCACTATTGACCCTACAAATACCTTGAGTTTTCCACTAAAATTGTAAAGCCATTTTTCTGGTCTTGGTTATGCGCCACAATATGTCTCAGAATATAATCCAATCCAAAAGTATCCCAATGCTTCCGTCACTCATTCTCTAGCTCAGTATAAAGATACCACATTGATAGAACTATCATCTTTTCTTCTATTGTGCAATCCTCTACAGATTCTTCCACCTTGGCTTTTTGTTCGGTGATTGTGCTTCCCCAAGCTGCTAGTGAGTTGATGTTCCATACTCTTTATGATCACTATTATACTCCTTAGCCCACATATATGTTAATTGGACCACCAAAATTTCTTACCAAAAAGTCTAACATGACAGAAGAGCAAGAAAAAATGGATAGGAAAATAAAGTTTGCATAAAAGTCTTTGAAAAATTCTTTTTGGAGTTGCAAATTATAAAAATGTTGCATATAAGGACTGGGGCATGTCTTCCAGTGTTAACCTCCCTCCTAACTTGGAGGTATCAGAATTTAAGGAACATGATGGCTACAAGGATTCTATAAAACACTTGAGATGATATTGTCATCAGTTCAGGGGGTCTAAAGTGAAGAACAAAGAAAACATACCTATTGTCATTCCAGAGGAAGAAAACATCTTGAGAGGTCCAACCCAATACATCAAATCCACTTGCTCACCTGCAATAAGGTTCATCTTTACAAATTTCAAGATATTCTATTCAACTCCCTTAGTATTCTTTGAACAATTCACAATGGTAAACTCATCCTTCTTCTTATCCACAATGGTGTGCACTGGTCCATCAACATCATCCATGACCCATACATATTTACTAAGGAACTTCTAAGTCCAAGTTTCAACCTAGGCTTTAGTTTGCAAAGAAGAGGAACTCGAAGGATAATTTTACACCAATTGAGAAGTCATATGCTAGTTTATTCTAGAGAATAAGAAAAGTGGGCATAATCACTTCTCTCCTTGGGTGTTCTCTTGATCCACTTTCAAGAAATTTTGATCCGTATGTATGATGTACATATCATTCTGATGTTCAAGGTCATAGTATTGAAGGTTGTAGTGCTTTGAAAGGAGAAATAAAAAGAATGATTCATGAAATAATGATTGTAGTTCAATAAATTATCACTAGAAAGGTCACACAGAATCCTTCATCAACGCACGGAAATGGACAATATGTTGGAATCAACGAGTTAAGCATGGAGATCCAAAATTTATTTGTTGAAGAGAATGTGGCTGACAGTGCTAGAAAGTCTAGCCATGTTGATATGCAAACTAGTGGATAAGATGTCAGGATCGGCAATTGAGAAGTCACTCTTCTCCTTACTAGGAAGAGGTCTGGTAATTTGTTTTATTTTATTTTCTATTATCTGAATTATTTCACGGTTGTAGTTCAGGATCTATCTTGTTTTGTCTCTTTTCTGTTTATGTTCAAACCCTTCAATATTTTATTTTAACTAAATAGAGTGTCCCTTTTCTCTTTGTGTTTAAATATGTGTTGTTTTTTTATTTTCTTTACATAGTACATTTTATGTGGGTTCTAGTGATATGACATGTTGGCGTAATATTCAACTAGATCTTAAAATCCAGCTTAACCATGAACTTTGAATCAAAGGGTTAAAGTTAGAAAAATCTTGAGAAAATAAAGAGAGTGCTGAGACATTGAATGACCAAGTTGAAACCATCTTTGAACAATTACGCAATTATTTTGAGAATCACATGAATAACATAGCCATCAATTGAAAGGCATATCTCAATCAGGTCAAATAGCAGATGTTCTATCCAATATCAAAAAGAACAGAAAGAAAACCAGATCCATGAAACCATGAGTCATTCAAGGTGAAGATTATACAATAATGGTAAAGTTATAGGTTCGATAAGTGCAGAAGAAATAGTGAAGCACATGTTTAGTTAAAGTTAGAGTTGTAAGAAATGTTAGAAATGATTTTCAACACCTACTTTCATATTGCATGTAATGTTCTTGCATTTATAAGGATTGATATGATGAAGGTATTTCATTCCGATATCCAAATATTTTGTCATCCTACATTTACCTGGTTGAGCTTTAGTTCTACTTTATTTTATGTCCCTCTTTTGGAATCAAGATAAAGTCAGGACAATTAAAGAAAAATTGTTGAGTAAAAAATAGAGTCACAAACAATTTTTAAAAAAAGGAGAAAAAAGTATGTTAAGAAGAAAGAACAGAGATAGTGTCAAGAATCATAGAGTCAGAAAAAGTTTCAAAGAGAAAAAAAGTCAATAAAAGAGAAAAAAGAGAAAAAAATAAATAAGAATCAAGAAAAATAAAAGTTTTCTAAATTACGTTTGACCTGTCTCTCCTATTTCGAGTGTGAAATTTGTAGGCAACCCTACTCTGGGTTTGGTCCAACCAAATAAACAATTGGGAATTACCTAGTCAAAAAAAATTGGGATATTTGTTAATTCCTATTGTTTGAGTTGATTCCAAAAGGTGTAAGTCCCACCCCACTTCAAGTATCATTTAGGCCACATGCCATCCTTTATTTCTAACTTTATCCAAAATCGAAGTTACAACGAAAGAAAGACCTTCAAATCAATCTTTGAGAATGATAAAGCTAAGCATTCAATGCATATAATGATGCATATTTGGAACTACTTGTCTTCTTCAGCATAAGAAATTAGAAGAGAAATAAAAATGATAGAGTTTTACTAAGGAAAGACCTCACAGGAACTGCAAGGAGATGGTAAGTTGAGAGAGATAAAAATGAGAGAGTTTTATTGATGAAAACCATCATAGGCACCGTAAAACAATTTTGAGTTGACAGAAATGAAAATAAGAATGTCTCATTAGAGAAAACCCTCACGTACACTGTAGAACAATGGTGACCCGAGAGAAAGAAAAATAAAAGAGACTTATTGAAAAAAAACCCTTCAAGGCATCTCTAGCCGAATGAGGTCTCTGAGTGCAATTGGCCGGTGGAACCAACTCAATTCAGGGTCATTAACTCAACAATAATTGATAAATGTTTGGATGGGAAGATCAGGTAGCGTAATAAAAAATGCATGTCATAATCATTAGAGTTGACTATCATTTTTAGACAAATTGTTCTTTTCTTTATTTCAAGGGGGACGTTCATTGTCTTTTATTTTTTCTCTATATTTTTATTTTTTATTTTCTTGAGTCAATTATTCAAATGGAATGTCATTTTTTTATGTGTCTTTGAGTCAAATCAATGTCAAAGCAAGTGAGAAAAGATTTCAAAACATGCTACCAACTTCTTCAATTGCAAGAAGCAATACCAAAGGCAGCATATGAATGAAGCATGACTGTAAGTCAGAACAAGGCATGCAAAAATTTTATCAACAAAAAAGTCTGGGAACTAATGGAAATACCAAGGTTGAAAGGATTTATCTGTGGAACATAACAAAAAAAAAATATTATATTTGTTGCATAATCACTCTTAATAATTTCAATTTGGATCAATGGTGCAACAAGGCAATGGAAAATGCTAATGATTAGAAGAAAGATTTAAATGTGGCAAGTGTAAGAGCGAATTCCTCAAAAGCTAAAGTCACAAACCAACCACCGTGTTTTAAACTCACAAGTTTTCGTTGTATGAAATAGGAACATATATTACCTTCAAATCATGGATTTCAGAGCCTAAATTATCAAAGGGTGCAATGCCTTACTTCTACAAATGCAAGAATCAAGGTTGCTACACAGGTTTAGTAATCATAATTATGGTAAAATCTCATAATCCATTATCCCTAGGAGACACACTTTCTAGTCCGGGTAATTCAGGTTCATTTATTAGGTGATGCATTTTGTAAATTGAACCTTTACTCCTAGAATTCGCACTTTCTGGTTGAGTCCTTATATTTAATCTTTACGAGAATCATTTTCTTTTTGGTTAATTTAAGTGGCATTTATATTGAGACGTATTTTCTTGTCTATAATGACCTTCACGGTTATTTTTTAATATGTTAACACACTTTTGATATTCAGTAATTTTCTATAATTGCCTCAAGTTATTAATGACTTGTTGGGACTGATAGTTCAGTTCCCAGATGGTTCGTTTTATAATTTTAGTAATATCTAATATATTATGGATTATATAAATTAAATTAGCTTTTATTAGAAATATAATTTATTAGTCTTCTGAATATTTGTATGTTGAATACAAATTCTTTAGTTATGATATGTGTATATTGCTTTATAACAACTTATTATAGTGTATTAATATTTTATGCGGAGAAAGTAAATCTAGAAGTGTTAAAATACTATTATCATTTAATATAGGTTTTATTAGAAATAATTTTCTATTAATTTTGATATATTAAAAATATTATATTTATTTTATCACGAGCTTATACATTACCCGAATATATATGCAATAGAATAAAATAAATTTATTCGTGTAAGTAACTTAGGAAAAACAAATTTTCTAGTTGTATTTGGAATTTCGGCACATGGTTTTAAGGTGCTATAGTGATGCCACAAAGATTATTTAAATGTAAAGCTTGACACATAGCTACTAAATTTGCTTAATATATATAACTAGCCATATATACTTTACTAATTTTTCCAACTATTCTCTTTTGAGGAAGTATAAAATGTGTTTTTTTATTTTCAATGGTATTATTGTTAGGAATTTCTAGTAGTTTTCTTGTTCAACAGAATAAAATGTAGATATTAAGGCTGAAAAATTTAATTCTTGCATGATATGCAATTATGTAGGTCAAGTCATTCAAGCTTGAGTTTTAGTAGTGTTATTCGGAGGCTTCGCAGAAAGATAATATATCTTTGGCGTCCAAGTAGGCTAGATTTATCCTACCTTTAGATTGATCTTGCTTACTAAAATTATGAACTACTATTCTAACTTTGGATAAGTACTTATAGTTGCATATCATTTGAAGTATAGAACATGTCTTATTTATCCAGATTAGGATCCCGTTCTAGCAAATTTTGGTATTTTGTTTTTCCATATAATATAGCATCTATTACTTTAGGACGTGAAATAAAATTGCAAAACCTTGAATTTATCCCTTTTTAATGAAGATTTTTGAATGGTTATTTAGACGTATTTTAGATTATGTTCAGGTTCTGTATATACTTTACTTCTGTTTTTGATTGTGAATTTTGGTACCACATTGACATTTTTATGATATGGTATGGATTTTAATATTACATTTTGGTATGGTTACAATGAGTTTCGTTTTGAGTCCGACGTTTGATTATGGTTATGTACTATGAGTTACAGTTCGATTCCGACATTATACTATGATTGTGGTTCCTTTGACTTTTGATTCGAGTCCTTTATCTGATTATGATTGTGGTTCCTTTGAGTTCTAGTTTGAGTTTGTCATTTGATTATGAAATCTTGTCTATATTATATATGTGGCCTATCGTTATTACACACCCTGTCCAATTTGAATTCGGCACGTGTCCTGTTGTTATTATCCATAACTACCGGTATAAGTCTGGTATCTGGCCATTTGTTAGTGCCCATTTGTGCCGGTTTAAGTCCGGTGAACATCTATATTACTATCATGATTCCATGGGATTGGCTCAGTTATAAATTATTCATGTTTATTTTCTTTAATTGCTACTTGTGTGTCTCACCAGCTTATGGGGGATGTTTGGGTTAATTTTCTTCTTTAGTGTGCCTAGCGGGATTATGAGGGTCCAGTGAGGTTATGTTTGTGTTCCTATCGAACTTATGGTGGCCTAGTTAGGTTATTTTAGATTTGTCTATAATCACTACGTTACTTATTTTTTGTATCGCTTACATTTATTCCTTTATCTCATTGGCGTAGCTTGCCAATTGTTTACCTTTCTATCCCTTTTTATTGTTGACATAAATTACATTCTTGCATCGTATTTATACTTTTTTTGTATTGAGATCAGTCGGTCGAGGATGCCTACTGAGTACTCTTTGTTTTGGTTCTCATACTACACTTCCTCATCTTTTCCCTAATGCAGATACGAATAGTAACAACCAACATTTACGTGATTCCTACCTTCCAGTAATGATTCGGAGAAGGGTGAGCCTATTGTAGTTCTATGCTAATCCTCCTTTATCTACTCTGGTTTAGTCTTTTATTCTCGAGATTGCTTGTATATATTGGGTATTATTTGGATTCTATCTAGTACTCTGTGTATATTTTAGTAGTGGCTCTAGTACAGACCTTACCACTGTTTGGGAGGGATTCTTTTGTGTATTTAGTCCTTCTTCTTCCATCGTTTTAGTATATGAGACATGTTTACTTTTTGTTTGTTACTTGTTATTATTATTGCTATAATTATAAGTGATCTTTTTTTATTTTTGCCTATTATCCCATTATCTGTTATTCCGGGTTAGGGTATGGCTTACCTAATGGGGAATAAGGTAGGCGTCATCACGACTTGACAAATTGGGTCATGATAACTTAGTATCAGAGCCTAGGTTTCACCAGTACTTTTGGTACTACAGCCAATATTTAGTACAGTCCTGCAGATCGGAACAAAGATTTCTATATTCTAACTTCATGAGGCTACAAAGCATTTTTAAGGAACAATCTAATATTCCTAATTCATTTCCGTGACTTGGTCCTAAGTTGGTCGAAATTTTTATTGGTTCACTTTTTACACAGATAGCTTGGCCACGAAGATCAATAGTTGCAGATCGGGACCCCAGTTCTATTTCTAACATTTTGATTGGGGGTTGAGGTCGACCTAGAGGTTGGTGGAAGGATAGAGCAATAACCCCATTTTGATATCAGACAAGGGATCTATCACCTGATCCAGTTATAGCTTCAGGGGCTAAGAGAACTCTAGGTACTCCGCCACGACAATAGATGGGCTATGGGGTATCCCAGGCTCCAACCAGCTTTATATCTTCATTGATTCATTGGGATACATTGGTATAGTTTTTGGGGTTAGTTGGCGGTCCACCAACTGAGGGAGCTTAGCCAGCAATACAAAGTGAAGTTAATTTAGGAGCACAACCTATAGCAACAGTGCCTATGGTAGAGGTTCTGCCAGCACCAGTAGTCCCATAGTCGGCAGTAGCCCAACCAGTTATGTCTTCAGAGGATCAAAAGAAGTTCGGCCAATTTTTTAGATTGACACCAGCCTGATTTGCAGGTACCCCAGAAGAGGATACTAATGAGTTTCTATCAAGTTGTGAGGAGCGGTTGTAGAATTTGGAGTTGGTTGAGGCGTGAAGTGTGGGCTTTGTTGCTTATCAGTCAAAAATGAAAGCAAAGAGGTGGTGGAGGTGTTCTCATGATTAAAGGCATGTTGGATCTTCACTGGTGACTTGGACTCAGTTCTCCAAGGCTTTCTTGGGGAAGTATATGCCTCACAACATGCTTAAGCGTCTTCGATATGAATTGACAAAATTGAGACAGGGTTCTATGTCTATAGTTAAGTATGTGGAGATATTCCATGATTTATTCGGGACCGCCACTATGATCCAACCTATGGAGTATGAACAAATTTGATTCTTTGTTAAGGGATTGAGATTATAACTTCATAGGGCTACACAGAGTTTAGTGACATCAGAAAAACCTTTTTCTGAGATAGTTGAAAATATGTATTCTATGGAGGAGATAGATCATGAGTCCCAAAAGGGTAGTGATAAGTGGCCACGTTACTAGGAAATATACAAGGATTCACAGTTCACAAGAGGATTTCATGGTAGGTATCCCCAACAACACCCTTCTCAGCATCAGTGTCAGCCTTGTCAGCCAGTCCAGGCATCGCTTCAGATATCAGATAAAGGTCGGCCTAGTTTTAGTAGTTCTTGTAGTCAGAGCAGTAGCCAACCGCGGAGAGTTGTTTAGTAGAGATAGCTATCCGTATGGGTAATTTACTAGTAGTGGATCAGGTATATAGATCGTGTTTGGTGATCATTTGGGAACTTGGTACTTAGGTTGATCTCATTATCCTAGATATGATATATTAAATGTGACTCAAGACATGGATTAGTTATTTATTTATTTATCATGTGATCTTCAATTGTTTTGTTAGGATCATTATTTTAGCCTTGCCTGGCGTACGCCGATTGTGTGGCAGGGTTCTTTTATCCACGTGCTGTTGGTGATTATTTCTTTTACATTCGGCATAGGAGACTGATAACGAGGGGTTGTGTGTCATTTCTTGCTTATGTTCAGAATTTCAGTGCTGAGAGTCTATCACATGACTCTATCCCTATGGTTCATGAGTTTCTTGATGTGTTTACGACAAACCTACCTGGCCTTCGTCTGAAGCATGAAATGCGCGCCTAGTATCTTTATCTGTTTGAGCCCTCAGGTTTGTCCTCATGCTTTAATTTCGTAGATGAAAGTCCTTTTAGTATTGGATGTTGTATTGATCCTCACGGTCACTTTTTTTATTTTAAGACACTTTCGATATCTAGAGATTTTTCTATAATATCCCCAAGTTATTTATGATATTTTGGGACTGATAGTTCGGTTCCCAGCCAGTTCGTTTAAGAATTTTAGTAACATGTAATGTATTGTGGATTATTTTATTTAAACTGACATTTAGTAGAACTATAATTTCTTAGCCTTGTAAAATATTTTTCTGTTGTATAAAATTTCTTTAGTTATGATATATTTATATTGCTTTATAATAAATTATTATAGTGTATTAATATTTTATGCAGAGATAGAAAATTTTGAAGTGTTAAAATATTATTATCATATAATAGAGGTTTTGTAAGAAATACTTTTCTATTAATTATGATATATTCAGAATATTATATTGATTTTATCATGAGCTTATGCAATATCTGAATTTATATACAATAGAATAAATTAAATTTATATGTGTAAGTAACTAGGGACCAACAAGTTTTCTAGTTGTATTTGGAATGTTGACACGTGGTTTCAAGGTGTTAGATTGATGCCACATATATTATTTAAGTGTAAATCATGAGGCTTAGCTACTAAAGGGGCCTAATATATATAATTAGTAGTATTCGCTTTAGTAATTTTTCCAACTATTCTCTTTTGAGGAAGTATAGAACGTGTTTTTTAGTTTGCAATGGTATTCTTGTTAGGAATTTTGTAACGCCCCTAGTCAGTACCTTGGATGCTATGCGGTGTTCATAGTCCCGAATGACCACAAGCTAACCCATGACTGGTACCTGTTGTGAGCACTGAATAATAGTAATATCGTAACATCAATATAACTGAGATAAATGCGAAAAAACTGCCATAAGGTTCAGATATGAAAATAAACTAGATATGGTATGACAATAAAAAACTGAAATATCTGTCTGAAAATACTCTAGTCTGAAAAACCTCTACACTTTCTGAAAACCTGGAGTTGATAGGACAAGCCCCCAACTAACTCCGACTATTGAGCTACTGATAAACTGAAATACTGAACTGCTATCTATGTCCTCGAACTATGAGGACTCACCAAAAAGTGTTACTGATAGATTGGGCTTCTAAGTGCGATCAGGAGCTCGTGCGTTTGAACCTATAATATAAGACAACATAGCGCAAAAGAGAGGTATGTGTTAGTACTTTGAATGTACTGGTATGCTAAGTTAGGTAGGTTGTAATGCTTGGGTTCGTATGCATGAACATACTGACTAGATGACATGAGAATATCTGAATGAGAGTACATGCATGAATACATAAACTGTAACTGAGATCATGATAACACTTAGTACTGAGTTCTGAATACTGATTTAGTGGAAATCTGAGTTTAGTCATACAATACTACTGGTAACTGAGTGACTGTATCTGATAGTCCTAATTCTATAGAACTAAGTTGAGTTTTGTTCTGAGCTGAGTGACTGTGTCTAATAGTCCTAAGTATGTAGAACTGAACTGAGTTCTATACCACGGGTAAAGACAACTACTGTGGAGTCAGTCCTAACGAATGGGTGACCCCAAAGATAATTCCTAGCCTAGCGGGTGATCCATGAGTGTGTCAGTCCTATCTAACGCGTGACATCTCAAAACCTATTATGGCTACGTAGTTCTGGAACTTAGGGATTGCTTTTAGGGACCCAGTTCTATCTAAGGGGTGCGCCCCCATCCCTAGGTTCGCTCATTGCTGAATTCTACTCCCAACTAAATAAACACTAAACTAATTTCCTAGTTCATACTAGGCTTGACTGAACTGTTACTTAGTTTACTCAGTTCCGTTAATTGACGGAATACTACTGAATCTTGTTAACTGATTGAATACTATTAGGTTCTGTAACTGACTGAGAGTACTATTGGTCGTGACATGACTGATACCATTTTGTAACTAACATTGGCTCTAAGTAAACTGCTAAATTGTTGGGTATTAAATACCGCTACGACTAGATAGCATGAAAAGTAAATCATTCCATAGCCTTAAAAATCATAATCATCTACACTTGTTCATATCTCATTCATGGAGGCATTTTATCAAACACTGTCATGATACAATTGGCCCATAAGCTAACATGACATGATTTCTTTATCTTATTAGATCACATGAGCAATTCATCAAGCACTTAGTGAGCATGATATATGCACATAACATTAACAAAAAGTGGGCATCATAATTCAACTCCAACTTCACAATTTTAAGGATTTTACATGGAACCACGTGATATCAATTAACCTCACATGAAACGTATCATAAAACATGGATTAGAATACCAATTAATCATTCTAAACAATAATATAATCAAACCCAACATGGAATTCATGAAATCCATAAACTTAAAGTTTAAAAATAGTTTTTTGGACTCAAAGAGTGGGAGGGACCCTTGGATAAACCCTTCACATACTTTATTTTACTACTTTCAAAGAGATTGAAGTGAGTTCTTAAGACTTGAATTCTTGAACTTGATGAGTCTAGGGCTTGCTCTTGAGAGATTTTATGAGTAAAGAATTAGATTTTTCCCTATAGTCTGATTAATTTCGTGTTAAGGCTGAATAAGGGTGGGGAAAATGACCTATTTTCCCTCACAACCCATATTAAAATAATGATGAATAGGATTTACCTTGAGTCGCGACCCCTGCTTGAGTTAAGTAGACATCGTGATGTGACCTCTTCTCGGTTCAAGCATCCATCGTGATGTGACCCTTACTTGGTTTGACGAACTCTCGCGACGCAGGTCTATTGGACCCCTTACTTTTTAGGGCCTCAAAACTTGCCCTTATGCTAGTCCAAAAAATCCGAAACTCTCCTGAGATAACCCATAAGTGACCCTAATCATTAATAAATTTAAAGATAAAAAAACTAGGGTCAGGAAGGTCGTGAAATAAGATTTCCAACTTACAAAAGCTAAAATGACTCTGAAAGAGAATACTTAGCTAAAATTTTCTAAGTTTAGGACCCCTTAACAAGTATAAAGGACTGAATTATGCTACAAATTTTGTGGGCTCTTACAATATCTCTCCCTTGGGAACATTCATCATCAAATGACACTAACTATGATGAGAGAACTGGCAAACTAAACTTACATACTGGACACGCGTAACTGCACCATGATTTTATAACTGACACTACTTATATGCTGAATTATCATACTAAATGTGCATATGTGAGGCATAACTTCATAACTGATATTACTAATTAGCTAAGTTTGTATACTAAACATGCATATCTGATGCATGAGTACATTACTGAACTAATCCATGACTGCATGACTGAATATGCAATGGCGATGGATACCAAGTTCATAACTGTAACTGGACATGGAACTAGGCTAATCTAAAGAAGTCTATTACCTTAAATTGAGAATATTGATGAACCTGAGATCATTTACTAAACATGCATGAACGAGCACATGAGCACATAACTGAACCTAAAATATGATAAATGAACTGAACTTAGCCTCTGAATACATGGCTTATGTCTTTGATTGGAACTTGAGGGTCCACCTATGAGTACCCCCTACTCCAAACTGGATTAGTTACATAAAGAGAAAATGAAAGCTTTAGGTCATTCAATCTCGGGGAATTATAGTGAACTCCCCAATTGGGACAGTATGTCACCTGAAAAATGTTGACTTGGCTGAGATACTGAGGAAAAATTGAGATGATGCACAGGGAACCTATGAACTGAACCATGACTGCCCGTCGAGAATTTGAAACTGAGGCATTACACCTAAACTAAGATGAACTTGCAACCACATGGTTTCTCAATCTTAGAATAGTTACACTCATGATACTTTGGATAGGACGACTGGGTAGAAAGAAGGGATACCACATGAACTTATCCATTGATAATGCACAAACTACACTCTTGAATGGGTGTAAGAGATCATTGTCAATATAAAATACAACAAGGTTGGGGTCGAATCCCACAAGGAATAGCGTATGAACTCAAGTTGTTTAAGAAATAATTTACTAGTAGTTTACTAATTCCTGAAATAGGGATTTAAATTTCTCAGACAATGATTATTCACTTCGAATTTAATGTTTGTAATCTATATTTTATGAAATAACTGAGATTATTTTCACTAGGATTTATGGTATATGACAGATTCTATAAGTAACTCAAGCTTCTCACGGCGGTTAGGATGATAAGCTATCTCTATGGATGGTATGATCGAATGCCTCTTGACCTATTCAAGCATCTAATTACCTAATCCTCTCCAACTTAGGGAATTTCAACTCACTACCTAGATTTTACCTCAGGTTAATCAACCTTGCTATTGCGCTGATTATTAAACGAAGCCTTTTCGAATCCCTGTCGATAATTCACTTCCTACTGTTTATTATTTCTTTCTCAAGCAAACCAAAGTAGGAACGCCTATTGTTTTCAACCAACAAACATAAGTTAGAATATCAGAATTACCAAGAAATCCAAGCACCTATTAAACCATGAGTAATTAATCAACACCTTATCTTGACCTAACCCTAGATTCCATAACCCAGGTTAAGAGTGTTTAGCTACTCATGATGCAGGAAATAAGCACACAAGTTTAATTCATAATTGAAAGGATTAACTTACAATAATTAAAGAAATCAAAAATGAACTTGTAATTGAATCACAAGCCAAAACTCTAAATATATTATTCTTTTGATAGAGAGAGAGAAGTCGTATGTTGTAGGATATGTCAATTAATTAATGGATGATAGAAAAACCCTAAAACAAGGCTTTAAATAGTTAACCCTAAATAAGGAAATAAAATTAAAGTTTCAGATGTTCTTCAGAATAGGTGATGATGATTGTGTGGCCTATCATGATTTTGATGGCCTGTCACAGATGTTGTCATCTTCTCTTCAAATTCAACTTCTGCTACCTAAGGTTGACAACAACAGTGATGTCCTATTAGGATCTTAATGGTGTGTCATGAAGGTCGTTACAAAACGTCCTGCAACTCCCCTCTTCTTCTTAAGTTTGACGGCATCCTTGACAGCCTATCACTAGGCTAACGATGTGTCATGGATGTCGTCAGCAACAATTAGCTCTTCATTTGCTTCCGATTTCATACTTTTTGCTTCTTTTATTTATGGTTCTCCTTCTTCACTACTTTTACTGCAAAACCAAAGTAAACTAATAAAAAACCCACTAAATTTGCTCAAGACTTTGCAAGTATTTATAGTTAAAAGCTTCAAATGTGTTAGCATGGGCTCGCACATCAACACCCTCAACTTAAACAATTGTTTGTCCTCAAGCAACCTTAACATAATTAAGAGTATAAAAACTACAATTTGGCAGCTAACTACACACATTAGTTCAAAATACATTCACCATCTCCAAGATCAGTCAAAGTAAGAGAAACTATGTCTATTATTGAAAACAGCCATGCAACTCACAAGGATCAAGATATGACAAAATTTCAGCAGTGACAACCCAGCACATACCCAAATAATACTATCCAAAAAAGATAGTGATTAGCAACATACCTAGTGTTCCCACACAACAAAAAAATCATTTTTTCACTCATATCAGAATTTATACTCATAGGAATAAGCACAAGACTCACTCTTAGAATGAAGTTCCAACATTGCGCATCAAATGTCATAGGCTTTCACTTATAGTCAGTACCCAAGTCTTCAAACAGGTAAGTTAGGATCACTGTAGGGATTTTCTTAAGTTTGTAACGTAGGCCAGGGACTAGTATGATATTCATGGATATTTCAAAGTGACTAAGCCTCCTTGACACTAAATTAGACCCTGGGGGTTTCAACTCTTAACCTTCTTTTCTTCCCTCTTTTATTGATCATGCATACTTAAGATGGATGCAGTCTTTTCAATTAACTTATTAT
The DNA here is from genome assembly GCA_030864225.1 of Capsicum baccatum var. pendulum. Taxonomy (NCBI): domain Eukaryota; kingdom Viridiplantae; phylum Streptophyta; class Magnoliopsida; order Solanales; family Solanaceae; genus Capsicum; species Capsicum baccatum. The sequence continues at coordinate 44,911,459 of CM061550.1, forward strand.
CTTTTTATAATTTTACACATAGTTTTCTCTTTTCTTATTTCTTTTTCAATGCACCCAACGCTTTATTCATCCTTCTCATTCTACCTCTCTTCATACATGCACCCTTATAATAGTCACCCCCAACCTAGGTTATTTTCCTAAGTCAAGGTGCACAGTGTTCAAGGAGGACCAGGGCCAAGACAGGTTTATGTGATGTAAAAGAAAAGATGAAAGTTGCATAATAAAAAACGTAGGCTATTTAGTCTCAAAGGGGGAGCAAGGGATATTATTCATATTGGGAAGGTCATTTAGGCTAACGTGGGCTAACATACAAAAACGGCCTATGATTCTTTCCTAATGCCTATCCGAAGACCATGGCATGACTAACCGGGAAAGTTCTAGATTCAAAGCACAAAAGGAACTGAGCAAGACCTTACACAAACATGGCACACAAGTATCTTACATATCACTACTTATCCGGTTCATGCATTTGCTTAACAAAGGTTATTCATTTTCCATACTAATGCCACAAAAAGACACACAGTGGTCAAAATGGATGCTATTCACACAGTACAAAATATATCAGACCACTATAGAAGTACTCATAAATCATAAAATAAGCAAAATGCCTCAAGTACGTGTACTGCTCCTAATTATCTATAGACTATGTTACAACAACAATTAACCCTACATCCTCAACTTAATAATCAAAACTAAAATGGACTAAGGGTTGGGGTATACCTAAAGACAGTCAAGCACATAGATCCTGGGACTTCGACCCTACTTCTGTATCATCTACTGTCTTCTCTCCATTAGGAGCATTTAGCCTGGCGGTGGTCGGATCCTGGCTAGATGAAGCACCTACAACCCTAGCTAGAATGGCTTCTTTCCATTTCTCATTATCAGTCATATACTTTAATCTTGCCTTTTTCAACTCTTTCTTTTCTACCTTCTTCTTTGACTTCTTCTTTGTTTTTCTTTCTTCTTCACTATCTGGCTCTTCACTCTTATTATCGCCTTTCTTTTCTCCCCTTTTCTTCTTTTTATTTAGGGGGTCTATAGTGAGATCAAACATAGGAATTTCTTCCTCTAATTCTTTCACAGCCACACCTATTGGCATCAAAATTTTATTCTACTGCAACACCCCTACCTCAGCCTTAACCTTATCGAACACAGCCCTGAAAGTTGCAAGGTCAGCACCTGTCATCTCTTTTGCCCAGGCATCTAATCTATTCTCCAAATCTGCAAATCACGCAGGCAATGTTACAAAAGGCTCTAGTTAGCGTTGATTGTTTTTCCATAGCAGCATCAAAATATTTGGCGAAGGCATGTAGATGGGCCTCACACTACTTTGCATAATTAGCCACCTTCCTGATATCAATAAGGTAAAATGCCAAACATGTTGCTGCTGGAAGAACTGAGGCATTGGCTTCAATCTTAGGCACTAAAGCTATTTGTGCTGAAGAATCCTACACAATGACCTAAGGTGCTGCTCCTGCATCTGTAACTGGTGCTTTAGCTGCTACCTCTACGCCCCTGTTAAGTCTAAATCCCGGCTAAATCTCATCAAACCGGAAGGGATTGTGAGTCTTTCGAGCACGGGCTTCTTTGTCAACTCCTATAATATTTGGCACCTCAGTAGCTCTGCACAGCTCTATAGTAATACACGGAAAAGGATAAGAAGTGTCGACCCTCGACATCTTGATCTTTATCTCATTTATAATGATTTCCCCGAAGTTCAAGAGAAGCTGTTGCACCAAACTTGCTACCAAATTAGCTTGGTCATCACCCAAAATTTTGTTTCTCTCAGTAGGCATTTGCCAAACTCGCACAATGCCTCACTTAAATTTTTCCTCCTGAATCAATAAGGACTTATAGATTCTCTAATTTAGGTTTGTCACCCAAGCCGGTTCTTCGTCAGCAATGATGTTGGCCAACCAAGGACATTATTTGTGCCTATTCTTTATCCGAGCATAAAATGATAGTCTGGTGACCTGAGGCATGAAGTTGGGGCCATGGAAAAATCTGTTGATGGATCTAGTCAAAACATCAACGCTTACACCCCTCACCCAAACTCTTACTAGAAGAGGTTGATCTGTTACTATGTCACCTGGTTTGCACATATTCTCTAACTGGTCTTGATAATTCGCGTAGAACTCCCAAAACAGTGTTGGGTAAAATAAACCTCCCTTTTCTGTAGTCTGTCCTAAGTCGTATTCTTTGAATTTCTTCTCGACTTCAGGGTATCTTCTCAACCCTTTTGTAATGATCTTCTTTTCTTCTTTGATTGGTCTCTTTGCATTCCTTCTATTTAGCATTGTTCCTCACTTATGGGTTCTTACATTTGATAAGAGTCCTCCGAGGTGGAGACTCTTCATTATCTTGTTTCTTAGTGGATGGGGAACCAGAAGCTATTTCTTTGGACTAAGATTATTCAGACTCTTCTCGATCCTTTTCATCAGCTTCAGCATGTTTAGACTGATATTGTTCAGACTCACCTTTTTCAGACCCCTCCTACTCGGAAGCTGCAGTCAACTCAGTATTATCACTGTCCTCCACCTCAATTTGTAGAGGTGGTGGATTTTTCTTGGACTCTGCTTCTTCTTTAGCTTTCTGAGAAAGGGTTCCTCCTCCTCGTAGTCAGATTCCTTATCGAGGAGCTAACGATGTACATCATCTTTGGCCGTTTTCTTTGGTTCTGTGGGACTCATTCATTATGGTGCCACTTTAGAGTACCAAGAAACATTATAATAACGTTAGTCAATGCTAAAGAACACAAACACAAGTACATTAATCATTTAGGCTCATTTATTTTTCAAGCCCCAGGTGTGATGTTAATTCTTGATAAGTCGTCACAACTATGACAGCTTGTCCAAATTGTCATCAACCTCAAATAGAACCCAGTAATTTTTACCATTTTGTGACAACATTCATGATAGGCCGTCACGATTGAGATAGCCTATCATGGTTATCGTCACACATATCAGAATCCACTTTTAACTTTCATTGAATTTTTTGTCCTATTTTTGTTCAAGATTCACTTAAATTCTAATTATGGACTTTCTTTTCAAACCTTGGGCTTGCACAACAAACCCTGGGTGTGGTTTTTGCCATTTTCTAAGTTTGAACTTGGTTCAATCTCATAGGGGACTTGAGTTAGCTTTCATTCACCATACATCTTGAGTTAGCTTTCATTCACCATACATCCCAAGTAAAGAAGAGTTTAAGTAGAGTATACCTGATGGATCTTTGAATCTAGTGCCACACACGAGAAAAAGTTTCAAGGAGGAAGATGTTCTTAATTCTTAAGTGCAAACCACACACAAATTAAACTTGTTTTTGTTAGAGTTTTTTGCCAAGAATGGAAACTATTTTAACTAAAAAAAAATAACTAAAGAAAAAGAAGTTAAAAGTGGTGGAAATTTGAAAAGGCTCGCAATTTGGGCCGGGTCGGATTTGATTAAAATTAGGCCCAGTTTTCATATTTTAGGCTTTGTGCTGATGATGATCGGTGCTGGCTTCTAACGGTTGTGATATCCCATCAAGATCGCTGTTAACAGTAGGCAGAGAATTTCTCAAGTCTAATTTAGTTGACGGCATTCATAATAGCTTGTCACAGTTATGACAGCTTATCACAAATGTCGTCATGACCTTCCAGCTGACCCTTTTCATTTTTTTCAGCTTCTCTATACTAAATCCTAAATTTAAAAATAAAACACTTTCTCAAAGATAAAAATTCTTGGTTTTCTCCCATTAGCACCTGATTTACTGTCACGGCACGACAGGGTTCTCTTGACTACTACGAATTTTCTAAGACAACCAGTTGATACCCCTTTTTCATCCTCATAGAAGACGTAAACGGTTGAGAAGAAATTCATATCATTTTGTTGTGACATGGGTTGATGCATTTTGAATTTTGCCTTCTTTTTACTGATCCTAAACTTGAGCTCATTCAACTCCATCTCATTAATTACTCTTCCTGTTGCCAAGATAATGGGGACCTCAAAGTCCACATCACAATTTAGTACCACAAAATAAGCAGGAATAATAAAGTCTGCTACTTTCACCAACACATCATGCAAAATTCCAACAGGCCGCTTTATTGACCAATCTGCCATCACCAGCTACATGTTAGTAGGTGTGGGATCTTCCAAACCTAGCTTTCTACATATAGCAAGTGGCATCAGGTTCACACTGGCGCCCAAATCACATAATGCCTTTGCAACATCCAGAGACCCAACCTTGCACGAAATAGTGAATGCACCTGGGTCGGCCTTCTTCTGCACTAAGAATCGTACGGAAACCGCACTATAATAGTGGAGATTTTCCACCTTCTCACTGATGAACTTCCTCTTCTTTGTGATGAGATCTTTCATGAATTTGGCATTGCCTGGCATTTGCTCAAGTGCCTCAACTAAAGGTACATAGATTGTCAATTACTTGAGCATAGCCATGAACTTTCCAAATTTTGCCTCATCAACCTTTTTCTTCAATCATTGAGGAAAGGGAGGTGGTGGTCTAGGGATAGTCATTAACACCTCTTTCTCTTCCTTCTCATCTTTTTTTTTCGAAATATCAACAAAACCATCCAGCTTTTCAGACTCCACGGGACTAGTTTCTTCGGGTTCATCAACTCTTATCTCGTTTTCCATAAATTTGCCCTTAGAGGGGTCACATAACAACTTCCACTCCGAGTGGTAATCACCATATACGAATAATTATTTCACGAGTTCTAAATCGTATCACTAGGTAAAGTACCAATTTTTCTCTGGTTTAGTGTAGAACAAAATTGGTTCATCTACTACTCTAACTGCTTAATAGAAGTAGAGTGTGAGGTAACCAGCGGACTGAGGGTAGATAATTCACTCTTCATAGTAGTTACTACCGAGTTGATAACTTAAACTCCTTTTAACAAATTTTCCATCATGTCCTCGATAGACATCTTGCCAGAGCGAGTTGTTGCAGCATCCCTACTTCCAGGATAAACATACAAACCACTCCTATCATTATTGTTTCTCCAGTGTCCCTACACCCTATCTTTATAATCAAGCTTGTCATAGAAGTTTAGACCTTTGTTCCATTGGCTATTGCCTTAGAAATCCCTTTGATTACTCACATAATTTGCCTCGGCACCTGTAGCAATAGTACCCTGATTTTCCACAGCCTTAACCAATTCGGTCTTTCTTGACAACAAGTGCTTAGTCAGCAAATCTATCTGTGTCTTTAAGTGGGCTATATCCTTCTCTCGCTCCTCATCCCTTCTGCGCTGCTCTGAGTTACACCACCAGTAACAGTCGAGCTAGCCACTACAGAATCCCTAGTGTGCCAAGCCTGACTTTGCTTGGTCATTCTATTCAGCATGTCGAAAGCATCTTGGAAACAGAGATCAATGAACGAACCACCTGTAGCGTTGTCAACAATTGGCTTTGTAGCAGAGTTGAAAGATCTGTGCAAAATCTCCTTCTAGTGCAAGTCTGTCATGTTGTGGTTTTGACATTGTGCAAGTTTTTTCTTAAATCTCTCCCAGGTTTTGTGCAATGCTTCAGTTGGGAGTTATCTGAAGTTACTGATTTCGTCCCTCAACTATACCCTTCTGGAGGGTGCAAAGAACCATTATAGGAATACCTCTTTCAACTATCTCCAGTTGGTTATAGAATTGGGATCTAGCTTACTTAACCATATTGTTGCCTCTCCAGACAAAAACAAAGGGAACAATCTCAATCGGATCGCATTCTGACTCACTCCCAGATTTTTAAAAGATTTGCAAATAGTGATGAAGTTCACCAAATGGATGCTTGGGTCGTCACCAGGTAAGCCTCCAAACAACCCCTTCAGATTCAGGATTTGGATCATGGTACTTTTTATGCGCAATATTGCACCTACTACCAATGGTGAAGGAATGATAGCACTCGTTGCACCATCTTCATCCATTCCTTCATCATCTTTATCAACCTCGTATTGAACAGGTTGTTGGCCCTACCTTTCTCGGAATGGACGGTTTCTATTGACATTTCACTGTACTGGCACAGCAGTTACTCAGCTTGCTTTGGGTTTTGAGAATTTTGCAATTCCTCATTACCTAAGTCTTCATCATCAGGGTTTTGGTGACGTGCTTGTTGACCTAAATTCTGTATGTTCACTTGAGCTCTGGCCAAAGCGGCTAGTCTGTCCACCTCCTGTTGTTCAGCCATTATACCTATAAGTTGAGGTTCTGGATTTATTGGCAATAATGGTTATTCGAAACTTCTTATTTTTGGTATAAAAACACAGTACCTACAATAGACAAAAACAACAAATAAACGTTAATCTATAAAACTTATCTAACAATAAATTAGCATAAACAAACTTTTAGCTTACTATCGTATTCCCCGGCAACGACAACATTTTTTATAGGGCTCAAACTACACTCTTGAATGGGTGTAAGCGATCATTGTCAATATAAAACCCAACTAGGTTGGGATCGAATACCATAGGGAATAGGGTGTGAACTCAAGTTGTTTACGAAATAATTCACTAGTAGTTTACTGTTTCCTGAAATGGGGGCTTAAATTTCTCAGGCAATTGTTAGTCACTTTGAAATTAATGTTTGTAATCTGTATTTTATGAAATTACTAAAATTATTTTCACTAGGGTTTATGGTATATTACAGATGCTACAAGTAAATCAAGGTTCTCACGGTGGTTAGGATGACAAGCTATCTCTATCGATGGTATGCTCGAATGTCTCTCTACCGATTCAAGCGTCTAATTTCCAAATCCTCTCAGACTTAGGGGATTGCAACTCACTACCCAGATTTTACCTCAGGTTAATAAACCTTGTCACAATGCTGATTATTAAATGAAGCCTTTCCAAGTAAATGTAGATAATTAACTTCTGGCTGTTTATGATTTCTTTCTCAAGGAAAACAAACAAGGTACGCCTATTCTTTGCAACCAACATACATATGTTAGAATATCAGAATTACCAAGAAATCCTAACAACTATTAAACCTTGAGCAATTAATCAACACCTTATCATGACCTAACCCTAGAATCCATAACCCAGGTTAAGAGTGTTTAGATACTCATGATGAAGGAAATACGCACACAAGTTGAATTCATAATTGAAAGGATTAAATTACAATAATGAAGGAAATCAAAAGTGAACTTGTTCTTGAATCACATGGCAAAATTCTAAAAATATTATTTTTGTGATAGAAAGAGAAGTCATATGTTGTAGGATATATCAATTAATTAATGGATAATATAAAAACCCAAAAACAAGGCTTTAAATTGTTAAACCTAAATAGGGAAATAAAATTAAAGTTTCAGATATTCTTCAGAATAAATGACGGCGATTGTGATGGCCTATCATGATTTTGATGGCCTGTCACGGACGTCGTCAGCTTCTCTTCCAATTCAGCTTCTACTGCCTAAGGTTGACGACGACAGTGATGGCCTATCAGGATCTTCACGGTGTGTAATGAAGGTCATCACAAAAGTTCCTGCAACTCCCCTTTTCTAATTAAGTTTGCTAGCATCCTTGACAACCTATCACCAGGATGACAACGTGTCATGAATGTCGTCAGCCACACTTAGCTCTTCATTTGCTTCCGATTTCATACTTTTTGCTTCTTTATTTGTGGTTCTCCTTTTTCTCTACTTTTACTGCAAAACCAAAGTAAACTAATCAAAAACAACTAAAGTTCCTAAAGACTTTGCAGTTCTTTAGAGTTAAAAACTTCAAATGTGTTAGCATGGGCTCACACATCAACATCCTCAACTTTAAAAATTGCTTTTCCTCAAGCAACCTTAACATAACTAAGAGCATACAAAGTACAATTTGGCAACTAACTACTCACATCAGTTTACAATACATGCACCATCTCCAAGGTCAGTCAAAGTAAGTGATACTGTGTCTATTATTGAAAACACCCATGTAACTAACAAGGATCAATATATGGCAAAACTTTCAGCAATAATAACCCAGCACATACCCAAATAACACAATTTGAATAAAACAGTGATTAGCAACATACCTAGTATGCCCTCACAATAAAGAAATCCCATTTTCACTCATATTAAAATTTATACACAGAGGGATAAACACAAGACTCACTCTCAGAATGAAGTTCCAACATTGCACATCAAATGCCATAGGCTCGTCTTTATAGTCAGTACCTAAGTCTTCAAACAGGTAAGTTAGGATCATTATACGGCTTTTCTTAAGCTTGTAATGTAGGCTAGGGGCAGGTATGATATTCATGGATACTTCAAAGTCACTAAGCCTCCTTGAAACTATATTATACCCTTGGGTTTTCAACTCTTAACCTTCTTCTCTTCGCTCTTTTATTGATCATGCATGCTCAAGATAGATGTGGTCTTTTCAATTAACCAATTATCTTTTTATCATTTTTTACACAGTTTTCTCTTTTCTTATTTATTTTTCACCGCACCCAACTCTTTACTCATCCTTCTCATTCTACCTCTCTTCATACACAGATTGCATCACGCACCTCTATAATAGCCATCCTCAACTTAGGTTATTTTCCAATGTCAAGGTGCACGGTTTCCAAGGAGAACCAAGGCCACGACAGGTTCATTGTGATGAAAACAGAAACGTGAAAGGTGAATAAGAAAAAAAAGATAGGCTATTTAGGCTCAAAGGGAGAGCAAGGGATATTATTCACATTGGGAAGGTCGTTTAAGCTAACGTGGGCTAACATGCAAAAACCGCCTATGATCCTTTCTTAATGACTATTCGATGACCATGGCATGACTAACCAGCAAGTTCTAGATTCAAAGCACAATAGGAACTGAGCAAAACCTTACGCACACATGGCACACAAGTATCATACATATTACTACTTATCTGGTTCATGCAATTGTTTAACATAGGTCATTCATTTTCCATACTAATGCCATAAAAAGATACACAGTGGTCACAATGGATGCAATTCACACAGTACAAAATAGATCAGACCACTAGAGAAATACTCATAAATCACAAAATAAGCCAACTGCCTCAAGTACTTGTACTAATCCTAATTATCTATAGACTATGTTAAAACAACAATTTACCCTATACCCTCAACTTAATAATCAAAAATAAAATTCACTAAGGGTTAGCGTATACCTAAAGACAGTCAAGCACATAGATCTTGGGTCTTTGATCCTGCTACTGTATCATCTGTTGCCTTCTCCACATCAGGAGCATCTGGCCTGGTGGTGTTCGGAGCTAATGATAGGCGAATTTACACACCTATGTCAATATATTTTGCCCATATTTTAGCCTAGTTTTGAGAACAAATTATCTATTTCATGCACTTTTAGTCCTTTTTCCTGTAAATGAGCAAACGAGCATGATTAGGAAAGTTTCAGGTATAAATGATGCAAAATACAGCATTTTATGGCTTACTTGACGCAAAAGAAAGCTCATGAATGAAGGAGAAGGAAGTTGGATGCCTAAAGGACCAAATCTTCTGCATGGAAAATCTGTCCCGGACTAAAACAGCATTTCTGAAGACTTTGGGGACTTACAGACACAAAGCTGGATTTGGACAATGATACATTAACCTAGTACAATTGAGTTATGTATTTCATTAGTTTATTTGGATTATGACAATGTTACATTAACCTAGTACATTTGGGTTAAGTATTTCATTAGTCTAGTAGGATTTGGTTATTTATTTCATTAGCTTAGTAGAAGTAGGATATGGGTATTATAAATACCCTATTATGCTAGAGATTTTTAATCATCTTCTGACATTCTTCTATCTTTCTATTCTCTACTTAATTCAACAATCAATTTTCTTCCATCCCTCTCATCTTCTACTACAAACACTTCTAATCTACTCTTTTATTCTTAAATTCCACAATAAGAGAATCGTTACTTGCCAAGGAATCACACCACACGCCTAGCACCTAATCCACACGCCATTACTCAACATTGTGATATAATAACAATGCCAATCGTGATCTCCTTCGCATTCATGGGTAACTAAACTTCTTTGTTGGGGTTATGGAAGCCGAATGAGTTACTATCTATTGCTGTGAGTTTGTGAGTTCGAGAAACGTCTATTGCTTATATCATTATTCTCTTCATCTTAATCTACATTCTTTGCGGTTGCAAACGCAAGAATACGCCAGTCTAACATTTAACTTGTTCGAGAGAAAGGTTATTTGTCTGGAAAAGAGATAATGTCAAGGTAGTAGGACACCCTTTCATATTAAAAAGCTAGTGTCGTAACTGGACTAACCTCTTGGAGAATTCATACCGTTAGACACGCTTTAAGCTCGAGAGAGTTAAAGTGAAATAGTCCTTGTTTAGGTCGAGAGACGCTTGGATTTACCATCGAATACAATTCTCTATAAGCAATTGCATGTCAAGACTCTACACACTCATAGACAATAGAGACGTATACCTCAAAAGGTGGACATAACCCCAATGCTTCAATTCTCATTGTTTACAACCAACGTAACAATCTCTCTCTTTTTACTTTATTATTTTCAGCTTTTGTTTACTTTACTTGTAAAACAAGAATCCCCCCTTCTTACGAGACTTGCACCAAAAGTTTAGTAATTTTACTTACTTGTTGGCCAAGCTATTCCCTGTGGGATCGACACCCAACCCAGGTTGGGTTCTATATTTGCTAACGACCGCTTTACACTCCTACGAGAGCTGTAGATTAAGCGTTATCAAAAATTGGCGTCGTTGCCGGGGAATACGAGTGTCAATTAAGTTTGTGATAATTACTAGACCCTTTGGTCAAAGATTCTCGTACTTTGACGTTTAGTTTTTGTTTTTGTTTATTGCAGGTTTTTCTTTTAGTGCATGCCCCATACTAGAAGTTCTGGTCAACCATTATTACCAATCAATCCTGAACCACAACGAATTAGAAGAATGGAAGCACAAGCTGAAATCGACAGGATGGCTGCTCAACACGAGCAGGCAAGATTAGCTGCTCTTGCCGCTGCTCAAGTCCAACAACAAAACATTGATAATCTTGGGCGAGCAACAAATCCTGACGATGAGGATTTAGGTGACGACGAGTTGATAAACCCAAGGCATGTCGCTGAAACTGCAACACCTGCCAACAGAAGAGGTCGACAAGCTCGGTATAGATATGATCTCCAACCGTTGCAGCTAGCTTTCGACGATGATGATGATGATCTTGATGGTGCCGAAGCCACTGGACCTATAATTCCCCCACCATTAGCGCCTGGAGCCAAGTTGAACATCACAAGCACTATGATTCAGTTATTGCAACTCAAGGGATTATTTGGTGGACTAGTAGGCGACGATCCGAATATGCATCTCATCAACTTTATTTCTACATGCAAGTCTTTTGGCAATCCTGGTGTTGGTCAGAATGCTATTCGATTACGTCTATTTCCATTGTCTCTGTCTGGGGAGGCAACACTATGGTTGAGTGGGCTGACTCCTGATTCAATTATAAATTAGAGGCAATTGAGAGACGCTTTCCTAGAAAGATTCTTTCCGCCATCCAAGAGCACAACTGCGAGATGAAATCAGCAACTTTCGTCAGCTTCCCACTGAAGATCTTCATGAAACATGAGAGAGGTTCAAGACAAAGCTAGTGAGATGCCCAAACCATCACATGACTAATGTTCACCTCATGGAGATCTTGTATAGAGCCTTGAATTCAATAACTAAACCAGTGGTGGACAACGCAGCTGGAGGTTCTTTCATGGACCTCACCTTTAGTCAAGCAAGCAATATGCTAGATCGCATGACAAAGCAAAGTAGAGCTTGGCATACCAGGGATTCTGAGGTAGCAAGCCCTACTTTATCTATTGGCATGTCTGCGGACTAAAGAAGAAGAGAAGAAGAACGTTGATGATAGGCGAATTTACGCGCCTATATCAATATATTTTGCCCATATTTTAGCCTAGTTTTGAGGACAAATTATATATTTCATGCACTTTTAGTCTTTTTTCCTGTAAATGAGCTAACGAACATGATTAGGAAAGTTTCAGGTATAAATGATGCAAAATACAGCATTTTATGGCTTACTTGACGCAAAAGAAAGCTCACAAAGGAAGGGAAGGAAGTCTACACGCCTAAGGACCAAAACTGCTGCATGGAAAATCTGTCTCGGGCTAAAACAGCATTTCTGAAGACTTTGGGGACTTACAGACACAAAGCTGGATTTTGACAATGATACATTAACCTAGTACAATTGGGTTATGTATTTCATTAGTTTATTTGGATTAGGAGAATGTTACATTAACCTAGTACAAATGGGTTAAGTATTTCCTTAGTTTAGTAGGATTTGGTTATTTATTTCATTAGCATAGTAGGAGTAGGATAGGAGTATTATAAATACCCTATCATGCTAGAGATTTTTAATCAAGTCCTCCCTTAGTGGAGGCAACTCCTCCCTTAATTCAAGAAATTCATTCATAGATACATCAATCTTCAGACACTTAATTCTTCACTTAATTCAACAATTAATTTTCTTCCATCCCTCTCATCTTCCACTACAAACACTTCTAATCTATTCTTCTATTCTTAAATTCCACAACAAGAGAATCGTTACTTGCTAAGGAATCACCAAAACCACACGCCAAACACCTACTATTCACGCCAACCACCATGCAAAACGTGATATCCTTCGCATTCATGGGTAACTAAACCTCTTAGTTGGGGTTATCGAAGCCGAATGAGTTACTATCTATAGCTGTGAGTTTGTGAGTTCAAGACAAGTATATTGCTTATATCATTACGCTCTTCATCTTAAATCTACATTCTTTGCGGTTACAAACACAAGAACACGCCATTCTAACATCTAACCTGTTCGAGAGAAAGGTTATTTGTCTAGAAAAGAAAACGCAAGAATACGCCAGTCTAACATTTAACTTGTTCGAGAGAAAGGTTATTTGTCTGGAAAAGAGATAATGTCAAGGTAGTAGGACACCCTTTCCTATTAAAAAGCTAGTGCCGTAACTGGACTAACCTCTTGGAGAATTCGTACCGTTAGACACGCTTTAAGCTCGAGAGAGTTAAAGTGAAATAGTCCTTGTTTAGGTCGAGAGACGCTTGGATTTACCATCGACTACAATTCTCTATAAGCAATTGCATGTCAAGACTCTACACACTCATAGCCAATAGAGACGTATACCTCTGAAGGTGGACATAACCCCAACCCCTCAATTCTCATTGTTTCACAACCTACGAAATACTCTCTTTTTACTTTACTATTTTCAGCTTTTATTACTTTTGTTACTTATTACAATCCCCCCTTTTTTACGAGACTTGCACCGAAAGTCTATTAATTTTACTTACTTGTTGGCCAAGCTATTCCCTGTGGGATCGACACCCAATCCAGGTTGGGTTCTATATTTGCTAACGACCGCTTTACACTCCCACGAGAGCTGTAGATTGAGCGTTATCAAAAATTGGCGCCGTTGCCGGGGAATACGAGTGTCAATCAAGTTCGTGATAATTACTAGACCCTTTGGTCAAAGATTCTCGTACTTTTACTTTTAGTTGTTGTTTTTGTTTTATTTAGGTTTATTCAGTGCATCAATGGAGGCACAACGTGAAATTGAAAGGATGGCTGCTCAAGTGCATCAACAAAATATTGATAACCGTAGGCGAGCAACAAATCCTGACGATGAGGACGATCTGGACGGACCTGGTGCCACCGGAGCTATTATTCTTCCGCCATTGGCACCCGGAGCAAAGTTCAATATCACTAGCACCATGATTCAGCTTTTGCAACTCAAGGGATTATTTGGTGGACTAGCAGGCGATGATCCGAATATGCATCTGATCAACTTTATTTCTACATGCAAGTCATTCGACAATCCTGGCATTGGACAGAATGCAATTCGACTACGCTTATTTCCATTGTCTCTGTCTGGGGAGGCAACTCTATGGTTGAATGGGCTGGCTCCTGATTCGATTACTAATTGGAGGCAATTGAAAGACGCTTTCCTAGAAAGATTCTTTCCGCCATCCAAAAGAGCATAGTTGAGAGATGAGATCACAAATTTTCGGCAGCTTCCAACTGAAGTCCTCCACGAAACATGGGAGAGGTTCAAGACGAAGCTTTGGCGGTGCCCAAATCACCATATGACCAATGACCACTTGATAGAGATATTATACAGAGCTTTGAATTCGGTGACTAAGCCAGTGGTTGATAATGCGGCTGGAGGATCTTTTATGGACCTCACCTTTGGTCAAGCAAGCAATATGCTAGATCGTATGACGAAACAAAGTAGAGTTTGGCATACCAGGGATTCTGAGGTAGCAAGCCCCACTTTATCTATTGGCATGTCTGCAGACCAAAGAAGAAAAGAAGAAGAACGTGAGCAAGACATGGCACACATGAAAACACAATTGGATCTTCTGACAAAGCACTTATTATCAGGGAAGACCGAAAAAGTGAAAGCTATTGCGTCAAAAGGAAGAGACGAATCTGATTCTGAAGAGGAGGCTAACTACTTGAACAATCAAGGGGGTTTCCGAGGAAATACCCAAGGAAACCAAGGTCGGAACTATCATGATAAATCTGGAAGCAAAGACCAAGGTAGTTGGAAGAAAAATAATGAAAAGAGTGGTTTGTACGTTCCCCCTGGTAGACGTGATACCACCACATCTAATTCTGGGAGTATGGAAGACATGATGGCTAAGTTATTGAAAGGAGTGGAAGCAACGAGCGCAGGAGTTAAGAAGGTGATTGATGATTTGTCCTCCATGAAGAAACTAGTTGATTCTCATTCCACTTCTATCAAGCAAATAGAGCAGCAATTGAGCCAACTTTCAGCAGCATTTAATCAAAGGAAGGCTGGCACTTTACCTAGCGATACTGTGCAAAACCCAAGGAATGATGGGTCATGCATGGCCATAACTACCAGAAGTGGTAAGGTGCTGGAAACTTCAGCAAAAGGCAAGCAAGTGGTTGACGAAGTGGTACGGTTTGATATATGCAAAACAATGAAGCATCCCAGCGATATGAATGAGTCATCTGTAGCTGATGTTCATTATGAGGATATGAAAGCATTATCTATAGAGAAACAACCTACTGTTGAGCCATTGTCTGCTGTGCCACTGAAAGTTGAGCATGAAGATAATGAAGGTTATGAAGAAATTATGAGTGCTCTAACAGAAATAGAGTCTTATACTCCTAAGAAACCGGATTGTGATCTCAAGAATCAACCAACAGCGAAGACTCACTTTGACGAGCCACCAATGCTAGAATCGCAAGAGCTCCCCGATTATCTAAGGTATGTGTTCTTGGAAAGTAGAAATATATTTCCGGAGAGAGCAAATGATTTAAGTGAACAGCACGTAAAAGCTCTCATCTCTGCTCTGAGGAGATACAAGAGAGCTATGGGTTGGACTATTGATGATATAATTGGTGACTCTCCGGAGAAACGTATGAGCCAGCTCCAAAAAGATCGCATGACCACAGGTAAGCCTCATTGTCGTCTAAATCCTTTTAGAAAATGATCCATCACTTACCTCGACGAAGTTTGAGTACTCGAGGTAACTACGTCGAGCCACGACAATAAATAAGGCGCTAGATGGGAGGCAACCCATCGTTTCATCATTTTTTCGTTTTCTTTCATTCTAGTACTTGTTCTGTTTTATGAAAAATCCAAAAATAAGAGTCGTGCCACGACCAAAACTAAGGCGCTAGGTGGGAGGCAACCCATCGTACTAATCGTTTTCGTTTGGTTTTGAGCAAAAATAGGTGCAAGAAGTATTCAACGAGGAGATTGATTTCAATTGACGATTTGGACGCATTGTATGGTAAAGTTGGTGAGTTAGGAATGGTGATGCATAAGGCTATGGATTGAGCCTTTTCTCACGTCATAATAGGTTTCGAGGAAGGCTAGGCCTTGGTAAAAATAGGCCACGAACGATGCACAACCTATTCTATAGCCTAAGAACACGGAATCTAGTGTGCTATACACTATGCGCCGCCTATTCCTATGTATGCTTTTGACTATGCGCCGCCTATGCTATTGCATTTGAGATACTGAGACCAAATGCCATAGACTATGCGGCGCATATGTCTAGAAATGCCATAGACTATGCGGCGCATATGTCCCATTATGCCATGGACAATGCGCCGCATATGTCATTGATATGCCAAGGGATATGCGCCGCATATGTGGTGATTTTGTCCCCAAATCCGATTGTAAATGGGTCATAACCCGACCCATACTCTTCCTATATAAAGGGGACATAGTTTTACAACACAACCACATTAGAAAACACCCTAAAGGCGCCACATAACCTTCCAAATCTTCTCAAAATTTTCTTCTTTTGCTCTTCTAATTCACAACACCGTCTCCACAAGCTTCAAGCAAGTAAGTACTCTCTTATTCTTCATTTATTTATCGTAAGTACTACGTTTCTATGCTTATTATAAATTGCTAAATCATATAAGATTGTTGGTGATGTTCATGTGTTTGAATTGTTGTTACATAATCATGTGAGTAAACATATACGTAGGGAATTCTTGACTTATTTCCGACTTGAATTTGGTTTCAATAGCATTGTTATGATATTTGCTGAATTGATATGGCTATGAATATTGCTTAAGAGTGTTGTTTGGATGCTTACATGTTAGACTATCCCGGCCATCGGGATAAGATTATAGTGCCTATCGACTTAGGAGGTTGTGCTTGTTGTAAGAATAACGATTCCATGTGGTAACCCCTATGTCGTAGTGTTGCTATATCTACCATGAAAGTAGTCCAATGGCTGCAAATAAGTGATACAATGCTGATTTTCTTGTTGGAATACAATCCTAAAACGTATGTCGACGAAATCTGAGTAAATCGACTACGTCCACCTCACTGATTTGTGCAACAAAACTAAGTGTGGGGTGGTACCCCTAGTACTTGCTTATAGATTGTATCAAGTGAGATTGTGCTGCAACTAACACTATTTCTAGTCTCAGGTACAATGGCACCTAAAGCGAGACAAGGCAAGGAGAAGGCTACCACCTCCCAAAAGGGCAAAAAGAGAAGTTGCAAGGACCAAGGAGAACCCTCCTCGCGGCAAATACCCCGACTCACGCTTGGAATTAAGTGGGATACTTATGAGGAACTTCTAAGGATGACGACTCTGATGATGATTCCAATGAAAGGGGTATAACCCCAGACATAGAGAATAAGTCCGACCAACCAGGTTCCTCGTATTTATTTTCCACTGAGGACAGTGTCCCGACTAAGTGTGGGGTGGTGGTATTGCATGCTATACTTATCTATTCGCATCTATGTTTGTTTGCGTTTGTTTCATTTTTGTTTCGTTTTTTTTAGTAGTTAAAATTTTTTTCTAGCTTCGCATGAAATTATTTTGATAGGCAGCATGAGATTATAACAAGAGTATGTGCTACAATTGTGACTATTGAGACGTTTAGGCTCTAGTTGTGACTCATTATGTGATATTATGTGACTCAATTCCTTCAATTGTTGGGTCAAGAGTCTATATTACTTCCAATCAAGTTGACCATGTGCCTTGTGTGTGTGAGATAATAGTATATTCTATGTATGTGGCTGATGCTAGAACTTGCCTGGTATGTATGCAAAGCGAAAATAAGGAGTGTAAGTTAGGATATGATTTAGGCATTTCTTTGGCAACCTATATTTGTTTACCTTTAGTTTTACCTACCCATGGACATCATCCTAGTTAAACCCTTTTGAGCCTTTAGCCTATTTCTTTGACAACCTTGTATGTAAGCCTAATCCATTTTCTTTCAAGACATAATTTGATCCAAATTCCTTAGTGCTTTAAAGTGAAAAATTCATGTGACAACATAAGAGGAAATTGGGTGAGTATAATGCTATAAATTGGAATGGTTCATGAATGTGTGATGAAAAAGAAAAAAAGTGCTATCATAAGAGGGATGTTGTGAAAAGAAAAAGGAAAAGAAAGCTGAAAAGTGAGTTGGGCTTAAAATAAAAAAAAAACAAAAGAGGGGAACAAGGGTGGTAGAACAAAAGAAAGAAGAAAGGTTGAAAGAAAAAAGTGTCAATGATACAAAGTGATGTATTAAAGCGCTTAGGAACCTAGTCACTATTCTTGGCCAAAATAGTCCTACCCGTCCCTTAGCCTACATTACAACCATCAAAAGACCTACTTGATCCTAATCTTAACATTCCGACATTTAGTGGAGTACTACATTAAGGGCAAGCCTATGGTCATCAGTTGCTACATATGAATTCTTTGTGAGAGTGAGTGCAAGGATATTTTGATACCCATGTTTGAAAAATATGCTATACTTGTGAGTGATTATGGGTACTATATTGTGAGACACACATGGTTGATGAGTCTTGGATAGTTGTATATGATTCTATGCACCTTAACGTTTGCATGCGAGTTGATCACCATCACGAGTCTATGCTTGAGGTTAAACTGTTTCTACTTATAATCAGAAAGCTACTCTTTGTTGATAATTGTTGTGCTTGTCTTGAAGAATGTTTTGTGTTGTTGCTGTAAAACCCTAAGTTGATGTTTAGAAGGACATGATATTTTGTTCGAGGACGAACAAAGCTTCAAGTGTGGGGTGTTGATGATAGGCGAATTTACGCGCCTATATCAATATATTTTGCCCATATTTTAGCCTAGTTTTGAGAACAAATTATATATTTCATGCACTTTTAGTCCTTTTTCCTGTAAATGAGCTAACGAACATGATTAGGAAAGTTTCAGGTATAAATGATGCAAAATACATCATTTTATGGCTTACTTGACGCAAAAGAAAGCTCACAAAGGAAGGGAAGGAAGTCTACACGCCTAAGGACCAAAACTGCTGCATGGAAAATCTGTCTCGGGCTAAAACAGCATTTCTGAAGACTTTGGGGACTTACAGACACAAAGCTGGATTTTGACAATGATACATTAACCTAGTACAATTGGGTTATGTATTTCATTAGTTTATTTGGATTAGGAGAATGTTACATTAACCTAGTACAAATGGGTTAAGTATTTCCTTAGTTTAGTAGGATTTGGTTATTTATTTCATTAGCATAGTAGGAGTAGGATAGGAGTATTATAAATACCCTATCATGCTAGAGATTTTTAATCAAGTCCTCCCTTAGTGGAGGCAACTCCTCCCTTAATTCAAGAAATTCATTCATAGATACATCAATCTTCAGACACTTAATTCTTCACTTAATTCAACAATTAATTTTCTTCCATCCCTCTCATCTTCCACTACAAACACTTCTAATCTATTCTTCTATTCTTAAATTCCACAACAAGAGAATCGTTACTTGCTAAGGAATCACCAAAACCACACGCCAAACACCTACTATTCACGCCAACCACCATGCAAAACGTGATATCCTTCGCATTCATGGGTAACTAAACCTCTTAGTTGGGGTTATGGAAGCCGAATGAGTTACTATCTATAGCTGTGAGTTTGTGAGTTCAAGACAAGTATATTGCTTATATCATTACGCTCTTCATCTTAAATCTACATTCTTTGCGGTTACAAACACAAGAACACGCCATTCTAACATCTAACCTGTTCGAGAGAAAGGTTATTTGTCTAGAAAAGAAAACGCAAGAATACGCCAGTCTAACATTTAACTTGTTCGAGAGAAAGGTTATTTGTCTGGAAAAGAGATAATGTCAAGGTAGTAGGACACCCTTTCCTATTAAAAAGCTAGTGCCGTAACTGGACTAACCTCTTGGAGAATTCGTACCGTTAGACACGCTTTAAGCTCGAGAGAGTTAAAGTGAAATAGTCCTTGTTTAGGTCGAGAGACGCTTGGATTTACCATCGACTACAATTCTCTATAAGCAATTGCATGTCAAGACTCTACACACTCATAGCCAATAGAGACGTATACCTCTGAAGGTGGACATAACCCCAACGCCTCAATTCTCATTGTTTCACAACCTACGAAATACTCTCTTTTTACTTTACTATTTTCAGCTTTTATTACTTTTGTTACTTATTACAATCCCCCCTTTTTTATGAGACTTGCACCAAAAGTCTATTAATTTTACTTATTTGTTGGCCAAGCTATTCCCTGTGGGATCGACGCCCAACCCAGGTTGGGTTCTATATTTGCTAACGACCGCTTTACACTCCCACGAGAGCTGTAGATTGAGCGTTATCAAACGTGATCAAGACATGGCGCACATGAAAACACAAATGGATCTTCTAACAAAGCATTTATTATCAGGGAAGACCGAAAAAGTAAAAGCTGTGGCGCTGAAAGGAAGAGACGAATCTAATTCTGAAGAGGAGGCCAACTACTTGAACAATCAGGGGGGTTTCCGTGGGAATGCCCAAGGAAACCAAGGTCGGAACTATTTTGATAAATCTGGAAGCAAAGACCAAGGTTGTTGGAAGAAAAATAATGAAAAAAGTGGTTTGTACGTTCCCTCTGGTAGACGTGATACCACCACATCTAATTCTATGGAAGATATGATGGCTAAGTTATTGAAAGGAGTGGAAGCAACGAGCGCAGGAGTTAAGGAGGTGATTGATGATTTGTCCTCCATGAAGCAACTAGTTGATTCTCATTCCACTTCTATCAAGCAAATAGATCAGCAATTGAGCTAACTTTCAGCAGCATTCAATCATAGAAAGGCTGGCACCTTACCGAGCGATACTGTGCAAAACCCAAGGAATGATGGGTCATGCATGGCCATCACTACCAGAAGTGGTAAGGTGCTGGAAACCTCAGCAAAAGGCAAGCAAGTGGTTGACGAAGTTGCGGACATGGACGTTACACCTAGTGACGTCACAAAAGGAGAAGACGCCGCAACCACTACTTCCAACGTCAAGAACGCTACAGCTAGTGACGTGCAGCGTGAAAAAATGGAAAAATGGAAGCAAGAGGAGAAGAAAGCCACAGAAAGAACACTTCCATACCCACCACCACCTTTTCCCCAAAGACTGAAGAAGATGGCCGATGTCACTATGTTCAGCAAATTTATGGCTATGTTGAAGCAGCTGACCATTAATGTTCCATTGGTAGAGGCACTTGAACAAATGTCTGGGTATGCAAAGTTTATGAAAGATCTTTTGACTAAAAAGAGGGCAGCAAGTTATGAGCTGAAGGATGATGTGCATCATTGTAGTGCAATTGCTACCCGATCGATAGTTCAGAAGAAGGCCGACCCCGAAGCTTTCACTATTCCTTGCACCGTCGGATCTTTGAACTTTGCCAAAGCATTGTGTCACTTAGGAGCCAGCAACAACTTGATGACATTATCGATCTACAAGAATTTGGGGGTAGGAGATCCTACACCAACTAATATGAGGCTTGTTATGGCGGATAGGTCAGTAAAATGACCGGTTAGTATTCTATGCGATGTCTTGGTAAAGGTTTCTTCATTTATCTTTCCAGTAGACTTTGTCATCTTGGATTGTGAATTAGATTCAGAGGTTCCCATAATCTTGGGATGCCCTTTCCTTGCTACGGGAAATGTGCTCATAGATTTGAGAGCTAATGAGCTTTCATTCCGAATAAATGACGAAGTGGTTCGCTTTGATGTTTGAAAATCAATGAAGCAACCCAAAGATCTGAGTGTATTTTCTGTGGCTGATGTTGTCTTTGATGATGAGAAAGAGGTAATTGTAGAAGAGGAAATTCTTGATGATCCTTTGGAGGTTTTGCTCATGAAAGGAGAGAATGATGATGCTGAAATTTTTGAAGAAGATATTTGTGCTCTATCGGGATTAGGGACATATCGCTATACTCCCAAGAAGCTGGATCTTGATCTCAAGAATCGACCCACACCACCAGCTAAGCCATCAATTGAAGAACCACCCACGTTAGAATTGAAGGAGCTGCCAAGCCATTTGAAGTACGCATTCTTAGGAAGCAGAAACACTCTTCCAGTCATAGTGGCAGCCGATTTGGGTGAACAACAAGTTGCAGCTCTTATTGCAATCTTACGCAAGTATATTAGATCTATTGGATGGACCATTGCAGATATTATTGGTATTCCACCTGGGATTTGCACACATAAAATTCAGCTTCAAGAAAAGTGCACACCCACCATTGAACATCAAAGGCGTTTAAACCCACCAATGCAAGAAGTGGTAAAGAAGGAGATTATCAAGTGGTTAGACGCAGGAGTTGTATATCCTATATCTGATAGTACATGGGTAAGTCCTATACAATGTGTTCCCAAGAAAGGAGGTATAACGGTGGTCGCGAATGCAAAGAATAAGCTTATTCCACTCATGCCCGTTACTGGATGGAGAGTATGCATGGACTACCGCAAGCTGAATTCTTGGACGCTCAAGGATCACTTCCCCATGCCATTTATGGACCAAATGCTTGATCGATTAGCGGGGAAAGGATGGTTTTGCTTCTTGGATGGTTATTCAGGTTATAATCAGATTTGTATTGCACCCGAAGACCAAGAGAAGACAACGTTTACATGCCTATATGGTACGTTTGCCTTCAAACGTATGCCATTCGGGTTATGTAACGCACTAGCCACCTTTCAACGTTGTATGATGTCTATTTTCCCTGATATGGTTGAGGACACTTTGGAGGTATTCATGGACGACTTTTCAGTTATTGGTGAGTCTTTTGAAGCGTGTTTGGCAAACTTGAGCATGGCATTGCCAAGATGTGTAGAGTTCAACCTTGTGCTGAACTGGGAGAAGTGCCACTTCATGGTAAAAGAAGGAATCTTTCTTGGGCACAAGATCTCCGAAAGAGGAATAGAGGTTGATCGCACAAAAATAGAGGTAATCGAGAAGCTACCGCCTCCAATCTCGGTGAAGGGAGTTCGTAGTTTTCTTGGCCATGCTGGGTTCTATCGTAGATTCATCAAAGACTTCTCCAAAATTTCTAGTCCATTGTGCAAATTATTGGAGAAAGATACGAAGTTTGACTTCCATGACGATTGCTTGAAGGCATTCGAGTGCCTTAAAGGAAAACTCATTGAAGCCCCTATCATGGTAGCACCAGATTGGTCTCTCCCGTTCGAAGTCATGTGTGATGCTAGTGGTGTAGCCGTTGGTGCTGTTCTTGGTCAGAGAAAGGAGAAATTATTTCATCCTATCTATTATGCATGTAAAGTCCTGAATGAAGCCCAAGGGAACTACACTGTTACTGAACAAGAGCTCTTAGCGGTTGTGTTTGCGTTTGAAAAGTTTCATGCCTACCTATTGGGTACTAAGGTGATCGTTCATACAGACCATGCAGCTCTTAGGTATCTAATAAAGAAAAAGGATGCAAAACCAAGGTTGATTAGATAGGTATTGCTGCTGCAAGAGTTTGATTTCGAAGTCAAAGATAGAAGAGGTTGCGAGAACCAAGTGGCTGATCACCTATCTAGACTCGAGAATGAGCATGTGGCGCAACCTGAAATTCAGATTGATGATGCATTCCCTGACGAGGAGATATTAGCGACAACAATGGGAAAATTACCATGGTATGCCGACTTTGCAAATTTTGTGGTGAGTAATGTGCTACCCGCCAATTTATCTTACCATCAAAGAAGAAAGTTTAGGCATGACGTTCAGCACTACTATTGGGATGAGCCTTATTTGTTTTGAAGATGCGCTGATGGTATCATTCGACGATGTATATCCCATGAAGAAGTTCCTACTATATTGGAAGCATGCCACACTTCGCAAGTTGGAGGACATCATGCAGGAAATCGAACGGAAAGAAAAAGTGGATATTATTGGCCTTCGATATTCAGAGATGCATATGACTATGTGAGGAGGTGTGACCAATGCCAACGGCAAGGTGCTATTTCAAAACACCATGAAATTGCCCATTTTTTCAAAATTCTTGAGGTAGAACTCTTTGATGTGTGGGGTATTGATTTCATGGGACCATTCGTGAATTCGTTTGGAATGAAGTACATCTTGGTTGTTGTGGATTATGTTTCGAAATGGGTTGAAGTTGTAGCATTGGCCGACAATGAAGGAAAGCGTGTTGTAGCGTTCTTAAAGAAGAATATCTTCTCTCGCTTTGGAGTACCTCGTACTATCATAAGTGATGGAGGATCTCACTTTTGCAACAAGTTATTCAAATCTGTATTAGCCAAGTATGGTGTCAAACAACACAAGGTAGCTACTCCTTATCATCCCCAAACTAGTGGACAAGTTGAGATTTCCAATCGTGATATCAAGCAAATCCTTGCCATGACGGTTAATGCAAATAGGAAGGATTGGTCTCGAAAGCTAGATGATGCACTATGGGCGTATAGGACTGCATTCAAGACACCCATTGGTATGTCACCTTATCAGCTAGTTTACGGGAAGGCTTGTCATCTACCCATCGAACTCAAGCACAAGGTATTGTGGGCATTAAATCAATTGAACTTGAATTGGGATGATGTGAAGAATCTGAGGTTGGAGCAGCTGAACGAACTAGATGAATTCCGTCTCCATGCATATGAAAGATCAGATTTATACAAGGAGCGGATGAAGAAGTATCATGATCAGCGGATTGTTCGACGAAACTTCCAAAAGGGTGACATGGTACTACTCTTTAACTCCAGATTCAAGCTCTTCCCAAGTAAGTTAAGATCGAAGTGGTCTGGTCCATTTAAGGTTATCCAAGCCTACTCGTCTGGAGTAGTTGAATTGGAAGGCAATAAGGGTGTTGTCTTCAAAGTGAATGGCCCACGTGTTAAGCCATATATCGATCCTCTTGACTCGATGAATGACATGGCCATCACTTATCTCGACGAAGTCTAAGTACTCGAGATAACTATGTCGAGCCACGACAATAAATAAGGCGCTAGATGGGAGGCAACCCATCGTTTTATCATTTTATCGTTTTATCGTGTATCGTTTTTCCTTTCATTCTAGTACTTATTTTGTTTTGCTAAACGAAAAAAATCCAAAAATAAGAGTCGTGCCACGACCAAAACTAAGGCGCTTGGTGGGAGGCAACCTATCGTACTAATCGTTTTCATTTGGTTTTGAGCAAAAATAGGTGCAAGAGGTATTCAACGAAGAGATCGATTTCAATTGACGATTTGGACGCATTGTATGGTAAAGTTGTCTCAGGTACAATGGCACCTAAAGCAGGGCAAGGCAAGGAGAAGACTACCACGTCCCAAAAAGGCAAGAAGAGAAGTCGAAAAGACCAAGGAGAATCATTCTCAGCACACCTACCACGCAGAATGTTCGGAATAAAATGGGTTCTTGAGGAAGAAGCCAAAGCATGGTACAACAGCAACAAAGAAAGAAAGTATGTGCACGTCGACTTGATCAACAAGGAGACCTTCGCAAAGAAGGAGCCGCGAATGTTGCCAAAAATAATGGCTTTGAAGCTGGATTTCATCTTCCGCGACATGGGAGAGTGTAATCTTGATCTGACAAGAGAGTTTTATGCCAACTGGTCGCCGAACACAACAGGCAATGAAGTTAAAATTCGGGGCCAAGTGTTACAGCTCACTGCGGATTAGATCAACTCTTTTCTTGGCTTACCTTCAGTCGACACAGCACCATTCAAAGAGCTATACAGCAGGCCTCCTTATAGAGCGATACGACACACGCTTTGTGGAAGTAGATCAATGGCAAGGTGGGGCAGACATAAAGAAACAGGCCGACACAACACCTTCCCCTATGCTCCACTGAATAGGGAAGCAAGAATCTGGATGCGCATTGTCAACTCATGTCTTATTCCTGGGACTCAATACACCAAGATATCGAGAGATAGAGTATGTTTGGTCTATGATTTGACGACGAATGTCCCTGTCAACTTTGGGGCAATCATTCGATCTACCATGAGGAAGGCCAGACTCCACAAAAGGTCCCATTTCACATTCGGCAATTTGTTGACAGCAATGTTGCGGAAGGAGGATATCAAAGAGGAACCAGCTGACCACAAACTCCCACATAACCCAAAGAAGGTTGACCTCACCAAGGTCAAAGATGATGAAACAACTCATGGTGTCAACCTTACTACTGCGGAGAGACATGCTCGTGATGAGAGTTTCTTCCATCATCTCTATGGCATGACACGATTCACTATGATGAGTGGTGGACGTGTTCCAAATGCTGAAGAGCTCTAACAGCTGGACCACGACTACCCAATGAACATGCATGCACGGGAGATGTGTGGAGTGGGCGTATATTTTTAGGAACCTTTAGATGATGACGTGCCGACTGATGATGATCGACGCCTGCCTAATTCTGACGAGGAGGAGAACTCTGACAACGACTCTTATGATGATTCATACGAAGGGGGTATGACCCCCGACATTGAGGAAGAGTCCGACTAACCAGGTTCTTCGTATTTATTTTCCACTGAGGGCAGTGTTCCGTTTAAGTGTGGGGTGGCGGTATTCCATGCTATACTTCTCTGTTTGCACCTATGTTTGTTTGTTTACTGTGTTTTTTTTAAAAGTTTTTTATTTCAATTCATTTTTTTTTGTTTTTTGTAAGTTTTTTTAGGAGTAAAATTTTTCTAGCTTCGCATGAAATTATTTTGATAGGCAGCATGAGATTATAACAAGAGTATGTGTTGCAATTGTGACTATTGAGACGTTTAGGCTCTAGTTGTGACTCATGATGTGATATTGTGTGATTCAATTCCTTCACTTGTTGGGTCAAGAGTCTATATTACTTCCAATCAAGTCGACCATGTGCCTTGTGTGTGTGAGATAATAGTATATTCTATGTGTGTGGTTGATGCTAGAACTTGCCTGGTATGTATGTAAAGCGAAAATAAGGAGTGTAAGTTTAGGATATGATTTAGGCATTTCTTTGGCAACCTATATTTGTTTACCTTCAGTTTTACCTACCCATGGACATCATCCTAGTCAAACCCTTTTGAGCCTTTAGCCTATTTCTTTGACAACCTCGTATGTAAGCCTAATCCATTTTTTTCAAGACCGTAATTTGATCCAAATTCCTAAGTGCTTTAAATTAAAAAAGTCATGTGACAACATAAGAGGAAATTGGGTGAGTATGATGCTTTAAATTGTAATGGTGCTTGAATGTGTTATGGAAAAAAAAGTGCTATCATAAGAGGTATGTTGTGAAAAGAAAAAGGAAAACAAAGCTGAAAAGTGAGTTGTTGTTAAAATTGAAAAACAAAATAGGAGAACAAGGGTGGTAGAATAAAAGAAAGAAGAAAGGTTGAAAGAAAAAAGTGTCAATGATACAAAGTGATGTATTAAAGCGCTTAGGAACCTAGTCACTATTCTTGGCCAAAATAGTCCTACCCATCCCTTAGCCTACATTACGACCATCAAAAGACCTACTTGATCCTAATCTTAACATTCTGACATTTAGTAGAGTAGTACACTAAGGGCAAGCCTATGGTCATCAGTTGCTACATATGAATTCTTTGTGAGAGTGAGAGCAAGGACATTTTGATACCCATGTTTGAAAAATATGATATACGTGTGAGTGATTATGGGTACTATATTGTGAGACACACATGGTTGATGAGTCTTAGATAGTTGTATATGATTCTATGCACCTTAACGTTTGCATGCGAGTTGATCACCATCACGAGTCTATGCTTGAGGTTAAATTGTTTCTACTTAGAATCGGAAAGCTACTCTTTGTTGATAATTGTTGTGCTTGTCTTGATAAATATTTTGTGTTGTTGCTGTAAAAACCTTAAGTCAACGTTTAGAAGGACATGATATTTTGTTCGAGGACGAATAAAGCTTCAAGTGTGGGGTGTTGATGATAGGCGAATTTACACACCTATGTCAATATATTTTGCCCATATTTTAGCCTAGTTTTGAGAACAAATTATCTATTTCATGCACTTTTAGTCCTTTTTCCTGTAAATGAGCTAACAAACATGATTAGGAAAGTTTCAGGTATAAATGACGCAAAATACAGCATTTTATGGCTTACTTGACGCAAAAGAAAGATCATGAACGAAGGAGAAGGAAGTTGGACGCCTAAAGGACCAAATCTGCTGCATGGAAAATCTGTCCCGGGCTAAAACAGAATTTCTGAAGACTTTGGGGACTTACAGACACAAAGCTGGATTTGGACAATGATACATTAACCTAGTACAATTGGGTTATGTATTTCATTAGTTTATTTGGATTATGACAATGTTACATTAACCTAGTACATTTGGGTTAAGTATTTCATTAGTCTAGTAGGATTTGGTTATTTATTTCATTAGCTTAGTAGAAGTTGGATATGGGTATTATAAATACCCTATTATGCTAGAGATTTTTAATCATCTTCTGACATTCTTCTATCTTTCTATTCTCCACTTAATTTAACAATCAATTTTCTTCCATCCCTCTCATCTTCCACTACAAACACTTCTAATCTACTCTTCTATTCTTAAATTCCACAACAAGATAATCGTTACTTGCCAAGGAATCACACCACACGCCTAGCACCTAATCCACACGCCATTACTCAACATTTTGATA
Source organism: Capsicum baccatum var. pendulum (assembly GCA_030864225.1). Lineage (NCBI taxonomy): Eukaryota > Viridiplantae > Streptophyta > Magnoliopsida > Solanales > Solanaceae > Capsicum > Capsicum baccatum. The sequence goes on from CM061550.1 coordinate 44,939,764, forward strand.
TAATAACAATGCCAATCGTGATCTCCTTCGCATTCATGGGTAACTAAACTTCTTTGTTGGGGTTATGGAAGCCGAATGAGTTACTATCTATTGCTGTGAGTTTATGAGTTCGAGAAACGTATATTGCTTATATCATTATTATCTTAATCTTAATCTACATTCTTTGCGGTTGCAAATGCAAGAATACGCCAGTCTAACATTTAACTTGTTCGAGAGAAAGGTTATTTGTCTGGAAAAGAGATAATGTCAAGGTAGTAGGACACCCTTTCCTATTAAAAAGCTAGTGCCGTAACTGGACTAACCTCTTGGAGAATTCGTACCGTTAGACACGCTTTAAGCTCGAGAGATTTAAAGTGAAATAGTCCTTGTTTAGGTCGAGAGACGCTTGGATTTACCATCGAATACAATTCTCTATAAGCAATTGCATGTCAAGACTCTACACACTTATAGCCAATAGAGACGTATACCTCAAAAGGTGGACATAACCCTAACGCTTCAATTCTCATTGTTTACAACCAACGTAACAATCTCTCTCTTTTTACTTTATTATTTTCAGCTTTTGTTTACTTTACTTGCAAAACAAGAATCCCCCCTTCTTACGAGACTTGCACCAAAAGTTTAGTAATTTTACTTACTTGTTGGCCAAGCTATTCCCTGTGGGATCGACACCCAACCCAGGTTGGGTTCTATATTTGCTAACGACCGCTTTACACTCCTACGAGAGCTGTAGATTGAGCGTTATCAAAAATTGGCGCCGTTGCCGGGGAATACGAGTGTCAATCAAGTTCGTGATAATTACTAGACCCTTTGGTCAAAGATTCTCGTACTTTTACGTTTAGTTTTTGTTTTTGTTTATTGCAGGTTTTTCTTTTAGTGCATGCCCCATACTAGAAGTTCTGGTCAACCGTTATTACCAATCAATCCTGAACCACAACAAATTAGAAGAATGGAAGCACAAGCTAAAATCGACAGGATGGCTGCTCAACACGAGCAGGCAAGATTAGCTGCTCTTGTCGCTGCTCAAGTCCAACAACAAAACATTGATAATCCTGGGCGAGCAACAAATCCTGACGATGAGGATTTAGGTGAAGACGAGTTGATAAACCCAAGGCATGTCGCTGAAACTACAACACCTGCCAACAGAAGAGGTCGACAAGCTCGGTATAGATATGATCGCCAACCATTGCAGCCAGCCTTCGACGATGATGATGATGATCTTGATGGTGTCGGAGCCACTGGACCTATAATTCCCCCACTATTAGCGCCTGGAGCCAATTTCAACATCACAAGCACCATGATTCTGTTATTGCAACTCAAGGGATTATTTGGTGGACTAGTAGGCGACGATCCGAATATGCATCTCATCAACTTTATTTCTACATGCAAGTCTTTTGACAATCCTGGTGTTGGTCAGAATGCTATTCGATTATGTCTATTTCCATTGTCTCTGTCTGGGGAGGCAACACTATGGTTGAATGGGCTGACTCCTGATTCAATTACAAATTAGAGGCAATTGAGAGACGCTTTCCTAGAAAGATTCTTTCCGCCATCCAAAAGAGAACAACTGCGAGATGAAATCAGCAACTTTCGTCAGCTTCCCACTGAAGCTCTTCATGAAACATGGGAGAGGTTCAGGACAAAGCTAGCGAGATGCCCAAACCATCACATGACTAATGTTCACCTCATGGAGATCTTGTATAGAGCCTTGAATTCAATAACTAAACCAGTGGTGGACAACGCAGCTGGAGGTTCTTTCATGGACCTCACCTTTGGTCAAACAAGCAATATGCTAGATCGCATGACAAAGCAAAGTAGAGCTTGGCATACCAGGGATTCTGAGGTAGCAAGCCCCACTTTATCTATTGGCATGTTTGCGGACTAAAGAAGAAGAGAAGAAGAACGTGATCAAGACATGGCGCACATGAAAACACAAATGGATCTTCTAACAAAGCATTTATTATCAGGGAAGACCAAAAAAGTAAAAGTTGTGGCGCTGAAAGGAAGAGACGAATCTGATTCTGAAGAGGAGGCCAACTACTTGAACAATCAGGGGGGTTTCCGTGGGAATGCCCAAGGAAACCAAGGTCAGAACTATTATGATAAATCTGTAAGCAAAGACCAAGGTAGTTGGAAGAAAAATAAAGAAAAAAGTGGTTTGTACGTTCCCCCTGGTAGACGTGATACCACCACATCTAATTCTATGGAAGATATGATGGCTAAGTTATTGAAAGGAGTGGAAGCAACGAGCGCAGGAGTTAAGGAGGTGATTGATGATTTGTCCTCCATGAAGCAACTAGTTGATTCTCATTCCACTTCTATCAAGAAAATAGAGAAGCAATTGAGCCAACTTTCAGCACCATTCAATCATAGAAAGGCTGGCACCTTACCGAGCAATACTGTGCAAAACCCAAGGAATGATGGGTCATGAATGGCCATCACTACCAGAAGTGGTAAGGTGCTGGAAACCTCAGCAAAAGGCAAGCAAGTGGTTGACGAAGTTGCGGACATGGACGTTACACCTAGTGATGTCACAAAAGGAGAAGACGCCGCAACCACTACTTCCAACGTCAAGAACGCTACACCTAGTGACGTGCATCCTGAAAAAATGGAAAAATGGAAGGAAGAGGAGAAGAAAGCCATAGAATGAACACTTCCATACCCACCACCACCTTTCCCCCAAAGACTGAAGAAGGTGGCCGATGACACTAAGTTCAGCAAATTTATGGCTATGTTGAAGCAGCTGACCATTAATGTTCCATTGGTAGAGGCACTTGAACAAATGCCTGGGTATGCGAAGTTTATGAAAGATCTTTTGACTAAAAAGAGGGCAGCAAGTTATGAGCTGAAGGATGATGTGCATCATTGTAGTGCAATTGCTACCCGATCGATAGTTCAGAAGAAGGCCGACCCCGGAGCTTTCACTATTCCTTGCACCGTAGGATCTTTGAACTTTGCCAAAGCATTGTGTGACTTATGAGCCAGAATCAACTTGATGACATTATCGATCTACAAGAAATTGGGGGTAGGAGATCCTACACCAACTAATATGAGGCTTATTATGGCGGATAGGTCGGTAAAACGACCGGTTAGTATTCTATACGATGTCTTGGTAAAGGTTTCTTCATTTATCTTTCCGGCAGACTTTGTCATCTTGGATTATGAAGCAGATTCAGAGGTTCCCATAATCTGGGGACGCCCTTTCCTTGCTACGGGAAGTGTGCTCATAGATTTGAGAGCTAATGATCTTTCATTCCGAATAAATGACGAAATCGTTCGCTTTGATGTTTGCAAATCAATGAATCAACCCAAAGATCTGAGTGTATTTTCTGTGGCTGATGTTGTCTTTGATGATGAGAAAGAGGTAATTGCAGAAGAGCAAATTCTTGATGATCCTTTGGAGGTTTTGCTCATGAAAGGAGAGAATGATGATGCTGAAATTTCTGAAGAAGATATTTGTGCTCTATCGGGATTAGGGACATATCGCTATACTCCCAAGAAGCTGGATCTTGATCTCAAGAATCGACCCACACCACCAGCTAAGCCATCAATTGAAGAACCACCCACGTTAGAATTGAAGGAGCTGCCAAGCCATTTGAAGTACGCATTCTTAGGAAGCGGAAACACTCTTCCAGTCATAGTGGCAGCCGATTTGGGTGAACAAAAAGTTGCAGCTCTTATTGCAATCTTACGCAAGTATATTAGATCTATTGGATGGACTATTCCAGATATTATTGGTATTCCACCTGGTATTTGCACACATAAAATTCAGCTTCAAGAAAAGTGCACACCCACCATTGAACATCAAAGGCGTTTAAACCCACCAATGCAAGAAGTGGTAAAGAAGGAGATTATATTACTTCCAATCAAGTTGACCATGTGCCTTGTGTGTGTGAGATAATAGTATATTCTATGTGTGTGGCTGATGCTAGAACTTGCCTGGTATGTATCGAAAGCGAAAATAAGGAGTGTAAGTTTAGGATATGATTTAGGCATTTCTTTGGCAACCTATATTTGTTTACCTTCAGTTTTACCTACCCATGGACATCATCCTAGTCAAACCCTTTTGAGCCTTTAGCCTATTTCTTTGACAACCTCGTATGTAAGCCTAATCCATTTTTTTCAAGACCGTAATTTGATCCAAATTCCTAAGTGCTTTAAATTAAAAAAGTCATGTGACAACATAAGAGGAAATTGGGTGAGTATGATGCTTTAAATTGTAATGGTGCTTGAATGTGTTATGGAAAAAAAAGTGCTATCATAAGAGGTATGTTGTGAAAAGAAAAAGGAAAACAAAGCTGAAAAGTGAGTTGTTGTTAAAATTGAAAAACAAAATAGGAGAACAAGGGTGGTAGAATAAAAGAAAGAAGAAAGGTTGAAAGAAAAAAGTGTCAATGATACAAAGTGATGTATTAAAGCGCTTAGGAACCTAGTCACTATTCTTGGCCAAAATAGTCCTACCCATCCCTTAGCCTACATTACGACCATCAAAAGACCTACTTGATCCTAATCTTAACATTCTGACATTTAGTAGAGTAGTACACTAAGGGCAAGCCTATGGTCATCAGTTGCTACATATGAATTCTTTGTGAGAGTGAGAGCAAGGACATTTTGATACCCATGTTTGAAAAATATGATATACGTGTGAGTGATTATGGGTACTATATTGTGAGACACACATGGTTGATGAGTCTTAGATAGTTGTATATGATTCTATGCACCTTAACGTTTGCATGCGAGTTGATCACCATCACGAGTCTATGCTTGAGGTTAAATTGTTTCTACTTAGAATCGGAAAGCTACTCTTTGTTGATAATTGTTGTGCTTGTCTTGATAAATATTTTGTGTTGTTGCTGTAAAAACCTTAAGTCAACGTTTAGAAGGACATGATATTTTGTTCGAGGACGAATAAAGCTTCAAGTGTGGGGTGTTGATGATAGGCGAATTTACACACCTATGTCAATATATTTTGCCCATATTTTAGCCTAGTTTTGAGAACAAATTATCTATTTCATGCACTTTTAGTCCTTTTTCCTGTAAATGAGCTAACAAACATGATTAGGAAAGTTTCAGGTATAAATGACGCAAAATACAGCATTTTATGGCTTACTTGACGCAAAAGAAAGATCATGAACGAAGGAGAAGGAAGTTGGACGCCTAAAGGACCAAATCTGCTGCATGGAAAATCTGTCCCGGGCTAAAACAGAATTTCTGAAGACTTTGGGGACTTACAGACACAAAGCTGGATTTGGACAATGATACATTAACCTAGTACAATTGGGTTATGTATTTCATTAGTTTATTTGGATTATGACTATGTTACATTAACCTAGTACATTTGGGTTAAGTATTTCATTAGTCTAGTAGGATTTGGTTATTTATTTCATTAGCTTAGTAGAAGTAGGATATGGGTATTATAAATACCCTATTGTGCTAGAGATTTTTAATCATCTTCTGACATTCTTCTATCTTTCTATTCTCCACTTAATTCAACAATCAATTTTCTTCCATCCCTCTCATCTTCCACTATAAACACTTCTAATCTACTCTTCTATTCTTAAATTCCACAACAAGAGAATCGTTACTTGCCAAGGAATCACACCACACGCCTAGCACCTAATCCACATGCCATTACTCAACATTGTGATACAATAACAATGCCAATCGTGATCTCCTTCGCATTCATGGGTAACTAAACTTCTTTGTTGGGGTTATGGAAGCCAAATGAGTTACTATCTACTGCTGTGAGTTTGTGAGTTTGAGACACGTATATTGCTTATATCATTATTCTCTTTATCTTAATCTACATTCTTTGCGGTTGCAAACGCAAGAATACGCCAGTCTAACATTTAACTTGTTCGAGAGAAAGGTTATTTGTCTGGAAAAGAGATAATGTCAAGGTAGTAGGACACCCTTTCCTATTAAAAAGCTAGTGCCGTAACTGGACTAACCTCTTGGACAATTCGTACCGTTAGACACGCTTTAAGATCGAGAGAGTTAAAGTGAAATAGTCCTTGTTTAGGTCGAGAGACGCTTGGATTTACCATCGAATACAATTCTCTATAAGCAATTGCATGTCAAGACTCTACATACTCATAGCCAATAGAGGCGTATACCTCAAAAGGTGGACATAACCCCAACGCTTCAATTCTCATTGTTTACAACCAACGTAACAATCTCTCTCTTTTTACTTTATTATTTTCAGCTTTTGTTTACTTTACTTGCAAAACAAGAATCCCCCCTTCTTACGAGACTTGCACCAAAAGTTTAGTAATTTTACTTACTTGTTGGCCAAGCTATTCCCTGTGGGATCGACACCCAACCCAGGTTGGGTTCTATATTTGCTAACGACCGCTTTACACTCCTACGAGAGCTGTAGATTGAGCGTTATCAGGAGCCTGGCTAGATGAAGAACCTGTAGCCCTAGCATGAATGGCTGCTTCCCATTTTTCATTATCATCCAAAGACTCCAATCTTGCCTTTTTAAACTCTTCCTTTTTTGCCTTCTTCATTGCTTTTCTTTTTACTTCACTATCTGGATCTTCTCTCTTATTCTTACCTTTCTTTTTCCCCTCTTTCTTCTTTTTCTTCGGGGTGTATGCAGTGAGATCAAATATAGGATTTTCTTACTCTAATTCTTCCATATACAGACCTGTTAGCATCATAATTTGGTGTTGCTACAGCACCCCAACCTTATCCTTAACCTTATCTAACACAACCCTAAATATAGTAAGATCGGCACCTGTTATTTGGTTTGCTCGGGCATCGAATTTGTTCTCCAAATATTTAACTCATGCAGGTAATATCACAAAAGGATCAATTGCACTCTTGATTCTTTTGTCCACAATAGCAGGAAACTATTTGGCGAAGGCATGTAGCTGGGCCACACACCACTTTGCTTTCTTATCCACCTTCCTGATATCAATAGGCTGAAATGCCAAACCTGTTGCTGCTGGAGGAACTGAGAGATAGGCTTTAGTCTCAAGTACTGAAGCTGCCTATAATGAAGAATCCTATACATCGTCCTGAGGTACTGCTCCTGCTTCTGTAATCGGTGATTCTGCTGCTACGTCTGCCCCCTGTCAAATCTAAGTCCCGGCTAAATCTCATCAAACCAGATGGTGTTGTGAGTCTTCCAGGAATGCACGTCTTCATCAACTCCCACAATCTTTGGCACTTCAACAGCTCAGTACAGCTCTATAATAAGAAATGGAAAAGTATAAGCAGTATCGACCCTCGACATCCTGATCTTCATCTTATCCGCAATTATTTCCCTAAAGTTCAAAAGAAGATGTTGCACCAAACTTGCTACCAAAAAAACTCGATCATAACCCGAAATATTGTCTCCCTCAGTAAGAATTAGCCAAACTCACACTATGTCCCACGAAAATTTTGCCTCCTGAGTTAATGAGGACTTAAAGATTCTCTTATTTGGGTTTGTCACCCAAACTGGTTCTCCGTCAGCGATGATGTTGGCTAACCAAGGACATTGTTTATCTTTATTCTTTATCCGAGCATAAAATAATGGTGTGGTGGCCTTAGGCATAAAGTTGAGGCCGTGTAAGAATGTGTTGATAGCTCTAGTCGAAACATCAACACTTACACCTCTCGCCCGAACTCTCACTAAAAGAGGTTGATCTGCTACTTTGTCACCTAGTTTGCACATATTCTCCAATTGGGCTTGGTAATTCGCGTAGAACTCCCAAACCAGTGTGGGCAAAAATAAAACCCCCCTTTCTATAGTCTCTCCTAAGCCGTATTCTTTTAATTTCCTCTTCACTTTAGGGTATCTGCTCAACCCTTTCGTGATGATCATATTTTCTTCTTTGATTGGCCTCTCCGCATACCTTCTATTAGTTCTATGCAACCCATCAATATAGATATCTTCATCTCTAGGTATTTGTCATCTAGCATTATTCCTCACTTTTGGATTCTTACATTTGATAAGAGTCCTCCAAGGTGGACACTCTTTATCATCTTGTTGCTCAATGGATAGGGACCCAGAAGTTGTTCCTTCAGATTCAGATTCTTAAGACTCTTCTTGATCCTCTTCATTAGCTTTAGCATGTTCAGACTCATACTGTTCAAACTCACCTTTTTCAGACCTCTTCTGCTCGAAAGATGTGGTCAACTCAGTATCATCACTGTCCTCCACCTCAATAGTGGAGGTGGTGGATTTTTCTTTGGACTCTACTTCTTCTTTAGCTTTCTAAGAGAGGGTTCCTCCTTCTCATAGTCTGATTCCTTATTGAGGAGTTTTGATGTACACCATCTTTGGCCTCTTTCTTTGGTTTTGTGGGAGTCTTTCTTTTTGGTACCATTTTAGATTACCTAGAGACACTATAAGAACATTAGTCAACCCTAAAGATCACAGACACAATTACATTAATCACTTAGGCACATCTATGTTTGAAGCCCTAGGTGTGACGCCAATTCCTGGTAAGCCGTCAAAACTGTGACAGCTTGTCACAATTGTCGTCAACCTTAGACAGAACCCAACAATTTTTACCATTTTATAACGACATTCATGATATGCCATCACGATTATGACAGCCTGTCATGGATGTTTTCACATTTATCAAAATCTACTTTTAACTTTAATTGAATTTTTGGTCCCCATTTTTATTCAAGATTCACTTAAATTCAAATTATGGACTATGTTTTCAAACTAGGTTTGCACAACAAACCCTAGGTGCAATTTTAGACTTTTTCCAAGTTTGAACTTGGTTCAACATATTGGGGACTTAAGTTATATTTCATTCACCATAAATCACAAGCAAAGAAGAGTTGAAGTAGAGTATACCTGATGGAGCTTTTAATATAGTGCCATACACAAGAAAAAGTGTGAAGGAGGAAGGTGTTCCTGATTCTTAAGTGCAAACGATACACAAATTAAACTTGTTTTGCTTAGAGTGTTTTCCCAAGAATGGAAACTATTTTAACTAAGAAAAAATATAATTAAAGAAAAAGAAGTTAAAAGTAGTGTAAATTTGAAAAGGCTCAATATTTGGGCCAGGTCGGATCTAATTAAAATTAGGCCTAGTTTTCAGATTTTAGGATTTGTGCTAATAACGATCTTTTATGTCTTGTCACGGTTGTGATAGCCATTCAAGATCATCATCAATAGTAGGCAGAGAATTTCTCAAGTCTGATATAGCTGACGGTATTCGTGATAGCTTGTCACAGTTGTGACGGCTTGTCACGAATGTCGTCATGACCTTCCAGCTGACCCTTTTCATTTTTTCACCTTCTCTATACTAAATCCTTGTCACAGTTGTGACGGCTTGTCACGAATGTCGTCATGACCTTCCAGCTGACCCTTTTCATTTTTTCACCTTCTCTATACTAAATCCTAATTTTAAAAATAAAAACACTTTCTCAAACATAAAAATTCTGGGTTGCCTCCTATTAGCACCTAATTTACTATTGCGGCATAACTAGATTCTCTTGACTACTCAGAATTCGCTAAGACAACCTGTTGATACCCCTTTTTCATCCTCAAACAAAACATCAATGATACAGAAGACATTCATATCATTTTGTTGTGACATGGTTTGATGCATTTTGAATTTTGCCTTTTTTTATTGAGTATAAACTTGAGCTCATTCAACTCCATGTCAACTATTACTCTTTTTGTTGCGAAGAGTGGCCTTCCTAAGATAATAGGTACCTCGAAGTCCATATCACAATCCAATACCACAAAATTAGCAGGAAAAATAAAGTCTGCTACTTTCACCAACACATTATGCAAAATTCCAACAAGCTGCTTTATTGACCTATCTGCCATCACTAGTCATATATTAGTAGGTGTTAGATCTTTCAAACCCAGCTTCTTACATAATGCCTTTTCAACATCCAGAGACCTAACCTTGCACGGAATAGTGAATGCACCTGGGTTGGCCATCTTTTGCACTAAGAATCGTGTGGAAACCGCGTTACAATGATGGAGATTGTCTACCTGCTCACTTGTGACCTTCCTCTTCTTTAAGATGAGGCCTTTCATGAACTTGGCATAGCCTGGCATTTGCTCAAATGCCTCAACGAAAGATACATTAATTGTCAATTGCTTAAGCATAGCCATAAACTTGACAAATTTTGCCTCATCAACCTTTTTCTTCAATTATTGAGGAAAGGGAGGTGGATCTCTAGGGATAGTCTTTAACACCACTTCCTCTTCCTTCTCATCTTCTTTCTCCGAAATATCAACAAAACCATCCAGCTTCTCAGACTCCACTGGACTACTTTCTTTGGGTTCATTAATATACCTTATTTTCCACAGATTTGCCCACAGAGGGGGCACATAACAACTTACCACTCCGAGTGGTAATCGCAATACACGGGAATATATTATAATTTCATCTATGAAGACTATTACAAACATGTTCAAGTATTACATGAACACATGGTTCATCAAGTCCATGGTTCATCAAGTCCATGAAATCTGCTGGGGCATTAGTAAGACCAAAGGACTTGACTAAGAATTTAATGTTACCATACTGAGTATTAAAATCTATTTGTGGAATGTCACATCCTCTGACTCTTAGCTGATAAGAGTCGTATTTAAGGTCTATCTTAGAGAAATAGTTTGCACCCTAAAGTTGGTTGAATAAGTCATTGATTCTGGTAAGAGGATACTTATTCTTTATTGTGACTTTATTGAGCTGATGGAAATCAATTCAAATTCTAAGAGAATAGTCTTTCTTGCACACAAATAAGACTTGATCGCCCCACGGGGACACATTGGGCCTGATGAATCCCTAATCTAAGAGATCCTTCAACTTTTCTTTTAGTTCTTTGAGTTCTGCTAGTGCCATTCTATATGGAAGAATAGATATAAGCTAAGTATCTGGTAGAAGATCAATGCTGAAGTCTATTTCCCTTTTCAGAGGAATTCCTAGAAGATCTTTGGGAAAGACATCTGAATATCCACTTACGACTTGGACTGAATCAAGACTAGGAGTTTCAGATCTAGGGTACTTAACATGAATAAGATGATAGACACACCCTTTAGATATTATTTTGTGGAATAAATTTAATTGGAATAAAGCCAATCCATGCCAAGAATGACATCAAAATTAGTTATCTCTAATTCTACTAAGTCTGCTAAAGTGAATATCTAAAATATCATAACCGGGCAGTTCGTGTATACCTATCGGGCTATGATGGTTTTACCCACTAGGGTAGAGACTGAAAAGGGCTCTGCTAGAATTTCGAGACTGACTCTGAAATCAACTGCTTTATAGGGAGTAACAAAAGACAAAGAAGCTCCTTGATCTAGCAAAGCGTAAACATACACATGAAAGATCTGTATTGTACCAGTAACCATATTAGGAGAATTGTCCTGATCTTGCCAGCACTGGAGAGCATAGAGTCTGTTTAGATGTTTCCCACTAGTAGTACTAGAGATGACACCTTGCTGGTTTGGGCGATCGAACTGAGCTACGGAACAATTCTGCTGACCTTGAGGACCTGGCTGAGACTAGTCTCTGACTCTGTGGTCTGGCTTTCCACATCCAAAATAAATACCACTGCTAGCTCTACAAATACCCAGATTATGCTTGCAACAAGACTGGTGAAGGAGATAGGTGAGGGCACTACTAATACTTTCCTAAGACTTAAATCCTGGAGCTCTATATTTGTTACCATCCCTGAACTTCGAAACTGGAGCACTGGCTAAAGAAGGAGCTGGAACTGATGACTTAGGACAAAACTGAGAATGGTTTCCTCTTTCTGATTTGCGCTGAGCAAAGTTGAAACTACCTGTCCTTGCTCTCTTATTCTGCTTCTCCCTTATCTTAATCTTTTGATCTTCTATCTGCTGAGAACGATTCATAAGTATGGCTAAATTAATGTCACTATTTAACATCACAGACCTACACTCATTGACTACATTATCATTCACCCCAGAAACAAACTTGCACATCTTGACACTACTATTTGGAACCACATGAGGGGCATATCTAGCTAATTGAGTAAACTTAAGAGAATACTCTTTCACTGTCATGTTGTCCTGCCAGAGGTTGATGAATTCTAACACCTTAGCATCTCTTAGATCTTGGGGAAAGAATCTATCTAAGAATGCAATGACAAACTCCTCCCACTCAATAAGCCCTGCATCATCTGGCCTTTCTGACTTTCACTTCTTGTACCAAGTACGAGCAATATCCTGCATTTGATACGTAGCTAGCTTAGCACTCTTACTAGGAATAACCCCCATAATGTTAGTAACCTTCTGAACCTAATTGATAAATTCCTGAGGGTCTTCATCTGATTTAAGCCTGAGAAAGGATGGAGGATTCATTTGGGTAAAGTCCTAAATCCTGGCTGCAGTTGAATTGGCCACTAAGTTGGCCGGAAAGACAGCTAGTTGATACGCCCAAATTATAACTCTCTTATTATAATGTAAGCAGTCGTTGTCAAATATATAACCCAATTAGGTTGGGGTCGAATCCCACAGGAAATATGGTGCTAATTAAGTTGTATGCAGATTAGTTGACTTTTAATCTTTCATTTCCATAAAATAAATAGGGGGATTTGATTAAGTTCACAAATTAATGGTTTAGTTTAACAAGATGTAATAAGTGTAGTAGTATTCAAATTCAGAGAAAGAGCAAGCTAGGGTTATGTCCACCTTGTAGTTTTCAATACTTTCTAACTCTGGGCTTTACTAATTCATACATGCATCATTCTTACAGAGAAATGTATTGTATTTAATAACATAATCCTAGTGTTTCTCAATGATCAAGGAATAATTCACTTTAGTTCTCTCGAATCAAAAGCGTTTACCAAAAACAATACAAAATCTTCAAGTAGTTAATCCTTCTAAGGCATTAACATATGAAATACGTGTTGGTAATCCTATTTTCTTGTCACTACTCTCCTTTCTGAACAAATCCTTTCTTTTGAACAATTTGTATTTTAAGGTATATCCTCTATGTTTGCAACGACGAGAATTCAAGATAAACGAAGAGAGTATGATGTAAACAAATCAATGCATAATGAATTCAAAACCCAAAGTAATCGATCGTGTGCGAATAGTGAAAGTAAGAGAGAAGAAACATTTTTCTCTCTGGCCACCCTAAGCCGTTATTCTCCTCTCTCTGAGTATTACAGAATAATTTAATAATCAATGAAAATTCAGCATTAAGACTTTTAATAATCCTTTCTCTCATAATTTCCTTCTAGATTCTTGAACTAATTATAAATGGCAAACTGATAATGCTCAAACCACAGCTCTCGTAAGAGTGTATGCGGTCGTTGTCAAATATAGAACCCAACTGGGTTGGGTATCGAATCCCACAGAGAATACTTGGTCACTAAGTAAGCAAAGATTATTAGACTTTTGGTGAAAGTTTCGTAAAAAGGGGGGATTGTAGCGTGAGTAACAAAATAATAACGTAAGAACAGAAAATGAAAGAGTAAAACGGATTGTTTGGTTGGTTGTGATCAATGAGAATTGAGAGCTGGGGTTATGTCCACCTTCTGAGTTGTACGTATCTATGACAGCCTATCACTAGATTGACGACGTTTCATGGATGTCATCAGCCACACTTGTCTTTATTTTTCTTTACTTTTAAGCCTTTTTGCTTCCTTTATTAGTGGTTCCTCTTTCTTTCTGCCCTTGCTGCAAAATCAAAGTAAACTAATCAAAAACAACTAAAGTTGCTCAAGACTTTGTAATTATTTAGAGTTAAAAGCTTCAAATGTATTAGCATGGGCTCACACATCAACACCCTCCACTTATACAATTGCTTGTCCTCAAGCAACCAGAACATAACTAAGAGTACACAAAGTACAATTTGGCAACTAACTACTCATATTATTTTAGAATACATACACCATCTCCATGGTCAATCAAATTAAGAGCAACTGTGATTATTATTGATAACAACCATGAAACTCACAAAGATCAAGATATGGCAAAAAATTCAGCGATAAAAACCAAGCACATATCCAAATCATACTATCCGAACAAGGCAGTGATTAGCAACATACCTAGTGTTCCCTCACAATAAAGAAATCACTTTTTCACTCATATCAGAATATACATACATAAACAAAGGGATAAACACAAAACTCACTCTCAGAATAAAGTTCCAAACATTGTGTGTCAACTGCCATAGGCTTGTCCTTATAGTAAAAACCCAAGTCTTCAGACAGGTCAGTTAGGATCACTACAGGGAATTTCTTCAGCTTGTAACGTAAGACATGGGCTGGTATGATATTCATGGATATTTTAGAGTGACTATGCCTCCTTGACACTACATTAAACTCTCAGGGTTTCAAATCTTAACCTTATTTTCTTCCCTCTTTTATTTATCATGCATGCTCAAGATGGGTGCGGTATTTTCAATTATCATATTATCTTTTTATCATCTTTTACACAGTTTTCTCTTTTCTTATTTATTTTTCACCACGCCTAACTTTTTATTCATTTTTCTTATTCTACCTCTCTTCATACTCATTTTGCATCACACACCCTTATAATAGCCACCATCAACTTAGGTTGTTTGCCAAAGACAAGGTGTACAGTGTCTAAGGAAGACCAGGGTCAAGACAAGTTCATTATGATATAAATGGGAAGGTGAGAGATGTTAAAGAAAGAATTAGGCTATTTGGCTCAAAAAGGGATCAAGGGATATTATTTACATTGGGAAGGTCATTTAGACTAAAATAGGCTTTAATACAAAAACGGCCTATGATCCTTTCCTAATGCCTATCCTATGACCATGGTAATACTAACAGGGAAAGTACTAGATTCAACACACAACGGGAACTGAGTAATACCTTACACACACACATAGAAAACAAGTATCTTGCATATCACTACTTATCTGGTTCATGCACTTATTTAAAAAAGTTTATTCAGTTGACGGAATAATGCCACAAAAAGATATATCATGTTCACAATGGATGTAATTTGTACAGTACGCACTATATCAGACCATTGAAGAGGTATTCAACAATCATAAAACAAGTTAACTTCCTCAAGTACTTATACTACTACTAGTTATCTACAGAATATGTTACAACAACAACTTACCATACACCCTCAACTTAAAATCAAAAATAAACTGCACTAAGGGTTAGGGAATACCTGAAGGCAATCAAGCACGTGGGTCCTGGGTCTCCGACCCTTCTACTGCATCATCTGTTGTCTTTTCTCCATCAAGATCATCGGGCCTTATGGTGGATGGAGCCCTGCTAGATGAAGTACCTAAATCCTGAGCTCTAATAGCTGCCTCCCATTTCTCAGTATCAACCAGGGACTCCAATCTTGCTTTCTTCAAATCCTCCTTCTTGTCCTTCTTTTTAGCCTTTTTTTCACTCTCCTTTCTAACTCACTGTCCAAATCTTCTCTCTTATCTTTTCCTTTCTTCTCACTTTTCTTCTTTTTTTTCTATGGTGAGTCTCCAGTGAGGTCAAGCATTTGAATTTCTTCCTCAGATTCATGCATGGCCAAACCTGTTTTTATCATAAACTAGTGCTGCTACAATACCCTAACATCTATATTTACCTTGTCCAATGCCACTCTGAATTTAGAAAGATCAGCCCCAGATATTTCTTTCGCCCGCGCATCAAATCGCTTTTCCAAATCTGCAACCCGCTCAAGCAAAGTCACAAAAGGCTCAAGGGCAGCCATGATTCTCTTGTCCAGAGTAGCAGTAAACTGTTTGTAAAAAGCATGTAGTTGTACCTCAATCACTTGGTTTGTTTAGCCACTTTTCTGATATCAATCAACTGAAAGGAAAATCCTACTAATGCTGTAGGAACTGAGGGGCTGGCTTCAGTCTCAGGCACTAAACCATGTTGTGCTGAAGAAGTTGGTTGCCCAGTCTTTGAATCTTGTACTCCTATATGAGGTGTTGCTCCTGCATATATAACTGGGGGATCTGCTGCTACCTCTCCACCTCTATCAAGTCTTAGACCTGGCAGATTCTCATCAAACCATATGGGGTTGTGAGTCTTTCAGGAAGGAACATTATCATCTACTCCTGCAATCTTTATCCTATTCGCAGCTCGTCACAAATCTATGATAAGACAAGGAAAAAGATAACCATTATCGTTCCTTGATATCCTGATCTTCATCTCATCAACAATGATTTCCCCAAAATTCAAGGGAAGTTGTTGCACCATTCTTTCTACTAAAATAGACCGGTGATCACCCAGAATATTGTCTCCATTAGTGGGCATCAGCTAAACATGCACTATACCCTACCAAAATTTTGCCTGCTGAGTCAAAGAGGACTTATAGATTCTCTCATTTAGGTTTGTCACCCATGATGGTTCTCCATCCGCTGTGATCTTGGCTAACCATGGATGTTGTTTCTCCCGGTTCTTAATCTGACCATAGATTGATGGTGCAGTTGCCTGAGGAGTAAAGTTGGGGCCACGCAAAAATCTGTTGATGCTTCTGATTGAAACATCAACCCCTACATACCCCACCTGTACTGTATCCAACAAGGGCTAGTCTTCTACTTTTTCACCAAGCCTGCACATATTTTCTAACTGAGCTTGGTAGTTCGTGTAGAAATCCTAAACTAATGTAGGACAAAATGATCCTCCTCCTTCTGTGGTCCATTCCAAGCCATATTCTTTGAACTTCTTTTCCACTTTAAGGTACCTTCTTACCCCTTTTATGATAATCATTTTTTCTTCCTGGATTGGCCTTTAGCTCTTCTTCGATTAATTTTGCACAGCCAAACAGTGTAGATGTTTTTTACTTTAGGAATCTGCCACCTAGCATTGTCTCGAACTTTTGGGTTCTTACATTTGATAATCGTTCCTCGAGGTGAAGACTCTTCATCATTTTTCTTAGTTGATGGGGATCCCGATCTTGTTTCCTAAGACTCAGACTCCTCAGACCCCTCCTGTTCTTCTTCTTCTAAGTCAGCATGTTTAGACTCATGCTGTTCAGAACCCTTTTGCTCAGAAGTTGTTATTGTTTCAGTGTCATCATTATCCTTTACTTCAATAGGTGGAGGTGGTGAAGATTTCTTCAAACTTGGCTTCTTTTTTTTTCTTCCTGAGCAAAGGTTCCTCCTCATCTTAATCAGATTCCTCGTTGATGTGCTATGACGTACACTTTCTTTAACTACTTTCTTTGGGGTTATGGGACTCTTTATTTTTGGTGCCATTATAATGTTCCTGGAGACAACATAAGAACATTAGTCAACCATCAAGAGCACAAACATAAATACATTAATCATTTAAGATCACTTATATTTCAGGCTCTAAGTATGACGATAATTCTTGATAAGCCATCATGACTGTGATAGCTTATCACAGTTGTCATCAACCTCAGACAGAACCCCAAAAAACTTTACAACTTTTGACGACATGTATGATAGGCTGTCACAATGGTGATAGCCTGTCACAAATGTCGTCAGCTCTACACAGAACCAACTTTCATTTTGTCAGCCTTTAACAACATTCCTAATAAGCCATCACGATTATGATAGCCTATCATGGATATCTTCAAAACTTATCAGAACCTATTTTTGAATTTAGATAAATTTTTGGTCCCCATTATTGCTCAAGATTTGCTTGAATTCAGATCTGTGAGCTATCATTTTAGACCTTGGGCCTGTGCAGCAAACCCTAGGTGTACTTTTAGCTCCTTTTCTAAGTTGGACTTGGTTTAAGCATCTTAGTGACTTTAGTTATCATTCATCCATCATTCACCATAAGAATATAAGAGTTAAAGTATAATATACCTGATGGAGCTCTTAAACTGATTTCATGCATAAGAGGAAGTGCACACCACACACAAGGGAACATGTTTTCTTTGTTTGTTTTGCAAAGGGTAGGAAATACTTTAACTAAGGAAAGAAATAAACTAAAGAAAAAGAGTTAAAATTGGTGGAAATTTGAAAAGTTTTCGCTATTGGGCCGGGTCAGATCTGATTTAATTTAGGCCCAGATTTCTGCATATAGGGCTTTGGGCTGATGATGATTTGTGATAGCTTGTCACAAGTATGATAGCCTATCATGAACATCATTACCCTTAAGCAGAGAATGTCTCAAGCTTGGTCTAGCTGACGACCATCATGATAGCTTGTAACAGTTGTGACAGCTTGTCACGAATGTCGTCATGACCTTTCAGCTGACCTTTTCATTTTTCTACCTTCTCTATACTAAATCCTAAATGTAAAAATAAAAACACTTATTTAAACATAAACTTTGGGTTGCCTCCCAATAGCGCCTGATTTACTATTGTGGCACGACTTAGTTATCTTGACTACTCAGACATCACCAAGATAACCTATTGGTACTCCTTTACTATCGTCATAGAAGATGTCAACAATTGAGAAAACATTCGTTTCATGTTGCTGAGCCATAGATGAGTGGATTTTGAAGCATGTTTCTTTTCCATTGAACCTGAACTTCAGCTCATTCAACTCTATGTCAATCATCACTCTCCCATTTACAAGCAATAGCCTGCCTAAGATGATAGGCACCTCAAAATCCACCTCACAATCAAGGACCATAAAATCATTCGGTAGAATAAAATTGGCTACCTTTACCAAAACATAGTGCAGTATACCCATAGGCCATTTCCCAGATCTCTCTATCATAACCAATAGCATATTCATTAGGGTAGGATCCCTCATACCCAATTTCTTGTACACAGTCAGTGGCATCAAATTTATACTAGCTCCCAGATCGCATAGTTCTTTTGTGAACTTCAGGGGGACAATGGTACACGGGATGGTGAACGCTTCCAAATCTACCTTTTTCTGCACTAAAGACCTTGTAGAAATAGCACCACAATAGAGAAAATTGTCCTTCAGCTCATAATAACCTTTCTCTTCTTGGTTACAAGGTTTTTCATGAACTTTGCGTAGCCTGGCACTCGCTCAAGTGCCTCAACCAAAGGTACTTTAATTGTCAAGTACCTAAGCATTACCATGAAGTTGCTGAATTTTGCATCATCAAGTTTTTTCTTCAATCATTGAGGAAATGGAAGTGGTGGTCTAGGGATAGTTTTCAACACCACTTCCTCTTCCTTCTCCTTTTATTTCTCCAAGACATCTACAGAACTATCCAACTTCTCAGACTCTACTGGATAGCTTTTTTTGGATTCATCAATAATTACCTTATCATCTATAGATTTGCCCACAGAAGGGCTAAGTAACATCTTACCACTCTAAGAGGTAATTGCCATACATGAGCCATTATTCCACCGATTCTAAACCATATCACTAGGTGAAGTACCACTTTTTCTCTGGTTTAGTGTAGCAGAAAGTTAGCTCATCTGCTGCTCTAACTATTTGATTGAAGTGGAGTGTGAACTAACCAACTGAATCATGGTAGAGAATTCACTCTTTATAGTAGTTACCCCCAATTTGGTAGCCTCAACTCCCTTCAACAACATATCATGTCCTCCATGTACATCTTGCCATAAATAGTTGTTGTAACATCCGACTTCTAGGAGGAACATATAAATCACTTCTGTCATTATTCCTTCTCCAGTGTCCCTTCTCTCTATCTTTATAATCAGGCTTGTAATAAAAGTTTTGACCTTGATTCCCTTAGCTATTTCCTCAAAAATCCCCTGATTACTCATATAGTTTACCTCCTCATCAGCATTTGCAGTAATAGTACCCTAAGATTCCACAGCCTTAACCTTTTCGGTCTAGCCTAACAGCAAATACTTGTTCAGCAAGTTCATCTGTTTTTTTAAATGGGCCATGTCCTAGTCTCTCTCCTCATCCCTTATATGTTGCTCTGCAGTCATACCACTAGCAACAGTTGGGCTAGCCACCACAAAATCCCTGGTGTGCTAAGCCTGACTCTGCTTGGTTATTCTATTCATTATATCTGAAGCATCCAGAAAAAAGAGGTAAATGAACAAACCGCCCACAGCATTGACTACAATTGTCTTTTTCATAGAGTTAAAAGCTCTGTACAAAGTCTCCATCAAGTGCAAGTCTGTCATATTGTGATTCAGACATTATGCCAGCTTCTTCTTAAATCTCTCCCATGTTTTGTGCAATGCTTCAGTAGGGAGTTGCCTAAAGTTACTGATTTTATCTCTCAACTTTACCCTCTTGGAGTGTGGAAAGAACCGTTATAGGAACGTATCTTTCAACTGTATCCAGTTGGTTATAGAATTGGGCTCTAACTCATTTAACCACATTGTTGCCTCTCTAAACAGAGACAATGGAAACAATCACAATCGGATTGCATTCTGGCTCACACCCGAATTATCAAAAAATTTAGAAGCAGTGATAAAGTTCACTAAGTTCATGTTCGTATAATCACCAGGCAAGCCTCTAAAAAACCCCTTCAGATTCAGGAGTTGGATCATGGTACTTGTTATTCTGAATTTTGCACCCGGTGCCAATGGAGGAGGAATGATAGCACCGGTTGCACCTTCTTCATCCATTCCTTCATCATCATCATCAGCCTCATATTGAACAAGCTGTTGACCATAACTTACTCTGACTAGATGGTTTCTATTGACATTTTACTATACTAGTGCAGCAACTTGCTCAGCTCACTTTAGGTTTTGAGGATTCAGCAATTCCTTATCACCCAAGTCTTCATCATCAGGTTTTGGATGACGTACTGGTTGCCCCAGATTCTATATGTTTAACTGAGCCCTGACCAAAGAGGTTATTCTTTCTGTCTCTTGTTGTTTAGCCATTCTCCCGATCAGCTATGTTTTTCAATTAATTAGCAATAATGGTTCTCCGAAACTTCTTGTTTTTGGCATAAACAACAAGGAATCTGCAATAAACAAAACCAAACACTAAACATAAATCTAGGAAACTTAACTAACAGCAAATTAGCGCACACAAAAATTTAGTTTACAGCCATATTCCCCAGCAATGGAGCCATTTTTTTATAACGCTTAAATTACACTCTTGAATAGGTGTAAGAGATCATTGTCAATATAAAACCCAACTAGGGTGGGGTCGAATACCACAGGGAATAAGGTGTGAACTTAAGTTGTTTGTAGTTTAATTCACTGATAGTGTAATGTTTCCTAAAATGGGCGTTTAAGTTTCACAAATAATTGATTATCACTTTAAATTTGTTGTTTGTAACCAAATTTTTATGAAATAACTAGAATTATGTTCACTAGGTCTTACGGTACATGAAAGATGCTAAAATTAACTCAAGATTCTCACGGTGATATTCTCAAATGTCTGTCAACCTATTCAAACGTCTAAATTCCTAATCCTTTCAGACTTAAGGAATTGCTATTCATGTCCAAATTTTACCTCAGGTTAATCAACCTTGTTACGATGCTGATTGTTAAATGAAGTATTTCTGAGTCCCTGTTGATAATTCACTTCCTACTATTTATGATTCTTTTCTCAAGCAAATAAAAGTAGGTACGCCTACTGTTTGAAACCAAAAGACGTTAATTGTTATCTTTGAATTACCAAGTAATCCTAAGACCTCTTGAATCTTGAGTATTTAACACCTTGTCATGACCAAACCCTAGATCCCATATTCAGGTTAAAAGTGTTTAGCCACTTATGCTGCAAGAAACAAGTATACAAATTGAATTTATAATTAAAAGGATCAACTTACAATGATGAAGGAAATCAAAGAGTATACCTTGAATTAAATCAAAAGGTAAAACTCCCAAAATATTAGTTTAGAGAGAGAGAAAAAGAAATGTGTCATATGTTTCTTAGAATAATGATAAGTCAATAAGTCAATGACTCAATGTTTAATGATTCTTGAAAACCCTAAAACAAGGTATTTAAATAGCTAACCCTAAATAAGGAAACAAAATAAAAAGTTTAACTTTTTATCGGAAATAATGATGTCGTTCGTGATGGCCTATCACAATCCTAACGGCCTATCACGGATGTCGTCAGCTTCTCTATAAATTTAGCTCTTGCTGCCTAAGGTTGACAATGATGGTGATGCCTTATCACCAGCATGACATCGTGTTATGCATGTCATCACAAAATTTTCATTCACTTCCATATTTTGTTTAAGGTTGACGGCATCCTTGACAGCGTATCACCAGGCTGACGATGTGTCATGGATGTCGTCAGCCACACTTGTCTTTATTTTGCTTTACTTTTAAGCCTTTTTTCTTCCCTTATTAGTGGTTCCCCTTTCTTTCTGCCTTTGCTGCAAAATCAACGTAAACTAATCAAAAACAACTAAAGTTGCTCAAGAATTTGCAATTATTTAGAGTTAAAAGCTTCAAATGTGCTAGCATGGTCTCACACATTAGTTGGTTAGAAGATTCTCCCATAAGAAAGAATAAAAGTAAAGCTTTTACAAACTAAGTGTTATGGGTTACAAAGCTTATTCTTATGTTTGATTATTCATGTTTATGATCTTGCAGTCTTTTGTTTACCTCAAGTTTAAGGTGAGTCATTTACACTTAGCATGTATAATTTGAAAGTTTACAAGTATATTCAAATATTATTTTACTTATGCATTCACCCCTATATACTTAGGACGTTCCAGAAGTACAGACCCGCATATATGTATATGTGCTACATTGTATTATAATGTAGGTTCTAGTGCTCATTTGTTGCAGCATGATTTCCTACAAGCATCATCACCTATATACTAAATTTTGGTGAGTCCTTATAGCCCGAGGACCCGGTTTATGATACTTCTATTTATTAATGAAAGTATTTTAGATATTTGATTTCAATTTATTTACAGGTCAGCTAGGGTTTATCCCAGTGTCTCTTTAGTCAGTATTAGACGCTTTTCATATTGTTTTTATGTTTTGAGTACAACGTTTTTTCTTAAGGTTTCCAAGTTAAGAACCTTCTATAAAGATATGAAATCACTTACCTTCAAGTTTTTAAATAATGGTAGTTCACTTTTCATGTAAGTTGCAAGCTTAGTAGTTATCATGGGTTAGCTGTAACACCCCAAAAATGGGTCCTGAGATGTCACACGGTGCTTAGGACCACAAGTGACCCCAAGTTAACCCTTCTATTGGCACACTCATAAGCAACTGAATAAGATACATAAATCTGAACGAAATAAATGGAAAATGACTCCTTTCTGAATTTGATCAATACAGAACTAAATTAAAAGGATTACAACTCTACTTTTACTAAGAAATACTGAAATCAAATACATTAACTCTACTGACTGTCTATAAAGCCTCTACTAGTATTGACTTTAGGTAGTCGGGACATGACCCCCAGCCATCCCAAATCAATACGACTGAACAAATAAGAAAATACTGCTCAAACTATATGACTGACTAAAGCCTTTCAATCAAGAGGACTCATCACCTACTAGATGGAAGCTAAAAACTGTCTGAATATGGTATGTGCACTACAACTGAACTGATACCTACATTATAAGACAATGTAGCACATAGATGTATATGTGGATCTGTACTTTGAGGATGTACTGAGTATATGGGAGTGAAATGCTTAAGTAAAACATCATCTCATCATCATAATTTTTAACACAATGAATGATAAATGTAAATGACTCACATAAGATGGAATATCTGAAATATTGAAATAATGAGAAGTAATTCATACTTTATAAATCTAGTGAGTCATAACATTTAGTTATAAAAGTTATGCTTGTATTCTCTATTTAAATTGTATTGTATAAGTGTAGAAAGGGATCACTCTTAATTTTGAAATCTGAAAGCTAAAATCTATAACTTATATATTTCTATAAAGCATAATCTGAGTAAACTTTGTGAGCCTTTACACTTAATTTTCTAAAAGCTTTCTATTATTCTTTTCTGAGAAACTATTCTTAAAATTTGTACCATTAAACTATAAGAAAAACACTTTATCTTAAGGTAATTCTTTCAAAGCTTTTCTGTACTAGTAGGGGGGTTCTCTTAACTGACATAAATTATGCGAGCAATATGGAGTCCAACGTCTTATCCTCCTAAGGAAGAAACCTCACGTTGGGGAGAGGTGTCATACTCTCGCCAGGAAGTATAACCTCAAGTTAAGTGATCACTATCTCAGCCCACTATGGTCCCTTTAATCTCAAATCTATGGTGGCACATAGTTATGGGGTATGAGACCTTGGAATCATACCCAACTCAATGCTAAATACTACTCCCTTTAATTTGCTACGCTCATCTTGTTGGAAATACAATTAAACTTGCATAAGGGTTCATTATGAAACCAGATATGCACTTATCTGAATAAATCTATAAATAAGGCTATTTTGCTTTTTTTTAATCTATAATAAATATGTAAAGTGGATTTCAAAACTTTTTTGGTGATCAAAAGATCAAAGCTTTACTATAAATCTATAAATAAATAGATAATAGGATTCCCATCTTTCTTGAAATAATAATATTCAATCTTGGGGTAGTAACCCATGCTTCAATATCATGTCAAAATATCATATTAATCATGCTTGATATTGGAAACAATGATAGTTCATCTCAAAATCTGTAAATCACTGCAATAAGTATGAAAATAAGAAAATAGACATGTAATTCTACTTCTAAAACACTTGAAATCTCAAAATCTTGCAAAGATCAATAATGGGTATAAACCCTAATTCAAATCTCATGAATAATCATTCAAAATCATATAAATTTTAAATAAAATCTTGTTTTTGGGCACAAGGATGGAAGAAGATCCTTGTTCATAAACCCCATATACCATGGTAGATAATTAGATAGATAAACTTAAATTATTGATTCCTATTTGGGTTCTTTTTTATGAGTTCTTGATTATCTTGTCTTGGGAATCCTCAATTTAGAGCTTCCTTGGAGAAGCTAGGGAGGATTTTGATTTCTTGGAGAAGAATATCTTGAGTTCTAGGGTTTTGTTTTGAGAGAAAATTGATGAAATAAGCATAAAGTGCTTTGGAATATGTTTAATGTTGTGTTTTCCATGAATTGGGGCCTTAGGGATTAACAAAAATACCCCTATTAAACTTCTTAACATAACTAGAAAAGAAAGACAAAATCTCGATTTAATAGTCCACTGCGACACGCCATTATTGCAGTGGCTCACTAGAAAAGGAAGAGTGGGAAATGGGCGAATTCTGCAATGTGGAGACATCGTTGTGCCCCTTTGGAATGCCATTTTGGCCACTGGCATGACGCGCTAGTATCACATTGGGGTACTGGATTTCGACAATTGGGAATTAGGACCTCTCCGCGATGTGACAATATTGTGGAGGTCCACTGGATTTGAGAATTATGAAATTGTCCTTCACCGCGACGTGGTGGTTGCTCAAGTGGGACACTGTCAACTTAAAAATGCTCTAACTCCTCAACCGAGTATCGAGTTTGGAAAAATTTGGTATTGATGGAAAGCTTATTCTATTTTCCACATAATGGGAGGTCTAAATGTGTAAAATTCCATAAGAAATAAATATTCTTCATTCTAGAAGCTATTCCTTAATGTTCTAGGAATAAATTCAAGCTAGGAAAACTGTGGGGTATTACAATATCTCCCCCTTGGTTATATTTTTCATCAAATATGGCTAGATAAGCTAAAAATACATTGTAATCTGAGGCTATAAGCTATCATGAACAACTGAAATAAACTAAATAATTGAATCTCAACATAATGAGCTACTAAACTGATTTGCTAATGCATCAATTCTCACGAAATTAGATACATAGCTGAATCTGAGACTTGAAAAGAAATAAATGAATGAATAAATACTATTACATTTGACTGAATCTGAGTTTGTGGAGAAGAGATGAGGGTACTTGGTATGCATGTCTGCTTTTGCTTCCCAAGTAGCACCCTCAACAGACTGACTGGAATAAGATTTCTGAACTAAGGCAACTGAGATTACATATTGAACATTCGCATCAGGGAATATACTTACATGACTAAGTCTGGAATGTTAGAAATCTATATCATGAAACTGATTTCTGAGCTGACTTGCCTTTACTTTTTATAAGAAGCTGATTCATGCTGAGAGCATAGAATTCACTTGAAGCATTCATGATGCAATTATTCATGTAGAACTGTAAAGTGATAATTATGCAGACACAAATCATGAGACGAAGAGGCTAAGATCATACAATGGGTATTACATTGTCGGAGTAGGGATGCTTGGAAAACTAACATCATTCACTAAATACTTATGAACTGAATCATGACTAAATAGCTGAATTTGAACCTGATGATTGATGCATATACGGAGCTTAATTCGCAATTTTCCTAGAAACAAAAAAACTACATCTTGAAATGTCCATACTCATGAAATTTTAGGTATTAAGACTAGACTAAATCAAAAGATGGATAACTATAGAAACTTGTCTGTCCGCCAGTTAAACTGGATTGCTGGCTATACGGACTGAATCATACTGAATTCTCATACCCAGATGGAGTATCTCTTCAACACTTTTCTAAGAAATTTCTAATGTTATTAGGGAGTAAAGAACATTAGACATACATGATATAAATTCGAATTTAACTAATCATTAAGGGTGTTACATGAGTACTGAAACTGAACATACCGTAAAGCATGAGTACATGAGTCATGAGTTGCACAACCTGAATTTGGAGTTCATAACTTATGGAATGTGATTCCAATTGTTGGGTAAAATGGAACTCCTCGTACTAGGAATTCATTGAGTATATGATCCTCTATTATGTATATGAACATGAACTATGATCTTGCAACAAACGCATAAGTCATGAGTAGATATCGGGATAACTGAAATACCAATACTGAAATAAGAATGGGTTGATCCTCACCCTCACTTTCTGATGTTCTATAACATACTGGCATCACTATTAGAATATGAGAGCTTGACTTAGTTACTCATTCTATCATCTCCCCTTAGCTTTAAGCCATC
The DNA here is from genome assembly GCA_030864225.1 of Capsicum baccatum var. pendulum. Lineage (NCBI taxonomy): Eukaryota > Viridiplantae > Streptophyta > Magnoliopsida > Solanales > Solanaceae > Capsicum > Capsicum baccatum. The sequence goes on from CM061550.1 coordinate 44,966,522, forward strand.
ATTCTAAGTCTGAGGAACCCTTTAATAAACTCTAAATTAGACTACACTCACTGCACTCTAGAGTCAGAAACATAATGATAGACGTAAATAACAACTTACTCTAAAAGAATACACTTAAAAGTGTAAAACCCACTTCAAATACTTTCTTATGGGGTACAACTCTATCTTTCTACAGCCCCACTAATCATCATATAATATTTTGAGCACTTACTAACTTAGAATCTTCATGAGTATCACCGCATCCTGAGTCCACACCATCTAGAGCTTCAACACTCATTTTAATACTCTCAATCTTCAAAGTTTCAAACTTAGATTCTAACACTTAACACAGATATCTTCAACCTTTAAGAAACCATATTGCTTCCATTATATCCACTAATATAGCATCACTAAATTTAGATTTCAAAACCATGAGAATCAAGACCATACCAAAAAGGCTCAACATTATCTATCCATAACTCAGCTCCTTAACTTAGCTATTAAGAACATCATATACTATATAACTAGTCTCCTTCCTCTTAGCAACTCAACGATACTACTAACCATACATAACACGTAATGATCTTAGAAAATAATGCAACCCCATCTCACCTTGGGCATACTTCTTTATCACACATACAACATCATTTTTCATTGTGAATTAAAATAGGCTCAAACTCTTGCACATACTATTCTAGACTTCTAGATCACTTCCATATAACTAGCATCACTAACCAAGAAATCATTACGTCCACCTTGATGACCATCTACTATTCAAACTTAATGTCTAGTGCTACACATAATTTAACAACCCACCTTACATACAATTCTCAATTGGAAGCTATAAAATAAAACATTAAGAAATACTAGTCCACTAGAACTTCATAATAATAGTAATCGGTCAAAATCATATGGCCTATGTTATTATAATCCATTATTAGATACTACTTCTACATATATTTGCCATTCTATACACCTAAATTAACGGTACACAATCACCAAATACTTCATTAGTATCCTATACTTTTCAATCATAATAAATATCATCAATAACTCCTTCCGTACATCAGGCAAACAATAATTCTCCTTAACTAATAACTCCTTCTCTACCTGCCACTAAACTAGCACACACGGATATATCACCTTACCAAAATTAGACAACAAGCCTTAGTTTATCTCTATACTTTCTATCAATCATCATTCCCACTTTTTCCCATACTTCCAACTATAATAAAGTTTTACTATTCATAAATCATAACACTGAAGTTCATAATAACCCTCAAATGCACACTTCATTTAACAGTCTAGGTTCATACTATCTTCCCTCATGAGCACTATTTGTATTAAAGGAATAATGAGAAATTTGAATACATATCTAATTCTGTCTTAACTAAACAACTCATAGGGATGAGGACATAACTTTCAACTTAAGGGACTTATGACAAACTAGAGATCTCCGCTCAAGTACTTGGTATGATTTCTAAGACTTCTGCTTACAAATCTAAGAGCATTATTTGGGGAGGAAATTGATACTGGCTAATCATGTTATCTCAAGAATAAGTCATAGATAAAGAACTTTGAGGTAACACATGAGTAGACATGAATTTCTGAAGAAACAACATTACATCATGATCTAGAGTATGAAAAGAGGGAAAATTTTCTCAAATTCCTTATAGCCTCTTGAAGAAAAGTACAGATGTGTCCATACCATTCTACAAGGCTCTACTAGATACGGCTTCACAGACACCCTAGGACACTTGAACCTTATGCTCTAATATCAAGTTTTTAATGCCTTGAAAATAGGTCCCGAGATGTCACACGGTGCTTAGGACCACAAATGACCCCAAGCTAACCCTTCTGCTAGCATAACTTATAAGAAACTAAATAAGATACATAATCTAAATGAAATAAGCGAAAGATGACTCTTTTCTGAATTTGATCAATACAGAACTAAATTAAAATGATTATAACTCTGCTTTTACAAAACAATACTAGAATCAAATACATTAAATCTACAAACTATCTATGAAGCCTGTACTAGTATTGACTTTACGTAGTTGAGACATGACCTCTAACATCCCAAATCAATACAACTAAATAAATAAAATAAAATACTGCTTAAACTATATAACTGACTCGAGCCCTTGAATCAAGGGGACTCATCACCTGCTTACTGGAAGCTACAAACCATCTAATTATAGTATGCGTGCTACAACTGAACTGATACCTATATTATGAGACAATGTAGCATATAGACGTATATGTTGATCAATACTTTGAGGATGTACTGAATATATGGGGGTGAAATCCATAAGTAAAACATCATCTCATCATCATAATTTATAAAACAATGCATGTCAAATGTAAATGACTCACATAAGCTGGAATATCTGAAATACTGAAATAATAAAAAGCAAATCATACTTTATAAATTAAGTGAATCATAACAATAAGTTCAGAAGGTTGTGCTTGTATTCACTCTTTAAATCATATTGTCTAACTGTATAAAGGACTAACTCTTAATTCTGAAATCTAAAAGCTAAAATTTGTAGCTAATATCTTTCTATAAAGCATAATCTGAGTAAACTTTGTGAGCCTTTACACTTAATTTTCTAAAAGCTTTCTGTTATTCTTTTCTGAGAAACTATTTTGAAAATCTTTACCATCAAGCTGTAAGGAAAACACTTTATCTTAAGGGAATTCTTTCAAAGATTTTCTATACTAGTAGGTAGGTTCTCTTAACTGACATAAACGTTGTGAGCTACATGGAGTCCAACGTCTTGTCCTTCTAAGAAAGAAACCTCACATTGGAGAGAGGTGTCATACTCTTGCCAGAGAGTATAATCTCAACTTAAGTAATGACTATCTCAGCCTACTATGGGCCCTTTAAACTCAAATCTATAGTGGCATGTAGTTTTGGGGTATGATACCTTGGAATCATACCCAACTCTATGCTAAATACTACTCCTTTGAATTTTCTACGCTCATCTTGATGGAAATCCACTTTAAACTCACATAATGTTTCATTATAAAACTAGTTATGCACTTATCTAAATCAATCTATAAATAAGGCGATTTTGCTTTCTGTAATCTATAATAAATATGTAAAGTGGATTCCAAAACATATTTGGTAATAGAAATATCAAAGCTTTACTGTAAATCTATAAACAAACTGATAATGGGATTCTTAAAGCATCATATTTCTTGGAATAATATTATTCAGTCTTAGGGTAATAACCCATGCTTCAATCTTGTGTCAAAACATCATAATAATCATGTATGATATTGGAAATAATGATAGTTCATCTCTAAATCTATAAATTACTACAATAAGCATGAAAATATAGAAATAGACATGCAACTCAACTTCTAAAACACTTGAAATCTCAAAATTTTGCAAAGTGTAATAATGGGTATAAACCCTAATTCAAGTTTCATGAATAATCATTCAAAATTATATAAATTTTAAATAAAAGCTTGGTTTTGTGCACACGGGTGGAAGAAGATCCTTGTTCATAAATCCCACTGACCTTGGTAGATGATTAGATAGAGACACTTGAATTATTGACTCCTATTTATGTTCTTGATGATAAGTTCTTGATTATCTTGTCTTGGGAATTCTCAATTTAGAGCTTTCTTGGAGAAGCTATGGAGGATTTTGATTTCTTGGAGAAGAAACTCTTGAGTTCTAGGGTTTTCTTTTTGAGAAAAAATTGATGAAATAAGCATAAAGTGCTTTGGAGTATGCTTAATGTTGTGTTTTACACGAATTGGGACCTTAGGGATTGACCAAAATACCCCTATTAAACTTCTAAATAAAACTATAAAAGAAAGCCAAAATCTCAATTTAATAGGCCACCGCAATGTGCCACTATTAAGTTGGCTCAGTGGAAAAGGACGAGTAGGAACTGGGCGGACTTTGCGACACAGAGCCATCACGGTGCCCTTTTGGAATTCCATTTTGGACACTGGTACGATGCACCAATATTCATTGGGCAACTGGATTTCAATAATTAGGAATTTAGAACTCTCCACGACATGCCAATATCACGGAGGTCCACTGGAATTGACATTTATGAAATTGTCCTTCACTGGGATGCGATAGTTGCTTTGGTGTGACACTGTCAACTTAAAAATACTTTAACTCCTCAACCAAGTATTGGATTTGGGATAATTTGGTATCGATGGAAAGCTAATTCAATTTCTCATACAATGGGTGGTCTAAATCTGTAAAATTCCATATGAAATAAATATTCTTCATTTTGAAAGATATTCCTTAATGTTCTAGGAATGAATTCAAGCTAGGAAAACCATGGGGTATTATATTAACTTAGGGATATTTGTAGCCTTGAGAACTGTGTGATGTCCAGGGGGCACATTCAGGGAGTTACAAACTTGGTATCAAAGCTTAAGGTTTTGAAGAGTCCTAGGGAGTCATACAAGCCCTGTTATGTGTAGTCTTGATCATGTATGTGAAGCGCACCACATTTATGAGTAGGAGGCTATGAGAGGAGTTAGGAATCATCTCTTATTTCATGATTGATCATGCTTATAGTTGTCTTTATCTTCCTTAACTCATGCTCTTACATGATAAAATATACCTCCTCGCCTAGATGAAGCCCATAAAAATGGTTACCAACCACCCCTGTATGCTGACTTCTGAATGAGAATGTGTCTCATGCTTAATTTTAGGCTACCTTTCAAGCGTTGGCCCAAGCTATAAATGCCAATAGTTAGGGCAACCAATAGATAATAGTGCTACTTTAGTAAAATAGTAATTTCGCTAAAGCCTGATAATGAATCCACCCAAGTTCCATTGGCCAAAGGTGGATAGGGATTCTTAACTCTTTATTGATGAGGTAAGAAAGATTACTCAGATCATGTATGTTACTAAAGAGAAGAATGTAGAGCTGGCTTCCTATAGGATGAAGAATATTGTGTATTATTGGGTCACTATGTGGAAGTATGCTAGGGGTAAAAATGTAGCTCCTATGATTTGGATGGTGTTTCAGGATATTTTTCTTTGTAGGTTCTTTCCTCATGAGATGAAGGAGACTAAAGTAGAGGATTTCATGAACCTGAGGCATGGCTCTATAACAGTGAAGGAAGACTGCCTTAAGTTCACTCAAGTTTCTAAGCATGCTCCCAAGTTGTTATCTGAATCTAGAGCATGTATAAGTAAGTTTTTACTAGGGTATATAATTTGGTAGTCAAGGAGTGTAGAACTACCATGCTGATTGGAGATATAGATATTGCTTGGTCGATGACTCATGCTTAATAGATTGAGGCAGAAAAGTTGAAACAAAGAGAGAAAAGAAACAAAAGGGCTAGGACTAGACAGTTTGAGTATAGTCAATCGAGGTTTGAAAAGGGAAGCTATTTGCAATTTTAGAGTCATTCATTAGTACCTGTGCTATCTTCAACCAATGCCCCTACACCCAGGACCAGGCAGGAACAATAGGGCAACACTTCAAATTCTATGCCTCAAAACAACATAGTCGGGAGGACTAAATACCGAACATGTGAAAAGTGTGGCAGAACCCATCCTGGAGAGTGTTTGATGGGTAAAGGGGATTGATATAGTCATGGAAAATTGGGCCATAGGGAAAAGGAGTCTCTGTATGATAAGTAGGTATTAGGGATGTTCGCACTCAAACTCAGGTTACTAATGCACCAACCTAGCAGGGTCGTCCAGTCCCTCTAAAGGGTGTATCAACTCGTATCGATTGCAGTCAGCACCAAAATTGATTCTATGCTTTAGTATCCCATCAGGAGCAAAAGAGTTTAAAAGATATTGTCACTAGTATGCTTTGTGCCTTTCACCTTGATCTATATATATATGCTATTAAACCCGATATCAAATTACTCTTTTGTAACTCCATTGGTTGCTCTAAATTTTAGGGTAGGTCCTAAAAATCTCTCTAATATCTTCTCGTTTTCTACCCCAGTAGGTAAGTCAGTTGTTGCTAAACAAGTCTATCAGAAGTATCCTATCATAGTCCTGGAAAAATTCACACTAGCAGATCTAATAGAATTAGTGATGGTAGGCTTCGATGTCATTCTGGGCATGGCTTGAATCCTTTCATTCTGTGTATCAATAGATTTTTGAACTCGTTTGGTAAATGTTTAGTTTCTTGATAAAGCAGTTTATGAGTGGGAGGGTAGTTCTTTGTCTCCCAAAGGTTATTTCACCTCTTATCTTAAGGCCAGGAAGTTATAAAAGGGGTGTATCTATCATTTAGTTTGAGTCAAAGATACTAATTCTGAAGCCCCTACAATTCACTATGTCTGTGTAGTCAATGAGTTTCCTAAGGTTTTCCCCGATGATCTGCAGGATTACCTCCCGATAGAGAAATAGAATTAGGTATTGATATTATTCCTCATACTCATTCCATCTCTATTCCTCCATATTTTATAGCCTCGGCCGAGCTTAAAGAGTTTAAGAAGAAGCTTAAGTACCACTTAGACAAGGGTTTCATAAGACCCAGTGTCTCTTAATAGGGCGCTCCAGTCCTTTTCGTGCATAATAAAAATGGCACTCTTCGAATGTGCATAGATTATAAACAACCAAACAAGGTTACCATCAATAACAAGTATCTTATTCATAGAATCAATGATCTGATTGACCAAATTTAGGGTGCCAGGTGGTTCTCCAAGATTGACCTTAGGTTCTGATACCATCAGCTGAAGGTTAGGGAACAAGTCATTCCAAAAGTAGATTTTCAAATGAGGTATGGCCATTTTGAGTTTGTGGTTATGTAGTTTGGACTGACAAATGCTCCCCTACAAACTTTATGGATTTGATGAATAGGGTCTTAGAGTAGTACTTAGATATGTTTATCATTTATCTTTATAGATTACATACTGGTGTATTCTAGGAGTGAGGAAGAACATATAGAACATTTGAGAATAGTGTTGTTGACCTTCAAGGACCATTAATTGTATGCGAAGTTTGGTAAATGTGAGTTTTAGATGTAATCTATTACCTTTTTAGGGCATATCATTTCGTGGGCTGGTATTCATTTAGATCCTCAGAAGTCTAATGTAGTTAAGCACTAGCCTAGACCCATCACTCCATCCAATATCATGAGTTTTTATGGTTTAGCTAGGTATTACAGGAGATTTACTAAATGGTTATACTCTATTGATGACTATTTACTAAGCTTACCTAAAAGAAAGTGAAGTTCATATAGTAAGATAAGTGTGAGAAGAGTTCTCAAGAGTTAAAGGATAAATTGACTTCAGCTCCAGTATTAGCTTTACAGAAAGGGTTAGACAGATTTGTAGTGTATTGTGATGCTTCTAGAGTTGGGTTAGATTGTGTGTTGAAGCAGAATAGGATAGTAATAGCTTATGACTCCAGGCAACTTAATGACCATGAAAATAATTACCCTACTCATGACTTGGAGTTAGCTACCGTGGTATTCTCTTTGAAAATTTAAAGGCACTACCTCTATGGTGTGTATGTTGATGCTTTCACTAATCATAAGATCCTCCAATATGTATTTTCTCACTAAGAGCTAAATATTCAACAAAGAACGTGGTTAGAGTCACTAAAAAATTATGACATTAATGTAATCTATCATTCAGGCAAGGCCAACATGGTGGAAGATGCGCTAAGCTGGTTATCCATGGGAAGTGTGGCTCATGTAAAAGAGGAGGAACAAAAGGTGGCCAAAGAAGTACATAGATTGGCCTATTTAGGAGTATGTTTGATTGATACTGATGATGGGAAAGTGGTAGTTTAGAAAGGTTCAGAATTATTTCTAGTGGTGAAAGTGAAGAAGAAACAACAAAATGATTCCATACTTAACCAAATATTGGAAAAAGTCCAACAACAAAAGGTTGAGGTTCTATCCCAAGGGGGAGATGATATACTTCACTATCAAGGTAGGCTTTGGTTTCATAATATATATGGGTTGAGGGAAAAAATACTAGCCAAGGCTTATGGTCCAAGGTATTCCATTCATCTGGGTACTACTAAGATGTACCTCAACTTGCGAGAAGTTTATTGGTGGAATGGTATTAAGAGGGATAGAGCAAAGTTTGTGGCCAAGTGTCCCTATTGTCAACAAGTTAAAGTTGAACACCTGAGATTGGGTGGTACGCTATAGGCAATTAGTATCCCTACCTAGAAGTGGGAAGTAGTGAATATGGAGTTCATCACAGGGTTTCCTCATACAAGACGTCAGCATAATTCAATTTGGGTCATAGTAGATCAAACGACTAAATCAGCCCATTTCTTACTTATCAAGACTTCAGATACAACAAAAGAATATGCCAAAATGTTTATTCATGAGTTTTTAAGGCTTCTTGGGATACCCTTTCCATCATTTAAGACAATGGAATGCAATTCACTTCACAGTTTTGGAAGTCATTTTAGAAAAGCCTTAGTACAAAGGTATAGCTTAGAACTGCTTTTCATTCACAAATTGATGGTTAGTCTGAAGGCACAATTCACACATTAGAGTACATGTTGAGGGCCAATGTTTTAGACTTTAAAGGAAGTTGGGATGACCACCTACCTTTGATTGAGTTCGCTTATAGTAATAGTTATCATACTAGCATTAAGATGGCTCTATTTAAAGTATTGTATGGGCATAGATGCAGATCATCAAAGGGTGGTTTAAAGTTGGTGAAGAAGATTTGATTGGGATAGACTCTATTCTTGAAGCCATGGAAAAGGTTCAGCTAATTCATGCGAGACTGAAAACTGCTCAGAGCTATCAGATATCATATATTGATATAAGAAGAAGAGAGCTCAAGTTTGAAGTAGGTGATTGGGTATTTTTGAAGGTGTCGCCTGTGAAGGGTATTATGAGATTTGGTAAGAAGTGAAAATGGAGCCCCCATTTTTTTGGACCATATAAGATAGTGAAGCATGTAAGAGAGGTCATCTACAAATTGAATCTTCTATCGGAGTTAGTTGCGGTTCACCCAGTATTTCTTGTTTTGATGCTTAAGAATTTCATTGGAAATCCGTCCTTAGTAGTTCCCCTAGTGAGTATTGGGGTCAAGGATAATTTATTGTATGAGCAGATTCTAGTGGAGATTCTTAATAGGAAGGTGTGAAGGCTAAGTAATAAGGAGGTAGAATTAGTAAAAGTTCTCTGGAGAAACCAATTGGTTGAAGGGGCAACTTGGGAAGCTAAAGAAGACATGTTGACCAAGTATCCTCATCTCTTTTCTGCCAACTCAGCTCGCACTGAAGGTAAATAGTTATTTTCACCCATAACTCTTTTTGTTTAAGCCTATTTAAGTATTCTTAGGTCATATATTATGTTGTAAGTAATTGGATCCTTATTATAAGATAAAAGCTTAGTTATAAGTTTAGTGTAGAATTGTGGTTTCTTTTCCAAATCCCAATCATAGAAGAATCACATTCAAGGATAAAAATTCCAAAAGGGAGATAATGTAATACCCCAAAAGTTTCTAGATAAGTATCCAGCTTTTTGTATATGATTAAAGACCCTAAAGCGATGATGTTAAGCCATAATTAAGGGTCATTACCATTCATCTGGTGTATAAAGTGTTATTGATATGAATTATGGTCATAGGAAGTACTTAGAGATAGTCGAGTTGAGAACACATGTTTTGATTGAGTATTAGTATTCCACCCTACAAGGGTTAATTTAACTGAGTGAACCTCCTAGAATATAATGATTCAGGTGGAATACTATATATCAAATGAAATTTATTTGAGTCTTCTTTCCAATGCATTTTATTTCACCTTAATACGATATTTGAGTAGAAAGTTATGCTCATTTTACTTCGTAGTGTCCGACAGTCAACAAGGAGGTCACTTGAGGTGATAAGACATCAGCTACGTAATGGGATATCAACCTTATCATTAGTCTTTACCAAAAAATACCCTACATCACTTGGAAAAGGTGACGACTAGATTGGTAAGCCATCAACTGAGCCATCACCTTTAGTAAGAATATAACCAAGTTCAGCTTGGAGGTGACAACTAAACTGATAAGTAGCTAGATGATAGCCTATCACGTAAGTCATCAACTAAAAAATTCCTACAATTTTTATTCAGTTTCTTTAGGGTAATTTGCTCTTTTCCTTATATTAAACTTCTCTCCCATAACTTAAATCCTCTAATAAATGTTTTTGACCATAAAAAGGATCAGTTTCCAAAGATTATTATTCTCTCCACTCTCAAGAAGAAAAAAAGTAGGGTTTCTTTCATAAGTTCAATCCCAAGGCTCCAATTCGAGTTTCCTTCAAGATAATTACTAAATTCAGGTATGTGGGATTTTTTTAACAAGGTTAATTCTTTCATCCTTGTGCCCAAAGTGTATAACATACCTAAATATCCATACTTTTGAATTATAAAACTACCATGAGAATGAAAGCACTAAGTACATCAAGTATTGCATATATTCATATTTTGACTCAAAAGATTCACTTTGTGATGTTAATTTCATTATTTTGACTGGCGTTGCTAAACATTTCTAGATAATTATTGATCATGAAGTTTTTTTTTGGGTTTCTATGAATTAAAGAATAAATTCTAGGTCCTAAATACAAGTATTGAGTTTATAAGAAGATTATGCTCTTAACTTCCATTGATAAGTTTTATGACATGATTTAAAGCAAAAACTTATCTTTTGATCCTAACAAAAGATATGAAATCCATAGTTGTTCATCTTGATTATGATTTAAAGGTAAAGAGAAGAATAACTAGTTTTCATTCGATAAACCCTTATGTTATTTTAAGGTGAATTTGTTAAAGTATGTGCATATAAGTATTTTGGGAGTAGTATCTAGCACCAAAAAGAAAATGCGGATGAGCTTATCCTGAATTCCTAGAAACTACGAGCCACAGTAGGTTAAGCTTTTCCTAATATGGAAGAAATTTAGTGATCATTTAAGTTAAGGTTCTATTTAAATGGCAAGGAGAGGATAGCTCTCCCTAACATGGGGAAGATGTTGGACTCCATGGTAGGTCACATAGTTTATGTTGGTTAGAATAATCTCCAGTAAGAAAGAATAAAATTAAAGCTTTTAGAAACTAAGTGTTATCGCTCACAGAGCTTATTCCTATTTTATTATTCATGTTTATGATCTTGAAGTCTTTTGTTTACTTTAAGTTCAAGGTGAGTCATTTACACTTAACATGCATCATTTGGAAGTTTACATGTATATTCAGTTACTATTTTACTTGTGCTTTCATCCCCACACACTAAGTACATTCCGAAAGTATTGACCTACATGTATGTCTATGTGTTACATTGACTTATAATGTAGGTTTTGGTGCTCGTTTCCAGCAGCACAATTGCCTATAGGCATCATCACCTGCATCCTGACTTTTGGTGAGTCCTCATAGTTCGAGGACCTAGTTTATCAAACATCTATTCGTTGATGAAATTATTTTAGATTTTTGATTTTAGTTTATGGTCGGGTCAGCTGGGGTCTATCCCAGTGGATCTTTAGTCAGTATTAGAGGCTTGTCAGTCCGTGTTTATGTTTTGAGTTCAAAGTGTTTGCTTAAGGTTTTCGAGTTAAGGACCTTCTTTAAAGATATGAAATCATTTACCTTCAAGCTTCTTATTAATGTTAGTTCACTTTTCATATAAGGTGCAAGATTTATAGGTATCATGGGTTATCTTAGGAATATTCATAGCCTTGAGCACCTTGTGACACCCATGGGGTGCTTACAAGGCATTACATATAATCTCAAGGTCAAAAATAGAAGCCATTAGAGTAGAAGATAGAAATTGGGGATAGTTATTGATTGGAGTATGTAGAAAGAGTCATGTATTCTTTAAGTGATAAATGGGATGGAATTTCCTTTGGTGTTGTCTAAGGTGTATCAAGACTTACAAAATTTTATGATAGTTAATATTGGAAGAATCGTTGTTTAAGATGACTTGTTGAATAATCGGTTTACTAGAGAAGTTTATTATTACCTAAGTTTATTTTAGTAAGGAGTGATAGTAATGTTGTGAAGGAGAATGTGCTTGAATGTTATAATGAGATAATATTGCGAAGGAGAATGCTCTTATAGGCTGCAGTGAGATAGATGGTGTGATTTAGATAGCTATGTTGTCATGTAATCTGAATAGACTAATGGTTCTTGATATTTATGTATAAGATATAGTTCAAATCAATATTATCAGATAGTGTTGTCATCCATGTTTAGTAGACACTAAGTTTGAACTTTAGATGACATCAATGATGAATGAATGGTGGTATAAGGGTGATAGCACTCATTTTGGAAAAGATTTAGTAGGCTTGAGTTTTTTTGTGTGGAAGAGCTTAAGTTTGATAATTTAGGGATAGTGAGAATCTGTAAAAACAATATATATATATATATATATATATGTGTGTGTGTGTGTGTGTGTGTATGTGTGTGTGTGTGGTATAGAAGTGAAATAATGAATTGTTGTTGTGTCCTTAGATAATGAAGGGCCTTAAATTTTATAAAAACAAAGGTTTACCTAAGGTAGAATGTTATTAAATGAGATTGTAAGTTATTTAGTGCTATGTGTGCCTAGTTAGTACCCTTGAGTTTCTAAGTGTAGAGAAGCCTAATTATGTAGTATGTGGTGCTCCTGAGAGTTGAATGGAGAGTATTATAAATTGATGATGTTGAGCCACTTTATACAATTTTAATTTCCATTGAAGTGGGTGGATAAGAATTTAGTTGTGATGTTAGTAGACTTAGAAGGGAAGATTAGGCATAGAGTAAGTGGTTATGTATACTAATGAGAGCATAAATTATAAAATAATGACTGCAAAGTTTAGAAAAAGTTAAGAGAAATATCTCAGGAGGAAGTCCTAACAAGGGTTGTGTACCTAAAGATATAGTCTAACAGGGGAGTAAGGTGACGATAGCTTAGATTTAAGAATAGGTCCGCATACTTCAAATGTTCACTTTGACTTAAGTGGGAGATTATAGGGTAAAGAACAAAATTGGTTCTTAAGATGCAGATAGGAAGGGTTTTCAGAAAAGAGAGACGACGAGTTCCATTATGGTGCATTATTATTATAGCATATTTCATGACTTCAGCCAGCCAAGATAATACTCTATCCATGTCTTATCATTCATTTCATACCAATGTCTAAGATCCAAATTTTATGTGCAAACTCATTTCCACGTTCTAAACCTTAAATAGGAAATAATAACTTTACAATGTGATCCAATATTATCTTAAGGTTCTAGAAACCTAGGGTCTTCACTATGTTGTTCCTGAGCCAAAAACCCATGCTTTACGTCATGTTGAGTCCTAAGAAAACATACTTTATTATATATTCATAGCTTGTTTTATGTCATGACTATGCCAGAATAACTCTCTATTCAGGCTTTATGTATTTGATATATGAAATATTCGTGCCTTATATTTCTGATGCTTGTATTCTAGTCCTTTGTGGGTATTCTTTATGAGATGATAGTGGTCTGATATTTGTTGAGTAATGGTTCAATAGGAGTGACTAGATATTCCCTGTTGCAATGTTTGCGGTGTACTGGTTCATCTAAGATCATAAGCATGGATGAAGTACACGGTGAGAATTAGCTATATGTAATAGTTATTTGAATTCATATGAGGTATCCACTGGTAGGAGTACATGAAGTTGTGGTTCATAGAGGTTATAAGGTAGATGGAGAAGATTATTCTCTTTCTACAGTACTAACTAGGAAGAAACCATAAATTTTTTATAGTGATGAGCTTGGAAATCTTGTCAATATCTCTGTGGCTTGATATATTGTGAAATTTGTGACTTATCGATTAGAGTTCGAGGATGGTTGTTTTCATGACAAGAAAAAGTAGTATCCCTAGGTGTATAACTGTAGATGCAAGAGATACATTGTTGAGTTTTTTATCTAACTTAAGAGCAAGTCACCACTAAAGATCACGGTTGCTTAAGGGAAATATATTATGGGATACTGAAATTTAGACTAGCATGAGTATTTTAGGTGTGGCACCTTGTTCCTCTGAGCAGGCTTGGACATAGTATGAATATGTTATAGTTATACTGTAGTACTTGTTTGTGCCTATGTGGGAATTGTACTTTGTATATAATGAACTGTAATATTTAGGGAGAAAAGACATGTTCAAAAGGTGGTTCTAAGATCTATTGCAACCAGTATTAGAGTTGAAAATATTTGTATTCCTATGTCTAACCCCTATTTCATGTTATGTATCTTTAGATCGAATGATACTTATGTCTGAGTCTTTGTCATATCATTCATTCTATATAAACCCTATTTATATAACTAAGATACCCCTATAGCTCATACCTAAATTCATGCCTTACGTTGGTATGTTCATTTCCCATGAAACCCATGTTCTATGACATGTCTATGTTAAGTCTCATACGTTTCATGACTCGTGCCTGTATGTTTCTTCCATGGCTTGTTACAACGCTCCACATGTTAGGAAAGTTACGGTTATTAAGAAATAGTTAAAGATAGACTAGACTATTTTAGTATTCCCATGTAAGGTACCATCATTCGAGGATGAATTGTCCTAAGGGGGAGATATTGTAACATCGTGAACTTTGGGCTAAAAATAAAACTAATTGGACCACTCTTCATATGTAATTAGGCCTGAATCTAAAAAATTTATTGGCTCTCAGCATAAAGGTCATGTCTTAAGTGTCATAGGGGTATCGGGTATGAATTAAGGGCATAAGAAATATCTAAAACAAATTTGAGTTGAAAGGTCCTTTAGTGATTAAGTTTTCGTACAGGTTCATAAAAAGATCAAATTTAAACAAGTATTTCTCCTAAAATATTTAGAATTACGTGACCCATTACCTATCAAATTAAAGATTTTTGAGTCTTCTTTCAATGCCACCAACAATTTATTAATCTAAGTCTGAAATTAAAAGTTATGATCATTTTACTAAAAGATGGCATAGTAGTTACACAACCTGATTTTAAAACTCCCTTAAAGGGCAATTTCGTACAAACCTTTTCAAATAACCGCACATGATCTAAACCTTTTCTTTATCAGTTTTAAGACATTTTTCAGCATATAAAACCTCTTATTCTCCTCCCTAACACAACTATTAAGAATCCTTGAGAATTCTATTCAAGAATCAAGTCAAATCCTTCGATTCCAATCATAATTCTTTTAGCGTTTTTAAGGTATGTAAACTACTCTATCTTTGTAATTCCTTGAATATCATGTTCTCCAATTCAAGTTATTCCAACATAAACTAGGGTTTAAGAATCCCTATAATCCTATTTCCTCAATTAATTTCTGAAGTCTGTTTTTTTAGGATATCTATGGGTAAACTCTCCCTTTTCGCAATTTTCTCTAAATTATGTCAATATGGGAAACTTATGCGTAATTTCACGTGTTGAAAATTATTTTCATGTATGAACTTGTGTAAATCCTTGAATCACTTGAGGTTTTGAAATAATTTAACTTATTACTATGAATTTCATGACCTTAATACATATGAGCTTCAAAAATTGTGAATTTGATACAGAATGGAACTTTTCTTGATTTTTTGTATGGACAGTTTTGTTTATTCTCCAACAATAATATTGTAATTGATTTTTATTGCTGGATTAATTTGTTTATTTGAGCCTTCCCATTACATAATATGAATATGAATCCTAATAAGAATATATTTTGGATAACTCATTATTTACTCAAAAGCTACGGGAGCTATATTCAATGTAGTTTGTTCTCTAGCACATCCTTAATTATTTTGCTATAACAAGTCTATAGGGAAAACCTTTCACATTTGAACCAAAATTCTGACCGCCGGCATAAAGAAATTCAATTTTCTCCATAATGCTTATAAATGCTATGAAAAGCTTTGAAATGAACCATTAACCTAATGTATCATGCACTCCAAGAATGCTAAAAACGACAAGGAAATTCCAAAATCCCACTCTCCTTAAAGTGATAAAAATTCTTAACTTTTGAATTAATTTGGCATAATCAATTATGATTCTACCTTCCATGAACCCTCAATGATTCTAATAAATCAAGTAAATTACGAGCATGATCCAAAAGTGGCAAGTTCTGATAATGATCCTAAGGTGTCTAAATCTTAAATATGACTCCAAGATGGTAAATTCTCAAGCATGGGATCTACAATAGCATAACCATGAATATGATCCTAATATGGCTAATCTATGAACATGAATCAATAAGATAAACACATAACATTATGAGTTTAAAGGATCTAGTTTTCTGACCGTGAAGGCATAGGTTTAAATGATAAATACCTAAAACTATGTTTTCCTACATAGAATAGAGATTATTCCACAAGTCAAATAACTTTTTTCTTCATGTTTCCTGAAAAGGGTCTAACCATGGATACTTGCTAGCAAATTATGTCATGTCATGTACTATGTCTGACAAGGTATAAGAAGTCTTAGTTGATCTGGCCGAGATCAGACTCCATGCGCTCACATAGTTGTTTATGACGGTTCATAACTTTCTCCTAGAAATAATCAAAGAAATTAAATATACCTTACTTATTCAATTATATATTTATTTTATATTCCTGTTCCTTTCTAGTTGTCTTTACTTACATTTGAATTTAATCATCATTTCTAATCTCTTGATGTACTACCGTCCTAAAATGATTTTTCATACCAATATATTTCAAGTATTCACCATCTGGCGCTACATCATTTCATGATGTAGGTTTTGCCTCTCAATTTGTGGTCAGGCACATTATTTGGATCTCTATCTTCTGCCATTAGTGAGCCCCTTTCCTACTAGGAGACTAGATGAGATACGGTGACTTTCTTATATTTTCTTTCCTTTCAGTATTGGTACTTATTAGAGACATGATAGACTAGTTTAGTTGTCAAAAAAAACTTTTTAATTTCTAGTCTTTATCATGACTATTAGTATGGCATAATATTAAGTGGTACTGATAAACATTTACGAAAATATTTTTTCTTTATGAAATCTTATTTCAATCTCATATTGTTTTAGTTATATTATTTAACATTGGGTGTATTGTCATGTGTTATGATAGAACATTCACTTGTGCTAGCAATAGTATCGGGTGCGTGTCATAGCTAGGGACTTGATGACATCTGCGTGCACTCTACCTTTCACAAACCCCACTTTGTAGAATTACACTTAGTATGTTGTGGTTGTGGCAGTTTGGAAAGTTGCTTATTCAATATAATTTGGGTTAATAGATTAATTTTTAGATCATTTAATCAAGAAATTTTATTAATAATGCAAATTTATATCCAAGCTTATTATTTGACGTTGAATGCTTCTGATAGATAGTTAAACCATTGCGTAAGAGAACAAAGCTTCATGTGTTGATTTTAAATATGATATGTTTCATACAACAACACTTGTATGTATCAAATAAATAAATTTTTTCTAATTTCTCCTTTCAATTGTTTATATTTTTCATCTAAGAACATTTGATATGCATGATATGATTAATAGATATACAATGACTTACAACGATGAATTTTCAAAGTAGATTAGGATACATGTTACATGTTAACATGAGGGGAGTGAAAAGGTAGCTAAGAAATATGTTGTGAATTATCATTAGTATTAATTGTGTGATGCTTTATTTGGGAAATTAAAATATGTTACGCATTTTTTTCTTTACGAAGGTTAAGTACAATGGATTTTTCTAACATGATTTTTAATGAGACGATTAAAAATGTGTATACCTATATACATATACACTTTTTTCTTCACCAAATTTTTTTCAAATGAGATTTTCATAGTAAAGTTTTAATGAGACACTGTCTATTAAAGAACATCCGAAGGAGAAGTGTCATAAATACATCATATAATGAATGTCCACTTAAATACACAATTTATTGGATAAGTGGGTAATTTAAAAAACTTTCAATTGGATAAGCTTGTATTATTGGATAAACTTTTAATTGAAGAATTATATATGGTTTCAGTGGGACATTAGTAATCTGAGAGATCAAATGTTGAAGGAACAAGAGAATAGAGTCCATGAAGTTGAAGAAACCCTGGATCGTATCAATTAGTTGCCCATGTTACTTCTCATTCAAATTCTCTCTATTTTTCCCAAAATATATATGTTGCATCGTATCTTCTATCAAAAAGTTGGTAGTATCTCTGAATTTCAATTTACAACTTCCTTTTCTGTATGAGTGATTACAAGGAAGTAAAGTTCATATCGTTTGTGGATCCCATTTTAACTCGTTGCACTTGTTCCAAAATCGAAAAATTGCAACTCCATATAGATTACATCAATACTAGTTGAAGGAAATTTGACTTGGAAATAAGCTGATGCATTAGTGTTAGTGTACGTGCCCTACTTATTACCTTATTTTAGACTAGTTATTACCTATCGATAAAACAGGTTGACTTCCAGTTTCAAACTAGCTAAAAGAGTAACTAAAAGAGTAACTAAATTACACAGTGGATTATCATGTGAAAAACACCCGGCTCAAAGAGGGGTAAAAAAAACACGACCTGTACCTCTACAGGATTTTACCCCAATTCCACTAAATCACTTGAGCCTAAAAAATCAACAAATTACAAGACTCTCGTAAACTAGGAATTATAAACTCTTAATTCCTACTTCTACAAAATACAAACCTTCCCAAGGCAAGTGTTCCCAAGTCTTCGAGTTCCCTAAGTTGAAGACAATACTCCTAACTCAGTTTATACTTCACATAGACTAGAAATAAATAAACAGTACAAGTCAAGAACCAACATAATACAGAAAGTCTAAGACTCGTTAACTCTAAGTAATAAAAATAGGTTTAACTATGACTCCTTCAAGAGTTGGGACTTCAGAGATAATTTGTTGATGGTTTCTATCTTTGTAAGTGCATAAGTGACTGCCAGTGTCACTCTTTCTATTTAATAATAACTCTTCAAAGAGTTTTTCTTGTCTTCAATCTTCTATCTTCAATTGGACTCTTCAACTCATCAGAGTTTGTTGTTAAGTCAAAGTCCTTCTTCAAGTCAATCTACTCATCTGAGTGAAACTCTTTCTTTCAATTATCTTCAGGTGTTGTACTCAAACACAACTTTTTCCTTTTAGCATATGAACAATCATAAAGATTTTATCAAGTCCCAATCTCAAGCATTCTTGTCTTATATTCATCGTACAGTAACGAGCTTGTGTTACCTTGACTCTGCACCCCAGTTCAGTGCACTACTTCAACTAACATGCTTCATATGTCGTGTCAATCACTAAAACCATCCCAAAAAATTTCCTCTTTTTGGTGATGCCAAATTGCTGCCATTGTGCAACTGTTGACTTTTCCTATAGGCACTAAGTCATCAAAATTTTAATAAGAAATAGGTTAATTATGATTTATAAAAATTATGAACCTCAAGTCTTCCCTCTTTTGTCATCATTGAAAAGTAATAATCCCTAAATGTGAAGAAAGTGCAATGCTATTCAAATCATGGACACTGGGGCTATGACCAAGACAATCAATATAAGAACAATGTAATAAAGCAATGCAGTAGTCAAGATAGGAAAAAATAAGTAAAGACAAAAAGCGACTTCATTGATATAGCAATATATTATCTATAGGCAAGCACCAAAATAAAGCATGCAAAGATATCTAGGCACCGGAGACAAGAGACTAACAAAATAGATAAAATCCTTGGTCTCTAAAGAACAATGTTGAGGGGGTAGGTAGAATAGGTTAGATCGGCTTTGTGAGTTTACAAATGATCTCTACATTCTCAACCCTTTCTCTGGCAAGATCAACTTCTAGTGCCTAGATCCGAGCTTAAAGTCCTTCTCGTTTAACAGTATGGGAGGCTTTGACTTTATCTAGCTCAGCCAGTGAATCAGCTAACTCACTTCTCATCCTTTGCAGTGGTGTGTCGGCCTATCTTATTGAAATAGGTAGAGCAGCATGGTTCAGTCTCCCAAGTATATCATTTGTAGTTTGGAGAGACCAAACCTGAACATGCACACCAAAATCCTCATAGAAGGATGCTAACAAAAATCCATAATCAAGTGCACGAGCCTTAAGAGTATCCTCTTATAATACCTTGAAAATCCCGACCAATATTAGAACCATGCTTCATGAAATATAAATTATAGTTCTTTGGTAGTTTTATGAGTGGGTTTGATGTATATTAAGGCCTCAAATAACTCCTAGCTATTAGATGAATCAAATTATCCCTTATCGATTGAGTTTTTGATAAGAGTGTTGCCTTAGTCAACTTCAAATGAATATATCGTTTGTTGTACTTATAATTTTACAGTTTAAGACCCACCAAAGTATATAAAATTCAATCATCTTTCCAATGATACCAATTTTGCCTTAATACGATAACTGGGTAAGAAGTTATGGAGATTTTAGTTCTAGGCAGTAAGGCACTGCGATACCACCGCATTGCGATGACAAGCCAAATGGAATTTTTCCTTCGTTGGCACAATCCAGTAGCTCATCACGATAAGTTCATGTGGTGCTAGAAATTATGATAAGACCCACATCGCGATAGAGTGCAAATCCGCACTTGTAAGTTTCAAGTGATGCAACGCGATAGCACTGCATCGCGCTAGGTTCCAGTTCTCACTTGTCCTTTACAAGTGATGCAATGCGATACCACAACATCACGCCAAAGTGTATTTTCACACTTGTCTGTGGAATACACTAGCAGACAAATTCAAGTGGCTCACCATGATGGCACCGCATCGCGGTAAAGGCCAAAAATGGAAATTTCAGTGACAAAAATTTAATTTTTCTAGGGCAAAGTTGGTCTTTTTTGTGGCCCTAATCAGTACAAAATATGTAAATTAATCCCCAAAAGCTGATTATGTCATTATTTATTCAATTTTTCCCCAAATCAAGAGTATTCTCCCTCAAGTAGAAAACCCTAGCTTTCAAAATTCAAGATCAATCCTCAAGAAAATAATCCAAAAACTTCAAGGATTCGTCAATCAGGTATGTTAGGTGTTCATCCTTGGGCTCCTTCCACATGGAGTTCAAGTACCCTTTTTAAAACTACAACTTTTCAAATTCATGATTTACGTGCGTAAATTAGGTTGTATTAATGTTTGTTTTATTGTATGGGTTTCAATTCAAGATTTAATTATAAGTTTCAAGAACATAAGATAGCATGTATGTTAATAGATATAATTCACAAGTCAAAACGCATGAAATTACAAGTTTAAGTTATAGTCATGATGCTTATGTGTTGTTCATTATCATGTGCATTAATTATACTCCCCAAATATTTGATAGAATTTCCATGAGAATTGATGTAACGCCCTGAGTCTATACCCCGGATGCTACCAGTTTCTCATAATCCCAAAGGACCACAAGCTAACCCATGTATCATAACAATGTAATAAATACTATAATAGTTGCGGAAATAGGTGGAAACATATGCTATAAGGTTCAAATTTGTAATTAAATTTAGATTGGGTATCAAAATACCAATATTGAATATAAGTACTGAAAAATTGAACAACTGTTTGAAAATACTCTAGTCTGAAAAGCCTCTAAACTGTCTGAACTGTGGATTTGATGGGACAAGTCCCCAACTAACTTCGACTATTGAAAATAATACTGAAATACTAAAAAAAAAATGTCCTCGAACTATGAGGACTTACCACTACACTGACTATAGAAAATCTGAACTGCTAAGGGAGCTCTGGAGCTCATGCGTCTGAACCTGTGATATAAGACATCATAGCACAAAAGAAAAGCATGTGTCAGTACTTTGAATGTACTGGTATGCTCAGAGAGGTAGGATGAATTGCATGGGTTCACATGCATGAACAATAATATCTAAATAACCTGAGTATGACTGAATGAGAGAACATGCATAAATATGAAAACGATACTAAGATCATAATAACCCCAAATACTGGATTACTGGTAATTGAATGACTGTATCTAGCAGTCTTGGTTTTGTAGAACTATACTAAGTCCCGTACTGAGCTGAGTGACTGTACCTAGCAATCTTAAATCTGTGAAACTGAACTAAGTTCCATAGTAAGGTTGAATCAGAAACAGAGACAGTGGGAAGTAATCATCTAACCAACATGCCCCTTCTCTAACTGATTTTAGGGCCCAACCTTTAACCCCAGTTGGAAGGTGTCAATACCATTCCATGTGTAAAGACAAGTGTTGAGTCACCCTCATCTGGCAGTTACTCTAAATAAGAATGGTAATACCCTCAACTGGCAGGTAGATCACCTCATCAACCCTCAACTGGCAGGCTAATGTCTCCACCTATGCTAACTATGCAGTTTTGGAATGCAAGGACTTCTTCTAAGGATTTTACCCTCTACTGGCAGGTGAGTCCCCATCCTTGGGCTCACTCGGTACTGAATCCTACTCCCAACTGAATAGACACTGGACTAAATTCTAAACTGTACTAGGATAGACTGAACTGTTACTGATCGTACTATATAACTGAACTGAACTGAGTTCACTAAGTTCTATGGACTAATGGAATCCTATTAAATTCCATTAACCGTTGAATTCTACTGATCGAGACATGACTAATTCTACTCTATAACTAACCAAGGCTCTAGACGAGCAGCAAAATTATCGAGTATTAAGTACTCTCATGACTCGATAGCATAAACTTAAAAGACATGACAAAATCTTAAGACATTATAATTACTACTTAGTCATCATTCATTCATCGCCATTCAAGCAAACACTTGCATGACATAAAGTTGCATACATGCTATCATGATTAATTTCACTATTCAACTCACGTGGACAATTCATCAATCACTTGTGGGGCATAATATATGCACATAATACTAACTCAACATGTAGGCATCATGATTCAATTCCAATTTTGAAATTCCAAGAATTTTAACATGGCTTCACATGATAAAGTACACATAACAATTAACTCTACATGAATCTTCCAATAAATCATGAATACGTTTTAATTCAAATCATGGAAATCATGAAATCACTCAACATAAACTTTAAAAGAGTTTCTTGGACTCCAAAAGTGGAAGGAACCCTTGAATAAACACCTCACATATATTCATTGATGAATTTCTGAAAGTTAATGGTGAGTCCTGAGTTCTTTATTTGAAATTTGAACACCTAGGATTCTGTTGTTGAGCAAATTAGAGAATGAATGAGTATAGTTGCTCTCTAAATGTCTTAATTTCATGTTTTTAGGGGCTGAAAGATGTAGGAAAAGACCCAAATACCCCTAAGGATATGATTTTTTAATGATTGGAAAATTATATTACCCGACGTGCAGGTCGACGTGCCGCATCATTGGCATTAACGTGATAGCCAATGCTCCGCATTGAGTCTAATTTGGTTCAATGATATTTTCAATAGTCGACGCGATGAGTCAAGATCACGTCGACCCACTATTTTGGGCACTCAAACATGATCTAAATGAGGTCTGAAAAATTCAAAACTTGTTCGAAAACACCTATTAACATTCCTGATAATGAATTAACTCAAATATCGACATTGAATGGAAGTAAAGGTCACAAAAAAAAAGATTTCCAACTTTTGAAGGTTAAAATAACACTAGGTCTGAATACTTAGCTGAAATATTCTAAGTCTGGGACCCCTTGTCAATCTTAAAGGACTTATTTAAGCTAAGAATTTTGAGGGGTCTTACAATTGAATAGTATAATCATGAAATATTAGCATGTGATCCCATTAATGTACAACTTTATTACCTCCAAATGTTCGACAAAATGTCTCACTGAATGAATTGTGAACAATTGACTATTGTTATGCTTTCAAGATTTGCTATGTTTTAATATTGACACATATCTCATGATGTCTTCTATTTAGTTTAGGGTTGACCCATCTATTGTTAGTACCCGTGGAATAGTACTAGCATCCTTCAAACTGGGGTCACAGGTTGGACCCCTATCAGCTCAAAATGGGTTATGTCGGTTAAATGATACCTCTCACTATTTCATCTTTAGCACTCAGTTTAAAATTCAGTTTCAATTTCTTAACAATAGCATACTGATATCAGTGATTCAGTTATCAGATTTCAATATTTTAGTATTTACAAATTATATTCAAAATATGTTATTTGCTTGGTCATACATCCTTAGTACTTACAGATTTTATGCGTCCTCAGTATTTATATGTTTTACGTATCCTCAGTATTTATAGATTTCATGCACTCTATTTAGTACTTTATGTTATATATATATATATATATATATTCAGCTATTATTTATTTTCATGAAACTAGCAAATCAGCCTACCTCATTTAGCATACCAGTACATTCAAAGTACTAATCACATACTCTTTCCTTACGCTATGATGTATCATATCATATGTTTGGATTCCTAGTTCTCGGATAGCGCATAGTCTTCCCAAATTATTATTCGTAGAAGTTGTGAGTCCTCATATTTTAAGGACATGAATTATTTGGCTCAAATTTATTTATCAGTTTTAGTCATTTCAGTTCAGTAGTTAGTTGGAGTAAGTTAGGGCCTATCCCATCAACTCTCATTCAATCAGTTTAGAGGCTTTTCAAATTATTTCAGACAGTTAGTTAGTATCTTAGATTTTAGTTTTCATTATCAGATGTTTTGTCAATATTATCAGTTATGCCTTACAGATTTTATCATATTTAAGACTTAAAACCTTATAGAATTCCTTATTTAAATTCCATATATGTTATTATCAGTTTTACTCAGTGCTCTCACCAGGAACCAGCTCACGGATTAGCTTCTGGTCCCTCAGGACTGTAAGCACCATGTGGATCCTAAGGTGTACTCTCAGGGCGTTACAAAATTAGTATCAGAGCCTAAGGTTTTAAAGTATCCTAAGAAGTCTAAAAGCCTCGCCAAGTAGAGTCTTGTGCATGGGTGTGAAGCGTGCCACACTTATGGACAAAAGTCTACGGGGCATTTTTAGGAAAAGTTTCCATTCTTTCAGTGTTCATATCGTGTGAAAGAGAATGATCTCAAGTTGAACTCTCTATATAATTCAATTCTTCCTTTTATTTATAGATCATGCCTCCCAGAAAGACAAATGAAAGAAGAAATGTAAACCAGTCATCACCTCTTCCCATTTTGGTAGATCCCTTGAATGAGCATGTTTCTCATGCAGAGTTTAAAGCTACATTCACTACTCTAGCTTACTCTATAGCAGCTCAGAATTTTTAGCCAGCCGTTATTTCAGCCAAACCAATGGCTAATACTATTGTAGCTGGGATTTGGTACTTTACCTAAATAAATCCTCCTCGGTTTTTGGGATCCAAATTGGAAAAGGATCCACAGGAATTCCTAGGCATGGTCTAGAATATAACAAACATTATTAGGGTGAATACTAGTAAGAGTGTTAAATTGGTTGCTCACCAGTTATAGGATGTAGTGAACACCTGGTTTAAGCAGTTGAAAAGGGATAGAGGCATAGGCGTAGGGCCTGTAGAGTTGGGGGAGTTTGCTATAACTTCTTTAGAGAGATTCTTCCCATTAGAGTTTAGAGAAGATAAGGTATTAGAATTTATTAATTTGAAGTAGGGAAACATGAGTGTGAAAGAGTATTCCCTCAAGTTTACTCAGTTAGCTAGGTATGCTCCTTATGTGGTGGCTAATAACAGATCTAGGATAAGCAACTTTGTGTCTAGGGTATCTGATAGCATGGTCAAGGAGTGTAGGACTGCTATATTAATTAAGGATATGGACATATCTAGGCTTATGGTCCATGATCAATAGATTGAGGAGCAGAAGCTTAAGAAAAAAAAAAGAGAGAAAGAATAAGAGAGCCAAAACGGGTAGCTTTAGTTTTGCTAAGCCAAGGTCAGAGGGTGGTAACCATTCTTAGTTTCGTTAGATGTTTTAAGCCCCAGATCGTGCTCCATCTTCAGCTAGTTCACCAGTACCAAACATTAGGAATGATAGTCGGGATAGGGCGCCAAGGTTCAATACCCAGGGTAGTGTAAGCAGTGGTCGTACCCATTCGCTTTGCAAAAAATATGAAAGAAATCACCTAAGTGTGTTGAATTAGCAGAGATGTGTGTTTTAGATATGGCGAGTTAGGCCACAGAGTCTGATAATGTCCTAAGGCTGGTCCGCGAAGTCATCCTAGTCATCCTTCAGTTCCATCCGATCGCTCGACACAGTAGGGTGCCACTTCCACTGCAACCCAGGGTCAGCATCAGAATAGACTTTATGCACTTTAGTCCAAAAAAAATCAGGAAAGTTCTCCTGATGTGGTTATTGGTATGTTGCAAGTTTTTTCTTTTACATGTTTATGCTTTACTAGATCTTGGAGCTTCTCTTTCTTTTGTAACCCCTTATATAGCCGTCAACTTCGGAGTTAGTCCCAAAATCTTAGTAGATCCCTTCTCAGTGTTTACCTAAGTAGGTAAATCTATACTATCCAGATAGGTATATAGAAATTTCCCGATCACAGTATCCCAATAAATCCTTCCAGGTTATTTAAGAAATAAAGTAGTTTAGTTTCAGTTTCTCAATAAACCAAATAGGGAAAAAAGGAGTGGGACCTCAGTTCTTTGAGGTTAGATGTGTCGTCGATCCCCTCTCAAAATCCTATGGCAGTATATGATTTAGAGTTAGAAGCATAAGCCCAGGAGTTTAGCAGCAGTAGAGTGGGGTTAGTTGTATAAGAGATGAACTAGAAGGCTTAGAATAGCGTATGTAAGAACTTATGGTAATGACTCAAAATTAAGTATGATGATGTGGGGATGACTTGGAGAGGTGATATTTTTAGGCTATGGTGAAAGTAGTCGGGTTATTAACGATTTGGGGATATCCAGGATGTGTGTTAGAATCTAAGTTTGAATCTTTAAAGGTTGAGCTGATAGAAAGAAGAGTTGAAAATTCTAAGTTAGTCAAATTTATGTTATTACATGATAATAGTTTAGGCTATAGAAAGCTAAGAGTTTTATCTTAGAAGAAAGTACTAGTAACAAGTTTTACATTATCTGGCATAGTCATTCAGAGTGAGTTTACCAATCATGTGCATTTTTATACCCGAGATTCTAGAGTGAAATGGTGGAAATCTAGTTTAGAGATGTTGATTAAGTGGTTCCAAGACTTAGAATGATGTTTTTAAGCAAAGGGGGAGATGATAGAACAAGTAACCAAATTAGTCTCCCAGATTCTAGTCATAGTGCCAGCGTATTGTAGAACATCAATAGGGAAGGGTGATGCCCGACCCATCCGCATCTCGGTGCAAAGTTTTGAACTTCAGTCATCACACCATCTACTCATGCTTTATATTTTATCTCCATGATCACAGTTCACGTTCTTGCACATCATAGAGAATCATGTGTGCTTCTAGTTCTAAATATAATGGGTTCCAATTTTCTTAGTTGTACAAATCATATTCCATGAAACTTATGAACTCCAAACTCAGTTCATGTAGCTCATGACTAACGTATTCATGATTTACAGCATGTTCAGTTCCAGTACTCACGCTACACATATAATGATTAGAGAAATTCAAATTTATGGCATGTATCATGTTTCAGATTCCAAAGAATTAGTTGTAATTTAGTTCATATGTTCCTCATGCATCATCTCAATCTTTCCTCAGTATTTCAACCAAGTTAGTATCTTTCATGGGACATAATATCCCAAGGGGGAGATGTACTATAATCCCCCAAGATTTTAGGTCCTAAATCTTCAATCTTATTCTGACATAGAAAGATCTACCTTGATGCAATGAGGTAATCATAAGTTGAGTCTCTCAATTATATCTCAGCCTTATAACCATTCTCAAGTCATTTCATGTATTCAAGAAATCAGTTCAGTTCATGTATCATTTTTTAGAATTAGTTATGCAATCATGTTCCAAGTTATACGTGTTCAGTACTTGATCTTAGTCACCTCAGCATGGTACCCTCAGTCTAAATAGTCTCATTTAAGTACGAATATTTCCAAGGGAGAGATATTATAATACCCCAAAAATCCAGACCACTGTTAAAACCATGCTTTGAGCTAATGGGAAATAAATTATAGTTCTTTGGTAGTTTTATGAGTGGTTTTGATGTATATTAAGGATTCAAATAACTCCTAGCTATTAAACGAATCAAAATATCCCTTATCTATTGAGTTTTTGATGTGAATGTTGCCTTAGACAACTTTAAATGAGCATATCTTTTTCTTTACTTATAATTTTCTGGTTTAAGACCCACTAAATTGTAGAAAATTCAATCAGCTTTCCAAAGATACAAATTTTGCCTAAATTCGATAACTGGGTAACAAGCTATGGCAATTTAGTTCTAGGCAGTAAGGCACCACAATACCACCGCATTGCAGTGACAAGACAAATGGCATCTGTCCTTTATTTCCATAATCCAATAGCTCATCGCGATAAGTTTGTGTGGCATTGAAAATCATGATAAGACCAGTACCGCATTGCAGTAGAGTGCAAATTTGCACTCGTCAGTTTCCAGTGATTCAACATGATAGCACCGCATCGCGCCAGAGTGCCAATTTGTACTCATCGTTTTCCAGTGACACAACACGATACCACTACGGTGCACCAAAGTGCATTTTTGTACTTGTCTATAGAATGCACTAGAGAAAAATTCCAGTGTCTCACCACGATAGCATCGCATCGCGGTGAAGGCCAAAAATAGGAATTTGAGAGATGGAAATTTAATCAGTCCAAAACATGTCAATTAATCCTTAAAAGCTGATTAATTCATTATTTACTTAATTTTTGCACAAAGCAAAAGTATTCACCCTCAAGTAGAAACCGCTAGCTTTCAAAATTCAAGATCAATCCTCAAGGAAATCACAATAAACTTCAAGAATTCATCAACAAGGTATGATAGGTGTTCAGCCTTGGGTTCCTTCCACCCTTGGAGTTTAAGAACCATTTTTAAAACTACTACTTTATAGATTAATGATTTACATGTGCAAATTGGGTTGTATTCATGTTTGTGTTATTGTATGGGTTTCAATTCAAGATTTAACTATAAGTTTTATGAACATAAGATATCATGTACGTCAGTCATGATGCTTATGTGTTGTTCATTATTATGTGCATTAAAGATGCTCCCCAAGTGTTTGATAGAATGTCCATGTGAATTGAATAGTGTAAACATAATGTGTAGCATGTGTTATCATTCATGTACAAGTTCATGACCTCTAAAAGATTTGACAAAATTTCTCAGTGAATGAATAGTGAACAATTAACTATTGCTATGCTTTCAAGATTTTCTATGTTTTATTATTGACACATATGTCATGATGTCTTCTTGTTAGTTTAGGGTTAACAAGGTGTCTTCATGTTAGTTTAGGGTTTACCCATCCTTTGTTAGTACCCGTGGCATGGTACTAACCCTTTTAACTAGGGTCACAGGTTGGACCCCTATCAGCTCAGACTAGGGCATGTCGATTAGATGATACCACTCACAGTTTTAGTTTCAGTACTTAGTTTAGAATTCAGTTTCAGTTGCTTGACCATAGCATACTGCTATCAGTGATTCAGTTATTAAATTTGAGTATTTCAGTACTTATAGATTATATTCAGAACATGTTAGATACTTCGTCTTGCATCCTCAGTACTTATAGATTTCATGCATCATCAATAATACAGATTTTATGTTTACTCAGTATTTACAAATTTTATGCACTCTATTCAATGCTTCATGTTATATATATATTCCGACAGTTATTATTCATGTTCATAAAACCATGCATATCATCCTACCTCATTTGGCATACTAGTGCATTCAAAAAACTAATCACATATTCTTTCCTTATGCTATGATGTATCATATCATAGGTTCGGATGCCCAGTTCCCAGATCGCACATAGACTTCCTAGATTATCAGTTGTAGTAGTGGTGAGTCCTCATATTTTGAGGTCATGATTTACTTAGCTCGGACAACTGAAAGAAAGTACTGAAATCCTAAAGTAAACTAAAATAAGCAACTATTTCCTCAACAGATAAGGACTCACCATGACTACTGCTGCTGATAGGCTAAACTATCAATGCCCGATCATGAGATTGAGCATCCACACCTATGATATCAAACATCTTAGCGCAAGAAAAGAGCATGTTATCAGTACTTTGAATGTACTAGAATAAGATATGACGTAGGCTGATATACATGGACTCATGTGCATGAATAATAACTAACTGAATATGTAGTATGAGGTAACTGAATATAAACGCATAAAAACTGCAAAATCTGTGAATCCATGACCAAGCATGCAATATGATTCTGAAAGAATGTGTAAACTTAAATAAGGAAATACTGATAACTGAATAAGTGATACTGTATGTTATTGTAAAAAAAACCTGAACTGAGTACTGAACATAGACCGTGGGATCTATCATCTAACTAACATGCCCTAATCTGAGCTAATTAGGGTCCAACCTGTGACTCTAGCTGGAAGGCTATTAGTACTGTGCCACGGATACTAACAATGGCTATGTGGATCCACTAAAGTAAAGTCCCGAAGAACTAAAAAGTCACCCTCTACTAGCAGGTGTCCTGGTGAGATACTTTTCAACCGTCAACTGGATGGTTAACCTCTCAAACCTAAATTGACTATGTAGTTCTGGAACATAGGGATCGCTACTAAGAGTCACACCCTCTACTGGCAGGTCAGCCCCCATCCCTGGGTTCTCTTGGTGCTAAATCCTACTCCCAACTGAATTGAATCAGATTACTAAACTGATATAAGTTTAACTGATTATGATAACTGACTGAATGAATAATGCTTATACAAATCTGAAACTATTCTGAAAGATACTGAGACTAAGTAAACAGCTAAGTTTTGGGTATTCATAACCCCCATCACTAAATAGAAGTATCAAATTTTATGAACCCATACACTACCCTTGAAAACATGATACCCTATTTAAAAATTATGAACTCCTGCACCTTTGCTTTCCTCAACTCTAATGGGAAGAACCTATATAAAAAGGTTATGGCGAACTCCTTCCACTCTACAGGGATTGGATCTGCGTATCCCCCTTCCACTGGTTATACCAGGTGTGGACTACATCCTACAACTGGTAAGTATCTGACTCTGCAATCTCACTAGACGTGACACCCATAATGTTAGTCACCTTCTGAACCATATCAAGAAATTCCTACAGATCCTCATCAAACTTGGACCCTAAAAGCTAAAGGGGATTCATTCTAGAAAAGTCTTGAATCCTAGCTGAGTTAGTATTAGCCACTGGAATGGCTGGAATAGCAAGCTACTGATTGTTCTGAGTTTCTACTGAGTGAGCTAAAGTAGTAAAGAAAGCTCTGAACTCAGACATGATCATTCAGAGGATCTTACCAAATAGGCAAAGGTTCGGTTTGATTCTCATTTCTTTGTTTGTTATTCTTTCTAGGAGGCATATTTTGTAAATAGAAGAAAAATAAATTAGAAAGAGAGTTCAAATTGAGCTCATTCTCATTTGCATGACATGAATAATGAAGAAGGGATATTTTTCCTAAAACGACTTCTAGCCTCTTGTCCATAAGGGTGGCACACTTTACACCCATGCACAAGAATTTACTCAATGTGGCTTTCAGACTCCCCAGGATACTTAAAAACTTAGGCTCTGATAACAAGTTTTGTCACGACCTGAGGCTACCTCCTAGTCGTGACAATGGTACTTACGATCCCGAAAGAACACAAGCTAGCCCATGAACTTGTACCTATTATGCGTACATAATAATATGGTAACAAAATACATATGTGCAAAAATAACTGAATAATGCCAAAGCTTTTAAGTATGAAGGGTAAAACAATGGAATTACTCAACTCCAAATTATAAACGAACATACTGAAATATAACTGAAAATATTTAACAAACCAATTGACTGTCTAAAGTGTCTGAAAGCCTCTAAAATTGATTGAAAAGAGTTCATGGGATAGGCCCCAACTAACTCCAACTGACAACTAAAATAAATTACTGAAATCCTGAAGTAAACTGAAATAAGCTACTATGTCCTCGACAGATGAGGACTCACCACGACTAATACTGTTGAAAAGTTGAACTATCTACACGCAGTCAGGAGCCTAAGTTTCCAAACATATGATATTAAAGATCATAGCGCAAGAAAAGAGTATGCGATAAGTACTTTGAATGTGCTGGTATGAGAGATGAGGTTAGGCTGATATGCATGGGCTCATGTGCATGAATAATAAATGACTGATTGAATAGCATGATTTAACTGAATATAAATGCATGAAAATAGTGAAAAAAGCGAATGCATGACCACGTAGTTGGGACCTCATCATCACAATCAGCCCTGAGAGAAGGAAGTCTCTCTTTGAGTTTCAAGACCTTCCAAAGGCCCTTCACCCTTTTCCACTTATGGGTGAAGAACTTGTCTCTCCTTCTCTACCTTATCTACATCTTATCATGCAACTCCTGTAGTGACTAGTGCGAATATTCCAATGAAGAGTAGGCTCGCTCGAGTTCAGAAAATATGTCCCCCTGCTTTCTTTGGTCCTTAAGGTATCTTTTATAGTTGTATTGAGCAAAGTAGGAATGACAGATGGTGGAAGGATCTCCAAGACCCTGAGGTAGTTTAGACACAAGCTCACTGATGATCCATATCTAGCCCAAGATCTTCTCAAAAGGCCCAGCTGATGATGGTCTTCAAGAATCTGTATCGTCCTCCACCGACCTTTTCGAGTCAACTTTTCTCTTTTTGTTTTTTCCAAGAGCGTCCTGCCCTCAGATCTCCAGTGGGAAAATGGGAGTCTTCGGGCGTACCCAATTTTCCTCGGGGTACACCTCAACTCTACCTTTCTTATATCACTCACTAATTAAGGAAGGAAACATAAGTTGGGTGTCGTATCTGTTCTTGAAATGCCTAATGTCTGAATATATAAATCGTCCAATATTCAAGAAAGTGTTGTCCAATATACATGTCACCATCCGAGCTCTCATATCCAGGACATAGGTCATGTTTATGCATGGAGAGACATGGTTGCAGATAATATCCAACTAAATCTGAGCCTCGGCAGTAAAGTCATGCAGAGGTATCCCCATTTTCGTTGTCGCCCACGATACCTCTTTACCCGGATACAACTTCTCCTCCAACCAACTCCATGGTTCACACTCCTTTGCCTCAAACTATGCCACATCCTCATCCGATAACCCATACAAATCATTGATTTGCTCCGCTCCAAAGTGAACCTCCTTCCCCCGAATTCTAACAACTGGGTCAGAGGTAGATACTACACTAAGGTTTGTATAGAATTATCTAACTCAATGCTCATTTGCTCGGCATGTGTACGAAGTAAAGCATATCTACCCAGTGTCCACCAATCTATCATAAAAGGCTGAGAGTTTCTCGAGCACCTTTTCTAAAGATATATCTCTCTTAAGGGTAGCTTCATCTTAGCCAAATCTACATAGTACAAACCTTGACACTTAGGGGCCATGAAGCGAATTTGGTCATAGTCTCCCATCTCTAGCTTTGAAGACCTGAAAACAACACACCATCATTAATATTTAATATTTTCGTGTGAAAACTATATTATGATACTTAATTAAGCTAAAGGGATGGTGCCTTGGTAAATTTTAGGGTAAAAATGAAACTGCAGGATTTTGGTCCTGGAGGATAAACTGCTCTCAGATGCCACGATTACGGTATCTGAGGTGTGATGGGACAAACTAATCATTACCCAAAACTTCTATTTTCAATGCCAATTTACGTTCCTAACCAAATAAGGGCACTAAGAACAGGTAATACAATCCCCATTCAATGATGCCCTTAAACACGGAAAAACTAACAAGAAATTCATTTGGGAATTTCATCAAACACTTGGTATGTATATGTTAGTTTCATTAATTTTAAACAATTTTGGATAAGACTTTTTCAATAGTATACACACCCATAATAGCAGACAACATACCAAACAACTCTATTAAACTCAAGATCAAGCATCAAATCATACTTTTTAGTCCAATCCTAAAACATAATTCCTGATGCCCACACACGAGCATAATAGAGGGGAATCGAAGTACATACCTGGTGATGAGATGCAGGGAGATGCTTTCAATAAAGGCAAGAATGGGTATGATTTGAGAGTAACTGAGGTGGAAATGTGGTGGGAATTTTGGGTAACCGTTCAGATTTTAAAATCATCGCCATCGCAGTCAAAGATCTGTGATCGTGATTGCATAATCATGATGGCACGGGTCTCGCGATTGCGATAACTGAGATTGGTTTCTACTCTCTTATTTTTCAACTATTCAGCCCACAACTTCATTTCACCATACTTTTGTTTACTCAACACCATTCAAATACACCCTTTGAACACCTAATTTGCATTAATCAATCTTAACAAATAAAATCTACTCTAAAAAGCAATGATTAAAGCATATGGGTCACTTTTGTGGCATAATGGATTTCCTCTCATCCAAAGCCTAATTTAACATCTACAAGAAATACAGTTTTTTGTGACAACTTTCAGTGGCGACACAAATAGTAGCCATAAAAGTTAGTATTTTTGTGGCGACTTACAAATGTTGCGACAAAAGGTATAAGATTTAGGGGCGACCATTAAAGTTTCCACTAATAATGACATATTTAGTTTTAGTGGCGACTATGTGTAGGTCGCTACAAATATGCATTAATTTTTCCAATAAAATTTGGGTTAGTGGCGACCTACAAATTGTTGCTACTAAAAGTCTTTTGTGGTGACTTAGTCGCCACTAATAATGATGTTTTTAGTGGCAACTATGTACAGGTCGTCATAAATGTGTAGTAATTTTTTCAATAAAATTTGGATTAGTGGCGACGTACGAGTTGTCGCTACTAGTGGCAACAATTAGTGGCGAGTTAATTTATTGTTGCAGAAACATTATATTCAATAGAGACAAATATTATTGTTGCAATACATCATCTTTTAGCGTCGACTAATTCTTATCGCCTCTAATAGTCGTTACTATACTGAAATTTTTAATTCCCGTGAATAATAAAATTTTGGCTCAAGTTTTACAGAGGCAACAAATATAATGTCGCCAGTGAATGTAATTATATGGTGCCCCTATCGCCTCTAACTTTAATTAATAAAGTGAACCTTCTGTTTGTTCTTTAATTAATAAATTTTTCTAGCTTTAATTAATATAGGTAAAGTTTTAGAAAAATTAAAAGAAAAAAGCAGTCATCTCTTTGCTCTCAACACCGCCTGTTCTTTACTCACGGAAGCTCAAACAATTCATCTTTGTTACTCCCAAAATCTTCAACACCATTTCCTTTTTGCTCTAAACTAAATCAAAATCTCAGATTTGAAACAAAATGCTGCTCAAATTTGTTTATTAAAGCCTAAAATTTCCTCTTTGCTCAAACTCATTCCCCTTTGATGAAAATTATTAGGTTTTCTCAAATAGGGTTCTCAAAGTTTGTTCTTTATAAGGTATGTGATCAAAATTCTTTTGGGTATATACGTGTTTTTCCAGATTGCATATAAAATTTCTTTAACCCACTTGAAAATTTGGAGGAATAGAATTCTCTAAGGTCCAAGGAGGAAGGAATATAGTTTATAATTTTTTAGGTTATAGAGACAAAAGTAACATTCATGTTTCTCCCAATATTTGAGGTTATAGACTGGACATCACAGTTATGAAAAAAGTAGGAAGATAGGACTAGGAGTTCTCTTTTTCTAAATTTAATTTGTGAATTTTGGTAGGTGTGGCTGGGAAGATGTTCATAGATTCTCCCGAACGCAATTCAGCTTTTGATTATAAACCTATTGCCAATGACATTTTTGTGAGTTTTTTTTCCTTTTGATTATGATTATTACTCCTTTTTTTTCTTTTTGTTTCTTATCCTTGTATCTTGGTTTTGGTTGTTGGATCAGGTTGTAGCAATTTTGAAGTCTTTGTCTTCTTATTAGTTTTTAATTATCACTGTGTAATACATGATTTTGGAAATATTCCAGCGGGCGAACATTTCATACTACCTCTTACTCTTTCATGTTCGACCTTACTGTCCTGCAGCAATTCCATCACGTCTCAAAAACTCTACATCAGAAACTGGTAATGTCCTTTGCTTTTTTTGGTAAGCTGGATTTCATATATATTAGTACTAGTTAACAGTTGGTAACAAAATAGATCAGGGAAAGAGGTGGGGGGTGCTCCATGAGAGGAGTTTTGGCCCAAGTAATGGCCAGTAGTATTAATATGACAACTTAAAATTTTCCTGGCATATGTAGTTCCAAGAGTGTCTACCTCCATTTCTTCTGAGAAATTCCAAAACAAGAGGTTCTCCAAAATGCATACTCCGAGCACCCTCCTTTGCCAACATGTCTGCGACCCTATTCTGCTCCCTGAACACGTCTGATCACTGGGCAGCCCATTCTGTGCATTAACGACCTGCTTTCAAAAATTATGTTATTATATGGGAAGTAACCATTAATTATCATGGAAATAGCTGTGGTGGAGTCTGTGTTGATCTCTAATGGGTAGAAACTTTTTGCTAGCGCGAACTTGAGGCCATATAGTATGGCAAATAGTTTAGTGCTAAGTTGCTCGGACTCTCAAAAAATGATGCCGCACCTGTGTCGGATCCTTGAAGAGTCCAAGCAACATAGGTTCAGTGTGAGCAGCTTGTTTTGACACAAGGTTTGGTGTAGACACACCCCAGGTACATCTATGATCTCTCAGAACTCCACCAATCCCCCCAATTCCCTCCTGCAATTGT
This sequence comes from Capsicum baccatum var. pendulum, assembly GCA_030864225.1. NCBI lineage: Eukaryota > Viridiplantae > Streptophyta > Magnoliopsida > Solanales > Solanaceae > Capsicum > Capsicum baccatum. The sequence goes on from CM061550.1 coordinate 45,003,047, forward strand.
TATTGCAGAACCATCTGTGTTTTGTTTGAAGTTTCCTTTAATACTATCTGTTAGTGCTAATGTCTTTAAAGCATAGCTGGATCTATCACTTTCTCTATGTACACCAATTCCTCTAGTTCATTTTTCATATGTCGCAATGTCATCAAATGTGTGCATTTGAAAACAATTTAAAAATCACCATTTTCTCCATCATTTGACATTCCATTCTTTATATGGTGGTCGATAACAGTCTCTCTTGAAATTTTGGTGGTTGTAGGTAATGACCATTCTGTCCGCCGTCATTGGTTGGGCTGCTCCTAATTTGGTGAGTTTCATCTAGTTGCATTCCCTTTGTATATTGATGGTAATCTTGTGTTTCGCTTGAGCTGTTGCATATTTGATGTGAAGGCATAATTGAAACGTGAAATATTTATTTATCCTGTTCTTATAGAAACAGTTTGCACATTCTAGTAGTTCTGATAACATAGCATAATGTCAGATGACAAAAACATTGCCGCTACATTAATCTCAAGGTTTGTGCCTCATGCTAGTGATTAGTCGTGTGCAACTTGAACAGTCATCTTGTTTTCTTACTGTCTACCAGTGATAACCGGTATTCACCAATTAGAAAGAACTTTTAAAAAATTGTAATATATCCAAGTCATCTTATGCATCCATTATCTGTGTTAGTATCTCATAATTCGTACAAATAAATAGAGCTTCTTGTCATGCGTTAGATGTGTATGGAGTGCATTTTAGAGTTAATCTGATGAAGAACATGTATTCTGTTAATCCAAGTTCACTATCATTATAATATAGAAGCTCCGTTCAATTTTAGTACCTTGGTTTCTGTACAAAGGACTTTGCAATCTGACTTTGATTGCATCAGTTTTGTTTGCACAAAACTTAAAAGTTTTATACAATTCCCACAGATCTCCCGTAAATGGACCCATCATATTACAACATTGTTATTCTTAGGATTTGGAGTATGGTCTTTGTGGGATGCATTCCATGATGGATAATCATTTGGTTCCTTCTTACTTCTGACTATACTTATCTCTGTATGTTCATTTATTTTTTCTTTTATCTAAATCTAATTTCATCCACAGGGAAGCTGAGGATTTGGCTGAAGTTGAAGCACAGCTGGTCTGTATCTTTCCAATTACATGTTGCGGAACATGAATTTTACCTTTTCTTATTTTTATCTTACATGTTGCAAGTAGGACGCTGATCTAAAAGCTAATGGTGGAGCAACCAAGGACAAGAATCAGGTAGCATGCTTGTTCATACTTCATAGCATATATTTGCATTTCTTTTCTTTCCTTTTCCTTCGTAAAATTAACTTTTAAGGCTTCTTGTAGTTAAGATAAATGAAAGTGACAGTTCTGTTAAGAGAAGGAAAGTATTAACCTCTCCCAATATCCATAGCAGCAATTTACTATCTTGTTGCTTGATGCAAATGCTAGTAAGTGGCTAGTTTTGATACTTGGTGATGTGAACTCTCATAGTTAGTGGCGACAATAATTGTCGCTGCAATACATCACCTTTTTGCATCGGACAAATTTTGTCGCCTCTAATAGTTGTTACTATACTAAAAATTTTAGTTCCCGCTAGTAATAAAATTGACTCAATTTTTATAGTGACGGCTAATAAAATATCTCCTCTAAATGTAATTATGTGGCGACATCATCGCCTCTAAAATTATTTTATTTTATTTTTTAAATTATAATAATGGAAAACTTCTAGTAGGTATTAGATAATGAAAATTTCAGAAAACTTCTGGTCTCCTCTTTGTCAAGCTATGACTTGGGATTCTAGTTTGTTTAAACAAAGAAGATTGTCTTTAATTCTTTATTACTGCCAATTCCAGAATTTTATCATAGAAGTGCTTCAACTGATGAACCTCTATTCTTAATTTTATTCATTTTGATCCCTTTTGAACTTCAGATTCCATGTTCAATATATGTGCTTGATTGATTAGAGTTTTCCTGCTCCTTCTATCTCTTCTTGTATCTGCATTTCAAGCATTCTGCAACTATAATGGCAGACTTGGCAAGTTCTTTTCCGTTGATTTTTCCAAACTTCTGCATTGCAGATTGATGTAGTGAGCAACACCAGAATCAGAAGGGCTTTAAGGAGAGTGTCCTTTACAATACTCAAGGTATGTGGATTTGGATTTAGATTTGGTTCTAGCTTCTAAAATCTTTATTTTTGGAATTGCAACTAGTTGCTTGGATGGTAATAATGGCTCACAGATTACCTTCTTAATGTGGATGTTCAGTTTTACCTTTTCCAGAATGTAGAACGTTCTGTACAATGTGTACAAGAGCGTAAGTTGCGGAAATTGAAGAGGTGAAGGTCCAAAATAGGAGCTGTTGCACATTATATGGACTAATAGGCATTATATAGCCAAAAGGCTAAATGCATTAAAAGTTTTAAAATGTGTGTAAAAACTGGGAAAACAGTATCGATGAAGTCCTTTAGGTTTCTGTTGGATGAAGAGACTTTTCACACAACGGAATGATTGATATGTGTCAGCAAATTCTTGTTTGAATCTGCTCATATCTCTCAATCATTGGCTCTTGCACTTTTGCTTGTTCCTAATCCTAATTCCTAACTATGCAACCAATAACAAAACACCTAGTGTATCCACTAGTGAGGTCTGGGGAGGGTAGGATGTAGGCAGACCTCTGGCAGAAATACAAGGTAAGGCTTCGTACGATACGCCCTTGTGGTAGAGCCCTTCCCCGGACACCGCAGATAGCGGTAGATTTAGTGCACCGAGGAGATCCGTGTTATGTACCGAGAGGGACCAGAAGGCGCTCCCTATCACACCCTTCTAGCTGAAGGCTATGTGGATGGCGCAGTAGATATTTGTAAGTTAATTTTATATATATATTTCTCCGCCCCCTATATAGTAGCAGGGAAGCATAATGTAAACAAAAAAGTTCTATTTCAGGTTTTTGCATCTCTTGGGAAGAAGAACTATATAAAAAGTGGTAAGGTTTTTGTATGTTTGTGACACTTGAATGCAGACCAATATACTTCAAATGCCACAGATGCATTTTCAAACTTCAGCTCGCTAATGCACTATTTGAAACTTCTTTCAACTTGGGAGCAGATAAGGAGATAAAAAGTCTATTTTTTCTTTTCTCAGCTTGATCATAAACATCTACTTTTATCGATAAACTCTGAACCTATTTGTCCACAATTGAACAACAACAACAACAACAAACCCAGTGTATTCCCACCTAGTGGGGTCTGGGGGGTAAAATGTACGCAGTCCATACCTCCACAATTGAGAATGAGATAAATTGAAGGAAATCAATGAAGAGTTTGAAGAATATAAAAGGTTGTTTGGTAGTGGCTGTGTTTTCATATCAGTTGTGGTCTAGAGATGAAGAGATAACAGATAATTTCATTCAGTGTTTCGGTAGGAAAACTGGTACTGGCAGAAATTTTTAAACGAAGGTTTATCTGAAAAGTGATAATTAGAGACTGAAATGTTCTTAGCTAAGCCACTATTTATTGGCAACACAAGTTAAACTAATTAATCTTACAGAAAACAAGATGAAAATTTCATTTCAAGTTAGAGATCATAATGTTTCTTATTTTCTTTAACTATCTATACGCCATAATCATATTACTGTGTCTTTTTCTCCAGATCTCTGACGTAGATTGCGTTGATAGAAGTACACATAGTTATTCCAAAGATGGAATACCTGATGCACAGGATGCAGTACGAGTTGATCTTGTGGGAGGTTTTGCTCTACAAAAAGTTACTGATAATAGGAGCTACTTCAGGTAACACACACTCCTTTTGTATATCATTCCCACCTAAAATGTCTACTACTAATTATTTTCTTTTAATGGTGATAATTTTTAAATTCCTTTCTGAAAAATTTCTAATCGAGTCTATTGAATGGCTTTACAGTTTCAGAAAATTGGGTTCATTGGTGATAATGATGTTTCCAGTTGTATTGATATTGGGAAGCTTCATGTGTGGTGCACATATGGTTTTACAACCTATTCGTACTTAACTATCTGAGCTAAAAGTTAACAACAATAACATATCCAATGTAATCCCACCGAAAGGGGTTTGGGGGTGTAGGGTGAATGCAGACCTTAGCCCTAGCTTGGAGGTAGAGAAGATTTGCTATTTTTATATAGTATACATATTTAGTTAAATTTCAAAAGGTTAACCAATTATCCTACTACTCCTTTCTTTAGTTATCAACGATAGACGTAACCATATGTTCCTGCTCAGGTTTTAGTATTCAACCATTTGGCTAAATCCACCAAAAATGCATTGTAACTGTGAAACGGATTGAAACTAAAGAACTGGAGAAATAGCAAGTGAAAAACACCAAAAACTACAACCCAGTCCGCAAAAAAGAGCATCTTAAACCCTGAAAAACCCAGCAATTCAAAACTTCAGAATTTATGCAAGAGTTATATTAGTTATTTGCTCACCAAAATAGACACGAAGTTGGTCTTATAGCTTTTCTTTTGCACTCTTTGTCATGTATTTCTTTATGTTCCTTTTCTTCCGCCTCTGCTCGCCCTCCCATTCGGTAACCTCATTTTATTATGTGAATTAAATTGTGTGCAGTTCACATTCTGTTTTATTCGTCAAGTTGATTTTATTGACATTTTATACATTCATGGGTTTTGTTTAGTTGATCAACTGTATATGCGTTTTAATGAAGATACTTTCTGGAAAGTGTATAGTACAACGCTTTCTTTATTTGCAGATGCAGTCAGCATTTATCATTATGGCCAAGGGCAAGCATACGCCATGGTGACAGGAAGGAATTCGTTCCTTAGAAGTTACCATCTCTACATATTGAGGTAGAAAAGATTCGTACAGTCAATTATGAAATCGCCAATCTGATTAAGTGGAAGAACAATTTTATGTTCTATTATTATGCTTAATCCTTTTAACAGTTTAATAGAGTCGGACTGTTATGTGAATCATTCTAGCTGAAATTTGTACTACTTGCTTATTAATATGGTATAAAACTTGTAGTAGATACTGATCTTGGATGAGTAGTTCTCAAAGTTTGACCCCGAACCCCGTGCCTAGCGGTGAGCTTTAGTGCATTGGGCTGCTCTTTTACTTTTGGGCTGTTCGGTAAAACCATTGCAGCTTTAGGTATAGTGGACCTACTGTATGGGCTGAGTGGAGATTGCTTTCTGGCAGGGACGTTCAAGACAGTTATCATATTGCGGAACCAGAAGAACGTAGATCTTGCTGTTGAAATTCGCTTGCGTTATTTCTTTTGCCTGCAGCAGCACGGGTATGTTGAGTTCTGACTGGCAGAGGTAAACTCAAGAAGCTTGTTAGCTATGTTACATGCGAAGCTTGGTTTAGCATGGTTATAACACTTACAAAATCATATGTGCTAATTGTGATGTATACAATTTTTTTCCCTTGTAATATTACAACATTGTCAATATTTCCCATGACAGCAATATACGTTCTTCACCTAAATTATTGGGCCCGTGCTGGCGCGGGTTCTTCCACCTATAATATATAAATGCATTTCCTCTTTTTTTTTTTCTAGAATCATAAAGTAATTCGGTGCTTTTTTAATGGCAGGGACGTTTTTAAACAATGGGTTGACCAAGGAGGAGCATGAAGGCGTAGAATGCATTTTTGTTTTTTGATCATATGTATGAAATGAAAAAACTGAAGCACTATGTCGTTCTTAACATACATGCCGTTAACTTCTTAATTTTTTTGATCATATGTATGAATATGATAAAACTGAAGCACTATTTCATTCTTAACATACGTGCCGTTGAATTCTTATTAAGGAATGTACTTATAATATTTGATCGGAGGATGATTTTGTAAAACACTATTGGATGCTTTTATTAGCTAATGTTATTTGTAGTTTTTAAAATTTGTTGTCAATTTTGTAAAACACTATTGATGTTGATTTTATGGCGACAAAGGTCGTTACTAATGCAGAAGTTTTAGTGGCAACAAACAAGTGGTCACAATTGATGCGCAGAAGTTTTAGTGGTGACAAACAAGTGGTCACAATTGATGCACAGAAGTTTTAATAGCGACAAACAGGTGGTCACAATTGATCTGCGGAAGTTTTAGTGTCGACAAACAGATGGTCACAATTGATGTTTGGAAGTTTTAGTGGCGACAAACAAGTGCTCACAATTGATGGTGATTTTACGGCGACAACGTCGTTGCTAATTCTGTTATATAAGTGGCGACCTAGCCCCAATATGTTTTGTCAAAATATATTTTGATGCGAAATTATTTATCTTTTGTGGCGGTAATAGTCGTCACAAATAACTTCTTATTGTGGCGAGCATACTTTGTCGCCACAAATAACCTTTAGTTACAGAGTTACTACCAATTGACATAATTGGCACTACTAAAAATCTTCAGTGGCGACTTTTGGTTCTTTTGCGGCGACTTTTGTCGCCATTAAAAATCAGATTTCTTGTGCGCGACGTTCTTTAATCTTCAAGTTGGATCCTTGAGTGACCCATCATCCAGCTCCTTGTCCACTACATCAATGGCGTACACTACTTGGAGTTCTATTGATTGTTTTCTGATTTTACATACCCGAAATGAAACTTCATCATTTTGCATCTAGAATTTCATCTCCCCTAGCACCATATCAACAATTGCTCTTCCGATTGCTAGGAATGGTATACCAAGAATGATAGGTATCTCTTGGTTGATTTCGCAATCAACGACAACAAAGTCCGCCATAAGAATGAAGCAATTGACCTTCACTAAAACATCATACAAAACTCCAAACGGTATCATAATAGAGAGATCCGCCATCAAGAGCCTCATTGATGTGGGAGTAGGGATGCCAAAACCAAGTCTTCTTTATATCACATATGGCATCAAATTTATACTTGCATCAAGGTCACACAATGCTTTCTCAAATTTGTGTATTCCAATGGTGCAAGGGATTGTGAATGCCTCGGGGTCTTCTTTCTTTTCTGCCATAACACTAGTCAAGATAGTGCTACAACTATGTGTAACTTCAATGGTCTTACCATCCACAAGGCATTTCTTAGACATCAATTGTAACGCCCCAATTTTCTATAACCGGAACGTCACACGGTGCTCATGATCCCGAAGGACCACAAGCTAACCCTTATCTGGTACCTGCTGCAATAACTGTATAAAAATACTAAAAATGAATGCTAACACATCTATCCGGAAAAAGACTCAAACTATCTGAACTGTGGAGTTGATGGAACATGTCCCCAACTAACTTTGTCTACTGAAAATAAACTAAGTCAGCAATGATAAAGTAAGGATCATCCTCGAATGAAGAAGACTCACTGCTACGTCTACTGCTGCTGACTGAGTCTGGACTGCTACGGGTGCTCTGGATCTCGCGCTTCTGAACCTGTGGTATAAGACACCATAGCGCAAGAAAGTATGTGTCAGTACTTTAAATGTACTGGTATACTAGATGAGGTAATGCTAAATGCAAGGGCTTATGCATGAACTATACTGACTGAATAATCTAAATATGTTGAATAAGGATGCATGCATGAATGCACAAATCATAACTAAAATCATGGCAACACTGAATACTAACTCTGAACACTTGAACTTCTAACAATTGAGCTTATTATTACTAACATCTGAATTCACTAGCACTGGAAGACTGAATATCTGAGTCTACTAATAACTGAATTATCAGCTTACTGATATCTCTGAATGAACTAAGATCAGGCCTATCTAACGGGTGGTATCTGAATCTTCTATTAATAATAATGGTTGACTAAGTTTGAGACCAGGCCTATCTAACAAATGATCTCTGGATTTGTGAAACTATCTAAGTTCCTTACTGAGCTGTGTGACCATATTTGATAGTCCTAATTCTGAAGAACTATCTGACATTCTTGACTAAGATTGAATCTGAAGCTGAAACTGTAAATGTGGGAGTTCTCACTTAACCGATATGTCCCGAATCTGATCTAGTGGGGTCCAACCTGTAACCTCAGCTGGAAGGGTGTCAATACCGTGTCATGGGTAAAGACCTCTGCTATGGTCAAGCCTCTCTGACGGGTGACCCTGAACAGAAAGTCAAGCCTAAGGCAGTATGATAGTCAAGTAATCTAATGGGTGACTCTTAGTCCTGCGTTGGCTACGCAGTTCTGGAGTTCAGGGATTTCTGCTAATGACTCTACCTCTCTAACGGGGAAGCCGTCATCCCTGCACTCGCTCGGTGCTAGTTCCTACTCCCAATTGAAGGACTCTGAACTGATTCTTCACTGAACTGCATTTATTACTGATTATCTTGCTTGACTAATCTGATTGAGTTTGCTTGATTTCGTTGTCTGATGGAATGCTTATGAATTCTACTTTCTGTCTGAATGTCTAAGTTCTGAAACTTACTGTCTGAATGTCTAAGTTCTGAAACTTACTAAGCTTTACTAAAATCTGAATTGAATACAGAATAGTATTGGGGTCTGAACAGAGTACTGAGCTAGATTAGATTGAATATTGAAATTTACTGAGTTTTCTTAACTTCTGTCACTAACTGAAATCTACTGATCATAGCACGATTGAGATTATCTTGAGACTGACTCGGCTCTAGACAAGCAGCTAAGTTTTCGGGTATAAATACCCCAGGACTCGATAACATAAATAAATAATACATGACAACTCTTTCATAATAACATAACAATAGACTATCATTCGCAACAAAGTCAATGAAACATTACTTCAAGCACTTGGGAATCTCAAACATGCAATTGTATAGGGAAAACATGCTATTGTCTCCTAACTCATTCAATAAAGAATTCATATGAATAGGAGTGCATGCAACATATCATAATTCATTCATTTAGGTCTTTCAACAAACACTTGCATGCACTAGTTGACACATACTTGTAGATTCCATGCTTAACATGTTAAAATGACACTATTTCCTTTACATAAGCACTTTATCAAACATGTGGGAGGCACACTTTGGTCATACAACATTCAATACACCTAACTAACGTGATTACATAATTCAACATGCTTCTCGAAGGGACTTTATCATGAACATCACATAATCAACACATACTAAGGTCAATACTTGCATCTTATTGATCAAAACATGAATTAAAACTCAATATCAACATGAACTTCAACCTCAAACCACATAAATCATGAAAATTTGTAAAAATATAAACTTCTTGAACTTCTTGGGTGGCTATTAGAGCTAAGTCATGTGATAACTGAATAAGGCATCAATATGCATTTTCCCATTATGGTAAACTTGATGCCTTTCGATGGCATCTCCAAAAATTGGATCATAACTATATTTTCTATTGAAACAAGTTAAAAATCATTAATTTAAAAAGTTTAGTCTACCTTGTATAACCAGGAAATAATGTCTGAGCAATGTAGAATATTCAAGCTTTTATAATATAAGCTAACTGCGGGTTGGTATTTGATTTGAAGTTGTATCTGATAATAGAATTAGAACCCCATTCTGTAGTACCGGATGATCCAATATAATGATTCCTTTAGCAACAAAAGTGTTCAATAAGGGTCTTTTTCAGGACTGCAACCTTGCCTCATGCAATACATGTCATAAAATCTTACTAAAATTAATGCGTAGTAAGTAACTTATCAACTCCGAAATGCCATGCATCAAAACCCCTCCCCTTGCTGCACATCGCAATCCACTATAACTTCTCATGACATGCTTCGTCTCCTGCCGAAAGATTCTTTAACATTTTTGTGTTGTCAGTTATTGTCAACTAGTTAACTTTACACCAAACAAGGCCAATACTCAAAATGGAAACATCACCTCATCATTAATCAAAAATTAATAGATGAAGAAACTCTGGGCAGCATGTTATAAGCACCACCATGGTTACATATAATGCAATTTAGGTAGTGTGTAAAAGTTCTAGAATACCATTCAAAAACCAACATATCAAGAAGTGAAAGAATATGGAGGTGTTTGGGACAGAAATTTAAGCCCTGCACGAGAAAAAAGTTGCTTCACTAATTAGTAAACTTAACATAACCTGACATAATAAAGTAGATATAATAGAGGAAGGGCTTGGATGGTAACATAGATAATTTGTGATGACTGGTTTAGTCACTAAACAGAGGCATTACGGATGGTTGAGAAATTAGGAGATTCATAAGAACTATACATGTCTTTTATGGTTCGGTGTTAACACATATTCAATATACTGCACAAGCTAAAGGTTTTAAAGTTAAAATAGAGATGCTCAAAAGTCCATGCATTCTTGGAACACCCTCCATACCAAGGGAATCTAACTAGTGAATTTCCAAGAATACAAGGAAAGGGTCAAATCCGAAAGCAAAAGAAACATAAAAGGCTTTCACTAAAATCACCAAAGTCAGCTCATTATTATGTGCTCGATTCTTTTAAAAAATTGCTAGCATTCCTACTTCCAAATCTAATAATGCAAGATCATTTTACTTGACATCAAAAACACGAAAAATAGAAATTAGGAGCCTTTGAAATATAAAAGGTAGAGGTTAGTTGCAAGATGTAACCTAGCCCAAAAAACTGTGCTCTTCCACAGGTATTCCATCTTGGAATCTTACCGTCAATCACGCCATCAATTCTTATAATAGGTTTTACTTAGTCTAAGATGCCAGTTGATACCAATTTGTTATCGCGTGCTGCCCAGTTATCCTACTATAGTACCTAAAATATGTCTAGCTTCACATTAGTTAGATGATTAACAAACATAAATGATGTTAGAGTCAACAAAAAGAAAAAAAAATACAAAGAATGAGGATGAAAATTTAGATCATCTCTTGAGCATGAGAGTACCGAGAATTAATAGTTTATATAACTCTTCTATCCGATTAGGAATGAAAATGGAAGCTCTGCCCACCCAAGATGCAACAGAAAACAAATAAATAGAAACTGGTAAATTACTAAACTACCATATTCATATATGTTGGTTCCAACTTCAAGACATTAAAGCATAGTTAAAAGACCAAAACTAACCTACTACAAAATAATATGTACCCAAATACAAACTAACTCAATATTTATAAGCTAGTACTTTCCAAACAAATATTATTTTTATAGTTCTCGCTTCCAAGAATTCCTCTAGATGATGTGGCACCTCCAACTTTTCCTTCCCAACTCAATTGGTTAACTGGTGTCATAAATTCAAACATGAATTCCTCAACACAACTATTACCTAAATCGAACAGCTCTGACATCTTATCTTCTCATATAAAACTACTGAATTGTGATAAGTGTGCAATACATAAATTATTAGTTATCCTATAAAAACACTTAAATGAACACAAAAGAGATGAGCAAGAAGATGGAGGACCTTCAACTGTATCCTTCAGTCCTCAAGCAATATTGGATTGTTATTAAGAAACTCAGCGCAACAGCAAATGCTGAACTTTAATTCAACATAGAAAGAAGTTACATTTAAACCAACTGAGACTTTGATAAATTGTAAATTTTTATCTATCTCCGTATGTGGATGAGCCAAAGTTATGACAAAGCACAGATGGCAGCAGTCAATATGGTTAAAGAATCCAAAAGATTGTGGGTGCAATGTTATACTAAAAAATACACCATCAATTTAAAATCAGTTGCAATTACAGTGCCAACAATATATTTAAATATAGAAGTTCCTTAACTCTAATTTCCGTTTTCACTTGATATGTTGTTTGCCCTTTAATGCCTATAATTTTTTTTCTATAAAACTTTTGATGATGATTTTGAAGAATCAGTTGCATTAGACTTTTTCGATGATGATGATCAATAGATTAGAACCACAAACATTACATGTAGTAAAGCCAAGTGTAGTTGTAATACCTACAGAATATCAATTCAACCTCGCAATGGTCCAAGCTTTGAGAAGGCCAAGAATTATTTAAAAGAAAATGGGGTTCCAATGGTAGAGCTAATGGGAAGAGACTCCAGTTGAGAGATGAACCTTATTTTGGGGTGTTCATGTCAGAACCATTCTTTTGCTTCCAAAACCATTAAGGTATAAGCTTTAAGGTCTTGTTTCTGGTAAATGCGGTTTTGCAGAAAGGCATAGTTAATCAACATTAGATGTGTTAAGTCCTTAGTTTTAATGATTGACAAGTTCATAGTTTGGGACATGATAAAGGCCAATACGCATTAGGTAATAGGTTGGGCTCATATGTCACTGTCGCGTGTCAACTTTCCAGTTGACACATAGTAAAAAAGTTGGTGAAAAGTTGCTGTCACCTTTTTGCCTCAACCAATAAGAATCTTTATAGGTTTTCTTTTGTCACAACATATAATGTTCATCTTCCTCAACAATAAAACTAACACATCCATATACTCATAATTAAAGATATTTTTTAAGTGTGTCACGGCGCTGCAATCAAAGGCTGGAACTATAATAAGGAACCTGTTGTTCATCGAGTTGTATCTTTATTTCCTTGTTATAGTTGAGTCATTGTATTTTGTTCCTAAAAGTCTACCTACATTTGCTTATGATTGTAGTAGGTGTTGTGGTGTACCGGCTCTTGTAAATTATCTAGAGTTAGGTGATTATTTCCAAGTTAGAGTTAGCCTAAGAAGTCTAGTTAGTGGTAGTTAGAGGTGGAAGCAATAGAGTTACTTCTTAGTTTCCTTGTAATAAAGTTATTTCTAGGAAACAGAGGAGTAAGAGGTTAATCCTTGGAGTCTATATAAAAGGTATTGCTTAAATATAGTGGAGCTTGAAATCCTGGAGGCAGGTCGTGGTTTTTCTCCCTTAAGCAAGGAGTTTCAACATAAAAAATACTGTTTCTTTACTTTTTGTACTCCATCACTATTTACTACATTTACCTCTTATTTCTTGTGCGTGTGTGATTCTGGGAACAATGTCCTGAGTCAAGGAGAAACTCACCCTAACCCTTACATTGGTATCAGAGCGGATCTTCCTTAATAAGGCTAATACCTTGGAAGAATCCTAGGAAATGGAGACTTCACAAGATGCATACATCTCAAAAGTTGATGAAATAGCTAGCATTGCAAAGAGGGTCCCTAAAGCCTTAGATAGATCTAAAGATCTGTTTAAAAGAAAGAAGCAAATGGTCACCAAGAACTGTTGATGGAAAATTGAGGTTTAAAAAATTGTTATTCAGGTGATCGCAACGTGGTGATGTGATTCATCAAGTGACTAAAACGAGTCAGAGCAAAAGAAAGACATCCCAATCATCGTTGTAGAAGAAAAGGTGGAAGTCTTTGGTGAACTCCTAGCTTTGATGGCAAACATTAATGAAAGTGAAGATAAGCTCCCCACTTTCCATGACATCAAAGAAAGTTTAGAGGAGTACTTCTTGAGTAAGCTCAGATCTCTTGCCTTCATACTAATTGACTTTTCAAATGATCTTGTCATAGATAAAAAGAGTCTAAAAGAGGCCTGGGAAAGGCTTGAGGAATAGATAATTAAGATGAGTGTTTAAGTAGATGAACACACAAATGAAAGGACCTTCAAAATGTACAGATGAAACAACAAAACTGAATGTGCAAATCGAAGAGCAACAAGAAACTTGCATGGTCCTTATGTGTTAAAATTATGAGTTGAACAAGACCATATATGATATATCCAGGAAGGATATCAAGGGTAAAGGTGAAGTAAGTAGTATTCAGTTTCAGTAGGAAAAGAATTTGATAAATGAAAAGGATGACTTGTCAACTTTAATGAACAAAAATTCCATCCTCGAGGATAAAATTACCAAATCTAAGACTGATCTTAAGAAAGATAGCAAATGGATTTGTTCTTCTCAAGAAATGACAAATCCTGACAGCCAAGAAGATGGTTCTAACCACTCAGTCAGACATACAAGTGTCAAGAATACTATTTTATGTACTCTATATGGAAAGGATAGTTACCTCAACAAAAAGTATTCTTCCAACATTGGAGTCTTGAAGGATAGGGAGGCTTTGTAACACTCCTAAAAAGAAAACAAAGACTGCCAGCCTGGACTGAAAGGGGATTAATCTTTCCTTTGTCATCTTACTGGAACTTAGACTCAAATGGGTTCCAAAGCTAACGAGTGATTGATGATGAAGGAAAGGGCAAGAGTGAGCAACCAACTCAAGTTGATGATAATGGTTGTTCAGGGAACACAAAAAAAAGTTTACCTCTTGTTGAATGCCATCAGTGGAGACATGTCACTTTAATTGTGGAATCAAACAAGTCTAGGATAACTCAGAAAGTCAGAAAGAGGAGGCTACTTTAAGTGTTGAGGAAGCTATCCTTTGTACATCCATAGTAATGACAGTAGGGAACTGGTCGAAAGACTCAAGAAAGGGTAGAACTGGTAGAATTGTGTACAAGGGAATTTCCATGTGTTTTCCTTTTTTGCTATAAAACATGTATCCAGGTTAAATCATGCTCCATATGCCTAATCAGTCTCATATTTTTTTAGATATACTCCCATGACAAGGAAGGAAAGATGTGAAAAGGTGGTGAGATAGCACAAGACAGTTGATCTCAATCATCACTTAGGGATCTAGTCCCTAGTCAGGTCAGTACCACTTGTTGCTCATTAAAATGATCATTCTTAAAAATTAACAATTGTGCCACATCACTCTCCCATGTATTCTAAAAGCTATCTCTTGTACTTCAAAATTAATAGATGCTTCCATCTGACCAGACACTTCATTTAAACACACTGTTCCCTTTAAATCTCTACCATCCCTTCATAACCTTTATTAAGTTCAAAATTTGTTTAGTTTCTCCTTCCATGTCCCCTCTTATTCAATCATATCAGTTCCCAAATTACGCACAAAAATATTCAAAAGATTGAATCATCCTTAAACTGAAATTCTTCTAAAAGATGTCCTCCTCATCTTTTCTTTCTAGAAAATAAAGCCTCTTACTTTAAAAGTAATGGACACTCCCTCAATACCTTCAGATTCTAAAAAATAGTTTGCCATTACTGAATACACCTCTTTTTCTATTCAATAATTTGTCAAAGCCCACTGTTCTCAGTATGATGTGAGTCGACCAAGAGACACTTCTTCAAAACGTCACTCTAGTACCAATTCCTCCTAGAACAAAGTTTATAACCCCTTTGGCATACAAGTTCATAGATCAGGAGCTTTATATTAAGTAATCTGAAAAGAGAAAAACCAGCTACTCAATCACGGCTCAAGTCGCATAGTGAATAAAATAAAGCACTAACAATAACAATAGGCAAATTCAATGCTGATATGGTCAGCCTCTATGGCATCCACAGATGACACCTTCTAGATTGCAACAATGGCATTTCCAAAATACTTAGAGCAACAACTTCTCCTAGAAATAGAATCCCTCCATTCCTTTACAATCTAAAATGCAAATTCAATATCAGTTACGTGAAAATTTTGGGTATACTGCAAATGTTTGTGTTCAAAGTCGCATAACCATTATGAAGCTAAGGCAATGCATACTGCTTGATCTTCTTCCAGTATCACTGTTGATTCTCAAAACATAGCCTCTTCACATGAATATATAGGTCCTGAACAAGGTTCAATGGGTGATGGTAAGGGTATTTTGATCACCCATACTAGTTCCATTATACTAAATACCCCTACTCATTCCTTTTCATTACAGCATATTCTAGGTGCTCCATCCATTAAAAAGAATCTTATCTCTATTTCAAAGTTTTTTCAACAATACCAAATATCTCTTGAATTCTTTCCACTTTCTTTTGATCTAAAGGTATAGACTACAAGGGCACTAATATTTAAAAGATAGAATAGAAATGATTAGTACAAATGGCCAGAGTTTGAAACAATATTTTCATCTAGTGCAACCTGCAAATATTTCTAAAGTTATTTTTTCTCTGTGGCATCGTTGTATAGGATATCCTAATATTTGTCTTCTAAAGCTACTTTTATGAAATTACGACTTGACTTATTTTGATAATTTTCAATAAGAGCCAAAAGATTCCCTTTTTTCAGGTTTCTTCGCAAAGTTCAAGGCCCTTTGAAACACTTTACACAGTTTGGGGTACCAAAAGTGTTACTATGTGATTTTGGTCTATCACTTTAACAAATATACTTAGTTCTATATACTTAAACAAAAAAGTGATAACCTCAAGGTCTTTTCTAAATTTCCGCCACTCTTTGAGAAGTTTTTCAATACTAAGATTCCAATCTTATATTCTAATAGAGGAGGAATATTCAAATATTTTCAAAGAAGGAGATCAAATGGATGACTCTATTAAATCCAGAAGTAAGCTTTTAAATACAAAACATACAACTAACTGGAACTAAAGTGCAGGCCACTGTCTACACATTATCTATAACTAACTTGATCTAAAGTGTAGGCGACTATCTGCACAATCTACTATTACTAACTGAAGCTAACTATTTGCTAACTATTCCTCAATATGCTCCAAACATCAGAGACTTATTCAAATTATAACATCCACTAACAAGAGGTAACTAAATATAGTTAATATACCCCCTCAAGTTAGGTAAGGTGCAACAATGTCTAACTTGAAATAACACCTAATAAAGGTTGATTAGGAGTGGCTTGGTCAAGGTATCAACAAGTTAATTACAAGCATGAGTATGAGTAACATAAACTCGATGAGCTTGAACATGATCAAGGATATATGCATAATCTACATCAGTATATTTCATATAGGTATGAAACACTGGGTTGTGAGATAAATAAGTAACTGTATCATTGTCATAGTAAATTGTTGGCATCTTCAAAATGGTGAAATGTAACTCATGAAGTAGGTTTCGCACCCATGTGATCTATGCAAGTGCATTGGAAACTTATTTATACTTTGCCACAATGGATAAGCGAGCCACTGCACGTTACTTTTTGGATGACCAAATATCTAGATTTGATCAAAAGAAAAGTATGTAAACTGATAGAGGGATTCTATCATTTGGATCATCAACCTAGTCAGCATTAGCATACATATACAAATTGGAGTCAGAGCTGTGAAGGATACGAAGTCTTAAGCTTACAGTTTCTATGAGATACTATAGTACTATTTTAACTACTTTTCAATGATCATCAGTCGGAGTATACATAAAATGTGATAATTTATTGACTGTATAAGATATGTCAGGCCGAGTGAGAGAAAAATATTGTATTTTGCCAAGGGTATGCTGGGAAACACCTTTACAGTTGTTCATAGCAAGTTTTGAAAGAATTTCCAATATTTATTTTGATTGAAAAAAATGAGACAATCTCGTACTTTCTTAACATCAATACCCAAGAAGTAGTTTAGATATCCAAGGTATTTTAACGAAAATCTATCTACCAAGGAATTGATGACTAATTTAATCACGTGTGGATTGTTTCCAGTGATTATGATGTCATCAACATAGACAAGCACATAAATGGTTATATCCTAATGCATCCATAAAAATAAAGAGGTGTCAGATTCTATTATGAAAAAGCGTATTTTTAGCAGATGTTTATACAGGGCATTATGCCAAACCTAGGGGGCATATGAGGCCATAGACAACTTTATTTTGTACACAAACATGAATTGGACATTAGGTATAATTAAAACCTCAAAGTTGAGACATAAAAACTTCCTCATCTAATTTTCCTTGTAGGATAGCATTATTGATATTAAGTTGATGGATTAGTCAATTGTGTTGCAGTGCTATAAATAACACCAATCTTACAGTTTTTGATTTGACAACAGGACTTAATGTCTTATGAAAATCTAAGCCAGGATGTTTCATGAACCTTTTGCAACTAGATGGGCTTTGAAATAATCTATAAAACCATCTGCTCTTTTCTTGATCCTATACAACCATTTGCAATCGACAACATTTGTTGACATGTTTTTCGGCATGAGTTCCAAGTCTAATTTTTTATGAAAGCATCATATTCTACTTTCATTGCTTGTCTCCACTCTTCATGTTTTTTTAGCATGTTTGAAAGTTACAGGCATAAGAGTCAAATAGGTCAGAAAAGAAAGTTTTTTTCTAGACTTCAAGATATAATTTTGGTACTGAGTTATAATTTTATTTCAAGATGGTGGTAGAATTGGGGAAGTAGGTATTGAATAAGGGGGATAAAGTAATTAGTTTGTGGGATTTGAACTTTGTTAGGGTGGTAGGGGTGGAGGAGTTTCTTCGCTAATAATTGGGATTGGTTTTTGGAATTGCAAGTTGCTAGTTATGGTATTTCATCTTTGGTATACGAGAAAAGGCTTATGTGTAGTAGGTTTATGCAGATGAAGAGAAGGGACAAGAAGTATATTAGAAGAAGGAACAAGGATATATGTATTACTTGATATCTCTGGAGATGCTGGTACTTGGTCGTTGCTGTTGGAGTGAGCATTACTAAGGGAATAGGTTTTACTATAGTTGGAATCTACATGGACTAGAATAAGGGATGGATTAGATAGAGGAGTAGTTTGAATTGTTGTTTGATTGTCCGCCTTGGAGTCAATAACTTTCCAACTTAATTGGGAAGTATATTTTTGTAAATGGATGAACAATTGCTTAAAATAATTTTTTTTTTCAAAAAATTGAACATTATGACTAAAGAAAATTTTGGACTTGACGGGGTCAAAGCACATGTGAGCTGGTGAGTCTGAGATATACCTAAATACACACACGGGTGTACCAGGGTTTAAATTTATTTTTGGTATAAGGTTTAAACCATGGGTAACAAAAACAACTAAAAATTTTAGGGTGTTATAGTTAGGAGATCGGCCAAATAGTTTATGGTAGAGTGACTCATCATTGAGGATGGGAGTGGAAAGTCATTTAATAAGGTAGATTGCACATTGATAGGTTTCAGAGGGTAAGGATGCTTCATGAGAAAGGGTTTTAGCAGTTTTAAGAATATGATGATGCCAATGTTCAGCTATGGAAGCATGTTATGGTGTGTAGGGAGGAGAAATTAAGTGTTCAAAGACATGTTTATGAAGATAGGGATAAAGACCCTTGAAATCACCCCCTCCATGTATATAAATTAAAGAAATTTTGTTTTGAAGAAATTTTCTACTAAATGATGAAACTTTTGAAATATTGAAGCAACCTCACTTATATTTTTAAGTGTACACAATCAAGTACATTTGGTATATTGATTAACAAAAATAAAATAATATATCTTCCTATCTAGTGATAAAATGGGTGATGGTCCCCATAAATCACTAGAGATAGTCTGGAGAGGAAAATTACTGGAACAAAATAAGTCGTTGGAATAACAAAGATGTGCTTTAATAAAAGAACAAACATTACAAAGTTCAAACTTTTCTTTGCTAGCAACAATAGGCAAAGAAAACTTCCTCAAAATAAAATTTAAAATCTAGAGTTGGGATGACCCAATCGACAATGCCAAAGTTGAAGTTGGGTTTTTTTGGAGCCAGGGTGAATAGAGGGTTTCCTAGATGGCTGATACGGCTACTCATACAGTCCATTTTTGTTCTAACCTTGTACCAGCATGTTCAGAATATGCATGTCCTTCGCAACAAAGTTAAAAGGAAAAAAATTAATAGACGTGAGGTTATATTGACAAAACATAGCAACATAAATGAGATTTTTTTTATTAATAAAGCACAATATGTGTCATAAAGCTTAAAAGTAGTTTTACATTCCTGAATTAGAGTTGGACCAGTGTGAGTGATGGAAATGGTTTTACCGTCACCCATAGGGATTTCTTCGATTCCTGTATACTCTTCAAGGTTGTGAGTTTCAGCAGTGACATGGAAAGTTTCTCCGGAGTATAAAACCCAACTGTTTCTAGTTGATTATTGGTCAGATGCAAAGTTAGCCTTAGCTTCAAAATGATTGAGTGACTTGGAGCGACAAACATCTATTGTGTGACTAAACTTTTGGCATAATTGACATTTGATAGATTTCTTAAATTGTCACCTGTTTTGATGATTGTTCGAATTCGATTGCTGATTGTTGGAATTCCATTATCGAGACTGAGATGATTTCCATGTCTGATTATTAAAGCAAGAATTGTTCCTGTTGAATTGTGGAGGCATGTTAAACTTTTGGGCAACAATAAATGTGATCATGGAAGATAGTTTTTGCGGATCTCGATATTTTAGGAAAAGATCATGATCTGTGATCTTGTGATACAATTCTTTAAAGATCAAAGAAGAGTCTCGTGCTCATATCAGAACAGAGATTTCACAATACTCAGGTCCAAGGACACTTAACTATCTTTGTTTCTCTCTTGTGAATGTAGCAACTATCAATAGAGATGACATTGGCTCCACCTACTTATGCCAAAATCTAGTTTTTGAGAGTCAAATAAAGCACCTAGCCATCAATTTTTTCTTTTGTGATGGATCGAGTTTAATGTCAACAACTCCGAATAGTTCACATTCACTTAGTTGATGACACGACCCAACCTAGGTCCTTATCGTAATGGGATTCCCAAGTCCGACCGATACCAGAGACCACCCCTATTACCCAAACCAACCTCCATCCGCCTACCCTGAGGGGGATTAATTTTGAATATATAACAAGATAGCATAATAAATTCATGATGTCACTGGGATAGGATCACGACCTTGAGTAACACGACTGATTCCAACAGTCCTATACCAACCATCCAACCATACAAAACCAAACCAAACCAAAATCATAACCCAGATAATAACCAAACCAAGTTTCATAACATTACATAAAAATATGGAACAACCAACAATACTGGCCAAGGGTGTCAGCCCCAATACCAATGTGAATACTAAGGTTGACCCTAATACCGATCTCATCCATACCAATCCATAGAAGTTCCACAAAAAACCTTTAACCAAATGAATACTAAAATTCAGTTGGGACATGCCACCAACCATAGTCAAAATCAATATCCATGAATAAACCAAGGTATGAAATAATATCTATGAAATGAAGCCTTTTGAAAATATAGAAACTCACCATGTTAATCCAAAAAATGATCCCGAATATCTATATGCTATGTAGGAGGAGTAGAACGGTCAGTTCCTGTATTATGTGGAGATATAGTGGCCGAAGATGGGTTAGCGGGTGAATGCTAACATGAAATCAATGTAAGGACAAAATAATACCATTTAATAAAACTAAGTAGACCATCTAAGTGCATAGAAACCATACATAAGTATATATATCAGCATGTCGGGAAAGGGAATTAAGTTTAGCATGTATTTAAAACCATTAACATGGGTATATGAATCTAACCATCCTAAAACTACCCATGGGATATATGGGACCAGTGTACCCCCCTCCCCTTGAGTGGGCCCTAATGCATGTAGCCGCACGAACCAGAGATACTATAAGAGTTGGGGATTCCCATGTACCCTTCCCTCCATGTTACATATGTACAGTGTACTTAGAGAATTCCTGTGTACCTCATGAGTATAACATAAGGGTCACCATGAACTACCCCTCATGTTGGCAAACATGAGTTTCTAGTGTTCGTTGATTGAACTCCTACCTTCATGGTTAGATTTAGCACCCCGCCTTTATTGACCAATTAAAATAATTACCAACCAAACCATTATACCATTATCATTAACCAAGGCTATTAGATAGTGGTATCATCATACTAACTATAACTTGCAAGAATTGTCCTTTGCCAAACCTTTTTGAGATCAAGGGATTCCAATGTACCCATAGTTTATATTATACAATTAACTTGGGGGATTCCCACGTACCCCATTTAGTATTCATTACCATATTACCTTGGGGGATTTCCTTGTACCCCCACAAGTATGTTTATTAAACCAAACCATTCCTTTAAATAATTTCAAACCATACAAAATATTGTGGTTCTATTACAAAATCTAAACCATTCATAAGTTCCATAAAAGTTCAGCAATGTAGAGAAAACATTCTTCTAGGTATTTTACTAAACACATTGGGGCATAGTACTACCAAAATCAAAATCCATTATCAAATAACTATTCCATTGCAACTAATTATCCAAAACCACTATTAAAGAATATAAAATCTAAATTAAGACATGGGAAAATCATAACCAAGCATTTAAAATAAAAAACCCCAATTTATATTTGAAAAACCAAAACCAAACAATAATCAAACCATGAAAATATTGTTTAAATCCATGCCTTTAGTTTGAACTAACAATGAGGGAAGGGAACATTCCTCAATTCACAGTTGATGGAGAGAAATCACCAAAAAATTCCTAAATTAATCTTTAAGATGAAACCCTAGCTTTTCTCCACCCACAAGCCTTTAAGAGCATTATAAAGTATTTATGAAAGTTTCTAAGTGTTAAAAGAATAGAATATTAGGGTAAATAACCTCCCAAAAGGAATATGAGTCGTGAGGCCTTATTCGGATAAGTGGGGAAATATCTTGATTGCCCTCACTTGAACTCCTAAAAGTCCTGTCAGGTGGGTATGACTATCCATACCAGTCGTACCTCCCCGTATGAGTGGTACCCTTCACTCGTAACCAATTACATCCCCCTTGGACCCAACACTATCCAAGTTATGACTCACCACAAACCCTGTTACATCCAAGAATACGACAAGTACCCATGATCTGTACCCTTGGCAGAATAAATTCTAAAGAACATTGAACACTGCCCACCATATGAGTCCATGGTATGACTCGTATCCTAGATTACGGCTTAAGATGAGCCACTCATACTCAAATCCAACTTAAGTTACCAGGTCTAAAATTAAGTAAAGTAACCAAACCACTCATATCAACCAATACTACTTGTACCACCCAAGTCATATGCATTCTAGAAACCAAATCGAACCTACCAACCAATATTGGTCATTATACAACTAACCCATACTACTCTTATCCCAGTGTATGAGTTGTTTTCATTAGTCGTACCCCGTCCAAAGACTAGAAATCTAGGAAATTTTCTAAGGGTCAAAATCCATGGTATTTGAGCTAACCAACTAGCTGATCTACTTACTAATCCCTTATCCAAAGCACAAACACGATGGGCCATCGCCAAGTTAGGAGTAATTCCACCCCCCCTCCAACTTTTGGGGCCATGAATTAGTATAAAATATTTTTCATATCAGTAGAATATATTCTTGATTCTATTAGTGTATATTTTCTGATTCTTTCACCTTTAAAACTTTATATGATTCATTAATTTACTGATACTGTTACATCCTTTACCACAACATTCTTTATATTTAAGTAGCACATTATGAATGAAAAACAATAATTATTTCTAGTGTACTATACTCTTAATCATCACCAATTTTTGTAAATATTTTATACTAGACTATATTCAAAAGTTGAGTTATATGACTAAGCTAGTAATTGGAAGTTGGTTAACAGTGGTTTGTTTTTATGTCATAAGACCTTATTCTTCATTGACTTTTTTTCTAAGAATTGAAAAATGTAACCTTGAGAAGATTCCTAATTCAGAATCTCAATACAATTATGAAATTTTATATATATGAGAATTTTAGTCAACCTCCTTTTTTGGTTGAATAATTCAATGGAATTTTTTTATATGCTTACAAAACGATTGTCTTCACCTTTCCTAAAAAGGGATATTTCCTTATTGGTAATAGATTGTTTTTTGCTAGAGTTGTAATGATGGTTAAACTTTTATAGAACTGTCTTCTTGTTGTTGATTGTTTTCTATTTGATGTTGATTCTTTCTTTATTTCTTACTATTTTCATTGGGATTATATCATTAGGCAATGCCCATGTTGTAACTCGATGGAGTGCCACTTCTAGAATAAAGATACAAATGTTTGACTCTGAAATAGAATTTGGGGTTTCTTGGTTTATGCTCTTCTTTCTGCATGATATGTCTACACCTCCTAATAACTTGTGTGAGTTATGTTTAATTTTTTCTACGGATGGATTAGGTTGCCTAACATGTTTAAACAGAAGCAGTAAAGACAAAAAATAATGAAAATGATAGTTTTATGTGGAAAACACCCGACTCATAAAAGGTATAAAAAATATAACCTGTACCTCTACAAAATTTTAACCCCAACTTCACTAAAAACAATGAGCCTTCACCAAAAGATTACAAACTCTGTAACCTAAGAAATTATAAACTCTAATTCCTAATGTTCAACAATCTACCTAAACTTTTGAAACCTACTTCAAGTTCCACCACTTGAAAATTAGATTACAAAGCTATAGAAACCCTAGGAACTAAACTCCTAAACCAATTTATAACATATTAGCACTAACAAATCATGAAAATTACAACTCAATAAACTTCCTAATATATATTAACTAAAATAGAAGACTTTTCGACACTAGGTTGAAATAGGTTTTACAATCTAGTTCTTCAATATGGTTCACTATATTAGGCTACAGTTCGATATCTAGGTAGAACTCTCTCAAATATTATTCTTAATTATTTGCTTGTGTTCTCCCTTTTTCCTTTAATTGTGCATAAGTTTTGTTTCGTAAGTCCTTGAATGTTTATAACTTCTATTGATCTTCACAAGCAAGTAGACTTTCAACTCTACAATGACTCCCATGCTTCTTGGACTTTCTTCTTGAGTGTTGTAATCAAACACTAACTCTTTTTTTCAGAACATGATGATCTCTGAATATTTATTTGAAGTTATAAACTTTCTTTCCTTTATTTTTGCTCATATGAATTTATCCACAAAAAATCCTTTTGCAAATTGAACTCTTTTGAAGCAGTTTTTCATGAACTAGCTATGATTACTTGTTCCATGGCCTCTTGTCAATCATCAAATCTTCATAAATCTTAACAAATTTCCCTTTTTTGATGATGACAAACTCATTGCCTTTTACATTCTATTTTGATATCAACATCTTGACCTGTGAACACTACATCATGGAATACTTGAATGAAAAATCAAGATCTTGCACATCCTATTTCAATACAAATATCATGTCCTGTGAAATTTAAAGCATGAAATAATTGAATGGGCCAGGTTAGTTAACTAGGTTATAAAATTTACAATAACTCTTATCTTTATCCTTTTGGTATCATAATTTTTTTTTTCAATCATAGGAATGTCAAAGAATTATGGACCCGACATAATGGAACATGTAATATAAACATGTTTCATGCACCTAGTTCATCAAATTGTCAATCATCAAAATCTATAAATCCATTAGAACTCTTACTTGAAAAGGATTCTTATCTTCTTGGATTCTTAAGCATGTATGCATGGGTAAGTAAATACGATGTGAGGGAGTGAAATATGTTGATAAGATCGTACTAGATTAAAATATAAGATTAAGAACGACTATTTCTATTATGACTTTAACACCCCCCCCCTCGATTTTCTTTACTCTAGTAGTTGTAAACTAGTACTGCTCGTGAGAAGATATGTAGTATATTTTGAGGTGTAGTAATAATGTCGTGGAGGGGAATGATTGAAGGTAGTAGTTTAATAAAATAAAGTATTTTGGGTTGACTTCCCAATTTGATGGGCTAGTGCAGTATATGGCATGTTTCGTTGGTGGTACATGATTGACGCTAGACTATTATCTTGAATCTGAAATGTGAAGTGTGGTGTTAAGAGTAGTCGCTTAAGATTAATGATGCATATTTTGTTGGAAATAATTAGTAGGCTTGATGTGATATATGAAATTCCTAGGTTGATAATTTATAAAAAGTTTAAGTGGTAATCCTGAGGTGTATATGTACATGAGGACTAGTGTTAAAACAATGGTAGAATCATTAAGTGGAAAAGAACGTAACTATATAGGAATAAGTTGAACCCAGGTAGTAGGTTGTTAAATAAAGTTTTATGTGTTTAAGTGTTTTGTGTGCCTAGATTTAATTCTTGAATCTTCTAGTATGGAGAGGTCTGGAAAGTTGTTGTATGGTGTTCTTTAGAGTTGCATTGAGGAGATATAGGTAGGAAATGTGCGCCTTTGGTATAGTTTTATAGATTTTGTTAAGTTGTAGGTTATGTGATTAGAGGTGTAACGATAGTATTCTAATAAATTGAAGATGGAGTGCTAAGTGTTTAGAAATGTGGGTGTCTGTGTCCATTAAAATGTTAGTCGTAAGTTGATGACTTTAGTAGTTAGAAGAAATCATGATTAGTGTCCCTGAAAGGGGATGTCTGTCCCTGAGTCTGTACCCCGGATGCTTTACGATGCTCATAATCCCGAAGGACCACAATCTAACCCATGACTGGTACCTAACGCAATAGCTGAATAATAGTACAATAATATACAGAAATTAGGTGGAAAACATGCCATAAGGTTCAATACTTAATAAAACTGAATACGGCATAAAAAATGCCAAATCTAATACATCTGTCTAAAACTACTCTAGTCTGAAAAAACCTCTAAACTATTTGGAATATGGAGTTGATGGGATAAGCCCCCAAATAACTTGGAACTACTAAAATAAGTTGAACTAAGGAAATAATCATCATGTCCTCAAAACTAAGAGGACTTACCACTAACTCTCTTAGATAAATATCTGAACTACTACGTATGATCGGGAGCCCGAGCACCTTAACCTATGATATAAAACATCATAATGTATGAGAAAAGTATGTGGAAGGAAGATATCTTCACCTATGCTGGCTACGTAGTTATGTAATGTAGGTATTACTACTAAGGGTCTGGTAGGAATGCTCTCATCCATGGGTTAATGCGGTGCTGAATCCTACTCCTATCTGAATAGACACTGAATTGATTTCCTAGTTCATACTAGGCTTGATTGAACTTTTATTGATTATAGTGTCTAACTGAACTGAGTTCACTGAGTTCCATTGACTGACGGAATACTACTGAATATTGTTAACTAGCTGAATTTATTGAGGTCTGAACTAAATACTGAACTAGACTGGACTGGTACTGAGTCTACTGAGTTTTTTTTGAGTTCTGTAACTGGCTGAGAGCACTACTAATCATGAAATGACTGATAATATCTTGAGACTGACCATAGCTCTTGGTAATCAACTAAAGTATCGGGTTTTAAATACCCCCATGACTCGATAGCATAAATTCTAAGACATGCCGCAATCTTGAAATATGATAAACAACTACTTCATCATCATTCCTTGATTGAGACATTCTAGCAAATACTTCCATGACATGAACGTGAGTGCATACTAACATGATAGAATTTCATTATATAATTCTCATGAACTACTCATCAAACACTTGGAAGGCATTGTATATACACATAGTACTAATCAACACATGAGCATCACAATTTCAAGGATTTAACATGAATTCACATGATACTACATACATAATAGTTGTTTTTACATATTCTTTCACTTAATCATGGAATAGAAATACAATCAACAAGGGTGGAAGGAACTATTTGATGAACACTTGGCATACCATGGTTGCTAAATTCGTGAAGAAAATGATGGAAATCTTGAGTCTTGGCCTTGAAATTAAATCATCTAGGGTTCTTGTTCTTGAGCAATTAGAGATAAAGTAAGTATATTTTGCTCAATCTAGGCTAAATCTCGTGTTTTAGGGATGAATAGGGGTGAAAAAAAAGACACTAATACCCCCTGAAGATGCAGCTTTTTAATTACTGGAAACTAAAATGTCGATGCGCAGACTGAAGTACCATGTCATTGGCATCGATGCGATGTCCAATGAACCACGTCGAGTCCACATCGGTTCTCTTGAAATTTCAACTAAGAGCTAAGGAAAATATTGATTGATGCGATGGCCAATACGCCATGCTGAGATCGCGTCGATGTACTATTTTGGATTCCCAAACGTGGTTCAAACGAAGTCCAAAAAATGCAAAAATTAACCAAAAATACCTACGGACATTATTGATCATGAATAAATCTAAATATCGATACTTGAAGGTCATAAGAGTCATGAAATAGAGTTCCCTTCTTACGAAGGCCAAAATAATACTAAGTCTTAATAGTTAGCTAGAATTTTCTAAGTCTGGGACCCCTTAGCAAGATTTAAAGACTGAGTTGAGCTTAGGATTTTGGGGGTCTTACAATATATCCCCCTTGGGAACATAGTCCTTAAATAAGACTGATTAAACTGAGAATACTGATAGACTAGATTTTGACATTGGACATGCTCAACTAAAGCATGATTTCCTGACTAAAATTACTGATATATTGAATTATCAAACTGAACATGCGTATCTGATGCATGCATGTATAGCTAAACATGATTTATGAATGCATGATTGGGATTACTAATAAGCTAAGTTTTTATACTGAACATGCATTACTGATGCATGAGTACATGATTGACCTGATTTGTGAATGCATGATTGAGTATGCAACATTAATTGATACCAATTTGGTAGCTATATCTGAACATGAGACTGAGTTAATTCAAAGAAAAACTGATACCTTAGTCTGAGTCTGAATTTGCAAAGAAGAGGTGAGGATACTTGTTCTGCATCTCTTTCCCTGCTTCCCAAGTAGCTTCATCAATGGACTGATTCCACCAAAGAACTTTGACTGGAGGGACTTCTTTATTCCTCATTCTGCAAATCTGGTAATCAAGGATTTTGACTGGGATCTCTTCATAAGAGAGAATGTTCTTAATATCTATTCCCTCTATAGGTACTATGTCTGCTGGATCACCTATGCATTTCTGTAGCAAGGAGACATGGAACACTGGATGCACTGAAGTTAAGTTTGAAGGAAACTCAAACTTGTAAGATACCTTTCCGAAATGGCTGAGAATTTGGTAAGAATGGACATATCAAGGACTGAGTTTCCTTTTCTTGCCAAAACTTTTACCTTCTTTCATAGGAGAGATTTTCAAATATATAAAATCACCAATCTCGAACTCGAGATCCTTTCTGCGTACATCTGTGTATAATTTCTGTCATCTCTGAGCTATCTTAAGCCTTTCCCCGATCAACTAAACTTTCTCTAAGGTATCAAATACCAAGTCAGGATATACAATTGTGGCTTCACCCACTTGAAACCAACCGATAAGATATCTACACCTCCTTCTATAAAGTGCTTCAAATGAGCCATCTAAATGCTGGAATGAT
The DNA here is from genome assembly GCA_030864225.1 of Capsicum baccatum var. pendulum. Lineage (NCBI taxonomy): Eukaryota > Viridiplantae > Streptophyta > Magnoliopsida > Solanales > Solanaceae > Capsicum > Capsicum baccatum. The sequence goes on from CM061550.1 coordinate 45,031,886, forward strand.
TGCTGTTGTTATACAGGAATTCAATCAAAGGCAAGTGGCCATGCTAACTACCTTTAAAGTCTATCATACATGCTCATAGCATATATTTTAAAGTCTGAATAGTCCATTATTCTTGACCATCTATCTTAGGGTGAAAGGTTGTACTGAGATGAACTCGGGTACCAAGACCCTTTTGGAAAGACTTTCAGAAAGGAGAGGTGAATGAAGTACCTGTATTTGAGATAGTGGATAGTGGAACACCGTGCAATCTGACCAACTCCCTCATATAGAGTTTGGCGTATTTCTCTACTGAATAAGAGGTATGGATTGGTAGGAAATAAGCTAATTTGGTCATCCTGTCTACAACAACCTAAATTAAATCATGATGGCAACGAGTACAAGGCAAACCCATCACAAAGTCCATGTTAATGTTTTCCTATTTCCAAGTGGGAATAATGAATTCCTGTATGGACCCATTTGGTTTCTGGTTCTTGATCTTAACCTACTAACATGTTAATAACCTAGCCACAAACTCTGCAATATCTTTCTTCATCCCACTCTACGAATAGATCTCCTGCAAATCACGGTACATCTTAGTGGCCCATGGACGAATAGAGTAGGACGCACCATGCGACCCTATAAGAATTCGATACCTCAAGTCATCTAGACTTAGAACACATAGATGACCCTAGCAGTGCAACACACTATCTCCCCCTTGGGATAAAACCTCTATCTTATGATCTCTGACTGATATTTTCAACTTGACAAGACTGGGATCCCTATCCTGCTTTACCTTCACCTCATAAACTAGGGATGATTCTGAACTATGCTGCACCCATACACTACCTTCTGACGAATCAACTAAGCGAACACCTAGTCGGGCAAGGTGATGAACTTCCTGAGCTAACTTCTTCTTACCATCCTCCACATGAGCAACACTCCCTATAAATATCCTACTAATAGCATCAGCCACTATATTGGCTTTACCTAGATGATACATGACACTTATGTCATAATCCTTCAACAACTCCAACCACCTTCTCTGATGGAGGTTTAGGTCTTTTTGAAAGAACACATACTGCAGGCTCTTATGGTCAGTGAACACATCAAAGTGCACCCCATACAAATAGTGCCTCCAAATATTTAAGGCACAAACTACTGCTGCAAACTCAAGATCATTAGTAGGATAGTTCTTTTCATGGGTTTAAGCTATCTAGAGGCATAGGCTATGTCCTTACCTCTCTGCATCAAAACACACCCCAAACCAACTCTAGAGGCATCATAATATACGACAAATCCATCTGAACCATCTGGTAGGGTCAAAATTGGATGTAATAGATGAAAATTCTTCAAAAAATCATCGTTAATAGCTAGGCAAGCCAAAGAAACTCCTGATATCTGATAAAGAGATGAGTCTAGGCTAGTTTCTTACTGCTTCAGTCTTTTGGGGAACAACTCTAATGCCATCACCGAAAATGATATAGCTAAGGAAGGCTAATGACCTTATCCAAAATTTGCACTTAATAAACTTGGATAATAGCTTATGATTTTTGAGGGTCTGTAATACTATTCTAATATGGTCTATGTGATCATGCTCACTGCGAGAGTAGACAAGAATCTCATCTACGAAGACTATGGTGAAATGTCCAAGTACTGCTTAAATACATAGTTCATCAATTCTATGAAAGCTGTTGGGGCATTGGTAAGACCAAAGGACATGAATAAGAATTCAAAGTGACCATACCAAGTTCTACAGGCTATTTTTAGGATGTCACATTCTCTAACTCTGAGCTGATGATATCCCGATCTGAGGTCTATCTTGGAGAAGTAAATGGCACCCTAAAGTTTGTTAAACAAGTCATCGATTTAGGGAAGTGGATACTTGTTCTTGACCGTGACTTTATTTAACTAACTGTAATCAATATACATTCTGAGAGAACCATCTTTCTTACACACAAATAAAATTAGTACGCCCCACAAGGACATACTAGGTCTAATAAATCCCTTATCTAAGAGATCATTGAACTGTTTTTTTAATTCTTTGAGTTCTACTAGAGCCACTTTGTATGGTGGAATAGATATAGGCTGAGCATCTTGAAGAAGGCCAATTCCGAAGTCGATTTCCCTTTTGGGAAGATATTCGAGAAACACATCTGGGTATTCACATACTACTAACACTGACTCAAGAGTTGGGGTTTCTGAACTAAATACCTGGACTCGAACGATATGGTAGACACGTTTCTTAGATATCATTATCGAATGATATGGTAGACACATTTCTTAGATATTATTATTCTTTCCCTTAAATAAGAAACAAGCTGACCCCTAAGTGCTAAAGTACTACCCGTATACTCAAGGATGGGCTCATTCAGAAATTAAAATTGGACAATTTTTTTTTGTAGTCGATTGAGGCATAGCTGGAATGAAGCTAATCTATGCTGAGAATGATATCAAAATCAGTCATCTCTAATTCGACTAAGTCTACTAAAGTGACATTTCTAAGATACCATAACCGGACTGTTCCTGTATACCCATTGGGCCATAATAGATTTACCCACTAGAGTAGCGACTGAGAAAGGATTTGCTAGGATTTTAGGAATGACTCTGAAGTCAACAACTATGTAAGGAATAACTAAGTACAAAGAAGCTCGTAGGTCTAGCAAAGAATAAATATGTAAATGATAAACTTGTAACATACTAGTGACTATATCAGTAGGACTCTCCTAATCCTGTTGGGGCTGAAGTGTATAGAATCTATTTGGTAGCTGCCTACTAATAGAACTGGATGCTGCACCCTGTTGATACAGGTTATCGAACTGAGTTAGGGAACAGTTCTGCTGACTTTGAGAACCCACTTGAGGACACTTTGAGACCCTATGGCCTGGTTTTCCATATTTGAAACATACATCACTTCCAGCTCTATAGATACTATGTGGTCTCTGCCACACTTCTGACAAAGGGGATTTTTTTGGGCACTGCTAAGACTACCTTGGGGTTTAGGGTCTAACGCCCTATCTCTATTGCTGTCTTTGAATTTTAGCATAGGATCATTGGATGAGGAAGGGGTTAGAACTGGGGATTTCAGGAGGCACTGAAATGATTCTTACCCTCTGAATTAGGCTGAGCAAATTTGAAAATACCTATTCTCGCTCTCTTATTCTTCCTCTCCTTTTCTTTATTCTTATCCTTGTATTTCTGATGAGCATTGACCATGAGCATGGATATGTCTATATTCTTAATCAATATTGCAGTCCTACAATCTTTGACCACACTATTAGACATACCAGACACAACTTTACTCATCTTAGATCTTCTATCTGCTACCACATTAGAAGCATATTTGGCTAATTGAGTAGACTTAAGAGAATACTCTTACACCGTCATGTTGCCCGACTTCAAATTTATAAATTCCAAAACCTTTTCTTCCCTCAACTCTAGCAGGGAGAACCTATCTAGAAAAGCAACAGTAAATTCTTTCCATTCTATGGGCCCTGCATCTGTGGCCCTTTCTACTTTTCCCTGTTAACACTATAAGTGTGCCATATCTTGTAACTGAATGTGGCTATCTCAATGCTTCCAACAGATATCACTCCCATAATGTCTGTAACTTTCTGTACCTGATCAAGAAATTCCTGAGGGTCGATCTTTATCTGACTTAGACTCAGTAGAAGATGCAGGGTTTATTTGGGTAAAATCTCGAATCCTGGTAGTAGTAGTAGTAATGGCTACTGGGTTAGCTGGTATAGTAGGTTGGCATTTATTTTGGGCTACCATAGAATGAGCTAGGGTGGTGAAAGGTACTCTAAACTCCATGTGGGAGATATGTTCATCCAGAGGATCTGGCTGGATGGGCTGGGGTTTTGGATGGTCTCCCATTCCTTTTCTGTTAGTCCTATTTAGAGGAATATTCTGTAATTAGAAGAGAAATTTAGATTAGACAGGGAGTTTAACTAGATCTTATGCTCACTCACATGACATGAATACTGAAAGAAGGGAAACTTTTCCTAAAGCACCTCATAGCCTCCTGTCCATAAGTGTGTCACGCTACACACCCAGGCATAAGATTCTACTAGATGTGGCTTTTAGACTTCCTAGGACTGTTAAAACTTAGTCTATGATACCAAGTTTGTAACGCCTCAAGTCTGTACCCTAGATGCTACACGGTGCTCATAATCCTGAAGGACTACAAGCTAACTCATGACTAGTACCTACTGTAATAGCTGAATAATAGTTCTATAATATGCAAAAATTAGGCAAAAAATATTCCATAAGGTTCAATATTATAATAAAAGTGAATACGGTATCTGATACATCTATTTGAAAATACTCTAGTCTAAACTATCTAAAATATGGAGTTGATGGGATAAGCCCCAAACTAACTCCGAACTACTGAAATAAGTTGAAATACTGAAATAATCATCATATTCTCAAAACTAAGAGGACTCACCACTAACTCTGTAATATGAATATCTAAACTGCTAAGTATGATCCGGAGCTCGTGCATCTAATCCTATGATATAAAACATTATAGCGTAAGAGAAAACTATTCCTCAATACTTTAAATGTACTGGTATGCAAAGTGAGTAGGCTGAAATGCATGGGTTCATATGCATAAACAATATTGACTGAAAGATTTGAATATAATTGAATGAGAGTACATGCATGAATACGTATACGTTAATTTGAGGTCATGATAACACTGGATACTGAGTTCTAAATCACTGATTTGCTGATATCTGAGTTCATTGATTTTGTGTAGCTGATAACTAAGGGACTGAATCTGACAGTCTTGATCCTATGGAACTATACTGAGTTTTGTACTGAATTGAGTGAGTGTATCAGATAGTCCTGAATCTGTAGAATTGAACTAAGTTCTATTCTGAGACTGGAACTAAAACTGTGACAGTGGAAGGTAATCATCTAACCAACATGCACCTTTTTGAATAGATTAGGGTCCAACCTATAACCCCAGTTACAAAGGTGTTAGTACTGTGCAATGGGTAAAGACAAGTTGTGAGTTAACCCTCTCTAATAGGAAGATCTTTCGTCAACCCTCATTAGTAGGAAAACTCGTACGAGATATATCAACCATAGTCTGGTAGGAAGATGTCTCAACCTACTCTGGCTACATAGTTTTGTAATACATGGATTGCTACTAAGGGTGAAACCTCTACTAGAAGGAATGTCCCCATCCCTAGGTTAACTCGCGTTGAATCCCACTCCCATCTGAATAGACACTGAACTGATTTCCTAGTTCATAATAGGCTTGCCTGAACTATAACTTATTATACTATCTAACTGAAGTAAGTTCACTGAGTTCCGTTGACTGATGGAATACTACTGAATTTTTTTAACTGGCTAAATTTATTGATATTTGAACTGAATGCTGAACTGGACTGGACTAGTACTGAGTCTACTGAGTTTATCCTAAGTTCTGTAACTGAATAAGAGTACTACTGATCGTGACATGATTGATACTATCCTGAGACTGGCCATAACTCTAGGTAATCATAAAAATTATCGGGTATTAAATACCCCCATGACACGATAGCATAAATTATAAGACATGGCTCTATCTTAAAGCATGATAAACAACTACTTGATCATACTTCCTTCATTGAGACATTCTAGCAAACACTTGCATGACATAAATTTGAATACATGCTAACATGATATAATTTCATTATTTAATTCTCATGAATAACTCATAATATCCTTGAAAGGAATTTTATATACACATAGTACTAATCAACACATGAGCATCATAATTTCAAGGAATTAACATGAATTCACATGATACTACATACATAATAGTTGTTTTTACATAATTCTTGCACTTAATCGTCAAATAGAAACCCAATCAATATTATAATCATGAATACTTATAATACAAATCATGGAAAGCACGAAATCAACCTAATTGAAGTTTAAAAGAGTTTCTTGGATTCCAAGGGTGAAAGGAACCCTTGGATGAAAACTTGACATACCTTGATTGCTAAATTCCTAAAGAAAATGGTGGAAATATTTAGATTTGGCCTTGGAATTAAATTACCTAGGGTTCTTGTTCTTGAGCAATTTGAGAGAAAGAAAGTATATATGGCTCAATATAGGTTGAATTTAGTGTTTTAGGGATGAATAAGGGTGTGAAAAAGACCCTATACCCCTGAGGATACATCATTTAATTTATTGAAAATTAGACTATTGATGTTCATACCTATGTGTTTTATCGTTGACATCGATATGATGGCCAACGCGCCACATTGAGTCCATGTCAATTCACTAGAAATTTCCACTGGAAGACAAAAAAATATTGATCGATGCGAAGGCTGATGCGCCATGCCATGATCGCGTCAATGCAATGTTTTGGATTCCTAAACATGGTTCAAATGAGTTTCAAAAAATGTGAAACTCATCTTGGAACAGATATTGACATTCCCAATCATGAATAAATCTAAAGATTGATACTTTAAGGTCATAAGAGTCGTTAACTACAGTTTTGAACTTACAAAGTCCAAAATAATACTAAGTTTGAATACTTGGCTAGAATTTTCTAAGTCTGGCACTGATGATAGGCGAATTTACACGCCTAAAGTACTAGATTTTGCCCATATTTTAGCCTAGTTTTGAGAACAAATTATATATTTTATGCACTTTTAGTCCTTTTTCCTGTAAGTGAGCTAACGAACATGATTAGCAAAGTTTCAGGTATAAATGATGCAGAATTCAGCATTTTATGGATAACTTTATGCGAAAGAAAGCTTCACAAAAGGAGAAAAGGGAGTCTTGGATGCCAAGGACCAAAAGTGACGCATGGAAAACCTGTCCCGGGCAAAAACAACATTTCTGAAGACTTTGGGGACTAGCAGTAACTTATTAGGATTAGGATAATGATACATTAACCTAGTAGGATTGGGTTAAGTAATTTATTAACTTAGTAGGAATAGGATATGGGTATTATAAATACCCTATTTTGTGATGATAGGCGAATTTACGCGCCTATATCAATATATTTAGCCCATATTTTAGCCTAGTTTTGAGAACTAATTATCTATTTCATACACTTTTAGTCCTTTTTCCTGTAAATGAGCTAACAAATGTGATTAGGAAAGTTTCAGGTATAAATGATGCAAAATACAGCAATTTATGGCTTACTTGACGCAAAAGAAAGCTCACGAACGAAGTGGAAAGAAGCTGGACGCCTAAAGGACTAAATCTGCTGCATGGAAAATCTGTCCCGGGCTAAAACAGCAATTCTGAAGACTTTGGGGACTTACAGACACAAAGCTGGATTTTTGCCATAATACATTAACCTAGTGCAATTAGGTTATGTGTTTCACTAATCTATTTGGATTATAATTTTGTAACCTTACCCTAGTACATTTGGGTCAAGGATTTCATTAGTATATTAGGATTTGGTTATTTATTTTATTAGTTTAGTAGGAGTAGGATAGGAGTATTATAAATACCCTATCATGCTAGAGATTTTTAACAATCTTCTAACATTCAATACATTCTTCACTTAATTCAACAATTAATTTTCTTCCATCCCTCTCATCTTCCACCACAAACATTCAAACTCTTAAATTCCACAACAAGAGAATCGTTACTTGCTACGGAATCACTAAAACCACACGCCAAACACCTACTATTCACGCCATCCACCACGTAAAACGTGATATCCTTCGCATTCATGGGTAACTAAACCTCTTAGTTGGGGTTATGGAAGCCGAATGAGTTACTATCTATTGCTATGAGCTTGTGAGTTCAAGACACGTATATTGCTTATATCATTATTCTCTTCATCCTAAACTACATTCTTTGCGGTTCAAACACAAGAACACGCCATTCTAACATCTAACCTGTTCGAGAGAAAGGTTATTTGTCTAGAAAAGAAGACGCATAGACCAACGCCAGTCTAACATTTAACTTGTTCGAGAGAAAGGTTATTTGTCTGGAAAAGAGATAATGTCAAGGTAGTAGGACACCCTTTCCTATTAAAAAGCTAGTGCCGTAACTGGACTAACCTCTTGGAGAATTCGTACCGTTACACACGCTTTAAGCTCGAGAGAGTTAAAGTGAAATAGTCCTTGTTTAGATCGAGAGACGCTTGGATTTACCATCGACTACAATTCTCTATAAGCAATTGCATGTCAAGACTCTACACACTCATAGCCAATAGAGACGTATACCTCAGAAGGTGGACATAACCCCAACGATTCAATTCTCATTGTTTACAACTCACGTAACATTTTTTACTTTATTATTTTCAGCTTTTATTTCATTACTTTGGTTACTTATTACAATCCCCCCTTCTTACGAGACTTGCACTAAAAGTCTAGTAATTTCTCTTGCTTGTTGGCCAAGCTATTCCCTGTGGGATCGATACCCAACCCAGGTTGGGTTCTATATTTGCTAACGACCGCTTTACACTCCTACGAGAGCTGTAGATTGAGCGTTATCAAAAATTGGCGCCGTTGCCGGGGAATACGAGTGTCAATCAAGTTCGTGATAATTACTAGACCCTTTGGTCAAAGATTCTCGTACTTTTACGTTTAGTTTTTGTTTTTGTTTATTGCAGGTTTTTCTTTTAGTGCATGCCCCATACTAGAAGTTCTGGTCAACCGTTATTACCAATCAATCCGGAACCGCAACGAATTAGAAGAATGGAAGCACAAGCTGAAATCGACAGGATGGCTGCTCAACACGAGCAAGCAAGATTAGCTGCTCTTGCCGCTGCTCAAGTCCAACAACAAAACATTGATAATCCTGGACGAGCAACAAATCCTGACGATGAAGATTTAGGAGATGACGAGTTGATAAACCCAAGGCATGGCGCTGAAATTGCAACACCTGCCAATCGAAGAGGTCGACAAGCTCGGTATAGATATGATCGCCAACCTTTGCAACCAGCTTTCGACGATGATGATGATGATCTTGATGGTGCCGGAGCCACTGGAGCTATAATTCCACCACCGTTAGCGCCCGGAGCCAAGTTAAACATCACTAGCACCATGATTCAGTTATTGCAACTCAAGGGATTATTTGGTGGACTAGCAGGCGATGATCCGAATATGCATCTCATCAACTTTATTTCTACATGCAAGTCTTTTGACAATCCTGGTGTTGGTCAGAATGCTATTCGATTACGTCTATTTCCATTGTCTCTGTCTGGGGAGGCAACATTATGGTTGAATGGGCTGACTCCTGATTCTATTACAAATTGGAGGCAATTGAGAGACGCTTTCCTAGAAAGATTCTTTCCGCCATCCAAGAGGGCTCAGTTAAGAGATGAAATCAGCAACTTTCGTCAACTTCCCTCTGAAGCTCTTCACGAAACATGGGAGAGGTTCAAGACAAAGCTAGCGAGATGCCCCAACCATCACATGACTAATGTTCACCTCATGGAGATCTTGTATAGAGCCTTGAATTCAGTAACTAAACCAGTGGTGGACAACGCAGCTGGAGGTTCTTTTATGGACCTCACCTTTGGTCAAGCAAGCATCATGCTAGATCGTATGATGAAACAAAGTAGAGCCTGGCATACCAGGGATTCTGAGGTAGCAAGCCCCACTTTATCTATTGGCATATCTGCAGACCAAAGAAGAAGAGAAGAAGAACGTGATCAAGACATGGCGCACATGAAAACCCAAATGGATCTTCTTACAAAGCATCTATTAGGGAAGACTGAAAAAGTGAAAGCAATTGCGTCAAAAGGAAGAGACGAATCTGATTCGGAAGAGGAGGCCAACTACTTGAACAATCAGGGGGGTTTCCGTGGGAATGCCCAAGGAAACCAAGGTCGGAACTATTATGACAAATCTGGAGGTAAAGACCAAGGTAGTTGGAAGAAAAATAATGAAAATAGTGGTTTGTACGTTCCCCCTGGTAGGCGTGACACCACCACATCTAATTCTATGGAAGACATGATGGCGAAGTTATTGAAAGGAGTGGAAGCAACGAGCGCAGGAGTTAAGGAGGTGATTGACGATTTGGCCTCCATGAAGCAATTAGTTGATTCTCATTCCACTTCTATCAAGCAAATAGAGCAGCAATTAAGCCAACTTTCAGCAGCATTCAATCAAAGAAAGGCTGGCACCTTACCGAGCGATACAGTCCAAAACCCAAGGAATGATGGGTCATGCATGGCCATCACTACGAGGAGTGGTAAGGTGCTGGAAACTTCAGCAAAAGGCAAGCAAGTAGTTGATGGAACAGCAGACATGGACGCCACACCTAGTGACGCCACAAGGGAAGACGCCGCAATATCCGCTTCCAACGTCAAGGACGTGTTGCCTAGTGACATGCAGCCTGAAAAAAATAATAAACGGAAGCAAGAGGAGAAGAAAGCCATGGAGAGAACACTTCCATACCCACCACCACCTTTTCCACAAAGATTGAAGAAGGCGGCCGATGACACTAAGTTCAGCAAATTCATGACTATGTTAAAGAAGCTGACCATTAATGTCCCCTTGGTAGAGGCACTTGAACAAATGCCTGGGTATGCAAAGTTTATGAAAGATCTTTTGACTAAGAAGAGGGCAGCAAGCTATGAGCTGAAGGATGATGTGCATCATTGTAGTGTAATTGCTACCCGATCGATAGTTCAGAAGAAGGCCGACCCCGGAGCTTTCACTATTCCTTGCACCGTTGGATCCTTGGACTTTGCTAAAGCATTATGTGACTTAGGAGCCAGCATCAACTTGATGCCATTATCAATCTACAAGAAGTTGGGGTTAGGAGATCCTACACCAACTAATATGAGGCTTGTTATGGCGGATAGGTCGGTAAAACGACCGGTTGGTATTCTATGCGATGTCTTGGTGAAGGTATCTTCATTCATATTTCCGGCAGACTTTGTCATCTTGGATTGTGAAGCAGATTCAGAGGTTCCCATAATCTTGGGACGCCCCTTCCTTGCTACGGGAAGTGTGCTCATAGACTTGAGAGCTAATGAGCTGTCATTCCGAATAAATGATGAAGTGGTGCGCTTTGATGTTTGCAAATCAATGAAGCAACCTAAAGATCTAAGTGTATTTTCTGTGGCTGATGTTGTCATTGATGATGAGGATGAGTTACTTGCTGAAGAGCAAATTCTTGATGATCCTTTGGAGGTTTTGCTCATGGAAGAAGAGGATGATGATGCTGAAATTTCTGAAGATGATATTTGTGCTCTATCGGGATTAGGAGCATATCGCTATACTCCCAAGAAGCTGGATCTTGATCTCAAGAATCGACCCACACCACCAGCTAAGCCATCTATTGAAGAACCACCCATGTTAGAATTGAAGGAGCTGCCAAGCCATTTGAAGTATGCATTCTTAGGAAGCGGAAACACTCTTCCAGTCATAGTGGCAGCCGATTTAGGTAAGCAACAAGTTGCAGCTCTTATTGCAATCTTACGCAAGTATATTAGAGCTATTGGATGGACCATTGCGGATATCATTGGTATTCCACCTGGGATTTGCACTCATAAAATTCAGCTTCAAGAAAAGTGCACACCCACCATTGAACATCAAAGACGTCTAAACCCACCAATGCAAGAGGTGGTGAAGAAGGAGATTATCAAGTGGTTAGACGCAGGAGTTGTGTATCCTATTTCTGATAGTACATGGGTAAGCCCAGTACAATGTGTTCCCAAGAAAGGAGGTATGACGGTGGTTGCGAATGCAAAGAATGAGCTTATTCCACTCAGGCCCGTTACTGGATGGAGAGTATGCATGGACTACCGCAAGCTGAATTCTTGGACTCTTAAGGATCACTTCCCCATGCCATTTATGGACCAAATGCTAGATCGATTAGCAGGGAAAGGATGGTTTTGCTTTCTTGATGGTTATTCAGGTTATAATCAGATTTTTATTGCACCAGAAGACCAAGAGAAGACAACGTTTACATGCCCATATGGTACGTTTGCCTTCAAACGTATGCCATTCGGGTTATGTAACGCACCAGCCACCTTTCAGCAATGTATGATGTCTATTTTCTCTGATATGGTAGAAGACACTTTGGAGGTATTTATGGACGACTTTTTAGTTGCCGGTGAGTCTTTCGAAGCATGTTTGGTGAACTTAAGCATGGCATTACAAAGATGTGTAGAGTTCAACCTTGTGCTGAATTGGGAGAAGTGCCACTTCATGGTAAGAGAAGGAATTGTTCTTGGGCACAAGATCTCCGAAAGAGGAATAGAGGTTGATCGCTCCAAAATAGAGGTAATTGAGAAGCTACCACCTCCAATTTCGGTGAAGGGAGTTCGTAGTTCTCTTGGCCATGCTGGGTTTTATCGTAGATTCATCAAAGACTTCTCCAAAATTTCAAGTCCATTATGCAAGCTATTGGAGAAAGATGCGAAGTTTGACTTTAATGACGATTGCTTAAAGGCATTTGAATGCCTTAAAGAAAAACTCATTGAAGCCCCTATCATGGTAGCACCAGATTGGACGCTCCCATTTGAAGTCATGTGTGATGCTAGTGGTGTAGCCGTTGGTGCTGTTCTTGGACAGAGAAAGGAGAAATTATTTCATCCTATCTACTATGCAAGTAAGGTCCTCAATGAAGCCCAAAGGAACTACACTGTCACTGAACAAGAGCTCTTAGCGGTTGTGTTTGCGTTTGAGAAGTTTCGTGCCTATATATTGGGTACTAAAGTGATCGTCCATACAGAACATACGGCTCTTAGATATCTAATGACAAAGAAGGATGCAAAACCAAGGCTGATTAGATGGGTATTGCTGCTGCAAGAGTTTGATTTCGAAGTCAAAGATAGAAGAGGTTGCGAGAACCAAGTGGCTGATCACCTATCTAGACTTGAGAATGAGTATGTGGCGCAACCAGAAAATCAGATTGACGATGCATTCCCTGACGAGGAGATACTAGCGATAGCAATGGAGAACTTACCATGGTATGCCGACTTTGCAAATTTCGTGGTGAGTAATGTGTTACCTTCCAATTTATCTTACCACCAGAGGAGGAAGTTTATGCATGACGTTCAGCACTACTATTGGGATGAGCCTTATTTGTTTCGAAGATGTGCGGATGGTATCATTCGACGATGTATATCCCATGAAGAAGTGCCTACTATATTGGAAGCATGCCACACTTCGCAAGTTGGAGGACATCATGCAGGGAATCGAACGGCAAGGAAAGTCTTGCAAAGTGTTTATTATTGGCCTACAATATTCAGAGATGCACACGACTATGTGAGAAGGTGTGACCAATGCCAATGTCAAGGTGCTATTTCAAAACACCATGAAATGCCCATGTCCAAAATCCTGGAGGTAGAACTCTTTGATGTATGGGGTATTGATTTCATGGGACCATTCGTGAATTCGTTTGGAATGAAGTACATCTTGGTTGCTGTGGATTATGTGTCGAAATGGGTTGAAGCTGTAGCATTGGCCGATAACGAAGGAAAGCGTGTTGTAGCATTTTTAAAGAAGAATATATTCTCTCGCTTTGGAGTACCTCGTACTATCATAAGTGATGGAGGATCTCACTTTTGCAACAAGCTATTCAAATCTGTATTGGCCAAGTATGAAGTCAGGCAACACAAGGTAGCTACGCCTTATCATCCCCAAACTAGTGGACAAGTAGAGGTTTCCAATCGTGAGATCAAGCAAATCCTTGCCAAGACGGTCAATGCGAATCGGAAGGATTGGTCTCAAAAGCTAGATGATGCACTATGGGCGTATAGGACTGCATTCAAAACACCCATTGGGATGTCACCTTATCAGCTAGTTTATAGGAAGGCTTGTCATCTACCCATCGAGCTTGAATACAAGGCATTGTGGGCATTGAAGCACTTGAATCTGAATTGGGATGATGTGAAGAACCTGAGGTTGGAGCAGCTGAACGAACTAGATGAATTCCGTCTCCATGCATATGAAAGATCAGATTTATACAAGGAGCGGATGAAGAAGTATCATGATCAGCGGATTGTTCGACGAAACTTCCAAAAAGGTGACATGGTACTACTCTTTAACTCCAGATTCAAGCTCTTCCCAGGTAAGTTAAAATCAAAGTGGTCTGGTCCATTTAAAGTCACTCAAGTCTACTCGTCTGGAGTAGTCGAATTGGAAAATAATGAGGGTGTTATCTTCAAAGTGAATGGCCAACGTGTTAAGCCATATATCGGTCCTCTTGACTCGATGAATGACATGGCCATCACTTATCTCGATGAAGTCTAAGTACTCGAGATTACTACGTCGAGCCACGACAATAAATAAGGCGCTAGATGGGAGGCAACCCTTCGTTGTATTGTTTTATCGTTTTGTCGTTTTATCGTTTTATCATTTCGTCGTTTTAGTTTTGTTTTTTCTTTTTGATAAATGAAAATCCAAAAATAAGAGTCGTGCCACGACCAAAACTAAGGCGCTTGGTGGGAGGCAACCCATCGTACTAATCGTTTTCATTTGTTTGAGCAAATATAGGTGCAAGAAGTATGCAACGAGGAGATTGATTTCAATTGACGATTTGGTCGCATTGTATGGTAAAGTCGGTAAGTTAGGAATGGTGATGCATAAGGCTATGAATTGAGCCTTTCTCACGTCATAATAGGCTTCGAGAAAGGCTAGGCCTTGGTAAAAACAGGCCACGAACGATGCACAACCTATTCTATAGACTAAGGACTCGGAATCTAGTGTGCTATACCCTATGCGCCGCCTATTCCTAGGTGTGCTTTTGACTATGCGCCGCCTATGCTATGGCATTTGAGATACTGAGACCAAATGCCATAGGATATGCGCCGCATATGTCTAGATATGCCATAGGATATGCGGCGCATATGTCCCATTATGCCATGGACAATGCGCCGCATATGTAAGTGATATGCCGAGGGATATGCGCCGCATATGCTGTGATTTTGTCCCCAAATCCGATTGTAAATGGGTCATAACCCGACCCATACTCCTCCTATATAAAGGGGACTTGTTTTTTTTATACAACCACATTAGAAACAACCCTAAGGGCGCCGCATATCAATCCAAATCCTCTCAAATTTTTCTTCCTTTGTTCTTCCAATCCACAACAACTTCTCCACAATCTTCAAAGCAAGTAAGTGCTCTCTTATTCTTCATCTATTTATCGTAAGTACTACGTTGCTATGCTTATTATAACTTGCTAAATCATAAGAAATTGGTGGTGATGTTCATGTGATTGGATAATTGTTGCAAAATCGTGTGATTGAATGTATACGTATGGAATTCTTGCCTTGTATCCGACTTGAATTTTGTTTCAATGGCATTGTTATGATACTTGCTGAACATATGTGACTATGAATATTACTTGAGAGTGTGGTTTGGATGCTCTCATGATTAACCATCCCGGCCATCGGGATAAGGTTATAGTAACTATCGACTTAGGAGGTGGTGTTTGTTGTTCGAATAACAATTCCATGTGGTAACCCCTATGTTGTAGTGTTGCTATATGCACCATGAAAGTCGTCCAAATGGCTGCACATAAGTGATGTAATGCTGATTTTCTTGTCAGAATACAATCATAAGACGTATGTCGACGAAGTCTGAGTACTCGACCACTTTCACTTCACTGATTTGTGCTAACAAGATTAAGTGTGGGGTGGTACCCCTAGTCCTTGCATGTAGATTGTATAAAGTGAGATTGTGCTGCAACTAACATTATCTCTAGTCTCAGGTACAATGGCACCCAAAGCAAAGCAAGGCAAGGAGAAGGCTACCACAACCCGAAAGGACAAAAAGAGAAGCCGAAAAGACCAAGGCGAATCATCTTCCGCACACCTACCACGCAGAATGTTCGGAATCAAATGGGTTCTTGAGGAAGACGCCAAGGCATGGTACAGCAGCAACAAAGAAAAGAAATATGTGCACGTCGACTTAATCAACAAGGAGACCTTAGCAAAGAAGGAGCCGCAAATGTTGGCTAAGATAATGGCTTTGAAGCTGGATTTCATCTTCCGTGACATGGGAGAGTGCAATCTTGACTTGACAAGAGAGTTTTATGCCAACTGGTCGCCAAACACAACAGGCAACGAAGTCAAAATTCGGGGCCAAGTGTTACAGCTTACAGCGGATTGGATCAACTCGTTTCTAGGCCTACCTTCGGTCGACACTGCACCATACAAAGAGCTGTACAGCAGGCCTCCTTACAGAGCAATAAGACACACGCTTTGTGGAAGCAGATCAATGGCAAGATGGGGCAGACATAAGGAAACAGGCCGTCACAACACATTCCCCTATGCTCCACTAAATAGGGAAGCAAGAATCTGGATGCGCATTGTCAACTCATGCCTTATTCCTGGGACGCAATACACCAAGATATCAAGAGATAGAGTGTGTTTGGTTTATGCGTTGATGACGAATGTCCCTATCAACTTTGGGGCAATCATTCGATCTACCATGAGGAAAGCCAGACTCCACAACAGGTCCCATTTCACATTCGGCAATTTGTTGACAGCAATGTTGCGGAAAGAGGATATAGAAGAGGAACCAGCTGACCACAAACTCCCACATACCCCAAAGAAGGTTGACCTCACCAAGGTCAAAGATGCTGAAACAACGCATGGAGTCAACCTTACCACTGCGGAGAGACACGCTCGTGACGAGAGTTTCTTCCGTCATCTCTATGGCATGACACGATTCACTATGATGAGTGGTGGATGTATTCCAACTGCTGAAGAGCTCCAACAGCTGGATCACGACTACCAAATGAACAGACATGCCCGGGAGATGTGTGGAGTGGGAGTATATTTTGAGGAACCTCTTGATGATGACGTGCCAACTGATGATGATAGACGTTTGCCTGATTCTGATGCTGAGGAAAACTCTGACGATGACTCTTACGATGATTCGGACGAAGGGGGCATGACCCCCGACATTGAGGAAGAGTCCGACTAATCAGGTTCTTCGACTTTATTTTCCACTGAGGGCAGTGTCTAGTCTAAGTGTGGGGTGGCAGAATCTGCATGCTATATTTGTATGTTTGCTTGTTTTACTTCGTTTTAGTCCATTTTTTTATTTTTATTTTTATTTTTATTTGACATTTTTTTAGGAGTAAAATTTTTCTAGCTACGCATGAAATTATTTTGATAGGCAGCATGAGATTAGAACAAGAGTATGTGCTACAATTGTGACTATTGAGACATTTAGGCTCTAGTAGTGACTATTAGGTGATATTGTGATTCAATTCCTTCACTTGTTGGGTCAAGAGTCTATATTACTTCCAATCAAGTCGACCATGTGCCTTGTGTGTGTGAGATAATAGTATATTCTATGTGTGTGGCTGATGCTAGAACTTGCCTTGTATGTATGCAAAGCGAAAATAAGGAATGTAAGTTTAGGATATGATTTAGGCATTTCTTTGGCAACCTATACATGTTTACTTTCAGTTTTTCCTACCCATGTAAATCATCCTAGTTAAACCCTTTTGAGCCTTTAGCCTATTTCTTTGACAACCTTGTATGTAAGCCTAATCCAATTTTTTTCAAGACCGTAATTTGATCCAAATTCCTAAGTGCTTTAAAGTGAAAAAGTCATGTGACAACATAAGAGGAAATTGGGTGAGTATGATGCTTTAAATTGCAATGGTGCTTGAATGTGTTATGAAAAAGAAAGTGCTATCATAGGAGGTATGTTGTGAAAAGAAAAAGGAAAAGAAAGCTGAAAAGTGAGTTGTGCTTAAAATTGAAAAACAAAATAGGAGAACAAGGGTGGTAGAATAAAAGAGTAAAGAAAGGTTGAAAGAAAAAAGTGTCAATGATACAAAGTGATGTATTAAAGTGCTTAGGAACTTAGTCACTATTTCTGGCCAAAATAGTCCTACCCGTCCCTTAGCCTACATTACAACCATCTAAAGACCTACTTGATCCTAATCTTAACATTCCGACATTTAGTAGAGTACTACATTAAAGGCAAGCTTATGGTCATTAGTTGCTACATATGAATTCTTTGTGAGAGTGAGAGCAAGGATATGTTGATACCCATGTTTGAAAAATATGCTATATCTATGAGTGATTATGGGTACTATATTGTGAGACACACATGGTTGATGAGTTTTGGAAAGTTGTATATGATTCTATGTACCTTAACACGTGCATGCGAGTTGATCACCATCACAAGTCTATGCTTGAGGTTAAATTGTTTCTACTTAATCGGAAAGCTACTCTTTGTTGCTAATTGTTGTGCTTGTCTTGAAGAATGTTTTGTGTTGTTGCTGTAAAAACCTTAAGTCAATGCTTAGAAGGACATGATATGTTGTTCGAGGACGAACAAAGCTCTAAGTGTGGGGTGTTGATGATAGGCGAATTTACGCGCCTATATCAATATATTTAGCCCATATTTTAGCCTAGTTTTGAGAACTAATTATCTATTTCATACACTTTTAGTCCTTTTTCCTGTAAATGAGCTAACAAATGTGATTAGGAAAGTTTCAGGTATAAATGATGCAAAATACAGCAATTTATGGCTTACTTGACGCAAAAGAAAGCTCACGAACGAAGTGGAAAGGAGCTGGACGCCTAAAGGACTAAATCTGTTGCATGGAAAATCTGTCCCGGGCTAAAACAGCAATTCTGAAGACTTTGGGGACTTACAGACACAAAGCTGGATTTTTGCCATAATACATTAACCTAGTGCAATTAGGTTATGTGTTTCACTAATCTATTTGGATTATAATTTTGTAACCTTACCCTAGTACATTTGGGTCAAGGATTTCATTAGTATATTAGGATTTGGTTATTTATTTTATTAGTTTAGTAGGAGTAGGATAGGAGTATTATAAATACCCTATCATGCTAGAGATTTTTAACAATCTTCTAACATTCAATACATTCTTCACTTAATTCAACAATTAATTTTCTTCCATCCCTCTCATCTTCCACCACAAACATTCAAACTCTTAAATTCCACAACAAGAGAATCGTTACTTGCTACGGAATCACTAAAACCACACGCCAAACACCTACTATTCACGCCATCCACCACGCAAAACGTGATATCCTTCGCATTCATGGGTAACTAAGAAGACGCATAGACCAACGCCAGTCTAACATTTAACTTGTTCGAGAGAAAGGTTATTTGTCTGGAAAAGAGATAATGTCAAGGTAGTAGGACACCCTTTCCTATTAAAAAGATAGTGCCGTAACTGGACTAACCTCTTCGAGAATTCGTACCGTTACACACGCTTTAAGCTCGAGAGAGTTAAAGTGAAATAGTCCTTGTTTAGGTCGAGAGACGCTTGGATTTACCATCGACTACAATTCTCTATAAGAAATTGCATGTCAAGACTCTACACACTCATAGCCAATAGAGACGTATACCTCAGAAGGTGGACATAACCCCAACGATTCAATTCTCATTGTTTACAACTTACGTAACATTTTTTACTTTATTATTTTCAGCTTTTATTTCATTACTTTGGTTACTTATTACAATCCCCCCTTCTTACGAGACTTGCACTAAAAGTCTAGTAATTTCTCTTGCTTGTTGGCCAAGCTATTCCCTGTGGGATCGATACCCAACCCAGGTTGGGTTCTATATTTGCTAACGACCGCTTTACACTCCTACGAGAGCTGTAGATTGAGCGTTATCATTTTGCTAGAGATCTTTATGCAATTCAATAATTCTACAATTCATCATCCATCATTCATTCAACAATCAATCTTTCTATTCCATCATTCACTACTACTTTTAATTCTCAATTCTGAATCCTTCCATTAATTCTATTTTTCTTCTTCTATTCATCTATTCTTAATTTCCGCAACAAGAGAAACGTTACTTTGCAAAGAAAGTCACGCCTAAACGCCTACCACACCATTACAAACGTGAAATCATTATTATGGTATAACAACAATGTCAGTTGTGATTTCCTTCGCACTCATGGGTAACTACACTACTCTGTTGGGGTTATGGAACCCATATGAGATACTATCTATTGCTATGAATTTGTGAATTCGTGATACGTATGCTTCTTATATCATTATTCTCTTCATCTTAATGCTAATTCTTTGTGGTTGCAAACGCAAGAATACGCCAGTATAGCATTAACTTGTTAGAAAGAAAAGTTATATGTTTGGAAAAGAGATAATGTTAAGGTAATAGGGTCCCATCCCCTATTAAAAAGTTAGTGTCGTAACTGGATTAACCTCTTGGAGAATTTGTACCGTTAGACACGCTTTAATCTTGAAAGAGTTAAAGTGAAATAATCCTTGAATAGGTCGTAAGACGCCTGGATTTACCATCAAATACAATTCTCTATAAGCACATGCATGTCTGAATTCCGCACACACATAACCAATAGAGACGTACAACTCATAAGGTGGACATAACCCCAACTTCTCAATTCTCATGTTTCACAACCTACGAAACATTCTTTCTTTGCTATTTTCAGTTTTTACTTTAATATTTTGGTTACTTTACTTGCACTACAATACTCCCCCTTATTACGAGACTTGCACTAAAAGTCTAGTAATCGTTGCTTACTTGTTGACCAAGCTATTCCCTGAGGGATCAATACCCAACCCAGTTGGGTTCTATATTTGACAAACGACCTCTTTACACTCTTACGAGAGCTGTAGATTGAGCGTTATCAAAAATTGGCGCCGTTGCAGGGGAATACGAGTGTCAATTAAGTTCGTGATAATTACTAGACCCTTTGGTCAAAGATTCTCATACTTTTACTTTTAGTTTTTGTTTTTGTTTACTGCAGGTTTTTATTCAGTGCATGCCCCATACTCGAAGTTCTGGACAACTATTATTACCTATCAATCCTGAACCACAACGAATTGGCAGAATGGAGGCACAAACCGAAATTGAAAGAATGGCCGCTTAACAGGAGCAGGCGAGATTAACAGCTCTTGCCACCACCCAAGTACACCAACAAAACATTGATAACCCTGGGAGAGCAACAAATCCTAACGATGAGGATTTAGGTAATGATGAGTTACTAAACCCTAGGCATGATGCTGAAATCGCAACACCTGCCAATAGAAGAGGTCGGCAAGCTAGGTTTAGGCCTGAACGTTAAGCTATGCAACCAGTTTTCAACGATGATGATGATGATCTTGGTGGAGCCGGAGCCACAGGAGCTATTATTCCTCTACCATTGGCACCCGAAGCCAAGTTCAACATCACAAGCACCATGTTTCAGTTATTACAACTCAAGGGATTATTTGGTGGACTAGCAGACGATGATCCGAATATGCATCTCATCAACTTTATTTCTACATGCAAGTCGTTTGACAATCCTTGTATTGGTCAGAATGCAATTCGATTATGCTTATTTCCATTGTCTCAGTATGGGGAGGCAACTCTATAGTTGAATGGGATGACTCCTGATTCTATTACAAATTGAAGGCAATTGAAAGACGCTTTCCTAGAAAGATTCTTTCCGCCATCCAAAAGAGCACAGTTGAGAGATGAAATCAGCAACTTTCGTCAGCTTCCCACTGAAGCTCTTCATGAAACATAGGAGAGGTTCAAGAAAAATCTAATGAGGTTCCCAAACCATCACATGACTAATGTTCACCTAATGGAGATATTATACAGAGCCTTGAATTCAATAACTAAACCAGTGGTGGATAATGCGGCTGAAGGATCTTTTACGGACCTCACCTTTGGTCAAGCAAGAAATATGCTAGATCGTATGACGAAGCAAAGTAGATCTTGGCATACCTGGGATTCTGAGGTAGCAAGCCCCACTTTTGCTATTGGCATGACTGTAGATCAAAGGAGAAGAGAAGAAGAACGTGATCAAGATATGGCGCACATGAAAACACAAGTGGATCTTCTTACAAAGCATCTATTATCAGGGAAAACCGAAAAAGTCAAAGCTATTGTGTCAAAAGGAAGAGACGAATCTGATTGGTAAGAAGAAGCCAACTACTTGAACAATCAGGGGGGTTTCCGAGGTAATACCCAAGGAAACCAAGGTCAGAATTATTATGATAAATCTGGAAACAAGGACCAAGGTAGTTGGAAGAGCAAGAATGAAAAGAGTGGTTTATACGTTCCCCCTAGAAGACGTGACACCACCACATCTAGTTCTAGAAGTATGGAAGACATGATGGCTAAACTATTGAAAGGAGTGGAAGCAACGAGCGCCGGAGTAATGGAGGTAATTAATGATTTGTCCTCTATGAAAAAATTAGTTGATTCCCATTCCACTTCAATCAAGCAAATAGAGCAGAAATTGAGCCAACTTTTAGCAGCACTCAATCAAAGAAAGGTTGGCACTTTACCTAGCAACACTGTGCAAAATCCAAGGAATGATAGGTCACGCATGGCCATCACTACCTGAAGTGGTAAGGTGCTGGAAACTTCAGAAAAAAGAAAGCAAGTGGTTGACGAAGTAGTGGACATTGATGATAAGGCGAAAGGGAAAGATGCCACAGCAGTTGATCCTGACGTCCATAACGTCACCCCTCACGATTTACAGTCCAAAAAAACTGAAAAACGGAGCAGCTGACCATTAATGTTTCATTGGTGGAGGCACTTGAACAAATGCCTGGGTATGCAAAATTTATGAAGGATCTTTTGACAAAGAAGCAGGCAGCAAGAAATGAGTTGAAAGATGATGTTCATCACTGCAGCGCAATCGCTACCCGATCAATAGTTCAGAAGAAGGCTGACCCCGATGCTTTCACTATTCCTTGCACCGTTGGATCTTTGAATTTTGATAAGGCATTATTCGATTTAGGAGCCACTATTAATTTGATGCCATTATCTATCTATAAAAAGTTGGGATTGGGTGATCGTATATGCGGCTCGTAATGGCGGATAGGTCGGTAAAATGACCTGTTGGTATTCTATGTGGTGTATTGGTAAAGGTTTCTTCATTCATATTTCCAGCAGACTTTGTTATTTTGGATTGTGAGGCAGAGTCAAAAGTTTCCATAATCTTGGGGCGCCCTTTCCTTGCTACAGGAAGTGTGCTCATTGATTTGAGAGCTAATGAGCTTTCATTCCGAATAAATAACGAAGTAGTTTGCTTTGATGTGTGCAAATCAATGAAGCAACCCAAAGATCTAAGTGTATTTTCGGTGGCTGATATTTACCTTGATGATGAGAAAGAATTACTTGAAGAAGAGCAAATTAATGATGACCCATTGGCGATTGTGCTCATAAATGGAGAGAGTAAGGATGCTGAAAATTATGAAGAAACTATTTGTGCTCTATCAGGATTAGGAACATATCGCCATTCTCCAAAGAAGCTGGACCTCGATCTCAAAAATTGACCCACACCACCAGCAAAGCCATCTATTGAAGAGCCACCCATGTTAGAATTGAAGGAGCTGCCAAGTCATTTAAAGTACTCATTCTTAGGAAGCGGAAACACACTTTCAGTCATTGTGGTAGCAGATTTGGGTGAGCAACAAGTTGCAGCTCTCATTGCCATTCTACGGAAGTACATTAGAGCCATTGGATGGACCATTGCGGATATTATTGGTATTCCACCTGGGATTTGTACACATAAGATTTAGCTTGAAGAAAATTGCACACCCACCATTGAGCATTAAAGGCGTCTCAATCCACCTATGCAAGAAGTGATGAAGAAAGAAATTATCAAGTGGTTAGACGCAGGGGTTATGTATCCAATCTCTGACATTACATGGGTAAGCCTGGTACAATGTGTTCCCAAGAAAGGAGGCATGACGGTGGTCGTGAATGTGAAGAATGAACTTATTCCACTCAGACCCTTCACTGGATGGAGAGTATGCATGGACTACCGAAAGCTGAATTCTTGGACGCTTAAAGATCACTTTCCAATGCCATTTATGGACCAAATGCTAGATCGATTAGCGGGGAAAGGATTTTTTTGTTTCTTAGATGGTTATTCAGGCTATAATCAGATTTGTATTTCCCCCGAAGACCTAGAGAAGACAACGTTCACATGCCCATATGGTATGTTTGCCTTCAAACGTATGCCATTCGGGCTATGTAACGCACCAGCCACCTTTCAACGTTGTATGATGTCCATTTTTTATGATATGGTTGAAGACACTTTGGAGGTATTTATGGATGACTTTTCAGTTATTGGTGAATCTTTTGAAGTGTGCTTGGCAAACCTAATCATGGCGTTGCAAAGATGTGTAGAATTCAACCTAGTGCTGAATTGGGAGAAGTGCCACTTTATGGTAAAATAAGGAATTGTTCTTGGGCACAAAATCTCCGAAAAAGGAATTGAGGTTGATCGAGCTAAAATTGAAGTCATCGAGAAGCTACCACCTCCAATTTTGGTAAATGGTATTCATAGTTTCCTCGGTCATGCATGTTTCTACCGACGGTTCATCAAAGACTTCTCCAAAATTGTTAGTCCATTGTGCAAACTCTTAGATAAAGATGCAAAGTTTGACTTCAATGAAGATTGTTTGAAGGCATTCGAATGCCTCAAGATAAAACTCATTGAAGCTCCTATCTTGGTGGCACCAGATTGGTCTCTCTCATTCGAAGTCATGTGTGATGCTAGTGGTGTAGCCGTTGGTGCTGTACTTGGCCAGAGAAAGGAGAAGCTATTCCATCCTATATACTATACAAACCATGTATCTCTAAGGTATCTGATGACAAAGAAGGATGCAAAACCAAGACTAATTCGATGGGTTTTGCTGCTGCAAGAATTTGATTTTGAGGTTAAAGATAGAAGAGGTTGCGAGAACCAGTGGCTGATCATCTATCTAGACTCAAGAATGAGCATGTGGCACAGCCTAAAATCGAGATTAATGATGCATTCCCTAACGAGGAGATCTTAGCGACGATAATGAAAAAGATACCATGGTATGCCGACTTTGCAAACTTTGTGGTGAGTAATGTATTACCTACAAACTTATCTTACCATCAAAAGAGAAAGTTTATGCATGATGTACAACACTACTTTTGGGATGAGCCATATTTGTTTTGACAATGCGCGGATGGCATTATCCGATGATGCATATCTCATGTAGAGGTGTATACTATATTGGAAGAATGCCACACTTCCCAAGTTGAAGGACATCACGCAGGTAATCGGACAGCAAGAAAGGTATTACAAAGTGGATATTATTGGCCTTCGATATTTAGAAATGCCTACGACTTTGTTAAGAGATGCGACCAATGCCAGTGACAAGGTGCTATTTCAAAACACCATGAGATGCCCATGTCGAAAATTCTTGAAGTAGAGCTCTTTGATGTATGGGGTATTGATTTCATGGGTCCATTCATGAATTTGTTTGGAATAAAGTACATCCTAGTTGCTGTAGATTATGTCTCGAAATGGGTTGAAGCTGTAGCATTGGCCGACAACGAAGTAAAGCGTGTTGTAGCATTCTTGAAGAGGAATATCTTCGCTCGCTTTGGAGTACCATGTACTATCATAAGCGATGGAGGATCTCACTTTTGCTACAAGCTATTCAAATTTGTGTTGGCAAAATATGGTGTCAAGCAACATAAGGTAGCCACACCTTATCACCCACAAACTAGTGGACAGGTAGAGGTTTCCAACAGAGAGATCAAGCAAATCCTTGCTAAAACGGTAAATACCAATAGGAAAGATTGGTCTCAGAAGCTGGACGATGCACTATGGGCATATAGGACTGCATTCAAAACACCAATTGGCATATCCCCTTATCAACTAGTTTACGGGAAGGATTGTTACTTACCCATTGAGCTTGAGCATAAGGCATTATGGGCATTGAAGAAATTGAATTTGAATTGGGATGATGCAATGAATCTGAGATTGGAGCAGCTGAACGATATGGATGAATTCCGTCTCCATGCTTATGAAAGATCGGACCTATACAAGGAGCGGATGAAAAAGTATCATGATCAGCGGATTGTTTGACGAAACTTTAAAAAGGATGATATGGTACTTCTCTTCAACTCCATATTTAAGCTATTCCCAGGTAAGTTAAAGTCCAAGTGGTCTGGTCCATACAAAGTTACCCAAGTCTACTCATCTGGAGTAGTTGAGTTGGAAGACAATAATGGTGTTGTATTCAAGGAGAATGGCCAACGAGTGAAACCCTATATCGGTCCTCTTGATTTGATAAATTATATGGCCATCACTTATCTCGAAAAAGTCTAAGTACTCGAGATAACTATGTCGTGCCGCGACAGTAAATAAGGCGCTAGATGGGAGGCAACCCATCGTTTATCATTTATCGTTTATCGTTTATCGTTTTTTTGTCTTTCTTTCATTCTAGTATGTGTTTTGCTTTTGATAAATAAAAATCCAAAATAAGAGTCGTGCCATAACAAAAACTAAGGCTCTTGATGGGAGGCAACCCATCATTCTAATCATTTTCATTGGTTTTGAGCAAATGTAGGTGCAAGAGGTATACAATGAGGAGATCGGTTTCAAATTTCGATTTGGATGTATTGCATGGTAAAGGTGGTAAGTTAGGCATGAAGATGCAAAAGGTTATGGATTGAGCATTGCTCATGAAAATATAGGCATCGAACAAGGCTGGGCCTAGGTAAAACTAGGCCACGAACAAGGCATGGCCTATACTATGGCCTAAGGTCTCAGAATCTAGTGTGCCATAGCATAGGCGCCGCCCACGCTCAAGTATGCCATAGCATAGGCGCCGCCTATGATAAAGCCTTTTGTATCTGAATATCATGTGCAAAGTGAAAGGCGCCGCCTATGCCTAGGAATGCCATGGCATAGGCGCCGCCTATGCTAGACAATGCTTTGCAAAAGGCGCCGCCTATGCCAAGCATAGGCAAAGCTAAAGGCACCGCCTATGGTCACTTTTTGTCTCCAAATTCAATTTTAAATGGGTCAAAACCCGACCCAATCTTTTTCTATAAATAGGATACTTAGTCTTGAGACACAAACACATTGAAAACCTATCTTAGGCGCCGCCCATAGCATCCAAATACTCTCAAAAATTTTCCTTTTGCTCTATTTCTTCACAAGAACATCTCCAAAGGCTTCAATCACGTAAGTACTCTTTTGTTCTTCATTTATTTTTTGTAAGTACTACGTTACTACATCTATTATGAATTACTAAATCATGAAGAAATATTGGTGATGTTAATGTGTTTGAATTGTTGATACACAACCAAGTGAATGAACATATACGTTAGGATGATCTTAACTTGTTTCCAACTTGAATTTGATTTTGATGCATTGTCATACTACTTGCAGAATTTCTATAGTCATTAACATTGCATAATCTTGTAATTTGAATACTTACATGTTGTAATGACTTGTTCATCGGAATGAGACTTATAAGTTGCCTACTTACATAGGAGGTTGTGATTATTGATAGATACTATACCTTGATTCAATCCCTATGTAGTAGTCTTGATATATCTAACATGAAAGTATTGAAAAGATTACAAGAAGTGTGACATCTCTGATATTATTGTTGGAATATAGCACCCAAAACGTATGTCGATGAAGTCTAAGTAATTGACCACTTTCACTTCACTAATTTGTATCAACAACCTAAGTATAGGGTGGTACCCCTACTGCTTATTTATAGATTGTATCCATTGAGATGATGCTAACATGAAAACTATTTCAAGTCTCAGGTACAACGGCACCCAAAGCAAGACAAGGCAAAGATAACGCTACCACTTCCCAAAAAGGCAAGAAAAGAGGTCGCAAAGAGCAAGGAGAATCATCCTCGATGCAACTACCACGCCGCATGTTTGGAATAAAATGGGTTCTTGAGGAGGAAGCAAAGGAATGGTATAGGAACAACAGGGAAAGAAAATATGTTCATGTCGACTTGATAAACAAGGAAAGCCTAGCGAAGAAGGAGCCGCGCATGTTGGCAAAGATCATGGCATTACATCTGTATTTCATCTTCCGAGACATGGGAGAATGTAATCTTGATTTGACAAGAGAATTTTATGCCAACTGGTCACCAAAACCACAGGCAGCGAAGTCAAGATTCGGGGCCAAGTTTTACAACTCAATGCAGATTTGTTCAACTCCTTTCTTGGCTTGCCTTCAGTCGATCCATCACTATTCAAAGAGCTGTACAGTAGACCTCCATATAGAGCAATTCGACACACACTTTGTGGAAGTAGATCCATGGCAAGGTGGAGCAGACATAAAGACACCGAACGATACAATAACAAGAGATAGAGTGTGCCTGGTTTACGCATTGATGACGAATGTCCCTATCAACATTGGGGCAATCATTCGTTCTATAATGCAGAAAGCTAGACTACACAAGCGGTTCCATTTTAGCTTCGTCAACCTTTTGACTACAATCTTATGGAAGGAGGACATCGAAGAGGAGCGAGCTGATCATAAACTCCCACAAAACCCGAATAAGGTTGACCTCACAAAGGTCAAAGATGCTGAAACAACACATGGCATCAACCTTACTACTGCGGAGAGACATGCTCAGGATGAGATTTTCTTTCGCCATCTTTATGGCATGACACGGTTTACAATGATGAGCGGAGGTTGTGTACCCACTGCTGCAGAGCTCCAACAGCTGGACCATGACTATCCAATGAATGTGCATGCAAGGGAGATGTGTGGAGTAGGTATATACTTTGAGGAACCTCTTGATGATGATGTGCTGACTGATGATGAGCGACAAATGCCAAACTCCGATATGGAGGAGAATTCTAATGACGATGACTCCTATGATGATTCCGATGAAGGGGGTATGACCCCCGACATAGAGGAGGAGTCCGACTAACCAGGTTCTTCGTATTTATTTTGCACTGAGGGCAGTGTCCCGTTTAAGTGTGGGGTGGCGGTATTTGCATGCTATACTCCTTTATCCACATTTGAATTTTTTTATGTTTGTTTGCTTAGTTTTTTTTTTTTCGTTTTTTGTTTTAGTTTTTTATTTTTTCGTTTTTCTATTTTTTTTCTTTTTCTAGTAGTTAAATTTTTTACTTAGCGTCGCATGAAATTATTCTAATAGGCAGCATGAGATTATAACAAGAGTTTGTGCAACAATCATGACTATTGAGACATTTAGGCTCTAATTGTGACTCACTATGTGATATTGTGTGGTTCAATTCCTCCATCTGTTGGGTCGAGAGTCTATACTACCACCAATAAAGTCGACCATGTGCCTTGTGTGTGTGAGATAATAGTATATTCTATGTTTGTGGCTGATGCTAGAACTTGCCTGGTATGTATATAAAGCGAAAATAAAGAGTGGAAGTTTAGGAGATGATTTAGGCATTTCTTTGGCAACCTATACTTGTTTACCTTCTTTATACCTACCCATGGACATCATCCTAGATAAACCCTTTTGAGCCTTTAGCCTATTTTCTTTGACAAACCTCATATGTAAGCCTAATCCATTTTTTTCAAGACCATAATTTGATCCAAATTCCTAAGTTCTTTAAAGTGTAAAGTCATGTGACGAAATAAGAGGAAATTGAGTGAGTATGATGCTTTAGAATGTATTGGTGCTTGAATTCATTATAAAAAAGAATTGCTATCATAAGAGGTATGTTATGAAAAGAAAAAGGAAAAGGAAACTGAAAAGTTAGCTATGTTTAAAATTGAAAAAGAAAAAAGGAGAAAAAGGGTGGTAGAATAAAAGAAAATAGAAAGGTTCTTTGAAAGAAAAGTGTTAATGATATAATGTGATGTATTAAAGCGCTTAGGAACTTAGTCACTATTTTTGGCCAAAATAGTCCTACCCATCCCTTAGCCTACATTACAACCATCAAAAGACCTATTTGATCCTAAGCTTAGTATTCTGACATTTAGTGGAGCATTACACTAAGGGAAAGCCTATGTTCATCAGTTGCTACATATGAATTCTTTGTGAGAGTGAGAGCAAGGATAATCCTATACCCATGTTTGAAAAATATGCTATACTTGTGAGTGATTATGTGTAATATATTATGAGACACACATGGTTGATGAGTTTTGGGTAGTCGTGTATGATTCTTTGTGCCTTAACTTTTGAATATGAGTTGACCACCATCACGAGTCTATGTTGGAGGTTGAATTGTTTCTACTAATGATCGGAAATCTACTCTTTGTTGATAATTGTTGTGCTTGTCTTGACGAATATTTTGTGTTGTTACTGTGAAACCCTAAGTTGATGTTTAGATGGACATGATAGTTCATTCGAGGACGAACAAAGCTTCAAGTGTGGGGTGTTGATGATAGGCGAATTTACACGCCTAAAGTACTAGATTTTGCCCATATTTTAGCCTAGTTTTGAGAACAAATTATATATTTCATGCACTTTTAGTCCTTTTTCCTGTAAGTGATCTAAAGAACATGATTAGCAAAGTTTTAGGAATAAATGATGCACAATTCAGCATTTTATGGATAACTTGATGCCAAAGAAAGCTTCACTAAAGGAGAAAAGGGAGTCTTGGACGCCAAGGACCAAAAGTGACGCATGGAAAACCTGTCTCGAGCAAAAACAACATTTCTGAAGACTTTGGGGACTAGCAGTAACTTATTAGGATTAGGATAATGATACATTAACCTAGTAGGATTGGTTTAAGTTATTTATTATCTTAGTAGGAATAGGATATGGGTATTATAAATACCCTATTTTGCTAGAGATTATTATGCAATTCAACAATTCTACAATTCATCATCCATCATTCATTCAACAATCAATCTTTCTATTCCATCATTTACTATTACTTTTAATTCTCAATTCTGAATCCTTCAATTAATTCTATTTTTCTTCTTCTATTCATCTATTCTTAATTTCCGCAACAAGAGAAACGTTACTTTGCAAAGAAAGTCACGCCTAAACGCCTACCACACCATTACAAACGTGAAATCGTTATTGTGGTATAACAACAATGTCAATTGTGATTTCCTTCGCACTCATGGGTAACTAAACTTCTCTATTGGGGTTATGGAAGCCATATGAGATACTATCTATTGCTATGAGTTTGTGAATTCGTGACACGTATGCTGCTTATATCATTATTCTCTTCATCTTAATACAAATTCTTTATGGTTGCAAACGCAAGAATACGCCAGTATAGCATTAACTTGTTCGAAAGAAAAGTTATATGTCTAGAAAAGAGATAATGTCAAGGTAATAGGGTCCCATCCCCTATTAAAAAGTTAGTGTCGTAACTGGATTAACCTCTTGGAGAATTTGTATCGCTAGACATGCTTTAATCTCGAAAGAGTTAAAGTGAAATAATCCTCGAATAGGTCGAAAGAAGCCTGGATTTACCATCAAATACAATTATCTATAAGCACATGCATGTCTGAATTCCGCACACTCATAGCCAACAGAGACATACAACTCATAAGGTGGACATAACCCCAACTTCTCAATTCTCATTGTTTCACAACCTACTAAACATTCTTTCTTTGCTATTTTCAATTTTTACTTTAATATTTTGGTTACTTTACTTGCACTACAAAACTCCCCCCTTATTACGAGACTTGCACTAAAAGTCTAGTAATCGTTTCTTACTTGTTGACCAAGCTATTCCCTGAGGGATTGATACCCAACCCATTTGGGTTCTATATTTGACAAACGACCGCTTTACACTCCTACGAGAGCTGTAGATTGAGCGTTATCAGGCACCTTTGCAAGCTTAAAATACTAAGTTGAGCTTAGAATCTTGCGGGGCCTTATAATGTCCTAGAAAGTATTTAGTGTCTTTGTACTAGATATAAATAAGAAGAGTTGTGTTCATGTATATACTAATACCCCTTTTTGTGATAAGGTGAGTAGATGTGTGCGCTTATGAGAGTGGAAGTTGTAGAGTGATGACTATAGAGGCTAGTGAAAGTTAAGAGTAGCATTTTCTAAAAGCGAGTCCTTTAGAGTATAGTTCATTAGGAAGTGTTTAAAGTTTGAGTATATGGTGGTGTATTTGTTGTGTTGAGAGTTGTGGCTATAAATTTTTATATGAGGTTATGTTCATAAGTCTAGGAGTGTGACATTGATCTAAGGGGGAGATGATGAATTAAAGTAGTTCCCAAAATTTCTAGTGGTGTCGAGTTTCAAGTAAGAATCATGATAAATCAATTCCTATTCAAGAACTTCGTGTCTATTCTATCGTTTCTTCACCTCATTTCCCTCCTTGAGTAATACAATATGTATAAGTTATGGTATGACAAGTGTTAATTCCTTCCATGATGTTTATACTCGGGTCCCTCAATGACCCTCCATATGTTAATATAATGGTTGTTGTGGAAGTGTGGTGATATTTTAGGTAGAGGATTAGATGATCTTAAATTTAAAAGTCTTTATGTGATTTCTTTAGAAAATATTATAGGAAAGTGGAGGGGGAAGAAGGAGATGAACTTTTATTATATTAAAAAGTTAGAAAGGAGTTATGTCGCGAAAGTCTGTGTGAGAGAGATTAAAACTATTAGTCTTAGTGGGAGATCCTCAAAGTGGGTGTAGAAATGGTAGGCTTAAATATTGTGATCGATGTAAACATAAACCAATAAGCTATACAGTTAGTACTCTTTCATTTAAAACTCGAGTGTGTTTGACAGGAGTGAAAAGGTAAAGAAATTTTCTTAATGGGGTGTAGAGTATAGGGTCCCATAGCTTAAACTAGCACCTCTATTCTCTGAGTTATGCTTCACCATAGGAGTATTATCCAGTGGGACTCAAGCACTTGTGTTTAGATGTGTGATGGGAGAATTATAAGTGAAAATTATGAATTGTATTGTTTATTTATTATTCGGGTAATAGTCGAGTAGTGTCTCTAAGTGAGGTTCATTTATTTTAAATTGTATGGTGGAGAATGCTTCTATCCCTATCTTTCGTGAAATCTTATTTCATGATTAGTATCGATGAAAATCAGGCCTATGATCAACAAATAAACTCATACCATATGTTGTGATGTTCATGATCCCTAGAATTCATGTACAAGGTCATCTCTATGTCAATTCTTATTATCTCACTCTTAGTGCTTACATGATTCACTTGGAGACATCATGAATGCTCTTCTTAAGGTCTACGCATGTTTCATTCACAGGAAATTCTTAGATTAAGGTTACGTTCTTTATTCTATATTTTTGGAGCTTCAACAAATCCATACCCATCATTCGGGGACAAATGATCCCAAGGGGTAGATAATGTAACACACCACACTTTCAGGCTAAAGTTTGAACCATCTTTTCTATGTGTATAGACCTGAACCCAATGATTCTTTGTTAATAAATGTGTGATGATCAATAATATAGGGTGTGAATATCTTTTAATATGATTTGAGGTTACAAAAATTTTAGGTCAACTTCCATCGACCATAACTTCTTGTATATAACGAGTTGTAGAGCTTACCATATATCAAATAAAATTTCTTCAAGTCTTCTTTCCAATGGCACTGATTTTACCTTAATCCAATATTTGAGTAAAAGGTAAGCCCATTTTTTAGAGAGGTGTTAGTCTACTGAAGTGCACCAGCCAGCCAGATGGCCCGTCAAGCCAGTGATGGCCCGTCAAGTTAGGCTATCAACTTGAAATATCAAGCTCGTTCTCTATCTATACATTAATTATTGGAGTGATGGTTCATCACCAAACTGCGGCCTGTCAACCAAACCATTAATTGAGGCCGAGTTTCTCAAATGGGCCATTTTTAAATGGGTATTTTGGTACTTTCCCATCCCAAACTCCTTCTCCATGAATGTAAATCATACCCTAAGAGTTATCATGCATATTCTAACAGTTTTCAACATATCAAATCCTTGACTCTTAAGAACAAAGAAATTAGGGTTTCCATCAAAGATCAAGAATCAATTCTTAAGTTCAAGATTTCCAAGAAATAAATCAAGATTCATGTTCTACTCTTTAAACGAATTAATCTAAGGTATGTGGGGTTTTCCTAAACTCCATGGGCATGGTGAAATCATTTTAATAATGTTAAGTGTTGAAAAATCATAAATTTGCAATGGGTTTTGAATTTACAATTACAATTATGCATAGTGAAATTCTTTTTATGATAATGTTTTGGTCTTGAGGCCTTCCCCTAAATTAGATTTGTACTCGTATATAAGTATGCATGCATATTTGAGTTATAATGTTGAATTAAGAGCATGGACATTTAAAATCCCTATTTTTTTTGTAAAGCCTCTTGTTTTCATATGTTATGAATTTTTTATTTGCATATTGAGAAGAATGATTCAAATGTCTTTACTATTTTTTAAGCCTTCATTTTGGATATGAACTGAAGAGATGGTGATTCTTGTTAATATAAATGAAAATTTGTGATTCAATGAGATTGCATGGCTTGTTACAAAATACTTGACCACCACATGTTTGTTGAAATGTTGAGAAGAGAGAATCCCTGCATAGTTTGAAATATGTTTAGAAAATAAGAACTCTCTTGCATTGTTAAATGTTTTTGGTGGTCAGTTGAATCGGTTGGATTGAAGGAACTAATGCATATTATTATATGTCTTAGACATACGTCTTGCAAGTCTTGGTATGAAGATACCAAAATAGATGAATTCCATAGCATATTCAGAGAAGACTAAAATATAGATTTTTAGAACTTTATTTTAGAAATATGCATGTTTAGAACAGACTAAAGATAGGCTTAATGAGAGTTAGGTGGTTACCCAAAGAAGGCATTTGACTTTAAGGGCTCATCACTGAAAACTTGTGTTTTGTCGATACAGGTTTATTATGTCCCAAATTAGGAATTGTATGATGGAAACGGCCCTGTGGCATAGTAGATATTCAAAAAATCCAACCCTTGTGGCAAACTTGGGTTGGGTTCTTGGCCTCCGAGTCAAGGGTGGATTACATATAGCCCATGGGATCGTAGAATTGTAGGGTGTACCACCTGGCTCAGAAGTAAGATAAAGAGTTAGTCGTGGATTCAAAGAAATATTTCAAAGTCTTTAAAGTGTGTCCATGTGTTTTCATATATTATATGTAAAATGTTTTATGAATTTCTCTCACTGATGTTATATATAAATACATTATTTTGGATTACTCTGTATGCCAGTACATTTGTATTGACCCTCAATATTTCAGGATCTGAGACACAATCTCGGGGTCCCGCTAAGCAGTAAATTGGGTTTTCCAAAGTTTGTAGTTGATGAGTCTCCCTTATTTTAGAAGGCCTTGTTGATTTAAGAATGATATTTAATTTTGGTTTATGGTCTGACTGGGGGCCTTGTCCCAGTATTCAGACAGTAGATTTTTTAGTTGTTAGAGATTACGCAGACTAGTGTCAAGTGTTTTTGAATGTTTCATGAACTCATTTTTGTATTGTTCAGTTAAAGTAAGAAATGACCACGTTTTCGTCTTGTCATATTTTTCCGCATTTTCCTTACAATATATGAATTGTGTAAATGATTGCCAGTTAAAGAAGGGCACTTCGGACTTCACGGTTCAGGATGTCCATCGCGGCCAGGGCCTTGGTTTGGATCGTGACATAACCAAAAATACAGTTTTCTTTATTCTCAATCATAGTCAGTTTCTGTCCGTATTGAGTCGACTCAGATGATTTTAACACTTTGTTATAGTCTAGTGTATTAATTGGCTTAGAATGTTGTTGAGTGATTTACTTGAGGTTATACTCATATTAACACCATTTGATTAAATCTAGTTGCTTGACTTCCCTGAATCTTCTATCACTCATTTCGATAATAGTAAGATTCCTTATCAAAGACTAAACTCCTAAACCAATTTGTAGCATATTAGCACTAAGAAAGCTTGAAAATTACAACTCAATAAACTTCCTAATACATATTAACTAAAATAGAAGACTTTTCGACACAAGGTTGAAACATGTTTTACAATCTAATTCTTCATTATGGTTCACTATATTAGGCTGCAGTTCGACAGCTAGGCAGAACTCTCTCAAATATTATTCTTAATTATTTGCTTGTGTTCTCTCTGGATAGCATTTTATAAGCACCACCAGGTTCTGGATAAATTAATTTAGGTAGTACATAAAAGTTATAGAATACAATTCAAAAACCAACATATCAAGAAGTGGAGGGGTTTTGAGGTGTTTGGGGCTGTAAATTTATGCCCTGTAGTATGAAATAGAGGTTATCTCACTAATTTGTAAACTTAACCTGAGATAATGAAGCAGATATAATAGGGATAGAGCTGGTATGGTAATGATAATTTGTGACGGCTGGTATACAAACTAAATAGAGGCATTGAGGTGGGTTGACAAATCATGAGATTCATAAGAACTATACATGACTTTTACGGTACAGTGTTGACACATATTTTGATATACTACGCAAGCTAAAGGTTTTTAAGTGAAAATAGACACCCTCTGTACCATGGGAATCTAGCTAGAGAATTTCTAAGAATCATAAAAGTCTTCCAGGTCACCAAAATCAATGCACTATTATGTGCTCGATTCTTTAAAAAAATTGCCAGCATTCGTACATCCAAAGCTAATAATGTAAGATCTTTTTATTTGACATTAAAAACACAAAAAATAGAAATTATGAGCCTTTGAAATGGAAAAGGGAGATGTTAGTTGCATTTGGTATCTTCTTTCTTCATTTTAGAGCACAAATTTCATAGTAACTGGGTTCTTCCAAAGGCATTCCATCTTTGAATCTTGCCGTCAGCCACACCATCTATTCTCATAACAGGTTTTAGATTGTCCAAGATAGAAGCTGATACCAATTTGTTATAGTGTTCTGCCTAGTTATCCTACTACAGTACATAGCATGAGAGTCATCTATTGTTTTCCACTTTAATATTTTTGAAAATTGAATTCAAAGCACGACTGACATTTTTTTAATTAACTAGTTTAATGGTATGTGTCTCGCACGTGTAACGTTTGATTATTAAAAATTAAATGATTTTATCTACTGTAGATATGTTTAATAAAGTATAAAAGTTTAAATCACATTTTCAAAGATTTTTTAAACTTTAATATAATTATGTCAACATAAATATATTTTTTAGTGAAAGCACATATATATTTTACCACCAAAAGTTTCAAGTGGTTTATGTGTAATATCCCACAAGCTCCTACATAAGTTTCCAACTATTCACCCTATGTTTAAAAGACCCTAAGTAATTATTTTAAACCATAGATAAGTGTCATGATCATTCACCTTGTGTGTAAAGTATTTTTTATGTGAATCATGTTCATAGGAATCACTTAGAGCAAAGTAGAGGTCAGAACACTTGTACCGATTGAGTTTTAGTATCCTATCCTACAAGGGTCAACTTTATGTGAGTGTAACCCTGAGAATATAATGATTCAGGTGTCCTACTATACATCAGATGAAAGATCTTTGAGTTTTTTTTCCAACTCTGATTTCACTTTTATCTGACATCGAAGTAGAAAGTTATGCTTATTTTACCTGGGAGTGTGTGTCTATAAGGAATGTTGATGACTAAATTGACAAGCCGTCCACTAGTTGATAAGTTATCAACTTAGTAATCATACTTAACTAGGAAAAAACACTAAATTAATTCGGTAAGGTGAAGACTAAGTTGGCAAGTCGTCTACTAGTTGGTAAGTTATCAACTTAGTCGTCAGCCTTAACCAAAAAAAACATCCTAAATCACTAAAGAAAGGTGATGACTAAGTTGACAAGCCGTCAGCTAGTTGATAAGGTATTATCAACTTAGTCATTAGCCTTAATCAAAAAGTGTTCAAGTCCTGCTAGAGGGTGACGACTAAGTTGATAAGTTACCAACTAGTTGACAAGGTATCAACTTAGTGGTCAACTGAAAATTTCTACAATTTTTATTCAGTTTCTTTAGGGGTATTTTGGTATTTTCCTCACCTCAAACCCTACCCACATGACTTAATTCACCCAATAAATGATACTTTCACATCATTAGTCCATTTTCAATGTTTATTCTCATTTCCACTCTCAAGAGAAAATAAATTAGAGTTTCTTCCTAAAATTCAACTTCTAAGGATCCAAATTCAAGATTTCCTTCAAGAAATGAAGAAATTCAAGTATATGGGGTTTGATAAAGGATAACCTTTCATATTTTTGTCCAAGGGCTTCTATTTTAAAATTAAATTTATGTGATTTCAATTAGGGTTCATACCCAAATTTTCATGTTTTGGAGATTATGGCTTTATCATATGATTTAAAGTTTAGTTTTCACAAGAATTTACCTTTCCTCATGTTATTACTTACATGATTGATATTATGAGATGAATTTCATTATTTTGACATGAAGCTTGATGAATTGATAAAATATTTCAATTTGAGCATTGAGTTTGATATTTTGATATGAAGTTTTTATGAGAAAAAGAATGATCTCAAATTCAAGCATAAGTTACTGATTTTATAACAAGTTTAAGCTTATAATCTCAAGTTACAGTATTTCAGCAGGATTAAAGTTCAGTTTGATATTATTATCCATGATAATATATGAAATCCACAAGTTTCCTCATGAATATGATTTAAGTAAGAGAAGTATAGTTGGTTTTCAGTTTATAAACACATATGGTATTTTAAGGTGGATTTCATAAGTATGAGCATATAAGTACTAATGATAGGCGGATTTACACGCCTATATCAATATATTTTGCCCATATTTTAGCCTAGTTTTGAGAACAAATTATATATTTCATGCACTTTTAGTCCTTTTCCTATAAATGAGCTAACGAACATGATTAGTAAAGTTTCAGGTATAAATGATGCAAAATTCAGCATTTTATGGCTTACTTGACGCAAAAGAAAGCTCACGAAGGAAGGAAAGGGAGTTTACACGCCTAAGGACCAAAACTGCTGCATGGAAAATCTGTCCCGGGCTAAAACAACATTTTTGAAGACTTTGGGGACTTACAAACACAAAGCTGGATTTGGATAATGATACATTAACCTAGTACAATTGGGTTATGTATTTCATTAGTTTATTTGGATTATGATAATGTTACATTAACCTAGTACATTTGGGTTAAGTATTTCATTAGTCTAGTAGGATTTGGTTATTTATTTCATTAGCTTAGTAGGAGTAGGATATGGGTATTATAAATACCCTATCATACTAGAGATTTTTAGAGATTCTCCCTCAATTAATTCTACAACTCTTCTAATCTTTCCATTAATTCTATTCTTCTTCTATTCATCTATTCCACAACAAGAGAATTGTTACTTGCTAAGGAATCACGCCACACGCCTATCACTTGAGCTACACGCCATTCACCAATATTGTGATATAATAATAATGCCAATCGTGATCTCCTTCGCATTCATGGGTAACTAAACCTCTCTGTTGGGGTTATGGAAGTCGAATGAGATACTATCTATTGCTGTGAGTTTGTGAGTTCGTGACACGTATATTGCTTATATCATTATTCTCTTCATCTTAATCTACATTCTTTGCGGTTGCAAACGCAAGAATACGCCAATCTAACATTTAACCTATTTGAGAGAAAGGTTATTTGTCTGGAAAAGAGATAGTGTCAAGGTAGTAGGACACCCTTTCCTATTAAAAAGCTAGTGCCGTAACTGGACTAACCTCTTGGAGAATTCGTACCGTTAGACACGCTTTAAGCTCGAGAGAGTTAAAGTGAAATAATCCTCGAATAGGTCGAGAGACGCCTGGATTTACCACCGACTACAATTCTCTATAAGCAATTGCATGTCAAGATTCTACACACTCATAGCCAATAGAGACGTATACCTCAAAAGGTGGACATAACCCCAACACTTCAATTCTTATTGTTTACAACTTACGTAACAATCTTTCTCTCTTTACTTTATTATTTTCAGCTTTTGTTTACATTACTTGCACGACAAGAATCCCCCCTTCTTACGAGACTTGCACCAAAAGTTTAGTAATTTTGCTTACTTGTTGGCCAAGCTATTCCCTGTGGGATCGACACCCAACCCAGGTTGGGTTCTATATTTGCTAACGACCGCTTTACACTCACGAGAGCTGTATATTGAGCGTTATCAAGTACATATTTTGGGAGTAGTATTTAGTACCAAAGGAAAAATATGGATTTAGTGCATCCTATTCTCCAGAAACTACGTGCCACCATAGGTTTATGTTTATAGGCATCGCTAGAAAGTGTCCCCTCCAATACCTAATATGGGCTAAGTATAGTGATTACTTTAAGTTAAGGTTCTATTCCGATGGGAAGGGTAGAACATCTCTCATAAGCGTAGGTAAGATATTGGACTCCATGATAGCTCACATGTTTTATGTTAATTATAAGATTCTCCCACCAAGAAAATAAAAGTAAAAAATTTTAGAAACTAAGTGTAATTTCAATGACACTTCAGGTCATTTCCTGTACTGTCCACTTATTTTCACTGTTAGAGATTTTCCATAGCTGCCTCAAGTCATTTATGACTTGCTAGAACTGATAGTTCAGTTACCAGGTAGTTTATTTCGTTTTAGGAATAATTCCTCATTTAGAAGTCTTCTCTGGTTTCGAATGATCGCCGAGTGAAAACTTAAATTAAACGACCTCGGATGCAAATTTTGATTATGTCAATAGCTTTCAAATATTGGTTGTATACTATAAAGACCCTTAGTTTGGGTTCCAAGACACCCGAGTTCATTTCTACCAATTGGTTGGAAAATGAGAAAAACGATAAACATAGGTACAAGGCCCATTATTAGTCTAAACAGTCTTGGATGGAAGATTCAACTTTACCAATGCAACTGGAACATCAAATTTAGTAAGGTTACATAGTTTATTTGCAAAAACCAGAATCCATGAGTTTGGAGGGTCAAGTTTTGACACCTTGTGGACCCCATTTAACTTCGACCAAGGTACTATAAATAGCCCCCTGGATCATGAAATTGACCATTTTCACTCCTTTTTGAGCCCCAGAAGACCTAAAATGATAGATTAACTTAAATTAATTCTTTGGGATGACTTAGAATCTCGGTTAATATATATTTTTGTGATTAACAATGGATTAAAGGTATGAATCCTTCTTTTTTCAAGCTTTAATTTCTTGAATTTTGACCAAAATCCTAAATTGCTTGAGGACTTGATTTTAGCTCCAATATGCTTGGTTTTTACCTAATTCTTGAGGGTTATGATTCTCTAGTGGTATATGAATATCGGGCTGGTCTCAAAAATGTGTTCTTCGTATATGGGACCCACTTAGGGATTTTTTATGTCATTTTTGGATCCAAAGCACAATGGTACAATATGGGTATCAAAATTCTCATAATGACATGTAGATTGCATTTTTGATAGCTTGGAACCTTGAAAAAGCTTTTTGAAAGGAAAAAATAAAGGTTTAGCAGTTCGTGGGATTTCTTTAGATTTGAGGTAGATTAGGCTTACTCCTTGTTAGATTGAGCTATGTTCTGATATAATTGTGATATCTTGTTAGATTGGAATGAATTTTAAGTATTGTATGGGTGAAAACAAAGACTTGGGTTAGTTGAACCAAGTAAGCTATGTGAATTTTAGAAGTTGAAAAGCTTGACTTATTTCCTATTATATTAGGTGAAATAGACTTAATGCCTTAGAATACTCAATCTTAGATATAATGCTCTAGATGCTCATACTTAGAGTAAATTGGACTTAGTTGCTTATAGTAGGGAAGATTTCCTTGGTTCCATTGGACTTAGTAAAGGTGCTTGAGTAGAATAACTACCTTAGGTGTTATGGTGGCTTGTTATACATCTAATAGTTGATTTAGATGCCGCAGCCTAGTCCGGGGTAAAAATTGACTTAGAATGCATTTTGAGGATTTATATGTGTGCTTGTTGACCTACCTTAATACAAGACTTGTGATTAGTTCACTAGAACCCTTACACCTAGTAATTGACTAAAGAGTGCCCTTTTAAGGAAATATTGGTGATTCCTAGTTCTTGTTGGTTATGTAGAATGGCATTGAGAATGATGCCTAAGTAATTAAGCATATTTATGCCTTGTTGTCTAAAGCTTATTTCAATCTATTAATTATGTTATTAAGATTATGTGATGCCCCAAAAAATTTTTCCATGAAGATCTCGAATGAAATTGTGTTTAATTCTGTTCTTTATCATGATTAATAATTTTTCTATGTGGAATTATTGGGTATGTGACCCTTCGTTGCATAGAGCATCAAATAATCTTTCCAACTATATATGGATCATCCAAAACGGACACTCGAACGATGAGTTATGATCATTTCGATCTATCCGTGAATAGTGGTGAACAGTAAATGTGCAGGAAAAAATACTGAGGCCAAGCGAATTTTAGGGTCAACTTTAAATGATCATAACTCCCTGTACATAATGATCTGGGTGATATACTATATATCAACAGAAATCTCTGAAAGTCCTCTTTCTAATGAAATTGGTTTCATCCAATTTGGCGATCGGAGCAAAAGGTTATGGTCGATCTACTTCATCCTATCAAAATAGTCCACAGAAGGACAGATTTGATATTATTTGATTTTTAAGGGTATTTTGGTCATTCCCAATCCAATCCATCCGGGTAAACCATGGATTTAAGTCCATTAAGAGCATTCAATAGCTCATTTTTCTCTAAAATTTTCTAAGGCTCAAACCCTAACCCTACTACTCCAAATTTCATCCTTTTATGTCTCTTGATTGAACCATAGAAATTTCAATTTGATTTGGGATTTGAGTTGATCATGTTAAGGGCTTCGAGAAGCACTCTTTATTTTCATGAATAAAGTTCCAGAGTCAAAAGTTCATATTCTTCTTCCATTTTTAGGTATGTGGGGCTTTGAATAAGATTATCCTTTCGATCTTGTGCCCGGTATTTTTGTTGAATTACATTGACATGAGATTTTACATATTTTACCATGAATTGGAAATATGGTTTTATATCTTATATTATTATCCATGAGCTAAGGGATTATGTCATCCGATATGTGTATGATGTTAAGATGGAATTATGTCCAAAAAGTATTTGATTATGAGAGTATGATGATTTAATTTGTTAAGCCTTGATTTATAATATCATTCCACTATTTCCTTATGAT
Source organism: Capsicum baccatum var. pendulum (assembly GCA_030864225.1). Taxonomy (NCBI): domain Eukaryota; kingdom Viridiplantae; phylum Streptophyta; class Magnoliopsida; order Solanales; family Solanaceae; genus Capsicum; species Capsicum baccatum. The sequence goes on from CM061550.1 coordinate 45,074,615, forward strand.
GAATTTATAATAGATATTTAAAATTCTATATCCTTACTATGGGTTGATGTCACAAGTACTTTTAAATGAGAGTTGGATGGAAAATTGAGAAATATTGATATTTAAGTTCCAACAAGTCTTGGTATTTTCTAGATGATTTTGATGAGTTAAATTGTTGAAAATATTATGTATTGAGTTTTAATATCCTTGTCAAAATGTCAAGTTGATGATGGTTCAATGCATTGATACCTTGTTGATGTTGAGGAACATTAAAATGTTTTGAGCTAAAATATGTTGAGTTAGGAATCCACAAATTGATATGATTTGATAAATGAGAAAGAGATTTGATTTGGTCTTTATAATAGACCCTTGTGATGTTATGGTGGATTTTCTAACGCGTTCTGAGCTTGTCGGGGAGTAGTACTTAGCACCGAGAGGGAAATTTGGTATTTCCCCAAACTTATGTGCCACCGTAGGGTTGTTTGATGATGATATTATTGGACAGAGAGCCCGATTGTAATTATTGCAGTTTTAAGGTCGTACTCCCTAGAAAAGAGTATGAAGCTCCAACCAATGGGGGTTTCAAACATTGATATTCCACGTAGCTCACGTAGGGTTTTCGGTTATAGGAAACTCCCCTTCCATAAGAGTTATGTTTATTGAAATACCGAGTTAATCCGAGTTTTGATGTGGTAAGTCAAGTTGCCTTATGAGTTTTTTATCCTACATTTCCTATCTAAGATGTTATGAGTTGCATGATTCAATGTCACTCAAGCCAGGTCTATCATTATGGTTCGTATGTATGTTTTTATGAAATTCATGATATTATTTATATTTTGCATGCACCTCCATATACTCAGTACGTATCTTGTGATGACCCATATATTTCTCTATGGAATACATTTTTACCATAATGTAGGTTCAGGTACTCAGCCGCAGCTGCGGCAGTGACATAGGAGTGCCGCATCTACATTCCTTCAGTGGTGATTCCTTGTGGTTCGAGGACCAAGTTGCTAGTTTTGGTGCTGTTGTTTTGTGATCTCTTTCATCTGTTGAGTCAGTTGGGGGTTTGTCCCAATGGCTCGTTGACTTTGCTGTATAGAGGCTATGTCAGACTAGGGTATTGTTAGGTTGGTTTGTTTATAGACATTCCATATATGTACAGTCTAACTATATTCCATTCCATGTGCGATGTGATATGATAAGTACTTATATATATCCTTAGCATAGCATATATGTTGTTGTGTTGGAACCTAAGGGTAATGTTTTGTCTTAAAGGGTTAGCTTGAGTCTACGTGTAGCCTTGGGCATCGTGTGGCATCTCGGGATGATATTTTGGGGCGTTACAAACTTGGTATCAGAGCCTAAGGTTCTGAAGAGTCCTAGGGAGTCTGACAAGCCGCGTTACATAGAGTCTTGAGCATCGGTGTGTAGCGCGCCACACCTATGATCAAGAGATTGTGGGGTATTCTAGGAAAAGTCGTTTCTTTCTTTATAGAAGAGTCTATCATGCTTACAACTTTTTCCTTCTGCTATTAATTCATGCGTTCTTATGATAGAAAATGCCTCAACAACCAACCTCAACCCATTGATCCATTAGATGAGATGGTATCCCTCGCTGAATTTTGGGTAGCTTTTCAGATGCTATCCCAGGCAGTTACCTTTAATACTCAGGCCAATGCTCTACCTCTACAGGAAAATAATTTTGCAGCAACACAAATTCGTGATTTTATACGGATGAATCCGCCAGAGTTTCATGGGTCGAGAGAAGGTGAGGACCTGCAGATGTATGTTGATGAAATGAATAAAATTACACAGATTATACACATGACTAAGGAAGAAAGTATAGAGATAGCTTCTTATTGGTTGAAGGATGTTGCTTATAACTGGGTGCAGATGTGGAATAAGGGTAGAGAGAAAGATACCACTCTGATGACTTGACAATTATTCCAAGATGCTTTCTTGGATAGATTCTTTCCTCTTGAGTTACAGGAAGCTAAGATATAGGAGTTTCTGAATTTGAGACAAGGATCCATGTCGGTTAAGGAGTATTGTCTTAATTTTAATCAGCTATTGAAGTTCGCTCCTAATATGATGAATGACTTGAGGACTAATATGAGCAAGTTTCTAATTGGGGTGTTGAGTAATGTGGTGAAAGAATGTAGATCTACTATGATCATGAGAGGGATTAATCTTCCTAGGTTAATGATTTACGCCCAACAGATTGAGTCAAACAAGATAAAGAAAAGAGAAAGAGTAAGAGGGATTAAGAGAGTCAGATCAGAGCAACAGGTTCTAGTCATACTAGATTCTCTGGAGAGAGTTGCCCTCAGTTTTAGAGACTTCTATTTATACCTGTGCCTTTCTCAGCTAGTGCTCCCATATATCGGGGTAGGCAAGAGCTCGAGAATAGGTCGGTACCTTCTAGGTCTCAGGACAATATAAGCAACTGGACTCATCCTTCTTCTTGTGCTAAGTGTGGTAAAGACCATTTTGGTGAGTGTTATATGGGGCAGCGGGGCTGTTTTGGTTGTGGAAAGTTTGCCACATACTTAGAGACTACCCGTAGACCAGAAAACAAAGTCGTGATGCCCGTCCCCAGAGTCAGGATACCAGTGCCCCATTTCCCGCAGCCTATCCAGTTTCTCCTCAGAGTGCTTCATCTAGTACTTCTGGCTATCAACGCTAGAATTATTTTTATGATATACCACCTCATCAGGAGCAGAAGGACTCTTTTGATATTGTCACTGGTATGATCTGTGTTTTCTATTTTGATATCTATGTGTTGATGGACCCTAGTTTGAGTTTTTTTTATGTGACACCTTTGGTTACTGTAAATTTTGAAAAAGATCTTGAACTAATTTTTGAGCCTATTTTAGTTTCTACTCCGGTAGGAGAGTTTGTCATTGCATAGCGGGTGTATAAGAAATGACCCATTACTGTCTTTCATCGGGTTATGTATGCTGATTTTATTGAGCTAGATATGGTTGAATTTGATATCATTCTAGGTATGGATTGACTTCACTCATGCTATGTGTCTATTGATTGTCATGTCCGTTTGGTCAAGTTTCAGTTTCCTGTTGAACCTAACCTCGAATGGTCCAAGAGTTCCGTGATTCCTAAGGGTCGTTTCATATCCTATCTCAAAGCTAGGAAGTTGATTTCCAAGGGTTGCATCCACCATTTGGTTCAGGTTAAAGACACTAAGTCTGAAACCCCGACCATTTAATAAATTAATGTTGTTAATGAGTTTCTTGATATCTTTCTTGAATATCTCCCTGGAATACCTCTTGAAAGAGAGATAGAGTTCGGGATTGACCTTATTCCCAATACTCAGCCTATTTTTATTCCTCCCTATCACATGGCCCCCGCAGAACTTAAAGAGTTAATGAAGCAATTGAACGATCTTTTAGACAAAAGTTTATTAGACCTAGTGTGTCCTTATGGGATGCACCTATCCTGTTTGTGCATAAGAAAGATGGTTCTTTACGGATGTGTATTGATTACCAGCAGCGTAATAGGGTTACTATCAAGAATAAATATTCGCTTCATTGAATTGATGATTTATTTGATCAATTGTAAGGTACGAGCTACCTTTCGAAGATAGACCTCAGATCCGATTATCACTAACTTAAGGTTAGGGAATGTGATATCCCCAAGATATCCTTCCCAACCCATTACGGTTATTTTGAATTTCTAGTGATGTCTTTCGGGTTAACTAATGCTCCAGCGGCTTTCATGGATCTTATGAACCGTGTATTCCGGTCATATCTAGATTTATTTGTTATAGTGTTCCTTGATAATATTCTTATTTACTCCTATAGTGAGGGTGATTATGCGGATCATCTTTGAATTATGTTGGAAACTCTTTGAACTCATCGGTTGTATGCTAAGTTCAGTAAGTGTGAGTTCTAGCTAAACTCTGACGCCTTCTTGGGTAATGTTGTTTCTTCCGAAGGTATTAGAGTTGATCCTCAAAAGATAGAGGCTTTAAAGAGTTGGCCTAGACCTATTTCTCCTTTTGATATCCGAAGTTTCTTGGGTTTAGCTAGTTATTATCGTCGCTTTGTTAAAGGGTTTTCATTTATTGCGTCTCCTATGACCCATTTGACCCAAAAGAAAGTGACATTCCTGTGGTCCAAATCTTACGAGAAGAGTCTTTAGGAGTTGAAGACTTGACTTACTTCAGCCCCTGTGTTGACTTTGCCTAATGGTGTTGATGGTTTTGTGGTGTGTTGTGATGCTTCCATAGTCGGTTTGGGTTATGTATTGATGCAAAAGGGCAAGGTTATAGCTTATGCTTCCAGGCAACTAAAGCCTCACGAGAATAGTTGTCCTACCCATGACCTTGAATTAGCTGTCGTGGTTTTTTCTTTGAAAATCTGGAGACATTATTTGTATGGTGTCCATGTCAATGTCTTCATGGACCATAAGAGCTTGCATTATGTATTCAGCCAAAAAAAGTTGAATCTTAGACAGAGATGATGGTTAGAACTGTTGAAAGATTATGATATGAGCATGCTATATCATATGAGAAAGGCCAATGTACTAGCAGATGCCCTTAGTCGGAAGTCCATGGGTACCGTAGCACACGCGGAGATTGGTAAGAAGGATTTGGACAGTGAGGTACATCGTTTGGCTAGATTAGGGGTTACGTTGTTTGGTGATGCTGAGGGTAGTATAGGAGTGCAAAGCGGTTTCGAATCCTCTTTAGTTTTGGAAGTGAAGGAGAAGCATGCAAGGATCCTACCTTGGTCAGGTTTAAAAAGTCAATTAAAGACCAAAAGGTGGAGGTTTTCTCCCAAGGGGGAGATGGTGTTTTGAGACTCCGAGAAAGATTATATGTTCCCGATGTTGATAACTTGAAGTAGAGGATTATGGCAGAAGCGCATGGTACGCGATACTTCATCCATCCTGGTGCTACCATGATGTACCATGATTTGTGAAAAATCAATTGGTGGAACGGTATGAAGAATAACATAGAAAAATTTGTGGCAAAGTGTTCCATGTGTCAACAGGTTAAAATAGATCATCAAAGGCCTAGTGGCGTGACTCAATAGTTTAGCATTCCTACTTGAAATGGGAAGAACTGAATATGGACGTCATAGTTGGTTTGCCTCCTTCTCGTCGCCATCATGATTCAATTTGGGTTGTCGTAGATCAGAAGATGAAATCAGCTTATTTCTTGCCTGTTCATTCATCGTATACAGCTAAAGATTATGCTAGAATATATATTCGGGAACTCATCAGACTTCATGGAATCTCTTTGGCTATTATTTCTGATAGAGGTACTCAGTTTACCTCCTAGTTTTAGTAATCTACCAGAAGGGTCTTGGTACCCAAATTCATTTAAGTTCTGCTTTCCATCCGTAAATAGATGGTCAGGCTAAGTGGACTCTTCAGAATTTAGAAGATATGTTGAGGGCTTGTATGCTTGATTTTAAAGGTAGTTGGGATGAGCACTTAACATTAATCGAGTTTGCTTACAATAATAGTTTTCATGCTACTATTGGAATGGCCCCGTTTCAAGATTTGTATGGTAGAAGGTGTAGATCACCCATTGGTTGGTTTGAAGTTTGTGAGGCTACCGCAACTAGACCGGATATAGTGTTCGAGGTCATGGAGAAGATTAAGTTAATTTGGGAAAGGTTGAAAACCGCCCAAAGTCGTCAAAAATCATACGTAGATGTAAAGAAGAAAGACCTTGAATTTGATGTTGGTGATTTAGTGTACTTGAAAGTTTCACTCATGAAAGGGGTGAAGAGATTTGGGAAGAAAGGGAAACTAAGTCCCCGTTACATTGGTCCCTATAAGATTGTGGATCGCATTAGAAAGGTAGCGTAAAAGGTTAAATTGCCCGCGGAGTTATCTAATGTCCATCTAGATTTTCATGTTTCTATGCTTAAGAAGTCTATTGGTGATTCTGTTGTGATTGATCCTTCCGAAAGCTCGGGTATTCAACATAGTATTTTATATGAAGATATTCTGGTTGAGGTTTTTGACTTTCAAGTTCGTAGGCTAAGAAACAAGGAAGTTCCTTTGGTTAAAGTACTTCAGAGAAATCAATCTATGGAGAGTGCTACTTGGGAAGCCGAAGCGGATATGCGCGCCAAATATCCCCACCTCTTTCCTACTAATCCTAAGCATGTCAAAGGTATCATTCTCTTTTGATTTAATCCTTATTGCTATGTTTATCTTGGCTTGTGTGTTTTCTATGATATCCAAACAAATCTAGAATGGAGTATATGCTTAGGCAAGATGATTTTTCTCTATATACTCATTTTTATAGTATTCTTGACCTACCTATAAACATTCGTGGATCAATGTTTCCAAAGGGGAGATGATGTGATGCCCCAAAAATTTTTTTCGTAAAGAACTCAGATGAAAATATGTTGAATTCTGTTCTTTATTATGATTAATAATTTTTATCTGTCGATTTTTGGATTTGCGACCCATCATCGCGTAGATCATCAAATAATCTTTCCAATAATATGTGGATCATCCAAAACAGACACTCGAGCGATGAGTTATGATCATTCTGCTCGAACCATGAATAGTGGTGAACAGAAAAAGTGCAGGAAAAAATACTGAGGCCAGTTTTATTTTAGTGTCAACTTCAAATGATCATAAATTCTTGTACATAATGATCTGGATGAGATACTATATATCAACAGAAATCTTTGAAAGTCCTCTTTCCAATGAAATTGGTTTTATCCAATTTGGCCATCGGAGCAAGAAGTTATGGTCGATCTACTTCATCCTATCAAAACAGTCCACCAATGGACAGATTTGATATTATTTGATTTTTAAGGGTATTTTGGTTATTTTCACTCCAATCCATCCGGGTAAACCATGGATTTAAGTCCATTAAGAGCATTCAATAGCTCATTTTTCTCCAAAATTTCCTAAGGCTCAAACGTCAACCCTACTACTCCAAATTTCATCCTTTTATGTCTCTTGATTGAACCGTAGAAATTTCAAATTGATTTGGGATTCGATTTGATCATGTTAAGGGCATCGAGAAGCACCCTTTATTTTCGTGAATAAAGTTTCGGAGTCATAAGTTCATATTCATCTTCGATTTTTAGGTATGTAGGGCTTTGAACAAGAATATCCTTTCGATTTTGTGCCCGGTATTTTTGTTGAATTACATTGACATGATATTTTACATGTTTTACCATGAATTGGAAATATTGTTTTATATCTTATATTATTGTCCATGAGCTAAGGGATTATGTCATCCGATATGTGTATGATGTTGAGATGAAATTATGTCCAATAAGTATTTGATTATGAGAGTTTGATGATTTAATTTGTTAAGCCTTGGTTTATACTATCATTCCACTATTTACTTATTATGAATTTATAATTGATATTGAAAATTCTATATCCCTACTATGGATTGATGTCTCAAGTACCTTTAAATGATAGTTGGATGGCAAGTTGAGAAATGTTGATATTGAAGTTGCAATGAGTCTTGGTATTTTCTGGATGGTTTGATGAGTTAAATTGTTGAAAATATTATGTATTGAGTCTTCATATCCTTGTCCAAATATCGAGTCAGTTATGGTTCAATGCATTGATACCTTGCTAATGTTGAGGAAGATTAAAATGTTTTGAGCTAAAATGTGTTGAGTTAGGAATCCACAAATTGATATAATTTGATAAATGAGAAAGAGATTTGATTTGGTCTTTATGATAGACTCTTGTGATATTGTGGTGGATTTTCTAACGCGTTTTGAGCTTATCAGGGAGTAGTACTTAGCACCGAGAGGGAAATTTGGTATTTCCCCAAACCTATGTGCCACCATAGGGTTGATTGATGATGATATTGTTGGCCAGAGATCCTGATTGTGATTATTGCATAAGAGTTATGTTTATTGAAATACCGAGTCACTCCGAGTTTTGATGTGGTAAGTCAAGTTGCCTATGATGATCTATAATGATTTATAAACTTTTAATCCTACATTTCCTATCTAAGATATTATGAGTTGCATTATTCAATGTCACTCAAGCCAGGTGTATCATTATGGTCCATATGTACGTTTTTACAAAATTAATAATATTATTTTTATTTTGCATGCACCCCCATATACTCAGTATGTATCTTGTGCTGACCCATATATTTCACTATGGGAAACATTCTTACTATGGTGTAGGTTCAGATACTCAGCCGCAGCCGTGGCAGTGACATTCGAGTGTCGCATCTATGTTCCTTCAGTGGTGAGTCCTCATGGTTTGAGGACCAAGTTTCTAGTTTTGGTGTTGTTGTTTTGTGATCTCTTTGGTCTGTTGATTCAGTTGGGGGTTTGTCCCAATGGCTCGTTGACTTTTCTGTATAGAGGCTATGTCAGACTAGTGTATTATTGGGTTGGTTTGTGTATAGACATTCCATATATGTACAGTCTACCGATATTCTGTGCCATGTGCGATGTGATATGATATGTACTTATATATATCCTTAGTGTAGCGTGTATATTGTTGTGTTGGAACCCAAGGGTAGTGTTTTAGCTTAAAGGGTTAGCTTGAGGCTACGTGTAGCCTTGGGCACCGTGTGGCATCTCGAGATGATATTTTGAGGCATTACAGATTATCTATTGGTTGGGCTAATCTGGATCATGTAATTCTTTGTCCATTGTTCATACTAATGATGAAATATACTTAGGCCAATGAATATGCTACTAATGGGCCATTGTTCATGATATTTCTTATGGTTATGCCCAAGGTCTAAATGACTAAATTATGGATTTTGTAATGATGAATACTTGACTATAATCTTTATTAGCCATCATTTATGCTAGTGCTCAGGTTGTTACCTATACTATTGTCTAAGTTATGATCATGCATAGTAATTATGCTAATAAATTTTATTGAAAATCTTTCTTATTGTCTATATTGGAAATGATACGTTAATGGTGTTAGAAGGTATGCTTATTTACTATTCATAAAGATACTCTATAGATTATGTTGGACTCATGTTATGCTTTGTCTAGTTACCCAAATAGTGATTCTGCTGGAAAGACTTCTTGCTGCCAATATTACGAGTCATGATACTAACAATTTTAAAAGGTATATTTATTATCTACATAATAAGCTATGCTACTAACCATGTTGATCCTATTAATGTTTTGCAATATTCATGCAATATATATATATATATATATATATATATATATATATATATATATATATATATATATATTCATATATTTATGGATAAATTGTCTTTGTAGATGAATGATGATATATAAAGGTATGTTTCTCCTTACTTCTCTTTTACTTTAGCCATCGTGGGGCTTGTTATTTACTTTATCCCTCGTTGGTATGCACTTTACTTTAGCACTTGTGGGGTTTGTCATTTACTTATCATTTACTAAATCCCTTGTGGGGCTTGAACTTTACTTTATCCCTTCAGGTCCTTGTCATTTAGTTTAACCCTTGTAGGGATTGTTCTTTATTATTGCTATTGCTTTCCTATTATGATGATCTGATGATACCGAGTAAGGAGAGAGGATATGTTGATAATATTGATACCCTATTCGAGTTTGGAGGATATCTTAATGATACTGATACCTGGTTTGACTCCAGAGAATATGTTGATGATATTGATATCTAGTTTGAGTACGGAGGATATGTTGATGATATTAATACCTAGTTTGAGCCTGAGTAATATTTTGGTGATATATTGACACCTGACAAAGTTGAAGAATATTATGATGATATATTAATGCTCGAAAAGGCTGGAAAATATTATAACCATATATTGATACATATTTTGAGTCTGGAGGATATTATGATGAAATAATAATGCCCTACAAGGCCAGATTATATGATTATTGATGTGCCTATGTGTGTACCTACCGGTTAAATCTAGCTAGCCCTATGTGTGGCAATTATATATTTATTTATGTTCTTGTATAGTTAGCTATAATATTGATATTAGAGGAGTAGGTTATAGTCTTTTAATGGGTTGAGGTATAGAGTGTTATAGTTGTTGATTCAAAAATAAAATATGCTTAGTGGTGGATATTACTTAAGTTGCTAATAATGACTAGGGGATTTGTGAACCATAGTGGTAAAGAGGACTAGTGGCATTGATGGCTATTAATAAGGATAATAATTTCATTATGGTGGTTAATTATAATGGGTTTAGCAATGGTGATGATTAGTTGCAATTGATGACTAAGTTTAGGATATTGATTAATTCTTTAATGAGGATTTGTGGATTAACCATGATAGTTAAAAAAAGATGTTAGTTGAGAGATGAATAAGTTTACTTATGGTAATTAGTGGTCCTTTGTTAAATGGCGACTATTGGGATTATTTTGGCTAGAAATGAATATTGGTTTATAGGAGAATACAATCTAGTGGTGAATCTTGACTAGAAGCTACTTTTGTCTAGTGAGTAAACAATGGTTAGTCGTTGATCCAAGAATAGTGACTAAGTGATGAATAGGGTATGGATAATGGTTAGAGATTATATGATAACTGGTAAGTAATTAGTTTAGTAATAAGTATTGAGTAGATAAGAATGAGTGAATAGGGTGTAATGATGAGATAGTACCTATATAGTGGTATGGTTACAATTACGCTTATATTAGTATATGTTATTCAATTATGATTATTGGTGATGATTATGAATATTATAAAATGGTCGTTTGATGGAAATTGGCGATATTGGCATGTGTTGATGCCTTATGTTATACTGCAATTTGAATTGCTTACTTATTATATACAGTGATGATAGAGATAATTTAGGGTCGATTATGTACCTTGATGTAGTTATGATTATCTTGCACTTTATCGTTCTTATATTATGATTTAGCTCAGTTGTTCAATGATGCCTACTGAGTACCCATTGTTTTGGTACTCATACTTCACTTCTGTAAGTTTTTGGTATGGATTTGAATATTAGTTGTCGTCGTTGATTATGGTTCATGCAGTGATTGATTTTGGGAGATAGAGTGAGATCTTGGAGTTTGAGCCACCCGATTTCCTTCCATTTTTTGTATTCAGACTTTAGTATCTGCAACAGGTGTATTAACTGTTCTATACTTGGAGTTGTATTAATATTATTAGTTGCTCTTATACTAACTCTACCAAGTTTTGGGATTGGTATCTGTATGATTTGTTATTCTATCTAGAACCCTCAGGTTAGCAATTGATGTTCTTTAAATTTCACCTTTGTTGGACCTTTCTACCTAAATTAACCTATTGTGTTAGCTCCAGGTTATGGTATTATCTCACCTTTTGGTTGGAATTGGTAGGTTCCACCATGACTCGTAAATCAGGTCATAACAGTAATGACTCATAAGCTTTATTCAGATGTTGTTTTATCAGTCAAGCTGATGATATTTCATCTTTTAGTGTTTTTCATGATCAAGGTGAGTCCTTTACACTTAGCATGCAAGATTTAAAGTATGTTCAGCTTCAATTTTTACTTATTTCATTCACCCCCAGATACTCAGTATATTTCAAAGCACTGACCACATATATGTGTCTGTGGCTACATTGCCTCATGATGTAGGTACCAGTTGTAGTCTACAACGCCATGATCAGACATAACACAACTTCCAATCATCAGGTATTAGTTCTCTTGATTTGAGGACTGAAGTCAACTCTAGTTCTAATATTACATTTTATTTAGTCGTATTCGTTAGGGATGGCTGAGGGTCATGTCCCGATTAACTATAGTAAGTACTTGTAGAGGTTTCATAGAAAGCGAGTCAAAGTTAATGTATTCGGTTTCAAAATCCTTTGTATAACCATTGTTGTAAGTTTATTGAAAAGTATTGTATTAAATAAGTTCATCTAAAAATACCTCTTTCGCTTATTGTTTCTAGTTTATGTATTTATTCAATTACTTAAGAATTATGCTAGTATCATGGGAAACTTAGGATAACTTGTCGTACTAAACACCATGTGACATCCAGCGGGTAGTCTCGGGGCGTTACAAACTTTGTATCAGAATTAGATTTCAAGTGTTCTAGGAAGTCTATGAAGTCGTGTCTAGTAAAGTCTTGCAAAATGGTACGGAGATATTTGTATTTTTCTTCGAGAGGCTATTGGGCATTTAAGAATTGTCTCCTTTCTTTCATACTCTAGATCATTTAGTAAAGTTTTCCTCTTAGAAACTTCTGTCGATTTGTGAGTTACTCCATAATTTTCCATCTATCACTTATTTTTGAGATAACATGAGTGGTAACTTTTAATTCCTCCAAAAATGATGCTCACAGGTTTACAATTAGTAACTTTAAAAATCACACAAAGGGATTATGAGGAGCCCGCTAATGTCTTTAAAGTCCTTCAATTCAAAAAATTATGTCCTCATATTTGCAGTTAAGACATAATAAGTTATGAAATAAGATTTTGCTTTAGCCCTTTATTACAAATAGCACTTACGAAAGGATAGAGCGTGTGCCTAGCCTATTGAATACAACCTTTATTCAGGGATGATGTAACTTAGGGTGTTATGGTTTGTAAGTAGTAGAACATCCTTAGAGTTAAAAGTATGGATTTAGAAGTGTAGTAAAAAGAAAATTGGGTTAGCATTTGATTAAGGGTAAATTGATAGATCTATGTATACTATTAAGTATAATTCAGATGATATATCCTTGTGTGTTAACTGAGGGGTAGTGAATATAATGTAGGTTTCATGGTGGAAGTTAGATAAAGGGTTATTTGTTAATGGTAATTGCAGGATGGTTAAAGTAGGAAAGGAGTTCTTCATGGTATTTCATGGTGCTAGAAGAGTATAGGCTATTAAAAAAAGTAGTATATTGTTAAGGATTGTTAATGTGGATTCTCTTTGTGGTTGTGAAAGTGAAATCATTTTATTCTTGTAGGTATAGGAGTATAATTTAGATATATGGATGGATAAGTGTAATACCCTGCAAAGTTCTCTCCTAGTCTGAGCCTTAGAGCATTTTCGGTAAAGCGAAAATCTGAGTCAAAAAATTTCGAAAATGTCTTCCCAAGTATGATACACTTTGAATCATGTTGTATTTATCTAATTTCAATTTTTTTTTCATGTTTATCATTGAATAATCCTTCCATTGATACAAATTTCATCAAAATCTAACATTGGACGAGGGAGTTATGGCTATTTTACAAAACGGTATCGGAATTGCCCAGGTTTGACAGTCGACCTGGCGGACCGTCAAGTCCTTAGTGAACCATCAAGTTTCCCGTCAGTCCAAGACAGAACATCCATTTCTATCCCCCCGAGTGAAGGCCAAAGTGGTGGACTGTTAAATAGTTGACAGACCATCAAGGGGTCCATCAGGTCAAAATAGAATGGCCCATTCCTGACCCTCGAGTGACGGACGATCGGGTGAACCGCCAGATTCCTAATGAACTATTACTTTAATCATCACATCAAAGAAGAATGTCCCATTTTTGTCACTCAAGTGATGGACGACTTGGTGGACCGTCAGTCCCTCTGACAGACTATTAGATCGACCGTTACAGACCTCGATCAGCAGTTTTCAATTCTTTTTTTTTAAAGGGCATTTTGGTATTTTTCACTCTTTCCCCAACCTCTATAAATGCCCACTCAAGGGTTGAAGGCCTCATTTATTTTCTCTTATTTCACCCAAAAACTAGGGTTTCCAAAATCAAAAATTCTCTCTTCTTCCACCAAAAATTTAGAGAGAATCAAGAGCAAAAATCAAGAATTCTTCCGAAGGATTTCAAGAAAGAGTTTCCCCTAGGTATGTAGATGTTTATTCTTGGGCCCCTTCATCCAAGAAGCTCAAGTAACCCTTTTCTAAATCTTAAAGATTTTATGTTTATGAGTTTCTAATGATTCTTGTGAGTTAAAATATATGTTCCTTCTATGATTGAATTGTGATTTATGTTCGTGTACAAGATTATAAATCCTTCGCCTTAGTATGTGGTATTTGAGTGGTAAATGGATTATGTACTCGTTGATTATGTTGATTGATTTCCAAGATCGAATGTTTATGTGGTTTGTATGAATCCATGAGATTATACGGGTTGGAAACATTTAAATTTGGTTGTTTATGATGAGTAGTTGGGTTATTATTCCTATACCTAAGTTGTGCATGTGAGGTGTTCGATAAAATGTCTGTTAGACTAGAAATCAAGCATTGTAGTTAAATAGTGATCTAGTGACTTATAAAATATGGTTATATATCATGGTCGTTGATGTGTTTATGACTTTAGGGTATAGAATTGGTTGATTAAGCGGAGCATGTCTCCCATAGTTTTGATAAAAGCTTAAGAGGAGCATTTGGGCCATGATAGTATGTTGAATAGGAAGCCCTAAATTATGAGCTAGTCTATGCATGCCTAGGGTTTGATAAAATGTCTAAGTGAATGATTTATTCAATGCTAATAGGGAATCCCCAAATAAGTGCTAACTTGTGCATGTCTAGTGTTCGTTGAAGGACCTTAGTGAGTGAGTGGAGATGTGATGGTTGTAAATTCCCCAATTGTGGGATCTTTGTTATATGCTAAGTTTTTAACACATGTCAAGTGATTAGCAAGTAAGCTATGACATGATAGTGTGAAGTCTTCTAAGCGATATGATACCCAAACACATGTTGAGACTGATATAGGTATGAAATGGTTGAGGTAAAACCTTGTTGAATGGAGTTCGATCTAATAGCATGTTTCCCTTATGTTGTTATATTATTATTATCCCAAGATGCTTAAAGTGACCGTTTTATGATTATGATGATAAATAGAGGTTTATGTTTCCAAAATGCTTGATACGATACTTTAAGGATTTTTGAGGGGAAAAGTATGTTATGATTTCTAATTACTTGGAGAAGATGCTTTAATAATTATGATGATGCATTAGTGATGGTGACTATGAATGAATGATTGCGATAATCCATGAATTATTATGATAATGGATCAATGCCTGCATTGATAAATGGATGATCTTGATGATGCAGAAATGATTGGGTTTCACTTTTTTATTATATACTTGTGGGGATATTTATACCCAAAAATAGAGTTGTTTTCTAGATCCCGTGTCAGTTTCTCGACAATTCCAACCGAGCCATGATTCATAGAACTCAATGAGCTGTAGAAATCTATATCCTTAGATGAGTATAAAGCTTAATAAAGCTCAGTAATCTCAGTTATCTTTGTAATATCCGTATCGTCAGTCAAATACCATGATTCGATATCCTTTTCGTCAGATACGGAACTAAGAAATCTCAGTGTAATTCAGTCAGATCGTTGAGAAACACGATCAGTATCGGATTCAGCTCAATCTAAGTTTAGTTAAGAATCAGATCAGTTTCTTTCAATTGTTAGTAGAAACTAGCGAGCTCAAGGATAGGGACTCACCTACTAGTGGAGGGTGTAATCCTTAGATGCGATCCTTGTGCTCCAGAACTACATTGCCAGTGTAGGTTGAGACACCACACCTATTAGATGCGGGTGGATGAGAGATATCATACATGCTAGATTAGGGTGGATGAGATATATCATATATACTAGATGAGGGTATATGAGGTGGCTTAACCTGTTAAATGAGGGCTCAACCATTCTCGAATAAGGACCTAATAGATGAGGGTCATATAAAGATAAGGTCTTTACCCGTGGCACGATATTGACACCATCCCAGCTGGGGGTAGAGGTAGGACCCCCTACGAGATAGTAGGGGCATGTCGATTAAGTAACTACTTTCCACAATCTTAGTTTCAGATTCAGTCTTAGTTTCAAAATCAGTCTTCAGAAATTAGGGTTGTCAGATACAGTCATCTATCATTATGAGGAACTCAGATAGTTCCATCGATTTATGGACCATCCCATCAAATAGACTTGGTCTCACATATAGTTATTTGATATCATATTCAAAGGTATGCCACCAAACAGGCTTGATCACAGTATCAGATTCCTGTTGAGTATTTTTGTTGTAAGATTTGAATATAATTATATTTCTTATCATTGATAAAGCTTCCAAAATTATCTGTTAAAAAGGGTTGATCTCTAATCCAGTCATTCGAAAGTAGTAAGTCCAAGAATTCAGTCATAGATGTAAGTACATCTAGATCCTCAGTTACCGGTATCAAATGAGACATTGATTTAGTATCTCAGTGTCAGTAGTGAGTTCAGACTAAAATAAAGTGGTATCTGGGTTTCAGTATCTAGAGTAGCGATAATTGTGTTCATGTTTTCTGCATTCATGTATGAGTTCTCATGCGACGTTTTTATGACTATTTAGTTTACATATTGTACATGCATGAGCCCTTGTATTTAGCCATACCTCATCTACATACTCATTACATTTTTGTACTGACGTATTTACGCTATGGTGTTTTATTTGACACCATAGTTTTAGAGGCACAGGATTCAGAGTTTCCTCAGTAGTTCAGTCCCAATTAGCAGCAGTAGCAGTGAGTCCTCTTCCTTCAAGGATGAATCTCAATTTACTATTATTGCATTAGATTTTGTTTATAGTCTCAGTTGGCGGAGTTAGTTGGGGACATATCCCATCAACTCCATAGTTCAGATAGTTTAGAGGCTTTTCAGATGGATGTTAATGTATTAGTATTCAATTTTCAGTTTGATTATGCATAGATATATTGAACCTTATGGCCAGTTTCCACATTTATTTAAGATATTATGCAGTGTATAGGTAAGGATATCAGTAAAGGGTTATCTTGTGGTTCTTCGGGTCCATAAGCACCGTGTGATGTCATGAGATAGTATCTCGGGGAGTTACAATAAGTAGTAGTGATGCTTGAAAGTAGGATGTGATAATTGGTTATAATTAGATAGACTATAAGATTATGATAAAATGTTATTATTATGAGGTTCTAATGGACTAGTGTTTCTTGATGTTTTACCATGAAAGAATGGAGTGTGGGGTTGTGGTTAATCATGTCTAGTAGAAGAATCTAAGCTTGAATAGTGAATGATCATCAAGGTGGAAATAATGATTGTTTGGGAGAGAGATATTAGATATATGAGAGGTGAGATAGTAAGCTTGAAAAAATGTATGCAAGAATATAAGTTCATTTATTTTGCAATGAAGTATGATGGTGTAGGTATGATTGTAATGCCATAATTTTCTAAACCGAAATGTTACATGGTGCCTATGACCCCGAAGGACCACAAGCTAACCCATGACTAATATATGTACCTGTACACTGCATAATATGACATGATAATGTGGAAACATGCACTGAAAGGCCATAAGGTTCAATACTGAACATAATCTGAATAATATAACATAAGTGTGGGGTAATAAAATACCCAAAACAAAACCGAGAATACTGAAGTCTAAAGCATGATAGTCTACATCTATTCTGAAAGCCTCTACTGACTGAATAATCTGAATAAGGAGTTGATGGGACATGTCTCCAAATAACTCCAGATAATAACTAATCAATGAGATAATAGAAAATCATCATACCCTTGAAGGATGAGGACTAACTTCTACTCTGATTGCTGAAACTGGAATCTACTGCTGGTCTGAAACTCGTGTCTCTGTACCTATTGTATAAGACACTATAGCGTGAATGCGTCAGTACTTTGAATGTACTGGTATGCATGTGAGGTAGGCTATATGCATGGGGTTCATATGCATAAACAATAGTAATAGCTGACTGACTATCATAAACGTGAGAATACATACATGAGACTTAATAACGGATATTGTTATAACATGACTACTGAATATGAGTACTACTAACATGACATGACTGATAACATGAGTGACTGTATGTGACAGTCCTAAATCTGATGGAACTATCAAAGTTCCATATTGTATCTGAGTTGACTGTATCTGACAGTTCTGAAATCTAAAGAACCATCTAAGTTATTTAACTGAGACTGATTGACTATATCTGACATTTCTAATTCTATCACATAAAACTTTGGGAAGTAGTATTTAACCGACATTCCCCTAGTACGCAATAATGGTTGAGTTGGGGTCCAATCTGTAACCCTATTTGGAAGTGTGTCAATACTGCACTGCTGGTAAGGACAAGCTATGGGTGACCCTTATCAGATAATGTCCCCAAACAAGAATGGTGGGTCCCTTATCCAGCAGTGCTAATCCATCTCATCAAACCTCATCGAACGGTGTTGATGTCTCAACCTATGATGGCTATATAGTTATGGAATTCAAGGATAACATCTAAGGATCATCCTCTCATCTGATAGTGTATGTCCCCATCCTTGGGTTCACTCGGTGCTAATCCCTACTCCCATCTGATTAGACTATGGACATGATAAATTAAACTGGACTGAACATGGACTGAGATACTAATTTCTATGACTGATGGAATACTACTGATATCTGAAAACCGACTGAGTCATGAGATCGTGGAGATTTCCTAAGTCATAAGCCTGTCTCAAGTATAAGAATTTATAGCTTAACTGAGAGTATCATGAAAACATGACATAGCTCTAGGCACACAGCTAATGTTTCTGGTACAGGTACCCCCAGGACTCGAGGGAAGGAAACTGACTTAGCATAACTTACTTGAACATATGACTAACATCATAATTCATGATACTTTTATTAAAGTATTTCATCAAATGTGTGATAGGCATAGACTTGTACATACATGGGGATTTCATGATATCATGCTAGTTAGGCAATTTTTCCTTTATCTAGGTATTTAATCAAACATATTGTAGGCATAGTACATGTAAAGCACAATATACAACAATTAAACAACATGCTTTAATTCTAGTTTTATATCTTGAGGGTTTAGTCATAGGATTGGATGAATCTAGGTCTATAATAATTAAACCCACAAAGATATTATCACCTAACATGGATTAGAATTCAATTTCTTATTTATCAACATGAACAAGAACATATAAAGCATGAAAACATGAAGAAAATTCATAACTTGTAGTTGAAAAGGGATTCTTGTACTTCATGGAAAAAAGGGGTCTATGAATGAACACTATGCATACCTTGTTTCATGATTTCTGAAGATTGACGGAGAGTCCTTGTGATTTGGCCCTTGAATTTGAGAGCTAGTGTTCTTGTTTTTTAAAGGGGATCTTGAATTGTGACAACAATTAAATAATGACAAGTATTTAGGTCACCAATAGATTAAATTTTGTGTTTTAGGTTAACTAGGGCCATGGAAAAAAACCCAAATACCCTTGAACAAATTTAAAAATGCAAGTTGGGAACTGAACATCCCCATTTTTCGCCTTGGTGGGATGCGCCACTTTTGCTCTAAGCAACTGGAAATTGACAACTGGGACGTGGAACCTTGTCGCGACGTAGAGTCAATAGATGAGAAACACTAGAAAAGGACGAATGTTATTTTGGCTTATGGCGCAATGCGCCACTGACTGAAATGACGGTGTTCTATGAATGAAACCTTAAGTTGCCATAACTTCTTACCCGGTTGTCGGATTTAGGCGAATCTTATATCGATGAAAAGCTTACGAAATTTCCCATATGACAAAAAGTGAAAATATTGAAAATACCACATGTAAAAAAATAGATTCATATTTCAAAGAAAGTTCAAACATCTTGGTGATGATTTTAAGCTAAGACAAGGCATAGGTATTACAATATCTCCCCCTTGAGAACATTCGTCCTCGAATGAGACTGACTGAGAGGGGAAATAATAAGCTTAACATAAACTGAACATGGATAAATGGTACATGATCTCATGACTGACATGACTGAAAAACTAAACATAACATACTGAACATGCATATCTGATGCATGTGTAACTAATTCATGAATGCCTAACTGAGTGCTCTGAAGAACTAAGTTTCTCAGAATGAGAATGCATGTCTGAATATAATTATATAACTAAGATGATACATGAATTCATGATTGAATATGCAATGGTACTTGATACCAAGTTTATACTGGGATCATGAACATGAAACTGGATACCAAGTTCGTGATGAACATTGATCATGAACTGAGTAAGCTTAAGGAGAACGTTTTCCATGAGCTTGATCTGAGTTGGCAGAGAAGAGGTGAGGATACTTGGTATGCATGTCTACTTCTACTTCCCAAGTATATCCCTTAACAGACTGATTTCTCTATAGAACTTTAACTAGAGGGACTTCTTTGTTCCTCAATCTACGAGACTGATAATATAGGATTTCGATTGGAATCTCTTCATAAGAGAGGCTATTCTGAACATCTATGCTTTAAATAGGGACTACAACTGACGGGTTACCTATTCAATCCTTGAGCAAACAGACATGAAAGACTGAATGACCTGAGTATAGATCTAAAGGCAACTCGAGCTCATAAGCTACTTTGCCAAAGAAACTTAGAATCTTGAAGAAATCGACATATCGGGGATTGAGTTTCCCTTTTTTTCTGAACCGCTTCACTCCCTTCGTGGGAGAGATATTTATATAAACATGATCACTAATGTCAAACTTGAGATCCTTTGTACGAACATATGCATAAGTCTTTTGTCAGTTCTGAGCAGCCCGGATTCTCTTTTTGATTACTGGACTCTCTCTAAGATGTTGAATACCAAGTCAGACCCTATTACTGAGGCCTCACTAACTTCAAACCAACCAATAACAGATCTACATCTCCTACTATAGAGATCTTCAAATAGAGCCATCTGAATAATGGAATAATAGCTATTAATA
This sequence comes from Capsicum baccatum var. pendulum, assembly GCA_030864225.1. NCBI lineage: Eukaryota > Viridiplantae > Streptophyta > Magnoliopsida > Solanales > Solanaceae > Capsicum > Capsicum baccatum. Next base: position 45,095,180 of record CM061550.1, read on the forward strand.
TATGCAAACTCAATAAAAGGCAAGTGGTCACCCCAACTACCCTTAAAATCAACTGCACATGCCTTTAGAATATCTTCTAAACTCTAAATGGTCCTTTCTGCTTGACCATCTATCTGAGGATGAAAGATTGTACAGAGATAAAATTGGGTACCAATACCCTTTTGGAATGTTTTCCAGAAATGAGAGGTGAACTGGGTACCTTTGTCTGAGATAATAGATAGCGGAACACTGTGCAATCTGACTAACTCCTTGATGTAGAGTTTGGAATAATCCTCGACTAAAGAAAAGGTATGAACTGGAAGAAAATGAGATGATTTGTCATTATATCCACAATGACCCAGACTGAATCATGTTGATGATGAGTTCGAGGCAAACCCATCATTTAGTCTATATTCACTACTTACCACTTCCAAGTAGGACTAATGAACTCCTTCATAGACCCACTAAGCTTCTGATGCTCTATCTTAACTTGCAGACATATAGAGAACTTATCCATAAACTCTACAATCTCTCTCTTTATCCCACTCCACCAATAGATCTCCTGTAAATCGTGGTACATCTTAGTGGCCCCTGGATGAATAGAGTAACGTGCACCATGGGCTTCTGCAAGAATTTGTTGCCTTATGTCATCTACTTCTGGAACACAGAGAAGACTCTGACAACGTAGAACACCATCTCCCCCTTGGGAGAAAACCTCTATTTTCTAATTCTAGACTGACTATTTCAACTTGACAAGATTGGGATCTCTATCTTGTTTTCCTTTTACCTAAAAAAACTAGAGATGATTCTGAACTACTTTGAACCCATACATCACCCTTTGAGGAACTGACTAAGTGAATTCCTAGTCTAGCAAGCTGTTGGACTTCCTGAGCTAACTTCTTTTTACTATCCTAAACATGAGAAACACTACCCATGGACAGTCTAATGAGAGCGTCGGCCACTATGTTGGCCTTTCCCGAATGATAAAAGACACTCATGTCATAATCTTTTAAGAGCTCTAACCATCTTTTCTGACAAAAATTGAGATCTTTCTGAGAAAAGACATACTGGAGACTCTTCTGATCTGTGAAGACATCTACATAAACTCTGTAGATATAGTGCCTCCAAATCTTCAAGGCTAATACTCCGTCTGCTAACTCAAGATCATGAGTAGGATAATTCTTCTCGTGGGGATTTGACTATTTGGAGGCATAGGCTATTAACTTACCATGATGCATGAGTACACAACATAAACCCACTCTGGATGCATCACAATATACTATGAACCCATCTGAACCATCTGGAAATGCTAAGACTGGAGCTGAGGTAAGTCGAGTCTTCAACTCCTAAAAACTCTTCTCACAAGGGTCTGAACACTTAAACTTAACTTTCTTCTTAGTCAATCTAGACATAGGTTCTATGATAGAAGAAAATACCTTAATGAACTATCTGTAATAGATATCCAGACACAAGAAACTCCAAATATCTAATGGAGAGATAGGGTAAGCCCAGTTTCTTACTGTTTTGATCTTTTGAGGATCTACTCTAATGCCATCACCGAAAATGATATGACCAAGGAATGCTACTAAATTACCTAAAATTTGATCTTACTAAAATTGGTGAATAACTGATGATCTCTGAGAGTTTGAAGCATTGTTCTGATATGGTATGCATGATCACGCTCAGTGCGAGAATAAACAAGAATATCATCTATGAAGACAATGAGAAACATGTCCAAGTACTTCTTGAACACACGGTTCATCAAGTCCATGAAAGTTACTGGGGTATTGGTAAGACTAAATGACATGACTAGGAATTTAAAGTGATTATACCCAGTGTGGAAAGTTGTTTTTGAAATGTCACATTCTCTGAGTCTGAGCTGATGATAGCTGGATCTAAGGTCTATATTTAAGAAATAACTGGCACCCTGAAGTTGGTCAAACAATTCATCGATCTTGGGAAGAGGATACTTGTTCTTTACCATAACTTTATTGAGTTGATGGTAGTCTATGCACATCCTGAGAAAACCGTCTTTCTTGCACACGAATAAGACTGGTGTGCCCAATGAGGAAATTCTAGGTCTAATAAATCCCTTATCTAAGAGATTCTTCAACTATTCTTTCAATTCACTGAGTTCTACTAATGCTATTTTGTATGGCGGAATAGAGATAGGATGAGTGTCTGGAAGAAGATCAATGCTGAAGTTTATTTCCCTTTCGGGAGGAATTCCTGGAAGAAATTCGGGAAAGACGTCTAAATATTAATTTATGACTGGAATTGAATTAATACTAGGAGTCTTGGAACTAGATTCCTTAACATAAACAAGATGATAGACACATCCCTTGGAGATCAATTTCCTTACCCGAAGGTAGGAAATAAGCTGACCTCTGCAAGTAGGAAACTAAAATTGGACTATTCTATTTCTGCAGTCGACTGTGGCATAGCAAGAATAAAGCCAATTTATACCAAGAATGACATCAAAATTAGTTATCTCTAATTTGACTAAGTCTGCTGATGTGACTTTCTAAAATATCATAACCAGATAGTTCCTGTATACCCGCCAGGCTATGATGGTTTTACCCACTAGGGTTGAAACTTAAAAGGGCTCTGCTAAAAATCCAGAAATGATTTCGAAATCAACTGCTATATAGGGACTAACAAAAGACAAAAAAGCTCCTTGATCTATCAAAGCGTAAATATGCACATAAAAGATCTGTAATATACCAATAACTACATCAAGAGAATTATCCTGATCTTGTCGAATCTGAAGAGCATAGAGACGATTTGGTTATTGCCCACTGGTAGTATTGCAAGTGGCACCCTACTGGTTTGGGTGATCGAACTAAGATGAAGAGCGGAGATGACTTTGATAACCTAACTTAGGGAAATATCTTACTCTGTGGACTGGCTTGCCATAACCGAAACAGATATCACTTCTATCTCTGCATACACCCTTGTGATTCTTACTACAAGTCTAACAAAGAGGATTTGTTCGGGCACTACTAACACTGCCCTAGGTCTTAGGGCCTAGCGCTATATCTTTGTTACCCTATCTAAACTTAGGAATTGGAGAACGGACAATAGAAGGAGCTGGAACTGATAACTTAGGACAAAACTGAGAATAGTTTCCTCCTTCTGACTTAGACTGAGCGAAGTTGAAACTACCTTTCTTCACTCTCTTATTTTGCTTTTCTCTTATTTTGATCATTTGCTCCTCTATCTGTTGAGCATGGGTCATTAGTCTAGCAAAGGTTATGTCACTGTTTAGCATGGCCGATACACACTCATTAACCATGCTATCTTTTACCCCTGAAACGAACTTACTCATCCTAGCCCTGCTATATGCAACCACATGAGAGGCATATCTTGATAATTGAGTAAACTTAATAGAATACTCTTTGACCCGAGAAATTCCTGTAAGTCCTCATTTGTCTTAGACTCAAAAAAAATTAGAGGATTTATTTTGGTGAAGTCCCAAATTTTAGCTGCAGCTGAATTAGCCACTGGGTAGGCCAAAATAATAGCTAGTCGTTCATTACGGGAAGCTACTGACTGAGAAAGAGTGGTAAATATATTCCTAAACTCCGCATGAGAAATATGATCGCCCAAAGGTTCTTCGGGATGAGGGGCTGACTGATTTCTTCTCTTGGGAGGCATATTCTAAAATAAAGAGAAGAAGATGATTAGACTAAGAGGATGACTTGAGATTATGCTCACTGGATCATGAATACTAAAAGAGGGAAAACTGTTCCTAAAACATCTTATAGCCTCCCACACATAAATGTGGCGTGCAACATACCTATGTACAAGACTCTACTAGATGTAGCTTTTAGACTTCCTAGGACTCTTTTGAACCTGTCTCTGATACCAAGTTTGTAAGGCCCTGATTTTTAAACCAAAATAGTACACGGTGACCATGACCCCATAGGACCACAAGATAACCCATGACTGATATCTGTACCTGTACACTGGATAATATAACATGATAATGCGGAAACATGCACTAAAAGTCCATAAGGTTTAATACTAAACATAATCTGAATAACATAACATAAGTGTGGGATAATAAAACACCCAAAAAAATGAGAATACTGAAGTCTGAAGCATGATAGTCTACATCTAGTATGAAAGCCTCTACTGACTAAATAATTTGAATAAGGAGTTGATGGGATATGTCCCCAACTAAATCCAACTAATAACTAATTAATTAGATAATAGAAAATCATCATGCCCTCGAAGGATAAGGACTACCTTCTACTCTGACTGCTGAAATTGGAATCTACTTCTGGTCTGGAACTCGTGTCTCTATACCTATGGTATAAGACATCATAACACTAATAATAATAGTTGACTGGCTATCATGAATGTAAGAATACATCCCTAAGTCATAACAACTGATACTGATACTATGATAACATGACTACTAAATTTGAATACTACTAACATGACATAACTGATAAGATAAGTGACTGTTTCTGACAGTCCTAAATTTAATGGAACTATCTGAGTTCCATACTGTATTTGAGTTGATTGTATCTAACATTTCTAAAATCATAAGAACTATCTGAGTTGTTTTACTAAGACTGATTGATTGTATCTGACAGTTCTAATTCTATAACATGAAACTATGGGAAGTAGTATTTAACCAAATGCCCCTAGCATGCCATTATGGCTAAGTTGAGGTCCAATCAGTAACCCCAATTGGAAAAATATCAATACCATGCCACTGGTAAGACAAGATGTGGGTGACCCTTATCTAAAAGTATCCCCAAATAAGAATCGTGGGGCCTTTATCTGACAGTTCTAATCCATCTCATCAACCCTTATCGGACGGTGTTGATGTCTCAATATATGCTAGATACATAGTTTTGGAATGCAAGGATCACTTCTAAGGATCACACCTTCATATGATATTGTGTGTCCCTATCCTTGGGTTCACTCAGTGCTAATCCTTAATCCCATATGATTACACTCTTCTAATGATAAACTAAACTAGACTAAACATGGATTGAGATACTGAATTCTGTGACTGATGGAATATTACTAACATCGGACAACTGCCTGAGTCGTGAGATCATTGAAATTGCTTGAGTCATAAGACTATCTAAAGTCTAAGCATTTATATCTTGACTGAGAGTATTATGAAAACATGGCATAGCTCTAGGCTCACAGCTAATGTCTAGGGTACAATTACCCCCAGGACTCAATGGAAGGAAACTGACTTAGCATAACTTACGTGAACACATTACTAACATCATAATTCATGATACTTTTATTGAAGAATTTCATCAAATGTGTGATAGAAATAAACTTGTACATACATGGGGATTTCATGATATCATGCTACTTAGGCCAATTTTCCTTCATCTAGGCATTTAATCAAACATATTGTAGGCATAGTACATGTAAAGCACAATATACAAAAGTAAACAACATTCTTCAATTCTAGTTTCATATCTTGAGGGTTTAGTCAACGGGTTGCATGAATCTAGGTCTATAATAATTAAACCCATATAGAAATTATCACCCAACATGGATTAGAATTCAATTTCTTATTTATCAACATGAACAAGAACATATAAAGCATGAAAATATGAAGAAAATCCATAACTTGTAGTTGAAAAGGGATTCTTAGACTTCATGGACAAAAGAGGTCCATGAATAAACACTATGCATACCTTGTTTCATGATTTCGTGAAGATTGATAGAGAGTTCTTGTGATTTGGCCCTTGAATTTGAGAGGTAGGGTTCTTTTTTTTGAAAGAAGATCTTAATTTATGAGATTAATTGAATAATGATAATTATTTAGGTCACCAATAGATTAAATTTCATGTTTTAGGTTAACTAAGGCCATGGAGAAAGACCCAAATACTCTTAAACGAATTTAAAAATGGAAGTTTGGAACTGAACATCCTAATTTTTAGCCTTGGTGAGATGCTTCACTATCACGCCAAGCCACTGGAAATTAACAACTAATACCTGGAACCTTGGCACAAAGCGGTGTCAATCGTGGATCAACACTGGAAAAGGACGAACATCATTTTGTCTTATGACACGACACGCCACTGACTGAAATGACGGTGTTATACAACTGAAACTTTAAGTTGCCGTAAATACTTACCTGGTTGTCAGATTTAGGCAAATCTTATATCGATTGAAAGCTTACGAAATTTCCCATGTGAAAAAAGTGAAAATTTTGAAAAAAAATATGTTGAAAAATAGATTCGTATTTCAAAGCAAGTTCTAACATCCAGGTGATGATTTTAAGCTAAGAAAAGACACGGGTATTACAATGATGTAGAGGCGTACCCAAGGTGATATGCGGATACATTATTTTCTAAGTTTTTAAGGTGTCATGTGTTATTATATATTACCCATGAGTTGTTTAAATGCCTCAATTCTACACCCTAACATCACACAGTGCTTACAAACCCTAAGGATCACAACCTAACCCATGACTGGTACCTGCTATGAGCATTGAATATAATACTAAAAATATATGTAGAAGTATAACTGAATATGCCTTCAGGTTTAAAAAATACTAAAATAATAACTAAATGTACTGATAATAACATCTAAAAATTGAATAACTGATTGTGCTAGTCTGAAAGACTCTAACTGTCTGAATATGGAGTTGATGGGATAAACCCCCAACGAACTCTGACTAAAATGACTACTAAATTGCTGAAATACAAAAATAACATAATCTCCTCAATGGATGAGGACACTACTAATTTTTTTGCTGACATCCTAAGCTGCTAAGTATGATTAGGAACCTGAGTGTCAGAACCTATGATATGAGACTTCATAGCGCAAAGAAAGAGTATGTGTCAGTATGTAGAATGTATATTGTATGCTAAGTGAGGTAGGCTGATATACATGAGTTCATATGCATAAGATGATAATTGATTGAATGAACATCATGAAGTCATTGGATGAGAGTACATGCAAAACTGTAACTACTGGACATGCTGAATATGCAATATTGTGCATATAATATCTGTCTGAATTAGACTAAAACTAAAGTAGTGAGTTCTAATAATTGAATGTTGATAATTGAAATTTTAGACTGATACAATCATGCTGACTGACTTAACTGGACTGAGTTCACTGAGTTCTGTTATTGACTGACTACTACTATTCTTGACCTTTACTGGGACTATTTTTATAGCTATTACAACTAAGTAAATAGCTAGATTTCGTGTAATAAATACCTCCAAGACTCGATAGCATCAATAATAAAGCATGACAAATCTTGGAAGCATAGCAATAGTCAATTGTTCACAGTTCATTCACTAGATATTTCGTCAAACACTTGGAGGTTATGAACTTGTACATAAATAAGAACACATGCTTAGTAACGAATCCCAGCCTTATGCTAACTAATTTATGTTAAGTTGAACTAATATTTTAGAGTATGCTCAGTTTTCAGAATTCATGATACACCCTTAATGATTGTGAGATTCGCATTACATTATGTATGTCCTGAAATAGATCTCTTTAATGAATCCATGCCTTTGATGCTCTATTCCTTAGGAGTCAGTTAAATGTAAAAGTTATGAATAGTAATCTTTTGTCCTTAAGATCCTCATGTTCTAGTCCTTCAGTGGTCTCTTCTTATGCTAAGATAGTAGTGATAAAAATTGATAACCAATGGATAGATGAAAGAGAGTAGATGTTTTTGTATGCTTGTTTTAACTAATTCTATAAGTGTGAAGGAAGATTAAGGCAAGTCCTAGGTATATGTCATAGTTAGTTGAGAATTCTAGGTATGTCTTCTTGGGGATAGTGCATGAAAGTTGTTATTGATGGAGGTATTATAGAATATAGGAAAATTCCTAGGTGGGTTAGTTTCCTAGAAGTTCTTAATGTGGTCACAACAATAGGCTTGAATGTCATGTTGGTATATAAGTAGATGAATTCATTATGCGCTAGTGAATTTAATAGGTCAAAGTTAGTTTTTGAAGTGGTAAGGCATGTTATGCTTAGGATGAGAGCTCTGTAAAGACATAGAATATTGAATTATGTGGTTTAGACTATTATTATTGTGTTATGTGTAGTACCTTCTGATTTTGAGTTAGGCATGAACAATGTAAGAGTATGTAGTTCAACTCAGACATTGTAGGAGGAGTTATCAATACTTATGTGAAGATTATAAATTACATCGATTGAATAGTAGTATTTAAGAGGATAACTATAGTTGAGAGATTATTTGAGAAGTGTTTCTAAGCTTGACAGTTAGCAGTTGTATTACATAAGATATAGTAATCCTATTCTAGCTTCTAGTTTATATGATTATATCCTATGTTATAGAGTTGTATCCATGTTGTGATTCCTTATTCAAATTACATACTATATCATGCACAAAATTCTTTCCCTTGATTGTTACCAGAAGTTATGATAAGGAGGATTTGAGGAAACTCATATTCCATTCTTAGTAACTCTTGGAGACCCTAGTGAACTATCTATCACTTCACGATTCTATATGTATGATTGTATTATGAACGTTTCAAGTGAGTACTAAACTTTTAGCATGAATCAGCCTTATAGTCAATAAAGTTAGCTCAAAAATCAATTTCAGCTTAGAAATTTTATCGTTTCATCATAGTTATTCCCTTCATTAGAAGGCATGTAATATCAACTTCATTCCATATGATTACTTAATATGTGTTCATTTTCTATATGTATAGTCTAAGTCAGTACCCTATTAAGTGGTGATTTCAATTATGAGACATGGTAAATTTAAGAAAACTCAATTTCAAGAGAGTAACTACATCTTTTCATGTGTATCCTAGTCTTCATTCGAGGACGAATAATCCCATAGGGGAGATATATTAATACCCCGATAATCTCCTAGATAAGTTACCAAATATTCATCCTATGTTTAAAATCCCCTAAGAAATTAATTTAAACCATAGATAAGTGTCATGATCATTCACCGTGTGCATAAAGTATTTTCGATGCGAATCATGGTCATAGGAAGAACTTAGAGAAAAGTCGAGTTAAGAACACTTGCATAAATTGAGTTTTAATATGTGATCTTACAAGGGTCAAATTTAAATGAACATAACTCTTAAAAAATAATGATTCAGGTGGCCTACAATATATCAAATGAAATATCTTTGAGTCTTTTTTCCAACGCATCTGATTTCACCTTAATCTGATATCAGAGTAGAAATTTATTCTCATTTTACCTATGACTAAGTTGGCAAGCCATCAAATAGTTGATAAGTTATCAAACTATTCGTCACCCTTAACCAGAAAGTGTTGAAGTCCAGCTAGAGGCTGGTGACTAAGTTGATAAGCTATCAACTAGTTGACAAGGTGTCAACTTAGTTATCAATTAAAAATTCATGCAATTTTTATTCAATTTCTTTAAGGGTATTTTGGTCTTCTATTTACCTCAAACCCTACTCCCACAATTTAAATCACCCTATAAATGATACTTTCATATCATTAGTCAGTTTTAAATGTTTATTCTCCTCTCTACTCTCAAGAGAAAATAAATTAAGGTTTCCACCTAAAATTCAACTGCCAAGGATCCAAATTCAAGATTTCCTTCAAGAAATTAAGATATGTGAGGTTTGAACAAGGATAATGTTTCATCCTTGTGCCTAAAATCTTTTCTTTAAAGTTGAATTTATGTGATTTCAATTAGGATTCATACCCAATTTTTTATGTTTTTGAGATTGTGGCTTTATCATATGATTTAAAGTTTAGTTTTCACAAGACTTTACCTTTCCTGTTATTACTAACATGATTGCTAATATGAGATGAATTTCATTATTTTGACATGAAGTTTGATGAAGTGATAAAAGATTTCAATTTGAGCATTGAGTTTGATATTTTTATGTGAGGTTTCTATGAGATAAAGAATGATTTCAAGTTCAAGAATAAATTACTAAGCATACAAGATGTTTAATCTTATAAGCTGAAGTTACAAGTATTATAGCATCATTAAATTTTAGCTTGATCTATGATCTAAGATAACACACGAAATTTAGAAGTTTCCTCATAAATATGATTTAAGAGAAGCATAGTTGGTTTTCATTTTATAAACTCATATGCTATTTTAAGGTGAATTTCATAAGTATGAGCATATGATTATATATTTTGGGAGTAGTATTTAGCACCGATAAGGGAATATGGGTTTAGCGTATCCTATTCTCAAGAAACTATATGTCATCTTAGGTTTATGTTTAGGGTCCTCGCAAGAGAATGTCTCCTCCATTATCCAATATGGGATAAGTATAGTGATCACTTTAAGTTAAGTTCTATGTTGATGGCAAGGGTAGAACAACTCTCTTCAATATGGATAAGACGTTGGACTCTATGATAGCTCACATGGTTTATGTCGGTTTTAAAAATCTCCCACCAATAAAATAAAAGTAAAGATTTTAAAAACCTAGTGCAATGACACACAAGCTTTATTCAGAAGTTGTTTTATTATTCATGCTTATAATGTTTCCGCTTTCGATTTTATTCAAGTTCAAGGTATACTTAGCATACATGATTTGAAAGTTTGTTCAGCTTTAGTTTTTTTACATAGTGCATTCACACCCACATACTCAGTACATTCCAAAGTACTGACCAAATATGCATGTCTGTGGCTACATTGCTTCGTGATACAGGTACCAGTTGAAGCCCACAACACAATGATCAGACAAAACACAGCTTCCTACCAGCAGGTGATGAGTTCTCTTGATTTGAAGACTCGAGTCAACTGTAGTTCCAATATTACATTTTATTTAGTCTATTGATTAGGGATGGCTGGGGTCCATGTCCCGGCTAACTATAGTCAGTACTAGTAAGGGCTTCATATAAAGGTAATCAAAGTTGATATATTCAGTTTTAGATTCCTTTGCATAACCATTGTTGTTAGTTTTTGAACAGTATTGTGTTGAACAAGTTCAGCTAAAGACACCTCTTTCGCTTATTGTTTCCAGTTTACGTATTTATTCAGTATCTCACAAATTATGCCCATATAATGGGTTAGTTTTGGGTCACTTGTGGTTCTAAATACCGTGTGACGTCCAGAGGGTAGTCTAGGGGTGTTACATAATGGATCATCACCTTTGTGTCTGCCATGCAGTATATTTTTCCCTTGCTGCTAGAGGCTAATAAAGATACATCATTTTGAACTATATTTTTGGTACAATTATTTTTTATATTTAAAATCTTTCCTATTTTTAAAATCAAATATTTAAAAATAATTGATTATATTCTTATTATGTGCTTAAAACTTTTAAAAATTTGGTACTTCTTAAATTTTTCTTATTCTTAATGGTTTTTTATTTATTTCTAGATTTTTTAAATCTTCTTAAAATCAAATTTAATTGATTTAGAATTCTTAAACTAATGAAAAAAGTATTAGTTGTCATTAATTCAGATGTCTTCCAATAAGAAAAGGTTTTACTATGAATATATTTAATTAATTTTTAACTCTTAAATATAAGGATACAATAGTGAAAAAATGATTTTATCTAAAGAAAAGACTTTTAATGAAGGGCAAAAAGTTCAAATAATATTTCTAAGTTCCTTCACACATTTAATATTATATATATATATATATATAGAGAGAGAGAGAGAGAGAGAGAGAGAGAGATAAAGAAAGAAAGAGAGAGAGATATGTGAGTGATGCTCTTATATTCATATTTGAAGGAATAAAGACAAATTAACTATCTTAACATACCCAAAAAGATTATATGGGACCCAACTTTTGAACCCAGAATCTAGGATGCAACATCTGACCTAATTCGAGACTCGACTATAATCGTAATCGAAGATCTGACTCTCGATTTAAGAGTAAACTCCCAAATCTATCTCGAGACCTAATTTTCGACATTGACTTAATACCAAAATCTGGACACAAACCCGAGATTTTAAATTTAAATCCCACTATTAACCCAGTCTAGATACAACTAAGACCCGAATTCGAGACCTAGATTCACGTTTCGAGACCAAATACCTAAACCCATCTCGATACCTAACTCCTAACACTGACTCAAGCTCCAAATTTCAACACAAATTCAAGACTTAAAATCATAACCGCAACAGAAGACCCGACCCTGCAATCAAAATCAAAATTCCATCTAGATTCAAGATTCGAATTTTGACCTCGATTCGAGAACCAAATTGTGACCCCAATTTAAGATCACTTATTTTTGATAAAATATTTTTTTAGAGAAACACAATATTTTCTTTCATACCAAACACACCCTAAAAGAAGAAAAAATAAAAAATATTTGTAATATAGGAGTACTTTTTTATATACAATAATAAGTATTAGATAATATGCATATCCATATTATCCACTAGGTTTACCCATTTTATCCATATCAAATATGAATCGGATCGGATATTTTATTTATTTTCACATTACCCATTTTCAACTAACCCATATCTGACTCGACCCGCCCATTTGACACCCTGACTCTTAACCAAATACAAATTCTTTTTACTAGTATGCTTCTCACAATTTTCATATGAGAATAACAATAATTAATAAGAATAGAACCACAAAATTATTATGAAGTAAATATAAAATTATTATATCAAACTTAAAGAAAGGAGAGAACTTTTGAAAATTTTAGAAGTACTTTTGTTTTACTACTTTCATGTATCAATAAAATTGTACAAAAGGGTGGATATTTATAGATCACCAAACTTACTCCCTAAGGTTGCCAAGATGACATCATGTTGGAAACTTGGCAAACATTCTCAGGTATTCAAATCCAAATTGAACAAGTAACTTCAAGTTGGAGATTTGGCCAAATACTTTAGCTATTCAAATCAAAATTGAATAAGTAACTCTTGGTGTTCAAATTCAATTGTCATAATACATAAATATGACCCTAAACTGGACACCAAATTATAACATTGACCTTAAACTTTGATAGTGCACAAGTAGGACCTTTAACTATACAAAACCTGAACAAAAACACACTACAATTTTGTAACTACACGCGTGTACTTCACTTGATCTGACGTGGATTTCTAATCCACTCATATGGTGACACCTAATAAAAAGACACATTATAAGTATGACCTTTGACTTTGTCAGTTTAAAAATAGGCCCTTTAACTATACAAAAGCTGAAAAAAACCATTAAATTCTAACTCGGGCATGCACCGTTTTGCATGTAGAACACACATTTTTCCACATAGGATCAGGATGTTTATTTTATTAGGTTTTGAATAGTTAAAGGTCCTATTTGTGAACTGTCAAAGTTTAAGGTCAATGTTATAATTTGGTATCAAGTTTAGGGTCATATTTATGTATTATGCCAATTTAATTTGACTACTAAATATTATCTCTAATTAATGACATTTCACACATACATATGTCACTTGACATCCATATAATATAACACTCCCCCTTCGATGTCTATTAAATAGATAGTGTGTCTCGTTAAAACCTTACTAAAAAAATTCATTGGGAAAAATTCCAGTGAAAAAAAAAGTACACAAATCTTGTAATACATCTTTAATGTTGCCTCATTAAAAATCTTACCAGGAAACCCCGACAGGGACAAAACTTGGTTAAGTAAAAAAGAGTACAACACGTATTGCACTCCCCCTGATGGAAACTTCAATTTAATAACTTGAATCTCTATATTCCAATCTTGTGCACCATCTACCCAAAAGCTGCAGTTGATAGAGGCTTGGTGAATAAATCAGTAATATTATCACTTAAACAAATCTGTCGCACGTTGATATCACCATTCTTCTAGAGCTCATCTGTGTAGGAAAGTTTTGGGAAAATGTGCTTCATTCTATATCTTTTTTGGATCCTCATTTTAATTGTGCTATGCATGTTGTATAATCCTCATATAAAATCGTACGCACTTTATCACATTTTAGATCACATTTTTCTCGAATAAAATGTATCATGGATCTTGACTACACACATTCTCGGCTTCCTTCATGAATAGCAATTATCTCAGCATAATTTGAAAAAATGACAGTTGTTGTATACTTCATTGGATTCCATGATGATGTTGTATCTCCATATATAAGTAATAGTCCATCTGAGATTGAATTTCATGTGGATCAAATAAATACCCTTTCAACGTATGTTCATTGATGGACGGATATTTCATTTGTCAAACACCAAGTATACATCTAGTAATACTCATTGTTAATTGCCTCCTTAAAAACCTTTCCAAAAAAATCATGTGGTATAAAACCTCGGCTAAGAAAAAAAGAGTGTCGTATGAATTATACTTGCATCAATTAAAACATCACTTTACTCTTATAAATTATGCTTTGCATCTCATAAGTGCACCAACTGCATTAAATATGGTACTTACTTATCAATTTCATGACTTCAAAATATATTTGTTTTCAAGTTAAGCGGTCTTTATAATCATTGGGGTATTCAATGAAACCACTTTATAACATTTTAAATCTTTTAATGATTTTCATATAATATTTGTCATCTAGATAGACATGACAATAATTTATTATATATATTCAAGCTTTTCAACATTGTTAGACTGAAATAACCTCGTTTTATCCACCAAAGGAGAACAATTATCCTACAACAATGACAGAAACTTTTTGAAACCTTTATTCCCCAAGACACAAGTCATACTTTATATCATACGAATTTTACTTTTTGCATAATAAATCATTTGTACCCCACTGGCATTATACCACTGGTGTTTGGATTATGAGTTCAAATATTCACTTTTCAAGTGAAACAAACTACTTGAATTACATACTTTTATTTGACCAATAATATTTTTGTCCATATTTTTTGACAGACTTTTATTCAAGATCCTCGACATTATTTATAATATTGAGCACTATATTACATCAAAGATATCATCATTGATTATTTGATATCAATTTCAATAAGACATAACTTATGAAGATCTCTTCATATTCATTACTCTTCAGGTATCTCAACTTTTGCCAAAGTTTTATGAGGTGTTATGTCAGTGCTCTTTCAAAGAACGTGCCTCATTATCATAACCATCTTGATCATTTGATCCTTTCCTTCTTTGAGGAGTTTTATCTTTAGAATCAATTGGTCTATCATGCTTCAGGAGTGCCATAGACATTGTCCTTAGATGGACCTTTCACTGGAGCATTTTACAGTTGAATTATCATATAGAGTCAGTAAACATATCCGACAATTAGTTTGCAATATTTTTCAAATAATTATCTCTTGAGATTCAAGTTCACATATATTTTATGAGGATCTAGATAATTTATTTCATGCATAATTTTCAGTTGTTAATTATCTCTCCCCCTAATGTTTGAAAATTTAACATTTATCCCAATCTTATTTTGAGATCCATATTTATGCATTGTGGTGGAGCAATTAAATAATATACCCCACATTCAAATTTTTAGATGGAAATTATTTGGTTTCTGTCCCTGAACCAATAGCAAAAATTGGAGCCTTGTCGTCTTGATGCATACCAATGTTGCTAGATATTAAATGGCACATCTCATTTCAAATTTCTTTTGAGAGATTTGTTCTCATAATAAATGATTTATATATAATTGGAGGCACAGAATTTCTACTAAACCAACCAGCATTATCAACGTTACTTATAGTTTGTAATTGTGATCTTAATTTAACAACTCGAGCAAACAACTGTGCAAAAAATAAATTGCAAGTTAATAGAAAGCACATGCGACCATTTCATAGATACATCTATTAAACTATATAATAATAATCGATCCACATGGAAGGCTAACGTGCCCATATTCACCTTTTGATATGTTCGAACACTTTAGGAAATAGAAGTTTGGTACAATGATCAATTCCTTATGAGAACAAGCAGCACAAGAGAATTCGTGAAGAACTTTCTATTTCTTCAATATATAACCAAATGAATTCTCAACTATTTTTGCATCACATTTGAATCGGGATGGTTAACCATCATTTCAATTGATATTTTTTTGTTAACTTTTAATATACTATTGCATGTGATTCTGTCATCATGCTCATATTTATGTATTACAAATAGGAGGAAAATGGTGGGTAACCTTTTACATAAATATTCATAACCCTCTTTGATTGTAGTAATATGAAAATATAATATCTTTTCATCATTTATAGCCTCAATATAATTTATTTTTGGCCAACGTCTTTGATACTGAACAAGTTTCTTTTGAGAATTACTACAATATCAATATTATGAATAATTATATTCCTCTAGATAGTAACACTAAAACTCTTTGGAACTCTTAATTAATTTGTGAACTACCACATATTTCAGATATCATTCATATGGTGAACATCTCCTTCAAGGAGAAAATAAAACTTACGGTCATAATTGTAAAATATTATATCGGCAAGACTTGTTTCATACTTTTACCCTTTGGTAATTCAAGATAAACATATCAAAATATTTATGACATACTATAAGTATGCTATAAATTACTATTCATAGCAAAATAAAATTTTCTTTATTTTTGTCAGACTTTCCATAGAGGTGAGATATGACATTTATCCAACCATGCATGAGTATGTCCTTATTCATATTTTTTATCACATCTTGACACATTAATTTGAATAATGGGTGAGCATCAACGATGCTTGTCATAATTTTCCTTCTCTTCAAGGAATGAACTATAATCGCATGTACACGCTTCATGCCATGAAATTTATTATATTTACAAGACAGACCTCAATATTATTTTGAAAGGTCAAGTACACCATACTTTATATTCCTTTGTTTGGATGGAGGATTTATAAAATGTATACCAAATTAGATCACACGTAATCACGTGCCAATGACCTTTCATACCATGCCCATTAGTGGCAAAAATTACCTTCACCTTTTGAAGGATCATTTGAAAACTCATAATTTTCTTTGAATAATCTTCTATTTCATTAATATGTGTTGTGTAATACTTAACTGGCACATGTTTATGATGTCAAAATCGTTCATGTCAACTTATGAGCTTATTTGTACTAGTAAACTCAAAGTTTACCATGACATAAGAGTTATACTTAATAAATTTTAGATTTACTCAAATTTGAATAATTTTTTGAGTTTACTATTTTAGATTATATTTCATGATATTTCTTATCAATTATTCTACCTCTTATGGAGGTGGTACTCCTGTCGCACCCTATTTCAAACCGATCAAAACAGTACCTCCATAAATGGTGTGTGTTATTTCGACCGATTAAAAATGATTATAATGACGATAGCTAAAATGATAGTTACAATAATAATAATAATAATAATAATAATAATAAAAAGTTACAGTTAAAATAGTAGTGTTCCAACCGACGTGTCTTGACCTTCTT
This sequence comes from Capsicum baccatum var. pendulum, assembly GCA_030864225.1. Lineage (NCBI taxonomy): Eukaryota > Viridiplantae > Streptophyta > Magnoliopsida > Solanales > Solanaceae > Capsicum > Capsicum baccatum. The sequence goes on from CM061550.1 coordinate 45,112,436, forward strand.
GTTGAACGGCTTGATCATTCTCTTTTGATAGAGCTATCCCTGATAGACTGTGTTCAATATCTTCTCATCGATGAGAAGCAACTGTTAATCTTGCTATGAATCCAATCAGTGTCATCTAGACCAACCTCCTGAATGATAATGAAGATATCTCTACTTCTACAGGTATCACTATTTCTGAATCATAAAATAGCATATAGAGAGTTGCCCCAGTGGATGTCTTTATCATGGTTGATAGACGAGTAAAGAATATGGTAGTTCTCATGCCATTCCCTATTTCTATCCAATATCTTTCTTAAGATACTCTTAATATTCCTATTTGTAGACTCAACTGCTTCATTCATTTGTGGTCGATATGCCATGGAATTTTAATAAGCGATATTAAACCTTTTACAAATCTCTCTCATCAGGTAGCTATTGATATTGACCCTATTATCTGTTATGATTAATGCTGGAATCCCAAATCGACAGACTAAGTTATTGCGAATGAAATCTGCTACCACTTTCTTAGTTACTGCCTTATGTGTTGAAGCTTCAACCCATTTCATGAAATAGTCTATAGAAACCAAGATGAAACAGTGTTATTTAGATACATGAGGCTCTAAGTGACCGATAACATCCATGCCCTAAGCATCGAATGGCCAAGGAGAACCCATGACATTGAGATCATTTGGCGAAACTCGTACAAAATCCCCATGAACATGACATTGGTGACATTTCTGAATGTATCAAATATTATCCTTGTCCATGGTAATCCAAGATTATCTAGTTCTTAAAATCATCTTCACAAACATGAAACCATTCATGTGGGGTCCACAAGTTCTTACATGGATTTCCTCCAATAGTCTTGTGGCTTTCGTGGCATTAATGCATTATAGAAGTCCCAAGTCTGGAGTCCTCCTATATAAGATTTCCTTGTTAATAAAGAAGTGATTAGCCATCCTCTTTAAATTCCTCTTCTACTTTCTAGTAGCGCTCTCTAGATATTTCCTTACTTCGAGTAACCTTTTGATGTCGTAGTACCACGGCTTTTCATTTGGTTCTCTATCTACATAGAAATAGTATGTATGTTGATCATCTATCTCCATCTTGATGGGATCGATGTAATTCTTATCTGGATGCATAATCATTGAAGTTAGTATTTTCAAGGCATCAGCAACCTCATTTTGAATTCTAGGGACATGTTTGAACTCAATCTTTGTGAATTTTTTACTTATCTCCTTAACACATTGCACATAAGGAAAGATTTTGACATTCTTGGTAGTCCATTCTCCTTGTACCTAATGGATCAAAAATCTGAATCTTCTACCCCCAAAAGCTTTTTGATGTTCATGTCTATTGTTGTCTTAAGGCTGAGGATGCAAGCCTCATATTTTGTCATGTTATTCATACAAAAAAAAACTAATCTTTTCCAAGATTGGATAATGTTGACCTATTTCTGAAACTATAAATGCTCCAATTTCGACTCCTTTAAAATTTGATGCTCCATCAAAGAATATTCTCCATCCATCACATGACTCTTAGCTGTCTTCTCCTACAAACAACACTTTTTCATCAGTAAGTAGGTCTTAAGCGGCTTTTAATCTCGATCCATTGGATTTTCTACAAGGTGATCAGATAAAGCTTGTCCTTTAACAACTTTTTGTGTCACGTAAATAATATCAAACTCACTCAACAAAATCTATCATTTTCCCAATTTTCTTGTAGGCATCGATTTTTGAAAGATGTACTTGAGTGGAGCCATTCTTGAAATCAAGTACGTGGTATATACGGAAAGATAGTAACTCAACTTTTGCATGAGCCAAGTCAATATGCAATAAGTCTGCTCCAACAATGTATACCTTGCTTCATACGGTATGACCGTCTTACTTAGGTGGTAAATTTTGTGTTCCTTCCTTCCTATTTTATCATGTTGCCTGACCACACATCTAAATACACTATCCATAATAGATAGATATAACAGCAATGGCCTTCTAGGCTCTGGTGGAACCAATACTGGTGGGTTGGATAAGTACACCTTGATTTTATCAAAAGCCTTCTGGCATTCTTCAGTCTATCCAGAGGCGGCATCTTTTTTTTAATAACTTAAATATTGGTTCACAAATTATCGTGGACAGAGCTATGAACCAAGTGATATAATTGAGTCTTCCTAAAAAAACTCATTACATCCTTTTTGATCTTAGGAGGTGGTAAGTCTTGGATCGTTTTTATCTTGGATGGATCCAACTCTATACCTCCCATACTAATGGTGAATCCCAATAGTTTTCCCGCAGGAACTCCAAAGGCATATTTGGCTGGATTCAACTTTAGCTTGTACCTTCGTAGCCTTTGAAAGAACTTTCGTAAATCATCCAGGTGGTCCACACTCTTTTTAGACTTAATAGCAACATCATCCAAATACACCTCAATCTCATTGTGAATCATATCGTTAAAAAGGTAGTCATGGACCTCATGTAAATTGTAACGACATTTTTAAGTTCAAATGGCATTAACCTGTAATAGTATATTTCCTAGGGAGTGATAACAATTATCTTCTCTACATTATTCTCATCCAACAAGATTCAATGATATCCCGCAAAACAATCAACAAATGACTGCAACTTATGTTTTGCATAATTATAAATAATAATATGAATGTTTGGGAGGGGAAAATCATATTTTGGGATAGCTTTATTGAGATCCCAATAATATATGCAAATTCTTATCTTTCTGTCCTTCTCAGACACAGGCACAATGTTGACCAATCATGTGGGGTAATTTGTGACCCTCGTGATGTTAGATTCTATCTGCTTGTTAACCTTCTCCTTGATCCTTAAACTCAAATCTGGTTTGAATTTCCTTATATTTTGCTTTATCGGTGGACAAGCAGGGTTGATTGGCAGTCAATGCGAGATGATATCAGTGATCAAACCAAGCATGTCATCATAAGTCTAAGCAAACACATTGACGTATTTCTTGAAAAGGGTTATCAATTCTTGCTTCCTTGCAACCTCCAAGAGCATGCTAACTCGTGGTTCCTTCATCACCAAAATTTATGACTTCAATTTTGTCTATTTTAGGATTCTTTTTACTCTCAAGTTTCTCTATCTCATGTGGTAGGTTTTCAGGCATCATATTTTTATCATACTCCTCATAATCTTACTTATCGCTTGCATTTTTTTCAATGGATTTGTTACATGTCATAATTGTGGAATGGGATTTTTTCTAATATTTGTGCTGAAAAGTATAAAAAGTGAGCGAAGTAAATAGATATTAAAATAGAAAAATAAGTTTTGAAAATAAAGACTTTTATTAATAGAAAAGCATTGGCTATGGCAAGAGGCAAGTATCAAAATCAGCTTCGGCATAATTCAAGCCTCAATTGATCATACAAAACAAAATAATTTTAAAAGCGATTAAAATTCCACCTACCAAAACCCTATTAGAATAAGGATGGGCCGATGGTCCAATTATACAAGTGCAGTACCCCGAACTTTCTTTAAGTCAAATCTAGTCTCCAAAATATTTAGTGATGACTTCCTAAATGATTAATATTTAAATCAGATAGAATTTTCCCAATTTCAAATTTTTATCATATGGGAAATTGAATTAACTTTCCAACGATACCTATTTCGTCAAAACCGGTATTGGAGTAAAACTTTATGGTCGTTTTACTGAGAGCTGTTAGAACAGCCTAGGTGCGATGAGCAGGTTGATGGACCATCGATCTAGAGATGGACCATTGCCTAAATCATCACAGCTAAGGCAGTAAGTCAATCTTCTGGCTAAGGTACGATGGACAGGTTGACGGACTGTTGAACTTGTGATGGACCATCGAACTTGCGACGGACCGTCACCTAAGCCATCGCTACTAAGGCAGTGTGTCTCTATTTTGGTTCATGTGCGACGGTCAGAACAACGGACCGTCGATTCAGTGATGGACCATCGCACGATCCATCGCAGATTATTGTGTGTCTACACACACACAAGTGTACGTGATCGTACAAGTAGTATAAAGACTTAGAAATTCAGATATCATTCCCATGAGGACTAATAAACTAGAAATTTAATCAACCTTTAGTTTAAGACAATTAGATATTAAGTGCTTGAAAGTATCAAGATGATTTTGATTTTATAAATAAAAAATGTAGATTATTAAACAAGAAATAACTAGTGATGACTAGAACAAAGCAAGCAGCGGTTGTAATCAATAATGATGATGATTATAAGGTTGAGGCACTTCGAACAATTCTACAATTCTTTATTCTTGTCACAGTCTAATTGGCTATTGGGTTGATGATTTGCAAGGTTTATGCCACAATCTTGGTCTCCCGACCTAAACTCTTTTATCCATTGAATGTTGTAGCTACAACTCCCACATAGATACAACAATTCTTCAATATTCATAAAGTTGTCTTCTTGAAAGTGAACCAAGCAAGGCTTCTAGGTATATCCCAATCAAAGATGCTAATTCAAATCTCTTATTTAATAAAGGAATAAGAACTTCTATCCCTGATTTCTTCGTTCTATCCCACGATTCTCCTCCTGCATGCACATAGAAATATAGAATTATTTTAATGGTGTCCAATAATCAAAATAGTAAGCTCAAGAAATTAAGAACAACCCAGATGATAATTCGAAAAAAAAAACTATGAATAAGAATGTAAAAGAGTAATCATGTTTTTGGCCTCAAACCTAGAAATAGGGTGTTTATCCACTCATATTTGAATTCATCATCCAAAATAAGTAATTAATCATACCCAAAACAAGTCTTGAAGTAAAGAAAGTGAAAAGAATGTCTAAGAATACTAAAAGAGAGAAATTTCTGCTTTTCTTCCGCTCCACTCCTTGCCAAAAGTCCTGTCAAATTATCTTGAATTTTTCCTTTTCTATCTGGGCCAAAACACTTAAAATCTTCCCAACTTTTCCACACAACGCGTCGTGCCAATCCTTAAAATTCTATTTCCCATTAAAATTTGGGCAATCATGGAACTTAATTATTCCGTGAAATTTGTGAAATGTACCCTCACTGCGACGTGCCACTATCACGGTGAGCCACTGGATTTGGACAATTGTGATGTATCCTTCCTCTGCGATGCGGTAAACTTCCAGGTCGTACAATTTGATAATTTGGACGGTATTACGATGCAATGGTTTTGTGAACTTCCACTGGAATTGGACCATTGCTATTTTGTTGGTCAGCGCAACGCTGAGTCTATTCAAAGAGAATTCCTACTTTCCAACTTCCCTTTTTGGGCTTAATTTCACTACCTTGTATTCCTTCAATACTTCCATATCATCATTGTATCCAAATTCTTTTAATTTTTCATGATTTTAAGCCTAAAAGTACTAATCATATCCATTAGACAAAAAACGGAATTAAAGCTGAAATATATTTAAGAATTCATACAAAAGTTCTTGAAGCAAGTCTAAATCTAGGTGAATATTGGTTCTTTTAGCATATAAATATGCCCAAGATCACCACCCCATACTTAAAACCTTGTTTGTCCTCGAACAATTTAATTTCACAAGCATCCTCACTTTATTCTTACACCATATTCTTAAAGTTATGTTGAAATGGGTATTTACACTGCGCAGTATTGTATGCTTAAATAAGCATGTTAAAAAAATTTTAGAAATATAGAACAGGCGTGTTAAAATTCTTTCTATATCAATAATGAATTTCTAGCATGTTGGCGAACTCAATAAAAGAAACACAATAAGTAATCCGGTTTTCATCCGCCTGCATCTTCACTCAAAGAAAACTTCCCCATATTAACTCATAATGAAATCTGTGCAAAAATCGGGGAATATCAAAATCAAATTTCTCTCTCTCAACAAATAATTCATACATACTAGTGAACGAACCATAAGCTTTCCCTTAGTGTGATACTCCACTAATAGTCGGATGTTAAGGTGAAGGATAAATTAGGTCTTTTCAGGTTGTAATGATGCCTAAGGGACAGGTAGGTACTATTTGGAAAATAGTGACTATTTCTCCTAAGTGCTTTAGTATAAGAACTCTCAATTAAATCGATTCCTCAACACCAATTTATCCTTCTATTATCTCCCCATTATTCTTTTTTTCAACTCCTCTTTAAATTAGCTTATTTACTCAAACTAGTTTGTGAGTATTACTATTTCCAACATACTTTTTCTCTTTTTCGCACGATAATTTTTTATATATACACTACGCACCCGTATTATAGCCACCTTTTATTTAATAAACTAGCCTTAGTTAAGGTGCACATTATCCAACTGGACCAGGGCCAAAAGAGGTTCATTATAGCATTTCTGCTTACTAACTCACAATTTCACCCAGAAATTTTAGTAGTCAATAACTAAGACTTTGGGGCTTCAATCACCTTCTCCTTCTTGTCTTTTAAGCTCTTAATCTCCTCTTAATTTTATATTAAAATGATCAAGAAGCTTATTTGGATCAAATTAAGATTTATTAAAGAAAGGATAGGATTACATAATGGGCTACCAAAGAAAGAGGCTATAGGCTCAACGGGGATGACTAGGACTATGCCCCAAGGTAGGTATATTTAGGCTTAAAACATGGCTATCAAAGAAATGCCAACATCACTTCCTACACCCAACACCTTTTATTTCACTTTAAAAACACATCAGACAAGTTTTAGTCATTTTTATTCATGTAGAATATACACAAATCCTCAAACTCACAATGCATGCACGGAATCTAACCGGGTCCTTAAGGTCCCTGATTTGAATTTAGAATTAAGCCAACACATCAAATTTTACTTATCAAGATAAAATCATCTTTACTCAAATCAAGACTCTTATGCTCATTTAAACCCAATTTGTTTCACATTACTGTAAAAATGACCCATTCCACACACTCCTCTAAGATAGTGATTTGGTTCTCATTTATTCTTTAATTCCTACAACCATTCCCAAAGACGGTTGTCATCCATCTATCATAGGGAATGACAACTAACTATGACTATTTATTCATAATTTCCACATAGGTCAAAAATAGATACTTGAAACTGAAACTTGCCAATGAGGGAAAAAATAACAATAAAATCATACTTTGAACTAAAGAAAACATGAGATAAATTCCAAAAGGTCAATTTGCAATCGATAAAGTTACTAACTATTACAGTCAGTGTTTGGAATAGCTAGTACTCACAAAAAAACAACAAAACAAAAAATAAAAGAAATTGTTCAGCCATAATAAAAGAATGAAGATGAAGCAGAATACGAACCCACCACCCCACACTTAAATAAAGCACTATCCCAGTACTTCAAAATAAGCCTACGATAGGTTGGTAGTGCATTCCCTAGTCACTCAAATGCAACTATGGCATTCATGTCCTCATTAGTCCCATCCACATCATCACCATCATCATCCACTCCATCATCATCAGACTGGTCCTATTCATCCGAATCTATGTCTGAATCCCTGTACCTATGACCTTCATCAGTTGGTATATCATCATCAACCGGCTCAAGAAAATTCGGTCCAATTCGCAACATAGTCCTAGCATGGTGCCGAGTAGATAATCGAGCTCTACAGCATGGAGCTCCTCTCGTGTAGATGTTCTACCTCCAATACTTAATTGTAGCATCTGAAGGCCATACATCCTAGCTGAAATCTCATCAGCTTGGGTTTGTTACTCAACCATGGTCAAAATAGGTCTATATGCCCCGGATGCGCTCCTAGCGGTAGTGATATCCACGGGACGAGTAATAAACTCGGGCTTATAGTCCAACTCTTTTTCATTGACCCTGTGCCTTCGCAAAAAACTGGTAACCAATCCTCCAAAACCAAAACTGCACCCCGCTTGGGTACGCGCCTTCTTCATCATAGAAAATATCACATGCCCCACATTAATATCAATATCAGTACACATCAGGGCGTAGATCAAACATACCCTATCCCGAGTAACCTCTGTCATATGTTTTCCTTGCACTAAGCAAGGATAGACAATGCAACCCCGCATCCTGGCTTTCTTCTTCATATGAGTATAAGGGAAGGATGACTGCAAGCCAATGACCCAATGTCAAGTCCAGCAAGCTTAGGAACACTGACCACATAATAAATGTCTGGTATGCGCATATGGGAGAGAAATAATGAACTACTTCAAGACATTTGGGTTTGCCTCTGGTATACCCAACAATTTATTAATATTAGTAACAGTGAAACGAATTACATTCCCACGAAGCTTCAACAGATGATCAAGGTGATTGGGGTACCAATTTGCAGAAAATTCTCAATCTAAGTGCAGATTGCACTTAGTAGGATGATGAAAGATGAAATTCATTGCCTCAATTCTTCATACCATGGACTGACATTCTCTCATGAGACTGGTACGATCAATATACACCTCTGGGATATACTTTGCATCTGTATACTTGGAATACCACTACTTCCAATCCTTGTAGATAACTTTAAACCCAAATTTACATACCTGCCCCCGCTAAAGTTGTGGAGCCCTAGGTACCCTCATCAATTGACTTTCAAATATCCTTCCTCTTTTTCTCGTAGGTGCAAAAGTGCCTGCCTTTTCCTTTTCTTTGACTGGTTGTGGTTCTATAATTCATGTAACAAACCCAGATGCAACAAAAATTTTAAGTATGTAAAATAGTGGGACTAGCTAAAACTAAGTGTAAAATCGGGGTAAATGACCACCCCATACTTAGTTGTTAGCTAGGACATGTTCATCAACATATAGAGTACTTAGACTTTTTATTTTGAACCTCATTATCACATTGGTAGACATCATATTGATCTTAATGACGTGTAAACCTTAGTCATTAGTCATTTTCTCAACACACAACACATGTTGAGTTATGAATTCCAATTTAACTACTCAGTAAGAGACTAAGAACAAGATCATTTTGATACAGTATTGCACATTAAAGGTGTATTTACCTTGAAATTCAACAAAAGCAGCTAACATTACCAACGTTCCTGAAAGTCATAATGCTCTAATGAAAGAGGAACACAATCCAACCCATATTTCACAAATTGATATTCATGACGTTCCCTCAAGTCAGTTAAAATCCCATATAATGGAGTTAAATTTACTTTATAACTCTCACATCAGACAGCGTATATGCACAGTGAAAATACAAAACATAATCAGCAAAATAACCCCTAATATCTAACCCTTATTACTTCATACTTTTTGTGAAAATTCCCCTATAATAACACACATCAATAATCACTCAACCAAATAAACAAAATTTCCCAAATCAAACATGAATAGACCCAATTATTGACTTATTGAAGCTTCATCTCCACCATTTACCAAATTATCACAAGAATAAGAGTAGAATATTAAGGCATATAGTTAATGGACAAGAATAAAATGATAAAACCATCTTTTCATCTCAAAAATATCAACACCGTTGAATTCATTGACAAAATGAAATTAACAATGCCACACTTACAATAGTTGTGCAAAGAAAATTAAAATTACTGGGCTCACAAAGAGAAATTGCATGAGGGAATTAAGGGGCGGCGCTAGGAGAAGAATTAAGAAAAAGGGTTAGGTTTTAAGGGGATATTTATAGGGGGGGATCGGGTTAGGTTGATTTTAAAATTTTATACCCAATTTTTACCCCCACTGCGATGTGGCATTATTGCCTTGACCTACTAGAAAATGCCAATTGCCAATTTACTATCCAATGAAATGCGGTGATATCGCACCAATAAAATGGAATTTGATAATTTTCAAATCACCCTTCTCTAAGTCATGATAAAAATTGTGAATCCTGACTGGAATTTGACAATTGTCAATTCAGCCAATTCGGCATCGCGCCATTCCTCCAAATTAGATTTCATTGTATATTTACCAACTCTTTTCTTACCTAGGACGACCCCAACTTACAAACATTATTTTGCAAATTGCTCTCCTCACATGTGGTAATCTTCTATCTTCATCTTGCAAAATCCCTACAATATCAAACAAAAGCAACAAATATTGTAAGTAAAAGTGATTTGCCTTCCACTCAGCGCCTTAGTTTTGGTCGTGGCACGACTTATGTTTTTTTATTTTTCTTTTCATTTTGATTTTACAAGCAAAAAATTAAACTACCTATTACAATACAACTATGGGTTGCCTCCCACGTAGTGCCTTATTTTACGTCGTGGCACGACCCAGCTCAACATCACTCATCAGCAAAAACGATAGATTTCTTATGCTTATCCGGATGATCCGCCCAATAGTTCTTTACACATTGTCCATTTACAAGGAACTTCTTTACCTTCTATTCCATAACTCTACAGCTCCATGAGGTGTCATACGCAACACCTCAAAAGGTCCTGACTATTTCGACCCAAATTTACCCAAAAGCAACTTAAGTTGTGAATTGAACAACAAAAAAAGTTGTCCGAGTTCAAATACTCTTTCTTGAATTTTTTTATCATGCCATATTTTGTTATTATCCTTATATAGTTTGACATTTTCATAATCATGAAGTCTAAAATCCTCTAGCTCATTCAGCTGTAATAACCTTTTCTCCCCTGCGACAGTCATCTCAAAGTTGAGTTCTTCACCGCCCAATATGCTTGATGTTCCAACTCCACAGGAAGATGACACACTTTACCACACACCAAGCGATATGGATACGTCCCAATAGGAATCTTGTAAGCTGTTTGATAGGCCCAAAGTGCATCATCTAGCTTCTTCGCCAAATCTTTTCTCTGCCCATTCACTGTCTTCTGAAGTATTTTCATAATCTCGCGATTTGACACCTCAACCTGTCCACTACTTTGGGGATGATATACAGTTGCAACCTTGTGCCTAACACCATATTTAGCAAGAAGATTCTCGAACTAAGTGTTAATGAAATGCATACCTCCGTCACTAATTATTGCTCTTGGTGTACCAAATCTGGAAATATGTTTTTCTTCACAAATTTTAGCACCACTCTTGCATAATTGGTCGGACTCTCCATAGATTCCACCCATTTAGAGACATAGTCAACTGCTATTAGAATGTATAAATTACCTTTTTATAGTAGAAATGGACCCATGAAATAGATCTCCCAAATATCAAAGACTTCGAATTATAAAATATTGTTGAGGGGAATCTCATGACGCCGAGATATGGTCCCCAACCTTTGACATTGATCATAATTCTTTACGAGTATCTCTAAATAGAGTACGTAAGAAAAAAACTAATTGCAACACTTTTATCGCTGTCCTCTTACCTCTATGATGTCCACCATATGGAGATGGTGGAAATCTTTTAGCACCTTTGAAAATTTAACCTCTAGGATACACCTACAAATAACTCCATCTGGACCCTACTTGAAAAGGTAGAGTTCATCCCAAATGTAGGCAAGAGAATCGTGGAGTAATTTCTTCCTTTGTTGTGTGGTGGCCTTAGGTAGGTACACCTCACAAGCTATCAAGTTCGTAATATCAGCGTACCATGGGAACTCAACTGCATCTAAAAACAACAACTTCTCATTAGGAAACTCTTCCTTAATACTCAGAAAGTCATCCACAATATGGGCTCGATTTTCCAGTAGTGACAAGTAATCAGCAACTTAATTTTCATCTGCCTTTCTATCTCGCACCTCTTGATTGAATTATTGTAGTAATAGAATCCACCTAATCAGTCGTGTCTTTACATCCTTTTTTTACACAGGATACTTAATTGAAGCATGGTTAGTGTGAACAATGACGTTGGTGCCAACTAAGTAAGATCTAAACTTGTTGAATGCATACACCACTGCTAACATCTCTTTCTCCATAACTGTGTAGTTAACTTGAGCATCATTCAACACTTTGCTAGCATATTAGATGGAGTAAAATACCTTATCTCTTCTCTGACCCAAAACTGCTCCCACAGCAATGTCACTTGCATCACACATCAGCTCAAATGGGAACTTTTAATCTGGTGCGATTAAAATAGGTGTTTCCATCAACTTCTTCTTAAGCTTTTCAAAAACTTCATGGCAATCTTCCCCAAACTTGAACTTGGCTTCTTTCTCTAACAATTTACACATGAGGCTTGTAATTTTTGAGAAATTTTGAATGAATAATCTATAGAACCCTGCATGTCTAAGAAAACTTTGCACTCCTTTGACTATGACTGGATGAGATAGCTTTTCAATTACTTCAACCTTTGGCTTGTCTAATTTGAGTCATTTGCATGAAAATCTATGTCCTAGGATAATTCCTTCCTTAACCATAAAGTGGAACTTCTCCCAATTCAGTACCAATTTTGTTTCTTTGTATCAAGCTAGGACTCTGTCAAGATTCTACAAGCACTTTTTAAAAAAATTACCATACACAGAGAAATCATCCATGAATACCTCTATAAATTCTTCCAACATGGCTGAAAATATCGCCATCATACTTCTCTAAAATATAGTAGGTGCATTGCAAAAGCCGGAGGGCATACATCTGAATGTATATGCTTCGTATGGACAAGTGAAAGTAGTTTTCTCCTGGTTTTCCAGTGCTATGCTTATCTGATTGTAGCCAGAGTAACCATCTAGAAAAAAATAATACTCTTGCCCCGCCAATGTATCTAGCCTTTGTTCAATAAGAGAATTAGATATGATATTTGCGAGTAGCTTCATTCAATATTTGATAATCAATACAGATCCTCCATCCGATTACCGTACGTGTAGGAATCAACTCATTATCATCATTGCTCACTACAGTCATTCCTTCCTTCTTTGGTACACAGTGCACCGAACTCACCCATTAGCTATCAAAAATTGGATAGCTAATACCACTATCTAACCACTTGATCACTTCTTTTCAGACCACCTCCTTTATCATAGGATCCAACCTTCATTATTGCTACACTCTAGGTATGTTACCCTCTTCTATGTAAATGTTGTGCATGCAAAATACTTGATTGACTCATATAATATTGGACATCTGCCAACCATTTTCGCCTTCCTTCACCTTTTTAGAACTGCTATAGCTTCCTTTACCTGTACATCTAATAATCTTGCAGACAAAATAACAGGAAAGTATCTTGATACCAAGTTTGTAACACCCTGAATTCTGAACCCCAGAAGATAAATGGTACTTCTGACCCCGAAGGACCACAAGCTAACTCATGATTGATATCTATAACTTAGCACTAAATAATATACAGTAAAATTTTGAAAAAATTGGAGGAAACTTGCCATAAGGTTCAATACTTATATAAAACCAAATAAGGTATAATAATACTAAAACTAAAACAACTTTCTGAAAAGACTAGTCTGAAAAAGCCTCTAAACTATCTGAATAAGGAGTTGATGGGACAATTCCCCAACTGACTCCATCTACTAAAATACTAAATATAATGCAATAATAAAATAAGGAATAGCCTCGAATGATGATGAGTCACTTCTAAGTCTACTACTATTGGCTGAATCTGAACTACTAGGGGTGCTCTAGATCCCATGCTTCTGAACCTATGGTATAAAACAACATAGCACAAAAGAAACGTATGCGTCAGTATGTAAGAATATACTGGTATAGATGAGGCAAGGTTGAATTCAAGGGTTTACATGCATGAACAATAGTAACTAAATATCATGAGACTACTGAATGAGGATACATGCATGAGTGCATAAACTATAACTGAAATCATAGTAAAACTGAATACTGAATCCTAATAACTTGTCTTTTTATGTCTGAGTCTACTAATACTGATATCTAATTGACTGTATATGAGGTCAGTCCTAACTAGCAGGTGATCTCTGAATCTGCTTATAATGAAAATGATTGACTTAATTTGAGATCAGTCCTATCTAGCGGGTGATCTCGTGATCTATGGAACTACTAATTTCTTTACATATCTGAGTGACTGTATCTAACAGTCCTGATTTTTGTAATACTGATCTGAGTTATATTCTAAAGACTGAGACTGAAATTGAGATAGTGGGAAGTAGTCATCTAACCAACATGCCCCAAATCTAAACTAGTTAGGTCCAACCTGTAACCCCAATTGGAAGGGTGTCAGTACTATACCATGGGTAACGACAACTTTTATGGATTCAGTCCTAATCTAGCAGGTGACACCTGAGATCAGTCATGTACTAGCGGGTGATCCCTAGGTATGTCAGTCCTATCTAACGTGTGACATCTCATAACCTACGCTGGCTACATAGTTCTAAAACTTAGGGATTTCTTCTAGGGATATCATTCCTATCTAACGGGTGATCCCCCATACCTAGGTTAACTTGATGCGAAATCCTACTCCCAACTAAATGACACTAATCTTTCCTACTTCATACTAGGCTTGACTGAGCTGTTATTGATCGTACTGCTTAACTGAACTAAACTGAGTTACTGAGTTTCATTAACTGAAGAAATATTACTAATTTCACTCACTTACTGAATGCTACTAAGTTCTCAATTAATTTACTGAGCTGGAATGGATTGATACTAAGATTATTGAATTTTTCTAACTTCTCTAACTGACTGAGTTCTACTGATTGTGGCACGACTTAGATTATCTTGAAAACTGACACTGGCTCTACGTAGTAGCTAAATTGTTTGGTGTTAAATACCCCTATAACTCGATAGCATAAACAAGAATAAAACATGGCATGTTTTGGATAACATGACAACATTCTATCATTAACAATACAATCAATGAGGCATCTCTTCAAGCACTTAAAAGTCATAAACTTATGCATGGATAGGAATGCATACAAATGTTTCATAATTCATTCACTAAAGCCTTTCCACAAACACTTAGCATGTATTATCTTGTACATAAATGGGGAATACATGTTTACAGGCTATAATGGCACTACTTCATTCATATAGGCATTTAATCGAACATATGGGAACCATGCTTTGGTTATACTACAATTACCACATCTAAGTATCATGGCTATATCAATCAACTTGCAACTTGAAGGTTTTATCATGAACATTATGCAATTCATCACATACTAGGTTCAAAATTTGAAACTCATAATCTAAAACATGAATTAAAAATCAACAATCACATAAACATGAATTTCAATTCACATAAATCATGAAGACTCATAAAAATATAATCTTTGAATTTAGAAAAGGATTGTTGAACTTCATGGGTGTAAGGGACCCATGAATCAACATCTAACATACCTGGAAATCTAGATTCTCCAAGTTCTAGAAGACTCTTGGAGGGATTCTTGAGATTACTTTTGAAACTTGGGGGCTAGGGTTTTCTATATTTGAGAGAGAATGATTTATTTATTAAGAGATGTGAGTAAACAATGAGATAATAGGTATTTAAGGGGATTAATGTTGTTTATTGGCTGATTTGGGGTTTTAGAAATTTACCAAACAGTCCCTGAAATTAAATAATGGAATCTGTAAATCCCATTTTTTCATGTTAGCGTGATGCGGTGGAACCGCGTTGGTGCACTAGAAATTGACAACTCTGAAATTGAGCCTTGGAGAGATGCACCATAATTGTGGAGGATCACTGGATTTTGATGATTTCCATTTTGGCTGACTCCGCGATGCGCTAAAGTACCAGGTGGTATACTATCTTACTAAAATGGCTCTAACTATTTACCCGAATGTCGGATTTGGGCGAATTTGGTATCAATGGAAGGCTTATTCAATTTTCCACATGATAAAAATTCAAAATCTTGAAAATACCATAGGGAATATAAAGGTATTCATCTATGAAGCAAGATCTTTAATGTTCTAGGGATGATTCGATGCTAGGTAGAAGTACGGGGTATTATAATATCTCCCCCTAGGGAACATTCATCCTCGAATGAGATTGATTAAGATGAGAATACAAGCAAGATAAACTTACTTACTGGACATGAGAATCTAAAACATGACTAGATGAATAAAACTACTGGTATACAAAAATTTCATACTAACCATGCATATCTTATGCATAGATATCTGATTGAGCTAACTCTTGAATGCATGACTGAATATGAAATGATAACTGATACTAACTTTGTAAGAAATATCTGAACATGCAACTGAATGGGTTTAAGGACATTAAATCATCGGGGAAATATGGGGTATCTTCCTCTTGGGACACTATTCCTCTTTAAGAAGGCTTACTTTACTAACACACATGAGGAAAACCATGGCGGTACATAAGGAACCTATGAATTGGATCATGAATGGACCTAGGGAGTCTAAAACTAATGTATAATTCATGAACTGATTTTGCAGCCACTAGGATGTTCTATCTCTGAATAATTACACTCTTGAGATTTCTGATAGTGTGACTAGATTGAAAGGTAGGAAAACAAACCATAGAAATTTTGACTGCTTGACTATTAAAATAAATTGTTGGCTTTACTAACTAACTCATTCTTAAAACCTGAGCTCAAATAAGATAAAATGATCTAACAATTCACATCATGAAGATGAAAGACTCACGACGTACCCGAATATATGTTAGGGAAACTTCCCTGGTCATGTGGAGTCTAGAGTGCATAAAATCTGTTCTGACGCTGCCCATTAGTGGTACTGGAAGTGGCACCCTGCTGACGCAATTGTTTACCTCTCTGAGCTAGCACGCTACACTTCTGCATCCTGTTGCCTAGATTACCATATCCAAAACATACCTCACTGCCTGCTCTACATTCACCTAGGTGATTTTTACCATATTATTCACATAACAGATATGTACACTTACTTCTCACACTATCCTGGGCTTTAGATCCTAGTGCCCCATCATGACTGACATCCTTAAACTTTGGTGCAGGTACACTAAATGAGGATAGAGCTGGGACTAAAAACCTCTGACTATGCTAAGAATGAATACCACCCTGTGACCCTGGGTGAGAATAACTAAAACTACCTATTCTGGATTTCTTATTCACACACTCTCTCTCTCTGTTTTCTTAGATTTCTCTGCCTCAATCTACTAAGCATGCATCATCAACCTAATATGATCTATTTCCCTATTGAGCATAGCAGTTCTACACTCTTTAACTACCAACCAAGACACACCAGTCATAAACTTACTCATACTTGCTTTAGAGTCAACCATCTGATCAGGGACATACTTAAACAACTAGTTGAACTTAAGACAATACTCCTTCACTGTCATGGAGCCTTGCCTTAGGTTCATGAACTCTTCTATGTTAGCTTCTCTCATCTATGGTGGGAAAAAATCTAAAAATACATCCTAAAATACCAACCAAATCATGGGAGATGCATCCTTCCCTCTACTCTTCTTCCACATCACTACCCAGTCAGAGCAATATCCTTCAACCTATAGGATGCAAACTCTACACACTCCTCCTCATACACATGCATAACCTGGGTGATCTTATTTACCTCATCAAGATAAATCTATGGGTCCTCATCTTCCTTTAACCCAAAGAATTCTGGCGAGTTTATGCTCATAAAGTCTCTAATTCTGGCTATGGTTAGACCCCTATCTTACTAAGGTAGGGCTACAGCCTGATGGTTACCTTGAACATTAGTTGTTACAGCTGGGGCTAGCACCTAAAAAGCTTCCTAAAACTGTGCATATGATACATTCTTATTCAAAGGATCTGTGGGCTGAGGTGGCTGGTTATTATTCCTACGGGCATTAGCTTTGCGAAGAGGCATACTCTGTAGATAAAAGGAAGAATGGCTTAGACTGAGAGTTTAACTTAATCTCATACTCACTCACATGATGTGAATACTGAAAGAAAGGAAACTGTTCCTAAAATATCTTATAGCCTCTTGCACATAAATATGGAGCGCAACACACCCAAACACAAGACTCTACTAGATACGTCTTTTCAAACTTCCAATGACACTGTTGAAACTTAGGCTCTGATACCAAATTTGTAACACCCCAGATTCTGAACCTTGGATGCTACACGATTCTTATGACTCCATCTACTAAAATGCTAAATCTAATGCAATAACAAAATAAGGAACATCCTCAAATGATGAGGACTCACTGCTAAGTCTACTGTTGTTGGCTGAATCTAAACTACTAAGGGTGCTCTGGATCCTATGCTTTTGAACCTATGTATAAAACACCATAGCAGAAGAGAAAATTATATGCCAGTACTTAAGAATGTACCGGTATGCTAGATAAGGTATGATTGAATGCAAGGGTTTATATGCATGAATAATACTGACTAAATATCATGAGGCTACTGAATGAAGATACACGAATGAGGTCAAAAACTATAACTGAAATCGTAGTAAAACTGAATACTAAATCCTAATAACTGAATTTATGAAGTCTAAGTCTACTAATATTGATATCTGATTGACTGTATATAAGATCATTCCTATCCAGCAGGTGATCTCTGAATCTGATTATAATGAAAATGATTGACTGAATCTGAGATCAGTCCTATCCAGCAGGTGATCTCTTGATCTATGGAACTATCTATGTTCTTTACTTATATGAGTGACTATAGCTGACAGTCCTGATTTCCATAATATTGATCTGAGTTATGTTATAAAGACTAAGACTGAAATTGAGATAATGGCAAATAGTCATCTAAACGACATGTCCCAAATCTAAACTAGTTGGGTCCAACCTGTGACCCCAGCTGGAAGAGTGTTAGTAATATTCCATGGGTAATGGCAACTGCTATGGAGTCAGTTCTAATCTAGCGGGTGACCACTGAGATCAGTCTTATACTAGCGGGTGATCCCTAAGTATGTCAGTCCTATCTAACGGGTGACATCTCATAACCTATGTTGGCTACATAGTTCTGAAACTTAGGGATTGCTTCTAGGGATATCGGTCCTATCTAACGGGTGAGCCCCCATACCTAGGTTCACTCGATGCTAAATCCTACTCCTAACTGAATGACACTAAACTTTCCTACTTCATACTAGGCTTGACTAAGTTGTTATTGATCGTACTGAGTTACTAAGTTCCGTTGACTGACGAAATACTACTAAATTCTATTAACTAACTGAATTCTACTAAGTTTTGAATTAATTTACTAAACTGGACTGGACTGATACTGAGATTACTTAGTTTTTCTAAGTTCTGTAACTGACTGAGTTCTACTAATTGTGGCACGACTGAGATTATCTTGAAAAGTAACATTGTCTCAAGGTAGAAACTAAATTATTTGGTGTTAAATACCCCAGAACTCGATAGCATAAACAAGAATAAAACATGGCAAGTCTTGTATAACATGACAATTCTATCATTAACAATATAATCAATGAGGCATCTTTTCAAGCACTTAAAAGTCATAAACTTATGCATGGATAGGAATGCATACAAATGTCTCATAATTCATTCACTAAAGCCTTTCCACGAACACTTAGCATGCGTTATCTTGTACATAAATGGGGACTACATGTTTACATGCTATAATGGAACTACTTCATTAATATAGGCATTTGATCAAACATATGGGAAGCATACTTTGGTTATACTACAATTAACACATCTAAATGTCATGGATATATCAATAGACTTTCAACTTGAAGGGTTTATCATGAACATTATGCAATTCATCACATACTAGGTTCAAACTTTGAAACTCATAATCTAAAACATGAATTAAAACCCAACAATCACATAAATATGAATTTTGATTCACATAAATCATGAAGATTCATATAAATATAATCTTTCAATTTAGAAAAGGATTCTTTAACTTCATGGGTGGAAGGGACCCATGAATCAACATCTAACATACCTGGAAATCTAGATTCTTGAAGTTCTTGAAGTCTCTTGGAGGGATTCTTCAGATTGCTTTTAAAACTTGGGAGCTAGGGTTTTCTATCTTTAGAGATAGTGATTTATTTCTTGAGAGATATGAGTAAACAATGAGATAATAGGTCTTTTAGGGGTTTAATGTCATGTATAGGCTCATTTAGGTTATTAGGATTTTACCAAACAGCCCCTAAAATTAAATAACGAAATTTACAAATCTCAATTTTTCATACTGGCGTGACGCGGTGGAATTGCATTGGGGTACAAGAAATTAACAATTCTGAAATTGATCCTTAGCACAATGTGCAATAATTGTGGAGGGTCACTGGATTTTAATGATTGCCATTTTGGCTGACTCCACGATGCGCTAAAGTACTAGGTGGTGCACCGTCTTACTAAAATGGCTTTAACTCTTCGCCCGAGTGTCGGATTTGGGAAAATTTATTAGCGATGGAAAGCTTATTAAATTTTCCAAATGATAAAAATTCAAAATCATGAAAATACAATAGGAAATAAAAAGGTATTCATCTATGAAGAAAGATCTTTGATTTTTTAGGGATGATTTGAAGCTAGGTAGAAATAAAGGAAATTACACTTCTAAAGTCTATTACAAATGTTTTTAAAGGTTACACGGATTCTTACAAATGACCATCAAGCATAGATAAAATTGAACATTCCAAGAACTATTTTCCTTTGTGTAACGTCCGGAGCCTGGTGCCTGAAATGCTACATGGTGCTCATGAATCAAAAGGACCACAACCTAAACCATGACTTATATTTGTACCTATACACTGCATAATATAACATAATAATGCGAAAATATGTATTGAAAGGCCATGAGGTTCAATACTGAACATAATTTGAATAATATAACATCTGTGTGGGGTAATATGATGCGTAAAACAAAATTGAAAATACTGAAGTCTAAAAGTGGATAGTTTAGACAGCCTCAATAACTGAATAATCTAAAGAAGGAGTTGATTGGATATGTCCCCAAATAACTCCATCTAGCAAACTAAACTAAAATTATAAGTACAAATCGTGTCCTCCAACAATGAGGACTCACTGCTCAATACTGGAATGCTACAGCTGATCTGAAACTCGCATCTCCGAACCTATGGTGTAAAATAAAAAGAAAACACCATAGTGGAAATGTGTCAATATGATTGAATGTACAGAGTATACATGTGAGGTAGGCTAAATGGATGGGGTTCATATCCATGATTATTACTAACTAACTATCTAATATGAACATAAGAATGCATGCATGAATACCTAGTAACTGTAACTGAAGTCATGATAACATGATAACTGAGTATGAGTACTGATAATATGTGTTTAATGATAACTAACATGACTAATATAACTGATAATAGGGGTGATTGTATCTGATAGTTCTGAATCTGATGGAACATCTGAGTTTTGTACTGTAACTGGGTTGATTGTATCTGACAGTCCTGATTTTTTAAAGATCTATTTGAGTTCTTTTACTGAGACTAATACAAAAAATTGTGGGAAGTAGTCATCTAACCGACATGCCCCAAATATGCTAAGTTGGGGTCCAATCTGTAACCTCAATTGGAAGGGTGTCAATTCTGCACCATTGGTACGGATAAGCAGTGAGGACCCTATACTGGTAGGTACTCAAAATGAGAATGGTGGAAACCCTAAAGTGATAGATTAATCCACCTCATCAACCATAAATTGATAGGTTGGATGTCTCAACCTACGCTGGCTACGTAGTTCTTGAACACAAGGATTGCTTCTAAGAATAACACCCTTAATTGGCGGGTGAGTTTCTATCCTTGGGTTCGCTCAGTGCTAATTTATACTCCCAACTAAAAAGACTCTGAACATAATTACTAAACTATACATGGACTGAGTTTACTGAATTCTATTGTCTGATGGGATACCAGTGATATCTCACAACTGACTGACATCATGAGATTTCTTGAGTCACTTAACTGACTGAATTCTACTGAACTTGGTTTGACTGGGGATATCATGAAAACATGACATGGTCACTAGGCACACAACTATATTTTTCGGGTACAAGTACCCCCAGGACTCGATGAAAGTAAACTGAAACCACATGACACTTCTTGATCATAAAAATAAAGTTCACAATTCATGATCCCATAAGTAGGGGATACTACACATTATTCTCAATATCTTATACATGAAAGGGGATGCATATAACATATAACTACTTGTATAACTCCAATGTCATGAACATTCTATATCATAACAACAACACGTAAAAATAGTACGGCATTTATGTAGGATCATAAGGGATAGCATGCACTTGTCATTTAGGTACTATTGGGTCATGAAAACATGAATTCTAGTCTCCTAGGCATTTTATCAAATACCTTGCATACACAATTTATGGCATAGGTGTATTCATCAATTTAACAATCCAAACCACTCAAAATTCATATATTACAACTAACATCTCATCCTAGTTTCATACAGAGATATAAAGATTCCATCTTGGAATTGTTCAACACGTAAACATGATCAAATTCAAGTCACAAAATGAATATCATAATATATAGCTTAAAAGTAGGGAGATTCATGGACAAAAGGATTCCATGAATCAACACAACACATACCTTAATGAAAGTTCCTTCACGATCTATGGTGTAATCTCTTGGACTTGGGTCTTCAAATGGAAACCCTTGTTCTTGAGAGAAATTGATGAAAAGGAGTATATTTTGCTTCAATTGGGGATGAATCCCGTGTTTGGAAGCTTATATATGGGTGGATAAGAACCAAAATACCCTTTAAAATACAGAGGTGGAATGCAAATTTTTGGTCTAGGGCGATCCATAGGGCGGTGTCTTGCCTAGACCTGGGGACTACCCTAGGAAATGCCTTGCAATAGAAGTGCTCAACCCAGGACGGAGCCCTACCTAGAGTGGTGCTCTAGACTGGGAACGCAAGCCTATCTCCTTTTGCTACTGGTTTGGGCACGCAAATATGCCCTTACGCTATCCCAAAAATTCTAAAACTCACCCAAGATGTACTATGACTTTGACCGATCACAACGCAACTTGAAAACCAAAAAATAGAGATAGGGAAGGTCGTCAAATAAATCCCCGAAGTTTGGAGGTCTAAAATGAGACTAAGTGTTAAACTCTTAGCTAAAAAATTTTCTAAGTGTTGGACCTTCTTTTGTGGGGTCTTACAACATCTCCCCCTTGAGAACATTCGTCCTCGAATGAGACTTACTGAGAGGGGAAACAATAAGCTGAACATGAATTGAACATAAATGATTGAAACATGATCTCATGACTGACATGACTAATAAATTAAATATATCATACTAAACATACATTTCTGATGCATGTGTAACTGATTCATGAATGCATGACTCAGGTTTCTGATAACTAAAGTTCTTACAATGATAATGCATATCTGATGCATGATTGTATGACTAAACTGATACATATATACATGACTGAATATGCAAAGGTACTTGATACCAAGTTTAAAATAGGAATATGAGCATGAAACTGAATACAAAGTTTATATTAAATACTTAACGTGAAGCTGAATAAATTTAAGAAGAACTATTACCTAATCTTTATTTGGACTGATGGAGAAGAGGTGAGGATACTTAGACTACATGTTTGCTTCTGCTTCCCAAGTATCTCCCTCAACAAACTGATTTTGCCAAAGAACCTTGACTAGATGGACTTCTTTGTTCCTCAGTCAACGAGTCTGATAGTCAAGAATTTTGACTGGAATTTCCTCATA
Organism: Capsicum baccatum var. pendulum; assembly: GCA_030864225.1. Classification (NCBI taxonomy): domain Eukaryota; kingdom Viridiplantae; phylum Streptophyta; class Magnoliopsida; order Solanales; family Solanaceae; genus Capsicum; species Capsicum baccatum. Next base: position 45,135,781 of record CM061550.1, read on the forward strand.
TGAGAGGTTGTTCTGAACATCAATTTTTTGAATAGGGACTATGACTAATGGGTCACCTATGCACTTCTTAGTAAAGAAACATGGAAGAGTGGATGAACTGGATCTGAAGGCAACTCGAGCTTATAAGATACTTTACCGAAACAATTGAGAATCTTGAAGGGACCGACATATTGGGGATTGAGCTTGCCCTTTTTTCCAAATATCTTTACTCCCTTTATGGGAGGGATCTTTAGATAGACAAAATCACCAATATCGAACTTGAGATCCTTCCTACGTATATATGCATAAGACTTTTATCGGCTCTGAGCTGCCCAGAGTCTTTCTCTGATCAACTGGACTTTCTCTAAGGCATCGAATACCAATTTAAGACCTATGACTACTACCTCACTAACTATGAACTACCCAACTAGAGATCTGTACCTCCTACCATAGAGAGCTTTGAATGGAGACATCTTAATACTGGAATGATAACTGTTTTTGTATGCAAACACAATCAAAGGCAAGTGTTTATTCCAACTACCCTTGAAATCAATTGTACATGCCCTTAGCATATCTTCTAGAGTCTAAATGTACCTTTTTACTTGACCATTTATTTGAGGATGAAAGGCTGTACTGAGATATACTTGGGTACTAAAGTATATCAAAGAACAGTTGGCACCTTACCTAGAGACACTGTGCAAAATCCAAGGAATGATGGATCATGTATGGCTATTACTACCAGGAGTGGTAAGGTGTTGGAAAATCTATCCAAAGGCAAGCAAGTGGTTGATAATATAGAAGAGAATGTGATTGATGCAGATTGTAATAATTCTGTAGAAGCTGAAAATTAGAATGAGAATGTTCATGACACTACACCTAGACGTCACCAGCCTGAAAAGGTTGATAATCAGAAGCAAGATAAAAAGGAAGTGGTGGAGAAAACTATTCCCCTTCCACCACCACCTTTTCCTCAGAGACTAAAGAAGAAAGCTGATAACACCATGTTTAGTAAATTTATGACTATGTTGAAGCAACTGACTACTAATGTTCCTTTGGTGGATGAACTGTAACAGATGCCTGGGTATGCTAAATTGATGAAGGACTTTTGACAAAGAAGCGGGCAGCAAGCTATGTGCTGGCAGATAATGTTCATCATTGCAGTGCAATTGCCATGAGGTCTTTAGTACAGAAGAAGGCAGATCCTGGTGCTTTCACTATTCCTTGCACGGTTGGATCTTTGGATTTTGCTAAGGCATTGTGAGATTTGGGTGCTAGCATCAATTTGATGCCGCTATCTATTTACAGAAAGTTGGGGTTGGGCGATCCTACACCAACCAATATGCGGCTTGTGATGACAGATAGGTCGGTAAAATGACCTGATGGTATCTTATATGATGTACTGGTGAAGGTTTCTACCTTTATTTTTCCTGCAGACTTTGTTATTTTGGATTGTCAGGTGGATTCTGAAGTTCCCATAATCTTGGGATGCCCTTTCTTCACAACAGGAAGTGTGCTTATTGATTTACGAGCTAATGAGATTTTATTTTGGATGAATGATGAAGTGGTCCATTTTGATGTATGAAAATCAATGAAGCAACCCAAAGATATGAGTGTGTTCTTTGTAGCTGATGTTTATTATGAGGATGAGAAAGAATTATCTATAAAAAAGCAGCTTATTATTGAGCCATTGGCTGTTGTGCTTATGAATTTTGAGCGTGAGGACGTTGAAGAATATGAAGAAACTATCGGTTCTCTAACAGGAATAGTGTCTTATTCTCATGCTCCTAAGAAGCTAGACCTTTATCTTAAGAATCGACCCTCACCACCAGCAAAACTATCCATTGAAGAGTCATCAATGCTCAAATTGAAGGAGCTGCCCAGTCATCTAAAGTATACATTCTTGGGAAGTGGAAATACACTTTCGATTATTATTGCGGCTGATTTAGGTAAACAGCAAGTGGCGGCTCTCATCTCTGTTCTGCAGAGGTGCAAGAGAGCCATCGGTTGGACTATTGCTGATATAATTGGCATCCCTCCTGGGATATGTATGCACAAAATTCAGCTTGAAGAAGATTGCGTACCCACCATTGAGTACCAACATCGTTTGAATCCACCTATGTAAGAGATGGTGAAGAAGGAAATTATTAAATGGTTAGATGCAGGGGTGGTGTATCTAATCTCGAACTGTAAATGGGTGAGTCCGGTATAATGTGTGCCCAAGAAAGGGGGCATGACGGTATTCGCAAATGAAATGAGTGAGCTAATTCCACTCAAACCTGTCACAGGGTAGAGAGTGTGCATGGACTACCGAAAACTGAATTCGTGGACGCTAAAGGATCACTTCCCAATGTCATTCTTGGACCAAATGCTTGATCGATTAGCTGTGAAGGGATGGTTTTGTTTCTTAGATGGTTATTCCGACTATAATCAGATTTGCATTGCTCCTGAAGATCAAGAGAATACCACTTTTACATGCTCATATAGTACGTTTGCATTCAAACGTATGCCATTTGGGCTATGTAACGCACCTGCCATTTTTCAGTGTTGTATGATGTCTATTTTTCTGATATGGTTGAAGACACCTTTGAGGTATTCATGGACAATTTTTCAGTTGTAGGTGAGTCATTTGAATCATGCTTGGCAAATCTGAGTATGGCGTTGCAGAGATGTGTTAAATTCAACTTGGTGCTAAACTGGGAGAAGTATCATTTTATGGTTAAGGAAGGAATTTTTCTTGGGCATAAAGTCTCTAAAAGAGGAATTGAGGTTTATCGAGCCATGATTGAAGTTATCGAGAAACTACCACCTCCAATTTCTGTAAAGGGAGTTTGTAGTTTTCTCGGCCATACAGGTTTTTATCGGAGGTTTATTAAAGATTTCTCCAAGATTGCTAGTCCATTATGCAAACTTTTGGAGAAGGATGCAAAATATGACTTTGGTGAAGATTGCTTGAAGTCATTTGAATGCCTCAAAGGGAAGATAGTTGAAGCTCCGATTATTGTAGTGCCCGATTGGTCTCTACCTTTTGAAGTTATGTGTGATGCAAGCGGAGTAGCTTTGGGTGTTGTACTTGGTCAGAAAAGAGAAAGGCTATTTCATCCAATCTACTATGCAAGAAACACCTTGAATGGAGCACAGAAGAACTATACCGTTACTGAACAAGATCTTCTAGCAGTTGTTTATGCTTTCGAAAAGTTCTGTGCTTACTTGTTAGGACCCAAAGTGGTGGTTCATACAGACCATGCAGCTCTGAGATATTTAATGGCAAAGAAGGATGCTACGTCAAGGCTAATTCGGGGGTGTTATTGCTTCAAGAATTTGATTTCAAAGTAAAGGATAGAAATGGTTGCGAAAACCAAGTAGCTGATCATCTATCTAGACTTGAGAGTGAGCACATAGTTCAACCCGACCTCAATATTGATGATGCATTTCCCGATGAAGAGATCCTATAAACTATGGTGAAAAACTTGTCGTGGTATGCAGATTTTCCGAACTACATGGTAAGTAAAGTGATTCCTGAGCATCTCTCCTTTCATCAAAAGAGAAAGTTCATGTGTGATGTGAAACAATACTTCTGGGATGAGTCGTATCTTTTATGACGATGTGCCGATGGTGTTATTAGGCGATGCATCTCAGATGTGGAGGTGCCAAGTTTATTGGAAGCAAGTCTTGCTTCCCAAGTTAGGTGTCACCATGCAGGAGATCGGACAGCCAGTAAGGTATTGCAAAACGGCTATTATTGGCCTTTATTATTCAAGAATGCCTACTATTTCATGAGAAGATGTGATCAATGTCAGAGGCAAGGCGCTATCTCAAAGCACCATGAGATGCCCATGTCTAAAATGCTTGAGGTAGAGTTGTTTGATGTCTGGGGTATTGATTTCATGGGCCTATTTGTGAGTTCGTTTGGGATGAAATATATCCTAGTTGTTGTGGATTATGTATCCAAATGGGTTGAAGCAGTAGTGTTGGCTGATAATGAAGGTAAGCGTGTTGTAGCAGTCTTAAAGAGAAATATCTTCTCTCGTTTTAGGGTACCACGTACCATCATAAGCGATGGAGGATCACATTTTTGCAACAAGCTGTTCAGAGTCGTATTGATGAAATATGGGGTCAAGCAACATAAGGTAGCTACACCTTACCACCCACAGAATAGTGGGCAGGTAGAAGTTTCTAATCGGGAGATCAAGTTGATCCTTGCTAAGACTGTAAATGCTAGTAGGAAAGATTGGTCTTGAAAGCTGGACGATGCCTTCTGGGCTTATAGGACTGCATTCAAGACACTAATTGGCATGTCACCTTACAAACTAGTTTACAGGAAGGCTTGTCACTTGCCAATTGAGCTAGAATATAAAGCACTGTGGGGTTGAAGTAACTTGACCTGAATTGGGATGATGCTATTAATCTGAGATTGGAACAGCTGAATGAGATGGATGAATTCCGTCTACATGCATATGAAAGAGCAGACCTCTACAAGGAACGGATGAAAAAGTACCATGATCGGAGGATTATCCAACAAAACTTTTAGAAGGGTGATTTGGTACTTCTTTTCAACTCCAGACTGAAGCTATTTCCAGGTAAGTTGAAGTCTAAATGGTCTGGTCCATTTAAAATTAGCCAAGTCTACTCGTCTGGAGTAGTGGAGTTAGAAAACAATGATGGTGGTGTCTTTAAGGTGAATAGCCAATGAGTTAAACCATATATCAGTCCATTTGATTCGATAAAATGTATGGCCACTATCTATCTCGATGAAGTCTAAGTAATCGAGATAACTATGTCGTGCCACGATAATAAATCAAGCGCTACATGGGAGGTAACTCATCATTTTTAATCGTTTTGTTTTACTATGAGTTTATTTATGATAAATAAAAATCTAAAAAGAAGAGTCGAGACACGACCAAAACTAAGGCGCTTGGTGGGAGGCAACCCATCCTTCTAATCATTTTTGTTATTTTTGATTAAGTGTAGGTGCAAGACGTACAAAGGAGGGGATTAGTCCCAAATTTTGATTTGAAAGTGAGCCATGTTAAAGGTGGTAAGTTAGGAATGAAGGAGCAAAGGCTATCAGTTAGGCATTGCCTATGCTAATCTAGGCAATGCCCATGCTAATCTAGGCAATGGACAAGGAAATGCCTATGCCAAACGAGGTAATGGACAAGGCAAGGCCTATACAATTGCCTATGCTCACTGCCTCACATAGGCAACGGACAAGGCATTGCCTATGCAAATCTAGGCAATACCATAGGCGCCACCTATGCCAATCTAGGCAATACCATAGGCGCCGTCTATGCTATTGCCTATGCTCACTGTTTCAACTAGGCATTGACAAAGGTGCAGCCTATGCCCAACTAGGAATTGACAAAGGCGCCGCCTATGTCCAACTAGGCATTGACAAAGGCACCGCCTATGCTAAGCATAGACAAAGCATTAGGCGCCGCCTACTTATGCCTTTTTGTCTCCTAACCCAATTTTACATGGATCAAACCCGACCCATGGCTTAGTTTTTAAATAGATCCCCAATCTTAGAACATAATTCCAGTGTTTGCTCAAGATAGGAGCCGCCCCAGCTTCCAAATTCTCTCAAAATTTTTCTTTTTTCTCATCTAATCTTGCAAGTTCATCTTCCCAAACCATCACCAAGTAAGTTGTTCTTTTATATTCTGTAGTTGCTGAAATGCTACGTTTATAATGATTTATTAGATTTTGAAGTGGTGTTTGGTGATAAGAATGTGGTTGGCTTGTTATGATACATCTAGTTGAGTGAAAGAATACGTGTGGGTGTTCTTGACTTTGTTCCGAATTGTACTTGATTATTATACACTATCATATTTTTATGGTGTCGAAATTGTGAAGTTAATGCATAATCTTGAAAGTTGAAATCTTGAATGTTTGAATGAATCGTTCATTGAGATACCGATCATGATTGACCACAAGCATATGATATTGTGATGATTTCTATGCAATAGCCTGATACAATCTCTATGTGGTAGTCTTATTCAAAAAGTGCAATAATCCAAACATGAAAGTATAGTCAAGATTACATGAAATAGAATTGGAAAGGATAGTCAAGATTACATGAAAGTATGACTGTGCTAAATATGTTGTTGGAACATATCGCCTACACGTATGTCGATGAAGTTTGAGTAATCAACATCACTCACTTAATTGTTCTGTGCTAACAAATTAAGTGTGGGGTGGAGCCACTACTATTTGTTTTTCGATTGAATCTTACGAGATGAAGCTCACATAACTCTATTTTACACTCAGGTAGAATGGCCACAAAAGGATGACAAGGAAAAGAAAAAGTGTTCACCTCACAGAAAGGTCAGAAAAGGGGAAGAAAAGAGCAAGCTGAGTCCTCCTAGCTGCAAATACCTCGACGCACCTTCGGGATAAAGTGGGTCCTAGAGGACGAAGGAAAGGAGTAGTACAAGAACAACAAAGTAAAAAAAATATGTTCATGTGGATTTGATGCAGAAGGAGAGTCTAGTAAATAGAGAGCCCCATATTTTGGCTAAAATAATGGCGCTTAATCTTGATTTCATTTTCCAAGATATGGGGGAATGCAATCTTGATCTAACGCAAGAGTTTTATGCCAATTAATCCCCAAAGACTACCAGAAGTGAAGTAAAGATTCGGGGCCAAGTCTTGCAACTGAATGCAAAGTTCTTCAACTCTTTCCTGGGTCTTCCATCTATGGATCCAGCACAGCTTAAGGAGCTTTATCACAGACCTCCCTATAGGGCAATCAGACACACTGTGTGGAACAAGGTCAATGGCACGGTGGATTCATCACAAGGATAACGGTTAGCACAATACCTTCCCGTATGTTTCCTTGAATAGAGAAGCTCATATATGGTTGAGGATAGTCAGCTCTTGATTGATTCCTGGGACACAGTACACAAAGATCACACGTGATAGAGTATGCTTGGTGTACGCTCTGATGACAAATATCCCTATCAACATTGGTGCAGTTATACAATCATCAATGCATAAGGCAAGGACGCACAAAAGGTCCCATTTTAGCTTTGGCAATTTATTGACTGCGATCTTAAGGAAGGAGCCTATTGAAGAGTAACCTGCAGATCATAAGCTTCCACACAACCCAAAGAAGGTTGATCTCACGAAAGTTAAAGAGCCTGACACTGGTCATGGCATCAACCTTGCCACTGCAGAAAGACATGCGCGTGATGAAAGTTTCTTTTGCCTTCTATATGGAATGACTCAGTTTACCATGATGAGTGGGGTCATGTTCCGACTGATGTAGAAATTCAGCAGTTGGACTATGACTACCCAATGAATGAGCATGCATGATCTATGTGTGGAGTGGGGGTATATTTTGAGGAACCTCTCAATGATGATGTACCAACTGATGATGATCGCCGACTGCCAGACTCAGATGTGGAGGACAATTCTGAGGATGACGACTCTGATGACGATTCTGACGTAGGGGGTATGACCCCAGACATAAAAGAGGAGTCTGACTAATCAGGTTTTTTTTATTTATTTTCCACTGAGGGCAGTATGTCCCGTCTAAGTATAGAGTATTGGTATTTGTACACTGTATTGTACTTCTTTGCCTACATTTATTCTTGTTTGTGTTAATTAGTTGTAATTAGTTAGTTAAATTTTAGATTTTTTAGATTTTGCATGAAATTGTTCTGATAGATGGCATGGTAGTATAACAAGAGTTTGTGTTAAGTCATTACTATTGAGATATTTAGGCTTTACGTGTGACTCACTGTGTGATAATTGTTTGGTTTAATTCATTCATCTATTGGGTCAATAGTCTATAATGCTCCCAATTAAGTTGACCATGTGCCTTGTGTGTGTGAGGATATAGTATATTCTGTGTTATGACTGATGCTAGAACTTGCCTGGTGTGTGTGTAAAGCGAAATAAAGAGTGTGAGTTTAGGAGATGATTTAGGCATTTCTTTGGCAGCCTTTAATTGTTTACTTTTCTTTTTACCTACCTTTGAACATTATCCTAGTTAACCCCCTTTTATCCTTTAGCTATTTTCTTTGACAGCCTCATATGTAGCCTAATCCATTTTTTTCAAGACCATAATTTGATCCAAATTCCTAAGCGCTTTAAATTGTAGAGTCATTTGATAAAATAAGAGGAAATTGGGTGAGAGTTATGCCTCAGAGTGTACGGTACTTGAAAATGTTGTGAAAAAGAGTGGCTATCATAGAGGTTCTTTATAAAAAAATTAAAATATAAAAAAAAAGAAAGAAAAAAAAAGATAGTTGTGTTTATGATTGAATAACAAAATAGGTGAAAAGGGGTTGGTAGATGAAAGAAAGGTAGAGGGGTTGTTAAAAGATATTGTAAATGGCATAATGTGGTGTATTAAAGCTCTTAGGGAACATAGTCACTATTTTTGGCCAAAATAGTCTTACCTGTCCCTTAGCCTACATTACAACCTATAAAGACTTATTTGTTCCTAAGCCTAGCATTCTGATATTAGTGGAGCATTACACTAAGGGCAAGCCTATGGTCATTAGTTGCAATATAAGAATTCTTTGTGAGAGTAAGAGCAAAGAGAATCTTATACCCATGTTTCGAAAAATGCAAACTTGTGAGTGATTATGGGTGATATTTTGTGTGAGACACACATGGTTGATGATTGTTGGGTAGTTTTGTATGATTCTTTGTTGCTTAACTTGTGGACACGAATTAACCATCCTCATGAGTCTATGTTGGAGGTTGAATTGTTTCCAGTAATGATCAAGAAACCTACTCTTTGTTAATAATTGTCGTGCATGTCTTGAGGATAAATTTTGTGTTGCAGTTGTGAAATTCTAGTTAGGTGTTTGCATGGATGCTATATTTTGTTCGAGGACGAACAAAGCTTTAAGTGTTAGTTGGGCATAGGCGGTGCCTTTGTCAATGCCTAGTTGAAACAGTGAGCAGAGGCAATGGTATAGGCCTTGCCTTGTCCATTGCCTAGTTTGGCATAGGCATTGCCTTGTCCATTGACTAGATTAGCATAGGCATTGCCTATGCCAAACTAGGAAATGGACAAGGCAAGCCCTATACCATTGCCTATGCTCACTGTTTCAACTAGGCATTGATAAAGGCTCCGCTTATGCCCAACTAGGCATTGATAAAGGTGCTGCCTATGGGTGATATCTTGTGTGAGACACACATGGTTGATGATTGTTTGGTAGTTTTGTATGATTCTTTTTGGCTTAACTTGTGGACACGAATTAACCATCCTCACGAGTCTATGTTGGAGGTTGAATTGTTTCTAGTAATGATCAAGAAACCTACTCTTTGTTAATAATTGTCGTGCATGTCTTGAGGATAAATTTTGTGTTGCTATTGTGAAATTCTAGTTAGGTGTTTGCATGGATGCTATATTTTGTTTGAGGACAAACAAATCCTTAAGAGTGGGGTGGCGATGTTGGGTGTATTTACACGCCTAAGAACCATAATTTACCAATATTTTAGCTAAGTTTTAAGGACAAAATATATAATTCCTACACTTTTAGTACATTTTCCTTTAAGTGAGCTGACCTACGTGATTTGCATGTTTTTCAGGTATTAATGATGAAGATTTCAGAACTTTATGGACTTGTGAGCAGCAAAGTAAAACTTCACGTTAGAGGGAAGGCAGCATTTGGATTGAAAGTGATGCATGGGAACTTTTTCTTGGGCAAACTCAGTATTATTAAAGACTTAAGGATGCAGTAGAAACTTAGTTAGACAAGGATACTATAAAAACCTTATTGCTGAATTTTTCAGCATTATTATTCGATCATTATCATTATTCATTATTCAGTTTTCAGATTCTGGAATAGTAAAAAAACAGAGAAACACGCTACACTTAGAAACGGCTAGAGGGAAAGACGTTTTCTTCTCTGTTTGACACAAAATCACTTCCATCGCCAAGATTATTCTAGTTATGGTATGATGATTATGTCGATTGTGATTTCCGTTATATCCATGAGTAGCTAAACTTTTCTGTTAGGGTTATGAAAACCTTGTAAGATACTATCTATTACTATGAGTTTGTGAATTTTATGCTACTTATATCATTACTCTCTTCGTTTTAATTGAATTCTCGTGGTTGCAAACATAGAGAACAGGCCATTATACAACTAACTTGTTCGAGAGAAAAGTTATATGTTTGGAAAAGAGAGTGTGACGACAAAATAGGGTTTCCAACCCCTGTTTACACGTTAATGCCTTAACCGGATTAACATTCTTGGAGAATTTGTACCATTCGTTATACACTTTAGGCTCGAGAGAGCTAAAGTGAAATAAATCCTTGATGGTTGAGAAACACTTGGATTAAGAATTCAAATACGATTCTCTATAAGTGCATGCATGTCTAAATTCCGCATTACTCATAGTTAATAGATAAGTAGAAATTACAAGGTGGACATAACCCTAACTTATTTTTCTCTGTGATTAAATCTTACTAAATACATCATCTCATTCGTTATTTTGGTACTGTTAGTTCACGCATAAATCAAACCCCCCTTTTTCGTAGAATTTTCGACCAACAGTTTACTAATAATTGCAACACTTAGTGACCAAGTATTCCCTGTGGGATTCGACACCCAACCCAGTTGGGTTCTATATTTGACAGCGACCGCTTACACTTTCTTAGGAGAGCTGTAGTTTGGCCGTTATCAGTACCTAATATTATGGCATCCCAAATTAGGACTATGGTTAGGATTCCTTCTTTGTGACCTTATGCACTACCATAATCGATTGGGTCGAGACACCCTATTGTGTGATCTTATGTGTCTTTCCCTCACTTATACTCTAATCTTAGCGGCAACCGAGATTTGACAGTTTATGAAAATATCAAATTGTAGAGTGTACCACCTAGCTCAGATGTGTTGAATTGTTGTTGAAAAATTATTATACTATGCCCATGTATTTTTGAAATCATTTTGCAATAGTGTTCTTTATAACAGCTCTCATTTAACTTATATAAAAATCTCTACTTTGTTTTGGATTACTCTGCGTACCAATACTTTGCATTGACCCCCTTCCATCCCAGGTTCGGAGGCACAGTCTAGGGGTTCAGAATATCAGTAGATTCTTCACACAAATTTGCAGAGACAAGCGGTGAGCCTTCTATATTCTGAAAGGCCTGATGCCTGGCAGTTTATTTATCATTTAATAGTCTTAGGTCTACCGGGGGCTTGTCCTAGTTTTCAGATAGTTATTTGTTTTAATCATGTAGTAGAGATTTCACAGACGATTTTCAGATGTCGATAGATGTGGTGGGACATTATTTCCCATTATTAATTTCATTAGACTCTTGACCATGTTACTATAGTATTGTGAATCTCCCGTAATTTTTTATGATATGAATTATGTGTATGATTACCAGACAGATATGGGTGTTTTGAGCCTTCATGGTTAGAAATGCTCGCCACGGCCAGGGCTTTGGTTTGGGTCGTGACATTTGGACATTACAACTACATCATTGAGTGGGGATGTAATAATCTAATTAAGTTAATTAAAATTATCATCCTACATATGAATCAAGTAAGGCATCTAAGTACATCCCTGTCCTAGATGCTAAGTTTAATTTTTTATTTTATAAAATTATAAAAACTTTAACTTTGTTTATTCCCATATTCTATCTCCTTATTCCCTCTCCCGAGATCACATGATCGACAATATATGTATTTTACGGGTGTTCAATCCATAAAATAATTAAAACAAGAATAAAAAAACAACCAAATATGATAAGAAAAAATTAGTTAAAATTAATCGAAAACAATAATAATCATGTTCTGGCCCTTAACCCCGAAAAGAGTGTTTTTAGCCAATAATATTCACAATTACGATCCAAATATTTGAAGACATGATATGATAATTAAAGACTAAAATAAAAAAATTAAAACCTAATAAAAACAGTGTACAGCCTCCTCTGAATTTAATACTACCATTTTTTGTTGTCCAGGTGTCCACCGAGAAAAATTGTCCACTTACGTGTTGACCAAATTGTGACTAGCAATTAATAATGGTCCCAGCTGTCCTACTTGTCCAAGTATTGTGTGTATACATAATAGGGCAAAATTCAGAAATAGCATACTTAGCACCTTAATTATTAGATTCATAGCAACACTTTCATAATTACATAATATGGCAAATGTATTTTGTATTTTTACAAACTGTTGCTATAAAAATACAAATAGAACTGTTTTAATGCCCCGTAATTAACTGATTTAAATGTGGAAATATTACCTTTAATTAATTGTTAAGATTACAATCCCATTAAAACCTCATTAATCATGCATTTTCCATTATTTACTAACAACCCTATTCAAATTTAAAAAACAGTTTCAAAAACGTGTTCATTCAAAAAAAAAACAATTCAAATTAAGTTGAATCTTCAATTTCGCTCAAATTGAATAATTCAATTCTAGTGTAGTTTTTTCTGTGCTAGATCAATTTCAACAATAAGTTTCTTCTGATTCAATGATCAATACTACCTTTTTCTGGAAAAAAATTCAGAATTCAACTATCTGTTGAAAATTCGTGCTTAAGTATTGCTGAAAGTATTCAATCAATTTTTTTTGTGATTATACTTATTTTTTGAAACATGTTTCTTATTTTGATCATTTTTTCATTGATCTAATTGTGCTGCTTTGTTGAAACTGTTCATTTCGTCAAAAAATCATTTATGAATATTTTATAAACAAATTGCAATTTAAAGTTTATGCAATATTAATTGAACTGCTAGGATGAAAACTAATCGAATTCAGTTTTTCAAGCTGATTAAATTCTATTCATCTGTAGCTTTTGCTTGTCGAAAATTGAGAGTATATTTGTGTATATGCAAAGATGTTTTATATATGTTTTAGTTGTGGTCGAATCTGGAAGTTCTGTATTTGTTTGTATTTAACATTAAACACATATTTTTTTTTATTTAGCCTAAAGTAATTGACCGTTGGTTCTAAGTTTAGTGTATCAAATGTTTTGTAAATGTATTTTTTTATTGGTTTTGTTGGCTACTATGAACTGATAGAACAAAAAACTGATAGAATTTAGTTTTTTTCCAACTAATGAATTTTTGTTTTTTGAAATTTTTGTTGTGTATGTATTTTAAGTTTCACAAATGTTGTATAAATGTATTTTTTACTATAGTTGTTGGTTGTGTAACTTACTATAATTTTATATGAAAAATTGTATTTTAATTTTTTCTTTGGAAAAGTGTATGTTGTAACATTTGAATTCTTACTAAATATGATTATTGGGGAATTTTTGGTTAAATTAGTTAGAAATGGGAAGCATACCAGTTCTCGTGAATCACTCATGAAGGTGGACATATGAAAAAACTACAAAGAGTACATCACTGATGCTATATTGTTGAGTACAACAACATTACTCATTGAGTTGAACGATGTTTTGGCATCTCCCTTAAATGTGGACTTAACCAGTAAACGTATTCTAATGGAATATCAAATCACTGGTAATGAAGGACGAATATAAATACATAATGCTATGGGCTTGAAGATATTTATTTTGCAAAAAAAAAAAAGATACGAGAGATGAATTGTCTTCCTTTGCATGAAAGCATTTTGGATAAAGTTGTAAGGAGCAACTTTGCATGTTTATCTATATGTATTGTTGAACGAAGAGACATCGCTAACAATATGCAAACAATGGTAAATACATCTAACGAAGGAGCTTTGGTTGTTTCTGAAAATACAACAACCTTAGATATATTTGAGATAGATACGGTTCAAGTAATTATATCAGACCCACATCACAAACATATTGAGGAAGACTAGGTTTACTTGACGAAAAAGATTTTAAGTCTGTCATGAAGGATTATACAATTAGGGAGAAATTTCAAACGCGAAGTGAAAGATCAAGTAAAAAATGGTACGTACATTCTATATTATTTTGTTCATGTTTAAAATGAGTTTGAATATATATTTTGATAGTATTAAAATAGCTTGGATGCAGTTATACATTGGTTTACAAATCAGGGAACGGTGATTTTTTATGTTGTGCATTTGGCATGGGAGATTCTGGTATGTTTAGAATAAGAGAATTCATAGCTCAACATACTTGCCCGGTAAAGGATAAGGTCTATCCAAAGGCACACTCTACTAGTATGTTGATAGGTGGTATTGTTAAACAAAAATTGAAAAAACACAAACAAAAATATAGTGCGACTAAAATTAAATATAATATGAAGGAAGATTTTGGTATGAATTTGACATACACTTTATGTTGGAGGGCCAAGGAAAAAGCGTTAGAAGAGTTATGGGGTAAGCCATCAACATCTTATGGGAAATTACCATCCTACTTATATGTGTTGGAAAATACCTATCTTGAGTCACATATAAGAATGAAGAAGACGGATGAGAATGAGTTCTTGTATGTATTTATAGCTCTCCGTGCATTCATTAAAGGATTCGATCATTGTAGACCTGTCGTAGTTATTGATGGTAGTCATATGAGGGAATGTATACTGGAACATTTATAACTGCATGTACGATGAATGGAGTAGGTTAGTATCATTTTTTTTATATTTACATAGTACACCTGGTCATATGTTTATATGTATTTCTGTATATAACTTGGTAATACAAATTTCTTTCTGATATATACATATCTGTATAAAAGTACTTATATCTCCCAAGTTTCATGGATGAAAAAATGTATAAGTTATAATGTATGTTTGTGATGTAGATTTACATGTTAGTATATGTAATTTATACTATGTATTTGGTAAAATATACAGCTTTTTGGATCTATATTTTTAATAACTACATATGCAGTTAATATATGTATTTATATCAGAATGTCCAAAAGGTATTTATAAATACAGGTCATATATTTCCTTTGGTATATGGTGTGCTTGATTCTGAAAATGATGTATCTTAGAGTTGGTTCTTTGAGAATCTAAAGAAAGCGTACAGAGAAAGTCAAAACATGTGTGTTGTATCTGATCGGAATCCAAGCATCACAAAGGCTATTGGTGATATATACAAAGATGTTCCACATTATGCATGTATGTGGCATTTATGAGGGAATGAGAAAAAACTTTATAGAAAGTTCCATGATATATTATCGAAGATCTTTTATACAATGGCCAAATCATATTCAAAGTTAGAATTTCACATGTTAATGGAAAAGGTTGAGCCAGTTGATATTAGGCTGAAGAAATATTTAAAATTGGCTGATTATGAAAAGTGGGCTAGGTCCTATGCAAAAGTTCACCAAGAATGGACTTTGGCTTCAAACATTGCGGAGTCAATAAATGAAGTACTTGTATCAGCTAGAGAACTGCCAATTTATGATTTTCTTAAGGAATCTCGATTGCTGTTTTCAAAATGAAATTACAAAAATAGGCAGGAGACTTCATAGACATTAACAGCACTCATTGAAAAATTTATTGACATACTCAAAGAGAACGAGGCTTTGTGTACTCGTATGATGGTATGATCTTTTAGATTTATGGAATTTATACTTATGAAAACATAAGTAAAATAATTACTAATATTTAGTTCTAAATTAATGAAAACATATACAGCATAAACAAAAAGAACATTAAAAAACATATTATGTATTCTGCATATGTATTTTTTGTATTGAAAAATGTTAACATTGCATATATATTTAGAAGCTCAATAAAAATAATGTACTCTGCATATGTATTTTTATTACAAAATCTAAACACTGAATATGCATTAATGTCTTTAAAAATAGTAAAAAAAACATTTTCATTAACAAATAAAAGTATTTTTGGAATTTATTTTTATTAAATACATATGGAAATGTATACTTGTGTAGCAAAAATACATATGCTGATGTGGTAACAACATATCAGAGAATATGGTTTGCATCTTTTTGGAGCATTGCATTTACATATTTTTTTATTTTTTTTATATCAGTTTGTAGTCTCGAGCCGGGGGTCTATCGGAAACAGCCTTTCTACTTCTTCAGAGGTAGAGGTATGGACTGCGTACATCTTACCCCCCCAGACCCCACTAGGTAGGAATACACTGGGTTTGTTGTTGTTGTTGTTGTATATCAGGTTGTACCAGCTACAAAATATGTGTACACAGTGCACGACAAATAAAAGAACTTCATCGTTGCCTCAAGGAAAGAATGTGCTCATGTAATGCATTTCAACTCGATGAGATACCATGTGCACATACTTGTGCGGTGTTGGAAAGCAAGAATGTTTAGAAGGGGTTATATTTTTGTGATTTGTATAAGCCAAAAACTGTGTTGAAGACATATGACATACCAATCTATCCTTTACTGCATAAAGATGACTGGATAATTTTTGTTAGCATACTTGATAAAATAGTACTGCCTTTGAAGTTCAAACAGCCTCCAGGAAGACCTGCAAAAAAGGATTGTCGAAAATTGGGCCGAGATATGTTTGTAAAGAATAACATCAACTCATGTAGTGGTTGCGGGGCTAAGGGTCACAATAGGCGTTCTTGTAGGAAATATCACAAATGATACATTTTTCTTCCATATTATTTCTTAAAACTTTCTTTTAAATTTTTTATAATAATAAACTAATTTTTTTGGGTTAATACAGTTATGCATCATTTAGTAACTTAACACAGTTAGATGTGAATACTGCATATGTATTTGATGCAAAATCTAACCTCTGCATATGTATTTTGAAGTTATAGTTCATATGTATTTTTAACATGTTATATGTATTTTAGAGCAAATTTAGTAACTTTGATTAACCTAACATGTATTTAGGTTGTAAATGAACGAAGAATTAAATACATATGATATATTTTGCATATATATGTTTGAATTGCAAAATCTTAACACTACATCTGTATTTTAAAGCTAAATACTTATGATGTATTAGCTATGCTCCATATGTATTTTTGAAATGCTTAATAATAACACTACATATGACTTTTTAGGCTAAATATATATTGATGTATATTGAATATGTATTTTTAGTCAATATGTGAGCACTACATATGTATTTTTTGACTAAATTTCACAGTAAAAAAATAAAAATACATAAAATACTCAAATTAATCTTTAATTCAAATCAAAATTTGAAAGTTTTATTTACACCAAATGTATTTTGAAAGTAATTGAACACAGGATAAAATATATATATGATTGTAATTGCAAATGTATTTTTTATTCAAAAATGTCAAAACTGGATATGTATTTTGGAGTTAATTCTCACTGCCACAAAATACAACTGAACAATAAAATAAAACACATAGTACAAAGTTATTGAAAACATATTCAAATTAAACGATTAAACTGAATTCATTTCATTGAGTTCAAAATAAGTACTATTATAACCTACAATTAGAACCACTTCAAAAAATAATCTTAGTTTGCACAATTAGAACCTACACCCATACACCATTTTCACAACTATCCAAAGTAATAAATTCATCAACCATCATACATCAAATACTTCAGTGACACTAGTTATTCTACTTTGCCTGGCAGGCCTCAAGGGTGCTTCAAAGTCACTATGAGCATTTGCTTCTTGTTTTCGGATGCCATAAGTCCCACAATAGTGCAGCATATCTTATAGGAGTGCGTTGGGGTCGAACTCAATCAAAAAAACTTTGTGACCATAAGAAAGACACTCTGCATATGTAACAATATACACACCACAGTCCCTACAAAAACAAAAAAATTATTAACAAGTAAAATATATTTTGTATAAAATTACAATTTTGGTATATGTATTTTAAAATACTTACGAGCTTTCACTTGGTTGTTGAGGCAAATTATCTTCAAATAACACACCAAACAAATCTGAGGAGTCTTCTTTTTTGTATCTTGATGGCTTTGAAGATCAATTCCTTTCTTATCATAGAAATCACAAGCTTGGAGATACAATGGGAAAATCTGAAGTAATTTCCTAATCTCAAAAACAGCAAGCTTTCACTTGGTTGTTGAGGCAAATTATCTTCAAATAATACATCAACCAGATGATTCATATGAATCATATAAGAATATGCACCTCTCTAAGAAGGATAAAACTGAGAGCACCCAATAATATGTTTCCTTTATATTGACTGGAATATAAATGTCTTCCACTATATGCCATGGCACAGTAACATGCATACGGAATCCATTGATGTATTCATTAAGATGGGGTTGTGTCTTCTCGCCGTAAGATTTGGATCATCCATAGAATAAACATCATGAATAGACCTAAGTATGTTCATAAAGTTTCAATCTACTATGCAGTATTTGTAAGACCTATTGGGATCATACTTCAACTTCTTCCTCAAGTAGTAGAAGCAAACATCAATTTGTTGTAGTAATTAACACCACAAACCTTAGAACATTCAAACAATTTGTATACTAAAATGTGTATGTAATATAAAATACATATGCATTTTATATTTTAATGTCTAAGATTTGCGTATGTAAAATTTCATTTGTAAACTACACTTATATACGCACAATGCAAGAAAAATGAATATTCAATAGTATGTGATCTAATATAAATTCATATGTATATTAATGAGTTATATATGTATTTTTAACTCAACATTTGTAAAATAATAAAAACAATGAAAAAATACATATGTGTACCTGCATATGTATTTGCAGGTAACATAATATGTATTTTGAGTAGTGCTACAACTGTAAATGAGAAATTGTCAAAATAATATACTAACTGAGTCTGTCTATGACTGATTAGGGAACCCCATAGTGTAGAACCAGTTTTTATCTTCAACAGTCTCAACTCCAAAATGCATCATTGAAATGGCTAATTTGCCCTTTTTGTAATGATCCACATTTCCCTTCCTATTTTTTTATCAGGACATGCTAAAGGAAATAAAAAAATAAAATGAAACAGTTCAAAAGAAATACCTTTTAGCATGACCTTTTAGAAGGTCGACAGAAATCCAATCCATGAACTTCTTGACAATCTTCGTATCCACTATCCCATCAATCGGGTGATAAACAAATGGATGTTTCTGGGGGAATATATGTATATGCCCTGTTGAGCTCCCTATATTGTTACAGAATACAAAAATGTCATTAATAAAATGGTATTTGCATAACATATTACATTGAAAAATATATGTAACTTAGTGTAGTTACCGGCTACTGAACCAAACTTACTCGTATATGGTGACTCCTTGAATTTGGATAGTCGCCTAACCCTTAAATTTTGAACAGGAGTTTAAAGTTCACGATTAGAAGAGAGATGAACAATAATGTTTTTACTGGTGTAGACATTCAGACTAGGAAGCAGCTCATCAGGGATTGTGTTTTGTGAATAAGGCCAAAATGGTTCATCCTTTTGTTCATCAGGAGGTGTCGAAATTTTCTCCCCTGTACCAAGATCAACCTTTCCATGCAGCTCTGATTTTGAACTCAATCCATTTATCTATTTATTTGTCTTCAAAAAACAGAAAAAAATTAGTTTGTTCAATCCAAAATAACCCACATAACCTCAAAAATTTATTCATTATAAATACTTGACAATGATCTTCAACAACACTCAGACTTTTTATCATTCAAATATTCATTAGTAAGCTCTTCTGCATGAGTTGCCAATGGATGTGTGGTGATGCTTTCTCTCCGGTAGGCATTTAGACTTGGTAACATCTTATCTGATATTGTAAACTGTGAATCAGACAAATTTGTTTCATCTATTTTCTCATCATTGGTCTGTGAAAAAAATGAAAGAAAAAAGATAATTGTCCTCTGGATTATTAGGATTATTACATCATAAAAACTCAAAGTTTAATTCATTATACATACTCGACTATCATGTTGAACAAGCTTCTCAGAATGTATAAAATTCAAATTTATACTTTGGAGAAGCTCATCAAGGATTAAATGTTGAGAATCAACTTCAACGTTTGTTCTATCTAGATACAAATTAGAAAACCCCTTACAAACAAGTAAAAAAATTAAAACAATATCAAATAAAAATCTACTTGTAAATGTTTATATAGATATATATAAAACAACATATAACTGCTTAAATACAAAATTACATATGTGCACTCAAATGAATAAACGTATGTTAGTTATTATTTACCTTTTGACCATCTTGATTTTCACCTAAATTCAGATCAACATTCTGACTGAATCATTGTGGTGATGTTTCGGCACCAGCATAATCTATATGTTGGATTTTAGAATCTTTATCTTCATATTGTTGCTACAAATACAAGTTCAATAAACTATAAATACTTGAGTTCACTAAATATGTATATACGAACCCACTAAAAATGCATATTTCTATAAACATCATTCTCAAAATACATACTAATATACAAAACTAAAAACAAACTATTTTAAAGAGTATAATATTTGCAATCAACCTAACAATACATATTCTTAAAAACAGAATACTCAAAAATATATATGTATTTTTTAATACAATGCATATGTATTTTTTAATACACTGCATATGTATTTTTGAATACACTGCATATGTATTTTTGTATACACTGCATATGTATTTTTGATTACTCTGCATATGTACTTTAACTAAATCTAACAAAAAAAGTAGAAAATGAATAAACTACAAAAATGAATCTTTTATTCTATTCCAAATTTGCAAGATTGATTTCTCTCAAATGTATTTTGAAAGTAAATGAACACAGATTATAAAGTTTAACACATGATTATTTTTCAAGTGAAATTTCAACTAACACTGTATATACTGATGTGTGTGTTTGTGTGTATATATATATATATATATATATATATATATATATATTAAACTGTAAGGTCATCCCCAGTGAGAATATTTCAACCCAGCATAGGCTCTTGGTTATGGATTTGGGTATAAAGAAGAATCGAAAGAGGAGGAGTAAGGAGTGTAGACCTAGAATTAAGTGGGGCGTCTTGACGCCAGTGAATGCATGGAAGATAGGGGAGAATTTGGTGGAACAGTATAGGAAAAGGAAGAAGGACCTGGACAGAGTGTTCATCGACCTAGAGAAGGCATACGACAAAGTTCCCAGGGAGTTGCTATAGAGATGCTTGAAGGTGAATGGAGTCCCGCTGGCATATATCAGAGCAATTAAGGATATGTATGATGGAGCGAAAACTCAGGTGAGGACAGTGGGAGGAGACTCAGAGCATTTCACTGTCTTGACAGGATTGCATCAGGGTCTACTCTTAGTCCCTTTTTGTTTGCTTTGGTGATGGATGTGTTGATGCGGCGTATTCAAGGGGAGGTGCCCTAGTGTATGCTTTTTACAGATGATGTAGTTCTGATTGACGATACTTGAGGGGGTGTGAATGACAAATTAGAGGTGTGGAGACAAACTCTTGAGTCTAAAAGGTTCAGGTTGAGCAGAAGCAAGACAGAGTATTTGGAATGCAAGTTTAATGACGTGAGGCTAGAGAATGAGGTGGTAGTGAAGCTGGAATCACAGTAGGTATGTAAGAGGGATAGTTTCAAGTATCTTGGGTCCGTGATCTAGGGTAACGGTAAGATTGACGAGGATGTCTCGCACCGTATTGGGGCAGGATGGATGAAGTGAAATCTCGTGTCGGGGGTGTTGTGTGATAAAAAGGTTCCGCCCAAGCTTAAAGGCAAATTCTACAGGGTGGTAGTCCGTCTGGCTATGTTGTATGGAGCGGAGTGTTGACCAGTTAAGAACTCCCACATCCAAAAAATGAAGGTGGCGGAAATGCGGATGGTGCGCTGGATGTGAGGGCTGACTAGAGGGGATAGAGTTTAGAATGAGACTATCAGGAAGAAGGTTGGTGTGACTCCAGTGGAGTGCAAGATGCAGGAAGTCCGATTGAGATGGTTCGAACACGTGAAAAGGAGGGGCATGGATGCCCCGGTTCGTAGGTGTGAGAAGCTAGCGTTAAATAGTTTTAGGCAGGGTAGGGGTAGGTCAAAGAAGTACTGGGGCGAGGCAATTAGGCGGGACATGGAGTAGTTACAGATCACCGAGGACATGACCCTAGATAGGAAGGTCTGGAGGACGCGAATTAGGGCAGAAGACTAGGGCCAGTTTGGGTCGCTAGTGTATGGAATTACTTGGTGAGGGTATTATTCTTTTTATGATTCCGTGTTCCATGTTTTATTATGAATATGGGTGCTTTCCTCTGTTTTCTATTACTTATGGTTGCCGTATTTATGTTATAAATTCTTGTTCTGTGCTTTACTGTGTATTTGTGTGGTGTCTCATGTCTTGAGCCGAGGGTCTATCGGAAACAGCCTTTCTACTTCTTTAGAGGTAGAGGTATGGACTGCGTACATCTTACCCCCCTCAGACCCCACTAGGTGGGAATACACTGGGTTTGTTGTTGTTGTTGTATATATATATTAACATAAAGAGAAAAACTATCATAATGAAACTACATTTAAATGTGCTTGTAAATACATATTTGAATGTTTAATATTTACCTTTGTACCGTTAAACATATTATCCAAAGTCTGTACAACACTAGGACTAAAGTGTTGTCCAGATCTGTCTAAACCAACATCATCAACATTTGGTTGTTCAGCTTCTTTATCTGCAAACTATTCCTACAAAATATATGTAGAATGATATAACGAGTTATTTGGCAAATGTGTTGTATTTGTATAAGTCAATCCACTATGAATACATATTCAAATCAAATAAGCTTTTTAAAGAATATTGTAATAATAAAAATTTTACCTTGATTTATTCCATTGCTTTGAGCATCAGATTGAACTTTTTTTTCACTAATCTACGAATTCCTTTAAACTCTCAACAAACCTGTTTTCATACAAAATCATTAAACAAAATTTTTTTAATGTAAAATAAGTATTTGACAAAAAAACTTACCTCATCACGAAATGCATCAAAAAATTTCTTAGAAATGAAGTCTTCTTTCTCTACAGGACTCTCTGGCTTTGACACGGCTTTTTCCTCTATGGGACTCTCTAGCTCTAACTGTTTCAGAGGGAAAATAACCCTAGTTGTTTGCTTCATATTTTTTTTTGAAGGAGTTGCCTGTCGTGTTTGAATTAGCTTGAAGACTGGAGTCTTAACTCCAGTAACCTTTGCAGCACGAGGAAGTGGTATCCTCTTTCAGTATGCTCGTCAACAATATTGTGTGACTTTTTCCTTAACAATGATGAACCAACCTTTTGTTTAATTTTTGCATGTACATTTAGCTGTTTTGGTGGTGGGTCCTGGAAGTCATCATCCGAATCAACCGAATGTTCATCTTCAAGTACATCCTTCTCTAGTATTTGAAACTTTACAATTCCCTTTGAGTTGGCTCTATGTTCTTAAATTCAATCTAGGAAATATAGATAAACGATGGTAAAGTATCTGCTAAACAATGCTAAATCAAATATATATATATATATATATATATATATATATGTATGTATGTACACTATAAAATACATATTAACGCATATGTATTTATTAACAACAAAACTTGCCATCGTCATTAAACATAGCATCCATCAAATACTCAAAACGTGGTTAAGGTGGATTTGTCTTTCAATTTAATAATTGGGGAATTTGATTATCAACCTTCAATGCAATCTTTCGTGGGACATTTGAAAACACTCATAAAGCCACACTTGAATAGCCAGTGACATTTCTGTATCAAATAAAATTTCCCACCTGCTTTCAACCTATTGTTCAAAGTTCTCGCTAGATCCTCAAATGATAAAGTACCCCATGGAAAATTCTTATATCTTCCACTATCGACTAAATCAAAATGAAGTCAGGGTATAACCACAGTATCAACATCGGATAAAACAAAAGAATACAGGAAATACAAAATTGCAAACTTCTCAGCTTTCTCATCATTTTCCCCCCAAACTTTCTCCGTGAATACTAGAAATAGTTGTCTTTTCTATATAAATTTTGCACCATCGAAATACTTTTCAACAATCCTATTTGGCACATTCTCGTCAAAAAAAAAGTCGTACTTATTAGATATACAATTCAATTCAGTAACAATAGAAAATTCCCTAGGAATAAAATTAAGAGAGGTGCCATTAGCCCGAATGACTATTGCAGAAGAAGAACTACCCTTTATCTCGAGCGACATAACACATCTGCACAGTTGTGCCTGAACTACACAGTGCTTCTTTTTCATGAAATAACCAAAAATGATATTGTCGTAAAACTTTTTATACTGCTCCTTGTTTAATATGGCCCATATACTTCCATCAAAATCATTATCACTATACGAGAACATATGAGGTGCAAATCTTGAAAGTTTTCTAAAAATAAATATTTCGTCACGCAGCACCTATACAAAGTAAAACTACAACTTCTTAAACTGTAAATACAATTCAATAACACAATCACCTATGCATTTAACTAAACTAATACATATAACATTCATATGTATTTTGACCAAAAAAAATACAAATTCATCAGTAAAACAAAATACATAGATATCTTATATGTATGTATAAAAATACAAATGTTAAAAATATATCAGCTCACCGCAATCAATAAATATATATCAGCAAAAAATAAAGTACATATTAAAACTAGACCTTATTAAACTGTAAATAACAACAAAACACAACTAAATCAGAAAAAAATACATATAACATGCATATGTATTTTGATCAAAACAAAAATACATATCAACTATATTAAAAAAAAACATATAGCCAAATAACTCTTCATGAGTAGTTCATATAACAATATATTTTTCATACATGCAACTTATAAAAGTTAAACTATCATCTTCACAAAAAGGCTTGCTACAATCCTTAAAAATAAATATCCGCAGAACATAAATACATATTAACTACGTGAAAAAAACACATATCAAATCCAACTTTGATAACATCTTTACTTAGAACGGAAAATACTTAACAGTAAATATAAAAAACATTTATAATAAAAAAAATACCTCTTCCTCACTGTCTTCTTCAGATTCATCAGCAGAAGAGTTCTGAACATCGTCATCAACCTCAATTTCTTTATCTTTCCTTTTCTTTTTAAATTTTTTATTTTTTATCTTTAGGAGAAGGAGTTTTCTTCAATGATTATTTTTCAAAATTTCAGTCATCTTCATCATGTCTGTAATACCCCGTATGTTTTCAAGCTAGGAAGTGAATCAGTTTTCCTACGTATTAAACCTCCTATCCTGTGATTCATATTTGAGTACATGACTTAAAATGAGTATCCTAGCAATAATATATCTTATGATGTGCTAAGTATGATCATATGAGTCACTTAGAGTAAGGCAAGCTAATAGCTTCTGAATCCATCAAGTTTTAATGTGTGATTCCATAAGAGTAACCTTTGAACGAGTATAAATTGATTGATATGTGATATTTTGGCAGATTTAGATCTACAAAATTGAAGAGAATCGAATTATCTTTCCAACAATACCAATTTTATTAAAATTTGACCCCCGAGCAAAAAGTTATGGCCTTGTAAAGTAGGAGTGTAACGCATAACAATCGCACATGGCTACTAGAACAAGTGTGCAATAGGTTGTGCGGCGCACACCCTCAAGTGTGTGATAACAAGTGTGATTCACACCATTAATTTTCCGGTAGGATGTGCGGCACACACCTTAGCATGTGAGATGAGGTGTGCGACGCACACTAATGATTTCAGCCACGAAAACACATAGTGTTTGAGTTATTTTGAGGATAATTAAAGCTTTTAACACTCCTTACATGTCCCAAAAATTAATCTCACTAAATTTATAGCTTCTAATCACATTACAACCCTATTAACATCTTAAGTTCATTATCCCAGAGCATAAGAAGGAGAAAAAATACTAGGGTTCAATAATCAAGCTTGAAGGTCCAATCTTTCAACAATTTCGTTGCCACTAAGATATGCGTAGTGTTCATCCACGAATTTCATTCTTTTATGGAGTTCAAGAATCAATATGTGATAACTAAATCATGAATATTTTTTGGTGATATGGTTGTATTTATGTTGTTATTATGGTTTGTGCAATAGAGTGGGAATTTGATGAACTTTCATGAAAATTGTGATCAGGTAGTTGGAACCCATGAATTTGGGTAGATTAAGGTAGTGTAAATTTGTGAATACACCTATGACTTAAAGAGTGTATGAAAGGTATTTGATAAAATGCTTAGTATGTGATAAACCAAGTTTCCATGACTCAATAGTATTTGAATAACAAGCCAATGTTAACCATTATAATTTGATATGAATTCCATGCTTTATGTTTTATGATTTCACATGAATTCCACGTTTTTGTTATATGTCATGGTTATGGTATATAATGAGCATGATATTGAAGCTATGAAAGTATATACATATCGTATGAATTCCCATTTCCATGTATAAGGTGTTGAGAACTACGATTAGTATGAAATCCCTTACTTTTGATATTATGAATTTTGGACTCCAATCTTGTGAACAAGTCATGTCGTGTGTGTCAGCTTCCTTCTATCGAGTCCTGGAGGTATTCGTACCCAAAATATATAGCTGTGTACCTAGAGACATGTCATGTTTCACGATATCCAAAAACATGCCATGATTCAATTGAATTCACTCAGTCATGTGACTCGGGAAACCTCATGATCGTAGTCAGTTATCAGATACCAGTAGTATTCCATAATTTAAGGAAATTCAATAAGCTCAGTCCACATATAGTCATTTATTCATGTTCAGTCTCTTTAAATGGGAGTAGAAGTTAGCACCGAGTGAACCCAATGATGGGAACACACACTGCCAGATGAGGGTGTGATTCTTAACAGTCATTCTTACATTCCAGAACTATGTAGCTCGTATAGGTTGAGACATCAACACTATAAGATGAGGGTTGATGAAGTGGCTTAGAACTGTCAGATGAGGGGCCCACCATTTTCTTTTGGTAACACTATCAGATAAGGGTTACCCACAGTTGTCTTTACTAGTGGCGCGGTATTGACACCCTTCCAATCAAGGCAGGGATTGGACACCAACTTAGCCATAATGAAACATATAGGGGAATGTCAATTAAATAACTACCTTCCACAGTTTCAGTATCAGTCTCAATAAAAGAACTCAGATAGTTCTTCAGATTTTAGTATATCAGGATTGTCAGATTATGTTAGACTTAGTTACAGTACGGAACTCAGATAGTTCCATCAAATTTAAAACTGTCAGACACTGTCTCCCATATTATCAGAACTACAGTACCAGTCATGTTAGTCATCAGTAAACCTTGTATTAGCATATAGTTCTAGCTATCATACACCCATGATTTCAGTTACTATGTATACATATTTGTACTCTTACGTTCATATCAATCAGTCAATTAGCATTGTTCATGCATGTAAACCCTATTTATATTTAGCCTACCTCACTCATATACTCAATACATTCCCACGTACTGACACATTTACGCTATGGTGCTTTCTTTTCATGTTACACCATAGGTCTAGAGACACGAACTCTAGATCAGAAGTAGCAGTGGCATTTCCAGTCATAGAGTTACAGTGAGTCCTCTTCATTCTAGGGCATTATGATTTGATTCATTATTTATTTCAATTATTTTTTAGTTTTATGGAGTTAGTTGGGGAAATGTTCCTTCAACTCCTTATTCAGACAGTACTTAGAAGCTTTTAGATTTAGTTTAGATTTATTTCAGCTTTGATTTATACTTTAGTTATTTTATGTATTTTTCACCCATATAGATGATATATTTATTTTAGTTGAACCTTATGGCCTATTGTTCATGTTTTCCGCACTTTACATATATAATATGCAGTGTACAGGTACAAATATCAGTTATGGGCTAGCTTTTGGTACTTCAGGGTCATGAGCACCATGTAGCATTCTGGTTTTGATAATCGGGGTGTTACAAACTTGGTATCAGAGCCTAAGGTTCAATAGAGTCCTAGGAAGTCTGAAAGCCATGTCTAGTAGAGTCTTATACATAGGTGTGTTACGCACCACATTTATGTACGGGAGGATATGAGATGTTTTAGGAATAGTTTCCCTTCTTTTAGTATTCATGTCATTCTAGTGAGCATAATCTCAAGTCAAACTCTCAGTCTAATATGTTCTTCTCTTATTTCAGAATATGCCTCCAAAGAGAAAAAACCAGCCAGCTCCTCAGCCCAAAGATCCTTTGGGCGAATATGTTTCTCATGCAAAATTTAGAGCCGCATTCACCAAACTTGCTCAATATAAGGATGCCCAAATTAAATGGATACCAATTATTCCAGCCAATCCAGTGGTCAACTCAGACGTATATAGGATTTGGGACTTCACCCAAATGAACCCTTCATTTTTTTTTGAGTCTAAGTCTGATGAAGACCCACATGAATTCATTGACCAAGTCCAGAAGGTCGTTGATATCATAGGAGTTACTTCTGTTCAAATTTATAAGTTATTCGCATATCAGTTGCAAGATGTGGCTCACATTTTCTACAAACAGTAGAAGTCCTAGAGGGTAGATAATGCAGGTCCCATTGAGTGGGAGGAATTTGTCACGGATTTCTTAGATAGATTCTTTCCCCAAGATCTGGAGAAAGCCAAGGTTTTTGATTTCATTAAACTCAAGCAGGGAAATATAATGGTTAGAGAGTGTTCTCTCATATTTACTCAGTTATCCAGCAATGCCCCTCATATGGTTGCAGATACCAGGGCTAAAATGAGCAAGTTTGTGTTAGGGGTGAACGATAGCGTGGTAAATGAGTGTAGATATGCGATGCTTGATAGTGATATGACCTTATCTAGACTCATGACCCATGCCCAATAGATAGAGGAGAAAAAATTTAGAGCTAGGAAGAGGCAGAATAAGAGAGAAAGATCAGGCAATTTTAATTTTGCTCAGCCCAAATCAGAGGGAGAAAACCGTTCATAATTTCATCCCAAGACATCAGCCCTAGTTCAGTCTTCATCCAGTGCTCCAGCTCTTAAGTTCAGAGATAAAGCACCACGCTCTAAATCTCAAGGTAGCATTAGAAATGCTCTAACTAATCCACAAGGGTATTTGCATATCTGGTAGTGATGTTTTCTTCGATTGTGGCAAGCCAGGCAACAGAGTTAGAGATTGTCCCCAGTCGGGTTATCAAGCTCATCAGAATTGTTCCACAGCTCAGTCCAATCGCTCGAACCAGTAAGGTTCCACTTCCAGTGCTACTAGTAGGCAATGCCCAAATAGACTCTATGCTCTTCAGACTCAATAGGATTAGGAATCTTCTCCAGATGTTATTACTAGTACGTTATAGATTTTTCATATTCATGTTTATGCTTCGCTAGATTCAGTTGTATCCTTGTCTTTTGTTACTCCCTTCATAGTATGAGATTTTGGAATCAATCTTGAAACTTTAGCAGAGCCCTTTTCAATCTCTACAACAATGGGTAAAACAATCATAGCCTGACGGGTATACAGGAACTGCCCGGTTATGATATTTAAGAAATACACATCAGTAAATTTAGTTGAATTAGAGATGACTGATTTTGATGTCATTCTCAGGATGGATTGGCTCCATTCCTGCTATGCCACAGTCGACTTCAGAAATAGAATAGTCAGTTTTAGTTCCCGAATGAACTCGTCCTTGAGTGCAAGGGTAGTACTTCAGCGTTCAGGGTTCAGCTTATTCCTACCTTCGAGCAAGGAGAATGATTTCTAAGGGGCATGAGTATTATCTCGTGCATGTTAAAGATTTCAGTTCTGAATCTCCTAGACTTGAATCAGTCCTAGTTGTTAATGAATATTCAGATGTATTTCCTGAAGTTCTTCCAAGCATTTCTCCTAAAAGAGAAATAAACTTAAGCATTTATCTGCTTCTAGATACTCAACCTATTTCTATTCCTCCATACAGAATGGCACCAGTAGAACTTAAGGAACTCAAATATCAATTGAAAGATCTCTTAGATAAGGGATTCATCAGACCCAGCATTTCCCCGTGGGGCGTACTAGTCTTATTCATGAGCAAGAAAGTCGGTTCTCTTAGGATGTGTATTGATTACCTTTAGCTCAACAAATTTACGGTAAAGAATAAGTATCCTCTTCCCAAGATAGATGACTTGTTTGACCAACTTTAGGGTGCCAGTTATTTCTCCAAGATAGACTTGAGATCAGGATATCATCAGCTCAGAGTCAGAGAATGTGACATACCAAAGACAGTTTTTCATACTCAATATGCTCTCTTCGAATTTCTAGTCATGTCCTTTGGTATTACCAATGCCCCTGCAGCTTTTATGGACTTGATGAACTGTGAGTTCAAGCATTACTTGGATATGTTTGTCATAGTCTTTATATATGATATTCTGGTCTATTCCCACACTGAGGGCGATCATTTAGACCATCTATGAATTATTCTTCAGACTCTAAGGGATCATCAGTTATTCGCTAAGTTCAGCAAGTGCGAATTTTGGCTAAGATCAGTAGTATTCCTTGGCCATATTATTTCCAGTGATGGCATTAGAGTAGATCCTCAGAAAAATAAAGCAGTAAGAAACTGGCCTCGCCCCGTATCTCCATCAAATATCAGGAGTTTCTTGGGTTTGGATGGCTATCATAGATAGTTTGTCAAGGTATTTTCTTCTATTGTATATCCTATGTCCAGACTGACTCAGAAGAAGATTAAATTTTAGTGGTCAGATTCTTGCAAGAAGAGTTTTCAAGAGTTGAAGTCTCAACTCACTTTAGCCCCAGTTCTAGATCTTCCAGATGGTTAAGATGGGTTTGTAGTATATTGTGATGCATCCAGAGTGGGAGTAGGTTATGTGCTCATGCAGCATGGTAAAGTTATAGCCTACGCCTACAAACAGTTAAATCCCCATGAGAAGAATTATCCTACTCATTATCATGAGCTAGCAGTGTAGTAATTGCCTTAAAGATTTGGAGGCATTACCTATACGAAGTTCATGCAGATGTCTTCACTGATCATAAGATTCTCCAGTATGTCTTTTCTCAGAAAGATCTCAATCTTCGCTAGAGAAAATGGTTAGAGTTCTTGAAAGATTATGACATGAGTTTCCTTTATCATCTGAGCAAGGCCAACATTATGGATGACCCTCTCAGTAGACTCTCTATGGGTAGTGTTTCTCACATTGAGGATAGCAAGAAAAAGATAGCTCAAGAGATTCATCAGCTTGCTAGACTAGGTATTCGCTTAGTCAACTCTTTACAGGATGGTATATATATTTAGAGTAGTTCAGAGTCATCTCTAGTTTCTGAGGTGAAAGGGAACCAAGACAGGGATCCTAGCGTTATCAAGCTAAAAGTGTCAGTTCAGAGTCAAAAAGTAGAGGCTTTCTCCCAAGGAGGAGATGGTGTTCTTCGTTGTCATGGTTGTTTGTGTGTACCAGGTGTAGATGACTTGAGGCAGTGAATTCTTGAAGAAGCGAATGGTGCATAATACTCTATTCATCCAGGGGCCATTAAGATGTACTGGGAATTACGAAAGATCTATTGGTAGAGTCGGATGAAGAGAGATATTGTAGAGTTTATGGCTAAGTACTCTACATGTCAGTAGGTTAAGACAGAGTATTAGAAACCTAGTGCTTCCATGCAAGAGTTCACCATTCCTACTTGGAAGTTGGAAGAAGTGAACATGGACTTTGTGATGGGTTTGCCTACAACTCATCATCAGCATGATTCAGTTTGGGTCATTGTAGATAGAATGACTAAGTCAGCTCATTACTTTCTAGTTTATACTTCTTATTCAGCTGAGGATTACGCCAAGCTCTATGTCAGAGGTTAGTCAGATTACATCGTATTCCACTATCTATTATTTCAGACAGAGGTACCCAATTCATCTCTCACTTCTTGAAAGCATTCTAAAAGGGTCTTGGTACCTAAGCTTATCTTAGTACAACATTTTATCCTCAGACAGATGGTCAAGAAGAAAGGACCATTTAGACTCTCAATGATATACTAAGGGTGTGTGTAGTTGATTTCAAGAAAAGTTGCGATGACCACTTCCCTTTGATTGAGTTTGCATACAATAATAGATATCATTCTAGTATTCAGATAGCTCCATTCAAAGCTCTTTATGGTAGGAGATATAGATCTCTAATCGGTTGGTTTGAGGTTAGTGAGGCCTCAGTCATAAGTCCTAACTTAGTATTCATAGCATGGACATTCAGAACAGTCTCTTCTGTGAAGAGATTCCATTCAAAATCTTAGACTATCAGACTCGTAGATTGAGGAGCAAAGAAGTCCCTTTAGTTAAAGTTCTTTAGTGAAACCACTCTTATGAGGGAGCTACTTGGGAAGCATAAGCAGATATGCTTACCTAGAATCCTCACCTCTTCCCCGCCAATTTAAATCAAGCTCAAGGTAACAGTCCTTCTTAAGCTTATGAAGTTCATGTTTAGTATTCATTTTCATGCTCATGTTCCCATTATAAACTTGGCACCTATTACCATTGCATACTCAGTCATGCATTCATATATCATTCTAGCATTTAATCATGCATCATATATGCATTCTCATTACGAGAACCTCAATCATGCATTCATGAATTAGTTACACGTGCATCAGATATGCATGTCTAGTATGATATATTCAGTTTATCAGTCATGTTAGTCATGAGATCATGTTTCAATTATTCATGTCCAGTTCATGTTCCACTTATGTTTCATCCCCTCTTAGTTGATTCTCATTCGAGGACGAATGTTCCCAAGGGGGAAATATTGTAATACTGTTTCTAAGCTAGGAAGTGAATTAGTTTTCCTACGTATAAAACCTCCTATCCTATGATTCATATTTGAGTACATGGCTTATAATGAGTATCCTAGTGATAATATAGCTTATCATGTGTTAAGAATGCTCACATGAGTCACTTAGAGTAAGGCAAGCTAATAGCTTTTGAATCCATCAAGTTTTAGTGTGTGATTCCACAAGAGTAATATTTAAATGAGGATAACTTGATTTACATGTGATATTTTGGCAGATTTAGACCCACCAAATTTCATATAATCGAATTATCTTTCCAACAATACCAATTTTATCAAAATCCAACACCTGAACAAGAAGTTATGGCCTTACAAAGTAGGAGTGCAACGCATAACAATCACGCATGGCTACTGGAACAAGTGTGCGATAGGTTGTGCGGCGCACACCCTCAAGTGTGCGATAACATATGAGACACACATCTTATCTTGTGCGGTAGGAGGTACGGCGCACACCTTATCATGTGCGATGAGGTGTGTAACACACACTTATGATTTCAGCCACGAAAACACTTAGTTTTTGAGTTATTTTGAAGATAATTCAGTCTTTTAATAATCCTTACACATTCCAAAACATAATCTCACGAAATTTATAGCTTCTAATCACATTACAACCCTATTAAAATCTTAATTTCATTATCCAAGAGCACAAGAAGGAGAAAAACTACTAGGGTTGCATAATCAAGCTGGAAGGTCCAATCTTTCAACAGTTTCGTCGCCACTAAGGTATGCATAGTGTTCATCCACAGATTCCTTTCATTCGTGGAGTTCAAGAATCAATCTTTGATAACCAAATCATGAATTTTGTGTGGTGATATGGTTGTATTCATGTTGTTGTTGTGGTTTGTGCAATAAAGTGGGAATTTGATGAACTTTCAAGAAGATTGTGATCAGGTAGCTGGAACCCATGAATTTGGGTGGATGAAGGTGGTGTAAATTTGTTAATACACCTATTCCTTAAAGAGTGCATGCAAGGTGTTTGATAAAATGCTTAGTATGTGATAAACCAAGTTTCCATGACTCAATAGTATTTGAATGACAAGCCAATGTTAACCATTATAATTTGATATGAATTCAACTCTCTATGCTTTATGATTTTACATGAATTCCACCTTGTTGTTATGTGTCATGGTTGTTGATATGGGAAAAACAAGAGAAACACAAAATAACTCCAAAATAGTCCACTAATCTTAAGGATTTGAGGACCCTTTTGAAGAACATTCTCGAATTCACTACAACAACAATAATACGAGATAACAATGGTGCATTTGACACCAAAAACAGCAGAAACATAATGATAACAAGATGGACACAATGAGAACAAATTTTAGATTCAAGAAGGAGACAAAATAGTCCACTATGAAACTACAAAGTGCAATAAGATAAAGATAGATAGATAGACCAAATAAGGGAATAATATTAACAATCCAAGAATTGTTACACCCTTGGACCTTTAATGCTACACACAACACTAGCTTATCTCCTACGTAGGCACAAGAGGTATCTCGATCTCTTAAGGACCAATGTTTCCAAGGTTGAATCCAACATGAGTGATTCCACACTCAAGTTGATTTCCCTAGTTACAAGTTTCATATTTGTGTTCTTCTCTCCTTAGAGAGGAAATGTTTCTAAGTGTTATACAACATCTATATTCAGCAAAGTCTCCCTAACAAATGACCTAAAAGGTTCCTTATATAGTAGTTTACAAACAAGGTGTAAAATGTCCAAAATGACCCCCTTTGTCTCAAGTCTTCAAGTGGGTGCCCTTGGAGAGCATTATATGGACGGTTTTGGACCCTTTTTAATTCCTCATTTGCACTTCACTTTTAGACTCCAAGTCTCGGGTTTAATACATCTCACAAACATGCATCCTCGTGGTCATACCTGTATCATCCCCCCCTTCTTGAAAAGGATTCGACCTCGAATCCATGCCTTGCAAAATCAAGAGAAGGTAAACAAGCACACATCCTCATGACATGAGGGTTAGGGTTATCAAAATACACATATCAATAAGACATATCGAGGTGGAACAACCTTGAAGTACATCTATGGATCCTTTATGTTGAACATGAAAATCTTAGTACAAATGGTACAAAAGAAGTGGTCACCACTAACAAAAAAAGATAAGGAAAAATCTTGTCTTCCTTACTTAGCACCCACAATCAAACATTGCTTGTAATCTTGACCAAGAATTAAGTGGAGAGTGTCGAGATTTCCACATTCCAATTGGGTGCTGGCATCAAATGGAAAAATTAGAAAAGGACCTAAGCCGAGGCTATCTCTTCCTTCCCCTACAATGTCTCTCCCACATTCATATGCAAAAACAAAGTTTAACATATTATCTCTATGAATGAAATTAATTACAATGAATTTACCACACAAAATGTTCAAAGAGTCATGTGTATTATCAAGATCAATTTTATAGACACCATCACTAACTTGAGAATTTTTAAGCATACTATTCACATGCCCAAGTAGTGAACTACTTTTAAGAGTAAATTGATCATCATGAACACCAAGAGTACTACCAAGGGTACTCATTTCCAAGACTACACATTCCTTTCCCATAAGAGTACTCTCATCTTCCAAGAAGAGATTTCCCTCTTGAGGAGGAATATTATCACACCATAGTGGATTTGCATATAGGCTATAGCTTCCAAGACAAGCCATGACGCCAACATCACTTGCACCACTAGGTTCATTATGAGTAAATAAACTATCTTCAAACAAGAAATTGTGCCTAAAGAGTGAATGATCTAACCTGCGGATAGATTTGGAACTTTCACTCTCTAAGGAATCATTATCAAGTTTCAAATATATGTCAAGCACATGATTAACCCTATGAGCCAAACAAACATTAGCATCTTTACAACAACATAGGCTTATAGGTTCACTCTTTTTTCCTTAGCCAACATCTTTAAATCCTTCACTCACTTGAGATTTATTAATCACATCACACATATCCTCAAGTGGTGGGCAATTTTTACTCATAAGTTGGGCAGAAAATTCCTCCGGGAAGCTCTCAACACAAGGTACTTGAACAATTGGATTTTGTGGGTAGAGTTTGGGTAGCAATTGGTGTATAATTTCAATGTGTCATTTCATAGTTTCAATATTGTCATTGATACAATCACATGTGGCATTAAAATTATGGGTAGCCATTGTACCTAACAAAAAAACACAACAAACAAAAAAACTAAACAAATTTGTTAGATCAAAAATGCCTCACCACACTCTCACTCTCGATTTTACCTCACACTTGACTTCACAAGTGTTTAAAGCCATCTTGTACTTCGTAAGTGATTGAGTGTCGAGTCTACTCTTGTCCTGGAATAGATTTTTGTTTGAAACTCAAACTAAATCTTGTAAGACTTGAGTCAAGAACTAATCAACGAATTCAAAAAGATAAAAGTACACAAAAAATGTAAACACGAACAAACGGACACAAAATTAATTTACAATCTAGTAGGAGTTTACTAGCTTGTCAATTAGCATTCAGACCAATCAAATGAAACTATGGAACAATAAAAGAAACTAAGAAAATATGAAATTTGAGCCAAAATTGTTGCGTGAACAGTAACAAGGATAACGTGGTAGCACGTAATTGGTTGCGGTTAGTAACAATTTTTCTTGTCCAATTTCAAGTCTTGGTCAATTTGCAATTTAGGAATTGGTGAAATTTGTTTTAAGGAGGGAAATTGAAACAATTCTTGGAGCCTTTTCAAATTCAAATTTTCAAGATTTGACTTTTATAGTACTTTCCCTTAAAACATGGACCCTTGTTTCATGGGAAAGTGGTTAAGAAGTGATGTAAAGTCTTTAGTGTGTAGGAAAAGTCTTTTAGTCACAAGTACTACACCTTGAAACTTGGATTTATGTCTTGCAAGACTATCACAATACACACTCTTTTTTCTTCAACTTCTAAGAACAACAACCACTTTTTTTAACAATATATGGAGATGGTGAAGAACACCAAGAACACAAACTTTGAGTCTAGAAGTTCTAAGGTTCAAGTTGGATCTCCCAAACAACAGCAACAACTTTCCAAACTTAAATTCCACAAACAATCTCCACAATACACATTCAAAACTTGAACCAACAACACATCACACGTTCAAGTCTTGAACCCGCAACAACAATACCAACAACAATCGGCCAAGTCCAAGTTCACAATAACAACATCAACAAGAAAGGCTCAAATTAAGATATAGACACAAAGTGTTAGTGAAGAACAATACTAACACTAGAAACAATTAAGACAAGTAAAAATCTCAGCCAAGATACAACAAGAAATACAATTTTCGGCCAAGAACACAAAATGAACAGATTGTTCTTTTTCTAGAATTTTCAGATTTTAATTTTTTTTTTTGGAATTTTCAAGTAAGAAAGCCCAAGATTGATCTTGTAGAAACAGATCAAGCCATGCTTTGATACCAAATAATATGGGAAAAACAATAGAAATACGAAATAACTCCAAAACAGTCCACTAATCTTAAGGATTTGAGGGCTCTTTTGAAGACCACTCTCGGACTCACTACAACAACAATAATACAAGATAACAATGGTGAATTTGACATCAAAAATAGCAGAAATACAATGATAACAAGATGGAAACAATGAGAAAAAATTTTGGATTCAAGAAGGACACAAAATAGTCCATTATGAAACTACAAATTGCAATAAGATAAAGATAGATAGATAGACCAAATGAGGAAATAATATTAACAATCCAAGAATTGTTACACCCTTGGACCTTTAATGCTACACACAACACTAGATTATCTCCTATGTAGGCACAAGAGGGATCTCGATCTCCTAAGGAACAACGTTTCCAAGGTTGAATCCAGTATGAGTGATTCCACACTCAAGTTGATTTCCTTAGTCAAAAGTTTTAGATTTGTGGTCTTCTCTCCTTAGAGAGGAAATGTTTCTAAGTGTTATACAACATCCATATTCAGCAAAGTCTCCCTAACAAATGACCTAAAAGGTTCCTTATATATTAGTTTACAAATAAGGTGTGAAATATCCAAAATGACCCCCTTAGTCTCAAGTCTTCAAGTGGGTGCCCTTGGTGAGCATTATATGGACTATTTTGGACCCTTTTAAACTATTCATTTGCACTTCACTTTCAGACTCCAAGTCTTGGGTTTAATACATCTCACAAACATACATCCTCGTGGTCGTACCTGTATCAATTGTGGTATGGAATGAGTATGATATTGAAGTTATGCAAGTATATACATGTCGTATGAATTCCCCTTTCCAAGTATAAGATGTTGAGAACTATGATTAGTATGAAATCCCTTACTTGTGATATTATAAATTTTGGACTCCAATCTTTTGAACAAGTCATGTCGTGTGTGTCAGTTTCCTTATATCAAGTACTGGGGGTATTCGTACCCAAAAAATATAGTTGTGTCCCTAGATCTATGTCATGTTTTAGGATATCCAAAATCAAGCCATGATTCAGTAGAATTCAGTTAGTCATGTGACTCGGGAAACCTCATGATCTCAGTCAGTTATCAAATATCAGTAGTATTCCTTTAGTTAACGAAATTCGGTAAGCTCAGTCCATATACGGTCAGTTATTCATGTTCAGTCTCTTCAGATGGAAGTAGAAGTTAGCACTGAGTGAACCCAAGGATGAGAACACACACTACCAGATTAGGGTGTGATTTTTAGCAGTCATCCTTACTTTCCAGAACTATATTGCCAGTATAGGTTAAGACATCAATACTGTTAGATGAGGGTTGATGAGGTGTCTTAGAACTGTCATATGAGGTCCTCACCGTTCTCTTTTTGGAATACTGTCAGATAAGGGTTACAAACAGTTGTTTTTACTAGTGGCGAGGTATTGACACCCTTCCAGTCAGGGCAGAGATTGGACCCCAGCTTAGCCATAATGGCACATATAGGGGCATGTTGGTTAAAAAACTACCTTCCACAGTTTCAGTATTAGTCTTAGTAAAAGAACTCAGATAGTTTTTTAGATTTTAGTATATTAGGACTATCAGATACAATCAGACTCAGTTATAGTATAGAACTCAGAGTTCCATCAAATTCAGAACTATCAGATACAGTCACCCATGTTATCAGATCTAAAGTATCAGTCATGTTAGTCATCAGTAAACTATGTATTAGCATATAGGTCTATCTATCATGCACCCACGATTTCAATTACTATGAATGCATGTTTGTACTCTTACGTTTATATCAGTCAGTCAGTTAGCATTGTTCATTCCTATAAACCCTATTTATATTTAGCCTACCCCACTCGTATACTCAGTACATTCCCACGTACTGACGCATTTGCACTATGGTTCTTTATTTTCATGTTACACCATAGGTCCAAAGACACGAGCTCCAGATCAGTAGTAGCAGTTGCATTTCCAGTCGCAGAGTTACTGTAAGTCCTCTTCATTCGAGGATAGTATGATTTGATTCATTATGTATTTCAGTTAGTTTTTAGTTTTACGAAGTTAGTTGGGGACATGTTCCTTCAACTCCTTATTCAGACAGTACATAGAGGCTTTCAGATTTAGTTCAGATTTATGTTCAGCTTTGATTCGGACTTCAGTTATTTTGGGTATTTTTCACCCATATGGTTGATCTATTTATTTGAACCTTATGGCCTATTGTTCATGTTTTCCGTACTTTACATGTATAATATGTAGTGTATAGGTACAGATATCAGTCATGGGTTAGCTTTTGGTCCTTCGGTGTCATGAGCACCATGTAGCATTTCAGTTTAGATAATCGGGGTGTTACAAGGTCGTTGCAAAACTTTGACCTAATCTCCTTCGAACTCACAAATTTCTTCGACTGTGTAGGATTTGAAACAACTTTAACTATATCTTCTTGAGTTAACCCAATACTAAAAGATTATGCATAACCAGACACCAAATTAATATTCTGTGTACCACTAATTGTCCATGATATTGGTGTCTGTTCAGCCATTAAAGCATAACAAACCTTAAAATCGGATTTTAAGATGTGTTATAGTAGAAAAAAGAAAAGAAAAAACGCTAACATGCAATAACTAAATTAAATAGTTACTTGAAATAGAGGAAGATAATCCTTATCCGATCGTGCTAAAATCGTTCGAAAGGAAAAATATTGAAGCGCAATTTGAGTGGTAATGGCATAAAACAAGGGAAAAAATATTTTAAAATAAGGAAAGAGAAAGAAAAATAGCGTGAAAGGGGAGAATTTTTTGTGCGGTAACTTCTTAAGCGGCAAAAGTAGAGGACCACATTAAAATATTGCAACTAATGCTACAAAATCTAATTTAATATAAGTATTTCTATTTTTTGTAATTTAATACTTAGGTTTGCTACTCTTTGTAGTTTTTCCTATATAATATAAAAATATTCCCAATTCTTACGAGATTAAGAGTACCACGTCCTTTTAAAAAAGATTTCCACTTTTTCTTTGGTATTGATCATCAATGCGACACATCAGTTAACGCG
The DNA here is from genome assembly GCA_030864225.1 of Capsicum baccatum var. pendulum. Lineage (NCBI taxonomy): Eukaryota > Viridiplantae > Streptophyta > Magnoliopsida > Solanales > Solanaceae > Capsicum > Capsicum baccatum. The sequence goes on from CM061550.1 coordinate 45,175,796, forward strand.
TCAATGAACTGACAGCACTGGGAATGTCGACGAGTCGTCTTCGCATCAACTCACTGGAATTTGCTTCCAAAATTTTGGTTAAGTGTAGAACGTCCTACCCTTTACCCATGCCTTTTGCAGTGTATTTTCAATAATTTTTTTCCTTTAAATTATCAATATATCACCGTATTTAGCTCACAAAGCCTCCTACAATATCACACACCACATATTAAAGATTAAAACAACACAATATTCTCAACTACAAACTAAGCACAAGCAAAGATAAGGTAAATTTACAATGATCTTCCACTTATTATTCCGGCTCTTGACTTAATCAAATTAAGCTTTTCACATTACAAATAAGTTATTCCACTCACAATTACATATTTAAATATTTGGAATAAATTAAATATATTAGAATCCACTGAAACCCACTAGACGCACACCTAGCTCAAGCTAGTAAAACTAGTTTTTCGGGTTGAACTTTAAAAATTACTCAATTAAGCACAAACTTATTTGAAAAATACTTTGGTGATACAAGAAAACCAAGGGATACACAAAATTACACTCCAAACAGTCAAAAATCACAAGATTTGAGGACCTATTGGAGACCAACTCTCGGATTCACTACAACACAAAATGACAAGATAGAAAGATGTGTTTTCAACACCAAAACAACAAAAACGACAATAAGATGAGAACAATATGATAAGAACAATAACAACAAGAGACAACAACTCACGGGTTGAAGATTACAAGATACACAAATGGTTACAAGATTACAATAAACAAAACAGATAGATAGTTAGAACTTGGTTGGTATAATCTTAAGAAGCCAAGAACATGTGATACTCTTGAACCCTTAACGCTACACACAACGGTTAACCTAACTACTACGTTGACACAAGATGGACTTTACCTCATATAAACACCAACGTCTCAAGCCATGAATGCAATACTAGTGATTCCACACTAGTATCACCCTAGTTTTGGGTTGCCTCCTAAAGAGAAGAGAGGGCTTGTATTTCAAAGTGATATACAACTTGCAATATCATCAAAGTCTCAGACAAAAATGACTTACAATGTTCTATTTATACTAGGTTACAACTAGAATACAAAATAACCAAAAGGCCCTTTAATGAAAAGCCTCAAAATGTCGCCCATGGAGTGTAGTGTAGGTTCGGTTTGGTGTGTGTTTTAGTCCCTCTTTTGAATTTTTCTTGCATACTCCAAGCCTCGAGTTCATTACACTTTCACACGTCCATCCTCTTGGTCATACTTGTGTCATCTTCTCTTTCTTGAAAAGGATTCGACCTCAAATCCGTACCTTACAAAATCAAGAGAAGGCAAACAAGCACACATCCACATGACATGAGGGGTTAGGGTTAGCAAAAAATAACACATCAACATGCCATTCTGAGGCGGAACAAACTTAAAGTACAGCCACGGGTCCTTTGTTTTAATAATGAAAAGATTAGTATAAATGCTTCAAAGGAGGTGGCTTGGGCAAGCATCAAGACAAAAGGAAAATAGGCCAAGAGTAAGTCTTTCCCACTATAAGATGGTACCAGGATCAAATGGGTGGAGTAACCAAGGACTTAGGCCACGGCCACTCTCACTTTCCCCTATGGTGCCATCTTCAAAATTAGGCATACTCTCTATATCCCTGTGGAAGATAACATGAGCACAAAGAGGATAAATAAAGGTATCACATGATTCAACTCCAACTATTATCTCCTTATGTATGTACTCACTAGTTTCAAGTCCAACAACACTAGTAGGCTTAACATAGGAAACACATAAAGAAGAAGTAGATGGAATTTCTAAGCATGCAACACCTTCTCTTTCAAGAAAGTAGTCCCTAAATAGACATAAACTATCATGGGAAGCAAAGGCATCACAAGCAAACCATCTTTACCAAGACAATCACAATTTGGGTTTCCTAAACAATCAAGCACGTTAAGGTCATTTCCACCCGATTGGTCATTGTCCACAACCTCACTAATTGTTGGAAACTCATATACCAATGTAGACCCACCTTGGTTTTCACAAGGGTCAACTAGTGTGTGAATAATCTCGTTACTTAGTAATGGAACCTTAGTCGAGTTATAAGTGCTAGCGCTAGATGGACATAAATCATTCTCATGAAGAGAATCAATTTCCTTATCTAAAGGAACAACTAGTGCTTGCATACCTATAAAAAGAGTTTGGTCCTCATGTGGCCTAACAATAACAAGAGTATCACAAAAAGAAGACTCGAGCATCTCTACAATAGGCAAAGTCGCAACTACACCTACTTTGCTCCTACTAGCCACAACACAACATTCTAAGTTTATAGGAGTATAGGGAATAACATTTTTACCTCGTAACTCACATGATCTATGGCCTTCCTCTTGATGTGTGTTCGGGCAGCCCATTTTCTCTCTTTGACCTACCATACAATCCAACCTTTCATTTTCTATAGCTAGGTCTCGGGATATAGTGTTAAGGTAGGCCAAAATGACATTGGTGGCATTGTTATCCATGGGTTGAGAGGTTGAAGCCTCGAGTTCCCTTGTAATTGTGCCTAAGAAAAGAAAAGAAAAGAAAAGAAAAGAAAAGAAAAGAAAAGAACAATCCTATAGAGCAAAACACAAGTTAGTTCGAAACAACCTCACCATACTCTCACACACGTAATTGTCTCACACTTGGATTCACAAGTGTTGCAACTCAGCTCGTAGTTTGTGATGAACGAGGGGTGAGTCTACTCCTTGGTTGGAATGGATTCTTTGTTTGAAGACTCAAGGAAAGTAGTGTCCGAACTTGAAACAAGAAGTACTATGAGTTTAAAAAAAATAAAAGCACAAAAGAAACGTAGACACAAATAATGGATTCAAAGGACTAATTGACAATCTAGTAGGAGTTTACTAGTTTATTAATTAGTACTAGGATAAATTAAACTAAATGAAGGATCAACAAATAAGAAACAAAGACATCTAAAATTTGAGCTTAAAAATTATCGGTGAACAGTAAAACATGACATGGCAACCACGTATTAGTTGTGGTTGTTATCAAATTTTATTTTCCAATTCAAGTCTTGATCCAATTGTAATTTGAAATTGGTGGGAATTGGTTAAGGAGGGAAAACAAGTCCTGAAATCCTCTTCAAAATTCAAAAAGCATGACTTGACTTTTCTCCTCAAGACAAGGTCCTTAAATTATAGAAAAGTTGTTGAGAAGTGATTGATAGGTCTTTAGTGGTTGGGGGTCTTTCAAGACTAACAAGTTTCTACACCTTTTCCTTCACCTTTTTGGATCAAATAAGCACTTTATTTTTCTAAAAAGGTATGAAGTTAGTGATGAACATCAAGAACAACAACAACACTTTTTAAGAACACCAACAATTCCATTTTCACAACCCACTCTAAACCCACAACAATATTGTCTCACATGGTCAAGACTAACATATCTTTAACATAATTGGTCTTAGGACACCAATTTTATAACAACATCACATGGACAAACTAAGAACAACAACAATATTCATATTACAATTCCAAACCGTGAGCCACAACAACACCAACAACAATCGGCCAAGTTTATGTTCACAACAACAACATCAATATTTCAAGTTAAATCTAAGATATAGACCCAATGTGTTAGTGAGGAACAATACTAACACTTAGAGACAACAAAGACAAGTAAAAAACTTGGCCAATACACAAAAGAACACAATTTTCGGCCAAGAACACAAATTGGACAGATTGCTATTTTTCTGGATTTCCAATTTTTTTCATCAATTTTTTTAACTAACAAGCCCAAGATTGATCTTGTAGGAACAAGATCAAGCCACTCTTTAAAACCAAATGATACGAGAAAACAAAGGGATACATGAAATTATACTCTAAACAGTCCACAAATCACAAGATTCGAGGACCTATTGGAGACCAACTCTCGGATTCACTACAACATACAATAACAAGATAGAAAGGTGTGTTTTCAACACCAAAACAGCAAAACCGACAATAAGATGAGAACAATATGATAAGAACAATAACAACAAGAGACAACAACTCACGGGTTGAAGATTACAAGATACACAAACGGTTAAAAGATTACAATAAACATAATAGATAGATAGTTAGACCTTGGTTGGTATAATCTTAAGCACCCAAGAACATGTGATACTCTTGAACCCTTAACGCTACACACAATGGTTAACCTACTACTACGTTGACACAATAGGGACTGTACCTTCTCTAAACACCAACATCTCAAGCCATGAATGCAACACTAGTGATTCCACACTAGTATCACCCTAGTTTCGGGTTGCCTCCTAAAGAAAAGAGAGGACTTGTCTTTCAAAGTGTTATACAACTTATAATATCATCAAAGTCTCAGATAAAAGTGACCTACAATGTTCTATTTATACTAGGTTACTACTAGAATACAAAATGGCCAAAAGGCCCTTTAATGAAAAGCCTCAAAATGTCACCCATGAAGTATAGTGTAGGTTCAGTTTTAGTGTGTATTTTAGGCCCTCTTCTACATTTTTCTTGCACACTCCAAGCCTCGGGTTTATTACACTTTCACACGTCCATCTTCGTGGTTGTACTTGTATCATTTGGACATTGTAATCACAGAATTGGACACTTAAATGCTTATTTATATCAATATGAACATGTTAAGCACACGAATTGCTCTCAAAACAAGGTGAAATAAGCTAGAATAATGATACAAAAGTGTATAGAATTACCTCAGATCATCACCCCACACTTAAACTCTTTTTCGTCCTCGAACAACTCTTCACTCTAAGCATCAAAATTTGAGATGACGTTACACTTCTATTAAATGCAGGACACTAAAGCTAGTACTATAATGACTACTCGAAATGCAAGTTTCTATACGAAGCATCTTATTTACACAATTGAAAACTTATGAACACTACTCCAAAACATCCTAGCCTCAAGAATTTATCACTTAGTTGGAAAACTCATGCTTATTATTCAATCAAGGACATCATACAAATCACCTACATTTATGAAACATGTGCCCCTCACATCAAGAGAGTTACCTATAATCACTCATAATAATATAATTTATAACATAATGGGTACAAGAATCAAATTACGCTCACTCTCGTAAAGAATTCACAAGTTACACATAATGAACCATAGGCTTGCCTTTAGTGTAATGCTTCACTAATAGTAGAATGCAAAGCTTAGGATCAATTAGGACTCTTCCATTCTGTAATGTAGGCTAAGGGATGGGTAGAAACTATTTTGGAATAGTGACTAACCTCTCTAGGAGATTTAATACACTACATTATACATTTTAAATCAATCTCCAATAACCAATTTACACCATTTTCATCCACCTATCTCTTTTATTTTTTTGCCCCATCTCTTTTAAGCATTTTCACAAACACTTAGTGGACACAGAGTTTACTACCACAAGAATCAATTTTTCTTTTTTTTCATAATCATGGAAATAATGTTATCATAAATTATATCACAATCATCCAATACCCATCAATTATACACCAGTACTATTACCATGGGGCATCAATTTTACCTTTTTATTCTTCAACTTCTCAAACTTCTTACTAATTCATTTTTTTATTAAAGCACTTAGGAGCTTTTTGGATCAAATTAAGGTCTATCAAAGAAGGGATTAGGCTATATGAGGTTTCCAAAGAAAAATCTAAAGGCTCAATGGAGTTTAACTAGAATAATGCACAAAGGCTAGGTAAAAGAAAGTATAAAATAAGGCTATCAAAGAAATACCTCTATCATCTCCTAAACCCATATTCTTTATTTTGCTTCACACATACACCGAGAAAATTCTAGACATCACATGGAACAAGGAATATATAAAAATCTCACATGCATATGGCGCATGCTCAACTCAATAGGATCATCATAGTCTCTTAACCAAAAAATAACATGAATTTAAATTTAAGCCAAAAAGTAAAAGAGTCACAAAATTGAGCTTAGAGGTCTTAAAAGTAGCAATTCACTCATTCAACATGCTTTTACCAAACAAACCCACTTGCATCATGTAATCACAAATAGCACCAACAACAATATCTCACTTATTCCCCACCAAAAAAATTAAATTGATCCAAATTTTGGGAATTTCCCTACCCCATACTTAAAAATCTACTTTGTCTCCAAAGAGAATTTAAAAGTAAGAGATAAAATACTTCCTAAGTCCTCTAGGCCAAACTAGCAGCATCTTCAGATAAAGAAGATCCATGGGACCCCACACTCAGTTTTTGCCATGCACTTAGCTTAGGTTTCCGGTGCTCAGATTTCCCATAAACCTGTGACTCAATAAAAAATAAAAACTACGAGAAGTAAAAAACTAAAAATACTAAAAATAAAACATACCTTGCTTGGGTTGCCTCCCAAGAAGCGTCTGATTTAGTGTTGCGGCACGACCTTGATTAACTTTTTCCTCCACCTTGAGGATATGAATTTTACCTCCAACTTTGTATCCATATTTTTGCCTCGCACATAGGGTGGTGGTATAAAGATTAAGGAACCGATTAATGGATGATGCATGGTAAACCACTCGGTCTTGAGGTGAGGTATGTTTTTACATTACTTATCTAATGTAAAATCAAGAATATAGGATTCTTATTCCTCACACTCTTCCACTATTTCAGATGATTCCACAGACAAGATATCATCTAAACATAATATAGGAAAGTACGTTGAATGATACCCAACCAATCCCACTTTAAAATTTATACAATCTACTATACACTCTCTCTCATTTGCCTTCTCGATTTCAGCCTCAAGATAAAGATGATAATTAGGTGAGTGCGATTCTTGTGTTTTCTCCCTAAATTGGCGAATGTCCTCTTCATACTTTTCTTTTCTTAGCCACTGTAGACATGGTGGCAATGGTAACTGATAACGCTCAATCTACAGCTCTCGTGGGAGTGTAAAGTGATCGTTAGCAAATATAGAACCCAACCTGGGTTGGGTGTCGATCCCTCAGGGAATAGCTTGGTCAGCAAGTAAGCAATGATTACTAGACTTTTAGTGCAAGTCTCATAATAAGGGGGGATTGTAATGTGTAACCAAAATATTAAAGTAAAAACTAAAAATAGAAAAGTAAAAATAAAGAATGTTTAGTAAGTTGTAAAATAATGAGAATTGAAAATTTGGGGTTATGTCCACCTTCTGAGTTATACGTCTCTATTGGCTATGAGTGTGTTGAATTCAGACATGCATGTGCTTATAGAGAATTGTATTCGATGGTAAATCCAGGCGTCTTTCGACCTATTCGAGGATTATTTCAGTTTAACTCTTTCGAACTTAAAGCGTGTCTAACGGTACGAATTCTCCAAGAGGTAAATCCAGTTACGGCACTAACTTTTTAGTAGGGGATGGGACCCTACTACCTTGACATTATCTCTTTTCCAGACAGATAACCTTTCTTTCGAACAAGTTAAATGTTATACTAGTGTATTCTTGCATTTGCAACCACAAAGAATTTAGATTAAGATGAAGACAATAATGATATAAGCAGCATACGTGTCACGAATTCACAAACTCACAGCAATAGGTAGTATCTCATACGGCTTCCATAACCCCAACAGAGAAGTTTAGTTACCCATGAGTGCGAAGGAAATCACAAATGACATTGTTATTATACCACAATAATGATAGATTTCGTGTAGCACAAGAGTACTAGGCGTTTAGGCGTGATTTCTTGCAAAGTAGCATTTCTCTTGTTGCGGAAATTAAGTATAGATAAATAGAAGAAGAAAAATAGAATTAATGGAAAGACTAGAAGAGTTGTAATTGATGGAAGAAGAATTGAATTGTATTGTAGAATTAATGAGGAATGAATAAAAATCTCTAGCAAGATAGGGCATTTATAATACCCATATCCTATTCCTACTAGGCTAATGAAATACTTAACCAAATCCTACAAAGCTAATGAAATACTTAACCCAATTGCACTAGGTTAATGTATCATTATCCTAATCCTAATAAGTTACTGCTAGTCCCTAAAGTCTTTAGAATTGTTGTTTTGGCCCGGGACAGATTTTCCATGCGCCACTTTTGGTCCTTGGCGTCCAAGACTCCCTTTTCTCCTTTCGTGAAGCTTTCTTTGGCATCAAGTTATCCGTAAAATACTGAATTCTGCATCATTTATACCTGAAACTTTGCTAATCATGTTTGTTAGCTCACTTACAGGAAAAAGGACTAAAAGTGCATGAAATATATAATTTGTTCTCAAAACTAGGCTAAAATATGGGCAAAATCTAGTGCTATAGGCGTGTAAATTCGCCTATCATCAACATACCACACTTGAAGCTTTGTTCGTCGTCGAACAAAATATCATGTCCCTCTAAATATCAACTTAGGGTTTCACAGCAACAACACAAAACATTCGTCAAGACAAGCACAACAATCATCAACAAAGAGTAGTTTTCCGATCATTAGTAGAAACAGTTTAACCTCTAGCATAGACTCGTGATGGTGGTCAACTCATCTTCAACGGTTAAGGCATAAAGAATCATACACAACTACCCAAAACTCATCAACCATATGTGTCTCACAATATATTTCCCATAATCACTCACAAGTATAGCATATTTTTCAAATATGGGTATCAAAATATCCTTGCTCTCACTCTCACAAAGAATTCATATGTTGCAACTGATGACCATAGGCTTGCCCTTAGTGTAATGCTCCACTAAATGTCAGAATGCTAAGCTTAGGATCAAATAGGTCTTTTGATGGTTGTAATGTAGGCTAAGGGACGGGTAGGACTATTTTGGCGAAAAATAGTGACTATGTTCCTAAGCGCTTTAATGCATCAAATTGTATCATTAACACTTTTTCTTTTTAACAACCTTTCTACGTTCTTTTATTATACCACCCTTTTTCTCCTCTTTTGTTTTTCAATTTTAAGCATAACTTACTTTTCAGTTTTTCTTTCCTTTTTCTTTTCATAACATACCTCTTATGATAGAACTTTCTTTTTCATAACACATTCAAGCACCAATGCATTCTAAAGTCTCATAATCACCCAATTTCCTCTTATTTTGTCACATGACTTTTTTACTTTAAAGCACTTAGGAATTTGGATCAAATTACGGTCTTGAAAAAAATGGATTAGGCTTACATATGAGGTTTGTCAAAGAAAATAGGCTAAAGGCTCAAAAAGGTTTAACTAGGATGATGTCCATGGGTAGGTAAAATGAAGGTAAACAATCATAGGTTGCCAAGGAAATGCCTAAATTATTTCCTAAACTTACATTCTTTATTTTCGCTTTGCATACATACCAGGCAAGTTCTAGCATCAGCCACAAACATAGAATATACTATTATCTCACACACACACAAGGCACATGGTCGACTTTATTGGGAGTAATATAGACTCTTGACCCAACAAGTGAAGGAATTAAACCAAACAATATCACATAGTGAGTCACAATTAGAGCCTAAACGTCTCAATAGTCATGATTTTAGCACAAACTCTTGTTATAATCTTTTGTTTCCTATTAGAATAATTTTATGCGAAGCTAAGTAAAAAAAAAAATTTACTACTAAAAAAATTTGACTACTAAAAAAACAACAAAACAAAAATAAACCAAAGTAAACAAAAATAAAACAAAGTAAACAAACATAGATGCGAATAGAGAAGCATAGCATGCAATACCACCACCCCACACTTAAACGGGATGCTGCCCTCAGTGGAAAATAAATATGAAAAACCTGGTCAGTCGGACTCCTCCTCAATGTCGGGGGTCATACCCCCTTGGTTGGAATCATTATAGGAGTCGTCGTCATCAGAATTCTTCTCCACATCGGAGTCTGGCATGCGTCGATCATCATCAGTCGGCACATCATCATCAAGAGGTTCCTCAAAGTATGTACCTACTCCACACATCTCCCTTGCATGCATATTCATTGGATAGTCATGGTCCAGCTATTGGAGATCTTCAGTAGTTGGAACACGACCTCCGCTCATCATTGTGAACCGTGTCATGCCATAAAGATAATGAAAGAAACTCTCATCTCGAGCATGTCTCTCCGCAGTAGTAAGGTTGACGCCATGTGTTGTTTCAGCATCTTTGACCTTTGTGAGGTCAACCTTCATCGGGTTATGTGGGAGTTTATGATCAGCTGGTTCCTCTTCGATGTCCTCCTTCCGCAAGATTGCAGTCAACAGATTGCCAAACGTGAAGTGGGACCACTTGTGTAGTCTGGCCTTCCGCATTGTAGAGCAAATGATTGCCCTAATGTTGATAGGGACATTCATCATCAGTGCGCAAACCACGCACACTCTATCTCTTGTTATTTTGGTGTACTGGGTCCCAGGAATAAGGCAAGAGTTGACAATACGCAACCATATCCTTGCTTCCCTATTCAAAGGAGCAAAGGGGAAGGTGTTGTATCGTCCGGTGTCTTTATGTCTACTCCACCTTGCCATGGATCTACTTCCACAAAGTGTGTGTTGAATTGCTCTATAAGGAGGTCTACTGTACAGCTCTTTGAATGGTGTTGGATCGACTGAAGGCAAGCCAAGAAAGGAGTTGATCAAATCTGCATTGAGTTGTAAAACTTGGCCCCGAATCTTGACTTCGCTACCTGTGGTTTTCGGCGACCAGTTGGCATAAAATTCTCTTGTCAAATCAAGATTACATTCTCCCATGTTGTGAAAGATGAAATCCAGATTTAATGCCATGATCTTCACCAACATGCGCGGCTCCTTCTTCGCTAAGTTGTCCTTGTTGATCAAGTCGACATGAACATATTTTCTTTCCTTGTTTTTCCTATACCCTTCCTTGGATTCCTCCTCAAGAACCCATTTTATTCCAAACATGCGGCGTGGTAATTGCATTGAGTATGATTATCCTTGGTCCTTGCGACCTCTTTTCTTGCCCTTTTGGGAGGTGGTAGCCTTATATTGTCTTGCTTTGGGTGCCATTGTACCTGAGACTTAAACAATATTCCTATTAGCATCATCTCGATAGATACAATCTATACACAAGCAGTAGGGGTACCACCCCACACTTAGTTTTGTTGATACAAATTAGGGAAGTGAAAGTGGTCGATTACTTAGACTTCATCGACATACATTTTAGGAGACATATTCCGACAAGAAAATCAGATATGTATCACTTCTTGCAACCTTTGCAATACTTTCATGTTAGGTATAACAAGACTACTACATAGGGATTACATCATGGTATAGTTTCTATCAATAATCACAACCTCCCATGTCGGTAGGCAACTATAAGTCTTATTCTGATGAACGGGATATTCTAACATGTAAGTATTCAAGTGACAAGATTATGCAATGTTCATGACTATAGCAATTCCGCAAGTAGTATAACAATGCATCAAAATCAAATTCAAGTCGGAAACAAGTTAAGATCATCCTAACGTATTTGTTCACTCACATGGTTTTGTATCAACAATTCAAACACATTAACATCACCAATATTTCTTCAAGATGTAGCAATTCATAATAGACATAGAAACGTAGTACTTACGAGAAATAGATAAAGAACAAAAGAGTACTTACGTGATTGAAGCCTTTAGAGATGTTCTTGTGAAGTGGGAGAGCAAAAAGAAAAATTTTGAAATGTTTTGGAGAGTATGTGAGGCGCCTAGGTCAAGTTTTCAATGTGTTTGTGTTTCAAGACTAAGTCTCCTTTATATAGGAAAAGAATGGGTCGGGTTTTGACCCATTTAAATTCGGTTTTGGAGACAAAAAGTGACCATAGGCGGCGCTTTTAGCTTTGCCTATGCTTGGCATAGGCGGCGCCTAATGCAAAGCATTTGCTAGCATAGGCGGCGCCTAGTGCAATGCCTTTAGTGACCATAGGAGGCTCCTTTAGCATGGCATATGAGATTCTGAGACCAAATGCTTTATCATAGGCGGCGCCTATGCTATGGCATACTTGAGCATGGGCGGCGCCTATGCCATTTCACACTAGATTCCGAGACCTTGGGCCATAGTATAGGTTTTGCCTTGTTCGTGGCCTAGTTTTACCTAGTCCTAGCCTTGCTCGATGCCTATTTTGTCATGAGAAATACTCAATCCATGGCCTTATGCATCTTTATTCCTAACTTACCACCTTTACCATGCAATACGTCCAAATTGTCATTTGAAATCAATCTCCTCGTTTTATACCTCTTGAACCTACATTTGCTCAAAACCATGAAAATGATTAGTATGATGGGTTGCCTCCCACCAAGCACCTTAGTTTTGGTCGTGTCACGACGCTTATTTTTGGATTTTTCACTTATCAAAAGCAAAACACATACTAAAATGAGAAAAAGAAAAAAATGTAAAACGATAAACGATAAACGATGGGTTGCCTCCCATCTAGCGCCTTATTTATTGTCGTGGCTTGACATAGTTACCTCGAGTACTTAGACTTCATCGAGATAAGTGATGGCCATATAATTCATCGATTCAAGAGAACCGATATAAGGTTTAACTCGTTGGCCATTCACTTTGAAGACAACACCATTATTGTCTTCCAACTCAACTACTCCAGATGAGTAGGCTTGGATAACTTTGTATTGACCAGACCACTTAGACTTTAAAATACCTGGGAATAGCTTTAATCTGGAGTTGAAGAGAAGTACCATATCATCCTTTTGGAAGTTTCGTTGAACAATCTGCTGATCATGATACTTTTTGATCCATTCCTTGTATAGGTCTGACCTTTCATATGCATGGAGACGGAATTCATCCAATTCGTTCAGCTACTCCAACCTCAGATTCATCGTATCATCCCAATTCAAATTCAATTGCTTCAATGCCCATAATGCCTTATGCTCGAGCTCAATGGGTAAGTGACAAGCCTTCCCATAAACTAGTTGATAAGGGGACATGCCAATGGGTGTTTTGAATGCCGTCCTATATGCCTATAGTGCATCTTCCAGCTTCCGAGACCAATCCTTCCTATTAGCATTTACCGTCTTCGCAAGGATTTGCTTGATCTCATGATTGGAAACCTCTACCTGTCCACTAGTTTATGGGTGATAAGGCGTGGATACCTTATGTTGCTTGACACCGTATTTGGCCAACACGGATTTGAATAGCTTGTTACAAAAGTGAGATCCTCCATCACTTATGATAGTACGTGGTACTCCAAAGTGAGAGAAGATATTTCTCTTTAAGAACGCTACAACACACTTTCCCTCGTTGTCGGATAACGCTACAGCTTCAACCCATTTTGAGACATAATCTACAGTAACTAGGATATACTTCATTCCAAACGAATTCACAAATGGTCCCATAAAATTAATTCCCCACACATCAAAGAGTTCTACCTCCAGAATTTTTGACATGGGCATCTCATGGTGTTTTGAAATAGCGCCTTGTCGCTGGCATTGGTCGCACCTTCTAACATAGTCATAGGCATCTCTAAATATCAAAGGCCAATAATAACCACTTTGCAACACCTTTCTTGCTGTCCGATTGCCTGCATGATGTCCTCCAACTTGGGAAGTGTGACATGCTCCCAAAATATTAGGCACCTCTACATGGGATATACATCGTCGAATAATACCATCCACGTATCATCGAAACAAATATGGCTCATCCCAATAGTAGTGTTGTAGTCATGCATAAACTTCCTCTTTTGATGGTAAGATAGGTTTGCAGGTATCACATTACTCACAACAAAATTTGCAAAGTCGGCATACCATGGTAATTTTTCCATTGTTGTCGCTAAGATCTCCTCGTCAGGGAATGCATCATCAATTTCAATTTCGGGCTGCGCCACATGCTCGTTTTTGAGTCTAGATAGATGATCAGCCACTTGGTTCTCACAACCTCTTCTATCTTTAACCTCGAAATCAAATTCTTGCAACAGCAAAACCCATCGAATCAGTCTTGGTTTTGCATCCTTCTTTGTCATTAGGTACTTAAGAGTTGCATGGTCTGTATGAATGATCACTTTAATACCCAACAAATAAGCTCGAAACTTCTCGAACGCATACACAACCGCTAGGAGCTCTTGTTCTGTAACAATGTAGTTCTTTTGGGCTTCGTTTGATACCTTACTCGCATAGTAGATGGGATGAAATAGGTTCTCCTTTATCTGGCTAAGTACAGCACCAACGGCTACACCACTAGCATCACAGATGACTTCAAACGGGAGAGACCAATCTGGTGCTACCATGATAGGGGCTTCAATTAGTTTTCCTTTGAATCATTCGAATGCCTTCAACCAATCTTCAATGAAGTCAAACTATGCATCTTTCTCCAAGAGTTTGCACAATGGACTAGGAATTTTGGAGAAGTCTTTGATGAACCATCGATAAAAACCCGCATGACCGAGAAAACTATGAATTCCTTTCACCAAAATTGGTGGTGGTAGCTTCTCAATAACTTCAATTTTTGCTCGATCAACCTCAATTCCTCTTTCAGAGATTTTGTGCCCAAGAACGATTCCTTCTTTTACCATGAAGTGGCACTTCTCCCAATTCAGCACTAGGTTGAATTCTACACATCTTTGCAATGACATGCTTAAGTTTGCCAAGCACGCTTCAAAAGACTCACCAACAACTGAAAAGTCATCCATAAATACCTCCAAAGTGTCTTCATCCATATCAGAAAAAATGGCTATCATACAGCGATGAAAGGTGGCTGGTGCATTACATAGCCCGAATGGCATACGTTTGAAGGCAAACGTGTCATATGGACATGTAAACATTCTATTCTCTTGGTCTTTGGGGGCAATACAAATCTGATTGTAGCCTGAATAACCATCTAAGAAACAAAACCATCCTTTCCCCGCTAATCGATCAAGCATTTGGTCCATAAATGGCATTGGAAGGTGATCTTTGAGTGTCCAAGAATTCAGCTTTTGGTAGTCCATGCAAACTCTCCATCCAGTGACGGTTCTGAGTTGAATAAGCTCATTCTTCGCATTCACGACCACCGTCATGCCTCCTTTCTTGGGAACACATTGTACCGGGCTTACCCATGTACTGTCAGAGATTGGATATACAACTCCTGCGTCTAACCACTTGATAATTTCTTTCTTTACCACTTCTTGCATAGGTGGGTTTAGACATCTTTGATGCTCAATGGTGGGTGTGCAATTCTCTTCAAGCTGAATCTTATGTGTACAAATCCTAGGTGGAATACCAATAATATCCATAATGGTCCATCCAATAGCTCGAATATACTTCCGTAGAATAGCAATGAGAGCTGCAACTTGTTGCTCACCCAAATCTGTTGCAACAATGACTGGAAGTGTGTTTCCGCTTCCTAAGAATGCATACTTTAAATGACTTAGCAGCTCCTTCAATTCTAACGTGGGTGGCTCTTCAATAGATGGCTCTTCAAGGTCCAGCTTCTTGGGAGCATAGCGATATGTCCCTAATCCTGATAGAGCACAAATAGTTTCTTCGCAATTTTCAGCATCCTTACTCTCTCCATTGATGAGCACTATCGCCAAAGGGTCATCAATCATTTGCTCTTCTTCAAGTAATTCATTCTCATCATCAAAGAAAACATCAGCCACCGAAAATACACTCAGATCTTTGGGTTACTTCATTGATTTGCACACGTCAAAGTGAACTACTTCGTCATTGATTCGGAATGAATGATCATTAGCTCTCAAATCAATAAGCACACTTCCTGTAGCAAGAAAAGGGCGCCCCAAGATTATGGGAACTTCTGAGTCTGCCTCACAATCCAAAATAACAAAGTTTACTGGAAAGATGAATGAAGAAACCTTTACCAATACATCACATAGAATACCAACAGGTCATTTTACCGACCTATCCGCCATGACGAGCCTCATATTGGTTGGAGTAGGGTCACCCAACCCTAACTTTTTATAGATAGATAATGGCATCAAATTGATGCTGGCTCCCAAATCATGTAATGCTTTGGCAAAATTCAAAGATCCAACGGTGCAAGGAATAGTGAAAGCTCCGGGGTCGGCCTTCTTCTGAACTATTGATTGGGTAGCGATTGCACTGTAGTGATGAACATCATCTTTCAACTCATAACTTGCTGCCCGTTTCTTAGTCAAAAGATCCTTCATAAATTTCACATACCCAGGCATTTGTTCAAGTGCTTCCACCAATGGAACATTAATGGTCAGATTCTTCAACATAGTCATGAATTTGCTGAACTTAGTGTCATCCGCCACCTTCTTCAATCTTTGGGTAAAAGGTGGTGGTAGGTATGGAATTGTTATATCCATGGCTTTCTTCTCCTCTTGCTTCAGTTTTTCAGCTTTTTCAGGGTGCAATTCATTGGGGTTGACGCCATGGCCGTCGTGGCCTTTTTCTACGGAAGTTTCTCCTTTCGCTTTATCATCAATATCCACTACTTCATCAACCACTTGCTTTCCTTTTGCTGAATTTTCCATCACCTTACCACTTCGGGTAGTGATGGTCATGCATGACCCATCATTCCTTGGGTTTTGCATAGTATCGCTAGGTAAAGTGCCAGCCTTTCTTTGATTGAGTGCTGCTGAAAGTTAGCTCAATTGCTACTTTATTTGATTGATTGAAGTGGAATGGTAATCAACTAATTGTTTCATAGAGGAAAAATCATTAATTACCTCCATTACTCCTGCGCTTGTTGTTTCCACTCCTTTCAATAGTTTAGCCATCATGTCTTTCATACTTCCAGAATTAGATGTGGTGGTGTCACGTCTTCCAGGGGGAACGTATAAACCACTCTTTTTATTCTTGTTCTTCCAACTACCTTGGTCCTTGTTTCCATATTTATCATAATAGTTTTGACCTTGGTTTCCTTGGGTATTCCCACGGAAACCCCCCTGATTGTTCAAGTAGTTGGCCTCTTCTTTCGAATCAGATTCGTCTCTTCATTTTGACGCAATAGCTTTGATTTTTTTGGTCTTCCCTGATAATAAATGCTTTGTAAGAAGATCCATTTGTGTTTTCATGTGCTCCATATCTTGATCACGTTCTTCTTCTCTTCTTCTTTGGTCTACAGTCATGCTAATAGATAAAGTGGGTCTTGCTACCTCAGAATCCCTGGCATGCCAAGCTCTACTTTTCTTTGTCATACGATCGAGTATATTGCTTTCTTGACCAAAGGTGAGGTCCATAAAAGATCCTCCAGCCGCATTATCCACCACTGGTTTAGTTATTGAATTCAAGGCTCTGTATAATATCTCCATTAGGTGAACATTAGTCATGTGATGGTTTGGCAATTTCGCTAGCTTTGTCTTGAACCTCTCCCATGTTTCATGAAGAGCTTCAGTGGGAAGCTGACGAAAGTTACTGATTTCATCTCTCAATTGTGCTCTTTTGGATGGCGGAAAGAATCTTTCTAGGAAAGCATCTCTCAATTGCCTCCAATTTGTAACAGAATCAGGAGTCAGCCTATTCAACCATAGAGTTTCCTCCCCAGACAGAGACAATGGAAATAAGCGTAATCGAATTGCATTATGACCAACCCCAGGATTATCAAACGACTTGTATGTAGAGATAAAGTTGATGAGATCCCTATTCGGATCATCACCTGCTAGTCCACCAAATAATCCCTTGAGTTGCAATAACTGAAGCATGGTGCTTGTGATGTTTAACTTGGCTCCAGGTGCTAATGGTGGAGGAATTATGGCTCCTGTGGCTGATGATAGGCGAATTTACACGCCTATAGTACTATATTTTGCCCATATTTGTGCCATGTTTTGAGAACAAATTATACATTTCATGCACTTTTAGTCTTTTTTCCTGTAAATGAGCTAACGAACATGATTAGCAAAGTTTCAGGTATAAATGATGCAGAATTCAGCATTTTTTGGATAACTTGACGCCAAATAAAGCTTCACGGAAGGAGAAAAGCCAATCTTGGACGCCAAGGACTAAAGATGGCGCATGGAAATTCTGTCCCGGGCGAAAACAGCATTTCTAAAGACTTTGGGGACTAGCAGTAACTTATTTGGATTAGGATAATGATACATTAACCTAGTACAATTGGGTTAAGTATTTCATTAGCTTATTAGGATTAGGATAATGATACATTAACCTAGTACAATTGGGTTAAGTATTTCATTAGCTTAGTAGGATTTGGTTAAGTATTTCATTAGCTTAGTAGGATTTGGATATGGCTATTATAAATACCCTATCTTGCTAGAGATTTTTATTCATTCTTCTCTTATTCCTCTACAACAATTCTCATTCTAGTTCTAAACAATTATTTTTTCATTAATTCTATTCTTCTTCTATTCATCTATTCTTAATTTCCGCAACAAGAGAAACGTTACTTTGCAAGAAATCACGCCTAATGCCTACCACTCTTGTGCTACACGAAATCCATAGTTATTGTGGTATAATAACAATGTCACTTGTGATTTACTTCGCACTCATGGGTAACTAAACTTGTTGACCAAGCTATTCCCTAAGGGATCGACACCCGACCCAAGTTGGGTTTTGTATTTGCTAACGACCGTTTTACACTCCCACGAGAGCTGTAGATTGAGCGTTATCAAAAATTGGCGTCGTTGCCAGGGAATACGAGTGTTAATTAAGTTTGTGATAATTACTAGAACCTTTGGTCAAAGATTCTCGTACTTTTACTTTTAGTTTTTGTTTTTGTTTGCTGCAGGTTTTTATTCAGTGCAAGCCCCATAATAGAAGTTTTGGTCAACCGTTATTACCTATCAATCCTGAACCACAATGCATTGGTAGAATGAAAGCACAAGCAGAAATCGAAAGGATGGCTGCTCAACAGGAACAGGCGAGATTAGTTGCTCTTGCCGTCGCTCAAGTTCAACAACAAAACATTGATAACCCTGGGTGAGCAACAAATCCCGACGATGAAGATTTAGGTGGTGACGAGTTACTAAACCCTAGGCGTGATGCTAAAATCATAAAACCTGCCAATAGAAAAGGTCGACAAGCTCGGTTTAGGTATGATCTCCAACCCATGCAACCAGCTTTCAACGACGATGATGATGATCTTGATGGAGCCGGAGCCACTGGAGCCATTATTCCTCCACTGTTAGCACCCGGAGCCAAGTTCAACATCACAAGCACCATGATTCAGTTATTGCAACTCAAGGGATTATTTGGTGGACTAGCAAGCGATGATCCAAATATGCATCTCATCAACTTTATTTCTACATGCAAGTCCTTTGACAATCCTGGTGTTGGTCAGAATGCAATTCGATTATGTCTATTTCCATTGTCTCTATCTGGGGAGGAAACTCTATGGTTGAATGGGCTGACTCCTGATTCTATTACAAATTGGAGGCAATTGAGAGACGCTTTCCTAGAAAGATTCTTTCCGTCATCCAAAAGAGCACAATTGCGAGATGAAATCGGCAACTTTCGTCAGCTTCCCACTGAAGCTCTTCATGAAACATGGTAGAGGCTCAAGACAAAGCTATCGAGATGCCCAAACCATCACATGACTAATGATAACCTAATGGAGATATTATACAGAGCCTTGAATTCAATAACTAAACCAGTGGTGGATAATGCAGCTGGAGGATCTTTTATGGACCTCACCTTTGGTCAAGCAAGCAATATGCTAGATCGTATGACGAAGCAAAGTAGAGCTTGGCATACTAGGGATTCTAAGGTAGCAAGCCTCACTTTATCTATTGGCATGACTGCAGACCAAAGAAGAAGAGAAGAAGAACGTGATCAAGATATGGCGCACATGAAAACACAAATGGATCTTCTTACAAAGCATTTATTATCAGGGAAGACTGAAAAAGTGAAAGCTATTGCGTCAAAAGGAAGAGACGAATCTGATTCGGAAGAAGAGGCCAACTACTTGAACAATCGGGGGGTTTCAGCGGGAATACCCAAGGAAACCAAGGTCGGAACTATTAAGATAAAGCTGGAAACAAGGACCAAGGTAGTTGGAAGAATAAGAATGAAAAGAGTGGTTTATACGTTCCCCCTGGAAGACATGACACCACCACATCTAGTTCTGGAAGTATGGAATACATGATGGCAAAGCTATTGAAAGAAGTGGAAGCAACGAGCTCGGGAGTAACGGAGGTAATTCATGATTTGTCTTCTATGAAACAATTAGTTTATTCCCATTCCACTTCAATCAAACAAATAGAGCAGCAATAGAGCCAACTTTCAGCAGCACTCAATCAAAGAAAGATTGGCACTTTACCTAGCGATACTGTGCAAAACCCAAGGAATAATGGTTCATGCATGGCCATCACTACCCAAAGTGGTAAGGTGCTGGAAACTTCAGCAAAAGGCAAGCAAGTGGTTGATGAAGTTGTGGAAATTGATGATAAAGCGAAAGGAGAACCATCCGCAAAAGACGTCCATGACGTTAACCCCAACAATTTGCAACCTGAAAAAGCTGAAAAACGGAAGCAAGAGAAGAAGAAAGTCGTGGAGAGAACAGTTCCATACCCACCACCACCTTTTCCCCAAAGATTGAAGAAGGTGGCGGATGATACTAAGTTCAGCAAATTCATGACTATGTTGAAGCAGCTGACCATTAATGTTCCATTGGTGGAGGCACTTGAACAAATGCCTGGGTATGTAAAATTTATGAAGGACCTTTTGACTAAGAAGCGGGAAGCAAGTTATGAGTTGAAAGATGATGTTTATCACTTCAGCGCAATCGCTACCCGATCAATAGTTCAGAAGAAGGCTGACCCCGGAGCTTTCACTATTCCTTGCACCGTTGGATCTTTGAATTTTGCCAAAGCATTATGTGACTTAGGAGCCAGCATTAATTTGATGCCATTATCGATCTATAAGAAGTTGGGGTTGGGTGATCCTACTCCAGCCAATATGAGGCTCGTCATGGCGGATAGGTCGGTAAAACGACCTGTAAGTATTCTATGTGATGTATTAGTAAAGGTCTCTTCATTCATCTTTCCAGCACACTTTGTTATTTTGGATTGTGAGGCAGACTCAGAAGTTCCCATAATCTTGGGGCGCCCTTTCCTTGCTACAGGAAGTGTGCTCATTGATTTGAGAGCTAATGAGCTTTCATTCTGAATAAATGACGAAGTAGTTTGCTTTGATGTGTGCAAATCAATGAAGCAACCCAAAGATCTAAGTGTATTTTCGATGGTTGATGTTTTCTTTGATGATAAAAAAGAATTACTTGAAGAAAAGCAAATTATTGATGACCCTTTGGCGGTTGTGCTCATGAACAGAGAGAATGAGGATGATGAAAATTGCCAAGAAGCTATTTGTGCTCTATCAGGATTAGGGACATATCGCTATGCTCCCAAGAAGCTGGACCTTGATCTCAAAAATCGACCCACACCACCAGCTAAGCCATCTATTGAAGAGCCACCCACGTTAGAATTGAAGGAGCTGCCAAGTCATTTAAAGTACGCATTCTTAGGAAGCGGAAACACACTTCCAGTCATTGTGGAAGCAGATTTGGGTGAGCAACAAGTTGCAGCTCTCATTGCTATTCTACGGAAGTATATTCGAGCCATTGGATGGACCATTGCGGATATTATTGGTATTCCACCTGGGATTTGTACACATAAGATTCAGCTTGAAGAGAATTGCACACCCACCATTGAGCATCAAAGACATCTAAACCCACCTATGCAAGAAGTGGTAAAGAAAGAAATTATTAAGTGGTTAGACGCGGGGGTTGTGTATCCAATCTCTGATAGTACATGGGTAAGCCCGATACAATGTGTTCCCAAGAAAGGAGGCATGACGGTGGTCGCAAATGCAAAGAATAAGATTATTCTACTCAGACCCATCATTGGATAGAGAGTATGCATGGACTACCATAAGCAGAATTCTTGGACGCTCAAAGATCACTTCCCAATGCCATTTATGGACCAAATGCTAGATCGATCAGCGGGAAAAGGATGGTTTTGTTTCTTAGACAGTTATTTAGGCTATAATCAGATTTGTATTGCCTCTGAAGACCAAGAGAAGACAATGTTTATATGCCCATATGGTACGTTTGCCTTCAAACGTATGTCATTCGGGTTATGTAACGCACCAGCCACCTTTCAACGTTGTATGATGTCCATTTTTTCTGATATGGTTGAATACACTTTGGAGGTAATTATGGATGAATTTTCAGTTGTTGGTGAGTCTTTTGAAGCGTGCTTGGCAAACCTAAGCATGGCATTGCAAAGATGTGTAGAATTCAACCTAGTGCTGAATTGGGAGAAGTGCCACTTCATGGTAAAAGAAGGAATCAATCTTGGGCACAAAATCTTCGAAAGATGGATTGAGGTTGATCGAGCAAAAATTGAAGTTATTGAGAAGCTACCACCTCCAATTTTGGTGAAGGGTGTTCATAGTTTCCTCGGTCATGCAGCTTTCTATCGACGGTTCATCAAAGACTTCTCCAAAATTGCTAGTCCATTGTGCAAACTCTTGGAGAAAGATGCAAAGTTTGATTTCAATGAAGATTGTTTGAAGGCATTCGAATGCCACAAAGGAAAACTAATTGAAGCCCCTATCATGGTAGCACCAGATTGGTCTCTCCCGTTCGAAGTCATATGTGATGCCAGTGGTGTAGCCGTTGGTGTTGTACTTAGTCAGAGAAAGGAGAAGTTATTTCATCCTATCTACTATGCGAGTAAGGTCCTAAATTAAGCCCAAAGAAACTACACTGTTACTGAACAAGAGCTCCTAGCGGTTGTGTATGCGTTTGAGAAGTTTCGTGCCTATCTATTGGGTATCAAAGTGATCGTTCATACAGACCATGCAGCTCTTAGGTACCTAATGACAAAGAAGGATGCAAAACTAAGACTGATTCAATGGGTTTTGCTGCTGCAAGAATTTGATTTCGAGGTTAAAGATAGAAGAGGTTGTGAGAACCAAGTGGCTGATCATCTATCTAGACTCGAAAACGAGCATGTGGCACAGCCCAAAATCGAGATTGATGATGCATTCCCTGACGAGGAGATCTTAGCGACGACAATGGAAAAATTACCATGGTATGCTGACTTTGCAAATTTTGTTGTGAGTAATGTGATACCTACAAACCTATCTTACCATCAAAAAAGAGGAAGTTTATGCATGACGTACAACATTACTATTGGCATAAGCCATATTTGTTTCGACGATGTGCGGATGGTATTTTCGACGATGTATATCCCATGTAGAGGTGCCAAATATTTTGGAAGCATGTCACACTTCCCAAGTTGGAGGACATCATGCAGGCAATCGGACAGCAAGAAAGGTGTTGCAAAGTGGATATTATTGGCCTTCAATATTTAGATATGCCTACGACTATGTTAGAAGGTGCGACCAATGCCAGCGACAAGGCGCTATTTCAAAACACCATGAGATGCCCATGTCGAAAATTCTTGAGGTAGAACTCTTTGATGTATGGGGTATGGATTTCATGGGTCCATTCGTGAATTCATTTGGAATAAAGTACATCTTAGTTGCTATAGATTATGTCTCGAAATGGGTTGAAGCTGTAGCATTGGACGACAACGAGGGAAAGCGTGTTGTAGCATTTTTGAAGAGAAATATCTTCTCTCGCTTTGGAGTACCACGTACTATCATAAGTGATAGAGGATCTCACTTTTGCAACAAGCTATTCAAATCCGTGTTGGCCAAGTATGGTGTCAAGCAATATAAGGTAGCCACGCCTTATCACCCACAAACTAGTGTACAAGTAGAGGTTTCCAATCGGGAGATCAAGCAAATCTTTGCGGAGATGGTAAATGCTAATAGGAAGGATTGGTCTCAAAAGTTGGACGATGCACTATGGGCATATAGGACTGCATTCAAAACGCTAATTGGCATGTCCCCTTATCAACTAGTTTATGGGAAGGCTTGTCACTTACCCATTGAGCTCGAGCATAAGGCATTATGGGCATTGAAGCGATTGAATTTGAATTGGGATGATGCAATGAATCTGAGGTTGGAGCAGCTGAACGAATTGGATGAATTCCGTCTCCATGCGTATGAAAGGTCAGACCTATACAAGGAGCGGATGAAAAAGTATCATGATCAGCGGATTGTTCGATGAAACTTCCAAAAGGATGATATGGTACTTCTCTTCAACTCTAGATTGAAGCTGTTCCCAGGTAAGTTAAAGTCTAAGTGGTCTAGTCCATACAAAGTTAGGCAAGTCTACTCGTCTGGAGTAGTTGAGTTGGAAGACACTAATGGTGTTGTCTTCAAAGTGAATGGCCAACGTGTTAAACCTTATATCAGTCCTCTTGACTCAACGAATTATATGGCCATCACTTATCTCGACGAAGTCTAAGTACTCAAGGTAACTATGTCGAGCCACGACAATAAATAAGGCGCTAGATGGGAGGCAACCTATCGTTTATCGTATATCATTTATCATTTTGTCTTTCTTTCGTTGTAGGACTTGTTTTGCTTTTGAAAAATGAAAATCCAAAAATAAGAGTCGTGCCACGACCAAAACTAAGGCGCTTGGTGGGAGGCAACCCATCGTACTAATCATTTTTAGTGGTTTTAAGCAAATGTAGGTGCAAGAGATATTCAACGAGGAGATTGGTTTTAAATGATGATTTGGACGTATTGCATGGTAAAGGTGGTAAGTTAGGAATAAATATGCATAAGGCTATGGATTGAGAATTGCTCATGACAAAATAGGCATCGAGCAAGGATAGGCCTAGGTAAAACTAGGCCACGAACAAGGCAAAGCCTATACTATAGCCCAAGGTCTCGGAATCTAGTGTGCAAAGGCATAGGCGCCGCCCATGCTCAAGTATGCCATAGCATAGGCGCCGCCTATGCTAAAGCATTTGGTCTCAGAATCTCATATGCCATGCTAAAGGCGCCGCCTATGGTCACTAAAGGCATTGCACTAGGCGCCTCCTATGCTAGCAAATGCTTTGCATTAGGCGCCGCCTATACCATGCATAGGCAAAGCTAAAGGCGCCGCCTATGGTCACTTTTTGTCTCCAAAACCGATTTTAAATGGGTCAAAACCCGACCCATTCTTTTCCTATATAAAGGGGACTTAGTCTTGAAACATAAACACATTGGAAACTTGACCTAGGCGCCGCACATACTCTCGAAAACATCTCAAAATTTTTCTTTTTGCTCTCCCACTTCACAAGAACATCTCCAAAGGCTTCAATCACGTAAGTATTCTTTTATTCTTCATCTATTTTGCGTAAGTACTACGTTGCTATGTCTATTGTGAATTGATACATATTGAAGAAATATTGGTGATGTTAATGTGTTTGAATTGTTGATACAAAACCATGTGAGTGAACATATACGTTAGGATGATCTTAACTTGTTTTCGACTTGAATTTGACTTTGATGCATTGTTATACTACTTGCGGATTTTCTATAGTCATGAACATTGCATAACCTTGTCACTTGAATACTTACATGTTAGAACATCCCGTTCATACGGAATAAAACTTATAGTTTCCTACCGACATAGGAGGTTGTGATTATTGATAGAAACTATACCACGATGTAATCCCTATGTAGTAGTCTTGGTATACCTAACATGAAAGTATTGCAAAGGTTGCAAGAAGTGATACATCTCTAATTTTCTTGTCGGAATATAGCCCCTAAAAATGTATGTCGACGAAGTCTAAGTAATCGACCACTTTCACTTCACTAATTTGTATCAACAAAACTAAGTGTGGGGGGGTACCCCTATGGCTTGTTTATAGATTGTTTCCGTTGATTTGATGCTAACATGAATATTGTTTAAGTCTCAGGAACAATGGCACCCAAAGCACGACAAGATAAGGGTACCACTTCCCAAAAGGGTAAGAAAAGAGGTCGCAAGGAGTAAGGAGAATCATCCTCAATGCAATTACCAAGCCGCATGTTTGGAATAAAATGGGTTCTTGAGGAGGAAGCCAAGGAATGGTATAGGAAGAACAAGGAAAGAAAATATGTTCATGTCGACTTGATCAATAAGGACAGCCTAGCAAAGAAGGAGCCGCGTATGTTGGCGAAAATCATGGCATTAAATCTGGATTTCATCTTCTGTGATATGGGAGAATGTAATCTTGATTTGACACGAGAATTTTATGTCAACTGGTCGCCGAAAACCACAGGCAGCGAAGTCAAGATTCGAGGCCAAGTTTTACAACTCAATGCGGATTTGATCAACTCCTTTCTTAGCTTGCCTTCAGTCGATCCAGCACCATTCAAAGAGTTGTACAGCAGACCTCCATATAGAGCAATTCGACACACACTTTGTGGAAGTATATCCATGGCAAGGTGGAGCAGACATAAAGACACCGGACGACACAACACCTTCCCCTATGCTCCTTTGAATAGGGAAGCAAGACTATGGTTGTGTATTGTCAACTGATGCCTTATTCTTGGGACCCAGTACACCAAGATAACAAGAGATAGAGTGTTCCTGGTTTATGCCTTTATGAAGAATGTCCCTATCAATATTGGGGCAATCATTCGTTCTACAATGTGGAAGGCCAGGTACACAAGCGATCCCACTTCACTTTTGGCAATCTGTTGACAGAAATCTTGCGGAAGGAGGACATCGAAGAGGAACCAGCTGATCACAAACTCCCACATAACCCGAAGAAGGTTGACCTCACAAAGGTCAAAGATGCTGAAACAACACATAAGATTATAACAAGAGTTTGTGCTAAAATCATGACTATTGAGACGTTTGGGCTCTAATTGTGACTCACTATGTGATATTGTTTGGTTTAATTCCTTCACTTGTTGGGTCAAGAGTCTATATTACTCTCAATAAAGTCGACCATGTGCCTTGTGCGTGTGAGATAATAGTATATTCTATGTTTGTGGCTGATGCTAGAACTTGCCTGGTATGTATGCAAAGCGAAAATAAAGAGTGTAAGTTTAGGAGATGATTTAGGCATTTCTTTGGCAACCTATACATGTTTACCTTCGTTTTACCTACCCATGGACATCATCCTAGTTAAACCCTTTTGAGCCTTTAGCCTATTTTCTTTGACAAACCTCATATGTAAGACTAATCGATTTTTTTCAAGACCGTAATTTGATCCAAATTCCTAAGTGCTTTAAAGTGAAAAAGTCATGTGACAAAATAAGAGAAAATTGGGTGATTATGAGACTTTAGAATGCATTGGTGCTTGAATGTGTTATGAAAAAGAAAGTGCTATCATAAGAGGTATGTTATGAAAACAAAAAGGAAAAGAAAGCTGAAAAGTGAGTTATGCTTAAAATTGAAAAACAAAAGAGGAGAAAAAGGGTGGTAGAATAAAAGAAAAAAAGGTTGTTAAAAAGAAAAGTGTTAATGATACATTGTGATGTATTAAAGTGCTTAGGAACATAGTCACTATTTTTGGCAAAAATAGTCCTACCCGTCCCTTAGCCTACATTACAACCATCAAAAGACCTATTTGATCCTAAGCTTAGCATTCTGACATTTAGTGGAGCATTACACCAAGGGCAAGCCTATGGTCATCAGTTGCAACATATGAATTCTTTGTGAGAGTGAGAGCAAGGATATTTTGATACCCATGTTTGAAAAATATGCTATACTTGTGAGTGATTATGGGTAATATATTGTGAGACACACATGGTTGATGAGTTTTGGGTAGTCGTGTATGATTTTTTGTGCCTTAACTTTTGAATATGAATTGATCACCATCACGAGTCTATGCTAGAGGTTAAACTGTTTCTACTAATGATCGGAAAGATACTCTTTGTTGATAATTGTTGTGCCTTTCTTGGCGAATATTTTGTGTTGTTGCTGTGAAACCCTAAGTTAATGTTTTGAGGGACATGATATTTTGTTTGATTATGAACAAAGCTTCAAGTGTGGGGTGTTGATGATAGGCGAATTTACATACCTATAGCACTATATTTTGTCCATATTTGTGCCATGTTTTGAGAACAAATTATACATTTCATGCACTTTTAGTCTTTTTTCCTGTAAATGAGCTAACGAACATGATTAGCAAAGTTTCAGGTATAAATGATGCAGAATTCAGCATTTTTTGGATAACTTGACGCCAAATAAAGCTTCACGGAAGGAGAAAAGCCAATCTTGGACGCCAAGGACTAAAGATGGCGCATGGAAATTCTGTCCCGGGCGAAAACAGCATTTCTAAAGACTTTGGGGACTAGCAGTAACTTATTTGGATTAGGATAATGATACATTAACCTAGTACAATTGGGTTAAGTATTTCATTAGCTTATTAGGATTAGGATAATGATACATTAACCTAGTACAATTGGGTTAAGTATTTCATTAGCTTAGTAGGATTTGGTTAAGTATTTCATTAGCTTAGTAGGATTTGGATATGGGTATTATAAATACCCTATCTTGCTAGAGATTTTTATTCATTCTTCTCGTATTCCTCTACAACAATTCTCATTCTAGTTCTAAACAATTATTCTTTCATTAATTCTATTCTTCTTCTATTTATCTTTTCTTAATTTCTGCAACAAGAGAAACGTTACTTTGCAAGAAATCACGTCTAACGCCTACCACTCTTGTGCTACACGAAATCCATTGTTATTGTGGTATAATAACAATGTCAATTGTGATTTTCTTCGCACTCATGGGTAACTAAACTTCTCTGTTGGGGTTATGGAAGCCCTATGAGATACTATCTATTGTTGTGAGTTTGTGAGTTCGTGACACGTATGCTGCTTATATCATTATTCTCTTCATCTTAATTTAAATTCTTTGTGGTTGCAAACGCAAGAATACGCCAGTATAACATTTAACTTGTTCGAAAGAAAGGTTATTTGTCTGGAAAAGAGATAATGTCAAGGTAGTAGGGTCCCATCCCCTATTAAAAAGTTAGTGTCGTAACTGGATTAACCTCTTGGAGAATTCATACCGTTAGACACGCTTTAAGCTCAAAAGAGTTAAAGTGAAATAATACTCGAATAGGTCGAAAGACGCCTGGATTTATCATCGAATACAATTCTCTATAAGCACATGCATGTCTGAATTCAACACACTTATAGCCAATAGAAACGTATAACTCAGAAGGTGGACATAACCCCAACTCCTCAATTCTCATTGTGTCACAACCTACTAAACATTCTTTCTTTTTACTTTGGTATTTTTAGTTTTTACTTTAATAATTTAGTTAGACATTAGAATCCCCCCTTTTTACGAGACTTGCACTAAAAGTCTAGTAATCGTTGCTTACTTGTTGACCAAGCTATTCCCTGAGGGATCGACACCCAACCCAGGTTGGGTTCTATATTTGCTAATGAGCGCTTTACACTTCCACGAGAGTTGTAGATTGAGCGTTATCAGTGGCTCCGGCTCCATCAAGATCATCATCATCATCGTCGAAAGCTGGTTGCATGGGTTGGCGATCATACCTAAACCGAGCTTGACGACCTCTTCTGTTGGCAGGTGTTACGATTTCAGCATCACGCCTAGGGTTTAGTATCTCGTCATCACCTAAATCCTCATCATCAGGATTTGTTGCTCGCCCAGGGTTATCAATATTTTGTTGGTGTACTTGGGCGGTAGCAAGAGCAGCTAATCTCGCCTGCTCCTGTTGAGCAGCCATCCTTTTAATTTCTACTTGTGCTTTCATTCTGCCAATTCGTTGTGGTTCAGGATTGATAGGTAATAACGGTTGACCAGAACTTCGAGTATGGGGCATGCACTGAATAAAAACCTGCAGTAGACAAAAACAAAAACTAAAAGTAAAAGTACGAGAATCTTTGACCAAAGGGTCTAGTAATTATCACGAACTTGATTGACACTCGTATTCCCTGGTAACGGCGCTAATTTTTGATAACGCTCAATTTACAGCTCTCGTGGGAGTGTAAAGCGGTCGTTAGCAAATATAGAACCCAACCTGGATTGGGTGTCGATCCCTCAGGGAATAGCTTGGTCAGCAAGTAAGCAATGATTACTAGACTTTTAGTGCAATTCTCGTAATAAGGGAGGATTGTAATGTGTAACCAAAATATTAAAGTAAAAACTAAAAATAGCAAAGTAAAAAGAAAGAATGTTTAGTAAGTTGTAAAACAATGAGAATTGAGAAGTTGGGGTTATGTCCACCTTCTGAGTTATACGTCTCTATTGGCTATGAGTGTATTGAATTCAGACATGCATGGGCTTATAGAGAATTGTATCCGATGGTAAATCCAGGCGTCTTTCGACCTATTCGAGGATTATTTCAGTTTAACTCTTTCGAACTTAAAGCGTGTCTAACGGTACGAATTCTCCAAGAGGTTAATCCAGTTACGGCACTAACTTTTTAATAGGGGATGGGACCCTACTACCTTGACATTATCTCTTTTTGAGACAAATAACCTTTCTTTCGAACAAGTTAAATGTTATACTGGCGTATTCTTGCATTTGCAACCACAAAGAATTTAGATTAAGATGAAGAGAATAATGATATAAGCAGCATACATGTCACGAACTCACAAACTCACAGCAATAGATAGTATCTCATACGGCTTCCATAACCCCAACAGAGAAGTTTAGTTACCCATGAGTGCGAAGGAAATCACAATTGACATTATTATTATACCACAATAATGATAGATTTCGTGTAGCACAAGAGTGGTAGGCGTCTAGGCGTGATTTCTTGGAAAGTAACGTTTCTCTTGTTGCGAAAATTAAGTATAGATGAATAGAAGAAGAAAAATAGAATTAATGGAAAGATTAGAAGAGTTGTAATTGATGGAAGAATAATTGAATTGTACTGTTGAATTAATGAGGAATGAATAAAAATCTCTAGCAAGATAGGGTATTTATAATATCCATATCCTATTCCTACTAGGCTAATGAAATACTTAACCAAATCCTACTAAGCTAATGAAATACTTAACCCAATTGTACTAGGTTAATGTATCATTATCCTAATCCTAATAAGTTACTTCTAGTCCCCAAAGTCTTCAGAATTATTGTTTTGGCCCGGGACAGATTTTTCATGCGCCACTTTTGGTCCTTGGCGCCCAAGGCTCCCTTTTCTTCTTTCGTGAAACTTTCTTTGGCATCAAGTTATCCATAAAATGCTGAATTCTGCATCATTTATACCTGAAACTTTGCTAATCATGTTTGTTAGCTCACTTACAGGAAAAAGGACTAAAAGTGCATGAAATATATAATTTGTTCTCAAAAGTAGGCTAAAATATAGGCAAAATCTAGTGCTATAGGCGTGTAAATTCGCCTATCATCAGTAACTCCTTAATCTGTTGAACAACTTTAGTTTCTAAGTACTCATACTTTCTTAAATTATCAGCAATTGTGTCTGCAACTAGTTAGGGAGTCAACTCTGCATCTACTTTCAGCTTATTATCTAATTGCTCTACAGCCTCCCGATAGTTCTTCATGTCTTCCATCAACTGTACTTGAGATGCTAAAATTTGTTTCAGCATCTCATCCATGATGCTAGTTGACTGATTTGCTTGGGCCTGTTGAAACTACTGTTGGTGGTTATTCCATGATTGTGGTTGATCTTCACCATTTGAAGGTATATGTACTATCAATCCTGATTCGGTAATGTTTGTGGGCTATTCTGAAAGGTAAAATTATATAAACAACCACTATGACCACAAACCATACACCATATAGAATCGTTATCACTCGAAAACCATTTATCTCAGGCTGACATTTCCAAAAGAGTGTGAGAAAATAAAAATAAAGGAAAATAAAATAAAATAAAACCTATTTACAACTCAACATAGAAAAACTAAAAATAAGATAGTTGTTTGGTTACAAGTCCTCGGCAACAACACCAAAAAATTGACAGCATCCAAGCACACACGCAAGTGTACGTGGTCTTATCAAGTAAAGTGGCTTCAAGGAAGTCCAAGTATCGATCTCTCAAGGACTTGCGTTCGCCGACTATCTAATTCTAGTTTAACCAATTGAAGAGAGTGGCAAAGAGTTTTTGAATTGTAAATTAAAAAAAATAAACAATGCGTAAAAAAAATCCTTGGGACAATCAATGGATTAAAACTCAGTGTTAAAGAACTTCGAACAATCATACTATGTTATTTAATTTTATTCATTAATTTGCTTATCTTGATTGTTGATTCGTAGGGTTAATTGCATGATCATGGTTTCCCAACCTCTAATCTTTTACCAAATTTGGACATTATAACTACATCGTTGAGTGGAGATGTAATAATCCAATTAAGTTAATTAAAGCTATCATTCTATGTATGAATCAAGTAAGGCATCTAAGTACATACATGTCCTAGACGCTAAGTTTAATTCTTTATTTTATAAAAGAATAAAAACATAAACTTTTTTTATTCCTATTGCCTCTTTCGAGATCATAGGGTCGACAATATATATATTTTACGGATGATTAATCCATAAAATAATTAAAATAAGAATAAACAAACAGCCAAATATGATAAGAAAAAATAATCAAAATTAATCCAAAACAATAATAATTATGTTCTTAGACTTAACCTCGAAAAGAGGATTTTTAACCAATAATATTCATAATCATGATCCAAATAATTGAACACATGATATGATAATTAAAGGCTAAAATTAAAACCTAATAAAAACCGTGTGCAGCCTTCTCTGAATTTAGTACCACCGTTTTTTGTTGTCCAGGTGTCCAACGAGAAAAATTGTCCATTCACATGTTGACCAAATTGTGACCAGCAATTAATAATGGTCCCAGCTGTCCTACTTGTCCAAGTAATGTGTGTATATATAATATTAAAATATTCTCAATTCTTATGAGAATAAAAGTGGCACGTCCTTTCTGAAAAGATTCTCATTTTTGCACTTAATTGTCGGCGCAAATTGTATTTGTCATTGATCATCGACGCGATGCGTAAGTTAACGCATCGATGAACTGGCAGAACTGGAAATGTCGACACGACACGTCGACCTCGCGTCTACTCACAGAAATTTGCTTCCAAAATTTTGGCTAAGTGTAGAACATCCTATCCTTTGCCCATGCCTTTTGAAGTGTATTTTTAATAAATTTTTTATCTTTAAATCATCAATATATCACCGTATTTAGATCATAAAAATGGCTTTAAATATCACACACCCCATCTTAAAAGATTAAAACAACACAATATTCTCAACGACAAATCAAAACACAAGCTAAGATAAAGACAAAATTTGCAATGATCTTCCACTTAATATTTCAACTCTTGACTTAATCAAATTAAGCTTTGCACTCTACAAATAAGTTGTTTCACTCACAATTACATATTTAAAATATTTGGAATAAATTAAACACATTAGAATTCATCGAAATTCACTAGACACACACCTAGCTCAAGTTTTTTCGGGTTGAACTCTAAATTACTCAATTAAGTATAAACTTATTTGAAAAATACTTTGAACATTGTAATCACATACTTAGATACTTAAATGCTTATTTATATCAATATGAACACGTTAGTCACATGAATTGCTCTCAAAATATGACAAAATAAACTAAAATAATGATATAAAAGTATATAAAATCACCTCAGATCAAATTTCAAATGTCTGTGCTATAATTTTTCTCTATTTTCACTCGTTTTTTACACTATTTTCACCCTTTACTTACTTTTCCATCGCTGTACTCACTCTAATTTCTTCCTTTTCTTCTTTTCTAACCTCCATTGATCCCTTTTTTCCCCCTTTGCCTTCTTGAGAGAATTTGAGGCCCTATTTATAGTGAAAATTGAAGGCACAACTAGTTTTTAAAATGCACTATTTAGAACTCTAGCAATAAAATAAGAAAAATTATCATTATTTCTTTGAAAAGATTGGGAGACAGAAAAGATAAGTAGAGTAGAGAGGAAATCTAATTTTTTGGGTTTGAATTTGAATATTTGTTGCAGTGAAAAGACGTTGGGTGAGAATTGGAGATGTGGACAAGCTTAGTCCATGAACTTGAAATCTATATGTCAACTTCAAAGGATCTGAAAATCTTTCTTGTAAGTAAATGGTTGAATCTCGTTGTTTAGGATAAGGTCAAGGCATTGTTGATTAGCGGGGTAAGAGAGAGGTTCAGCGGATTTTTAGGGCGAGGGAGATGGGTTGCGCAGGGGAGTAGTTAAAGTTTGTCTAGGTAGGTTCTGCTTAGGGTGTTGAAGCGAGGAAGATAGTGAGGTGAAAGAGAGGAGAGACACGTCTTCTCATCTTGGGATGAGAAAAAACCATGTTTGGGGGATGATTTTGTTGACTAAAATTTGGATCATCCAATTGTTTGATCGGACGGTTCAGATTTAATTTAAGAATTAAAAAAATAATAAATAATAATTATATATATATATAACTGAAAATTTTAGGATCCTTCGATTAGAAAAGAATCAATTGATTGAATTAGTTTGTGTTTGTTGGGTAGTTTTTGTGTTTCCTTGCTGACGTGGCAGTATACGATTGGTGGATATTGTGTAAAGTGGATTGATGAGGTGGACATAGATATTGGACAGAGTTTTGCGCCAATTTTTGGGATTCTTAAGATGAAATTTATGAATAAAAATTGGATTTGAGAAAAATATATTGAAAATTGAATTGATGTTGGCCCAAATACTCTTTTCCTTCCGGAACTAAGTTTATTGATGCTTCTAGTTACCCTAAAAATTATATATATATATAACTTCTAACATATATATAAGTGAAAGTTTTGGTTGACGATGAAGGGCATTTTGGTAAATAATAACAACATCAAGGGTATTTTCATAATTAGCACTTCAATTAATAATGAACATTCGGCGACGGGGCCGGATGAGATATCGGTAGATTTTTGGAAGTTCTCTGGAGAGGCTGGTGTAAGGTGGTTGACTGGATTGTTTAACGAAATCTTCAAGACGGCAAAAATGCCCGAGGTTTGGAGGTGGAGTACTATGATCCCTCTTTATAAGAATAAGGGTGACATTCAAAGTTGAAATAACTATAGGTGGATTAAGTTATTGAGTCACTCTATGAAGATTTGGGATAGAGTGGTCGAGGTGAGCCTGAGACGGATAGTGTCTATTTCGGAAAACCAGTTTGGATTTATGCCTGGCCGCTCGACGACGGAGGCAATTCACCTGGTACGGAGGCTGGTGGAACTGTATAGGGAAAGGAAGAAGGACCTGCACATGGAGTTTATCGACCTGGAGAAGGCATACGATAAAGTCCCCAGGGAGGTGCTTTGGAGATGCTTGGAGGTGAGTGGAGTCCCGCTGACATATATTAGAGCAATTAAGGATATGTATGATGGAGCGAAAACTCAGGTAAGGACGTTGGGAGGAGACTCAGAGTATTTCACTGTCTTGACAGGATTGCATCAGGGATCTACTCTTAGTCCCTTTTTGTTTGCTTTGGTGATGGATGTGTTGACGCGGCGTATTCAAGGGGAGGTGCCTTGGTGTATGCTTTTTGCTGATGATGTAGTTTTGATTGATGAGACGTGAGGGGGTGTGAATGACAAATTAGAGGTGTGGAGACAAACTCTTGAGTCTAAAGGGTTCAGGTTGAGCAGAAGCAAGACAGAGTATTTGAAATGCAAGTTTAATGACGTGAGGCTGGAGTGAGGTGGTAGTGAAGTTGGGATTACTGGAGGTATGTAAGACAGATAGTTTCAAGTATTTTGAGTCCGTGATCCAGGGTAACAATGAGATTGACAAGAATGTCTTGCACCGTATTAGGGCAGAATGGATGAAGTGGAAGCTCGCGTCGGGGGTGTTGTGTGATAAGAAAGTGCCGCCCAAGCTTAAAGGCAAATTCTACAGGGTGGTAGTCCGTCCGGCTATGTTGTATAGAACAGAGTGTTGGCTAGTTAAGAACTCTCACATTCAAAAAATGAAGGTAGCAGAAATGCGGATGTTGCGTTGGATGTGTGGGCTGACTAGAGGGGATAGAGTTCGGAATGAGACTATCAGGGAGAAGGTTGGTGTGACTAGTGGAGTATAAGATACGGGAAGTCCGATTGAGATGGTTCGGACAAGTGATGAGGAGGGGCATGAATGTCCCAGTTCGTAGGTATGAGAGGCTAGCTTTGGATGATTTTAGGCGGGGCAGGGGTAGGCTGAAGAAATACTGGGGTGGGGCGATTAGGCAGGACATGAAGCAGTTACAGCTCACCGAGTACATGACCCTAGATAAGAAGATCTGGAGGACGCGAATTAGGACAAAAGGCTAGGGCCAGTTTGGGTCGTTAGTGTAGAGAATTACTTGGTGGGAGTATTATTCTTGTTATGATACCTTGTTTCATATTTTACTACGAATCTGTTTGCTTTTCTCTGTTTGTTATTACTTATGGTTATCGTATGTATGTTATGCCATCTTGTTTTATGCTTCACTATATATGTGTATAATATCTCGTGTTCTAAGCCGGAAATTGAAAATAATCTTTTTGAAATATGTACTGCGTAGATCTTTATCTCCAGATCCCAGGGAATACATTGATTTATTGTTGTTGTGGTAATGACACTCCCGCGTCTGATTTCTTCACTTTTTTAACTTTCCCAATATCATCTCTCCCATGTACATTTTCTCTTTCCTTTTCCCTTTCCCAAATTTCAGTCGTGTGGCCATTCTTCTTTAACAGGCTAGTACCTTGAGTTCTTTATTTACATTATCAATACTATCTTGCCGCATATATATTGTTTCTAGGATTGACCATCAGTGTCAGTCAACATACTCAACAAAGCAGTGAAAGTATTTTTAAAGTGACAGTAACAGTAGCAACTAGAGAAGAAATGGAGAAGAAGGAAACTTTCGTTGCCAAACGTGTCCGCTGCATCGTCAAACTCGGTGAACTATTTTTGCTGAAGAACGCTCTGTCATCATTTGATTTCATCATGGAGTGATGCTTACATGTAGGTATGAGCATTTGAATATGTAATTGTCAATTTCTTGAATCTTTTTCCATGTTATTTTGAGGGTTTATTAGTAAAAAAAAAAAGAAGAATCTTGAGTAGATATAGATGATTCACATGATAGACTTAACTAGTTTTGAATTGGACGTGAATAATATGTCTGTGTGATATCTTTTTTTGGGAAAGAAAATTTGATGGCTAATCAGATAAAAGAAGAAACTTGACAGGCTAAAATAGAACGGAATAGATACTTTGAATGATTAATTGATGGTTATTTAGAAGGAGAACTTTAATTGGAACACTATTTAGTGTTTTAGTTATTTAGACCGGAAGTTTTAGACGGAGTAGGAGAATTTACACTAAGGGGATTCAAAATATGAACGCAGTTAATTTTTCAGTACTATTGGAATTAGAATTCATAAAGAATTATGGAAGAAATGGGACTACGCTTGTGAAGTTTATGCAGAATTCCTTCAGTTTGCTGGGAATGAACTACCTGATATCTATTTGTGTATATGCCACAAAGATAATATGACACACCAGAGGTAGGCCGATAAAGTACCGGTAAGAGGTGATCAAATAGGATATGATGCATCTTCAACTTAGTAAGAAATGTCCATGGGTAATAGCTTCAAAGTGGATTTGCATCGTCTATTACAGGATCCATGTTTTTTCTTCCATAAATAGAATTGGGACATTAGCAGATGAACGACTATCTGCTGTTCGGTGTATGTGTTGCCTGGTAGGTAAATAGTGGTACGTATTCAATGATTGAGAAGGGGGAGGGGTCAACTTTTTTTTTTAGGCTCATATGTTCCGGTGTTATGGCTGATGTTCTGGTGTTATGGCTGATGGATCATTTTTTGATTTGCAGCGTGAAGTGATCCTTTGCTCACATGATATTCTGGCTTCAAGTAGAGACAATGTTGTTTTATCTGCACTGACTCGACACCCATACTTTCAACCTGATGTTTGTTCAGATTCAGCTGCTACGACATCCATTAAAGGCTACACTGATGGCTATAAATCTGGCAGTGAAATAATGCAAAGGTCAGATGACATAATGGTAGACAGTTCTGTAGCAGGAAAATGGTGCATTAAGTTTCCTGTTTCTATGGACAATGATCAGAAGACTGATGGTAGTTCTACATCATCCAACCCTGTCACAGAAAAAACTGCAAGAGTGTTATTTTCTGGCAAGGAAATTCCATATAGAGCTTCTTCCAATTCAATAGATTACAGGGACAAGCAATTGATATACAGAAAGGTAGAGTTATGTTCAATCTGATTTATTAGGATGACATACTTTACAACAGGAAATATCCATGGTTTAGTTGGATGTATTGGTTAGATAATTGATATGCATATTTTAGCTAGAATTTCAATCCTAACTAGTGTAACGCCCCGAAATCGGGTCCCAAGACGTCACACGGTACTTAGGGTCACAAGTGACCCCAAGCTAACCCTTTTACTAGCATAACTCATAAGCAACTAAATAAAATGCATAAATCTATACAAGTTAGTGGAAAATAACTCTTTTCTGAATTTGATCAATACAAAACTGAATTTACAAAATTACAACTCCGCTTTTACAAACAAAACTGAAACTAAATACACCAACTTCTACTGACTGTCTATGAAGCCTCTACTAGTACTGACTATAGGTAGCCGGGTCATGACTCCCGTCTATCCCAACTCAATACGACTAAATAAAGGAAATACAACACTATTAATTTCGCGTAACTGACTCGAGCCCTTGAATCAACAAGACTCATCACCTACTGACTGGATGCCGCGAACTGACTGGATCCGAAGGTGTACACTATACCTTGTACCTACATTACGAGAAAATGTAGCCCACACACGGGTGTGTGTGGGTCAATACCTTGGAAATGTACCGAGCATATGGGGGTGCAATGCATATATAAAATAATATCTTAATATCATCACAGTTTATAAAATTATGCATGCTGATATAAATGACTTACTTAGCTCGAATTAAATCATCAAAATCATGGATGAATAATACATGTAAAGTAAAACACGTGAGTCATTACATAAGTTCTCTATTCACTTTCTTCACAGTATCAAACTTGTAAAGTAATCAAGTCTCAAACCAACTCTCTTTAGTGCATACCATTTCAATCTTTCGGAAACAAGAAACTTTCTCAGAAAATCATAGTTTCAAACCATACACGCTTACTTTAGATAGAGTAGAGACACACTATGGGAGTTTCTCATAACCGACATAAACCATGTGAGCTACATGGAGTCCAACGTCTAACCCACGTTGGGGAGAGCTGTCCTATCCTTGCCATCGGAGTAGGACCTTAGTCATTTGATTCACTAGTGATCACTATATCAGCCTTAGGCTCACATCCTACGGGGGCACGTAGTTCTAGGGAAGTAGCACACTTCCCGCTCGGTGCTAAATACTTCTCTCGGACTTAGCTCAGAAATTTAAATCGGCCTCAGGCTCACATCTCAAACAAATTCAATACTTTGCATTGGGGGTCAAAATGCTACCCCTTCATCATAAATAAATCAAATGTTGTGGATTTCTTTCTTAGCTTAATATCAAAGCTCAATTCTTTTCCTTAGAAATCATGATAGACTCATCATCAAAACTTTAAAGATCTCATAATAATGGAAATATAAACATACTTCTGGCAATTCTTTGTAAGTCCTCAATAACTCATTCTCAAAATAACAATCTTTAAATTGTAACCCATATATCAAACTCGTATTAAAACACCAAAAGATTCATGCTTGATAATGTAAATATTGATGAATCAACTCAAAATCTGAAAATTTCAGCAATAAGCATGAAAATGTAAATATACTCATGTAATATCATAGCAAAACATCATACTCAATATACTTCTTGAAAATACTTCAACAATGTCAAAATATAGAAATCAAGAATCACAATATAATGCTTAAACTCACTTGGAAAAATCTGGAAAATCACATTACTTGCATAAATATGTGAAATTAGTCATACAATTACACTTCTAAATCATTGGGAACCTTATAAGCTTATAATTAACAACCATGGGTATAAACCCCAACTAGAATTTCATGGAAAATAATTAAAAATTCAGTAATTTATAATCCAAAATAAGTTTTGGGCACAAGAACGAAAGGGTGTTCTTATTCAAACCCCACATACCTCAAATTTGTGAATTTAGATGAACTTTTGATTCCGGAACTCTATCCGCAAAATTGATGGGTGCTTCTAGTAGCTCTCGCAACGGGGATTCCGAATCTTAAAGAATTATTGAACAACTACGATTAAATCTTGAGATATCTTGATCTTTAGGTTGAAACCCTTAAGAGTGTTCTTGACCAATTTTTGATGAAAGTGAAAGGATTTTGGATAATTGGGGTTAAATCCCGTGTTATAGACATATATAGGGGTGTTTTTGGCACTTGTAAGTGAGGTATGCGGCGCACACCTTATGGCAGACATTTAAGTGTGCTTTGCACTCCCAATCGCACAAATTTGATTGGGCGGCGCATTGCCCATCGCACACCCTTACTGCCTCTCACGAAAATGGGAATAAATTTTTGATGCGAATTTGGATTAAGGCGAAATTGGTATCGTTGGAAAGCTAATTCGAAGATCTTTCATTTGATATATAGTAGGCCCTCCAACTCGTTATATGCAAAGAGTTATGGTCGATGGAAGTTGACCCAAGTTGAAACGTCCTCTAAACTTAATCAAGAGAAATGTTTTCAACTCGTCTTAGAGTTAGGGGACCTCTATGATCTCAATTCATACTCAAATAGATTCCCACGCTACATAATTGATTGACACACTAAATTTGCATTGGATTTATGGCTTTTGGAACCTTTACGCGAAGGAATGTCGTTTTTCGTTCTAGCCCAAAATGCGGGGTGTTACAACTAGTTTGTTGCATCAACTGCATATGGAAACTTTTGAGAAATCTAATGACTTCAGATTAAGCCTCAATGAAGAACTTGCGATTACATAAAGGGTATGTCTATGTCCCAATCCGGTGCCTTCCTAAGGAGGAGGAAGTTGATCCAGATGATTGTTCTGGAGAACCACTGGATCCTGATGGATATGTTTTAGCTCAGTAATTATAGGATTTTGGTACCTGTATCTACCATTTTATTGCTGGTACACCATTTTTATCTGAACCATCGTGAA
Source organism: Capsicum baccatum var. pendulum (assembly GCA_030864225.1). NCBI lineage: Eukaryota > Viridiplantae > Streptophyta > Magnoliopsida > Solanales > Solanaceae > Capsicum > Capsicum baccatum. Next base: position 45,216,578 of record CM061550.1, read on the forward strand.
GGATGGCTTATTTAAAGATAAGTTGATGACAACAAGCATCTTTCCAGGAGCCATCAAGATTAGGTCGAGAACGGTAGTATTGTATATTCAGAGCTTACTGTACAGTTGATCTTGGAGTGGTTTGAATGGCTCTGCCATGATGGGTGTTTATTTTGAGCTGGTTGGTAACGATAGCTCTGCTTCTTGTAATTGTATACAGTAGTTAGAAGGTATTCCCTACTACAGCCTTGTAAAGTAATTGTAATTATTCTTACAATATTAATTGAAAGCAATTAGAGCAGAGCAATGAGTTTAATTTATCATGCCCAGATCCTGCGTTTTCTTGTAGTGGTTTCAGGTTGCAGTTTCAGTTGCAGTCGTGTAAATCTAGCACTTTTTCTTTGTTCTCATTTGGTAGATCTTGGCATTGCCACACCTTACTGTGCAGTCTGAGCGCATAGTTATTTGTTTGAGTTGTTGCATTGCATTCTTGGATCCTTCATTTCGTATCCTTTTTATCTCAATAGCTATTATGGAAACTACACTGTGTAATGTTGTTTATCCTTTTTTCAACAGTAATTTACCTGTGTTTTGATTTTCAGTTTCTCGTCAGTTGTGTCTATTACAAAAAAGTGTATCTGTTGGAGTGAATTCTATTGATTGTTTCATTGGTTACCAAGAATTTACAGGTGAGATGTTCTGCCAACTACTGTCGTTAAATGTGGATGATGGTTGTTAAGACACTTTCGACAAGTTTGTGCTTAGCTATATTCTGCTATTGTAATATTTTGTGTTGTTTATTAATGCTGCTACTAACCTTTCTATTCTTTGGGTCCTTTATCTTTCTTCTTGATCTAGTGGTCTGAAACAATGATTGGTACGGGTTCACAGGTAAAGATTAGTTTTACAACTGATTATGTTGTCTTCGATGGGTCTTATTACTTATTTGATGATGGTTACGCATCTTTTGGTGCTCTTGTTTGAGTAGCAGCAGAAATTTGATCCTTACCTATTGTGAATTTTCTGAAGCAGTATTCGTGTTTTACAATTATAAGACAAGCGTGACTTTCTATGTAACAAGCGCTTGTGGAGCAATTTTTTCTTGTTGAGCCTGCTGAATTATCTTCTTGAGTAATTGTCTCAGTCTATTGATTAGTCAAAAGAATGAGAGTTGCAAGATGTTATTGAGTACGGGAGGAAGGAAAGGATTGCAACCGCCAAGGGAAGGGACTGGTTAAGCAGCAAGTCTTTGGTGGGGATAGACGGTGTTTGAGGTCCATAGATTCTTTTGCCAAATGTTATTATGTAGAATGACAGCCTATCTTTATTCTCATTGGACGAACATTTATTGAAGTGATACGTGTCAAAATCTCAGATGAGTCAGTACTTTATGCTTCTTCCTTGAACTATATCGTTGTGCTGATGTTTATATTATTGTAGAGAAATGCAAGAAAATTTAAGGATATGAGTGAACACAAAAAAAAACAAAGGTAACTTCTTATGCCTGTCCTCACTACATCGCTGTAACCTACATTAATAATTTGCTCTTTGCTGACGGCAATTTCAACTCTGTGAATTAGGTGGCTTTTTGTAACTGAAGACGATATAAAAAGCCTACGTTGTTTTCAGGTTCTCTTTGCCATTTGTGTTTTCTTTTATAACCAACCGCTTCATCATTGTTGCGAAGTGATTGTATTTTTAGAGTTCTCTACTCTAAGAATCAATGAATAAGTTTATACTGTTTAATCCTGGCAGAATAAGACTCTAATAGCAGTTAAAGCTCCTCATGGCACCACCCTGGAAGTCTCGAATCCTGATGAGTTAGGTTGAGAAAGAAAGCGAATATGAGAAAATGTATTTACATATTTCTTGTAGGTGAAATAACATGCTTTGTCCACAGGCTGTGGACTATCCACAGAGGGGATATAGAATTATACTCAGAATCACAATGGGTCCGATTGACGTCTACCTGATCAGGTATCATTGCCTTGTAGAGCTATTAACATGTCGTGGTCACTATTTCCTTACGTGGTACTCTTAACTTTCAGAAAAGATCATCTGACTCTCCTATTTAGTATTTTCCATTTTGATTAGTCAATTTAAGGAGAAGTTTGAGGAGATGAATGGTGTTGAACCGTCAACGACCATCCCAGATGCTTCAAGTTCAGGCTCAAAGGATTATCCAGCCACGGAGATATTAATTGTTTCAAACAATGTTACCGAGAATGGAGGACAAACACAAATGTTGATCAGTTAGGTCCTGATGTCGGTACTTCACAGGATTACGGTGGTGGAATGATGAAAATTGTCCCTTCAGATGTTGATGTAAGTGTGTTTCTCTGGAACTTGTAGCGTGTTTGGTCAAGCTTCTAAAATTAGCTTATTTTGAAAAGTGCTTTTCAAAAAAGTACTTTTGATGAGTAATCAGTTTGAGTTTGACCAGTAAATTTAAGAAACACTTTTAAGCAACAATTAGTGTTTTGCCGAGCTTTATTTTTTCTAATAAGTGTTTTTCAAAAATGCACTCCTTGTAGTTTCTGAAAAACAGTTTCCATTACTCGCCAGAAACACTTATTTTCTCCCAAAAGCTTGGCCAAACACCTTACTTTTTAAAAGTAAGCACATTTTGGTCTCCCAACACGCAACATATTATTGGTATTCTTGAAAAGATGTCAAAGGTAGATACACTTACGCACCAAACAAGGCAAAGATAAACCTTGTTCTTCAGTTCCCGTCTTAAAGCCAATGTGATTACTGCATGTACACAATAAGAAACCGAATAAAGTTCACCAAATACATGTTAAAATCTGTACTCATGATTATGCGTTCTGCTCATGACAGATGTACGGGTTCTAAGTGTTGCTGCGTGGAAAAAATGCACTACTATATTAATTCTTGAGTTCCTCCGTTGTTGTGCTAATGCTTTGTGTTTGTTGCTGGACGCAGCAGATTACTTGTTCCTATCAGATGCAAATGTAAGCATCACAGATATGTGGAAGAATGATTGTATCCTTGTCTGTTAAATTTCTTACATTCGCATATCTTTTTACTAAATCCCTACTTCCCTTAACTTCAATAATAGCTACGGTTGAATGGGATGGAGAAAGCTTGCTCCTTAATTTTGGAATAGATAATCTGGCTAGCCCACGACCACACACTCCCTCTACTAATGCTGACGTACCAACACCAATGAACATGCCACCAAGATGATATGCATAGTGGATGCATTAGCGTCAGAATTTTAAGTCTCGACATGCAGAGTAAATACAATGAATCAACTGGTTTATGTACACTGCAAGCTATAGAGTGGGATCCTCTTGTGCTTCTGGTTTTTCCCCCTGCCTCCCTCAGATTAGAGCTTCTTCAAAGCGTATAATGCTTATCTGTGTTATACTGAGTATGTTGTTGTTGTATTTATAAAGGGATCTTACTTTGTTTTGTGATTGATTGATTGTTTCAGGATGCACTTAAGCATGTATTTGCAAGTAGGATTGCTGATATAAATAATTCTCCGCATTGGAATCTGTTATCATTTATTTCATGTGCTCGTAATGGTTTGGTTCTGATGGACGACTCATTGCAACTTCTTCCTGCTATGGAAACTCTTGATTTGAGAAGAAACAAGTTCACCAGGGTTGATAATCTGTGGAAGTGTACCAAATTGAAGCATCTGGATCTTGGGTTCAACCAGCTGAGAAACATTGCTTCTTTTTGTGGGGTAAATATTGCGTGTTCATCCTGAAAATTTCAATAGTATAATGCTTTACTATCTGGTAAAAAGAACAATATTTGCTATGAGTATTGAAAGAACTTCACATGTTGCTGGTTGCAATCGTAGAACTTCTTAAGTTTGTGCTTGACCAAGCTGCGAATCATCTGAAGTACTTGATTTCTTAGAGACTTGTTAGTTGTGGAATGCCTCTGCAAGTTTTCAAACTTTTTCATTTACTTCAGTATTGAGTCTATAGCTATTGATGTATGATTCTATGATCTAAATGTAGAACTTTCAGTTGCTTTCTTGTCCTCAAGAAATGTTCATTAAGGTTTCAGTACTGCTTTTCAAGTATTGATGATGGCTTATAAAACATGGATGCAATTTTGCTGCCTACCTTAAATAAGAGTATTCTTTTTTGAAGTGAATAGGAGTTTTCGACTTGCCTTAAATACTCACATTAATATTCTTTTCAAGTGAATGTTTCTGAATATAATTCATATAAAATTCTTAAGTTTCGAAAATCACATATATCTATAAAAAGAATAACAATAAACCTACAATTGAGTTTGCCTCGACGGCCACAACTCTATTGTTTACAACTTTGTTTCTTATCAAGTTATCAACCGCGTTCCTTTATTTATTTTAAGCTGATTTGATTCTTCTTTGATTTTACTACAATTTCAGTGGTTTTCTAAGTTCTATTTTTAATTTTTGCATCATATTTTTACTTCTCGTGTATTTGTTTTGTGGGGTGAGGAGATAGGATATGATTGTTTGATCTAGCTTTCTCATATCATTGATCATCACTTCTGCTATGTGAAATCCAAAGATAAAATTCTCGTGTATATTCTAGGGTCTAAAATACACACTAACTGAGAAAGTTTGATTTGTATGAAAGTAAGCTTTCTGCAGTATGTGGGTGTTCTTGATAGGTGTTGACACCTTCTACTGCTGGGGGTGAAGGACGTGACAACATGACCATATGATTTTGGTGTAAGTCAAGAAACCTTTTCAGTTTGGGGCTTCTTTTGTTGAAGAACTCCAACTTCTAGCAACAAATGTTACATCAATGTAATACTTTTAGTATCTATATAATTAACAAAGTAATCTAACACCTTCTACTGCTGGGGGTGAAGGACGTGACAACATGACCATATGATTTTGGTGTAAGTCAAGAAACCTTTTCAGTTTGGGGCTTCTTTTGTTGAAGAACTCCAACTTCTAGCAACAAATGTTACATCAATGTAATACTTTTAGTATCTATATAATTAACAAAGTAATCTTTGTTCCACGTACTATGAACATAACGTTACTGCTTTCTTTACCATTAAAGTCCCCTCCGTGCATCCCATCCGTGCATCGCATGGGCACTGGTCATCTAGTGTGTATATATATATATAATATACATATGGAGGAAATTCGTCGTCCTCACAGGGGGTGTAATAGAAATTTCAGCTTTAATTCTTTACATGTGGTTGCTTGCAACTTGATTCTCAATGCATTGTCATTCACTTTTTGAATATCATCCCAAGTGGAGTTTTATAATTGGTATGTTGGGTAGACTTGGAAGGAACTTTCTTTTGCAGTGGGTCTTTAAGTCTATTTTGCAGCTTATTTATTAACTTTGCTTTCTATTGTATTATTTACTATTAATGACTACATCAATTTTAATTCATTTTTTTATTTTGACTTGACATAAAATTTGAATTTTAAATTTTGTGATCTAAAATAAAAGATATGTCAAATATTTAAAAAAAATAATAATTTACGATTTAAAACATATCATGTGAAAAATTGAAATTAATAAAAATTGCTAAGTGCAAGGAGATACTTTTTAAACACCTGAAAAAGTAAATAGGATAAATAAATTGAAATAAGGAAATATTTCAATTGTCTTACATATATTATATTATACTAATATATATAAGGAAAGATCTCAAATTTCGGTAGTGCTCACAAGGGCATTTTAGATATTTTACTTCTTTGGCTAAGTGAATTAAGAGAATGTACATGGTAATTAATGATGTTATTTGATAAATATTATCATTTTTGCCCTTATATTTTTTTGGTTAAGATCATTACCACTTGTGTATTTGTAGTTAATCTCTTCTTGTCACTTAATACATTACTTTTTAATTAAAATTCTCTTTATTTTAAATTAATAATCACTTTTTATCAAAAAAATCATTCAAAAATAATTTTTCATATAAAATCAAAGTTATCAATAAATTTCAACTACACCATTATAGTCATTGTTCAATTCCTTAAAAAATATATAATAAATAGGGTTAAATTAATCAGTAAAAAATAATACATTGTTTTTATTATTTTTCTTAGTGGACATGAAAAAAGATAAATCAATAATTAAAATAGGATGAATAGAATATTCTTTTAAAGGGCATGTGAAAATTTCAACTACACCATTATAGTCATTGTTCAATTCCTTAAAAAATATATAATAAATAGGGTTAACTTAATCAGTAAAAAATAATACATTGTCTTTATTATTTTTCTTATTGGACATGAAAAAAGATAAACCAATAATTAAAATAGGATGATAGAATATTCTTTTAAAGGGCATGTGAAAAAATAAACACGACAAGTAAATGTTGAATGAAATAATTTGTTAATATAATTTAATTATTATTGAATAACCTTCTAGATCACTATTAAGTTAGTTTATGTAAAGCTTCTAAATTAAGTTTGTAACTATTTTTTTTTATATACTTGAAGTCATTGAAATATTTTATTGTATTAGATGAAAAAAAAATTCTTGTCACATGAAATTATAGGTGAAAATAAAATAATAAATATTAAAATAAACTTATTGTTATCTATATCTAAGAAATTACATACCCACAAATTCATTAAAACATCAATATTTTCTATTTTTGATCGTTATTGAATTGTCATTATTAAAATATTATCATGTTATTTATAAAATATTGAATTACTTATGGCCTTTTGATATATTCTAATTTTGCGGTGATACTTTCTTCCTCAAAAATAAAATTCTATTTAAAATTATTCAATTATGTGATTAAGAACTTTAATAATGATAAAACTTATCAACAAAATATATTTAATATGTCGGTCATTAGATTATGTTAATTATAAAGTAAACAATATGATATAAATTATATATTTAAATTTAATTTATTATTTTTTATATCTTGAGTTGCCCGGGACTCATGAAATATTACTTTATAAAAGGGAATAGAATAATATTGTAGTCCTTACAAAAAAAAATTATGCATTAAGATTCCTGCATGTGTTTATTAATTTTCCTACACATTATTATATTTTTCCTCTTTCATTATCTTATGGTCATTTTCATTTAGATTTCTATAATTATATTATATAGAATAATTGTTTATAAATCTCTTCTTGATGAGAACAGTGTTTTCTCTTGTGGGTTTTTTTTTTCTTGAATAAAGATTTAGTCTTTGAGAAAATTTTAACTTTGTGTTCCTCCACTAAAGTTAACATTGACCTAATGGTCGTCTTCTCCGACCGAGTAGCCGGCGCTGACAAAGGTGAGTTACCTTCTTTGCCTTCCTTCCCCGAGCTCACTCTCTCTCCCCCCCTCTCTCTCCACCGCTCTTCCGAGCTACCCCTCTCTCTCCTCCCTCCTACCTTTTTTCTTTTTAATGGCGTATATCACTGGCGGAACTAGGATCGGCTCCGGCGATGGTCACCAAAACACAGATCCAATAAAGCACAGTAGACGCTCCAGCGATGGCAACATTCGGCGACAGCTTTCCGGCAACGCTGTTTTCACCAACCAACTCCGACAACAAAATTGATGGTACCATAAGCACGCAGGATTACCCCGGTGACATCTAAACTTTGATCTTTAGATATTTGCACTAGTTAATATTTAGACATTTGCACTGCTCTGATTCGACAAACTGGTTCGACGGTTCGACTGGTTCGACGGACGTCGGTAGTGAAGGCGGCGGAGCCAGAAAATCCAGGAGGGGGTCTCTACCGGATATTGCAACTACTGCCCAGATTTGAGCCGGCGACTTTCCAGCAAAGTGATTACGGTGACCCAATTTGCCGGGTTCCAGCACAACAAGCAAGATCAGATTACATGAAATACTTATTTCGGTGACTTCTAACCCTTGAACTTTATTTTATCACTCGATTTTTTGATATTTTCATTCCTATAATTTCATGGGATTTCCTATCTGTTATTTGGATTTCTAGTAGTTGTTTTTCTTAAAATTTAGATATAGTGTGTGCTTTGAGGGTGTCTTTATTGTCTTGCTATTTTTGAACCTCTTATGTTGCTTCATATTATTTATCATACTATCTTCTGTATCTTGACTTGCATGTTTGCTGTAGTATATTCATGACTTGCACCGCTCCTTATTATTTGTTTGGCTGTCCTTGGTGCCAAGCCATTAGTATGCTCTATTTTTCTTACTTTTAGTTTTTTCCTTACCTTGGTTTTGTTTTTTCTACCTATTTGAGTTTCATTTTGTTTCTTGATTATTTCTTCTAATTTGTGTGAGCCTTGTGTTTCCTACTGCTGCCTTGTTACTACCGTTGTTTATATTTTCTTATATTTTCTTGTAGTAGTGGTTGTGGGCGTTGATGGTTGGATAGGGTCATGTCCGAGGGGGTTGGGGTGGGGGGCTGTTGTGGGGGCGGGGGAAGAGGAAAGGGCGGGGTGGTAGGGAGGCCAAGGTTTGGCCTCAGGGGTAGTAGAAGAAGACGTGTTGATAGAGTTGGTAGTCTGAGGGTTGGGTCTTGGAATATAGGGACTCTTCAGGGTAAGTCCGTAGAGCTTGTGAAGATTCTTCGAAAGAAAAGGATTAATATTGCGTGTGTTCAAGTGACCAAGTGGGTAGGGTCTAAGGCTAAGGATGTGGATAGTTACAAGCTTTGGTACTTTGGGAGCGAGAGGTGTAGGAATGGAGTTGGTATCTTAGTAGATGGAGAGCTTAGAGGTCAAGTAGTAGAGGTAAAAAGGATCAGTGATAGGTTGATGACTATTAAGTTGTTCATTGAGGGGTTTACCCTGAACGTGTGTAGTGCTTATGCGCCGCAAGTGGGCTTGGATGAGGAGGAGAAAATACGGTTTTGGGAGGCTTTGTATGAGGTGGTGAGAGGCGTGCCTAGCTCGGAGAAGATTGTCGTAGCAGGAGATTTCAATGGGCACATCAGGGTGTTACTGGGAGGCTTTGGTGATGTGCATGGTGGTTTTGGTTTTGGGGAAAGAAATGAAGAGGGGGCTACTCTATTGGATTTTGCGAGGTCCTTTAGGCTGGTGGTGGTGAACTCAGGCTCCCCGAAGAAGGACGATCACCTGATCACCTTTCGAAGCGCGATAGCCAAAACCCATATTGATTTTTTGTTGCTTAGGAAAGGGGATAAGGTGATGTGTAAGGACTGTAAGGTCATCCAGAGTGAGAATCTTTCGACCCTGCATAGGCTCTTGGTAATGGATTTGGGTATAAAGAAGGATAGGAAGAGAAGGGGTGAGGAGTGTAGACCTAGAATTAAGTGGGGCGGCTTAATGCCAGTGAATGCATAAGAGATAGGGGAGAAGTCGGCGGGAATAGGGGTGTGGGAGTGTATGGGGACGTGGATAGTATGTGGGATAGGGTGGCTAGGTGCATTAGGGAGAATACTAGTGAGGTGTTGGGTGTTTCTAGGGGCCGGGCATCATCGGTGGAATTGGTGATGGAATGAAAAGGTTAAGAAGAAAGTGGAGACCAAGAAAGGGGTATATGCTAAGTTAGTTGAGAGTAAGGACGAAGAAGAGAATAGGGTAAACAGGATAGAGTATAAGTTAGCTAGGAAGGAGGCTAAGTTAGCAGTTACGGCGGCTAAGACGGCAACATTTGAGAGCTTGTATGTGAGGTTACAGGATAAAAGAGGGGAAAAAAGTTGTTTAGACTCGCTAAGGCTAGGGAGAGGAAGGGTCGTGACCTCAATCAGGTGAAGTGCATTAAGGGGGAAGACGGTACAGTGTTGGTGGAGGACGACCACATTAAGAATAGATGGCAGTCGTATTTTCATAGGCTCTTGAATGACGAAGGGGATAGAGCTATTGGGTTAGGGGAGCTGGAGCACTTAGAGGAGGGTCAGGATTTTAGTTATTGTAGACGTTTCAAGGTAGAGGAGGTAAGAGAGGCTGTTCGCAGGATGCAAAGGGGTAGGGCGACGGGTCCTGATGAGATACATGTGGATTTTTGGAAGTTTTCTGGTGAGGCTGATTTAAGGTGGTTGACTGGATTGTTTAACGGAATTCTCAAGACGGCGAAAATGCCTAAGGCTTGGAGGTGGAATACTATGATCCTTCTTTATAAGAACAAGGGTGACATTCAGAGTTGCAATAACTATAGGGGTATTAAGTTATTGAGTCACTCTATGAAGATTTGGGATAGAGTGGTCGAGGTGAGGCTGAGACGGATAATGTCTATTTCGGAAAACCAGTTTGGATTTATGCCTGGCCGCTCGACGACAGAGGCAATTCACCTGGTACGGAGGCTGGTGGAACAGTATAGGGAAAGAAAGAAGGACCTGCACATGGTGTTTATCGACCTGGAGAAGGCATACAATAAAGTCCCCAGGGAGGTGCTTTGGAGATGCTTGGAGGTTAGTGGAGTCCCGGTGGCATATATCAGAGCAATTAAGGACATATATGATGGAGCTAAAACTCAGGTGACGACGGCGGGAGGAGACTCAGAACATGTCACTAACTTGACAGGATTGCATCAGGGATCTACTCTTAGTACCTTTTTGTTTGCTTTGGTGATAGATGTGTTTACGCGGCGTATTCAAGAAGAGGTGCCTTGGTGCATGCTTTTTACAGATGATGTAGTTTTTATTGATGAGATGCGGGGAGGGGGGTATGAATGATAAATTAGAGGTGTGGAAACAAACTCTTGAGTCTAAAGGGTTCAGGTTGAGTAGGAGCAAGACAGAGTATTAGGAATGCAAGTTTAATAACGTGAGGCTGTAGAATGAGATGGTAGTGAAGTTGGAATCACAGGTGGTATGTAAGAGGGTTAGTTTCAAGTATCTCGGGTCCTTGATTCAGGGTAACAGTGAGATTGACAAGGATGTCTCGCACCGTATTGGGGCGTGATGGATGAAGTGGAAGCTCGTTTTGGGGGTGTTATGTGATAAGAAGGTGCCACCCAAGCTTAAAGGCAAATTCTATAGGGTGACAGCCCATCGGGCCATGTTGTATGGAGCTGAGTGTTGGCCAGTTAAGAACTCCCACATTCAAAAAATGAAGGTGGCGGAAATACGGACGTTGCGTTGGATGTGTGGGATGACTAGGGGGGATAGAGTTCGGAATGAGACTATCAGGGAGAAGGTGTGACTCCAGTGAAGAATAAGATGCGGGAGGCCCAATTGAGATGGTTCGGACACGTGATGAGGAGGGGCATAGATGCCCCGGTTCGTAGGTGTGAGAGGCTAGCTTTAGATGGTTTTAAGCCGGGTAGGAGTAGGCCGAAGAAGTACTGGGGAGAGGTGATTAGGCGGGACATGGAGAAGTTATAGCTCACTAAGGACATGACCCTAGATAGGAAGATCTGGAAGACGCGAATTAGGGGAGAAAGCTAGGGTCAGTTTGGGTCGCTAGTGTAGGGGCTTGGTGGGGGTATTATTCTTGTTATGATACCTGTTTCATGCTTTATTACGAATTTGTTTACTTTTCTCTGTTTACTATTACTTATGGGTGTCGTATTTTTGTTATGCCATCTTGTTCCATGCTTTACTATGAATTTGTTTAGTATTTCGTGTCTTGAGCCGAGGTTCTATCGGAAACAACCTTTCTACGTCTTTAGAGGTAGAGGTATGGACTGCATACATCTTACCCTCCCCAGACCTCACTATGTGGGAATATACTGGGTTTGTTGTTGTTGTTTATTTCTCTATTTTAGGAATCACAAAATGTTTGTTGTGTTTTTTTTTTTCTTATAAAATTGGTAGTCCTCGCAAAAGATTTTATGCAATAAAATTGTTACATGTGTTTATTATTTTTTTCTAGACATCATTCTATTTGTCCTCATTCATTATTTAACGATCATTTTCATTTTTATTATACTTATATATAAGGGAGAATAGGATAAGATTCGTAGTCCTCACAAAAAAAATTATTGAATAGAATAAAATTGGTAGTCCTCACAAAACATTTTATCAAATAGGATGAGATTAGTAGCCCTAACAAACAATTTTATGCAATAAAATTATAATATGTGTTTATTACTTTTCCTACACATTATTATATTTGTCCTCATCCATTATCTAATGCTCATTTTCATTTAGATTTTTAATAATTGGATTAAATATATATATATATATATATATATATATATATATATATATATATAATTTTTTTATAAATCTCTTCTTGTTCCTTATTAGAATACTTTTTTTTAACATTTTTACTCCTAATATATGAATACCAACTTTTTGTAGATTCATTAGTTAAGTTATATATATATATATATATATATATATATATATATATATATATATATATAAATTTTTTTTTATAAATCTCTTCTTGTTCCTTTTTAGAATACTTTTTTTTTTAACATTTTTACTCCTAATATATGAATACCAACTTTTTGTAGATTTATTAGTTAAGTTTTAAAAATATAAATTTGAGTTTATACACTTTATGTAGTAGTCATTTAATGATATGAGTACTATTGAAAGAACATCATAAAATTTTCTTGATTTAAAAATGGGTCAACTAAATTGAAACAAAATATTTTTAGAAAGTCACTCATTTTGAAACAGAGGGTGTAGTTTTGAATCCAAACTTAAAACAGGGATCAAATGTAAAAATTTTAGGGGGTCGTTTGGTGTGATTCATAAGGTATAAATAATCCTGAGATAAAAGGAAGGATTATTTTATCCATGTTTGGTTTGAGGTATTTGTTAGTATTGGGATTACTTATCCCACTATTTACCCCATAGTGATGGGATACGTTATCCCACATGCATGATGGGATAACTTATCTCGAGTTATTCCAGGATAACTAATCACAGATTAATTATCCTAGGATAACTCTTTACAAACCAAACGACCCCAATTAGTTATGAAAACTTATCAACTTGATATGATTAATTTGTATAACATTAAATTAATTATGTAGTTGAAAATATGAAATAATTTATATGGTTTGATGAATTATGTACTATTTTTATATCTTGAGGTTGAGCTCGGACTTAGCACAGGCCACGCGAATTATATATATATATATATATATATATATATATATATATATATATATATATATAATAAAATATACACATACATGTATAATAAGGACAGGACAAGATATTATGAGAAAATACAGTCGCAATATATCGTTAGAAAAATAAAATTAGACAAAATGTGAATATGATTATCAAAAGATACTTTTGTGATTTTGACATTAATATAATTATTTATATTTAATTAAAATATTTTACCATATAATAGAAAAATAAATCCTCTCTTTTTTTATTCTTTTTTAAAATTCATAAAGATAAAAAAAATACGGATATATTTGCAAAAATTATTTAAGGCCAAGAAGCACGAAAAAATAATTAAAGAAAAAAGAGTGAGCCAAAATTGGGTGTCAACAACTCCTATCACATTCACCCCTGGGAAGGAATTTATAGTTTTAACAATCAAAATTCTCATTCCCCAAGAATGAAATATAATGATGTATTAAGCCTATCAAATTACGATAGCTTAGAATTTTTTCCAAGATGTTGTTCCGTCATGAGCAAATTGAGGCATATATATAATGCAACAAAAGGTTTATTCTTTGTTATGCCTATATTCATATTCATAAATTCAATCACATGTCTTCTTTCAAACATTTTATGGACTGTTACTACATTCACTTCAGGGAATGAAGCATACTCAATGGTAGATATTTCATAACTTTCACCAAAATTTTGGCTTTAGTCATCGTTATATCATCAATATGGTGCATTGAGATTCAAACTCAGAATCTTATTCATATAAAGGCGTCTTAGGACAAAAATCAATGTGACCTAAACCCAACATCTTATCATCATGGTGCATCGGGACTCTTAACCCAATGCCTTACCCTCTTAATGACATGAGATTTAAATCCATCATCACACCTTCGGCCAATAACATATCAGGCCGAAGTATAATAAACTCAAACTTGATCCAATAACAATATCACCACTTTGTGATTATCAATATTTTTTTCAAACTTAATTAAAGAACACGAGTTAATAATATACTTATCTTTTCATAAATAGTAGAAAGGTAAAATTCAAATCATGATGATCGCATAGTTCTTGCGGTCTTGCCTTCTTCACTTTCTAATCCAATTTTGTTTTCTTAGCCTTCAAATTTAGAGACGATAGAGTCTCGTGTTGATAACGTGCTATGAAATAAAGATAAAATAACAATATCAAACTTAAAGAAAGGAGAGAATTTTAGGAAATTTTAGTATTACTTTTGTTTTACTACTTTCATGCATCAATAAAAATGTACAAAAGGGTGGCTATTTATAGGGATAACTTACAAAAATTCCTAAATGTTTAAGTGTTATAACATTTTATCCCGACAATTTATTTAATTACATCATATCCTGTTTTTCTAAAATTCTGATTCATATGTTATAACTTGATACATCTAGATAGTGATACCTTTAAAACATAATAGAAATTTATTTTAGGAAGTAACGGATTTTGTTTTACTTAGTAGAGCAAATCACGCTCAATCGGTTACAAGCTGGATTACTGATATACACAAAATCAACAATTCCCCTCTATCAACTTTCAAATTTGAAGCAAACCATATGTAAATTTTTGAATTATATCAAAGAAATTGTTCGTTTTTTTCTCCAAATTTCTTATTAACTTTAATGGAGCTCATTACTGTCTTATTGCATCATTTCGGGGTTTGGGTTTCAGAGATTAGGTACGATAACTATCGGATTAATGGTATTGTCATTCATGAAAAAACTTTGTACCGAGATTTAATGGGTGTTATTTCAATTCAATTGAAAATTGACGTATCTCTGAAAAAAATCCATGCCAAATATGTTGTTCAAGGTAATTCATCATCATTGGATTTCATAATGATATGGTTGTGAAACTTTTTCTTGAGATTTTAAAACATGCACCTGAATTTGGAATGTATCCACTGTGTATTACAACAGCTAATATTGTAGTTGATAGTGATACTTTCAACATGAATGATATGGCAATTGAGTGTCATGATATTGTTGAGTCGTCTGGACTTGCAGTATCTATAGTTGGTTATGTTGAATCTCTATTAGTTTTTGACATAGGTGGTGGAAAAATAATAACTGATTGCAATAATGGTGTTGTCAAGGTGAAACAAAAGTATAAAAATAAAGCAACTCTTGTATTGGTAATGCATAACTATACAATCAAGCACAGGTTCAATTTCTGAGCTGAGAGATCTGAAAAACAGAGGTTTGATTTTAGTTGTTCATCGTCAATTTTTGATAGTATATTTTAGTGATACATCTGGAAAATTTAGTGATACATATTCCTAAATTAACCAACATTGTTGATTTAAGTTTTTGTAAGTTAAGTTTTGTAATACTTTTATAAATGTAGATCTATAAATTGTGTTGTAGTTTAGGATTCATATATTTATTTAGTTACTATGCATTGCATTTTCTTGATAAAGCATAACAAAATTTGAGAATTTATTGTATAAAGGTGATTCATATGATTGATACGCATGTTAGTCTTATATGTGTATAATGGTGATTTATATGGTAGATGAAGTATTTATTTCAATAAATGGGTGATACATTTAGTTACAGTATGTTGTACATGTAAATCCCATGTGATTCATTTGGTTATATTTCATATAGATACCAAAATATTTAGTATATATGAAATCTATACCATAGGTGAAAAATATGATTAATTTCGATATTGTTGATTAATATTTAAAGAGTGTGGCATAGTGTAAAAGTAGTGAGATACATGTATACCTTATGTGATATATTTAATAACAGATTATTAGATATTTATATTTGTGATACATTTTATTTTATTTTCTTTCAGTTCTATTTTGATGTGCAAATCCCCGGAATGTAGTTGCTTGTTCAAGGCCTCATGTAGGATCGGTTCTGATACTTTCGTAGTAAGATATTTCAAGATGAGCATACCTATCCATTAAAAGACAGAGTTTTTGATCAGCGACATGCAACAACTGCTTTTGTAGATGGAATAACGGCTCCAAGGTTATTGAACCATAAGAGATTAATCACACCAAGTGACATTATTAAAGATATAAAATGGGAACTTGATTTGGACATAGATTACATGAAGGTATGGTGTGCTAAAGAATGTACTTTGAAGATATTAAGAGGGCGACCAACAGACAAATACAAGAAAAAGTCTGCCTATATGCATATTAAATTCTGTTTACCCCAATTCACATATAAGGTTGCATACATCTACCGATAATGAGTTCTTGAATGTATAAATAACACTACATCCATTTATTAGGGGGTTTGGGTATTGTAGGCCTGTTGTGGTAGTAGACGATAGTCACATGAGTGGACCGTATAAGGAAACAGTCATTTCAGCTAGCATACTTGATGGAGCAGGTATTGGATGTAGTCATTCTTTTTATATGTTTCTATCAAAATAATGCTATGTGTTATATAAATTAGACATAATGATTGCTTGATGGTATGTATCAGGTTATATATCATTGCTTGCATATGAGGTTATAGATTCTAAGAATGATTCCTCCTAAACATGATTTTTCTAGTAATTTAAGTGAGCTTATGGTAAGCGCGAAATATGTGTGTAGTCTCTGATAGACATGAAAGCATAATCAAGGCTATGTTTCTAAGCTAGGAAGTGAACCATTTTTCCTACGTATGAAACTTACTATCCTGTGATTCATATTTGAGTACAAGACTTACAATGAGTGTCCTAGTGATAATATAGCTTATGATGTGTTAAGCATGTTCATATGTCACTTAGAGTAAGACAAGCTAAGAGCTTTTGAATCCATCAAGTTTTTGTGTGTGATTTCGCAAGAGTAACCTTTGAACGAGAATAACTTGATTTATATGTGATATTTTGGTATATTTATACCCACCAAATTGTATAAAGTCAAATTATCTTTCCAACGATACCAATTTCACCAAAATCCGATACCCGAGCAAGAAGTTATGGACTTGCAAAGTAGAGCGCGTCGCCTAACAAATCGCATAAGGCTACTGGAATGGGTGTGCCATAGGTTATGCGACTCACACCCTAAAGTGTTCCATAATGTGTGATACGCATACCTTTACATGTACCATAAGATGTGCAGCGCACACCTATAACACCCCATATTCAAGTACATGTATTGGTGTATTCAAGTACGTGTATTGGTCTTATTTATATGGAATTAATTTTATTTTATTTTATTTATATCGGAATTTGACCGTCGATGGTTCCATACAAAGGTTATTAAATAATCTTTCCAAAGATATAAAGATTTCCAAAATCGGATAGGTTTCGGATATAATCGAGCACGTTCAAAACTATAAAACGGTGGCCGGGATATTTGGGAATAGTAAATGTGCAGGAAACAAACTACTGAGGCCAGCCATTTTTTTGGGTCAACTTTGAACGATCATAACTCCCTTAATATAATGAAATAGTAGATCTGCGACCTATGAAAAGAAATATCTTTGAGTCTTCTTTCCAATGCAATTGGTTTCATCCAAATCCAACGTCTGGGTAAGGAGTTATACTCTTTTTACTTCAGCCTGTCAAAATAGATTTTTAGGGTCAACTTCAAACGACCATAACTCCTTGTACAGGACGAACTGGGTGGCCTACTTTGTATGAAATGAAATCCCTTTGAATTATATTTCCAACGATACCAATTTCACCTAAATCTGATATTGGAGCAAAGAGTTATGGCCGATCTACTTTAGCTTATAAAAATAGTCCACCAAAGGACAGATTTGACATTCTTTAAATTTTGAAGGCATTTTGGTCATTCCCTACGATATTATGGACGGGAATATGTGTATATATACATGTATATGAGTTCAAAAACTCATCTTCATCATCAATCATTGAAAAAGAACAAACCCTTGCCAAATTTGACCTTTAAATTACTTTTGATTCAACCGTAGAAATTCCAAAGTAATCCGATAACTGCGTTTGTCATCTCGAGCTTCGAACGGTAGCTATTATTTGTGAAAACAGGGTTGCATAATAAAGAGATGAATTCTAAGGTATGAATATTGTTTGCTTTTGTTCTCTTCCATTTGTATATGTGTGATAAAGGATTATATGTATTGGTTGTGATTAAAAGGTAATGAAAATAGGGTTATGGACTATTTTGCATGGTTTGGTTGTATTGAATTATGGAAGGTGGATATGGTGATATACTATTGAATTGATGATTATTTATGTCTATGGCTCAATTTGGTTTAATGGATTGGTTGGAAAAATAAATGAATCCAAACTTGATATTGGAGGATGTTGTATGAATATGCATGGAATGTGAATGTAATTGGAGTATAAGAGGGTTAAAGTAATACCCTTTATGGTGTAATTAAGGATTACTACTTAACCACTAGTTTGGTGAATTCAAATAATTGAATTGTGACGTTTGGTCGCTAATACTAGATTGTTATATATGTTCATTGTAGATAAGTAATCTGAAAAGACAAGAAGTCCATTTGGGACTAGTATTAAAGGTTGACAATCAGGTATGTAAAGCATACTCCATACCATATCTTTGGCATGAAAGTGAACAATTGTTCTATTAAAAAAGTGTCCAAAGTTATTCAGTAACATGTGATCCATAATGGTTTTGTATGATGTCCTACGTTACCAATGAACTTGTTTCCACCCTACAAGATGTCAAGACATTCCAATACTTACTTGTTTTCCAAATCTTACATGTTTATTGTACTAATGAATGTCAGAAGGTATCCAGTTACTCAAACAAGATCCATGTGCTATTAATGACTCCAAAACATTTCATTGATATACCAATAAGTTCCTTCTTCATTGTTATGGCATTGATGACTCCAAAACACTTCACTGATGTGCCAATGAGTTCTTACTTCATTGTTATTGCATTGATGGTCTATTTATATATCTCTTATTGATGTATCACTGTTTCAAAGTATCAAAAATGCGATGGCAACCAAGATAAAAATCTCAAAGATTAATTGAACTAAGTGATGGAAGTTCTCTCTTATCGGGTGTTATCCTAGGGGCATAATCCTATCATGGGTCGATCCCCAGTTATGTGTTTATGGGTGGTATCCCAGGGGCATAAGACTATCATGGGTCGATCCCAGTTGATATGTACTGAAGGAAACCTAATGGTCACAGTACAGTACAGTAATGATTACAAAGATGATAAGAACGAAGGTAAAGTGATTAAATAAATACAATGTACAGGTTGTCACAAGTTCTAGTAAGTGTGGTCCCCTCCTATTATGATTTATTCACTTGTTTCTGATTTCTATTGAGCTCCAATATCATATGTGATTATCTACAGCTTTACATACTTAGTACATATTTCGTACTGACATCCACCCACGGGGGACCTGCATTTCACGCTGTAGGCACAGGTACCTCAGCTCATACACCGCACAAGTAGAAGCCAGGATACCCAGCTTCTTTTTGTGAGCTCCAGTTTGCTTCGGGGCTTTTCGTGTCATATCCAGTCACTTTTGGTATTGTATAAAATTTAGTTATATGGCGGGGTGTGTCCCGACCTTAGTTAAACTCTGTGTATTGTCTATAGGCTTTGTAGACCTAATGTACAGTCAAGGTGGTGTTTTGTTAATAGACGTGATGACTCCAACGGCCAAGTATTGTATATACATATATATGTGTGCTCGAGCTTATACAGGTGATTATTTCCTTTTATATACGACATGATGTTGTCCAAATTTTGGGTTGTCATAGAGGTATGCATGGGAAGTATAAGGTTATGAGCTGGTTCTCCCGGGCTTCCTCGGTTATGGGTGCCAGTCCGACCCTATAGGATTTGAGGTGTGACAACACCCTAGCTTATATGACAAGGTGTGCGACGTATACTTAGGATTCCAGCAACGAAAACACTTAGTTTTTGAGTTATTTTGAGTACAACTATGTCTTTTGACACTCCTTACACATCCCTAAACTTAACCTTATGAATTATAGCTCCTAATCACATTACAACCCGATTAACATCTTAAGTTCATTATCTAAGAGCACAATAAGATAAAAACAACTAGGGTTGCAAAATCAAGCTTGAAGGTCCAATCTTTCAACAATTTCATCAACATTAAGGTATGCGTAGTGTTCATCCATGGATTTCTTTTGTCTGTAGAGTTCAAGAATCAATCTTTAAATACTAAATTATGTTTTTTTTATGGTGATATGATCATAATCATGTTGGTGTTTGCTAATTGTGCTATAGAATAGTGTTTTGATTGTATTTCATGAAGGTTATGATCATGTTAGTTGGAACTCATAAGTTGGGTGGATTAATAGTGTAAATTTATAAAATAAAACTATGTCTTAAAGAGTACATGCAAGGTGTTTGATAAAATGCCTAAGAAACTAGCAATCATGCAATATAGCTAAATTATGACTAAGTGAAAGATTCATCATATGCCCCTATGTTTCAATAACTTTCATGTTGATATTGTGTCTCGTAAATGTTGTTGGATTGTTCATGACTAGTATTATGAGATTATGCCTGATTACTTGCAAATCCTACTTATGTACAAGATGTATGATAATCATGTACTTCATGAAATTTCCCAAGTTATGATATTATGGATTGCTGATGTTGATCATGTATTCAAGTCAGTCACGTGTGTCAGTTTCCTTCCATCGAGTACTGGGGGTATTCATACTCAAAAAATATAGTTGTGTGCCTAGATACATGTCGTTTTATCACGATAATATCAGTCAAGTCATGATCTATAGAACTCAATCAGTCATGTGACTCAGGAAACCTCAGAAATCTCATAATCTCGGTTAATTCTCAAATAGTAGTACTATTTTGTCAATCAACAGAAGTTAGTTACTCAGTATATGTACAGTCAGTTAAATCATGTTCAGTCTCTTCAGATGGGAGTAGAAGTTAGCACCGAGTGAACCCAAGGATGGAAACTCACTTGCCAGTTTAAGGTGTGATTCTTACCAGTCATCTGATGATAGGCGAATTTACACGCCTATATCAATATATTTTGCCCATATTTTAGCCTAGTTTTGAGAACAAACTATATATTTCATGCACTTTTAGTCCTTTTTCCTATAAATGAGCTAACGAACATGATTAGGAAAGTTTCAGGTATAAATGATGCAAAATACAGCATTTTATGGCTTACTTGACGCAAAAGAAAGCTCACAAACGAAGTAGAAAGGAGCTGGACGCCTAAAGGACCAAATCTGCTGCATGGAAAATCTGTCCCGGGCTAAAACAGCATTTCTGAATACTTTGGGGACTGCATGGAAAATCTGTCCAGGACTAAAACAGCATTTCTGAAGACTTTGGGGACTTACAGACACAAAGCTGGATTTTGACAATGATACATTAACCTAGTACAATTGGGTTATGTATTTCATTAGTTTATTTGGATTAGGAGAATGTTACATTAACCTAGTACAAATGGGTTAAGTATTTCCTTAGTTTAGTAGGATTTGGTTATTTATTTCATTAGCATAGTAGGAGTAGGATAGGAGTATTATAAATACCCTATCATGCTAGAGATTTTAATCAAGTCCTCCCTTAGTGGAGGCAACTCCTCCCTTAATTCAAGAAATTCATTCTTCACTTAATTCAACAATTAATTTTCTTCCATCCCTCTCATCTTCCACCACAAACACTTCTAATCTATTCTTCTATTCATCTATTCCACAACAAGAGAATCGTTACTTGCTACGGAATCACTAAAACCACACGCCAAACACCTACTATTCACGCCATCCACCATGCAAAACGTGATATCCTTCGCATTCATGGGTAACTAAACCTCTTAGTTGGGGTTATGGAAGCCGAATGAGTTACTATCTATTGCTATGAGCTTGTGAGTTCAAGACACGTATATTGCTTATATCATTATTCTCTTCATCTTAAATCTACATCCTTTGCGGTTCAAACACAAGAACACGCCATTCTAACATCTAACCTGTTCGAGAGAAAGGTTATTTGTCTAGAAAAGAAGACGCATAGACCAACGCCAGGCTAACATTTAACTTGTTCGAGAGAAAGGTTATTTGTCTGGAAAAGAGATAATGTCAAGGTAGTAGGACACCCTTTCCTATTAAAAAGCTAGTGCCGTAACTGGACTAACCTCTTGGAGAATTCGTACCGTTAGACACGCTTTAAGCTCGAGAGAGTTAAAGTGAAATAGTCCTTGTTTAGGTCGAGAGACGCTTGGATTTACCATCGACTACAATTCTCTATAAGCAATTGCATGTCAAGACTCTACACACTCATAGCCAATAGAGACGTATACCTCTGAAGGTGGACATAACCCCAACGCCTCAATTCTCATTGTTTACAACCAACGTGACAATCTTTCTCTTTTTACTTTATTATTTTCAGCTTTTATTTCATTACTTTGGTTACTTATTACAATCCCCCCTTCTTACGAGACTTGCACCAAAAGTCTATTAATTTTGCTTACTTGTTGACCAAGCTATTCTCTGTGGGATCGATACCCAACCCAGTTGGGTTCTATATTTGCTAACGACCGCTTTACACTCCTACGAGAGCTGTAGATTGAGCGTTATCATCATCCTTGTATTCCAGAACTACACAGCCAGCGTAGGTTGAGACATCTTAACCTGTTAGATTAGGGTTGATAATATGGCTAAACCTACCAGTTTAGGGTTTCCACCATTCTCATTTGAGTACTTTCCAGATAAGGGTCACTCACAGCTGTCCTTACCGGTGGCACGGTATTGACACCCCTCCAGTCGGGGTAGAGACTGGACCCCAACTTAGCTATATGCATTATTGGGACATGTCGGTTAAACAACTACCTCTCACAATTTTAGACTCAATTGTAGTAAAAGAACTCAGATAGTTATTCAGATATCAGTATACCAGGACTGTCAGATACAATCAAATTTAGTTATGGTACAGAACTCAGATAGTCCCATCACATTCAGGACTGTCAAGCACAGTCGCCCAGGTTATCATAACTACAAAATCAATCATGTTATTTATCAGTAAACCACATATTAGTTTTCAAATCTAGATATCACGTAATCACGATCTCAGTTATTATGTATGCATTCTTGCATATTTACGTTCATATCAGCCAGTCAGTTAGCATTGTTCATGCATGTAAACCCTTTTGTATTTAGCCTACCCCACTCGTATACTCAGTACTCCCAGTTGTACTGAGGCATTTGCGCTATGGTGCTTTCTTTTATGTTACACCATAGGTTCAGAGACACGAGCCCCAAATCAGCAGTTGCATTCTAGTCGCAGAGTTGCAGTGAGTCCTCATCCATTCGAGGGCGATATTATTTTATTTCATTTATTATTTCAGCTCAGTTTTGCTAGACGGAGTTATTTAGAGACATGTTCCTTCAACTCCTTATTCATATTGTATTTATAGGCTTTCAGATTTAGTTCAGATTTGATTCAGACTTCAGTTGTTTTGGGTATTTTTCACCCATATAGATGATATTATTTGTCATATATTTTATTCAGTTGAACCTTATGGCATATTGTTCATGTTTTTTATATTATTACATCATATATTGCAGTGTACAGGTACAAATATCAGTCATGGGTTATTTTGTGGTCCTTCGGGGTCATAAGCACCGTGTAGCATTTTAGTTCAAAAAATTGGGGTGTTACATGTTACTATAGTCTATCCATGTTACCACATTTCGCATGTGTTTGACATCATTGGAATAATGTATGGACAAATTATAGAAAGAGTAAGGACAAGTTGACCAACAAGTTTTTTGCCAATGCTAAATCATACAAGTTGGATGATTTTGATGAGCTTATGTGTAAAGTGAGAAACATTGACAATAGAGTAAGGAATATCTGAAAGAAAAAATGGTTCGATGGACCCTTATACTATACCGGTTTTGTAAGTTGGACACTTCTACATACATATTTGTCATCTGAACCCCTAAACCCACTAAAAAGTAATATTTCAAACCCTTTGACCGTTGACTAGGTCTATGTGGCATTAAAAGGGCTGACTAGGAGGAGGCGCGTGCCTGGTGAGAGTGGGGGTCAATTTTTGATCAATTATATATTAAAATAATTTTATAAAATAATATTAATTTTTTTAAAAAAAGGTGCTTTTTTCCATCCATCTTTTTTAATTTAAAAAGATTTTTAAAAATAATAATTTTTTTTTAAAAAAACTTCCCTAACCCACTCCCCTCGTTCAGCCCCTGTCCACCTACCCCATCCCCGTCCAGCCCCTCCCCACCTACCCCCCACCCTATCCCAGCCCCATCCAGCCCTTTCCCACCCATCCCAGCCCCCGTCCATCCCCTCTCCACCCACCCTATCCCCCGTTGAGCCCCTCCCTACCCACTCCAGCCCCCGTCTAGCCCCTCTCTACCCACTCCACCCCCGTCCAACCTCTCTTTACTCCATCCCATCCCTATTTAACCCCTCCCCACCTATAACGCCCAAAGATCTCATCCCAAGACATCACATGGTGATTATGACCCCAAAGGACCATAAGCTAATCCTTTACTGATATCTGTACCTGTACACTGCATAATATCTGAAATAAATATGAAAACTAGCCATAATATCTAAACCGTATGAACTATTAAGTTGATGAGACAGGTCCCCAACTAACTTCGTCAACTAAAAATAAACAAATACTGATGCAATAATAGTAAACTAAGATTTATTCTCGAAAGAAGAGGACTCACTGTTACTGCTGCAGACTGGGACTGAACTGCTGAGGATACTCTAGATCCTGTGCCTCTGAACCTATGGTGTCAAATAAAACACCATAGTGCAAATGCGTTAGTACAAGAATGTACTGATTATGTAGATGGGGTAAGGATAAATGCAAGGGCTCATGCATGTACAATATATAAACTGAATAATCATGAGAATGCCTCACGAGAACACATACAAATACAAGAATGCATAGACCATAGTCATAATCATCACAACTCTAGAGACTGAAACTCGGATACCACTTTACTGCAGATTGAACTTATTACTGACACTGAGATACTGAATTGCTGACTCATATGATACTAATAACTGAGAATTTGGATGCACTTACATCAAGGATTGAATTCTGAGCTTACTACTTTCGACTGACAAGATTAGAGATTAACTTTTCTAATAGATGATTACGAAAGCTTTATCAATGATAAGAAAAATAATTATATATGAATTTGACAGTAAAAATACTCAATAGGAATCTGATAATGTGATCAAGCCTGTCTAATGACATATCTATGAATATGATACAAAATAACTATATGATATACCAAGACTATCTGTCGGGATGGTCCATGAATCAATAGAACTATCTGAGTTCCTCATAGAGATATATAACTGTATCTGATAGTCTTGATTTATGAAGATTGATACTGAAACTGAGACTGAATCTGAACCTTAAACTAAACTATGGGAAGTAGTTACTTAACCGACATGCCCCAACCTCCCAAAGGTGTGGTCCAACCTATAACCCCAGCTATAAGGGTATCAATACCGTGCCAAGGGTAAAGACCTCTCTTTGGTCATTCTGCTCTGATGGATAACGCTTACCAGGCAGTCCACCTAAGGCAATATAATAGTCAAATACTCTTTCTCTTGAGGTGACAACCTTTACTGACGGTGACTCTTGTATCCTGCACTGGCTAGATTTTAGGGATTGCTAAGAACAGCTCCGTCCTCTCTCTCTGACGGGTAGAGCTACCATCCTATCCCTCGCTCGGTGCTAGTTTCTACTCCCAACTGAAAGACTCTGATTGAATTCTTAACAGAGCACAAACTGAATTAAATCTAATACTAATCATGTTTCTTAAAAGATCTGACTGAGTTACACTGATATCAATTAGTTCTATATCTGACGGGAAATGGTATTGAATCATGGTATCTAACTGACGATACAGAGCTTGAATATATTAATAGAATCACTTCTGAGATTAGAATTGAATCACTTGAATACTACAGTATAACCTCGATAAATTAATACTCGATAAATTAATAACCTCGCTAAAATAATAATTTTCTTCCGTCCCAAGACGGGATCAACGTGGTAAATTAATAATTTGCTAAATTTATAAGATAATACAAAACAAAATTCATATAGGTCCCATTTGATATATAAATTAATAATTTATCTGTATCAAAATATTTCATACATAATACATAAGTAAACTAAACAGGTTTCTGAAAATATGAATCTAATGTTGTTTGTTTCTTCTTGAAATCAATATCACCTTGAATCTCATCTCTGACCCTTCTTACTGCATTAAGAATATCAGGTGTAGTCTTCTCATATTGCAAAAGGAAGTGATGTAAGGTGATTGTTGCTTTCAGAGCATCTTTGCGCGAAACTTGTTCTAATTCCACACTATCATCTTCTACTTCATCTTCTTTATGTGTTTCCATAACACTCTCAATTATTTGTTCATCCGTAGGTAGCTCAAAACTCGTATCATTGTCACCCGGATAATTCAAAACATCTTCAGCATTCATTGCATTTCGATACTTCAATCCATTGATTAGATTCTGCAATTGTTGTAATCCATCATTATTCAACTGTTCTTGATTTTTCGAGGACTCATCATCTAACAACCTAAGTTTACAATACTTAAAACAATTTACAATTGTACTTGAGTTGATATCCATTTTCCATGCCGAGATTGCAAGATTCATTGCATCTAAAACATTAATTTTTTCTGGATTTGAGATCCCAATTTCATAAACCTCCAAAAGATTTCGATAAAATCGCCTACGATAATGCATCTTAAAAGCTCTTATGATCCCTGCATCACAAGGATGAATATTTGATGTTGTGTTAGGTGGTAAAAAAACAATTCAATATTTCTCAAACCTTCGACATTTTTTGGATGAGCAGGACAATTATCAACAATTAAAAGAATTTTCCTGCTGTCCATTTTTGCATCAAGTTATTGAACATATTCTTGGAATAGAATCCCAATCATCCATGCTCTTTTATTGGCTCGATATTCACAATCCATGCGTCCCAAATTCACATTCTTGAAACAACATGGTTTTAAATACTTCCCAATAATCCATATAGGAATTTTCTCATAACCATCCTCATTACAGCAAATAACAACTGTAAGTCTTTCTTTATCTTGTTTCTTACCTTCAAGTTGCTTCGTTGCAAGAGAATGATCTGGTTGTAGCCTAAAGAACAATCCAGTTTCATCCATATTGAAAACATCTTTCTTAGCAAACTGATCAAGTTTCTCTCTGATGGATTCTAAATTGCACTCCATGGCCTCCATATTAACTGATCCACTTTCTCCAAAACGACAATATTGCTTGATACCGTGTCTTGATTTGAAATGCTCTAGCCAGCCTTGAGAAAAATGAAAATCAGGTGTATCGATGGGATACATCTTTTTTAGAAGCTCTTTTCCCTTCATTACAATTAGTTCCCCATTCATGTTAACACGCTCTTGGTAATAAATAAACCACTTGAATAGAGCCTTCTCTAATTCTGGAAATTTGGCAGCTTTATGTCTTTTAGCCTCATCTTTTGGAATGACGGCTGCTGATAGATACTCTGCTGACCTCTTGATCGTGTTTGATATTGTGTCTTGACTCACTTGCAAATTAAACTTCTCTAACACCCATTGTTGCAATTGCTTTTGAGTGCATGCTAGATTTTGTTGTTTATACTCACACAGTTCTCTACGTATACCATTAGTCATTGTTGATTTTTTTAACACCTTTAAGATGAGAAGCCATTTTTTTTGTTTTTTGATTTGAAGACTTGCATAATACATCTATTTATATAGTAACTTAGTTAACGTATGTACGTGTAACTACATTAATAATTGAGTAGATTTATACATTTTAATGAATGTAGGTACATATAACTACATTAATAATTAGGTAGATTTATATATTTTAGTAAGATATACATAGAATATTGAAAATGTATCAACAAAAATACATGAATTTGGTTAAGTATGCATAATTAATAGTCAATGTAAAAATTAGTTTTCACGTACACCTAGGTACATTCATAATATGGACCCAAAAAGTATATAATTTATAAATTAATAATTATTAATTTATATGATTAATTAATACCTCGCTAAATTAATAAAATTTGACGGTCCCAACAGTATTAATTTATCGAGGTTATACTGTATTAGATCTGATCTAATTACAGGACTGAGGGTAGATTACTAGCGATACTGAGATTACTTAGATAACTGATTTCTGCACTTGTTTGAGGATACAGAGTTTTATAGTTCACTGAGTTTTGAGAATCATGGCTCAATTGGAATTATCGATAAAATGACATGGGCTCTAGACAACAGCTCTATTGTCGGGTATAAATACCCCCAGGTTTCGATAACATAAAAATAAAGCATAATCATTCTTGACTAGTCATCCACACAATCATTCACTCATCATCACAAACATTCATTCATTATCACAATCATTCATGTATCATCACAATCATTCATCCATCATCACAATCATTAAAGTATCTCTTCAGAAATTAGGAATTATAACATATATTCACCATCACACTCACCAAGGGGTCACTTTAAGCATTTCAAGATCATAAACACATTAGCGCAGGGAAAAATGCTACTAGATCATACTCCATTCAACAAAGTCTTACATCAAGTACTTCACACCTATCTCAATCCTAATATATATTTGGATATCACGTGATTTGGGAAAACTTCATACTATCATGTCACAACTTACTTGCTAACCACTTGGCATGTATTAAAAGCTTAGCAAATATCAAAGAGCATATAATTGGGGAATTTACTACTATCACATCTCCACTTCTTCACCAGGGTCCTTCAACAAAACATTAGATATGCACTGGTTCACACTACTTGGGGATTTCACACTATCATGGTACAATTCATTCACTAGGGCATTCCACGATACACATAGTTCTCAAAGTCTTGTACATGGAGAGGAGTGCATATAACAACATGTCATACGTCCACCGACCTAGCTTCATGAATATTTCATCAACAACCATAACACATAACAATATCATAGAAGTCATTATTTTCATAAGGGTGAAGCATCCATTTGTCATTTAGGTCACAATTTAACTACAATACATGATTTATAGTCTCTTGGGCATTTTATCGAACATGTCACATGCACGACTTAGGCATAGGTGTAATCATCAACATACTCACCATGAGCAACCAAATTTACATGTTTCCAACTTACATAATATCATATATCCATAAAAATCACATAATTATTCCATCTTGGAAATCACTTAACCTCAACAACAAGTACAAAATCCATTTACCACATAAATACCACATACTAGGTCCAAGGCTTGATAATCTTGTAGACAAACATGAATTACAACTCAATCATCGCAAGAACACCAATTTCAACTCACAAGAATCATTAAAATTCATAAATATAAACTCTTTAAGATTTAAAAAAGGGTACTTGAGCTTCTTGGATGAAAGGGACCTAAGAATCAACATCTACCTACCTTGGGAAAACTCTTTTCTTCAAAGCCTTCGGAAGATTTCTTGATTTCCTCTTAATTTCTCTCTTGATTTTTGGTTGAATAAGAGAAGAGGGTTTGATTTTTTGAAAACCCTAATTTTTGTGGAAAAAGAGAAAAATGAGGCTAAGGTCCCTTGGCCTTGTATTTATAGAGGTTGAGAGGTAAGGGGAAAAGACCAAAAAGCCCTTGAAAATTTAACTAAAAAATCCCAATTTTTGCATGCTGGAGCGACACACCATAATCGTGCCAGGTCACTAGAAATTGGACAACTGAGAAACTACAGAATGGTGCGACGTGGTGGAAATCATGTTTCCATTTTGGTTGGGAACTGGAACTATACCGCGACACAGTGGAATCGCGTTACTACACTGGAAATTGACAATTCTAAAATAAAGCCTTGGTTCGACGTGCCATAATCGTTGAGGCTCACAAGATTTTGACAATTTTCATTTTGGCTAGCTCCACGATGCGCCAGTGTCAGGTGGCACACTGTCTCACTAAAATGGCTCTAACTCTTCACCCGAGTGTCCGATTTGGGCGAATTTGGTGTTGATGGAAAGCTTATTCAATGCTCTACATGACAAATATTAGAATTTAGGAAAATTCCACGTGATTCAAAATTTTTCATATTTGGGAAGATATTTCAGAAACTTTTAGACTCGGATTTCCGCTTTACTGAATACGCTCTAAGGATCGGACTGGAAGAGGACTTTGCAGGGTATTACACCACCCCACCCTTGTCCCCCAGCCTCATCTAACCCCTCACTCCCAGCCTTCTCCCCAGCACCACCTTCAGTTTTTTTAAAAAATAAAATCATCTCAATTCAAATCTTTTCATTTTTTTGAATTAAAATTTAAATTTGAAATCTCTTCATATTTTTTAGGGATTAAAATTTAAATTTAAATTGAAAGTGAGTGATAGTGGATATTGAAAAATTAGTGAACTTCATGAATTAATCTTGAAAAAACTTAAAGTTTTTGTGAATTTGTTAAAGATATTCAAATTTAAAAATAAAAAATTCATTATGTTTGTATATATGAACTTATAGTTAAGAATTTAAATTAGTTGGAGAAGAATTTTAATTATTTGGAATGAATTTGATATTTAATTTGTGAGAAAAATAAAAACATGATTATTTAAATTTTTCTACAAGTTATAATTTTTATTTAATTAATTTATTTTAATATTTAATTTCTTATGTATCATTTTAAAAATGACATGAAATTTAATGTAATACCTAAAAATAATGTGAAAGCTGACGTGGCAGCTATAGCAGATGTGGAAGCTGACATGGCAGCTGACGCGGTGAGAGTGTGTTACACTCACAAAAAAAAGTGTTTAAAATGTTGCTTTTTAGTGGGTTCAGGGGTCTAGCTAACAAACATGTAAGTAGAAATGTCCAACTTACAAAACTGATATAGTACAAGGGTCCATCGAATCATTTTCCCTATCTGAAAAATGATGAATATGAAAAGTGATCATGAGTTCATGCTCCAATAAATAGAGGAAGAATGATGACTTCCAACATTGTAGAACATATCAACTCTCATCTTGCTAAGGTACGTGAACTGCCAATCTTAGATTTTCTTGAACAAGTCAAAATCTTATTTGGTGCTTGAAATCACAAAAATAGAGACAAGTGTAGCTTTCTTGCTAAAATCTCATTGGGAGGTAAGTTTCAATAAATTATTCAATTGAACGAGGCAAAGTCATTACGTATGATGGTAAGTTATGTATATATATATATATATATATATATATATATTGGTAAGTTATTTACTATTTATGTTATTGTAACAAAGTTGCTTTGCAATGTGTTTTATCTTTTCTGGTACCAAATATATCATAATGATACATCTGGAAATAAAATGTATCATTTTGATACATCTAAAAAATATGCCACAACTTGAAAACTCATTCTTTAGACATAATTATTTTGTAATCTTTATAATTCCTATACTATGATGATTAACGTAACTGTACATTAAAAAATATTTTTCAGGTTAGGGAAACAACGAACTACATATACAGTATGTATGAAGAAGAAGGAAGAAAATACATAGTTAGTTTGTATAATAAAACATGAAACTATGGTAGATTTCAGCTTGATGAGATACCATTCGCGCACACTATTGCTGTTTTGAAAAGCAAACATGTAAAGAAAATAAAGCCATGCTATTCTAATTACTACAAGAAGGAGACACTAGTCAACACTTATGTGTTATAACCTGAGTCGAGGCCCTGGCCGCGACAGACATCTCAAACCATCAAGGCCTGAGAGACCCCTTAGCATGTAATCATAAACATAATCCATACATAAATCAAAGTATGAAATATATAACAGTTTTCAATGGAAACTTATAATCCAAAATGTGTCTACAAGATAAGAAAATACAACACTTCAAATACAATCTACGAAGCCTCTACTGAATACTAATTATCTAGGTTGGGACAAGGCCCCCGACTGACTATAAACTGAATTAGATAAGCAGATGAATAACATTCCTTCTGGGAGATGGATAGCTCACCAACTCTGCCATTTTCCCATATGAACTGCTGATGTGATGGGCCACAATACTAAACCCCATACATTGAAATATAGGGGGTCAATACATATGGTACTAGTACGTAGAACAATCCTAAAACAAAATATATTTTGTATAACATAAGTGAGAGCATTTCATAAAAATATGTCAGCATAAAACCATTGAAAATACATGGGCACAATTTTGATGAGCTTTAACCATTCTTGTAAGAACACTGACTCAACTCTTTGTATTACTTCTGAGTTAGGTGGTACACCCTACAAAATATGAATACCCACGGGCTATATGGGTCTATCATTGACTCAACGGCTAAGCCCTCAATCCAAATTTTCTAGAAGGATTGGAGTATCATGAAAAAGTATTCCTAAATTTCTAGCATACCATGTTATCCCAGTTGCTAAATAACATATATATAAACCTCGTATCGGCAAAACACGGTTCCGAGCTAAGATTTATCTTAACTCAAGCCTTCTTTGGGTAACCAACTAAATCTCTTTAAGCCCAATTTTGGTTCTTTAAAACAATTTTTCATACCTTTGAAACATTTATCTCTTTCATGTCAAGGGTATCTCATGATAGGTATCGTCATACCTAGACTTGTAAGTCATATCATGTCATAATGTATCCATAGACCTTTCATTCTAAAACCATGTAAATGGCCACCCAAAATCTTCAAATATTAGACAAAAGAGTTATTATTTCAAAACACATGAAAACATTTGCAAAATATTCCCTTTTCAATACTTTATCATGTGGTGGCCAATTTGATGATAGGCGAATTTACATGCCTAAAGTACTATAATTTACCCATATTTTAGCTAAGTTTTGAGGACAAAATATATATTTCATGCACTTTTAGTCCTTTTTCCTGTAAGTGAGCTAACAAACGTGATTATCAAGTTTTCAGATATTAATGATGCAGAATTCAGAATTTTATGGATAACTTGACACTAAAGGAAGCTTCACGAAAGAAGGGAAGGAGAGCTTGGATGCCTAGGACCAAAAGTGACGCATGGAAAATCTGTCCTGGGCAAAAACAACAATTCTAAAGACTTTGGGGATCAGCAATAACTTATTAGGATTAGGATAATGATGCAGTAACCTAGTAGGATTAGGTTAAGTAATGCAGTAGCTTAGTAGGAATAGGATATGGGTGTTATAAATACCCTATTTTGCTAGATATTTTTATTCATTCATTCAATCATTATTCCATTCTTCTACCACTCATCATTCCACAATTTACAATTTGGATTCTAATACTTCTACTTTCAATTCTTATTCTCTTCATCTATTTGATTCTAAATTTTCACAACAAGAGAAACGCTACTTTAAAAAGGGATTCACGCCATTCTT
This sequence comes from Capsicum baccatum var. pendulum, assembly GCA_030864225.1. Lineage (NCBI taxonomy): Eukaryota > Viridiplantae > Streptophyta > Magnoliopsida > Solanales > Solanaceae > Capsicum > Capsicum baccatum. The sequence goes on from CM061550.1 coordinate 45,249,869, forward strand.
ACCACTATACCTATTGTGAGATTATTTTGGTATGATGATAATTGCTATTGTGTTTTCCGTTGCAATCATGAGTAGCTAAACTTCTTTGTCGGGGTTATGGAAGCCTTATGAGATACTATCTATTGCTATGAGTTTGTGAATTCGTGACACGTATGCTGCTTATATCATTACTCACTTTATCTTAATCTAAATTCTTGTGGTTGTAAACACTTAGAATACGCCAGTATAGCATTAACTTGTTCGAAAGAAAAGTTATATGTCTGGAAAAGAGATAATGTCAAGGTAATAGGGCACTAACCCCTATTAAAAAGTTAGTGCCATAACTAGATTAACCTCTTGGAGAATTTGTACCTTTAGATATGGTTTAAGCTCGAAAGAGTTAAAGTGAAATAGTCCTTGATGGTCGAAAGACGCCTGGATTTACCATAGAATACAATACTCTATAAGCACATGCATGTCTGAATTCTGCATAACTCATAGCCAATAGAGACGTATAACTCATAAGGTGGACATAACCCCAACTCTCAATTCTCATTGGTTAACATCTTACTAAACATTCTTTCTTTTTACTTTGCTATTTTCCATTTTTACTTTAATATTTTGTTTACATTATTAGTACACTACAAAATCCCCCCTTTTTACGAAACTTTCACCAAAAATCTAATAATTGTTGCTTACTTAGTGACCAAGTATTATCTGTGGGATTTGACAGCCAACCCAGTTGGGTTCTATATTTGACAACGACAACTTACACTCTTATGAGAGCTGTAGTTTGAGCATTATCAAAAATTGGCGCCGTTGTCGGGGAATACGGTTGTCAACTAAGTTTGTGATAATTACTAGACCCTTTGGTCAAAAATTCTCGTACTTTTACTTTTAGATTTTTTTTTCTGCAGGTTTTTATTCAGTGCATGCCCCATACTCGAAGTTTTGGTCAACCGTTATTACCTATCAATCCTGAACCATAACGTATTGGCAGAATGGAGACACAGCACGAAATTGAAAGGATGGCTACTCAACAGGAATAGGCGAGACTAGCTGCTCTATTCGCCTCTCAAGTGCATCAACAAAATATTGATAACCCTGGGCGAGCAACAAATTCTAACGATAAGGATCTAGGTGATGACGAGTTACTAAACCCTAGGCGTGATGCTGAGATAGTAACACCTGCTAACAAAAGAGATCGTGAAGCTAGGTTTAGGCATGAATGCCGACCCGTGCAACCAGCATTCGATGATGATGATGATGATCTTGATGGAGTCGGAGCCACAGGAGCCATTATTCCTCCACCATTGCCGCCCGAAGCCAAGTTCAACATCACGAGCACTATGATTCAGTTATTGCAACTCAAGGGATTATTTGGTGGACTAGTAGGCGATGATCCGAATATGCATCTGATTAACTTTATTTCTACATGCAAGTCATTTGACAATCCTGGCGTTGGTCAGAATGCATTTCGATTACGCTTATTTTCATTGTCTTTGTCTGGTGAGGCAACTCTATGGTTGAATAGGATGACTCCTGATTCGATTACAAATTGAAGGCAATTGAAAGACTCTTTCCTATAAAGATTCTTTTTGCCATCCTAAAGAGCACAATTGAGAGATAAAATCAGCAACTTTCGTCAGATTCCAACTGAAGCCCTTCATGAAACATGGGAGAGATTCAAGAAGTAGCTTATGAGGTGCCCAAACCATCATATGACTAAAGTTCACCTAATGGAGATACTATATAGAGCCTTGAATTCAATAACTAAACCAGTGGTGGATAATGCGGCTGGAGGATCATTTATGGACCTCACCTTTGGTCAAGCAAGCAATATACTAAATCGAATGACGAAGCAAAGTAGAGCTTGGCATACCAGGGATTCTGAGGTAGCAAGCCCCACTTTATCTATTGGCATGACTGCAGAACAAAGGAGAAGAGAAAAAGAATGTGATCAAGATATGGCACACATGAAAACACAAGTGATTCTTCTTACAAAGCATCTATTATCAGGGAAGACCAAAAAAGTCAAAGCTGTTGCGTCAAAAGGAAGAGAGGAATCCGATTCTGAAGAAGAAGCCAACTACTTGAATAATTAGGGGGGTTTCCGAGGCAATACCCAAGGAAACCAAGGCCGGAACTATTATGATAAATCTGGAAACAAGGACCAAGGTAGTTGGAAGAACAAGAATGACAAGAGTGGTTCGCATGTTCCCCCAGGAAGACGTGACACCACTGCATCTGGTTCTGGAAATATGGAAGATATGATGGCTAAATTGTTGAAAGGAGTAGAGGCAACCAGCGTGGAAGTAATAGAGGTAATAAATGATTTGTCCTCTATGAAGCAATTGGTTGACTCACAGTCCACTTCAATAAAGAAAATAAAGCAGCAATTGAGCCAACTTTTCGCAGCACTCAATCAAAGAAAGGCTGGTACTTTACCTAGCGACACTGTGCAAAATCTAAGGAACGACGGATCATGCATGGCTATTACTACCAGGAGTGGTAAGGTGCTGGAAAATTCATCCCAAAGCAAGCAAGTGGCCGAAAATAAAGAAGATGAGGACTCCTTAGAACATGACCGAGACGTCCAAAACGTCACCCCTAGTAGTTTTCAGCTTGAAAAGACCAAAATTCAGAAGCAAGAGGAGAAGAAAGAGGTGGAGAAAACAATTCCACTTCTACCACCACCTTGTCCTCAAAGATTGAAGAAGAAGGAGGATGATACAAGGTTCAGTAAATTCATGACGATGTTAAAGCAGCTGACCATTAATGTTCCATTGGTGGAGGCACTAGAACAAATACCTGGATTTACCATAGAATACAATTCTCTATAAGAACATGCATGTCTGAATTTTGCATAACTCATAGCCAATAGAGATGTATAACTCATAAGGTGGACATAATCCCAACTCTCAATTCTCATTGGTTAACATCTTACTAAACATTCTTTTTTTTTTACTTTACTATTTTCCGTTTTTACTTTAATATTTTGTTTACATTATTTGCACACAACAAAATCCCCCCTTTTACAAAACTTTCACCAAAAGTCTAATAATTGTTTCTTACTTAGTGACTAAGTATTCTCTGTGGGATTCGACACCCAACCCAGTTGGGTTCTATATTTGACAACGACCGCTTACACTCTTACAAAAGCTGTAGTTTGAGCGTAATAAAAAATGTCTGGGTATGCTAAATTTATGAAGGATATTTTGACAAAGAAGCGGGCAGCAAGCTATGAGTTGACAGATACTGTTCATCATTGCAGTGCAATTGCTACTCGATCACTAATTCAGAAGAAGGCCAACCTCGGTGCTTTCACTATTCCTTACACCGTTGGATCTTTGAATTTTGCCAAAGCATTATGCGATTTAGGAGCCAGCATCAACTTGATGCCATTATGTATTTACAAAAAGTTGGGGTTGGGTGATCCTACTCCAACCAATATGAGGCTCGTAATGGCGGACATGTCGGTAAAATGACCTGTTGGTATTCTACGTGATGTATTGCTGGAGGTTTCTTCATTCATCTTTTCAGAAGACTTCATTATTTTGGATTTGAGGAAGAATCAGAAGTTCCCATAATCTTGGGGTGCCCTTTCCTTGCAACAGGAAGTGTGCTTATTGATTTAAGAGCTAATGAGCTTTTATTCCGAATAAATGATGAAATAGTTCGCTTTGATGTGTGCAAATCAATGAAGCAACCCAAAGATCTAAAAGTATTCTCGGTGGCTGATGTTTACTTTGATGATGAGAAAGAATTACTTGAAGAGGAGAAGCTTATTGATGACCCATTGGCGGTTGTGCTTATGAATGGCGAGCGTAAGGATGCTGGAAATTATGAAGAGACTATTGGTGCTCTAACAGGATTAGGGTCGTATCCTCATGCTCCCAAGAAGCTGGACCTTGATCTCAAAAATTGACCCACACCACCAGCTAAACCATCTATTGAAGAGCCACCCACGTTACAATTGAAGGAGCTGCCTAGTCATTTAAAGTTGCGTTCTTAGGAAGCGGAAACACACTCCCGGTCATTGTGGTGGCAGACTTGGGTGAGCAACAAGTTGCATCTCTCATTGCTTTTCTATGGACGTACATAAGCACCATTGGTTGGACCATCACTTACATTATTGGTATTCCACCTGGGATTTGTACGCAAAAGATTCAGCTTGAAGAAAATTGCACACCCACTATTGAGCATCAAAGGCGTCTCAATCCACCTATGCAAGAAGTGGTAAAGAAATAAATTATTAAGTGGTTAGATGCAGGGGTTGTGTATCCAATCTCTGACAGTACATGGGTAAGCCCGGTACAATGTGTTCCCAAGAAAAGAGGCATGACGGTAGTTGCGAATGAAAAGAATGATTTTATTCCACTCAGACCCATCACAGGATGGAGAGTATGCATGGACTACCGAAAGCTGAATTCATGGATGCTCAAAGATCACTTTCCAATGTTATTTCTGGATCAAATGCTCGATCGATTAGCGGAGAAAGGATGGTTTTGCTTCTTAGATGTTTATTCTGGCTATCATTAGATTTGTATCGCCCCCGAAGACCAAGAGAAGACAACGTTCACATGTCCGTATGGTACGTTTGCCTTCAAACTTATGCCATTCGGGCTATGTAACGCCCCAGCCACTTTTCAGCATTGTATGGTTTCTATTTTCTCTGATATGGTTGAAGACACAGTGGAGGTATTCATGGATGATTTTTCAGTTATGGGTGAGTCATTTGAATCTTGCTTGGCAAACCTAAGTATCGCGTTGCAAAGATATGTTGAATTTAACCTAGTGCTGAACTGGGAGAAGTGCCACTTTATGGCTAAAAAAAGTATTGTTCTTGGGCATAAAATCTCTGAACGAGGAATTGAGGTTGATCGAGCTAAAATTAAAGTTATCGAGAAGCTACCACCTCCAATTTCTGTGAAGAGAGTTCATAGTTTCCTCGGTCACGCAGGTTTCTATCGGCGGTTTATCAAAGACTTCTCCAAAATTGCTAGTCCATTATGCAAACTTTTGGAGAAACATGCAAAGTTTAACTTTAATGAAGATTGTCTGAAGGCATTCAAATGCCTCAAAGGGAAGCTAATTGAAGCTCCTATCATGGTAGCACCAGATTGGTCCCTACCGTTTGAAGTCATGTGTGATGCTAGCGGGGTAGCTTTGGGTGCTGTACTTGGCTAGAGAAGGGAGAAGTTATCCCATCCAATCTACTATGCGAGCAAGGTCCTAAACGAAACCCAGAAGAACTATACGGTCACAGAACAAGAGCTTCTAGTGGTTGTGTATGCTTTTGAGAAGTTTTGTGCTTACTTGTTGGGAACCAAAGTGGTAGTTTATACTAATCATACAGCCCTGAGATACCTAATGACAAAGAATGATTCAAAACCAAGGCTAATTCGATGGGTATTGCTGCTGCAAGAATTTGATTATGGGATAAAAGACAGAAGAGGTTGCAAGAACCAAGTAGCTGATCATCTATCAAGACTCGAGAATGATCACACAATGCAGCCTGATCTTAATATTGATGATGCATTCCCCGATGAAGAGATCTTAGCTGCAATAATGGAAGAGTTACCATGGTAGTGGTGAGTAATATGATACCTGCAAATATATCTTTCCATCAAAAGAGGAAGTTCATGCATGATGTAAAACACTACTTTTGGGATAAGCCATATTTGTTTCGACGATATGCGGATGGTGTTATCAGGCGATGCATATCCTATGTAGAGGTACCAAATATATTAGAAGCATGTCACACTTCCCAAGTTGGGGGACATCACGCAGGTAATCGGACAGCACGGAAGGTATTGCAAAGTGGATATTATTGGCCTTTGATATTTAGAGATGCCTACGACTTTGTGAGAAGGTGCGACCAATGTCAGAGACAAGGATCGATTTCGAAACACCATGAGATTCCCACGTCGAAAATTCTGGAAGTAGAACTCTTTGATGTATGGGGTATTGATTTCATGGGTCCATTCGTAATTTGGTTTGGAATGAAATACATCCTAGTTACTGTAGATTATGTTTCAAAATGTGTTGAAGCAGTAGCGTTGGCCGACAATGAGGGAAAGCACATTGTAGCATTCTTAAAGAGAAATATCTTCTCTCATTTTGGAGTAACACATACTATCATAAGAGATGGAGGATCTCACTTTTGCAACAAGCTATTCAAATCCGTGTTGGCAAAATATGGTGTCAAGCAACATAAGGTAGCCACACCTTATCACCCACAAACTAGTGGACAGGTAGAGGTTTCCAATAGAGAGATCAAGCAAATCCTTGCGAAGACTATGAATGCTAATAGGAAAGATTGGTGTCGGAAGCTGGACGATGCACTATGGGCCTATAGGACGGCATTCAAAACGCCAACTGGTATGTCCCCATACCAACTAGTTTATGGGAAGGCCTGTCACTTGCCATTTGATCTAGAGCATAAAGCGTTGTGGGCGTTGAAGTGACTTAACTTGAATTGGGATGATGCCATGAATCTGACATTGGAGCAGCTGAACGAGATGGATGAATTTCGTCTACATGCATATGAAATATCAGACCTCTACAAGGAACAGGTGAAAAAGTATCATGATCAGCGTATTGTTCAGCGAAACTTTTAAAAGGATGATATGGTACTTCTTTTCAACTCCAGACTAAAGCTATTCCCAGGTAAGTTAAAGTCCAAATGGTCTGGCCCGTACAAAGTTAACCAAGTCTACTCGTCTGGAGTAGTTGATTTAGAATACAATAATGGTGTTGTCATTAAGGTGAATGGCCAACGAGTGAAACCATATATCGGTCCTCTTGACTCGATAAAATGCATGGCCACCATTTATCTCGATGAAGTCTAAGTAATCGAGGTAACTATGTCGTGCTGCGACAATAAATCAAGCGCTAGATGGGAGGCAACCCATCGTTTTTCATTTTTTTTCTTTCGTTCGACTAAGTGTTGGCTTTTGATAAACAAAAATCCAAAAAGAAGAGTCGTGCCATGACCAAAACTAAGGCACTTGATGGGAGGCAACCCATCTTTCTAATCGTTTTTGTTGTTTTTGAGTAAATGTAGGTGCAAGAGATGTAAATGAGGAGATTGGTTTCAAATTTCGATTTGGAAGTATTGAATGTTGAAGGTGATAAGTTAGGAATGAAGAAGCAAAGGCTATGGGTTGGGCATTACCTATGGAAATATAGGCAAAGAACAAGGCAAGGCCTATGTAAATCTAGGCCACGAACAAGGCAAGGCCTATGCTATGGTCTAAGCTCTCGGATTCTGGAGTTCCATGGCATAGGTGCCGCCTATGCCTAAGAATGCCATAGCATAGGTGCCACCTATGCCAAAGCCTTTTGTCTCTGAATCTCATGTGCCATGGCATAGGCCCCGCCTATGCCTAAGAATGCCATGGCATAGGCGCCGCCTATGCTCAACTAGGCTTTGCAAAAGGAGTCGCCTATGCCAAGCATAGGCAAAGCATTAGGCGCTGCCTATGGTCACTTTTGGTCTCCAAAGTGCCTATGCCTAAGAATGCCATAGCATAGGCGCCGCCTATGCTCAACTAGGCTTTGCAAAAGGCGTCGCCTATGCCAAGCATAGGCAAAGCATCAGGCTCCGCCTATGGTCACTTTTGGTCTCCAAATCCGATGTTAAATGGGACAAAACCCGACCTAAGCTTGCCCTACAAAATAAGAAACTTAGTCTTAGACCAAAAATACATTGTAAATCCACCCTAAGCGCCGCCTACCTCTCCAAATCCTCTCAAAAATTTTCCTTTTTCTCTTTTACTTTGCAACAACATCATCCAAAGCCATCAATCAAGTAAGTACTTCTTTGTTCTTCATTTATATGCCATAAGTACTACACTTTCTATGCCTATTATGAATTGTTAAATCTTGAAGTAGTATTGGTGATTTGAATATGATTGATTTGTTGTGATACAACAAAGTGAGTGAAAGAATACGTAAGAATGATCTTGACTTATTTCCAACTTGTATTTAATTTTGATGCACTGTCATACTTTTGCAGAATTGACATGGTCAAGAAAATTTCATAATCTTGTTAATAGAAATCTTACATATTGAAATGACTTGTTTATTAAGGTGAAAATCATGGTAGACTACAAACATACGAAGTTGTGATTATTGCTAAACTTGATTCAATCTCTATGTAGTAGTCTTGCTCAAAAGATATATCAAACATGACAGTATTGCCAAGATTTTATGAAGCATGACTGCACTGATTATATTGTTGGAATATAGCGCCTAAAATGTATATCGATAAAGTCTGAGTAATCGACAACTTTCACTTCACTAGTTTGTGCCAAAAAAATAAGTGTGGGGTGGTGCTACTACTTCTTGTTTATTAATTGTATCCAACGAGATGAAGCTAACATGACTATTGTTTTAATCTCAGGTACAATGGCACCCAAAGCAAGACAAGGAAAAGATAAAGCAACCACTTCATAAAAAGGCAAGAAAAGAGGACGAAAAGAGCAAGGAGAATCATCCTCGATGCAAATACCGCGCCACATATTCGGAATTAAATGGGTCTTATAGGAGGAAGCAAAGGAGTGGTATAGGAACAATAAAGAGAAAAAATATGTTCATGTGGAGCTAATAAACAAGGAGAGCCTAGCAAAGAAGGAACCTAGCATGTTGGCTAAGATAATGGCTTTACATTTTGATTTCATCTTCCAAGATATGGGAGAATGCAATCTCGATTTAACATGAGAATTCTATGCCAACTGGTCACCGAAAACTACAAGGAGTGAAGTAAAGATTCGGGGCTAAGTTCTGCAACTAAATGCGGAGTTCTTCAACTCCTTTCTAGGTTTGCCATCTGTTGATCCGTCAACACTCAAGGAGCTGTACAATAGACCTTCGTACAGGGCCATTCAACATACACTTTGTGGAACTATATCTATGGCACGATGGAGTAGACACAAGGACACCGGTCGACACAACACCTTCCCACATGCTCCTTTGAATAGGGAAGCAAGGATATGGTTGCACATAGTCAACTCTTGCCTAATTCCAGGGACCCAGTACACAAAGATAACACGAGATAGAGTATGGTTGGTGTATGCATTGATGACGAATGTCCCTATCAACATTGGGGCAATTATTCGATCTACAATGCGCAAGGCTAGGCTACACAAGAGGTCCCACTTTAGCTTTGGCAATCTGTTGACTGCAATATTAAGGAAGGAGGACATCGAAGAGGAATCGGTTGATCATAAATTACCACACAACCAAAAGAAGGTTTACCTTACAAAGGTTAAAGATGCTGAATCCACATATGGCGTCAATCTTACTACTGCACAGAGACATGCTCGGGATGAAATTTTCTTTTGCCATCTTTATGGCATGACTCGGTTTACCATGATGAGCGAAGGTCGTGTTCCAACTGCTGCAGAGCTCCAACAGCTGGATTATGACTACCCAATGAATGAGCATGAAAGGGCGATGTGTGAAGTAGGTGTATATTTCAAGGAACCTCTTGATGACGATGTGCCAACCGATGATGATCGCAGAATGCCAGACTCCGATGTGGAGGAGAATTCTGATGACGACGACTCCAATGATGATTTCGATGAAGGGGGTATGACCCCAGACATAGAGGAGGAGTTCGACTAACCAGGTTCTTCTTATTTATTTTCCACTGAGGGCAGTGTGTCTCATCTAAGTGTGGGGTGCTAGTATTTGCATGTTATACTTCTTTATCTGCATTTGCATTTATTTTTGTTTGTTTTTTTTTTTTAGTAGTTAAATATTTTTTTAGCAGTTAATTTTTTTTTTAACTTAACTCTGCATGAAATTATTTTGATAGGCAGTGTGGTATTATGACAAGATTCTGTGATAAAATGATTACTATTGAGACATTTCGGCTCTAATTATGACTCACTATATGATAATTGTGTGGTTTAATTCCTTCATTTGTTGGGACACGAGTCTATACTACTCCCAATAAAGTCGACCATGTGCCTTGTGTGTGTGAGGATATAGCATATTCTATGTTGGTGGCTGATGCTAGAACTTGCCTGGTATGTATGTAAAGCGAAATAAAGAGTGCGAGTCTAGGAGATGATTTAGGCATTTCTTTGGCAACCTATGATTGTTTACCTTCATTTTACCTACCCATGGACATTATCCTTGTTAACCCCTTTGAGCCTTTAGCCTATTTTCTTTGACAGCCTCATATGTAAGCCTAATCCATTTTTTTCAAGACCATAATTTGATCCAAATTCCTAAGTGTTTTAAAGTGTAAAGTCATGTGACAAAATTAGAGGAAAATTGTGTTAGTATGATGCATTAGAATGTAATGGTGCTTGAATTTTTTATGAAAAAAAATTGCTATCATAAGAGGTGTGTTATGAAAAGAAAAAGGAAAACAAAACTAAAAAAGTTAGTTATGCTTAAAATTGAAAAACCAAAGAGGAGAAAAGGGGTGGTAGAATAAAATAAAGTATAAAGGTTGTTTGAAAGAAAAAGGTTAATGACATAATGTGATGCATTAAAGCGCTTAGGAACATAGTCACTATTTCTGGCCAAAATAGTCCTACCTATCCCTTAGCCTACATTACAACCAGCAAAAGACCTATTTGATCCTAAGCTTAGCATTCTGATATTTAGTGGAGCATTACACTAAGGGCAAGCCTATGGTCATCAGTTGAAACATATGAATTCTTTGTGAGAGGGAGAGCAAGGATAATCGTATACCCATGTTTCGATAAATATACTATACCTGTGAGTGATTATGGATAAGATATTGTGAGACACACATGGTTGATGAGTTTTGGGTAATTGTTGCTTACTTAGTGACCAAGTATTCTCTGTGGGATTCAACACCCAACCCAGTTGGGTTCTATATTTGACAACGACCGCTTACACTCTTACATAAAACCCATGCAATTCTTTCAATTAACACTATAAACAATTATAAACAAGAGAACCTCCCTCTCATCATATCATAATTAATATCAATCCATGAATGATAGTAAAACACTTTCTCTCAAGCTTTTAATCATGCATTTGAACATCCACAACACATTAAATCAAATAGGTATCATTATGAGAGAGGGATTTTCATAATTCATGCTCTCAATTCAATTCTCGAAAATCAAAACATATGTACAAATGAATATAATTCAAGTTTATGGTAAAACTTCATGATAAACACTTACTTCCATCAAAATGGGTTCATGACTCATGCTCTTAAAACAATGTCTCAAAACTCATTACATACATAACTTTAAAGCTTTTTAAAATCGTAAAACCTATGTCCATGAGATTTAGGATAGCTCCACGTACCTTTAGTTTATTAACTTGGGATTAAACACTAATATTGATTCTTTCTTGAAGGATATTGATCTTGGAAATCTTGAATTCTAGATTACTTAGGGGAAAAGAATGGAATTCTTGTTCTTGGGGAAAGAGAAAAGGGTTTATTTGAGAGTTCAATTGGGGAAGGTTGGCAATTTACACCTTAATTGATGATTTTAAATTGGGATTGGAAGAATTGGGTTGAGGAAAAAAGACTCAATTGCCTCTCAGGCAATTAAATTCACAATTGAAATGTATTTTGAAGAGCCACCGCGATGCGATGAAGGCCCCATCACTATAGGTACCGCAACACAATGCTATCACGATGAGGTGCTGGAATCAAAATCTAAACACGACTCAATCCTTATCCAAAAAATCCAAAACTTTCCTGAGACATGCTTCTTACACTCCTGAACATGAATTAACTCAAAACCTAACACCTCAGGGTTGGAAAGATAAACAAAATCCTTAAAGTTTAGGGGTCTTGACGATGACTAAGTCCCCAACACTTAGTGAAAACTTCACATCTTAAGCATGCAACTAAAAGATGAATTGAGATAAGAATAGTACTGAAAATTACAGTTCGTGTCTATAAACATAGGAAAGACAGTTCAACTTTAGTCTGAAAGTGAAAAGTGCGAGGTGATATATTATGAAATGCTACTTTGTCCAATGCCTGATAAACGATATTCACATGTACCAACGGAGGTGTTGGAAGATGTGGTTTTGTCTCCAAAATATAAAGGACCACCAGGAACATAAGAAAGAAAGACAACAGAAAAGTAGCAAAAAATTCTCATCAACCTCAAATCATTGTGGAAAGTGTGGGTATGAAGGTCATAACAGACGCACTTGCAATTACTTTCCAAAGGAGATGTGACATTTTACTTTGAACTGAAATCTGAATTATTTATTTAGTTCAATATTTTGAATTCAATAATTTGAGTTAAATTCTCAAAAAATTATTACATGAGATATTTTGTTTACAATGGAAGCAGAAATATTTATTAAGATCAATGTTTTTAATTCAATAATTTGAGTTAATTTATCAAAAATACATTTCATATCAATTTTTTGTAATTGATACATATTAAAACATTTATAAATGTTATATGATTCATATTAAGCGTTCATGAAAGTTATGTGATTCATATTGGTAATGCTCGTTTTATTGTTAAGAGATTTTAACAGTTCTGAAATGTTAGTGATACATTTTCAATAAATTATTTGCAATTGATATATATTAAAACATTTATGATTGTTATGATTCATATCAAGCATTCATGAAAGTTATGTCATTCATATTAGTAATGCTTGATTTAGTGAAGACATTTTAACATATCTGGAATGTTGGTGATATACTTTCAACAAATTGTTTGCAAGTCATACATATTAAAATATTTATGAATGTTATATTATTCATATTAAGCATTCATGAAAGTTATGTGATTCATATTAGTAATGTTTGATTCAGTGTTAAGACAATTTAACACATCTGGTATGTCAGTGATACATTTTCCTTGTTGAAAAAAGTGAACCATAAGTGTGATATGGTTTAAATTCCTTAACTAATTTATAAAAAATAAAACTAAACAGCTATATATGTATTTCACTAAGGTTCCATTCACAAAATATTTCAGTCAATATGAATCAAACATATGTATAAAATGCATAAAAACAATGACAAACACAGTCATAACAAAAAAAGATAGAATAATATGGTCGAACAACATAGGAACACTTTATTTCATAAGATAAAATGACATGAAATTAACCATAAAAATACTGAATACTCAATACATAAAAACGGTAGTCTTGAAATATCCAAAGAAAATATAAAATATAAAAAACGATTATCATTTTGTCAAACAACAAATACTAGACAACTACGGCCCGACATATATCATCTTTATATTTTCAAATGGAATAAAGGTACGTTTAGGCCTAGGCGGATCTTGATTGTCACTAATATATTCATTAGATGTCTTGTTCACTCCATAGTCCCATAATAATGATGCGTATTTGGTACGATGAAATCATGAATCAAACTCTGAAGAAGGTATTTGATGTCAATCACTTAAAAATTCAACATAGGCCGCAACAAACAAATCACAATCCCTGAAAAATAGAACAGTAGATAGTTTAGGAGTTTCAGTGATCACTTATAAAAAATATATATTTAAAAGAATAAATGATACATACAACATACCGCTTGATTGTTTCACAATACCATTAACAAACTAAACATCAAATGTATGATGATCCGTCTTTTCCTTGTATGCTTCTAGTAGTGACTAATTCATGCGTTCTTTCTTCTAAAAAAAATATCAGATATTGACAAGTAAGTTGACAATATTTCAACAACCTTTTTTTATCTCAGTTGCATGACCTGTATGACCTTTCAACGAGTCATACACACAAATACATCTTTCCTTGAGCACTATGACTATCAACACCCAGTAAAATGATCTCTGACAATTTATTGTCACATACACCGCATCAACCAAATGTCATGGAAGACCTACTAGAATGCATAGGCCTTGAATAATTTCACAAATTGATCTCTCTACCGAAGTAACATTTGTTGAACAAACTTTTTCATCATAAGAGCTTAGATTAATATCAGAATGAGTTCGGTGATAATGAGTGTATCTTTCATGGATATAGTTCTTGAATATGCAATTAGTGGTGGTATATCTATATTCATTGGTGGTGTCTAATTTTCTTTCTTGCAAAGATAGTAGAATACCACATCGATGTACTGTATTGGAAGATTAAAATATATAAGAACACTTGATTCATATATGACATACATAATACAAGTGTAAATCAATTGATACATATGAATTAATAAAAAATAGTGAGTTCAAAAAATAATAAAAATATATATATATGTATCAACTACTATGTTTGTGGTCAATATATGTAGAAGAAATAACATAAATATATGATATGTGTGACAAAATTTATATATACAGTACCACTAGAAAGTAAGAAATATAAATTTATGCTTAAATCATAAAAAATAAAAAATCAGTTAGGTGCTATATATATTTGTTTGAGACATACCTCATCATTCCACCATGTATTTGATTCTTCCATATTGTAAAATCAACTTTTTTACTGGATGTGCAACAACAAAATCAAGCTTTGATTTTAGGTCAGCGTATTTGGCCATGTAGTGCTCATCTTTCCCTCTCCTATAAGCATGTTATGATTTCAATCAGTATTGAGAAAAATAAAAATATATGATATTTTAAATGTGACTTATCAATTTTACCTACTAGCTTGTGTTTTGTACAGTCCAACTGACATCCAAAGAGAGAACTTAGAGAATAGATCTTCATCATCTGGTCCATAAATGTTGTGACCTTCAAACAGGTAGTTTAAATTTTTGCAAGAATGAATGACTACTTTATATTTTAATCCAGAATAAAAAACATTGACATATGGTGACTGATAAAGTTTTGAACGCTACCTATTTCTTTGGGAAGGTTTCTTAATGGCATCTAAAAGATTTGTCTTGCACACAGGGACCTAAGAAATAGTTGCAATAGCACTGTCAGTAATATATGACTTATTATTAGTGTTGCCTAATAGATTGCATAGTTGCAATAGCACTATTAGTGATGAATAATGGGCTATCAGTAATCCCTGTTGGATAGGCTGCGGGAAATAGTGGTACATACAAGAAAATTGCTTTAGATAAATCTTCATCTGTATTATGAAGGTCTTCTTCAGCCTCTTGTTTAACATATGTGAAAAGTGAACTTAGGGTGAAATTGAAGTTTTGATAGAAAGTGACTAAACTATCAATATGTATCATAAAGATACATTTGGAATAATATGTATCATTATGATACATATGGAAAACTTACATAACATATTTTCAATTAATGTTACTGAAAACTTTGATCAACTTAAGATAAGCTTAAAATTTGTTACTGAAAAGTTATCATGCCACATAAAAATTTAAAATAAGTTTGTGATCATTATATTGAACAATGTCAAGTACCCAAATAATAACAAATAAACTTTGTGAGCCATTTGCAACAATCTCCGGTTTAAATAAATCCAAATTATCTTTAGTCACCCATCCCATAGTCCTTCATCTATTTCTAAAGCTGTATTATTCCTATATTTTTCTTGCACCTTGTCTGTGCACGCACTCTTATCATCCTATTTGACGTACATAAAAGTAAACTTTTCTGTGAGATTGAATTTTTGATATAAAGTGATTAAACTATCTATATGTATCATTTTGATACATATTTTCTATATGTATCAAAATGATACATCTGAAAAACATAATAAACACATATCAAACTTTTGTTACTGAAATCTTAGTTCTGCTTTAGATTGGTTTAAAATTTGCTACTGAAGAGTTATTATGACATTTAAAATTTTTAATTTTTTTGTGACTATTACCATGAACAATTTTATCACACCAAATAATGACAATTTAACTGTATGAGCAATCCCCGATATAATTAAATCGATATTACCTTAAGTCACATGTCCCTTCGCCCTTCATCTATTTTTGCAGTTGTATTATTCATCTCTTCTTCTTTCACCTTGTCTGTATACCCACTAAAAGACTCCTGATAGATATATGTCAACAATGATCTTTATGTGAAATTGAATGGTGGACATGTTTTATCCATATGAACAATATGCATTAAAATGATACATCTGCTATTAGATGTATTAAAATGATAAATCTGAGAAATTTAATCAGTATATATTCAACAATAGTTAATGAAGTGTTATAGAATTATATTAACAATTTCAACACTTTTAATAATTACAAATAAACAATTTGAGGCTAATAGTTTGAGAAAGAAGAAACAATCGACCATACAATTAAGTCAATTTAATTGACGATCAAATGTGTAATTCCTATTACCTTTAATCACTCTCCAGTTCCTCATTCATTGCCACCTACTTTAGATAATTGTCCGACATCCTCTACAATATTGTAGTTTTAGCGTTTGTATTGTGCTTATTATGAGATTGAGAAGGACCGCATTTTCTATTCAGAATATCTTTTTCACTTTCATGCACTGGAGAATGAGCAACCTGCATGATAACAAATTAGAATAATACGATAATATTATGATATTAATGATAAATTTTGAATACCTTGTCATATGAAGTAAAACCTTCTTGCACAACTTTTACAATGCCTGTATAATGGTTCATCATCAACGCTTGAAGCTTATTGAATTTCATGTCAACCTACATTGTGAATAACGAATAGTTAATGAATATACCTTATAATTGACTTGTGATGTCAAATAACACATGGTTAATGTTCATTTAGTTCTTCAATCTAATCATACAGATATACCTTATGAATATACCCTATGTATCATATTGAAATATGTATTATCATTAATACAACATACAACAACATGTTATACTTACATAAGTCCAAACATAAGACTTTATGTCATCCAATTCTGACATGGAAAGAGGTTGCTTTTTCTTAACATCAGCAGGTACATTAGTTGCATTCCTCTTCTCCACATAATGCATAATAGTGTTTTTCCAAGAAACATGGGTCTCTGAATGAGTTCTAGATGAACCTGCCAAATGTTTTTCTTTGGACAATAAAGTTGGCTATTTTTTTTGTCTTTGCTACACGTGAACTCACATTTTTTATCCCTCATTAATTTTTTTTCTTCGTAGGAGGGTGTGAAGACGGACGAGTATCCATCATCATGTTTTTAAGCAGGTATGCAATTAGTGAAGTACTGAAATTATTAAATTTATATAGAATTTCAGTCGGAGAAGTCCTATCAAATTCTTGTTGTACAGATACTGTCCGTGCTACATTTGCACCATAATCTATTGGACCAAATGCAAGAGGGTTGGGCAAATCAAATTGGTTCAATTCCTGTGGTGACGAACATAAATTCTTGTATACAAGATGAAACAAAAAATAACACAAAAGACAAAAAATTTTTTTGTTATATTTACTTAAAATTTAACAATAGATATATAAAAGTATGACTCGGAAAAAAATACCTTACTAAAAATGTCCTCCATCAAATTTCCATTTCTTGGTTTTGATTTAATCATTTTTCTGTTGAACATCTTTGGGATTAAATTATTCTCACGAACGCCTATTGATTCATCAACTTTGGAACAATATTCAAACCACCAAATCTGAAGAGCGTATGGCATGTCATTCAAATGATAATACTATTGCACCTCATTCATGGACCAACAAAATGAAGCCATTAGTTTTGCAAATGCCAATTTAACCCATGGAAATTGACTATAACTTCCGTCCTCAACCATTTGAAAGTCTCAATCATGAATATTGACTTTATCTAGTTGGGAGAACACAAATGTGTGAATAAAGTATAAAATCTCAATCTTTACAGCATCTTCAAGATTTCTTCCCCACTTTTTATTGAAAAAAAAAAGTTGACCAACTCACTTTTTTTACATTTGTTGTGGATTTCAAAAAATATTTTTTTTTGTGATCTACATGGTGGAAGGTTAGAACATTTGAAATTATCTTCATTCACGGAATAGTTGAAATCATCTTCATTCCCAATGAATTTCAACCCGATAATAGTGAAAGACGAAGAATAGTATTATTGACTAATACCCTTAACTAATCCTGATAAGGGTGTTGAACCTCTGAGGTCATCAAACACCTTGCTATCGAGCCTTGAAAATTATAATTAGGGAGGTCTAAAAATGACCCAAAACAGGTGCTTCTGAAAATTCTGACTCCTTCATCCTTCAAAACTTCTTTAAGTCTATCTACTACATTGAGGTTGTGTGCACTGTCATACCTTAAGTTGTGGGCAAGTCATTTTTTTACAACCAAATTAAAATTCCACCAACAATAAATATTGACAATAACACAAATTAAATAATGATTCATATGTCAAATGTATTACCTATTTATAAATGAAAACAATAATAAAATAAGTATAGAAAATATTAGAACATATGTATCACCAATAATCTGATCCACAGAGTAGCACTCTTACACTGTAAAACAATATGTATCACCAATTAAATAACAGTATATGTATCAAACATTCAGTGTTGAACAATATAATGATAAAATATGTTTCATTCATATGAATCACCATTAAAAAAAATATATACCACCTATATGTATCACGGACGATATCAATACCTAGTTCAACTGGGAATTAGGGATATGCTCTATTTCCTCCTGATCTTACATTTGCATGCCGGATTCTTGATGTTTGGCAGCAAAATCTTCTCTTATATTCTTCTTTTTTAAGGATCATTGCGGTGTTTTGATCAATTTTCATGAAAACTTTTCTTTGTGTAATCAAAGTTATCTGGAGTAAAACCCACAACTTGATGACTTGCAGGAACAACCTTTTGTGTTTCGATTTGAGAAATCCCTAAGTTGAATGAGGGTGAATCTTCATTAGTCATCGAAGTTCAAACAAATTAACACAAAAAGAAGTTAAAGCATATATGAATATTGACTTTTCTTGTTAAAAATTAATTTAAAATTCACTTAAACAAACAACTCACCTCTTTGAAATAACTAAAAATTAAATTTAATGAAGTAAATTGACGGTTCTAAGCGGTTTAAGTAATGGATAAGGAAGTTATCTCAAATGCTGATAATATGTGAGAGATTTTGGGGGTGGGGGTGGGGGGATTATGGAAAAATCTTTGCATGCGTTAATGGTGAAGAGAAAATCGGGATTGTGTGTTTCTACATATATATAAAGAGTAAAGTTGAAATATGGAATTTAGAAAAAAAATAAAAAGGTAAGGGATATCGGATAATATAGTCTCTCAATTTTATGGGTTTTTGTAATTTATCCTATTTATAGACCACCAAACTTACTCTCTAAGTTGTCAAACTTGACATAAAGTTGGCAACTTGGTCAACTTTCTTAGGTATTCTAATTCAAATTGAACAAGTAACTTCAACTTGGAGATTTGGCCAATTACTTTTGTTATTCAAATTCAAATTGAACAAGTAACTCTTGCTATTCAAATTCAATTTGACTACTAATTATCATATCTAATTAATGACATTTATCACATACATATGTCACTTGACATCCATATTATATAACAAAAATAATAACACAAGGATCATCTAATCAATTATGACTTAAAATATATAATGTAAAATATTTTATTAAATAAAAATTTAGTCAGAAAAATACTCTCTCATGAACTTTGATGAAGCGTTAGGATCATATTCAAAATTATTAGAATCAATACAAAATAATCTATCACACGAGATAAAATCAGTATGATAATATGTGGCACAATCACGATAGACAACTCAGGGGCATATGCATGACATAAAATCTGGAGCAATCACTACAAAGAGTTACTCGGATTAACGGCTGCAAAGACGACCTCTGATAAAGAATAAGGTAACAATGGTTCGTATCTTCAGTGGCATGATATAAGAGACAAATAGGAGATAAGAGTGTGAAAATCTTTAGAAGTGTGGGCGAGTCCATACAATGTATTTGTGTACAAATCAACAATCAAAATTCCTATGTAATACTCCCTTCGTTTCAAAAAGAATGCTTACTTTGATTTGGCACAAAATTTAAGAAAATAAAGAAGTCTTTTGAATTTTGTGGCCTTAAATTAAAGTTTTGTCAAATGTACCAAAATGCCCTTAATCTTGTGGTCCTAAACATGTCATGTGGAAAGTTGAAATTAAAGTATTGTCAAAAAAGAAAAGGAGTCATTCTTTTTAAAACGGATTAAAAATGAAAGTAGGTCATTCTTTTTGAAATAGAGGGAGTAATAAATCTCAGATAATATTTTATGCACATTCAATAAATACTAAAAAAAATAGTCTATCAGCTCACAAAACTTAAAATATATTTTACATGATTGATAAAATTTTCATTCTAGTAAGAAAAATTCTAGACATATAAAATTTAAAATATCAAATAAATAAATTGGAATACTACACAAATCTTCGTTTAGACTGTTGATATTTTTGTCAATTTTTTTTTGGTTATTTGAATCAATATTAGATGTTGCAATTTTTTACTTTGGAATAGGTATGTATTCTGTTGTAACTTGAACTTTCAATAAAAACTAGCACAGGTGAATTTTATTGAAACGAAAGCAAAGATGAACGATACTAACTGATATAGTTACTACTGCTAGAAGAAGAGGGTAAAGATGAGAAAGATTATAGAGATAAAGAGAGGTGAGGACACGAGAATACGCTGCAACACAGTACGATGATACCCTACTTCTATCCTAGATACTGCATAATATACACGTGCCTCATCCCGGTTGCCATATATAATCCTTCAAAAGCCTATTGACATGTTTCTGCCTATTGCTCCCACGTGGCTGCTTCTCAGGCCCAATTTCTTCAGTTTGAACGGCCAGCCCATTTACTTCATTGTCTAATATTGGTTCACTGGTTGGGTTCATAACATTACTCCCTCCTGAAAGGAGAACCTTGTCCTCAAGGTTCTGAGTAGTTGAATCTTGGAGCTTCAATGGAGTAATTTGTTGATCGAGTTGTCCTCTACAGCGTTTGAGCAATGAAATATGAAACACCGGATGAATACGAACCTTCTCGGGTAGCTGGAGTTTATATGCCACCAACCCAATTCTCTTGAGCACCTTGTACGGTCCAAAGTATTTCCTGCTCAGTTTATGTTGTTGGTTGCTTCATAAGGATTGTTGTTTATACGACTGCAACTTCACAAAGACCCATTCACCTTCTTCAAAATGATCCTCAATTCGAGTCTTATCAGCATACTCTTTAATTTGATCTTGTGCCTTGGAGAGATTGAGCTTCAATATATCCAAAACTTCATCCCGATGCAATATGTATTGCTCAAAGAGATCATCAGAAGTACTGCCAAGAATGTATTGAGCTATGTTAGGAGGTTCTCTCCCATATAAATCTTGAAAAGGTGTCAACCCAGATGATGTATGAAGTGTTGTATTATACCAAAATTCAGCCCATGACATCATAGATACCCATTCATGAGGGCTATCGGCTACAAAGTATCGCAAGTACTACTCAACACATTTTTTCAATGCCTTAAATTGTCCATCTGTTTGCGGGTGATACGCCGTGCTCATAGCCAAAAAAGTCCTCTGTAATCTATTTATCTCTTACCAAAAAGTATGCAAGAAACGAGGGTTACGATCTGTTATGATTGTTCGTGGTGGGCCGTGAAGCTTAATCACATGAATAACAAAAGTTGCATCCATAGTTTGAGCATTACAAGTTACTGGGAGAGGAATAAAATGTCCATACTTGGATATTCTATCAACTACAGTCATGATGGTAGCTTACCCGTTGGAGTTCAGCAAATGAGTAATAAAGGTCATTGCTATCTCTTTAAAAACCATCTCCGGCATCGGTAATGGTTGTAACAGACCTGTTGCTAATCGATTAATTTCCTTATAACGCTGACAAGTCTGGCATGAAGCAATGTAAACCTTAACATCATTACACATTGCTGGCCAATAAAAATTCGAGGCCAAACGATGAAAAGTACGAGCAACCCCAGCATGACCCCTATATTCGAATCATGAAATTCTGAAAGTTACAATTGCTTCAAGGGAGAATCTCATGGTATTACCAGACGTCCTTTGTAGAAGAGGAGCCCTTTGAGAAAAGTATAGTCAGCGTATGCATTAGGTTCGCTCCCCAACCCCTGTTTAACGGACAATAATTCTGGATAGAATTTATTCGCTTCTAGTAGTTCCCCAAGCCACTCATAAGTGAGTTCTGAAATAGCAAACAACACTCCAGCATTAGGTGGTCTGGACAGGTCATCAGTGGCCTTGTTCTACTTTCCCGGCCTGTAACATAACGTAAAATCATATCCCACCAGTTTTCCAAGCCACTTTTGTTGCTCCGGTGTTTGAATTACCTGATTAGTGAGGTTTTTGAGTGATTGCTGATCAGTGAAAATGGTTAAACATCAACCCAACAAGTACTGCCTCTATTTTGCCATGTCTTAAGTAATTTCATACATCTCACGATGGTAAATGGAAGCTTTTTGCATTTGAGGGATTAACTTCTGACTATAGTAAGCAGTCGGATGTCCCTTCTGTGAAAGAATAGCGCCAATACCAACACCATAAGCATCAGTTTCTAGGTGAAAGTCATCATCAAAATTGTGCAAGTCCTAGACAGGGGTGGAACTGAGTCAAACTTTCAATTCTTCAAAAGATTGTTGGGTTTGAGCAGTCCACAGGAAGGCGTCCGTTCATAGTAAATCAAACAAAGGACTAACAATAAAGTGATGAATGAATCATCTGTAGTATACGGTGAGGCCCAAAAAATTGCGTACCTCCTTCACTGTCCTTGTTGCATCCCACTGTTTAATAGTGGAAATTTTTTGAGGATCCACTGCCAGTCCATCGGGAGAGATCACATAGCCCAAATGATCAATAGTTCTCTTCCCAAATTGGCATTTACTGCGTTTATCCACCAGTTGATATTGTTGGAGCAATTTGAAAACCAATTCTAGATGTTCCAAGTGTATCAAACACGACGTACTATAAATAAGAACATCATCGAAGAAAACCAACACAAACTTGCAAGGATATGGGCGAAATACATCATTCATAGTCACTTGAAAAGTAAAGGGGGAATTAGTTAAACCAAATGACATGACCAAGAACTCGTAATGGCCATCATGGGTC
This sequence comes from Capsicum baccatum var. pendulum, assembly GCA_030864225.1. Classification (NCBI taxonomy): domain Eukaryota; kingdom Viridiplantae; phylum Streptophyta; class Magnoliopsida; order Solanales; family Solanaceae; genus Capsicum; species Capsicum baccatum. The sequence continues at coordinate 45,272,846 of CM061550.1, forward strand.
CTGAATGCAGTCTTTGAGACATCAACAGGACGAACTCTGATTTGATAATAGCCAGACAGTCAGTCCAACTTGGAGAAAAATTGAGCCCCGTATAGTTCATCAAATAGCTCATCAATAGAAGGAATTGGAAACCTATCTCACACAGTGATGGAATTGAGAGCTTAATAATCGACACAAAAATACCAAGATCCATCTTTCTTGCGAACTAATAACACGGGTGATGAAAAGGGACTTGTACTAGGCTGGATAATTCCATCCCTTTAACATATCTAAAACTAATTGATCCATAATTTGTTTCTAAAAATGTGGATAATGATAGGGCTTAACGTTAACAGGCCCAACATTGGGATTGGTATGAATGGCATGATCCGTAGCCCGAACAGGAGCCAACACCTGTGGTTTGTTGAAAACTTTAGAATATGAATTTAATAATGCACCTAAGTCAGGGTATATCTTTATCTTTCTCAATCGGAGTGCCCTCGTGCACTAGGAAAAGGCAAAAACATGAAGCAATTACATCAGTGGCCTAATAGCGGTGTAGTGTTTTCAACTAAGCCTGTTGAAAATCGTTCGGTGAGTCACCTACCCATTGCACTTGTTTGTTGTCCAAATAGAATTCCATATGACGTTTGGAATAATCAGTAAGAACAGGTCCTAGAGTGGCCAGCCAATCCCCTCCAAGCACCACATCTTCCCCATAGAAGTCCAATACATGCAATTCCATAGCGAGGTTAGTCCCTTGGACTAAGAATCGTACATCTCGAATCACCCCTTCACACTGGAGCTGTTGGCCATTACCCATAACTACCGCAAAATTAGTAATGGGTGTAACCGTGAGGTTTAGGAACTTAGCAGCTCGAGTTTGAATGAAATTATGTGTACTTCCCCCATCAACCAAAACAGTGATCGGAGACTCCTGGATGTGCCCTTTGAAACGTAAAATAGTAGGAGAATGGCCTCCAACCAAGGCATGGTATGAAATTGTAGATTGAGCTTGCAATTCCAAGCCTTGGAGCTCCACAGTTAATAATTTCTCCACAGTGGTATCGTCTAATGCCGGACTTACGGGGTCTGAATCATCTTTGAGTAGAAGGATTCGAGGCAGATTTGGGAACCGATGATTAGCTACATATTTCTCATCACAATAATAACACAATTCTTTTTCCCAACGTTGTTGCATCTCAACCGAAGACAAACGTTTGATGGGAAACTTAGCAAAGGGAACACCCGTGTTTCTAGAGGGTGATAGAGATCGAGACTGGGGGTTGGGTAGTAGAGGTTGGGTCCTAGCAAAAGCTGGTTGCATTGGCCCCTTTTTTTAGATTAAGACGCTGGTCATGGGTATGGGCCAAGGAAATAGCCTCATCAAGAGTGCTGGGTTTATGAACCAACACATTAGTTTTGATATCTAAATGAATTCCAAATATAAATGACTTGGCCATCAAGGTGTATGGTATATCCTCAGTCTCATTAGCTATAGCTTCAAACCTAGCCTGATAGTCGAAGACAGTAGAAGTTTGATAAAGTTTTGCTAGCCGGCCTTCTGGATCCTCCAATTCCCTTTTTCAAAATCAAATGAGTAGCTTAGAAGCAAAATGAGGCCAATCAACTAACTGCTTGTTTCGGAAGAGCCAGTGATACCATTCAAGAGCGGTCCTATCCAAATAAAAAGAAGCCAGAGATAATTGTCGCTCTGGGAGGATAGAGTAAAAAGTAAAATGCCGTTCAACTTGAAATACCCAGGCATCGAGGTGTTCGCCAGAAAACCTACTCAGCTCCATAGATGTAGGTTTGTATCGGAGCATAACTGGGTTACCGCCATCGATGCGGGAAGACAGAACAACTTCGGCCAATTTTGAATGAGAAGATTCTGCCAAAGGAGATCTTAATTGAGAACCAATCGACGACACTTAATTAAGAACTTCTTGCATCAATTTTTGCTGACCGTTGACTGCCAAACGAAGTTCTGACATCTCCCGGGCCATGCCCGTTTGTTCCTCTTCAAGTTGCTTGAGTCGAGTATCCACCATTGGAATACAACAATGAAAGCACCAATGTTGTAACCTGAACTTTCAATAACAAGTAGCACAGGTGAATTTTAGTGAAACGAAAGCAAAGATGAACGATACTAACTAATATAGTTACTACTGCTAGAAGAAGAGGGTAAAGATGAGAAAGGTAAGAAAGAGAGGTGAGGACACAAGAATACGCTGCAACACAGTACGATGATGCCCTACTTCTATCCTAAATACTGCATAATATACACATGCCTCATCCCAGTTGCCATATATAATCCTTCAAAAGCCTATTGACATGTTTCTGCCTATTGCTCCTACGTGGCTGGTTCTCAGGCCCAATTTCTTCAGTTTGAACGGCCAGCCCATTTACTTCGTTGTATAGTGTTGGTTCGCTGGTTGGGTTCATAACATATTCACAAAAGTGTCATCATCATTAAGTTTTCTCCCTCATTTACTTCGTTGTCTAGTGTTGGTTCACTGGTTGGGTTCATAACATATTCACAAAAGTGTCATCATCATTAAGATTTCTCCCTCATAAATATGTTATGTAGTTTTCTCATTTTAGCTATTTAAATATATTCCAATACTACAAAATATACATTTTCTCAACACTCTTTCACCTTCTTTTTGCATGAGTTGTCCACTAATATTGGTCAATTCAAAATGCTACAATTTTTTTAAAGAATTTATTTCGAAATATTCTACTCGAAAGATGGAGTATTTCCTTGGCCATGAACTCACACACCAGATGAGAGAGAAGTCAGTATACCAGACATTCAGCTTTCTAAACCTCTTCATAGGATTTTCTTTTTTTAAAATGAATTTGCTCATCTCCATGCATAACATTGTCTGACGAAATAATATTAACTTAAGGGAATAATTCTTTTGTCTCATGGGAACTGAATACTTAGGTATAAGGAATATGTCATGTTAATACTAGAACGAAGGAAAAGAAGTAGGTCTAGGATCAAGAGGTCTAATCAAGAAAAAGGAATGAATGCTACACATGCTCTTTTTTCTTCCATTGAATATGGTAGACGCACTGTCCTGGTTTCTCTACTTTACTTACGGGAATAATATCTTTTGCTGCACCATAAAGGAAAAAGATAAACTAGAATACTTCTCGATACATTTATTTTCATTTAAGTATCAATTAACATGCTAAATAAAATCAACAAATATGTTTATAACTAGCAGATGAATTGAAAAACATGACATACTAAATACAATCATTATATCAGTTAAGAAAAGCCATTGTTCTTTCTATAATATCCTAGAATGCAAAATATACAGATATTGTTTTGACTTTCAAGTATGCCCCGCTTCACTTTCACCAACAAATACAGATGAAATGGAAGACCACCCAAATTCCCAGAAAAATGGAGCCATAAAGTGGATGAGAAGCTGCCTCTGAAGTAAAATAATAGTAGTAAGGGTAAGTGTAATTCTTTTGTACTGGTGGCACCTGAGTTGATGGGATATTGATAATATTGGGAGGATTAGGAAGTGTAGGACAATTAGAAGGATGAGCATGAGGAGGAGGAGGAGCACCAGTATATATCATGTAAGATGGTGGAGGAGATTTAGGTGCTTTCTGCGGTGAATGGGAGGAAGACGGAGGTGGTGAGGGGCGGAGTGGGGCGAAAAGTGGTGGCGGTGGTGGTGTTTGTAGTAGTACTGATGATGGTGGTGAGGGTGGTGGCTTGAGTGTGATTGGGGAAGGTGGTGGAGAACAAATAACAGGACATGTAGCACAATCACTTATGCAGAGCAAACTCGCTGGTGGTATTGTATTAGTATTATCTTGGGAATTCACTAGAGAAAATGTCACACAGAGGAGCAAAAAAGACCATTTTGTTGTCATGAGAGCTAGTGAAAAAAAATTGACATGTTTCATTTTAGGCCAAACTGTGATTGAAGAAACTTGTGATGCTAAGTGGTTTTTGCTTTTATAGAGACCTTTTAGCCCTTCCGAGCATCTTATTCATGCTTGTTTGAGGTTCTTTCAGAAAACTGAACATGAATATATGCTTCCTTTTGGATAGAAAAGATATAATGTTTGCTTTAAAGCTTTGTAATTTACCTCCCTCAATTTCCACCTCTACCACCTTTCTACTTTTAGTTCCATATAAAGAAATTTACGTCTCCTAGACACTGCAGAAAGTGGTGACTACATATGTTTGCTTCTGACGAGCTCTACATGGTCATTTTAAGAGTATAACAAGTTTTAATTTGTTATGTTTCATTCTGTTGTTAAAATTAGTCATAAATTTCTTATCTTATTTGAGTTCTTTTATAATTATATTTTAATTCAAAAATATCTTCTTCATGAAAAGAGTTCTGTGGGTGAAAGGGTATTCATTCATGTTCATTCTTCTTTGGAGGAAAACTTTTGAATTTCTACACAAACATCTTTTATTCCCATAACATACCTAAGTCAATATTATTCACAATATAGTTATTACGAGAATTTTACTTATAAAAAAAATATTATTTTTATATATTTATTATATATAGATCAATTGACTCAACCCTATTAAAATGTTATGCATTTGTAATATACATTTTGATATTGTCTAATTTAGATTTTAAATGTAACTTCCGCATGAAGTATTTCTATCCCAACTACATTTGCAAGGAAAACACTTAGATCAAAGGGGGAAAACTAATCGGCCGCCATATTATCTTTTTATTATGCCTTTCTCTAGACACAATCTATACCCAATACACACTTTATGCTCTCTCTCCTCTGCATATCCTTTTCTTGAAGACAAACTTTGGGATCGACTCCTTTTTATCTTTATCCCAAGTAAAGAATTTTCATGATGGCCCAAGGATTTCAACATTTCTTTGAATTAATAGAAAAGGGTCAAAAATATTCTGAATTATTTGATATTGGATAAAAATACTCTTCATTAGTTTTTTTATTTAAATTATCTGTAGTTAAGTTTTTAGCTCAAAATTACTCATCTCTAATGATTGGATATCAAGAATGCCACATGGACAAAAAGAATCACTTGAACAGTTTAAGTTAATATTCACGAGGAAAATTCCTAATTTAATTTATAAAAACTCTGTAGGTATTAGTTTTACTTTTAAAAATTTTAAAAGGTATTTATTTTACTTTTAAAAATTTATCAATTAAGTGAATTTTCGCATAACCAAGAAACTATTTTTAATTGATAAGTAATACTTAATTGAGGTAATTTAGCGAAATCTTACTGTTTAGGAGGTGAGTAATTTTTAAGTTATATGACATAGCTAAAATACTACATAACCAGGGACGAGTTTATTATTATGGTGTACGTGAAGGGTAATTTTCATAGATAATCACTCATGTTTTGGTAATTGTCTTATCACTTTTAATTTGTTTCTTTTAGTACAAGAACTGAAGAACATCACCCAACTATCTCTATTTTCCTCAAAAAATATTTAACACTTTAAAAACCTTCTTCTCTATTACTTGGCATGCTATTTTGTTAAAAACTTATTTTCTTAATAATAAACCTGTTTAATTCTTTAAATTCATTTATTCAAACTTACGTCTTATAAACTACAAGAAAAAATCTAAATTACTTTTTTTCTTTTAAATTTGCAAAAGAATTTACCAGTAACCTAATTCTCTACAAGTTTTTCAACCAAACTAATTCAATGAAAAACCTACAAATTTTTCTATCAACCAAAATTTGAAGGAGAAAATCCAAATTTTTTTTTTTTGTCCAACAAAAATCGATCGAAAAATCTTAAAGGTAACTATCACCTAAAAATTTTAATTCACATATAGATCTCCTGCCAAATTTTAAGCAAGATTTTTTTGATAAAAAAATGGTAAAAAATAAATTCGTCTTGCGGATTTTTCCCGAATAAATTGCATAAACGAATCAAATAAATCTACAAAGTTAACATAGGTAAAAACCTTTAGAAAAAAAAAAATTATTATTTTTAATTTAGTTTTTTCATATTATTTTTTGTTTCTATTATATTATATTTTGTCTTATTATATAATTAAACACTAATTTATATTCTTTCCTCATCCTAAACCCCACAAAAAACAAGCGATAATTGCCGGTACTATTTTAAAGATTCATTTGTAATATTAGATCCTTTTGTTAATATTTTTTTAAAAAATTAATTTTCTTCATGACTAAAGAATTCCGAAAGCCATTATTTTTATTTCTTTTACATTTTAAGAATCTTTAGTATATGAAATAAATAACCAAAAATATTAAATTAGTATCAATTCATATAAATACCTTGGGTTTTAAAAATATTATTAAGTGGTGAAATAAATAAATTAGAAAAACTTTGAAAAGTACTAAATAAAATAATCAAACATTTACACATAAATTACTTCATTGATGAGTAATGTGCATGGCATTATCAGACGAATTATTTTCCTTTAAGTTGTGTGTTTATCTAATATTTTTATCACGTGATGTAATAATTTTTTTCGTATCGAATAAAGAATAAATATAATTTATATTCTTTTTTTTTTTTTAAGAAAGACAAAATAAATATAAAATTTAAAGTACATAATTAAATTATTCTTTAATGATAAATATATCATGTATTTTTATTTTTTAAAAAAATAGGATAAAACTTTAGTTAAATAAATTTGATAAGTTAAATAGATCTATTTATTATGTATAAAAAAAAAAAAGAAATTTTAATGGCATGGCATGTCAACTAGGAGAGCAGAAATATTTTTGAAGTATTTGTTAAGGTTTTTGTCCTAATTTTCTTACCAAAATTAAGTTTTACTTTTCTTGAAAGGAAAATAAAAATAATACCAAAATTACTTTTACTTTTCCTAGAAGAAAAATATAAAGTTATTCTATATTTGTCTAACCTATTTCTAAACAGAAAGTTTTTGAACCTCTATAAATAGAAGACTCATCTTTTCATACCATAACACAATAGCATGCACAATATAGTCATTTAAAAGTTTTATTTAGGGAGAGATTTTTTTTCTCAATCAGTTTTTATGTTTTTGATTTAGCTTTTTTTTTATTTTATATGTCGGTCAATTGACCGAATCATATCAATAATATTATGTTTTAGTATGTTTTTCTTGTCATCTTATTTATCGTCTCAGTAGTTTGCAACTATAAGCATCTGGATAACGTCCTTTGATTACGAACCCAACCAGTGATATCAGAGCTTAGGGTTCAAAGGTTTAATAGTTTAGGGAAACGGGGTTGAAGACAAGTTTAAGGCAGTTCAAATCAATTTGCAATCAATTTGACGATAATGAAGATCTTTGTCTAGCTACATGTGGAAAAAGTTTCTAACAAATTTTCAACAATCCTGCGGCTAATCCATTTTTAAAACCAAAATCTATTTTCAACCCATGTTTATGGGCTCCAACTTTCAAACCCTACTTACTTTTCACGTTTAGGCTCCTTTCAACTCGTGCATATACTTTTAACGCATGAGCTCCACTGTTAACCTGTACTTATTTTTAATGCACAAGGCTCCACTTTCAACCCTATTTACTTATAACAATAAGCTCCAATAATATCAACTCATGCTTTTATTTTTAACGCATAAGGCTCCGTTTTTTAACTCATAATCAATTTTAAGCATGGCAAGCAGCAGTGGTATATGAAGATCGTGTGAAGAAGGAAGATCAACATTATTTTGCCAGAAAATCAAGTCAAAAAGGAGAGATTTGTTAGGATTTTTCCCTGATTTTCTTACCAAAATTAAGTTTTACTTTTCTTGAAAGAAAAATAAAAGTAAAACCATAATTACTTTTACTTTTCCTAAAAGAAAAATATAAAACTATTTCATATTTAGCTAACCTCTTTCCTAAAAGAAAAATATAAAATTATTGCATATTTAGCTAACCTCTTTCTAAGAGAAAAGATTTTGGATTTCTATAAATAGAAGACACCCTTTTCTCATACCATAACACAATAAAATCCACAATGTAGTCGTTTAAGAGTTTTGTTTAGGGAGATATTTTTTTTCTCAATCAGTTTTATGTTTTTGATTTAGTTTTTTTTATATGTCGATCAATTGGCCAAATCATATCAATAATATTATGTTTTAGTATGTTTTTCTCGTCATCTTATTTATCGTCTCAATAGTTTGCAACTATAAGTATCCGTATGACTCCCTCTCGATTTCAAACCCAACATTATCATGTATATTTTGAGAAAAATAAGAATAGTTGAGTGATATTTTTGTCCTAAAAGAAATACATGTGATATTTATAAGTATTTTCATAACATGGTGACTATCTATGAAAATTACTCTGTACGTGAACTAATAATTTTTTTGATAAATTAGATATTATATATATATTCACACTAAGTTTTTTTCATTGTTTCATTTGATTATGTACGCATATTTTAGAAATTCTAAATCCTTGCGACGGATATGAAGGAATAATTCTCTATTGCTTCACGTGCATAAACAAGATAACACAAAATTCTAAAAAACAAAGTCCCTTGGGAAAGGGCAACCAAGTGTCATTCTCCACTTTCCATTCCCTCACAAGCATCCAGGAAACAAGACACAAAAGTATTTCAAGGGGTCATTGAGGGTCAATGTGTTAAAAAATTTAATGAATATATTATTTTTATTTTTATGTACTAGTAATATTTTCTTTGATACTTTCTCTGTACTAAATTATTCGTCTCAAATTTTTTAATTTGATTTCTCATTTTACTTGTCTTATTTCATTAATCAAGAAGAGATAATTTTTTTTTTTCATATTTTACCCTTTGCATTAATTATTTTTTCTTTAAATTAAAATGTAAACATCACTTAATAGGGATACTATGGTAAACTTGCCATGTTATTAATTATTTTTCTTAATCAATGTATCATCTCAATTTGGAACAGAGAGGGTATCTTTTATTTAGCTTATGTATAGCTAATATTTGTATTTGTTACACGCTCTATTATGTATTAAACAATATATTACTAATATTACTAATTTTTTATGCATTAGTAATACAAAAATTTTTAATACATACATTAGCTTATTAAATGATAAAATTGTCCCTCAAATTCCTATTAAAATTTTTTCCCCAAGTTATTTTTCGTAGTACCTGCGTCTTCTTCCTACTAAAATATTTTCCCCAAGTCATAGTACTTGCATCTTCTTTCCATGGTAATACAACATAAAACAACCTCTCTTTTTATATTATCAAAGAAGAATTGTGAGTAATAGTGACGTGGACATATGACTAGAATAGTAAATTAGGTTCAGCGGTAGCAATGTGAAACTTATTATCACACTACATTTTCTTCTTTCTTCTCGTTAATCAGATTACTCTTCTACACTAGAATTGGATTGTTTGGTTATTGGGTATGAATTTAAAATTGAATTCTTTGTTTTTAGAAGTTATGAATCTGTGTAAGAAGGGTTTAGGTTTGAAGTTTTGAATTTGTTTGAATTGGTAAAGGGTTGAATGTTAGGGTCTCAATTGCTTTTAAAAAAATCAGACAAAGAAAGTTAAAAAAGTATTTTTGCCAATAAATGTTTCTTGATAAAAATTATACAATATATATTATTTCTAATACATCAAACCAAACAATGTATAAGAAATAATGTCACCATAACTAATGCAAGTACAACTAATACTAACACTACTAATGCAAGTATTATTAATACACCATATTCACCATTATTTTTATACACTCTACCAAACAACCCCTGAGTGTATTAAAATATAATGCATGTATTAGCTTTTGTGTATTTGTAGTATTTTATTTTATTTTATTTTTTAGACTATGCTTAACTAATATTTGTATTAATTGTACACTCTATTGTGTATTGAGGTGTGTATTAGTAATAAATATCATTTTTCATGTATTAATAGTGCAAAGACTTTCAAAACATGTATTAATTTGTTAAATAACATTATTATTCCTTAAACTAGTAAGTATAGTCGTGCAAACACATTAAAAGAAATTTATGTCTAAAAAGAGATTTGCAAACACTTCTACGAATTAAACTTTTGATTGATATAATAAGAAAAATAAATATAAAACACCTATTGCTAAGTATTAAATTTTCTAAGAATTTGCTTTTTTTTTATTCAGTAGAATCAAGAATTTAAGCATATTTCTAATATGTTTCAATTATTGAAATTCCTAGGGCCTAGCTCTACCTGTGTAATTATGTAACGGTAGGTGTGTGTATATATATATATATATACTGGTTTAATTGTATGCGCTTCGCGCGTGTATCTCACTTTAATGAGTTCGAACATTATACTAAATAGGATATTTGTTTAAATAATAAACATGAATACAATAATTAAGTTCAATATCTTTTGAGTATGTAATGATTGAGAATTTATTTATTAAACCTGACCTTTACGATAAATATATCTAAAAGTCGATCGACATTCATCTATTACCTGTAAACTGCAATAAAATAATATAATGATGAGACATCAAAACAATACAATTAAATCTAATCTTTACACACAAATTTTCTCAAAGTCATCCAACACTCATCTACCACCTGTAAACTATAACAAAATAATTCGATAATAGCGATATCAAAATAATACAATTAAACCTAACTTTTACATAAAAAAATTCTCAAAGCAGAGATATTAAAACAATACAATTAAGTCTACTATTTACCTAAAAAAAATTCATCAAAGTCGACTAACATTTATCTACCTCCTGTAAATTACAACAAAACAATACGATAAAAGAAATATCAAAACAATACAATTAAACTTAAAGTTTACACACAAAAATTTCTCAAAGTCGATCGACATTTATCTACGAACTATAAACTACCACAAAATAATAAACTAATAGAGATACTAAAACAATACAATCAAACTTAACCTTTAACTAAAACAATTCTCAAAGTTGACCGACATTCATCTACCATTTGCAAATTAAAATAAAAAAAATAAGATAATAAAGCTATTAAAATAATACAATTAAACCTAACATTTACACAAGAAATTCTTCAAAGCTAACCGATATTCATCTACAACCTATAAACTAAAACAAAACAATACAATAGTGATCACAAAGCTTCGATTTTGATGAAAGAAATTCTCGTCTGAGCGAAAAGATTGACCCTAAGAATGACTTCAATGAAAACAAAGAAGATACATATATACACACGTTGAATTCTATTATGTTGACAAGAATAGTGAAAAGAAGTTGAGAGTTAGAAAATCAAGCATCCATCAATCTAGATTTGCAACCGAATCAAGTTAGATGAGTGTCAATCATATTCTCCCAATAGGCAAGAAAAGTTAAACTTAATTGATCAAAGTATAGCCGCAAAGTTAAAAAATTGAGAGAGCATCAAATTGAAAAAATACTCCATAAGCACATACATAATTCGATGAATATAAATATTAACATGGCATACTTACAACAACATCAAGATGTATATAAGAAAGCATCAATCTCAACTTCTGTGACAAAGCAAAAAAACATTACTAAAAAATAAATGCGATGGATACCGTCGTAATTTATTTAAAAATAATAATAATAATAAAATTTTTAAAAAGCGACGTAGTTCGTCGATTTTGAAAATTTTATTTTTATTTTTATTAAAAGCGACGGACAATGTCGCTATAATTTTTATTTTTTTGAAATATTAATTCTAGAAAAAAGACGCTATCTGTCGCAATTTGTAATTATTTTTTATTTTTTATAAAAATCAACGAACAACATCGCTTTTGTTCAAACTAAATAAAAATTAATTTTTTAAAAAGCAACGTTGTCCGTTAGTTTTTAAATTTTATTTTTATTTTAATTTATTTTTATTAAAATCGACGGACAACGTCACTATAATTTTTTATTTTTAAAATATTAATTATAGAAAAGCGACACTATCCGTCATAATTTTTAATTATTTTTATTTTTCTGTATTTTTGAAAAAAGAGACGGACATGTCGCTTTTGATAAAAATAAATAAAAATTAACTTTATGATAAAAGGCGACGTTGTCCATCGATTTTTAAATTTAATTTTTTATTTTGTTAAAAATAAATAAAACTTAACTTTATGAAAATGACATTGTCCGTCAATATTTGATATTTTTTATTTACTATAATTTTTATATTTTACAAAAGTTATATATATTCAATTATATATTGAATACATTGATATCACGATCGATTGATCAAAATAATAATATACTGTTGAAGATATAATATGATAATATAAGCTAAATTAAACGATAATTCATCAGAGTATATATGAAAACTTTGTATTATGAGGTAATATACGTGTGTATGTGTTGTATATAGTACATATTTTGAAGTTGATAGTCAATCAACTATATATATTGAATATATTGATATCACACGATCGATTGATCAAGTTAACAATGTACTGTTGAAGTTATAATATAATAATGTAAGCTAAATTAAACGATAATTCATCAGAGTATATACGAAATACGTTGTATTATGAGGTAATATACTCGTGTATGTGATGTATACAATACATTTTATATATATATATATAAGTACATATGTCTCGTATAGTGATGTCCGTAGTAGTTAAAAGCTAGCTAACTGAATCTATATATCCAAATATTTTGAATATTACATTAATATCATATGATCGAGGTAATAATACACTATTGAAGTTATAATAATGAAACTAATTAACCGATAATTCATCATATTAATACATTGTATTAACGTAATCGAAATCTCCAATTCAATCTTTTTTAAACCCAATTTGACTTATCTCCTCAATTTTAATCTCAACCGTTCATCATATTTGATCAACGGTCAATATTAAAATCAATTATCACTATTTTTTTCTTGAAATTAGGGGTGTGCATCGGCCGGTTCAATTTGATTTTATATTTTATCGGTTTGGTTTATCGGTTATCGATTTTTAAATATGTTAAATCAATAAGATATTTTTTTATTGGTTTTTGGTTTATCGATTTTTAGTCCTTAACGTTCCGATTTTCAATTTAACCAATAAAAAAATATGCATAAAATAGAAATAGTAGCAACTAACAAGAAAAAAATGAAATCTTAATGATAATTTTATTTTCTAGCCATTTTGTATCAAGTTAATAATAATTTTAGCCAAATCTTTTATCTCAAATTGAAATTTAAATTCTAGCACATCTTTAGATCAATTTGATCTCTACCGTCGATCAAAAATGATCCAACAGCTGAGATCTAAAACTTCCTTCTTTCTTTCTAAACCAACAACCAACCCTAAACCTAATTTCATTCTAACAAAAAACATCCACCTCTTTCTCTAGTTTCTCTCTCTAATCTGACGAAAATCGTCTCCCCCTCTCTTCCTCGACCTCCATGTCTTCGCCGCCAACGAATACATCACCAACTACTGTCTTACCTGCATCTAGCCGAACTGCCACCGCACAATACCAAGCCGCTGCTCCAGCCAGCGCCACCAGCCGCCGCTGCAAGCAGCCACGCAGCCGACGAGCAAACCAACGAAGCTCCCCCCCCCCCACCTAATTCTTTTCTCCGCTCAGCTGTCATCCCAACAATCATTAACTACCGGCGACCTACAATAGTAACACCAACAGCTGCCAGCAGTAGCAGTAGCTAGTCCATAGCCAACCCCCGGCAACCTCCCCCAGTTCGTCCTCCCTCACCTCCCTCGCCTCTCACTCGTCACATCCTCGCTGGAGTTGATAACTGACGAGGTTATAATGAACTTCTCTACGATTATCGTTTGGTTTGATTCCTCAATACCTCTAATTACATGTTTGATTGTTTTAAAATCAGATTCTTAGATTAAAAATTTTGTGATGTTTGACTGAAATTTGATTCAATTTCGTTATTTTATGTGTTCATGTTCATGTATGTTGAATGCGCAGATTTGCTCTAAAATTACAACTAGGTTGCTGATTTCAATTTTTTCGAAATTGTTATTATTTAATTTGGTTAATCTCAGTGAAATTTGACTCACAAACATGAAATTAGATGTAGTCATTTGAGAAGTAAATTAGCTACTAGAAAATGGTTTAGTGTAGTTAATTGAAAGGTGAAGTTGTATTTTGAAATTAGTAAAGTGTAATCACTTGAAAATGTGAATTAATGACTTGAAATTGATTTAGTGCTGACACTTGAAATGTGAATTCATGACTTAAAAATGATTAACTTTAGTCACTTGAAATGTGAATTAGAGAATTGTAAATGGTTAAGTGTAGTGTTTTGAAATGTGTACTAGTCACTTGAGAAGTGCATTAGCGACTTGAAAATGGTTTAGTGTAGTTACTTGAAAGGTGAACTTATGTTTTGAAATTAGTAAAGTGTAATCACTTGAAAATGTGAATTCATGACTTGAAATTGGTTTAGTGTTGACACTTGAAATGTGAATTCATGACTTGAAAATGATTAAGTTTAGTAACTTGAAATATGAATTAGAGATTTGAAAATGGAAGTGTAGTTTTTTGAAATGTGTACTAGTGACTTCAAAGTGATCAAGGGTAGTCACTTGAGAAGTGGATTAGCGACCATAAAATGGTTTAGTGTAGTTACTTGAAAGGTGAACTTGTATTTTGAAATTAGTAAAGTGTAATCACTTGAAAATGTGAATTCATGACTTGAAATTGGTTTAGTGTTGGCACTTGAAATGTGAATTCATGACTTGAAAATGATTAGGTTTAGTCACTTGAAATGTGAATTAGAGAATTGAAAATGGTTAAGTGTAGTGTTTTGAAAATGGTTAAGTATAGTGACTTGAAATGTCAATTAGCTATTTGAAAATGGTTCAAGTGTAGTAACTTGCAATGTGAATAAGTTATTTGAAAATTATTAAGTGTAGCGACTTTAAATTACAAACTTGTGACTTTAAAACGGTTAAGTGTATTAGTTACTTGAAATTGTGAACTTGTGACTTGAAAATGGTTCGAGTGTAGTGACATGAAATATGTACTAGTAAATTGAAAATAGTTAAGTGTATGCACATGAAATATGAACTAATGACTTAATTTTTATATGTTTTGATGTAAACTTGCATACAAATGACATCCGGTGGTGACGGTGATCGTCCTCGTCCTGATAAGAGTTTGAAGTCAACTGCTAAGAAGAAATCTAGGACGCCTATAGACTCTAATAGAAAAACTTTAGGAGTTTGTTTAAGTGTTTTGGATGTTGTTGGATTAATTATTAAGTGTTTTGGATTTTGGATTGATTGTTTAAGTGTTGTTGATTTGAATTGCTTAAATGTTTTGATAAGGTAATGCATTTTATGGTTATTTTAGAAATGTGTAATACACGAGGCTGTATATATTGAATTAATTTTTATTTGGCAGGTGAGATGCAGAAAATGTAAATTTCTGCATCCAAAAATAAAAATGGAGAAAAGCGACGGACAGGGTCCCTTTTGTCCGTCGCTTTTTAAATCAGTAATTTTTTTTAAAGAAAAATGACGATGGTCGTTGCTTTTTTATTCATTATGCAGAACAAAAAGAGACGACCAAAGTCACTTTTATTCATTATTAAGAACAGAAAGCGACGACCAACGTCGCTTTTTCTAAAAAATATATTTTATTTTTCTCAAATTACGACGGACAGTGTCAATTTTTTTAGAAAAAAATATTTTTTTCTTCAATAAAATGACGATGTCCATCGTTTTTTGTTCATCATGTGTTCTTCACATGAAGAACAAAAAACGACGCACAGTGTTGCTTTTTCTTAAAAAAAAATTAAAAAAAACAATCCTAAAAGCGACGTGGTCCGCCGTAATAAAAGCGACGCATGCCGTCATTTTCAAAAAACAACGACCTTTTTTGCGACGCAAAATAAAGCGACGCTTTTCCGTCACTTTTGGCCAAAGAAGCGATACTGGCCGTTGCTTTTTGACATTATTTTAGCAGTGAACAAAAGAGCATACATAAATGTGAAATAGACCATATAAATATTGAGAATTATATTAATTGAATTTACTTGAAAAATAGAAGAAGTAATAAAGATGCGAATTGAACCCAACTCTCAATTGTCCATGGATGAATTTATCTTTACCATATGTAACAATTTATAGAATAATTTCATAAACAAAAAGAGAAAGAAGACTGGCTTACAAATTCAAGAGGTATGTATCTTATTCCGTATATTTGTAGAAGTATTTCCTTAATAAAATCCTATTTTAGGAGTATTTTTCTAGTTGAACAATAGAAAGAAAAATATTAATTAATATTTAGTAGTCCCATATATTTTAGAAGGCTTAGTTAATATAATAAAAATTAATTAAATAATAAATTGAAGAAAATAGTTAAAAGACAGTTTTGTCTAAAGAAGAGTCTTTTAATGAAGGACAAAAACTTCAGATCACTTTTCTAAGGGTCTTCACACTTTTAATATTATATATATATATATATATATATATATGAGATAAATCTATTTAAAATTTTGACTTCACTATAATTACGAAGTTACAATTTCATTAGAGCTAAAAAAAAAAACTAATTATTTAAACAAAAAAAATTGATATTATTTGTGCTTAACAATATGGACCTAACTTTTCAAAATTAACACCAAGACTTTTAATATTATGAAATAATGAAATTAATAATCAACTAATTTCAAAAGAAAAGACAAATTATCCTTATTCTTTTTAATTTATCACATTTTTAGTAGCCGGCTTGATAAATTATAAAATATATAAATAAAATGATAAAAATAGAAATAATAAATCATAAAAAAAAAATTAACAGAGGTAAATAAATAATAAATGTGAGAAACTATGAAAAAAATAGATGTCTCTCATGTTAGTAAACTCTAGCAAGTAAGTTGGGGGTTTGAGCCACAGGGGACAAAAGAGTTTTAAAATGAGGTGTAGGTGACACAAGTCTTAATTATTAGGTGGAGGTGACAATTACTTTATTATGGATTAAGAAAGTTGGGAAAGTTTGAAAATAACACATAAGTTTTTAAATTTACACTTTGATCTAAATGTTAGCTTATATAACGGAAAACGGAGGAAAAAAAGGCGGCTTTCTCTCTTTTCTCACCCTTTGTTAATTTCTCTCTCTAAGCGATTTTTGTTGTTCATTGTTGCTGCTGCTTCATTCATCATCTTCTGCTTCATTAACATCATCTTTTACTTCATTATAATCTTCATCTTGTTCTTGTTGACCATTTGGTATTGTTGTTGTTGTTACCGCTATTGTTGTTATTGGACCAATTTCTTAGGTCAAATTTTGTTTCTAACATCACTTTTCACTTTGGCATTACTTCATAGGAGACGTTGGTAAGTCAAATTATGATTTTTAGTTGAATTTGTCATCTGGGTAACTGCTATTATGCTATTGTTTTTCAACAATGGATAAAACCTAATCATGAATCTAACATAAAATCCATCTGTTTAAACAGATAAATCATATGTTGCGACAGATGAGATATCTGTTTCAAAGAAAGACTGATATGTTGGATTCACGTTTAAACAGATGGCTCATCTGTTGTAACATTTGACATATATGTTGCAACAGATTAGTTACCTGTTGCAACAGAACCTGAACATGATTCCAACATAGGTTACAATAGATTAATAATCTGTTGCATCAGGTAAGTCATCTGTTGTAACAGGTTAATTATCTATTGCAACTGTCACTCATCTGTTGGAATCAACTTCAAAGGTAATTTAGTTTTAACATCAATTCCAACAAGTTATTCATCTGTTGCAACAGATATTCATACTCGTAACATGAATCCCAACAGGTAAGAATCTGTTGTGACTCATCACTTACCTATTGCAATAGATAACACATCTGTTGGGATTCATTCACGATACTATGAAATCACTATCAACTTTTTTTAACAAATAAATTTATTTAAGTACCACTAATGGAGGGATTAATAACAATAGGGGTGGATTGTCATGGTCATTGGGTCAAGAAGAGCAATTGATATGTATGAGTTGGAAAGAGGGTGAAATACTAGAGACGATAGCTATGACGGTCCAAAGTGAAGTTTTTCATGATGATTTTGTGAACTTAATCATCAGCTTTTGTGGACTGAATTATCAACCGAAAGAATTCGCCATCAGCTACATGCACAGCTCCTTTGAAAATCAGAGGGTACTGCCTTTCAAGATAATCGATCAGGTTTGATTGCATTCTTATCTAAGTGATTCAATTAGGACGGTGTTAAGGGTGTACATAGTTGAAAATACGAAAGATAATAAGAACCAGAACGTAGAAGAAGAAGAAGAAGAAGAAGAAGAAGAAGAAGAAGATTTCTTTGATGATAGGTTGGATGATCTAGACATGAATATTCCAGATGATGATCAAACACCTATGACCATTGATGCGACCAATACGATGTGCAGTTCTTCTCAATCAACACAATCTGGAAATCTTCAAGAAGACGAGACCGGCTTTTTTATTGGAATGTCATTCAAGGACAAGAATGAACTATCTAACACTTTATTTATTTCTTGCGTGAAAAATGATTTCAGAATAAAGAAGGTGATTAATTCGAGCAGTGTCTTTTTCTTCAAATGTGCTAATTTGAACTGCAAGTGGTGGTTGAGAGTGGTGAAGTACGCAAGTTCTAATAGATTCATTATTCATAAACATGAAAAGCATCACACATGTGATTCGGAGCACATCTAGAGCCAAAATCCTCACGCCACGGCAAAGTTCCTCGATGAATATTTTAGGAGTAGTTTCCCTGATAGCAAAGGCCCTTCAACAAGGCTTATGGCCAATTAAATCCTTAAAGATTTGGGTGCCCTGGTCAGTTATTGGAAGGTATATACGGCCATGGGGATTGCCAAGGAACTGGTTCGGGGGACACTCGAGCATGGGTATGAAGTCTTGGATGTTTACCATTACATGATTGAGTCCACAAATCCTGGAAGTAAGACGGCATTGCATCTGGATGAAAACGAAAGGTTCAAGTACTTTTTTGTATCCTATGGTGCTTGGATTCAAGGTTTTCAACATTTGAGAAAGGCATAGCCGTCGACGGTACCTTCTTAAGGAGAAGGTCTAATGGAGTTCTGCTAGCGGTGGTGGCGCAGGATGCAGAGAATCTTATCTTTCCTATCACTTTTTGTATAGCGGACAAGGAATGTGATACCTCTTATGGTTTTTTTTGAAAAACTGTGACGCTGCGTCGAAGATACCGAAGGGTTGTGTTTTATATCGGATAGGCATCCAAGTATTCCAAAGATGGGTTCACTTTTTTTCACTTCAGCTTACTTTGTTTATTGCATCAGGCATCTTGGAGAGAACATTCGAAACAACTATCACAAAGAAAGGGTCGTCACCCTTTTTTATAGAGCAGCTAAAGCATATAGTAGAGAGTAGTTTTTAGACCATTTCAATCAAATAGCTGATGTGAATCCCAAGGTAGTAGAATTTCTTGCACGTGTCGGTTTCGAGAGATGGAGCCGGTCATTCTGTCAAGCAAATAGGTACATTCTTATGAATTTAATGTCTTGTTTGATTTACAAGTTTAGTTTGATGTCGTACTAAGTGATTCTTTTCTATAGGTACAATATTATGACATCAAACATAGCAGAATCAGTGAATTCATTGTTTGGCGATGAAAGAGAATTTCCCATCAAGGTTATGTTTGAAAAAATAAGCGAGAAATATAGCGATTTTTTTAATGAAAGGTGTGTGCAGTTCAAGTGCCCAGAAAAAAAAACCCGATTTGTTCTCGAAATCGAAAAGAAAATATTAACGAACATCAGTTTGGGGAATAGGTTATTCTCTCATAAAATAGCAGATTACAAATTTCGTATCACCGGTCATGGTGATGCTGCCATGGTCGATCTTCAAACAAGATTTTGTACGTGTAGAGTTTTTGACTTAGACAAAATAACTTGTCCACATGCTATGGCAGCCTTTCGAGCTCAATACGGCCATAAATGTGGACCTAAGGTTTACGAGCAATCCTCTCAATATTATTCGGTGGAAAAATATGAAATGACATATAGTGGGCATATTACTCTGGTGCCTCCCGAAGAATCTTGGATTGTTCCAGTAGAGCTTATGGGGAGATTAATACCTCCTCTATATATTGATCCGAGCACTATCAAACCGGGAAGAAAGCCATATAAAAGGAGGCGTGGAGTTGGAGAATCATTTTCATCAAGAAGAAACAAGTGCTCCATATGTAAGTGCACTGGCCACAAAAGAACTTCATGCCCGAATCATAATCCACCATGATCGTTGTAATTGCAGAAACTTGTGTTGTTGTTTGTTTGTTTGTTGTGGACTTTTATATATTTAATTCATTGTTGTGAACCTAATTATATCATTTATTATATATAAAATGTCTTTTTTAAAAATAACTTGTGAATTAATAAAATAAAGCAAAACATGAACTTAAATAATACAGCAGACCACAATTATTCTCAACAGTTGCACGGACAACTGGAATGCTTTCCTCCAACAGATGAAAATCTGTCGAAACAGATGGATAATCTGTTGAAACCCAACAGATGACCAATCGGTTCCAACTATTGAAAGAACTCAAAAGCCAAAATTGTTAGTGCTACTGGATTCAACATTGCCTCCAACTGTCGACATGTTAACATGTATTAGATTAGAAGAAAACAGAATAAAAATTGAATAAGAATTAAAATGCCAAAGTCTGACTAAAAGTAAATTTTTCATTAAATGAAAAATAAAATACATTAGGTATAGATCCAATATAGAAAAATTAAAATACATACGCTACAAGAAACAACACATTCTAATTATTATTATCATCATCATCATTAATGATAGCTGACCTATCAACTCGCAGCAGCAGGGCTCTCATCAGCCTCTGCATCTCTCTGAACATTGTCGCTCTCATAGCTACCAACTCGCTCTGTAGGTCATTAACCTGCCTTTGAAGTTCCCGAACTGTGTCGCGTAGAATAATAATGTCCGGAAAAGGATCAGTCATATCTAGAACACACATGAATTGACAAATGTAAAGAAAAATGTTCACAATGTAATACAACGTATACGACCAACTGGTAAATTTACGCCATAAAAAAACTTACCTCAATGAGAAAGGAATATGCTCTTTGAAGAGAAGTGGTTAAAGATGTCACACGAAAGTAAAAAATACAAGAGATAAATAGAGTTGAATGAAGATTGGGGGACCTATAATATAATCTAGATATGTTAGGCCAAAAGGTAGGACTGTTCAACTCCATTGTATTAATTACATTTAAACTGGTGGCATTTTATTTTTCTGTGAAAAGTGATGACTTTTTCTCTTACACTAATTACTCCTTACCTTTTAATAGTGGTTTGAGACTCGATAAAAGCCGCTATTATTGAGTTGTTGCAACAGATCATCCAACATTTTTAACAGATTTAACATCTGTTGCAACAGATGGATGGATTGAATGTGCAACAGATGGCTGTCAAAACAGATTTACCATCTGTTGTAATAGATGGTTTGTATATACAACAAATAAGACATTTGATACAACTTATGTATCATCTGTTACAACAGATGGACAGTATGTATAAGAAGTTGGAGGAGATGTTTTGATATCTTCTGACAGCTGATTCATTAGTTTCAGTTTCAACAGATGGAGTATTCAATTCATTAGCTATTTTAAATGTGTGAGATAAAAAGTCTTCACCTCTTTTTAATAGTCCCTCCGTTACGTATTAGTTGGGCCCCATGGGCTTGGCACACCAATTAATAAAAATATAAATTAAGTGATTGTTTTACCAAATTGGCTTTATTAATTATGATTAGAAAGTATAAATATGAATAATATACTTTATGTAGTCATTTAATAATAGGGGTAATCTTGAAAGAATATAATAAAATTCTCTTGATTTTATAAATAGGAAAACTAAATTGAAACAAACATATTTAGAAAGAAGTAATCACGTGCGTGCAGATTAATTAAAAAAAAGTCAGGTCTATCGCAACAGATATACCATCTGTTGCAACATATAGATTATCTGTTGCAACAGATGGACCATATGTTTGGAGGAAATGTTTTGATTTCTTCCAACAGCTGATTCGTCAGTTGCAACAGATAGAGATTTCGATTCATCAGCTATTTTGAATGTGTTAAGATAAAAAGTCACGACTCTTAACACCTCCATTTTAATAGTCATCATATTCGTGCAGATGAATAAAAAATACTGACATGTCCTGATGGGGTAGGAAGAATAAGATGCGTATAATGGATTCCATTTTCATGCATGCGAGTTATGTATATTAACGATCAGGCTACCGTGAAGACACATAAAGTGCAATGATTTTGTGAATGCAGTTTTTTACCGATGATTAGACACTGATCCTTCAAACAAGATCCTGAATTGTACATTTTAGTTTGATAGGTACGAACTAATAAGGCTGAAGGGCTCCAAGATGATGGTGTCGATACCCTGTTACACTTTAATGGCATGATTTATGCATATGTTTTTGTGTTTGGGGAAGGGTTCAAATTTTTGGCGGCAGTGTAAATATCCAATAGTGATTGGACTAGTTTTAATGGCACATTGGACTTCTTGAAAGGCCTCCAAAGCCTCACAATGCAGCAAACAACGATAGAACCAATAGATATTCCCCTGGTCCAAATTTATATGGATGGATTGGTAGAGGAGACTATTATACAACAGAAGGTGTTTGGGAGAAAACCTGTGTGGGAAGAGGGAGGTTGAAAATCCATATATCATCTTAGTACTTATTTAAGAGGATACAAAGGGTCAATTCCTCTTGACCATTCTTTTTTTTCTTCAATGACTGATGGATTTTCATTTTTGGATACATTTTCACATTTGCAACTCTTCCAGTTTTTTCATTTTTCATGTCAATTTCATAATCTAATTTCTCTACATTTTCCTTCCGACCCTGTGTATCCTCTTAAACAAGTACTAAGATGATATATGGCCTTCTCAACCACTCTCTTCCCGCACAGGTTTTCTCCTAAACACCTTCTGTTGTATAATAGTCTCCTCCAACAACCCATCCATATAAATTTGGACTAGGAGAATTTCTATTGGTTCTATCGTTGTTTGCTACATTGCAAGGCTTTGGAGGCCTTTCAAGAAGTCCATTGTGCCATTAAAACCAGTCCAATCACTATTGGATATTTACACTACAGCCAAAAACTTGAACCCTTCCCCAAACTTGACACAAAAACATGAGCATTAACTGTTATTAAATTGTAATGGTATATCGACACCACCGTCTTGGTCCCTCAGCCTTGCCAGTTCGAACCTAACAATCTTAACTGTAAAATTCCATGTCTTGTTTGAAGAATTAATGCCTAATAGGTAAAGAACAAATAATCACAAAATCATTCTACCAGATGTGTGTTTTCATGATAGGTTGATCAGTAATACATACCTCCCACATATGAAGTGGTTCTATCTGCAAGCAGCTTATTCCTCCGAACCCATATTTACTCTAGCCTTTAATTCTGGCCAGGCAAAAGTGGATCCAATTTCACTTCCTTTTGTCTACAAATAAGAGAAATACATTTTATGTCAAACAAGAGAAGAACAAAAAGAACATTACAAAAGGGTAACACAAAATTGAGTGAATCAATAGATGACAAATATGATGCAATAGATTACCCATCTGTTCAACTGATGAGGTATCGTTTGCAAAAGATGGATGGCATGTTGCAACAGATGGGCCATCTGTTGGAATAAATCAAACCAGCCTTGCTACTGGTTTGATTTCTTCAAAAATTTGCTTCGTCTGTTCCAACAGTTGATTCATCAGTTGCAACAGTTAAGGAAACTGGTGCAACACCACCACCAATAGCATCAACAACAAAGAAACAAACATAACAACATCATATGTTCTAACACCATCCACAACACAAATATCACATGTTCCAACACAACCCCCCCCCCCAACAACAGGACCACTAAATTACCAAACAAAAGACATAAAAAATTATACTAATAACCAGGCTTTTTAAGTTCTCCCAGCAGATGACTTTTTTTGCATATTTTAATAAAAACAACGGTTCGTTCATTCAAGACTTAAAAGACATCTTTCCTTCAATTTTCTCAATAAATAGCAAACTGGTAATGGGTAAATCATTTATAGCAAAAGATATAAATAACTAATTTAAATGACATACACAGAAGAAGACGAGATGAAAAGAGCAACTTTGAACCATACCTGTATTGTCAAAAAAGAAAACAGATTAGAACATCCAGTTCAGTCGAGAAAAGATATTGATTGGTTGAGGTCCCAAAGGATCCTCATCCGAAAGAAGAGAGAAAAAAAAAAGAAAAAGAGAAACAACAAAGATAATTGAGAATAAAGAATAAAGAAGAGTTATGAGTTGAGTCTAGTCTAGACTACTTTATGCCTGAAGGAGAGAGAGTTCTAGGTATAGGGTTTTTTAAATATTCATTAATAACTTTTGTGGGACACGAGGAGACGGTGACATTGAAAAGACCAAATAAGACTACTCACTCAGGAGATTTTTGAGTTATCAAAGTTGTACCGACTAATATTTTTTACCGCTTTAGTATTTTAACTATTTTATCTCTAACAGGAAATACCTAAATTGCTTTATAAAAAAAGGATCAAAAAAGATTTAAGTGCAATAGATGACTTAATCAGTTTAATAGTTTACAACAGATTCATGATTTGTCATAACAAATGATGTAATCTGTTTGATAGTTTACAACAGATACGTAATATGTTGCAATATATTACCTAATCTGTTTAATTTGATCCAACAGAAAAGACATATGTTGCAACAGGTTGAACATTTGTTTATATATAATTTCAATTGAGTTCATATATTAGACTAAAACCTTAATTGAATATGAGTTCCCATAGGGTCAAATACAACTTTAATTGAGTCTTTTGGCAATTTCATGATGAGATGGTACTGTGTTCCTCCAACTAAAGTCGTCGATCGATCACTTTGAGCCGAGCCGATTCTTACTACCTCATATGTTAGACTAATACCTTAATTGATTAATCTAGGACTAGGGTACTAATACCTTGATTGAATAATCTGGGACTAGGGGTGAGTTCTCATAAGGTCAACTACAACTTCAATTGAATCTTTTGACAATTGCATGATGAGATAGTATTGTGTTCCTCCCGACTAGAGTCGTCGATCGATAAATCTAAGTCGAACCGATTCTTACTACCTCATATGTTAGAGTAATATCTTAATTGATTAATCTAGGACCAGGATACTAATACCCTAATTGAATATAGGGTCAACTACAACTTCAATTTACTTTTTTGTCAATTGCATGATGAGACGGTACTGCATTCCTCCCGACCAGAGTCGGCAATCGATCACTCTGAGCCGAACCGATTCTTACTACCTCATATATTAGACTAATACCTTAATTGATTAATCTAGGACTAGGGGTGAGCTCTCATAATATCAACTACAATATATAACAACACCTATTTGATAATTTACAACAGATGGGTAATCTATTGCAACATATGACTCAATCCATTTGATAATTTACAACAGATGGGTAATCTGTTGCAACAAATGACTTAATCTGTTTGATATTTTACAACACATTCATGATTTGTCGCAACAAATGGCTTAATCTATATGATAGATTACAACAGATGTGTAATATATTGCAACAGATTCCATAATCTGTTTGATTTGATCCAATAAAAAAGACATATGTTGCAATAGGTTGTACATTTATTTATATATAATTCAGTTGAGTTCATATGTTAGACTAATACCTTAATTGAATGTGAGTTCTCATAGGGTCAACTACAACTTCAATTGAGTCTTTTGTTAATTGCATGATGAAATGGTACTGCATTTCTCCCGACCAGAGTCGGCGATGATCACTCTGAGCCGAACTGATTCTTACTACCTCATATATTAGACTAATACCTTAATTGATTAATCTAGGACTAGGGTACTAATACCTTGATTGAATAATCTGGAACTAGGGGTGAGTTCTCATAAGGTCAGCTATCGATTAATCTAGGACTAGGGGTGAGTTATCATAGGGTCAGCCACAACAGATGGCAGCGCCTATTTGATAATTTACGATATATGGGTAATTTGTTGCGACATATGATAATCTATTTGATAATTTACAACAGATGGGTAATCTGTCACAATAGATGACTTAATTTGTTTGATAATTTACATCAGATTCGTAATCTGTTGTTACCTAATCTCATTGATAATTTACAACAAATGAGAAATCTGACACAACATGTTGAACATTTATTTTTTACAATTTCAATTGAGTTCATATGTTAAACTCCTAAATTGATTAATCTAGGACCAGGGGTGAGTTTTCACAGGGTCACCTCCTAGAGTACTCGATCAACTACAACTTCAATTGTTTTTATATGATTTTAAAAATTACGCATATATTTTATGATTTTAAAAATAATTAAGATCATTTCGGACTAAATTAATATTTTCAAAACTACTTGTTATTCTTTTCCAAAATACAAATCAACTCATACAAAATGCTTCATCATTTCAAATCTTAAGGTCTGACTCTTTCTCTCTCACTCTCACTCAACAATACAGTACAAACAACAACTACTCAACAAATTTGCTCAAACCTCACAACAGATCATTTTTCTTCTTATTTTCGACCATATAGGTGTTATTTTTGACATCATTCTTGCTTGTATCAGTCATTTTCTTTGTCTTCATAGGCAACAAAGTTTGAAAAGAGATCTATATTTGCTTTTTTTCTAAAAACTAAGGGCTTTTAAGTTAATGATGAAAAATAAAACTTTTAGTTGTATTACTTCGAGAATGGGTTTACAATTTTCAGTTTTGATGGTAAAATCATAGGAAGAACTCGAGAAATCCCTAGTTTCCATCGCAGTGTTCCGTTGACTATCGTGGTATAGTTGGATGGTGGTGGTGGTGTTTGTGGTCATCGTGGTAGCACCGGTGGTGATATTGATTGGTGGTGTTTTTTGGTGGTGTCAGTATTTGTGGTGTTTGTTTGTTTGTTGGCATTGATTGATGGTGTTTGTGGTGGTGATTACTGGTGTGTCGGTATTCGTGGTGTTTGTAATGTATTTTTTAAAATCTATGCATACATCAACTATAATGTAATTTTTGTTTTTCTTTGTCTGTAGGTAAAGCACGTCTCCCAAAAGAAAAGAAAGTGAAAGTGGATCAACGTCTGACCACTCAAAAAAAGGTTATAGTACAGAGGGATTCGGAGGAGCTTCCTGAACAATCTCAGTCAAGGAAAAGTAAAGCTGAGGAGAGATATGCAAACAACGTTGAGGGAGGTAGACAAGGGTCCATAGATAGTGATGAAGAAAATAAAAGTGAGAAAGAAGAGGAATTAGAGAATCAGAAAGATAAAAAGGATTATCATCAACATGATGATAATGGATCACCAATGGTGCATGAGTTAATATTGACATCCCAGCATGATCATGTCAAAACTTTTAGTATTGAAAGGTTTGAAGTTGTGATGCCGATAAATGACCCAGAAGGAAAACAACTAACTGGTCAAATTGTACTTAAATGTCAGATGGGGAAATTTTTTGAACATTTTATAAAAATTATGAAGAACGAAAACATAGGCGAAATTTTTAAGAAGAGCTGCTTTGGATGCTTTCTTGAGCTTCCTGAGGACCCCTCTACCCGTATCCGTTTCTCTATGACGATGGTATATGGTTTTCTCAAGCTCAAGATCAAGTACACGGGGGATGATAAAGATCCGGAGAAGGGGGTAAAAAGAATATGGATAAAATCTGGATCAACTACTGTGGCATGCCTGTTTGTTTTGGCTTACAAGAGTTTGCCATAGTAACGGGCCTGAGATGCCATCGTCCAGAAGGACCATCACCCCTCAAAAGATCCAAGGCAAGAAAATGCAAGGGAAAATAGTTTGGTTGTTTGACATTGCTCGACGTGGCTACAAAGCATCGGATTTGTTGACAGATCTCGAGGATAAAACCATACCAGAGCAGTACAGGGAGCAATTGTGCTTAGTTTGGTTTGCCCATTCGGTTATATTAGCAAGATACATCAACAAGGTCCTAGAAGATGATTTGTTGGCGCGTGCTGAGGATTTTGATAAATTCAACAATTATCCCTAGGGATATGACAGCTTCTACTTGACTGTCCAATATTTACTAACAAAGCTATCCTCAGGGAAGACCACATTATATATCTTTCCTTGGGCTTTCATGGTAAAATTAATCACTAATTTTACTCATCCATTATTTTATATTGAATATAGTTATTATGATTTTTTTTTTGCTTGCTTCCTATTTACACTTCTTAGGCTTGGGCATTTGAAGTCATTCCTCCCTTTCGAAAGTAGTTAATGGATTATCCGGATGAGGTTTCTCATCCAAGGATGTTTAGGTGGTTAGATACAAAGAGAAATACCAATATTGAGGCTGATCTCTTTAACCCTCCGGATGAAGAAGTAGTCTTCTTCAAGTAAAATAATTCTACTCAAAGATAAGAAAGATATTGAACAGATGTTATATCTGGTGCATGAGATGTTATATCCAGATGGGACATCTGTTGCGATGGGGTATATCCTGCATCAGATTTCCCATCTGTGGCTTTGGTTCTCTACACCCGACTCCTAAACAATTAGCCATCTACTGCAAATTATGCAACAGATGTTTAATTTGATAACATATCATTCATCTATTGCGTTGTACAGATCATCTATTGCATAACAGATTACCCATCTTGTGCAGCTATTGCAACAGGTGATTGATATTTTGCATCAGATTATCCATGTGTTGCTCTATTTCTCTGAACCAGACTTAAACGGATTTTAACCATATACTGCAGAATATACAATAGATGGGTCTTTTTTTTAAATGTAGCCGAACTTTGAAAATTATTATATTATATGATTTAAATACATCTGTCTTTTTTTCTTTTTGATAGGTTGTGCATCCATGGATCGTGCCTACTGAGGAGGAGTCGGTGATGACTTCTTATATTACTCTAGGTCATGTTGATACTATTGTAGACCCAACAGTGGAGTTAATAAATAAGGAATTGGCTGGAGAAACAGCCATAAGAAGAGCAGTTAGGCAAGGTTAGCCTAATGTTGAGGCTCTTCATGACCAACCTTTTACTAAGGTAGATCCGGGTGCTTCTTCTGCTGGAGTTGTTGGTGTTGGTGGCAGGCATGCTTATACTGCTACCACTCATGATAATGAGCATGTTGATGCTCAACAAAGAATAAATATGTTTGTAAACACCCCTTTTCGCCCTTACACAGGTCCCACTCACCCCTCTTCAACCTCGTATTCTCGTCGCGAATGCGATGAGTGCAAGGACAGACAGGATAAACTCTTTAAAAAAGTAGAGGATATCTCTAAAGCTATTGAGGAATTCAAATCCAAGAGGTGTGTCATACCATCCAAGAAGGTGAGGGAGCCACACGCCCATACAACATTGGATAGGAGAAAGAAAAGAGCAATTAGAGACGTACTCTCCACTCAAAAATCAAAAGAAATTGCAATTTCTCCCTCTCCAAAAGTAATTGAAGTTCAGGGGTCAGTCAAGAAGTTGTAAATATATGTGAAACTTGGTGCCGAAGAGAAGAGGGATCTGCGACAGGCAAAGAATGCCAAGTCAGGCGCACCAGATTAGCACAGGCCTCCCTTTTCCCCCTAAGACTTCCAGACTATGATTGATATGAGTATGCCATACGAGGACAAGGAAAGTTTACTTTTCCTAACCTAGCCCTTATAATCTACCCCATGAAGAAGAAGCTACGCAACATATTTCATATATGTTGCAACAACTGGGTATACTGGTGCAACTGGTTGTGGTTCTGTTGCAACTTATTATCCATCTGTTGTAAAAGTTGTGTTGGATTATTGATTTAGAGAGCCCTATGCAACAGATGGACCATCTATTGCATCTTTGCAATTACTAACCAATTTAAAAATCGAGTTCTTTAAAAATTGACTTCTTATCTCACATCACGTTGACATAATTCTCTACCTTGTGAGAAAAAGACAATTAACGTACCGAGAATCTTATGAAGCTGCCGATAGAATAATGAACCTCGATTTTTGCAAGAAGCTCAAGGATAGGTACGATCAACTCAATGGAGAGGCGTCATCCCTTGGCATGGGACTTGATTTCCTAGTTCCTACGTTGGTCTTGGATGAAGAAGAAATGTTAAGATATGTTAGAGGGTACAGGCCAAATCCATACGGTAAGAGCTAGACCGAGGCAAAAAAGATTCTTGGAGTCATTAGCGTGAACGACATGCATTATCGGGCTGTTGAGATACTACTCGAGGAGGGAAAGATCAATGTTTATGACTCCAACATACCTCTCGTCTACAATTTCAATCTTTTTCTCCTCGTGGAGCCAATGATGGTGTTGTTGCCCATCTTGTTGAGGGAGAGTAAACTGATGAATCATTTGCCAAAGGAAGTGTTGATGAAGAAATCATAGGATTTTGAAGGTCGAAACAGGGGAATGATCCTTCCAAAAGATGATGCCACTAAAGCGAGCGGCTCGCACACTCTTGCACACATTGAATGTTTGCTGACCGGCACAAAAATTGCCGATCCAACGACTTTTCTGTGTGACAACGTTGTGGCAAACCTACAAGAGGTCTAGGCTTATGGACTACTAACTGGACGCTTGAAGCCTGTGTATATAGAAGAGTCTGTGAAATAGAAATTTCTAATTTCAAGTCACCCTTCACTTTATTACATGTATATATAGTGGCAATAATTTTTTTCTGATGAAAGTTGAGTTTTTTATAATGCCATAGATTACATTGTCAATTTGTTGTAACAGTGGGAAGACCTGTTTGAATAATCTAATAGTCTAATAATCTAAGTCTAATCTGTTGCAACAGTGGGAAAACCTGTTTGATAATTTTCATAGATGACCTAAATTTTACAATATATGCCTAAATATTTTTGATATTTTCCAACAGTTACGCTTGAATATCCATGTGCTCATCGACAACAAACCAGTAGCAAATACACACACCACTATGAAAATTTCAGCAATTAGGCTTCAATATCCATGTGCCCAACAACACCAAAGCAGTGGAAATAACGGCAACAATGTAGTATCTTCTTGCTCGATTTTGTTTCTCTTCAGAAGCCTTGACTTTGTTCAACAAACCCCAGATTACACGATTTGCTTATGAAAGGTGTTCTTTATACCAATCAAAGTAATCGCATCCACCCAATTTCTACAAAAAAAAAAGAACACAATTACAAAATAATTACAAGTCAATAATTAATCAATTAATTAAATAAAAAAATATTACCTTTGAAATCTTACAAGTTAAAAACCTACGACCCGGATTTTGTTGTGTCCAAGAAGTCTTTAACATAGCTTCATGACTGCACTTACAATATCAAAAATCTTTATCACAAAAAATAGTGAAAGATGCGCTCGACATTGTCAAGATCAGTTGAAAAAAATGAAAGTAATAATTTGAAGAATTTGGATAGATAAAAGAAGATGACGATAAAGAAGAAAATTTGGGAATTTAGGGTTAAATTTTAGGAGGAAGATGAATATATAAGACAATGAGGGAAAAAAATAACCGTTGCGGGCCAAGTGACGGCAAGTCAGCTAAATGTGTCAAGACTGTCACTAACACATTTGATGCCTATTTTATTTTACTTGTTTAAAATGAACATGTCTACTTGATTCCTATTTTATTTTAGGTGTTTGAACTGAACACCGTTGATGGATTGGGATTTTTTAATTTCAATTCACTTTAACATTTTTACACGCAGTGGCAATTTTTTATGTCCAACAAAAGTTGAATTTTTATAATGCAACAGATTCTCCATCCTTATAACAGTTATCCTACCTGTTCTGACATATAGTTTATCTGTTGCAATAGGTTGGTTATCTGTTGCATTATCTTGATGTTTCTAAAGTCTATCTGTTGCAACAGTGGGAAGACATGTTTGATAAATTCCAATAGATAACCTACCTGTTGTAACATATGTATAAATCTGTTTGATTATTCCAATAGATGTGTCGTCTGTTGCAACAGATAAAGTCCATCTGTTGTAACATATATCTAAATCTGTTCTTTTTTCAATAGATATGTCATCTGTTGCATTAACTTGATGTTTTTATCTAAAGTCCATCTGTTGCAACAGTGGGAAGACCTGTTTGATAAATTTCAACAGATCACCTACCTGTTATAATATATGTCTAAATTTGTTTGAATTTTCCAATAGATGTGTCGTCTGTTACAACAGATACATTATCTGTTGCAATATTTGAATCTAGTATTCCTTTTCAATTAATAAGTTCAAATCTAAGGAATAAATAAAATTCATAGACAAAATAGAATAAATCGAAGCCTTCATAAATTAGCTGAAATAAGTCAACGAATAAATGAAATGTAAAAAAAATTATTATGGGTACAGATCTCAACAAATACATCAACAATACTTTTAGTATACTGCCAAGGATTGCTTTGACAGGCTCAAGCTATGAAGATTTACTCAGTATGGATAAGTTGTTCTTCATCCGGTGCTATGGAATTCGGATTTGCTCGTCGTGGATCTTCATTGTCGCTTGCATATGGTTTATGCGCTTTCTGTTCTCCGTATTTCCATAAAAAGAGTAGCATATTGTCAATGTTGTTCAGCAGTAGCTTCTTCTACATCCAACTGAAAAGCCAAAATTGGCCAATGCTAATCACGGAGATACAACAAAATGAAAAAGGATAACTCATCTCTTCTAGTAAATTAAATAGGTTTTCCTTCCATTTTAAATTCTCTCAAACATATTATATTTCTGTTGCAACAATGAATCAACTATTGGGACAAATTTCTACATAAGGAAGACCCTGTGTGATAATTTCCAACGGATGAACCATCTGTTCCAACATATGAATCATCTGTTGCAGCAGATAGGTCGTCTGTTGGTACAAATAAAAGTTGTACGAAGATTTGTTTGATTGCTAAAACAAACGAGACATATGTTGCACCAAATAAAGTATCTGGTGCCACAGGTTAGTCAACTGTTGCAACAGATGTATATATCTGTTTGGTATTTTTCAGCAGATGTATCATCTTTTGAAACAGATATGTGTCTGTTTGCTTTGTTAGTTGGAAGACATATAATATATTCACCTTCTTCATCTTGTGATGTTCTCCTTTGGACATTGTACATTTCTCAGTGCAACACGCAGACAGAGGAGTTGTAATTTTGCTTTTTTGGATGCCTGCTAATGCCCTGGAAATCACTCTCCTTATCCTTTTAGCCCTAATCTCTAATGGCACGGATGGAAATAAAATCCTCTTTAATGGAATGAAACCCATCTTAGATGTTAATTTCTTTACAGAAGCAGTTAATGCATTAATATCATTAATCACTACATCATGTTTCGCCCTGCAGTCTTGACATTTGTATGCAGAACATTCGCTGGGAGAGACAAAGTTTGTATAACCAGTATGATCATACTCATAATGGTTTGCCCTAAATACTGTAAGAGGAGCATCACTAGCACTAACAACAACACCACTACCATCACCAACAGCTCCATCAACAACAACAACAAGCCCACCCTCCAAAATTATTTTTCTTGTAATGGTTGTTGCTCCAAACAATTCCATTTTTATTCTGTCGATGACCTTAGGATTCGATAAAGTTTGCACAGATCGTAAAGTAAGAAAAAATGACATCTTCAACTCTCGATTAGTCAGAACTAGCGACGGATGCACATTCTAACATAAATCATTACATATATTAGAATGATGATTAGATCATTCAAAAAAAATATTAATTAAAAGAAAAAATTAATTTAATTATACTTACTGCATCCTTCATGGGGTTGAAGAGATTAAAAAATTTTGCATTTTTATCAGTTTTGGCCGAAAACCATCTCAAGATTCTTGAACAGGAAACTCCTTCCTGGTAGTTCACTTGTTGTCTCAAATAAGGAATGGCTTCAAATGCCCAAGCCTATAAAATAATGCAAATAAATCAAAACCATTATTGAGCGAAAAAATAAATGATATCATAATAGAAGAAAGAAACATTTACCATGAAAATCCATGGGAAGCCATATAAGTTGACTGTCTTTGGCGCTAACGGAGTCAATAAATATTTGATAGACATTTTGAATCTTTCATACCCACATGGATAGTTGTTAAACGCCTCAAGATCCTTGGAGAGATTTATTAAACCGAGACTTATGTTGTTGTTAACGTCTCTCGCTCAAAGAATAATATGTACAAACCAAACCAAACACAATGATTGCTTGTGCTTCTTTGAAAGTCCTTTACCTTTCAACGCTTCTATCAAATTTTTATTTTTGAAGCTTGGACCAACAATGGACACCAGGTCATCACGATCACACGACTTGCCTTTGCCTTTTTTGGGTGTGCGGGGTGCTGTTTTTTGGGTTAGAATAGGTATAACTTGAGAAGGAGGATAACATTTTAGTCGAGTAACTATGGCAAACTCCTTCCAACCAAAACAAACAGGCATTCCACAGTAATTTATCCATACCTCATCCATCTTATCTTTGTTTTCATACATAAACCTACGCTTGACAAGTTCATATACCATTTTAATTTGGAAACGAGCATTGTTGTCCTCCGGTAAATCAAGATATTTCCCAAAGCAACTGTCCTTGAAATAAGCATCCAATTTTTGTTCTCGAAGTATTTTTCTGAAGGCGTCGAAAGATTTTCTCATGGCTGACTTAACCACAAAATCACTCATTAAATCTGCGGCACCGTCGCACTGCATTCTTATAGAATAATGATCAATGCTAAAGGATTTGACCAGCTCATCGGTGGAAGGGCTATTAGCATCTGCATCATCTCTTTTGAAATATTCCTCCTCCCCGTGTTCATCATATTCTGCTCCTGATTGAGATAAAGTTTGTAAAGTAAGCTCATAGAGTGGTGGATGTAGCCTAGATGCTTCACTTATTCCTTTACGTGGAATTGATTCGGTTTCTGTTCTTTTGGGAACCATATTATCTAAAATTAACAGAAACATAAAATAATATATTATTGTTGATTAATGCATCGTTAAAAAAGGCTAACAGTAAATCAAACAAGCAAAACAGTAAAATAACAGTTGCAACAGATCACTTATCTGTTGCACCAGGTAGTATATCTGTTGCAGCATATAACCAAACTGTTGCAGCGGGTGAGTAATCTGTTGCAACAATACAAAACATATCACTCATTTTTTAAGACAGATGAATGGTCTATTCAACAAATCACACAATTGTTGTGACATCATCTGTTGCAACATATGAGTGATCTGTTGGAATGGTCAAATAATTCGTAGCAACGGTTGAGTAATTGTTGCGATAATACAAAATATATCACTCATCTGTTAAGAAAAATGAATGGTTTGTGCAACAGGTCAAACATCTGTTGCAACACACGAGTGATCTATTGGAACAATTATCAATGGACAATATTGTTTAGATTTCTTCCAACATAAGGTCGTCTATCGTGGCAGATGAATGATCAATTGGAAAAATCAAGTGTTGGACTTTTCCTGTAGGAAGAGTTGGTAGTATTTTATCCAATAAAAGGTTCATCTGTTGCATCAGATCATTAATCTGATGGTTATTCCATTGCACCAGATGGTTAATTAGTTGCATCAAATTGTTTATCCAGAGCTTAATCTGTTGCAACATATGGTAAAGTTGTTGCATCAGATTATTAATCTGTTGCATCAGAATTATAATATGATAGTCCTCTGGTGCATCACATGGTTGATCTGTTGCATCATATGATAAATCTGTTTCATCAAATAGTTAATATGTTGCACCAGATGGGTATTCTGTCGAAGGAATAGTAGCACGATTTTGTTAAAAAAAACAACAATTTCACCATTTTTACCAAGAACAAGAACAGAACAAATCAAACTAAATTGTCCTTTTATTTTTATAAACACAAACAATAAAAATCAAACTTCAAGAAAATACAACAAACAACAAAATATCATAATTCACTTCGAAAAGAGAAGAGAAGAATAACCAGATATTAGGGTTTTATTCAGACCGCATTTCAAATTAGTGCAAAAAATATTGAAAGTGTTAACCAATACTATAAGAGAAGTTGGCTCAAGTTCCTCATTTTCTTCCAAACTAAAAAGGCCATAAATTTTTACCTGTGAAAGAAGAAAGGGACCGATGAAGAATTCGAAGCTGTTATGACCGGAGAGCAAGGCTGTCACGTCGATTGAAGTCGAAAAGAAACTCGAAGCCCAACTATTTATAGTCAGATGTTGAAGTCGCCGAGGATTGAAATGAGAAATTTGCAGAACAGTTGGTTGGGAGAGAGTTGAGAGAAGCTGTCGAGAGAGGGATGAGAGACAGGTTGATTGAATTGAAGAAGGGAACTCAAAGCCCAACTATTTATCGTCGGGGGTTGAAGGGAGAAATTTTGTAGAACTGTTGTTGGGAGAGAGTTGAGAGAAGCTGTCGAGGGAGAGTGGTTGATTTGGATTGAAGAGGGCGTGGGTTGGGTTGATTTGTATTTTTGAAAAGATTAGAAAGTTTTAAAAATATTAATCAAGTCCACAATTAAGTGATCAAGTTTCCTAATAATGTTTGACCCTATCTTATAGTCAATGTCACTAATCCTTCATTCAAGACTTAAAAGACACCCATTCTTCAATTTTCTCAAGTTGCTTTTGTAAGGGTCTATTTTCCTGTTCACTCCTCCATTACATACATCGACATCAAATCACACAATTGTATTCACAATAGTTGCAACAATCACTTCTCAGCATAAAATAACATATGATACTATAATTGTTACATGTGTTTATATATTTCAAAAAATAACATTATCATTCAAAATAAAAAATGTAAATCTTTATTTGTGATGGAGCATTTGATAGATAATATGATAGATACTTGCAAAATTTTATGATAATATATTTAGTTGGTTATAATTTAAGAATAAAGTGAAAAGTTATTTCAAGAAAGGTGAGGGCATGCCCTGCTCTTCTGCTCTTTCTTCTACTTTGTTAGTCCTCCCAACGTCACAAGTTTAATTTGACAATAATGTGAAAAAAGCCTTTTAGTGACTATATTTTTATGTATAGATATCATTAATACCAATCCTTTTGAAAGTAATTATACTCTTTCCTACTTTTTTAGTTACTTTACTCTCTCTCCCTATTAATATACATAACATAACCGACATATGTATAACATTCTGTGTATATGTTGAGATTTTTGTAATATTGGAAACATAAGTTGTGTATTTATGTAATTTTTAATATTTTCATAGAAAAGTTTATGGCTTGATTTAATTTTCAATCTCAACCTCTTGCATCACATAGACCGGATCTCATAGCTGGTTTATAGTTAATTTTGTGCCTATTCATTTCTAAAGATTAATTGCATAGTGCTTATTCTCTTGTAATAATCACCATTAATAGAGAATTAATGAGGAATACAAATAGAATTCGTTGCTTTTGTTTAATGACCAACATGAGTGATATATTAAAATAATTTTAATTTTTTATTATAATAAAATGAATTAAAATAGGTGAAAAAAGCCTCCTGAAAAGAGAAAAATAAATATAATTAATGATCATGGAAATGTCATATTACCTTATTTATGTTTTTTCTTTTTATTTAAAACACATTTTTACAATCACTAAAACTTATCATTTTATTTTGCCATTTGAAATACCATAAATTGGTTATAAACAGATCAAGAAAAAAAATGTCCAACTTATCACATTAATGAAGAAAATCACCCTTTTAAGAAATCAATTGAGTATATGTTTGAGCAAACACTTTATCTGAGAACACGAGCATTATTAAAAGGATAAGCATCAAATTATAGATTGACCTCTATAAGCAAATTGCTTTCTTAAGAACATAAAAGATACTTTCTCATATTTTTAAAAATAATTCAGACTCTTCTCAGACAAAAATTAATCATATGTATACACAATTTTCTTTGGTTAGTGATTGGACCAGATCGATTGTTAGCAAATTTATAATCATTTTATTTACATGTTTATCGGACTATTGACTCATTTGCTGCTATAACAGTCGTCCTTTTGACTTAATGAAATTACTTAATTCTCTCTCCAAATACTGTGGTTGACCATGCCTTCCATGGAGGTCCCAACTCACAAGTAACTTGAGCTTGAACCTTCAAAAAGTTAATGAGCAACACACACTAAAATATAACCAACAATTCTTATAAAATTTTCGCAAAAGTTATACTCCATTGTCACTCAACTCTGACATAAATACATAATTAATTTATGATAAATCACATATTCAAAATTTAGAACACGATTCAATTTAGCTTTAAAGTAGAAAAGTCATTTTTAATTATGTAACTAAGATACATAAACTAAACATTTTTTAATATAACCAAGCTAGTTTTTTTGAAGGGTGGGAACATAGATAATAGATTGCAATTAATTAGTAGTATATTAGCATTATCACCTCGGCAACTCCATAATTAAACGCCAAAAATAAAGTACTTAGTATTGGAGGAGCAAATTTTGCAATCAAGGTATGTGAAAAGCATTCCAAACAATTATATGCTAAGTCCAAATTGAAGAAGAAGAAGAATTGATCATTTAATTGATATTTTTGTGCGATGTATATCGGGTAAAGAGAGACTTTATTTTGAAAGAACGACTATTTGTTTTCTCATTTATTGCTTCAATCCGCTGTCCTCACAACCCAAACTACTCATTGTCCCAACCATTACATTATAACAATAAATAATAGACTTTTCAACTCTTTCTCAACTTAACTATAATAATTATTAATATTTATTAATGACACTCAATAAATAGAGTAGAATATTGCTAATTCTTTAATCTTTAATTTGAAAATGAGAAAAAAGAGAGAGTTTCTTTTTCCATCATATCACATTCTCCGTTTCTTTTTGTTTTTATACTCTGACATGAAAAAGAGAGAGTTATATTCTCTGCCTCTTTTTCCTTCTACTTAATTAATATTGTTTGATTTTCTCCACAAGATTAGTAATTCAATCAAATTCATATTCTTGATCATTGCTTGTTTTTTCTACCGCTATTTCATAATTTGGGTATAGTTTATTTTATACCAAAATCATGATTTAATATGACGGAAAGCAACATAGAATGTAACTTATAAAACAATCTATAACTGGACTTCAATTGTTAAGCTAACTATTACTAATGCGAGACTGAGCCCTGATAAATATTTTACACAACGAACTTTAGAACTCTAGCCCGAGTAAAAAATTTGGCATGACTGATTTGTTTACTGATGTTCAACGTGTGAATTCTATATTTGTTTCTATCTTGTAGTTGTTAGTTATGATTCCAAAAATTACTGATCATTTGGGAGTTAAGATGGCTGGACCATGACCAATTAATGGATCACGTCTCAGTTGCTTAGGTTGATTTTTTGAATAGATAAATCTATTGAAGCAATTCCATTTTGATTTTACAAGAAAGTGTTTAAGGGTAACTCAGTAAACAAGATATATTTTTATAAAAATTATATAAATATATATTATCTTTAATATATCAAATTAAAAAATGTGTAAAAAATAATGTATGTATAACTAATACCACCATTACTAATACTTGCATTAATAATACAAGCATTATTAATACACTTTATTCAGCATTATATATTCTTATACACTCTACCAAACGACTTCTAAATATTTTAAAGTGGAAAAGATTCTACTTTCTCCATTTCGTTTTAGCTGGCCCTTATTGACTTGACACTTCCCTTAAGAAAAATATTTAATAGAAGTTTATTTTACTAAAATATACCTTATTAATTATGCATTAAAAATATAAATTTGATTTTATACCTTTTACATAGTCATTTAATGATAGGGGTAACAACTAAAATAAGATAAATATTTTTAGCAAGATGGCCAACTAATATAAAACGAAGGAAGTAATTATTTTCGAATAAACAATCATACAAGGTTCACACATAAATGTATAGCAAACACCAATGCATACAAGGGAATGATAAAAGTTCCAGCCCTAAATAAAATTTTCATGTTCGAGCTAAAAAGTAAAATCATTTTTATAGGAGGGATTGGAGCACTAATTTCGCTATAAAGGTATGAATTAAATTACTTGAATTAATTTAAAGTCGAGAGTCTAACGGC
This sequence comes from Capsicum baccatum var. pendulum, assembly GCA_030864225.1. NCBI lineage: Eukaryota > Viridiplantae > Streptophyta > Magnoliopsida > Solanales > Solanaceae > Capsicum > Capsicum baccatum. Next base: position 45,312,869 of record CM061550.1, read on the forward strand.
AATCACATCTTTATCTTTTTACATAGAAATAGATGTGCGTACACATTATTTTTTCTCGACTAAACTTGCGAATTACACTAATAAATATATTATTGTTGTTGTTATTGTGAATTATGAATTTTGAATATGGGTGATTACTAAATAAAAAATATGAGTAGGCATAGAAAAGGAGAAGTTAATTGTGACAAGTAACCAAAATTCAAATGTGCAATTGTAAGTGGCAGTAATCATGCATATGGCTCGAGAGCGCCCCCAAAATGCGACAATTTGACACCTTCTCCCTGTTCTGCCGCCGCTTATCCTGGCCCTCCATTTTCGTTTAAGAAAAAAAGAAATTGGTCATGGAGCCTTCTTTCTTTAGGGTAACGATTTGGACATGTGATTACAGATCATGAATTTAAGTCTTGATTTAAAATATTTTTTATTAACTCATTTGAAATAAAAGTTCAACTTGTGACTTAAATTTTAAATGTCAAATTCACCTCAAAGATATAATTTTAAATTCAAATTTGTAATATCTAAAGTTTTAAAATTTAAGCTTCCATTTGGCTATACATTTTGAAGTTGAAATTTGAGTTTTTAAAGTTGTGATTTTTAAAATCTGAGTTGTGTTTGAAAATGCATCTTATTTGAAAAAGATTTGAAGTTTATGAGTGAAAAGTAAAATTTTCAGACCAAATTTTGGAATTTGAAAACTTTTTCAAGACAATTTTCAAAATTTATGATCACACACGGATATTTGAAGAAAAAATTGTTAAAATTTGATCCAAAATTTATAATGAATTGCTAACTTAGTAATATACCAATTCACACTAATTAAAAAGTAAATCTTCCACAAACAATCGCTTTCCTCTCCAAACCCAAAAAAACCAGATCCTCCTCCAATGAATACACTTGTTCAATCTATATTTTAAGAAGAATTTGATAGTTTTAATAAATAGTAGGATTCTCAAGTTCAGGAGAAAATTTCAATTTTTGAAATTTAAATACATGTCTAGGAGAAAAAATTAATTTTAAATCAACCTCTACTTAAGCCAATAATTTCAAATTATAATTTTAAGTTCATGTTCAAACGACTACGACCTACATATAATATAATATCATAGATATATCATAAGAAAAAATAATACCTACAATAAAATGACCAATCGGTTATTTCTTTGTTTCCAACATGCCAATATTAAATCTAATGATACGTATTGTAATTCATTATTCAAACAACTATTCAGAGCAGGGAAGAAAGTTACTCGTGTTAATGTGTGTCAAATCAATAACAATAAAACATGATGTCTTTGTGTATAAATACTAATCATTTAATATAATTCAGTATATAATTTCACTTAAATTTAAGAAATAGTATCCAGAGGTATATAGTCGATGACTAAATGTGTATTCAAGATTTTTAAGTTTTAGATGAAGTAGAGAATTTTTTCAATAATTAAGTTTTCAATTTTAATCTTTCGAATTGTACAGGCACAAATCTGATATTCTGATCATATGTTGATTCGATGTGAAGTACTTCAGCTCAAGATAGCGTACTTACGGGGCTAGTGTAGACTAGAGCTTGTCAGTTCGATCAAATTTATTAATTTTAATTGTAATTTTATATATATATATATATATATATATATATATATATATATATATATATATATATATATATATATATATATTAAAAACTTATTAAATATAGAGAGAGTATATAATTTAGTACTCAGTAGTAACTTAAAAGAATTAAACTTCTTTAACTTATAAACTTCAAACTTTTTCTAAGCACAACAACTTCATTTTTAACTTGCTTTTATTATAAATAAGTTATTTTGTGGTTGTTCACATACTATACTACCCATACTTCACATACTAAATATTTTACACATACTACTGTAGCATGTAAAGAAGTTGTTTCATTTGTGGATATCATTCACATACTACACTTATTATACAAACTATTGTCTATAAAAGACATTTCATACTACATTGTAAAAACACACCAAATGAAAAATATAATCATATTCTTATATCTATACATCTCTCTCCTTCCTTTTCATTTTAATTTATTATAGTGTATTTATTCTCAACACTTATCAGGACGAGATTCCTTATAAGAATATAGAAATTCTTCAACCATCAGTTGGATCCAAAATCAGTTACGATGATATATATCTTATAGATAGTGCTACCACACATACTATTTTAAAAGATAAGAAATATTTCTCTTATTTGGTGATGAAAGAAGCCAATGTTAATACTATATTTGGTAGTACAAGATTACCTGAAGGCTCCGAAAAAGCTAACTTATTACTTCCTGTCACACCACTTTTTTAACCGAAAAGAATTAATTTTAAGTTTGAAAGGGTTTGATTATTAAGGGACAAAAAGATGAAAATTTTATTCCGAAAAGGATCTTTTACAATTAATTTCAGAGTCGCCACTTGGCATAATCGGGTATGTCAAGTCACCTTTGGAAATCCTTTTTCAAAACTGTTTTTGACTCTTTTAAGACTGGTTTACAAACAGAGATTCCAGTTAAGGAATTCTGTTGACCGAGAGGAAGGTGTTAGGCACCCTTTGGTCTCGTAGTTCGACCATGGTCGCTTGGTGGAGCATATCAGCTAATTTGACATTACGAAATGTATAAACCATACAAAAACACACAAAAAAAATCAAACAAACAAACAAACAAACAAAATAAATTAAAAATATAGTATCCAGTCCAATTATTACAACCCAAAATAAAAAGGTACTGAAAAGGAAACCTACACTAATCCTAAACTACGCCTCATGCTTTACCCGATGCCTCGGACCTTCATCACGGACGTCTTCTGAGTACAAAATACTTGGGACATTCCCCGACAAATAAGTACGATGTGACCTCGGGGCATTCCCCAGCAAATGAATACATTTTCTCAATTTTGTGCGTTAAAATAGATAGAACCATTCACAAACATTCATACATCCAACAAATGACCATTCCTGAGTTTGCCTACCCAACCTATGTTTGTCTATCAATTTCTGCATAAACATGACACTATCGGGTTTCACAAAATTACATTCATCTTAAATCAAACCACAATCGATGAATCAAAATAAACCAATGTTCGCCTTTTATCAAAGTTTAAATTCCCACCCAATTTTTATTTATAATACAATCCCAAACTTATATTGTTATCTCATTTATGCCAACGAGATCGACTATTCAAAAGTAAACAACACCAAACATCAACAAAATCATCCAACCACAAGAACAATGACATCGAATTACATCCAAAATCATATAGAAATTAAAAGAGATATGAGAGAATTGGACCTTAGCTTTTATTTCAATATGTTGAAGTATTTTGATTAGAGCTTTGACCGGAATGCCTCGACCCGACCTCAGAACATTGAACCTCCCAGTTCCAGTTGAATTCAACCTCGAACTGATCTAAAAAACAACTAGAAACATCAATACAAACTTAAACCGAAGATTTCAACTTAAGATTAAGGCTTCATTTGTTTTTTTTAAGATTCAGACGTCTGAATCTGAATGCACATCTAAATGATTAAGATGTTGTCTATAGATCTGAAAACTGAATGATTAGGATTGTTTATTTTTCAACATCTGAATCAAATAAAAAGTTAATTATATATTAAAAAGTATGTAATTTAATACAATAAAATTATTAGTATTTGACTGAGAAAAAATATTTATGTTTGTTAGTGATAGTGGAGATGGCTTATAATGGTGGTTGCGGTGACAATGATTGATGTTAGTGATTAATAATGTTGGTGGTGATAATAGTGATGATTGGTATTGTAGTGACTATTACAATGGTGGCGATTGATGGTGGTGGTGGTTGTTGTGATGTTATTTGATGTTAGTAGTTTAAGGTGTTGATTGTGTTGGCTAAATTATGAATGCATGATGATTGACGATGTGTTGGTGCTAGTTGGAGATGTTATTTGTTATGATGGTGGAGATGGTTGTTACCAGAGATAAATTGCAGCGATGGTACTGGTTGAAGTGGTGGTAGATATGGCGTTAGTAGTAACAATGGTGGTGGCGGTCAAAGAATTTGTAGAGGTTGTGATGTATTAGAGGTAGTTAGTGATGGTGCTAGTTGTGACAGATGAGTTGGTTGGTAGTAGGGATTAGCCGGTAATGATTGCTAATTGTGGTGTTGTTGACGGCAGTGGTGGCAGTGAATATAATTAGAATAAAAGAGGTAGTAGGTGTGGTAGTAATCGACAATCGTGGTTAGTAGCAGTATTTTTTGTCGATGGTGGAGGTGGGTGATAGTTGACAATGGTGACGGTGATAGAGGTCGTTAGTGGTAGTGATTACTGATTATGAATAGAGTGGTGAATATTATCCAACACCAGAATATCATCTATTAAGACTTGGTTCTAGATCTGAATGATTAAGAGCTATTCAGACCAGTTAAAACCTTAATAAAAGACAAATACACTTAATAGTGTGAAGTTTGAACCATTCAGATTCATACCTTCATTATTAACTGTAAACAAATGAGGCCTAAATGGGTCATGACGGAATCGGAGCAGGGTCGCCACTTCCGATTCACCGAAGCTCCGGTGAGCTTGGATGAGCAAGAACTGATGAAATAGATTGGATTCGGGCGCACTTGACCTTTTCCGATGAGATTTCGATTGAAAAACCTAAGGAAACTAAAAGATTTTGTGGTATCTTGGGACTGGGACTGGGATGGAATTCAAACATGTAATACCTGAATTTGACCGAAATAATAACCGATTTTGGTGAAGGACTCGTCGGGAAAAGCTTATCTCTAGCCAAACGTTGCCAGAACCGTGACCGACCTGTGAAAATCCTGCTCCTTTTATGTATTTTGTGTGTAACGATATGAGTGTTTCTTTGTGTGATGGTATTACGAAGAAGAAACCCAAAAATGGAGTCCCCTTTTCCTTTCTTCAGTGAAGTTATCTGTGTATCTCAGAAGAAAGATGAATTTCCCCCTTTATTCCATGGAAAACAACCCGATTATCATGGGTCCGCCATTTTGGTGTTCCCAAGAAGAAAAGAATGAAGAAGAAGCTTCCTTTTTTCAGTTCATCCTCTGTATTTACGTGTGAATGGAATATATAAATGGAAATTTTTTCTTTTATGTGAGCGTGATCCCCACCCGTATGTAATGCTCTCTCTATCCTTATATTCCAATGAATATGTCCTCTTTATAAATGGAAATTATCCGCCCCCCCCCCCAAGTTGTTGTGATGTGTGGGTGTATATATATATTCTCTTATGGTGAATTTGTATATATATTCTCTTGTGGTGAATTCCCTTTTAGTTTGTTACTGTGAGAATAAAAATGTGAGTGAGGTGGGGTTAGGTAAGGGGTGGGGTAGGGTTGTTATGACGAGGTGCTAAAAATTAGTTAGGATAAGGGAATATTAGGGATTAGAGATTTAAATTGTTAGGATTTGGTTATTATTTGTTTCCTGGTGGGGAAAGTGTAGAATGGGTGAGGGTACGTGGAAAGGTGAGCTAAAAATGAATAAAATTGATTTCAGGAGGGACAAAATTAGGTGTCTACACTTTTCAGAGGAACATATTTAATAATTGATGAAGCATTATATCGTAGTAAGTCTCACAGAAATTTATTAAGTTTCAAAGACATTTGCCAAAATGGCTATTATATTGAGACTACAAATGATGAAAAGATTGAATATCTTTATTTTACGATAATAATGTCGGGTAACAAATATATACTTGAAAAATTACCCACTCTTTCTTCCAGCGTATACAAGTATTAGGACTGTTGAAACACATGACATAGTAAATCAGAAGCTTACTAATTCAAATAATTTTATTATTTGGCATGACCGAGGTGGTCATTCCGGCTCTAATATGATATGCAAAATAATTGAGAATTCATATTGATGCTCATTGAAGAACTAGAAGATTCATCAATTTAAAGAATTCTCCTGCGCTGCATGTTCTTAAGGCAAATAAATTACTAGATCTTCAACAATTAAAGTGGAAATTGAATCGCCTACATTTCTAAAACGTATACAGGATGATATATATCGGTCCATTCACTCTCCATTTGGACCATTAAGTATTATATAATTTTAATAGTTGCATCTAAAAGATAATCACATGTGTGTTTATTACTTGCTCAAATAATAAAGTTAAGAGCACAATTTTCAGATTTTACAATAAAGACAATTCATCTTAATAATACGGGTGAATTTACATCCCAGGCTTTAGATGATGATTGTGTATCAACTGGAATAACAATTGAACATCCGGTTTCACACACTCATACTCAAAATGGTCTAGCAGAATAATTGATTAAACGCCTCCAATTAATCGCTAGATCAATGCTTATGAGAACAAAACTTTCCATTTCGATATGGGGTCATGCTATTTTGCATACAATAGCTCTTGTGCGGATAAGACCCACAAGTTATCATAAAGTCTCCCTGTTACAATTGATTTTTGGTCAAGAGACTAATATTTCTCATCTAAGAGTTTTTGAATGTGCGGTATATATTCCAATTGCTCCACCACAACCCACAAAAATGACACTACTAGAAAACTGCTTATTACCCAGGGATTTTACCTAGGGAATAATATTGCAGGAAATACATGTGAATTTACCTACGAAATTATTAAATTCGTCAATATTAAAATATATTACCTGCGAACTATATATTTGCAACAAATTTCGCAGGTAAATTTGACGTCATATTGCACAAATTTCTTACTTGCAACATTACCTAGGAAATATAGTGGCAGGTATTTAATCTCTAGGTAAATCCACAGGTATATAGACAAATATATATATTTTTTAAATCCGTAGAAAAATCCCAGGTAATTTATCCTACGAATTTACCTAGAAATATTTTGGTGAAAATTTATGTAATGGATTTTATTATCTGAAAAACTATTTGAGGATTTTGTGCTGTGAATTTTGCAGGGGATTTATTCTTGGGGATTTACTTGCAAAATTATTACTTGCGAGATTACCTGAGGAAATATATCAGTGGGTATTTTATCTCTAGGTAAATCCGCAGGTATATGGACATATATATATATTTTTAAAATCCGTAGAAAAATTCCCAGGTAATTTATCCTATGGATTTACCTAGAAATATTTTGGTGGGAATTTATGTAATGGATTTTATTACCTGAAAAATTATTTGGGGATTTTGTGCTGCGAATTTTACTGAAAATTTATTCTTGGGGATTTACCTGTGAAATTATTACTTGCAACATTACCTGGAGAAATATATAAATCTGCAGGTAGATGGATAAATATATATATTTTTTATACCCGTAGAAAAATTCTCAGGTAATTTATCCTACGGATTTACCTAGAGATATTTTGGTGGAAATTTATGTAATGGATTTTATTACTTGGAAAATCATTTGGGGATTTTGTGCTGCGAATTTTGCTGGGGATTTATTCTTGGAGATTTACCTGCGAAATTATTACTTGCGACATTACCTGGGAAAATATATCGGCGGGTATTTTATCTCTAGGTAAATCCACACACACACACACACACACACACACACACACACACACACACACACACATATATATATATATATATATTAAATTCATAGAAAAATCCCCAGGTAATTAAACTTACGGATTTACTTAGAGATATTTTGGTGAAAATTTATGTAATGAATTTTATTACCTGAGAAATTATTTGAGGGTTTTGTGCTGCGAATTTTGCTGGGGATTTATTCTTGGAGATTTACCTGCGAAATTATTACTTGTGACATTACCTGGGGAAAAATATTGGCAGGTATTTTATCTCTAGGTAAATCCGCAGGTATATGAAAAAATATATATTTTTTTTAAATCCATAGAAAAATCCCAGGTAATTCATCTTATGGATTTAGTTAGAGATATTCTGGTGGAAATTTATGTAATGGATTTTATTACCTGAAAATTTTCTTGGAAATTTTGTGTTGCGAATTTTGCTGGGGATTTATTCTTGGGAATTCACCTGCGAAATTATTACTTGCGACATTACCTTGGGAAATATATCGACGGGTATTTTATCTCTAGGTAAATCCGCAGGTATATGAACAAATATATATATTTTTTAAATCCATAGAAAAATCCCCAGGTAATTTATCCTACTGATTTACTTAGAAATATTTTGGTGAAAATTTATGTAATAAATTTTATTACCTGAGTAATTATTTGGGGATCTTGTGCTGTGAATTTTGTTGGGGATTTATTCTTGGGGATTTACCTGCGAAATTATTACTTACGACATTAGCTGGGAAAATATATCGACGGGTATTTTATCTCTAGGTAAATCCACAGGTATATGAAAATATATATATATTTTTTAAATTCATAGAAAAATCTCCAGGTAATTTATCTTACGGATTACTTAGAGATATTTTGGTGGAAATTTGTCTAGTGAATTTTATTACCTGAAAAATTATTTGGGAATTTTGTTCTGCGAATTTTGTTGGAGATTTATTCTTGAGGATTTACCTGCGAAATTATTATTACGACATTACCTGGGGAAATATATCGGCGAGTGTTTTATCTCTAGGTAAATCCGCAGGTATATGGATAAATATATATATTCTTTAAATCCATAGAAAATTCTCACGTAATTTATCCTACGAATTTACTTAGAGATATTTTGGTAAAAATATATCGGGGGTTGTGTTGCTACAAATTTAACCGAAATTATTTCTTGGAGATTTACGTGGGAATTTTGTGACTTAAAAATTTTAAATAGGAAAAGGATAAATTTGAAGAATAAAAAAAAATAAAATAAAAATAAATTAGACATTAAATCTGTGGATATGTATTATCAAGCAAAAGATGCTCAATAAATTAAAATTAGTTTATTGACATAGATGGTATTATACATGTATTATTAACAATTTTAAACTTTATATTCATAATTTATAGGTGCCTATTTCGAATTATTGCTATCATTGATTTTAAAGTAATATATTATGTGCCGTATTTTTATTTTCAAAATTTATTCATAACTAATCTGAGAATAATTATATTATTTATCTTACTTCTATTATTATTATTGTATTAATTCGCAACCTTAGTCAATTTAATTTTTTCTAATCTATTTATTTTCTATCCCGATTTTGCCAATTTATAATAATTTTAGCCTAATTTTATCCAATTTATTACAAGCCTAGCCCAAATTGTGTTCAATTGTACTCAATTTTAAATTTCATTCAATCTTTTTAACCAAATTCTTAATCTTTAGACCTTAGCTGTTGATCAATATTTATTTATTATTATTATATCCAAATAGCAGTCTAATATGAGAATAATTATATTAATTATTTTGCTATTATTATTATTATTGTTGTATTAATCCGCAACCTTAGTCAAGTTAATTTTTTCTAATTTATTTATTTTGTAGCCCTATTTTGCCAATTTATAACAATTTTAGCCTAATTTTATCCAATTTATTACAAGCCTAGCCCAAATTGTGTTCAATTGAACTCAATTTCAAATTTCATTCAATTTTTTAACTAAATTCTTAATCTTTAGATCTCATCTGTTGATCAATGTTTATTTATTTATTTATTATTATTATTATTATTATTATTATTATATTTAAATAGCAGTCTAATCTGAGAATAATTATATTATTTATTTTACTATTATTATTATTATTATTGTATTAATCCTCAACCTTAGTCAATTTAATTTTTAACAATTTTAGCCTATTTTTTCCAATTTATTAAAAGCCTAGCCTAAATTGTGTCCAATTGAACTCAATTTTAAATTTCATTCAATTTGTTTAACCAAATTCTTAATCTTTAGATCTCAGCTGTTGATCAATATTTATTTATTTATTATTATTATTATTATTATTATTATTACTATTATTATTATTATTATTATTATTATTATTATTATTATTATTATATTTAAACATTAGTCTAAGTCGATTCAATTATCTTCTCAATTTTATTTAAATTCTAGCCAACCTGATATCTAATTGATGTCAATTTTAATCGGTTTTTGAATTTAATTTGGTTCATTTTAAACCAAATTTATATCAAGTCTTATTATTTTTCTCACTATTATTATGTTATTATTTCATTTATATCGGGTCTTAATATCTGTCGCTTTTTTTATATTAATTTATAGTTACTATATTTATTAAATCATTTCCGCAAGTATACATGCCCATAATTTACAAACTGTCTATTATTATTATTATTGTTGTTGTTGTTGGTGTTGGTGTTGTTGCCGTTGTTGTTACGGCTTTCCTACATTTATTAAATAGTATCTACTCAATTATTAAAAATAAAATTTTTATTTATTTTTAATATTAATTTTATATAGTTAATACATTTATTAAATATCAACCTAATTCAATTCAATTTTCCTAATTTATTTAAATTCTAGCCATTTATACTCAATTTGTGTCAATTGTGTTTAATTTGACTCAATCAAAATTCCCAATTCTATTTTTAATCCAATATCTAATTACAATTTGACTCATCTCCTCAATTGTAATCTCAACCGTTCATCATATTTGATCAACAATCAATGTTAAATCAATTTTCACCAATATTTTCTTGAAATTGGACTACTTCAGACTATTTTTCTTGAACTGAGGGTTTATTGGAAACAACCTATTTACCTTAATGGTACGGTCTGCGTATACTATACCCTCCACAGACCCCAATTTGTGGGACTGAATCGGGTTAGTTGTTGTATTCATTCTCTCGAAATCTCATAGAGAAAATAATCAGAAGATGCCACCTTGATTTATTATTAAATTATTATTATTATTATTATTATTATTATTACTATTATTATTATATTATTATTATTATTATATTTATGCTCAATTTATTTCAAATTTATTATCATTTCTTTATATAATATTTTCTCTGTGACATACGTAATTTATTATAGGAATAACAATTTTTATAATATTTTCTATGTGACATACGTAAATTTGTTAATATTTATCAAATTATTTTCACAAATATGCACATTAACAATTTACAAATACATTATATTATTATGATTATTATTGATTTATTTCAAATTCATTGTCAATAGTTTTATATAACATTTTTTTAACGTAACATTGATTTTAAATAGATAGTTTATTTTAATAGCAACATCTTATTATTTTTCTCGCTTTTATTATTACATCGGTAGTACATTTATTAAAATAGTATCCCTAATTCCATTTAATTTTCCAATCTGTTTGATTCTTAGTCATTTTTTTTTATTATTATTATCATGATAATATTTATAACATTTATTAAAATAACTTAATTTAATTTATTTAAATTTTAGCCCGATTTTATTAATTGATAACAATTTTAACTTAATTTTATTCAGTTTATTACAATTCTAACCAAATGGTGTCTAATTAGACTCAATTAAAAATTTTCATCCAATTTTGATCATATTCTTAATAACTAGATCTCAGTCGTCGATCAAATTCGATCCAATGACTGAGATCACATTTCTCTTTATCTTTTTTTTAATCCAACAGAAACCCTACCCCTCTATTTTCAAAGAAAATAGTTGCACACCACCCTCCTCCTCTCTCTAACTTCTCTCTACTCTCTCTCTTTCTCAAAGAACAAAAGCCACCAAAGCTGCCGCCTCTTTCACTTCCCCATCGTTGCTCCACCGACAAGCCACCAGTGCCGAAGGCCATTTGAGACCAGCGACCAACCGTCATCCCCACCAGCCGCTGCTCCGGTGCATCCCTCAATGCTTCAGCCGATGAAACCGCCACCAACCGCAGAGGATGATATTGATGAGGACGAAGGCGATGATGACAGTGGTGGTAGAAGACGCCCTAAAAGGAGGATTGGTTCGAAATTATTTGACCTCGAAGGTGCTGTTGATAGTGATGAGGATGAGGAGGAAGAAGATATCAAAAACGGTTAGACTTGATAATCTTTTTCTATTATTTTTTATTGTTTATAATTGATTTCTTTACCAGTTCAATTGTTTACTCGCCTGCATCGAATCAAAGAATCAAGAATTCAGTATAGAGATGTATTGAAAATATTGTTTTTATTGGAATTTGGGGATTAGCAGATGAAGTAGGGTTAAAAGTATGTGGAGAGCTTTATTTTTCATTAATATGGCCTGTCAATTTGTTTACTTGCCTGCAACGAATCCAAGAATGAAGAATTTAGCATAGAAAGGCATTGCAAATATTTTTTCATTAGAATTTGGGGATAAGTAGATGAAGTAGGATTTGGATATGTAAAGAGCTTTATTTTTCATTACTGTTAGATCCTTAGGGTCCATTTGGATAAATATTAGAAGCTCAAATTGAAAAAAAATATTTGAAATTGAAGTCTAGTTAATAAGTTGGGCTGTTTTTTGTTCTCTTTGGTTGTTAATTTGATTTCTACCTCAATTTATCTACTTGGCTGCATCAATTAATGAAGAAGAGATCTTTATTTTTTTCGTTAACATATGGTCTGTCAGATCTTTTGGTTCCATTTGAACATATGTTTGAAGCTGAATTGGAAATAATATTTGAAATTGAAGTCCAGAAAAGAAGTTGGTTGTTTCTGTGTTCTTTTGGTTGTTTATTTGCTTACTTCCCTGCATCAGAATGAAGAATTAATCATAGAAATGTATTGAAATTTTTGTTTTTTTAATTGGAATTTGGGAGGTGTGGAGGTCGCGGATTAGGGTTGACGACTAGTGTGAGTATGTGGGTAGTGGGTAGGTGTTAGGAGAGTGTGGGTGTGGTAGGGGTTTTAGGTCTGTGAGTGTTCGTTCACTACCAGGAGAGTATCCGTTTTCTTATTTCTTATTTCGTATTGCTTGTACTTATTTTGTATTTCTTTGATATTTATTGTATTATTTTTATCTCTTATTTCTGTTATGTTATACATCCTGTTTCAAGTTGTATTTACGACCTTGGTATAATATTTTCTCTCTTGAGCCGAGGGTCTATCGAAAACAACCTCTCTACTTCTTCGGAGGTAGCGGTATGGACTGCTTACATTTTACCCTCCCCAGACCTCACTTTGTGGGAATATACTGAGTCTGTTGTTGGTCACTTGAGAAGTGAATTAATGACTTGAAAATGTTTAAGTGTAGGTACTTGAAATGTAAACTTTTGTTTTGAATTTAGTAAAGTAGTCACTTGTGAAGTGAATTAGTTACTTGAAATGCTTAAGTGTAGGTACTTGAAATGTGAACTTTTGTTTTGAATTTAGTAAAGTACATGGTCACTTTGAGAAGTGAATTAGCAACTTGAAAATGTTTAAGTGTAGGTACTTGAAATATGATCTTCGAATTTAGTTTAGTTTGGTAACTTGTGGAATGAATTAGCTACTTGAAGTGAAAACAGGAAAAGCGACCACATGTGGTTGGTTTTTGTGGTCGCTTTTATTGTTTTTTCTAGTAGTGGTAGTTACTAGAAAATATGGTTAAGTATAGTGACTTGACACGTGTACTAGTGACTTGAAAATTGTTAAAGTGTAGTTACTTGAAATGTGAATTAGTTACTTGAAAGTGGTTAAGTATACTTGAAAATGGTTAAGTATAATTACTTGAAATGTGAATTAATTATTTGAAAATGGTTAAGTGTAGTGATTTGAAATATGAACTAGTGAATTGAAAATGGTTAAGTGTAGTGACTTGAAATGTGAATTAGTTACTTGAAAATGATCAAGTGTAGTGACTTGAAATATGTACTAGTGACTTGAAAATGGTTAAGTATAGTTACTTGAAAATGCTAATATATACATATTTATATTTGTTGATTGTTATGATTTTATTTGATACTATAATATCATACACTTTATGCTAATAATGTATTTTTAGCACTTTTTGTGACCTGAATTAACATATTCTTATGCAGAATGAGTTTGAAAGAAAGAAACAAGAAATATTAGTTGCGCATCAATTGTGGAAGGAGGATGAGAAAGGAATTAGACTTGTTGATGAAACATGTATACAAGAAATCATCTGCAAATGATGAACGCCCATCTCAAGAAAACAACCAAGCTTATGAGGATGAAAGTGATGATGACTCTGAGGATTCAAGTTTAAAATATTTTATTTTGGACCATTTAAGAATCATACATTGTTGATGTGGATGTTTTGAATTATGTTTTTTTTTTTTGGTTAGCTGTAAGGGTTTACATTAGATTTGTATTGAATGATGTTTTTGAGAATTATTGAAGGTTTTGAATAGATTTTTGATTAATTGTGAAATGGTTTTAGTAATTTATGTGTGAATTATTATTTGAGAATTTTTATGGGGATGTACATGCTAAATATTTATGAAAATTTTCTTGAATTTTTTTTTCTTGCGGATTTACTTGGAGTATTTCATACGAATTTTCTTGCGGAATAGTTTCATAAATATATGCAAAAAATTTTATCAAATGATTAATGCAAAATTTTTATGGTTAATTGCAAATAAATTCGCAAATAACGTACCTGCGGATTTATTTTCGCAGCTAAATTACCTAGGGATTTACTTGGAAACTTTCGTGGGAATAATTTGAGAATTTTTTTCAAAAAATCCGCAGGTAAAATCCTTTTTATGAAATTTTACCAAATAATTCATGCAAAATTTTGATGTTTAATCGCAAATAACGTACCTATGGATTTATTTCCGCAGCTCAATTACATAGGAATTTACTTGGGAATATTCGTGGGGAATAATTTGTGATTTTTTCATAAAAATTTGCCGGTAAATCCGCAAATAACATACCTGCAGATTTATTTTTATAGCTAAATTACCTAGGGATTTTATAAATCCGCAGGTAATAATTACCTACGAAGGTATTTCCTTTGGATTCTAATTGGTAAGAAAATTCGCAGATAATCAAATTACCTGGGGATTTTATCACATTATCCCTATGAAAATTCACAGGTAATAAGCAGTTTTCTAGTAGTGTGGATCCTCAAAGAAGGTTGAAAATATATATTGGTATGAATCTCCTTCTATTATAAAATATTTGAAACCTATGACTAGAGATTTATTTAGGACAAGACTTGTTGATTGTCATTTTGATGAAATAATATATCCAATATTAGGAGGAGAAAATAAGCAGTTGAAAAACGAAAATAGACTGGAATGCATTATCATTATCTCACTTAGATTCTCGTACAAATAAATGTGAACTAGAAGTTCAAAAGATAATTCATTTGCAAAACATTGCAAATAAACTGTCAGATGCATTTACTGACCTATCAAGAGTTACAAAATCTCACATTTGAGCTGTTAATGCTCTCATTCGAGTTGATGTCCCGTTAGGACAATTGAATCCTGCAAATGATTCTAGACCACACTTAAAACGTAGTAGACCAATTGATTTTAAAGATAAAAATCCTCGAAAAAAGAGCAAATGATCAAAATAATCATAATATGGAGGAAGCTATTCAAGAAGAGCAGGAAGACATAATAATTGATAAAACCTCATAAGAGGTTCAAGTACCTGAAAATAATAAAAATAGAGAGATCTCAGTCAGTTATGTCTCATAAAAAAGTATGGAATCGAAATGATATAATTATCGACAATATATTTGCTTATAATGTTACAAATGAAATAATGCAGCAAGATGAGGATCTTGAACCAAAATCTGTTGAAGAATGTAGACAGAGAAATGATTGGCCAAAATAGAAATATACAATAAAAATTAAATTGACCTCGCTTGAAAAACAAGAAGTTTTTGGACCTATAGTTCAAACACCAGAAGGTATAAATCCAGTGGGGTAAAAAAACGTTTTTGTGTGAAAACAAAATGAGAGAAATGAAGTCGTAAGATATAAAGCTCGACTTGTGGCACAAGGATTTTCACAAAGGCCTGACATTAATTATATGAAGACATATTCTCCGGTGGTGGATGCAATCGATCACCTTCAGGTATCTTAGTAATTTGGCGGTTCATAAAAAACTTGATATGCATCTGATTGATGTTGTCACAACGTATTTATATGGCTCATTAGACAGTGATATTTATATGAAAATTCTTGAAGGATTCAAAATTCCTGATGCGTATAAAAATTCTCGAGAAAATTATTAAATCAAGCTTCAGAATTCCTTATACGAGTTGAAACAATCAGGACGCATGTGGTATAATTGCCTTAGCAAATACCTATTAAAAAAAGGGTATAAAAATGACTCAATTTGTTCTTGTGTCTTTATTAAAAGGTCTAGATCTGAATTTTTCATAATAGTTGTATATGTTGATGACTTGGATATCATTAGAACTCCTGAAGAGCTTCCAAAGACAGTAGAATGTTTGAAAAGGGAATTTGAAATGAAAGGCCCTGGAAAGACAAAATTTTGTCTTTGTCTACAAATTGAACATTTTATGAATGGAATCTTAGTCCATCAATCCACATATACTAAAAATATTTTAAATAGATTTTATATGGATAAAACATATTCATTAAGTACCCCGATGGTTATGAGATCACTTGATATTAATAAAGATCCATTTCGACCTCATGAAAATGATGAAGAACTTGTTGGTGCTGAAATACCATATCTTAGTGTAATTGGAGCATTAATGTATCTTGCTAGTAATTCACGACCAGATATATCTTTTGTTGTAAATTTATTAGCAAGATTTAGTTCTTCCCCAACATGGAGACACTGGAATGGCATTAAGCATATACTTAGATATCTCTGAGAAACTATTGATATGGGACTATTTTACTCAATAAGTACGATTCGCAATTAATTAGTTATGCGGATACAGGATATTTGTCTGATCCACATAAAGGTCGATCCTAGATAGGTTATTTGTGTACATGTAGAGTTACAACTATCTCATGGTGTTCAACAAAATAAACCATGATTGCTACATCTTCAAATCATACAGAGATAATAGCCATTCATGAAGCAAGTGGATAATGCGTCTGGTTGAGGTCAATAACTCAACACATTTAGGAAATATGTGGCCTTACTTTGAAACAGAATATTCCAACAATATTGTATGAAGACAACGCCGCATGCATAGCTCAATTAAGAGGAGGATACATCAAAGGAGACAGAACAAAACACATTTCACTAAAATTATTCTTTACACACGATCATCAAAAAATGGGTGAAATAGATGTTCAAAAAGTTCGTTCAAGCGAGAATCTAGCAGATATATTCACTAAAGCATTGGCAACATCAACATTTGAGAAGTTGAGATACAAGATTGGGAGCGTCGTCTCCTAGATATTAAGTGATGTTTTTATCAGGGGAAGTAAATACACGTTGCACTCTTTTTTCCTTATCCAAGGTTTTATCCCACTGGATTTTTCTAGTAAGTTTTTTAATGAGGAAGCAAACAATGCGTATTACAAACATATATGTATTTCCTTAAGAATTTTTTTTACATGAACATCCAAGGAGGAGTATTGTAAATAAGTTATTTTGTGGATGTTCACATACTATACTACACATACTTCACATACTATTGTAGCATGTAAAGAAGTTATTTCTTTTGTGGATATCATTCACGTACTACACTTATTACACATACTATTGCCTATAAAAGGCATTTCAAACTACGTTTTAAGAACACACCAAAAGAAAAATAAAATCATATTCTTATATCTATACATCTCTCTCTCCTTCTTTTTCATTTTAGTTTATTATAGTATATTTATTCTCAACATCTTTTACCACTTTTACTGAGCTCTTCTTATTAATCAAAGACAAAACTAGACGTCGTGTTTAAATTTAGTTTAGGGGTGTTTGAATTGACTTTTTTTTACGTAGTTTATAAGCTAAGAGCTATAAGTTAGTAATACCCAACTTTTCGCTCTTGACTTATTTTTGTACTTTTTCGGCCTAAAAATAATATTTAAAGCACTTTTTGTCATTTTCAGACAGTTTCAAAAATTAAAGAAAAAGAGCGTGAAAGCTAAAAAATATTTTAAAATAAGTCTATTCAAATACCCTCTTAATTAGTAAGTTAAGAACATTTGGAGTAAGCAGAGGCAAATTTAACGTTGAAGTTACGAATTCGTAAACCTAATAAATTTAGCACAAATATTAAACTTGTGTTAAGAAATTCATTTACTATACATTCAATAATTTAACGTAGAAGTTACGAATTCGTAAACCTAATAAATTTAGAACAAATATAAAACCAGTGTTTAGAAATTCATTTACTGTATATTTAATAAGTTAAGCATAAAAAAAAATAACAATTCAAAACTCATAAATTTAAAATCGTGAATTGGCATGTAAAAACAATTTTTTATTAGTAAAACTAGACGTTGAAATCCCAAGCCAGCACAAGCCCAATATATGTTATTTTTTAGTATCAATTTATGTGACACAAATAGAATTTAGATAATTATTGTGATTTATAGAAATTTGTTTTGTAATTTTTTTGAAATATATAACAAATTTAAAAAAATAAGACAAACAAACTAAAGTGGATGAAAAAATGAAGGCAAGGGAAAGGATCAATGAAGTTATGCCAAAACGAAAAAAATGTATGTTGTTAATTATTGTAATGTATAGTTTTTTACGTATTTATTTTAAAAATATATAACATATTAATTTTTTTATATATTTTTAGTTGTTAATTATTATAATTTATAATAAATTTTATGTAATTTTTAAATAATATATATTATGCTCCCTGTCCAAAATTTCTTGGTATTGATAATCATTTATACTTTTTAAATAATTTAAATTTTTTATTATTTTAATTTATAATAATTTTTTCTATTTCAATTTAACTGACACAATACTTAGATGGCCATAATAATTAATTAGGAGTCTTGTTGTAACTGGTAAAGTTGTTGTCATGTGACCAGGAGGTCATGGGTTCAAGCCTTGAAAACAGCCTCTAGCAGAAATGCAAGGTAAGACTGCGTACGATACACCCTTGTGGTGGGTCCTTTCCCCGGACACCGTGCATAGCGGTAGTTTTAGTGCACCGGGCTACCCTTTTATAGTAAAATCACGACTGAAGCAGCAACAAGAAGATGTTTTTAATGACATATAATAACTAATTAGAAGTGGTATAATAAAATTACATAAAAAATACTCGTGGAAAAAAAATTAAGTGAACCTCATATAAGACGTCAAGTTAATTTAGCACCAAATATTATTAAGTTTTAATACTTGAATAACTTTATAATAATTTTTTAATTCTTAGATGACTCATAATAATTAATTAGGGGAAATGCAATAAAATTATGGTTGAAGCAGCTGAAGTAGATATGTCATAAATGTCTATTTTAGGTTTTCTATTAAATATTTTTAATACTCAGATGACTGGTAATAATTAATTAGGGGTGATACAGTAAAACTACAGTTGAAGCTGCTGAAACAGACATGCCATAAATATCTATTTTCTTATTAAATATTATTATCTTTTAATACATAAATAAATGTCATATAATAAAATTAATTATGAGTGATACAGTAAAATTAAGCTTAAAGCAGTTCAGTAGTTCAAGCAGACACATTATAAATGTCCATTTTACTTTTTTTATTAAATATTATTAATTTTTTAATACTTAGATGATTTTATAATAATTTTTAAATATTTAGATGACTTATAATAATTAACTAGGGGTGATACAGTAACATTACAGTTGAGGTATCTGAAGCAGACATGTCATAAATATTTATTTTTATTATTAAATATTTTTAATATTAATTTTCTAATACTTAGATAACTTATAATAATTAATTATGGGCGATATAATAAAATTATGATTGAAGCAGCTGAAGAAAACATGTCATAAATCTCTATTTTAATTTTTTTATTAAATATTACTAATCTTTTAATACATAAGTGACATATAATAAAATTAATTAGGGGTAATACAATAAAATTACGGTTGAAGCAGCTTGTCAACAATGAAATTTTATGAAATGCAAATCCGTACAAAATTCGAATAATATTATATTTAAAATATATTAATCTCAAATAAATATTGTGGATAAATATAATTGGATTAATTAGTTAAGTCCAAACACATACGGATTTAATTAAAAACCTCAATTGGGCTAACCCATTAATTTGGGCTACAAATGATTAAACCCACTTTAGCAAGCCCAAGATGTCATCACATGCTAGAGGCCCAATTTGGAGCCACGTGTCAAATGACGTGACATGCCACGTCAAGTGAAGGAGCCAATGGGACCATGCCACGTGTCAAAATGATGCAGTAAATTAAAAGCCCATAAGAAATGTCATGTCACTTAAATCTGATTGGCCAAAGTAAGTTCATGTTTATCATGACTCTTTACTTCCTACAACTATAAATAGGGGCCTCATAATTCAGAAAAGGGACCAACAAGTCTTAACAAGAATCAAGAGAGAGTTCGGGGAACAAAGCAACAGATTTCTCTACAAATTTAAGAACAAGCTCAAGATTTCAAGATCAAGAGTTCAAGGTTCAAGAACAAGCTCAAGATTTCAAGATCAAGAGTTCAAGGTTCAAGAACAAGCTCAAGATTTCAAGACCATGAGTTCAAGATTCAAGAACAAGTTCAAGCTTCAAGATCAAGATTACAAGATTCAAGAACAAGCTCAAAGGCCCTTGAATTCAAGTACAAGACGAGATCAAGTTCCTCAAGTCTTCAAATCAAGTTCAAGTTCAAGATCAAGACCGCAAGATTCAAGAAAAAGCTACTAAGCCCTTGGATTCAAGCACAAGTCAAGATCAAATCCGTCAAGTTCAAGTTAAAGTTCAAGATCAAGCTCGATACCTTTGAATTTATAGTTGAAAAAGAGAATCAGAGGAATCATAGAGATTATAACACTCACTTATTAAAATTAATAAATCGATTATTGCAGTATTTTTCTTGTCTCGGTTATTATTTTCGGTCTTGAGAATTTTACTGTCCAACAAATTATGGCACGCTCAGTGGGACGATCTCTACCTCTCATCTCAATTTTTCCAACTTCGAAGATTAGAAACGCTGAAATGACTTTCAAGAAGATCAACTCTCAATTAACTGCTTCCAAGGCTGCTTATTCAAGGTACTCTGCCGAAGTAGAAAGCATCCTTGGTGTTACTTTCAGAAGTTTGAGAGCTATCACAAGGAGTAAGGCAAAAATATTAAGACAACAAACATATCCCGTGTCGACTGCGCCAACTCCAGTTTTTGGATCTTCAACCCCAAAAGGAATGAAGTCTCATGCAAGTGATTTGGAAGGAGGAAGTAGTGTGACGAAATCACTTAAGAAAACTCTTGCTCTACTTGAGCACTCTGGTTTGAAATACTCTGGCGCAAAGAGCGATGGTCATTCAACAAATGCGTCATATTCACTTACACCGCATAAGCTTATCACTTCAAAGATTAACTTATATGATAATTCGTGTTACTCTCCAATATCTTCAGTGATCATAAAAGCAATGGTGACTGATGCCTCGTCTATGGAGAAGCAACTGGTGAATCTGACAAAGGTAATTGAGAGCCTGACCAAATACATTCAGAATCAAGATGCTCGGATTGATAAGATAGTGGATGGAGTAGAAAGACTGATAGAAGCAGAATCTAGCCATGCACCGGGAAAAGCTCCATAGGATCATGAGACAGAACATCCTGTGAAGCAAACATCACCGACTAAAGAGGTACGAGTTTGTTCTGAGGGGATGATCCCAATTGAACAATTGAAAGAATTCATCAAAGGGACCCTCAAAGACAAGTATAATGTTGACAAGTATGATGTTTTCACTAAGTATTACCTTGCGTATGCCAAGCCCTACACTGTGAGGATAGATAGCCTCAAAATGCCTGTCGGTTATCAACCGCCCAAATTTCAAAAATTTGAGGGAAAAGGAAACCCAAAATAACATGTCTCACACTTTGTTGAGACATGTAATAATGCTGGAACTTATGGTGACTATCTTGTAAAGAAGTTTGTTCATTCCCTAAAGGGAAACGCCTTTGATTAGTATACGAACCTTGAGTCTAACTCCATCAATAGTTGGGAGCAATTGGAACATAAGTTCCTGAATTACTTTTATAGGACGAGGCGTACAGTGAGCATAGTAGAGCTCACAAATACTCGACAAAGAAAGGATGAGCCAATCATCGACTTTATCAATCAATGAAGAAATGAGAGCCTAAATTGCAAAGATAGGATCAACGAAGTTTCTGCAATAGAGATGTGCATCTAACGGATGCATTGGAGCTCCTATATATCTTGCAAGGCATCAAACCAAAGTTCTTTGAAGAGTTAGCTACTCATTCTCATGACATGGAGTTAAGCATGTCTTCTGCTGGAAAGGAAGGAGCGCCTATACATGACCCTTGAAGGGGAAAGGATAAGTAGGAACCCAAAAGATGGGGTAAGTTCGTCCCCAAAAATGATAACAAAAAATCCATGAATGTCGACGTGTCTCCTGTGAAGGTCACCATGAAGGTGAGCAGGAAGCAAAGCATGAAGACTTCTTCTCGACCACATCCAAATCAGAGGTTAACTTTAAAGGACAAGCAACAAAAGGAGTACCCTTTCCTTGATTCTGACATTGCCGAGATTTTTGATGAACTTCTTCATCATAAGTTCATTAATCTGCTAGAGATGAAGCATCCCGATGAATCTAGAAGGACCAATGACACAAATTATTGCAAGAACCATAGGCTTGTTGGTCACCCTCTGGAAAAATGCTTTGTCTTTAAAGACAAAGTCATGCAATTAGCAAATGAGAAGAAGATCTTCCTCGACGATGAGATGGCTATTTCTCATCAAATATCTACTACTTTTGGCTCACTTGATCCAGTCCAACTATATGTCGAAGATCATAATGAGAGAAAATTAGAGCTTTACAAGTCTTCAGTTGGCGAAGGCAATGATGAAGTTTGGACTCTAGTAACCAGGCGTAGACGCAAGAAGATGAATCTACTAAAGGAGTCAGTCAAGCAACCAACTTGTAGAAAGATGGTAAGAAAATCAATAAAATAAAGGCTGGTCGAGCTCCCAAAAAATACGAAGGTAATGGAGCCTCACCACCAAAAACCTCGGCGTCCGATGACTTTAGAGGAATTCTTACCGAGTTGGTTTTATGTAAAGACTACCTAAGTCAACTTTGAGGCATCTTGTTTTAATACTGCCAAAGAGGGGGCAAAGGGTGAAAATATACCCATGGAAGTTCCTTCATCCTCTGAACCACTTGCTGAACCTCTTGGCCAAGAGGTACATGTATATGATATAAAAATCACATTCACAAATAACAATCTTTTGCTTAGTGAAGCCCTACTAATCGCGCCTTACACATAGTGGGTCAAATTTTGGGAAAGAAGATCAATAGAATCTTGATAAATAAGGGATCCAGAGTCAACATCCTGCCCATCCGCACTATGAAGAAACTTGGCATCTCTACTGATGAACTGGAAAAAAGTTGTATAATGATACAAGGTTTCAACCAAGGGGGTCAGAGGGCTATGGGATCTATTAAGTTTGGGATTCGTATGGATAATTTTTTTATCAGATCCATTGATGCATGTGATTGATGCCAAAACTTCATACAATTATTGATTGGTAGGCCTTAGGTACATAGGAACAAAATTATCTCATCCTCTTACTATCAACGCTTGAAGTATCTCGAAGGTAGAGTGGAAAAAAAGATAGTAACTGATGATAAGCCATTCACTGAAGCTGAATCACACTTTGCCAATGCAAAATTCTACTTGAAAAACTATGTCGTGAATGAGGAAAGGGTTGATGATGTCACCAAGGCTAAGTGTGATGATCTTGCAGCCAATAAGGTCACGGTGACTATTGAAAACTCCACCACCAAGAAGACTTTCTCCACTTCAAATAAAGAAAGCGTCGCTCCTATAAAAAAGAAGGTAATTCTTGTTCTTCGCTACGTACCGAAGGTAAAAAAAGAGAAAGATCATCCATCTGATGCCTAATATAATGTGCTAAAGGAGATAACTTTATCTATAAAGAAGATCAACGCAATAAATACATCCCCAAGGTTGCTTGGAGAAGCTATGGCTCAAAATCCGCCATAAGATATGACACTCCCTACAAAGAAGACAAAAGAGGGCTTCGATCTAAAAGTATATAATTTATTTGTAAAGTCTGGATATAATCCTAATAAGCCATTAAGGTTGGGTAAAATTTTATCGGAAGGTACAACAAGGCAGGCACGTGAAGGCCTAGGATACATACAGCCACCTCCAATTTGCATCTCCATAAGAAGGGCGGTTAGTAACTATATCACTGTAGAAGAAGAGTATACCACATCCCACAAAAGTCCTTCTGTCTTTGATCGACTTGGAGAATCAATTGCAAGAACTTTTGTGTTTGAGAGGTTGGTTCCTCTAAATAAGAAGAAAACTAACAAGCAACGGAGAAGTCATCAAAGTATGACAATGCACTCCTTGCCTAAAATCCAGAAGAATTTCCTACAATAAGGTGTTAAAAGCAAAGGCTCATACTGTGGTTTATACCAAGGAACATGAGGAAGATGAAGAAAGTGTTGGCTCTTTATATCACGTTATGACCTAAAATGAGAATGAGGCCTCATCTCAAATGAAGATTAATGAATAGATAAGAGATTCTTTCTGGTGTCACCATATATCCATCAACGACGATGATCCTCAAGTGATGGAATATACTGGTGATGCTCCATCTCAACTTGAAGAATGAGTGAAGGCCACAATAGATCCCTTAAAACAAGTTAATCTTGGAATCGATGAAGACCCAAGACCAACTTACTTGAGTGCTTTTCTAGATATGGATATCGTGTATATGGATATACTCAAAGAATATATGGATGTCTTCACTTGGAGTTATAAGGAAATGCCTAGCTTAGATCCGAAAGTAGCGGTCCATCAATGGAGGTCAAGAATGGTGCTCGACCTGTTAAGCAATCTCAAAGGCGCTTTAGGCCAGAGTTGGTTCTACTAATAGAAAATGAAGTTAACAAACTCATTGAAGCTAGATTTATTTGTGAAGTCAACTATCCCACTTGGATTTTAAGTATTGTTCCATTACGGAAAAAGTATGTCCAAATTCGAGTTTGTATCAAATTTCAAGATCTCAACAATACATACCCTCAGGATGATTTTCCAATCCTCATACCAGAGTTGATGATTGATGCCACCACTGGTTATGAGGCAATGTCCTTCATGGATGGTTCATCTGCCTACAACCAAATCCATATGGTGCTAAAGGATAAAGATCTCACGGCATTTTATACGCCCAAAGGTATTTATTGCTACAAGTTGATGCCTTTTGGTTTAAAGAACGATGGCGCCACTTACCAAAGGGCTATGCAAAACATCTTTGATGGCCTACTCCACAAAAATGTTGAATGCTACGTGGATGATCGAGTGGTGAAGTTAAGAAAACGAGACGACCACTTAAAAACCCTAAGAATGGTGTTCAAGTTACTTTAAAAGTACTAACTTAGGATGAATCCATTTAAGAATGCCTCCAGAGTTACTTCCGAAAAGTTTCTTGGCTTCATTTTGAGATACCGAGAAATTAAAATTGATCAAACCAAGGTCGATGCAATTTTGAAGATGCTCGAGCCTCGAAACATTCATGAGTTAAAAAGACTTCAAGGAAGGCTAGCACATTTAAGGAGGTTCATCTCAAACTTGGCCAGAAAATGTCAACCATTTATTCATCTCATGAAGAAGGATAATCCCTTCAAATGGGACCAAACTTATAGTAACACCTTTGAGAGTATAAAATCATACATAATAAAGCCACCGATTCTTATGGAACCCATACCTAGAAAACCATCGCGGCACAAGAGAGGTCAGTTGGAGCACTACTAGCACAAGAAAATAGTGAAGGCAAAGAAAACTCACTTTACTATCTGAGCAGAATTATGACACCAAATGAGCTAAAGTATTCTCCGATTGAAAAGTTATGCTGGGCATTGGCTTTCTCTATCCAAAATATAAAATACCACTTTCAAGATCATGTTGTCTGTTTTGTGTCCAGGGCTAATCTCGTCAAGTTTGTGATATCGAAACCAGTCCTCAGTGACCGACTTGCAAGGTGGTACCTTCAATTTCAACAGTTTGAGATTGTGTACATTCCCTAAAAAGCTATAAAAGTTCAAACATTGGCTGACTTCTTGGAATATCACCCAATACCTGATGACTGGGAGATGAGTGATGAACTTTCTGATGAAGATGCAATGGCTATTGAAGTTAGATCCCCATGGAAGATATACTTTGATGGTGTTGCACATCGAGATGGATTTGGTGCTGGCGTAGTGTTTGTCACTCCACAAGAAGAAGTCATCCCTTACTCTTTTACCTTGACGAATCATTGATCCAATAATGTTGTTGAATATCAAGCGCTCATACTCGAACTTGAGATGATTGTCAATATGAAGCAACTACAATTACAAGTTTTTGGTGACTTCCAATTGGTGATCAAGTAGCTTTTGGGAAGCTATAAAGTTAGGAAACCTGAGTTAAGACCATATCATGATTATGCACAGAAGTTGATGAGATGGCTTGGAGAAGTAACCCTCCATCATGTGCCAAGGAAAAAAATAAGCAAGCTCATACCCTAGCCGCTTTGGATTCAACTCTAACTCTTTCGAATCAGAAATGAGTTACTATCCACCAAGAATGGGTAGTACCGCGATCAAATACGTATGAGGACGTAACAAGTAAGGTTGAATACCTCGTTGTCGTATCCGAACCTGTAAAGGAGGATTAGCGATAATCTATCAATGACTACTTGTGTTATGGGATACTTCCAGAAGATCCAAGGAGAAGGACTGACATTCGTCGTCGTGAACCTCGCTTTCTTTACTACAAAGACACACTATACCAAAGATCATTTGAAGGAGTACTTTTACGGTGTTTGGGAGAGGAAGAAGCAATTCAAGCTTTGGAAGAAGCACACTCGGGAGTTTATGGATCGTATTAGTCTGGATCGAAGCTTTATTTTCACATTAAAAAGATGGGATATTATTGGCCAACGATGATGAAAGATTTCTTGGACTATGCTAGAAGATGCAAAGCTTGCCAATTTCATGCAAATTTCATACATCAACCTCCAGAGATACTACACCCAACTGTAACATCTTGGCCATTCAATGCTTGGGGAATGGATGTTATTGGTCCACTACCAAAATCTTCTGGTGGATACTTATACATATTTGCCACTACAGATTACTTCTCAGAATGAGTTGAAGTTGTTGCTCTCAAGGAAGTAAAGAAAGAAAATGTCGCAAACTTCATTCAAGTGAATATCATCTACCTCTTTGGAATTTCTCAGTACATAATAACTGACAATGGGAAGCTATTTGATAACAAGCTGATGAACAAAATCATTGACCTCTTTGGTTTCAAGCAACGTAAGTCTTCTATGTACCACGCTGCCGCTAATGGCCTAGTCGAAACATTCAATAAGATTTTATGCAACTTGAGAAAGAAACTTATCTCCAAATCCAAATGATACTGGCATGAGCGAATGAAATAAGATTTATGAGCATATAGGAAAACTTACCATACACCGATGCAAGTAATCCCATACTTACTTGCTTTTGGAGTTAAAGCAGTCCTGCCACTTGAGCGTCAAATACCCTCTTTAATACTAGCTATTCAAGAAGGTCTTACCGATGAAGAAAATTCTAAGTTGCTTCTTGCGGAGTTAGAAGATCTTGATGAGAAGAGGATGGAGCTCACCAAAATCTTGAATGTTATCAAGCTCGGCTATCTCGTTCTTTCAACAAAAGGGTTCGCTTGAGGTGCTTCCAAGTTGGAGATCAAGTCCTTGCAGTAAGAAGGCCCACTATCACTTCTCGTAAGTCTAGGGGAAAATTCACCTCGAAGTAGGATGGACCATATATTGTACAAGAGGCATATTCAAATGGTGCTTGCAAGCTTGTTGATGCAGATGGCGTGAGGATTGGCCCCATCAATGCCAAGTTCTTGAAGAAGTACTATCCTTGAAGGAAGATGACACTCCTTAAGGCACGAGAATAAACTGTATGTCTACTCCTGGCCCGCAAGATTATAAACGATGACCGGCTTAAAAAAATATCCGCTATATTGAAAACCTCGAAAGAGGCAGCCTGGGCAAAAGTTAGGACGCAAAAAAAAACTCACCCCAAAACTACGTTGTGACTTGATCCTCTTTATTGAGGTACATCGACGCTTGGAATTTTATTCTGAGTTCAATTGTATGAGTATAAAAAAAATACATGTTCCCCTTATATAAGAAATTCAGTCTTCAAAAGACTTTTAACATCATCAATCTTTAAACTTGCACAAAGTATTGGTGACTCAACGGGAGAAAATCCCTATGAAGTATAAGCATCTTGGATATAAGTTGAAGTCTTCAAATACACTAAGTCTTCATGTTGGAGCTTTCAAGTTACCTTATTGAATCCTGCAAGATCACTAAGTTTCATAGTTGAAGTCTTCAAATGTCTTATGTCTATAAGTTGAAGTCTTTAAATTACCATATTGGAGCCTGCAAGTTCACAAAGTTTGATAGTTGAAGTCTTTAAATGACCTATGCATATAAGTTGAAGTCTTCAAATTCAATAAGTCTTCATGTTGGAGCTTTCAAGTTACCATATAAGAGCCTGTAAGTTCACGAATTCTGATAGTTGAAGTCTTCAAATGACCTATGCATATAAGTTGAAGTCTTCAAATTCACTAAGTCTTTATGTTGGAGATTTAAACTTCATCATATTGAAACCTGCAAGTTCACAAAGTCTACAAGTTGAAGTCTTTAGATGCTCTGCGACTATAAGTTGAAGTCTTCAAGTCTTCCATATTGAAGCTTTCAGAGTTTGAAAGTTAGAGTCATCAGGTTCTTTGATATATAAGTTGAAGTCTTTAAATCCTTCAAACCTTCTTGAGTTTACCTTTCAATCTTCAAGAAATTACCTTTTTCTTATGGCGGGGACGAGTAGCCATCCCTATGCGTCATAAGATTACCATAAGGTTACCTTTTCTTATGGCAGAGATGAGTAAGTCGTCCCTATGCGCCGTAAGATTACCACAAAGTTGCCTTTTCTTATGGCGGGGACGAGTAGTCGTCCCGATGCGCCGTAAGATTACTATAAGGTTACCTTTTAAATTTATTATGGCCGGTATGAGTAGTCATCCCTATGCGCCATAAATAATCATGAAGTTACCTTTCTTATGGTGGGGACGAGTAGCCATCTCTTCATTCCACAAGACTACCATGAAGTTACCTTTTACCTTTTGCCATAAGTCTACCATAAAATTACCTTTTACTTTTTCGTATGGCGGGGACGAAAATACATCCCTACGCACCATAAGATTACCATGAAATTACCTTTCTTATGGAGGGAACGAGTATTCATCCCTTCGCACCATATAATTATCGCCTTTGCATGAAAAGCATTATTTTGAGCAAAAAAAGAGGGGATCTAGTTGCGCAAAGAGAAAAAAATAAAGAAATTACAAAAAGGGGAGGAAAGGAATACCTCGTCGTGGAAGCTTGAACGTGCTGGATGAACTTGAAGCTCCTGCTATGCTCTTGAAATTATGCCACAACAAGTGCAAGATCATTTGTATTTATAAATGTCTAAAGGCGGTGGGTATCGGCTGATAAGAGCTCAAATTTGAGTCAAATAGGATTAATAAAATCCAATCCAAATAGGACTCTAGTATTAGTACTAGTACAAACGACGTTAGTTCTCGAATCCCATATGAATTTGGAAAACAAAAGAAAGGGAATTGCAGTAATCTCATGCAAATATGGGAATGTCACTTGGGTTAGGTGGCTATGGTGTTGGTGAATGTTACCTTAAAA
The DNA here is from genome assembly GCA_030864225.1 of Capsicum baccatum var. pendulum. NCBI lineage: Eukaryota > Viridiplantae > Streptophyta > Magnoliopsida > Solanales > Solanaceae > Capsicum > Capsicum baccatum. The sequence goes on from CM061550.1 coordinate 45,342,568, forward strand.
TATTAAAAGTGAAGCTGGCAGTCATTGACATTTTTGTTTAAACAAAATATTATCCCTGGACAATATTTTTGTTTAAAATATTACCCCTGGACAATATTGTGTAAAATAATGCAATCATTGGCACGTCATTGGCATTTTTAATACTCGAAGTTAGAACTTTAAAGACATACCATTGGTTAATACTTCAAGACTCAGCTTCAATTTCAACAAATTGTTATTTCGACAATTCTTGAAGTAGGGGCATTCTGTGGAAAATAAAATTTTATAAAATGCAAATCAGTAAAAAAATTAGATAATATTAAATTTAAAATATGTTAATCCCAAATAAATATTATGGATTAATATAATTGGATTAATTAGTTAAGTCCAAACACATACGGATTTAATTAAAAACCTCAATTGGGCTAACCCATTAATTTAGGCTACAAATGATTAAACTCACTTTAGCAAGCCCAAGATGTCATCGCATACTAGAGGCCCAATTTGGTGCCACATGTCAAATGACGTAGCATGCCAAGTCAAGTGAAGGAGCCCATGAGACCATAAAACGTGTTAAAAGGATGCAGTAAATTAAAAGCCCATAAGAAATGTCATATCACTTAAATCTGATTGGCCAATGTAAGTTCATGTTTATCATTACTCTTTACTTCCTACAACTATAAATAGGGACCTCATAATTCTGAAAAGGGACCAACAAGTTTAACAAAAATCAAGAGAGATCTCGGGGATCAAAGCAGCAGATCAAGAGTTAAAGGTTCAAGAACAAGCTCAAGATTTCAAGATCAAGAGTTCAAGGTTCAATAACAAGCTCAAGATTTTAAGATCAAGAGTTCAAGATTCAAGAACAAGTTCAAGCTTCAAGATCAAGACTACAAGATTCAAGAACAAGCTCAAACGCCCTTGAATTCAAGTACAAGACGAGATCAAGTTCATCAAGTCTTCAAATCAAGTTCAAGTTCAAGATCAAGACTGCAAGATTCAAGAACAAGCTACCAAGCCTTTGGATTCAAGCACAAGCAAGATCAAATCCGTCAAGTTCAAGTTAAAGTTCAAGATCAAGCTCGAAACCCTTGAATTTATAGTTGAAAAGGCGAATCAGAGGAATCATAGAGATGGTAACACTCACTTATTGAAATCAATAAATCGATTGTTGCAGTATTTTTCTTGTCTCGATTATTATTTTCGGTCTTGAGAATTTTATTGTCCAACACAGCTGAAGCAGACATATCATAAATCTCTATTTTATTTTTTTTATTAAATATTATTAATTTTTTAATACATAAATGACATATAATAAAATTAATTATAGGCGATACAGTAAAATTACGGTTGAAACTTCTAAAGAAGACATGTTATAAATATCTATTTTATTTTTTATTAAATATTATTAATTTATTAATTCATAAATAACATATAATAACTATTTAGAAATGATATAATAAAATCACAGAACAAACAACTTCCAATCGGCAAGTAAAATGACTGGAAGCTGCCGGCAGTTGCTTCAACTGCCTCTTATTATTACTCCTATATATAAGTGAGAACTTGGGTTACTACTATTTTGTCTTATATTAATAGTACTTTCATAATTACTCTTAAAATGAAAGGTTTTTTCTAAGCTTGGATAATACACGTATACAGATATGTGATCACTATTGTATCTACCTGTTGACTAATTTGGACTTTCATTACTACTCTTTTGTGTTCTTAAAAAAGAAAAGAAAATACCTGTGAAAATTTTGGAAGACAAGACCTGAGAACTTGGGATTTCCATTGATTTTGCCTTCAACTTCTGGTGAGTTATTTCTTCTTACCGAATTTGAAGATTAAAGATCAGTGTGTAGTAGGAGTAATAGTTTCAATTACTTTTGACAATTTCTTGTTGAACTTGAAGCTTTATATCCACATTTGCTTGTAGTTATTCAATGTTCTCAGCGTGAACTATTAGTAAATTCTTCTGACCTTCTTTTCTTGCTATCAAAAGATAAAAATAGTCATGGAAAAATTAGAACAGAATTGTTGCGTTTCATTTCTATTAGTGAATAGATTTTCATTGATTTTTGCTTCCTTTACTTCTGCTAAGAAAAAATTAGGGATTTTGATTGATTTTAGTTTCCTTAACTTTTGGGATTTTTGGTTCTCTAACTTCTGTTAAGAAAAAAATTGAGGATTTTGTTATAGTTATGGTATTGGTTTCTATTGGTGAATTCATCTATAAAGTTATTGTGTATCTCCTCTTAAGTGAATGTGATATCATAAACAAACATAATCTAGAAGAAATTTTTACTCCAACTTTGAATGTAGTATCTTCACTCGGAATCCCCACCAAGTAATCAGTTGCTAAGTTGGCACGTCCTTTTGTTATTGAAGAGTTGGTTGTGCACTAGGTAGTTCGTTTGACACCGGTCTGGAAGGAGTGACATAGATAGCAATGTTTTATAAAGTTGATTCTAACTATGTTGGTTCTGAGATATAATATGTTGTTATTCCTTGAGGATACCAATACTGATGAATATTATATTTACCAAAAGCTTCCTAACTTGTGAAGGTAGAGAAACTATTTTTTTTTGGACGCTCAGCTTAAGCTCAACCAATTCATCCCGACCATCCTCACAATGAGCCGATGAAATGGAATTGAACAGAAAAAACTTAAAGGAGGAAGACATGGGTATCCAGTTACAATCTAACGATATTTCTTGTTCATCAAAAGTCATTAAACCTGGAAAAAACAAAGGAATCATTGAGTACCAAGCTTTTTACATTACAGTTTAGATAGTAGCTTGACCTACACCTTTGCATTCTGCTATCTCACCAATATAAATCTTCGAGGAATGTTTTCATTTCTTTGAAGAATATAAAAACAAAGAATTTAAAATTACTAATTACTATACTAAAACATAAGGAAGACATCCAAAAGAAATATTAGGTGTAACAACCAGAACAATACTGATTATTATCTATAAAGAAAGTAGAAACGAATATAATAACAAAGTAGAAACGAATATAATAACAATGACATTTTTAATAACGAACCATTGTAAATCAAAGGAAGAGTACCGTTTGATGCTAATTGTCAAGTGAAAACCTTAATGTAACAGATCAAGTACAACTCCATTTCCACCTTTATCCAAGTAGATCACTTTCAGAATCAATATGAAATGTGTGTTTATTGCTTTTTTGGTATTTAACTGATACCTAGAAATTCATTTTAGATTCTATATTCAGTAGCAATTAAAAAGAAAATGTTATTAGCAACATAAAATAATTTCTTCATCTTGCTGTCAGTTGCTCTATATAATGAAAGCCAACAATATGAATATTTGATGCTCTAGCAGTACATTCACCCTACAAAATTTGAAATAGTTGGAGCAACTTGGCATAAGTTTGGAAGGTTGACAATAATTCTACGTTTGCATAAGTTGTTAAGCAAGCCACTTGGAATGAAAGTTTAGGTCTATTATCCCTACCGAAGTTGTTTCCTCATATGTGATAACTTGAATATTTCAAATAATCTGAAGGCTACCAAAGCATCTACTTCCAGAAGTGCTAAAATTTCAATTTTGTTTCTAACCAACATTATTTCTGAGAATTTTTGAGATGTCTTCTCTGTACTAACACCTTATCGGAAACAACTACTTGAATTACCTCTTAGAGTATACAAAATAATGTGGTGACTATTATTTCCACGTGTTATGGTAGGCTAAGGACACCCTTTGGCCTTACATAACTTTTTCTTATGTACATAATTAGATCAAAAAATGACGCATCCTTTTGTTATTGAAGAGCTAGTTGTGAACATAGGTAGTTCATTTGAGACTCGATTAAGTTTTTAGTTGTGTGATGCTACTATTGTTCTTAGTAGCTTAGCTTGTTGTCTACGTTTACACCTGCGTGATGCTTTTGTTGTTCATGTGATGCTTTTGTTGTTCAATATTGTCATTCTATGTAACTTAGTTAGTTGGTTAGTTATGTTTTCAGTTCTGCGATGCTTTTATTGCTTCAAGATTTGATGGTTAACTGAAGAATTATGCAATATATGAAACTGACTATAATCTTGTGAGGACTGAGAGTTTACACCAATAGATTGGGAGAAAAAATATTTATCACAACTGATAACAGTGAGGACATAGTCATGCCAAGAAAAATAGTTGCGTCTCTTTTCATCAATGGATCAGGAGGACCATCAGTTAGAGAGTGGATACTGAATACATTGTTCTAAAATTAATTTTGTTGTAACACCTTTTGTTGAGTTGTGATTTGGGTGTTGACATTCTTAGAACTACCACTTACCTTCTCCTTTTGTATAGCCACAATTGGACAGCTGCCGGTGTAGTTGCCAATATAGTATTGTCTGATTTCTAATATATGTGTGATCCCGTTAAACTGGTAATTCTCCCCCTCTTACAGTGCTCTATCAGAGTGTATACACACTGCCTTTTCAAAGAGTGATTCCCTAGGATAATAACTATTGGTTGAATAAGTATTAGTAGTTTTTTCATCATATTCATTCTTGCAAGAATCTTAGAACTAATGACCTTCCCCCCCCCCCCCCCCCACCTCTTGAAGTTGTTGGCGTGATCTGGGAATTTAAAACTACTCTCGAAACAATTGATTGATGTTAATTTTAACACTTAATTAGTTTTAGTGTTCCATCGAGATGTTACTTTCCAATTATCATTAGGAAATCATGTCATCGGCTATCACCGATAACTAGAACCTAAGACTAAGAACATTAAAAGATAAGCTACACAAGTATAAAAAGCTGAGCCCCTCTTAACAATACATTTTAAGCTATGATATAGCTTTGCTATAACTAATTTTATCAGATTGATGAAATGTTACACTGAAAAAGTCAATCCCCCAAGTAGATACTTTAACTTTCCAGTAACCATTTAGACACTTCTTTGTCTTATAAACACTCTGATCCGGCGTACTGTGCAAGACTAACAATCGTCATTGACGTGTAAAATGAATTATGAAACAATGAATCATGTAAAAGAAGTATGGTAATGAAAAAAATTCCCATCTCCCTACATCAGAACCCTCCCTTCTTCCTTGTATTTTTATTTTAGAACCATTTCTTCCAAAATATTTTTGCGCTCCAATAGTTAAAAATAGAGGAAATATGGAATCTGGGAAGGACAGTGAACAAGGGAGTAACTGGCATGATGAAATGCACTGGTGCAGCTCATTATTTACCGCTGTTGCCAATCACCTTTTTTGGTACAAAGACTTGGATGAGCAAGTTCATTTGAAAATCTAGCCTATATATTAAAGATTAGTGTGTAATAGGAGTATTACAAACAAGTTTAATCATCTTCTATAGTTTCAAAAGTTTAAACATGTTGAATTTAGAAGCATTTCCCCATAATGCTATTGAGTAATTTTAGAGCATAATAGATAAACGTGCCCTTTAGCTTGGCTTTAGCTGGTTTATTTGTTTACTAAATAATTTCTATACATAAAAAGGAATATTTTAAATAAAGAAGTTAATAGGCTTTAATTCTTATTTCCTTTCTTTTCTTCGCAGTTGCAGCTTCTGTACGCAAAATCTTTATTTCTGTTGTTGTACAATCTTTCACTTAGTAGGTAATGTTTCCATTACCAAATGTAAGTATCATTTATGTTACAAATTCTTATTATCTCCAACATATTCAGTTACGTTTAAGGAATGTTAATATGTAGTACTATAAGTAAAAACCTGATAAATTCATTTATAGATATTTAAATAGCAATAACTAAGATGAATTCAATTTTTTACAATAGATTGTACAAACTTTTATAAGTTTCATTATAGAAATAACTTTTGAATAAAGAATGTTAATAATCTTCAAATCTTATTTGTTTTTCATGCTTTGCAGTTGTAACTTTTGTACACAAACTCCCTACTTTCACTATTGTACAGTATTTCAATTAGAAGGTATTATTTTACTTATCTCACTCAAATGAATTATCTTCTTATTCTTCTTTTTCGTATTTAATTCACACTATCATCTTATGTTTCCAATTATATAACCTAAATTTGTTTTATTTGATTTTTAATCCTATTGTGTAACCCTGTATTTTGTTTGTAGGAATTAAAAATAAAATATAAAACAAAACCATTGTGAAATCAAATGTCTTCAATAAGAAAGATGACTAATACTCAAATGAAGAAAAATCTTCGACGTCGTATTTCTTACAAAGAAATGCCATCTAAATAGAAAAAAGTACTTTTTGAACGACGAAGACTACAACATGCTATCAAAACACAACCTACAACAGAAAATATACATCGACATAATTATTCAACAAACGTAAAAACCAAATATCTTTTTCCACAGAATGAGTTCAATCAATGAAATATGCTGAAATGAGACGGAATCAGAATCTGTTCAGAATTCAAGAGAAAAAAGTGGTTTCCCGCACTGATCATACAATCTCTGGGAAAGTTCACATTTTATCCTGTACTGAAAAAGGAAACATCATGCCCTCTCTTCCTTCACCATCCACATTCCATATTAAAGAAGGAAACAAGAAGCAAAAAAAAGATTTACTTCTTCCAACGGCCCAGTAGGTCAGTCATCTTCTTGATATACAATCTAATACATTTTCTTCTTTAGTTCATCACTATTCCATATTAAAAGAATACAAATTACTGAACTATCTTCTCTTTCAAACATATTCAGATATTTAGAAGACACAACTGGCTTACATCAGGCATTTGAAGACTCAGAATGTTCTGGTAAAAACTCTTTCAAACTACTAAATTCCTACAGAAAATTATGGTACCAAAAGAATAAATGGATTTTTCATTATGAAAAAAAACAACCTTCTGTGTAATGAATGTCTTAAACACAATGATTTAGCTACTCAAAAGTTACAACTATATGTATTCAAAAAAGTAATGTAACAAGAAAAAGTAGTGCTTGTTGTTGCTGTTGTATCAATTTGATCACTGTTATAATAGGTTAATCCTTGGTTTTACTCTTGTAATTGAAATCTCCCATGTTGCAGGTTTGGCTCCATAACCTTGATTTTGGACTTATTGTTTACACAGTTGAAAAAATCTGTGATAATTTTAAGGAAAATCCTTCTTGTAGCAGGCAACTTATCTCTATCAGTTTACAAGAAAACTGCAAATTGAGGTATATATTTAATATACTACATGCTGGTCAAGTAACTTAGCCTCCCCTACATAATCACAGAAAATTAGTAGGCAACCAGGTCCAAAGAGAGGAAACAAAGAAAACTACTATTATTGCAATATAAGAAGAACATAAGATGTATATATAGATATACATTTACAATGGGAAAAATCTTAATTCTTATCATCGTGAGTTGTTGTATGTATGTCTATATTTATTTGTTTGGGGTGAGACTGCAATGTATGTCTATATTTATTGGTTTGGGGTGAGACTGCAAATCTTTGTTTTGCTCCTAAATGTTTGTGTTATATATATCATCATATGGTTTTGGAGATAAATTACATTCTTGATGGTCACTTTGATGAGAACACTGGACACCCTTTTATTCCTTCCACTTGTGAGCAATTTGGTTTCTTAAATAAAGTTATTACTCTCATTTATGTAATAATTGAGGGTGAAGTTGAGAGGAGTAGAAGTGGCTCAGCCTGGAGAAATTATGATGATATTAATGAATTCATTTGAAGTAGGAAGTGTTTCCGAAGCCTGAAATGGCCTTTGGACTTTTCAAGTAGTTTTCTTCATACTACTGTAGGTAGAAGAGTTGGTAAGACAGAGTTTTGATGCTGGAACTCAGTATAGTTTAGTTACCAGGGATACAATGTCGATTGGTGTAAGAATGGTCTTGAAAAGTTTAGTTGCTGTGAGAAAGCAATTTAACTTATATCCTTTAAGTTTTACATAGATACAGAAGATAAAAATAAGATTTCACTAGGTTTCCAAGTTTCCTAATAATCAGAAATACAAAGGAATAACTGAAGTTTCAGTATTGAACGTATAAGTAATCTCATTTTCTCCATTTGGCTAATTATGGTAAGTGTAATGTTGTTTCTCAACTAGAAAATCCCAATTTTTTGGGCTACTCCATTTTGGGTAGATAAGAATTTGAAAACCCAAGCAAGACGAGCAAAACATATAGAAAAATTTTAAACTGAAGTAAAGAAGAAACAAAAATTTAGAGATTTGAAAATGAGAAGTATTATCAGGTCTCTCTTATCCAATGCAAAAGAAAACTTGAAAGATAATGTACACAAGATTGTCTCCATTTTGAATGACTTCACAAAAAAGAGACTAATTGTTCAAAGAATTTGATCATATGTTGAAGGAATTTGATAGATTTAACTTAGTTGTACATAATTATTTTATTACTACAAATCTTGAATGAGAAAAGCTTGACAAAACTCGATAGAAATGAAGTTTCGTGGACAACTATAATTTCGAGGTTGTTTTTTAATTTATCTCTGATTTCTTAAATTCAGGTTTCAACAAGTATCACATTAATATTGTTCCTATAAGGATTAAGTCGACTAAATCTTTAGGAATTCGTATTATTCAAGGAAAAAATCTTCACGTTACACTCCTTACCCTATTATTCCCTAACTCCTCGCTAAATTCTTGATATCATTAACAGTTGCAGTCTTGCCAATTCTCTTGACAAGAATTACATAGAAGTTTATCATGTAAAATTGAATTTTGTAACTCAACTTAATTATTTGGTTTCTCTCAATAGTTTGTTGATTTGAGATTGCATAATAATAATAATAATATCATCTGCTTGCTTACTGATGAATAGGACCCCCGTTTTCCTAATTTCTCATGTTGTTTCATATATTAGTTGAGAATTATTAGGCTATTCTACTCTAAACATAATTTTTTTTATAGAAATTGCTCGAGAAAATGGAACAATAGACAAAAAAGGCCTTAAAACTGCCTTCGCTGCAAAGGAACATAATATGTTACTGTTTGGTTGCTATTATCTGGAAAGGAACACCCAAAGAAAAAGACATTTAAGAAGTTCAATTCACAAAAGGTAGTCTTAGTTCTCCATAACTGTCTTCAACAAAATGTTGTTTCTACAACCAACCAACAATGTACCACAACTCTAGCACTATTTGTACCAACAAATGATTATATGTAGTACTTTAAAACCTAACAACATAACAATGTAATTTTTTTTCCACATACTATGAAGCATAACTCTTTATACTACATATTATGAAACATAGCTGTTTTATCTGCAGTCATATCATCACCCGTGCATAGCACGGGCACACTAGTATAAGAGAAAGAGAAAGTCATTACTGATTAGTTTGCTTTACAACCCAAATCAGGGAACCTAGAAATGATGTGTATGGGAGGGTTAAACAGTTTTGTTTAAAAAACAGCAATCATATATAAGTCAACCAGCCCTACATCTTTTCTTTTCCTTTTTCTTCTCCTAGATCTAAAATTTGAAATTGCAATATGGAATACCTCGAGACTCTAACCAATAGTGCAACCATGAATCAAGCTCATGAGAAATAAATTATAATGATTTGGGTTATTTTCTGATCAAGGATGGTGTGTATTAAGGCCTTAAAGATGTCCTAACAATTGGGTGAATAAAAACATTACTTACCAATTCAATTCTTGGGAAGGATATTGGTATAGTCAATTTCAAATGAGCATATCTCTCATTATACTTGAAATTTTTGATATCATGACGTATCAACAGATATATAATTGAATTAGCTTTCCAACAATACCAATTTCATCAAAATATGATATTGGAGCAAAGAGTTATATCCATTTTACTCTAGCATATCAATCTAGAAAAGGCTGACGACATTTCTAATGGGATGTCATGTTTTTGACGCCATTTCTGACGACGTTGTCACTTTTTGATGATATTTCTAATGATGTCGTCAGCCTTAGGTAGAAAATCAAAAACTTGACCCTTTTGTGACAACATTTTGTGATGGCCTATCACGGGTTTGACGGCCTGTCACGAATGTCGTCAGCCATTTTTTTCAGCAATTAAGGGGCATTTTTAAAAGGGTATTTTGGCATTTTTCACTGATTTTGACCCTCTCTATATATCCAAGTAAAGAAGAAAACTTCATTCTTCTTCCATTTCATCAAGAATACTGGGGGTTCTCTCTTAAAATCCAATCCAAATCTTCCAAGAACATCAAGAATCAAAACATAAATTTCACAAATTGGTTCAAGATTCAAGGTACCCAAGTCAAAAACATCAAGAACCCTAACTCAAGAAGTGGAAATGGAGTCTATAACAAGTTTCTTCATTCCATTCCATAATCAAGGTATGTGGGGTTTGAACAAGAACACTCTTTTCGTTCTTGTGCCTAAAGATTTAATTTCTATTATTGATTTACATGAATTTGCAAATTGGGATTACACCCGAAATTCTCTATTAATGTTTTATGAGATTTGAGTTGATTAAGTTTGATATTATGATATATTTACTATCATATTTCTTGAATTGAGGATTTATGCTATGAGTTGAATATTCTTATTATAAATTGATGATTTCCGAATTAGTTGAGATAAGTGTCATGATTTAAGCCTTCCATGAGAAATTGATTATTGAATACATATTGATATTGAACTAGAGAGTCAAGAATGAGTCTTGTGATGTTTCCTTGAAACTTTTGATAATTGAAATGATTTGATAAGCAAATGTACTTGATGTTGAGAAAGATTGTGTTGAGTTGAGTCGAGTTAGGAATCCATAAGATGTTTATGATTTATAGATGAGATATATATTTATGTTATGGTCTTTATAATTGACCCATGATTTGATATTGATTAAGATGGATTTCCTAACGCGTTTTGAGCTGAGTCTGGGAGGAGTATTTAGCACCGAGCAGAAAATATGGTATTTCTCCAAAATTATGTGCCACCGTAGGATTGATATTTATGATTGTGGGCCAGAGGTCGAGTATGCAATTGTGATTGAGAAATTGAGGTTGTACTCCTTGGAAAGAGTTTGACACCCCTGCTAATGTGGGGTTCTCTCCTTAGGAGGGCAAAATGTTGGACTTCATGCGGCTCATATGGTGTAGTTATGTCGGTTATAAGAAACTCTCAAGTCCTTAATGATCTGAGTACCTTGAGTTACCGAGTCACTCTAAGTCATGAGTCAAAGAGTTTGAGTTGAGTTAAATGATTTATGAGATTTATGAAGCATGTGTTATTACTGATAACTTATGGGAATAATGTTTCAGATAATTCAAGCAAAGGGAGGTATTATTATCAGCATGCATGATTTTCTTATACATTTATGATATTATTTAAAATGTTGCATCCAGCCCCTCATACTCAGTACATTCCCAAGTATTGATTCTCATACTCTTCTGTGTTCTACATTTTCTCGTGATATAGTTTTAGGTGCTCAGTCTCAGCAGCGACAGTGATTTTCGAGTACCTCCATCTACATTCGTACAGTTGGTGAATCCTCATGGTTCGAGGACCTATGTCCCTGATTTTTGTCTTAATAGTAGAGGGTTTTTTATTCCCAGTTCAGTACGAGTCAGTTGGGGATCTGTCCCAATGGCTCCTCAGTCTTATGTAGTAGAGGCTTTGTCAGACTAGAGTACCAGTATGTACAGAACTTTTGTATTTTGATTGTACAGAATAGTATCTTTTCGTATTCCAGTATGTTTATGACATGACTATTTTTCCTTATTACAGCTTGATTATTGTCATAGTGAGTTATAGAAGTGATGACAGGCTTAGAGGGTTATCTTGAGGCCGCGTGAGGCCTTAAGCACCGTGTGACATCTTGGAATGGGATCTTGGGGCGTTACAAGCTTGGTATCATATACAAAGGTTTAAAAGAGTCCTAGGGAGTCTGGCAAGTTGCATTACGTAGAGTCTTGATCATCGGTGTGTAGCGTGCCACGTCTATGAGCAAGAGGCTGCGGGATGTTTTAGGAAAAGTCATTTTTCTCTTTCAAAATTCTTTCATGCCTATGACTATTTCTCTCTTCTATTAATTCATGATATCTTTGATAGAAAATGCCTCCTGTAGAGCTCGCAGAAACAACGAACGACCTCAACTCGTTGATTCTTTAAATGAGACAGTGACTCATACCAAGTTTCAAGCAGCTTTTCAGGCGCTTGCCCAAGCAGTTACCGCCAATGATCAGGCCAATGTTCAGGCCGTTGTTCTACCTCTACAAGAAGGTAATTCTGCTGCAGCTCAAGTTTGGGATTTTATATAGATAAATCCGCCAGAGTTTTATAGGTCAATGGAAGGTGAGGACCCCCAGATATATCTTGATGAGGTGAAAAAGATCACCCAAATTATGTATGTAACGGAGGAAGAAGGTGTGGATCTAGCTTCCTAGCGCTTGAAAGATGTTGCTTATGATTAGGTGGAGTTATGGAGGAAGAGTAAAGGGGAGGATGCCGCTCCCATGACTTGGCAGTTGTTCCAGGATGCATTCTTAGACCGATTCTTTCCCCCCGAGCTGAGGGAAACAAAATTAGAAGAATTTATGAACTTGAGACAAGGCTCCATAACAGTTAAAGAGTCTGTCTTAAATTAAACCATTTATCTACGTATGCTCCCGGTATGATGGCTGATTCCAGGACCAGTATGAGTAAGTTTTTGACTGGCGTATCGAGTTATATTATGAAAGAGTGTAGGTCCTTTATGATTAATAGGGACATGGATCTTTCTAGATTAAAGATACATGCTCAGCAGATTGAAGCAAACAAGGTGAAAGAGAGAGAGAGAGTGAGAAGGAATAAGAGAGTCAGATCAGAGAAGCAGGGGTATAGTCAAAGTAGATTTTCTGGAGGGATCCGCCCTCAGTTTCAGAGCCGTTCTTTTATGTCAGAGCCGTTCTTTTATGCCAGCACCGTCATCAGCTAGTGCTCCCACATCCAGAATCAAGCAAAAGCAGGGTAATAGACCTACTATGTCCAGATCTCAGGATAGTGAGTAACATACCTCGTTCTCCCCCATGTCCAAAGTATGGTAAGGACCATCTCGGTAAGTGCTTAGTCGGTCAGAGGGGTTGCTTTGGTTGCGGTAAGTTCGGCTACAAATTTATGGATTGCCCATATGCTAGACAAGGGAGTCGTAATGTTCTTCCCCATAATCAAGCTATTAGTGCTCCAGCCCCTTTGGTTTGTCCTCCTCCTCCTCAGGGTGCCTCATCTAGTACTGCTGGTGGTCAGCGCCAAAATTGCTTTTATGCTATACCACCCCACAAGGAGTAGGAGGATTCACCAGATGTTGTTACTTCTACGTTTTATGTATTTCATTTTGATATGTATGTGTTGATGGACCCTGGGCCAAGTATTTCTTATGTGACTTCGTTAGTGGCTGTGAATTTTGAGATCAATGCTGAAAAGATTCCTGACCCTTTTATAGTTTCTACTCTTGTAGGTGAACCTGTTATTGCTAAGCAAGTTTATAAGAAGCGTCCTATCATGGTCCTTCACAGAGTAACATTTGCAGATTTGATTGAGCTAGACATGGTTGATTTTGGGTATGGATTGGCTTCACTCTTGTTATGAGTCTATAGACTATCGTAGCCGTGTAGTTAAGTTTCAGTTACCCAATGAGCCAGCCTTTGAGTGGTCTGAAAATTCTGTATCTCCCAGGAGTCATTTCATAGCCTATCTTAAAGCTAGGAAATTGATATCCAAGGTTTGCATCTATCAGTTGGTTCGAGTTAAAGATACTAAGTTTGAGACTCTGACCACTCAGTCGATCAACATTGTTAATGAGTTTTGCGATATTTTTTCAGAAGATCTCCCAGGGGTACCTCCCAATAGAGAGATAGAGTTTGGAATTGATCTTCTCCCCGACACGTAGCCTATTCCTATTCCTCCATATCGTATGGCCCCCGTAGAACTTAAAGAGTTGAAAGAGCAACTCAAAGATCTTCCAGATAAGGGTTTCATAAGGCCTAGTGTATCTCCATGGGGTGCACCCGTTCTGTTCGTGGGAAAGAAAGATGGTTCACTACGGATGTGCATTGACTATCCTCAGCTTAACAAGGTCACAGTCAAGAACAAGTACCCTCTTCCTAGAATTGATGACCTATTTGATCAGCTACAAGGTGCCAGCTACTTCTCAAAAATATACTTGAGATCCGGTTATCACCAGCTTAAAGTTAGGGAGTGTGATATTCCAAAGACAGCTTTTCGCACTCGATATGATCATTTTGAGTTCTTAGTCATGTCCTTCGGGCTAACAAATGCTCCAGCGGCTTTTATGGACCTCATGAATCGGGTGTTCAGATAGTACCTGGATATGTTTTTTATTGTGTTCATAGATGATATTCTTATATACTCCTGAAGTGAGAACGACCATGCATATCATCTCCGAAGAGTCTTGCAAACCCTTAGAGATCATCAACTATTTGCCAAATTTAGCAAGTGTGAATTTTGGCTAAGGTCAGTTACTTTTCTAGGTCATATTGTTTGTTCTAAAGGTATTTGAGTTGATCCTCAAAACATAGAAGCTGTGAAAGATTGGCCTAGACCTATTTCTCCGTCTAATATTGAAATACTCCGGGAAATTTTTCATTGAAATTTTGTGCGTAAACGTGTTGGGTTCTATCTTCTAGAATAAATTATAAATTTTTCGTGTGGAATGTCTTAGATTATGACCCACCATTGTGTACAGTATCGAATAAGCTTTCCAATGATATGTGGATCATCCAAAACGGACACCCAAGCGACAAGTTATGAACATTCTGATCGAACTGTGAATAGTAGTGAACAGTAAAACGTGCAGGAAAAAGTACTCAGGCCTGGCGTATTTTTTCTCCAAATTTAAATGATCATAACTCCTTGTACATAATGATCTGGGTGATCTACTATATATCAACGGAAAGATCTGCGAGTCCCCTTTCCAATGAAATTGGTTTCATCCACATTGTGTATTGGAGCAAAAAGTTATGGTCGATCTACTTCAGCCTATCAAAAGCGATTTCTTGGGTCAACGTCAAATGATCATAACTCCTCGTACACAATGATCTGGGTGAGATACAATATATCAACAAAAAGATATGAGAGTCCTCTTTCTAATGAAATTAGTTTCATCCAATTTGGATATCAGAGTAAAACTTATGGTTGATCTACTTCACACTATCAAAACAGTCCACCAAAGGATAGATTCAAGAATTATTTGATTTTTTGGGGCATTTTGGTCATTTCCCCTCACCCAAAATCCGTCCAAACCCTATATTAAAGCCTATTAGAAGCATTATATGTTATATTTCATTAAATTCCCTCAAAAAGAAAACCCTAAGCTCCTACATCCAACTTCAAGAACCTCCAAAGCTCACCATTAATTCTGCAAATTTATTGAAGATTCCAAGTTCCTAGTTCAAGAAATCCAAGAACCATCATTCAAAGGCACGATTAATATCTCAAAAACGAGTATCGATCTAAAGTTCATCATTCAAGGTATGTGGGGTTTTTCAACAAGAACTCTTTTTCGTTCTTGTGCCCAAAAGTAATTTTCTTTACAAAGACATGATTTTTATTTAATTTTTTACGAATTTGAAGTATGAATCCATATCTTATGATGATTATTATGAAATCTTGATTTTTGTGATTTTGAAAGATTAATTTACATGTGTGGAGATATAAAGCATGAATCTTGAACGATATTTATCATGATTTTGATATTTGGGTCGTGAATTCCCATTGGAAATTGTGTTTTTTTTAAAGTGTGTTTTATAAGTACGTTGATGTTGAATATTTGAGATATTTTAAATGATTTGACCTTTTAGTCTTAATGGAGTTATTTTGAACTCGAGTGTGAAAAAAATCCACAACGTGGTTGATTTTGATAGATGGGAAGCATAATGGCTCCTGATGTATTTTTATATATTACTGAAATTGTTTTGTTGTAGATTGTCTTTGAAATGATCTGAGCTAAGTTTGGTAAAAATCTTTAGCACCGAGTAGGAGGTATAAATCGACCTTACTTTCCTAGAACTACGTGCCCCCGTAGGAGTGAGCCTGAGGCTGATTTATTTAGTGATCACTAGTTTATGTGGATTTAATATCGATAGTCCTACTCTTATGGAAAGGATAGGATGGCTCTCTCCAACGTGGGTTGTACGTTGGACTCCATGTAGCTCACATGGTTTATGTCGGTTATAGGATCTCCCAGTATGTGTGTTTCCTTGTGTCTATGGTGAATGGTGAAGTGATTTGAAAGTGGAATTGTTAAAGTTATACTTTCAAAAGATTTAAATGATATTTTCATTATGAGAATTGATATTCTTGATGAACTGAAAGTGATTGACAAATTATATGATGACTCATATGTGTTATTGTACTTATTTCATCCTCTCATGATTATGATTATTTTCTTCAGGCTATGTGAGTCTTTTATACATCCTGCATATTTTTTATAAATATTTATGATGATAATGTTTATAAAACTGCATACACCCCCATATACTCGGTCCCTTTCCATGGTACTGACCTATATCTTTGGATGTGGGCTGTATTTTCTCAGAATGTAGGTTCAGGTGCTTAGTTTCAGGTTCGACAGTGATTCTTTGGGCATGATGTTCTACATCCTCTCTTATAGCGAGTCCTCAAGTTTTGAGGACGTGATGTCTGATGTTGGTTTCACGGAATTGTTTACATTTGATAACTGAGTATGAGTCAGTTGGGGCATGTCTCAATGGCTCGCTGTTTTTATTGATTTTCTTAGAGGCTTGTCAGACTGGTATAGATGTTGGGAGTTGACTAATAAGTCGTATTTTGTTATCTTTCTAAAATTATTTTATTCTTGGATGATGATTACTCTGTTGATATTTGAGGGTTATTTATGGAAACCCTGTGGATTTGTGTTGAACTAAATGAAAATGGCTCAAAGAGTTAGCTTGGGGCTACTCGTAGCCTCAAGTACTGTGTGACACTCTGGAACCCGTTTTTTGGGGCTTTACAAACTTGGTATCAGAGCCTAAGGTTTTAAGGTGTCCGAGGGAGTCTGACAAGGCACGTTAAGTAGAGTCTTGATCATCGGTGTGTAGCGCGCCATATATATGAGCAAGAGGCTACAAGATGTTTTAGGAAAAAGTGTGATTCTTTCTTTCAGAAGCCTATCGTTCTTAAAGTGTCTCTCTGCTATTGATTCGTGCTTTTCTCTTACAAAAATATGCCTCCATGTCGAGCGAAAAAAAATAATGATGGTCAGCAACCTCAACCCGCTGACCCATTGAATGAAAACGTGTCTCATGCTGAATTTTGAGCAGCCTTTCAGCCGCTGGCCCAATCTGTTACTGCAAATATTCAAGCCAACCCGGCCTCGGCTCTACAGCAGCACGGAGGTGATTCAGCTGCTTCCAAGATTCGTGACTTTATGCACTTAAATCTATCAGAATTCTATGGGTCCAAGTCTGATGAGGATCCACGGTCGTTTTTAGGGGAAGTGGGGAAAATTACTCAGGTGATGCATGTATCTGAGGAACATAGTGTGGAGTTGGCTACGTATAGGTTAAAAGACCTTGCTTACAATTGACTTGTTTCTTGGATGAAAGGTAGAGGTGAGGGAGCTGTCCCTACAACTTGGCAAGAGTTCCAGGATGCATTCTTGGATAAGTTTTTCCCTTTGAAGATGAGGGAGGCAAAGGTGGAAGAGTTTATGAACCTACGACAGGGCTCTATGACTGTTAGGGAGTACTGTCTAAAGTTCAATCAGTTGTCCAAGTTTGCTCTTGACTTAGTGGATGATAATCGGGCTAGTATGAGTAAGTTTGTGACTGGAGTATTTAGTTGTGTGGTTAAGGAGTGTAGGTCTGCTATGCTGAATAGTGAGATGAATCTTTCTAGGCTGATGACTCATACCCAACAGATTGAGACAGACAAGATTAAAGAGAGAGATAGAATGAGAGAAAATAAGAGAGCTAGGTCCGAGCAGCACAGACAGGGTCAGAATAGATCGCTGGGAGGGAGTCGCCCTCAGTACCAAGATTGTTCATCTATGCCAGCACCGTTATCTTCTAGTGCTCCCACGACTAGAGGTAGGCAGGAGCAAGGTAGCAGGTCATATGTATCTAGGTCCCAGTACAGTACTGACAGTAAGCTAAATTGTCCCCTATGTCCTAAGTGTGGTAGGGCTCATTCGGGTGAGTGTTGGGGTGAGAAGAGGGGTTGTTTCCGGTGTGGTAACATGCGTCACAGAGTTTGAGATTGTCAACAGGATGGACAAGGGAGTTGTGACTATCGCCCTCAAACCCATACTCAGACTGTTAGTGCTCCAGTTCCAGCGACTCACCCAACCCCAACTCAAGGCGCCTCTTCTAGCAATGTTGGCGGGCAGCGCCAGAATAGATTTTATGCTTTACCGTCCCGCCAGGAATAGGAGGACTCTCCCAATGTTGTTACTGGTATGCTTCGTATATTTTAGTTTGATGTGAATGCTTTGTTGGATCCTGTATCCAGTTTCTCATATATTACACTTTTAATTTCTGTGAATTTTGAAATGAGTCCTGAGATTATTCCTGAGCCTATCCTAGTTTCTACCCCAGTGAGTGATTCGATTGTTGCCCAAAAAGTGTATAAAAAGTGTCTTGTTACCATTCTTCATAGAGTCTTGTTGGCTGATCTAATTGAGTTAGACATGGTAGATTTTGATATGATTCTGGGTATGGACTGGCTGTATTCTTCTTATGCCTCTATTGATTGTCGGACCCGAATGGTCAAGTTTTAGTTTCTGGGTGCATCCGTGTTTGAGTGGTCTGGGAATTCTGTGTCACCCAAGAGTCATTTTATCTCTTACCTCAAAGCTAGAAAGCTTATTTCCAAGGGGTGTATTTACCATTTGGTTAGAGTCAACGACACTAAGTCTGAGACTCCAACTCTCCAGTCTGTTAACGTCGTCAATAAGTTTTCTGATGTCTTTTCGAATGATCTCCCAGGAATACCTCCTGATAGAAAGATAGAGTTTGAGATTGATCTTCTCCTCGATACTCAGCCCATTTCTATTCCTCCTTACCGTATGGCCCCTGCAGAACTTAAGGAGTTGAAATAGCAACTCAAAGATCTAATAGATAAGGGTTTCATAAGGCCCAGTGTTTCTACTTGGGGTTCTCCTGTGTTGTTTGTAAGAAAGAAAGATGGATCTTTGTGTATGTGCATTCATTACCAATTAAATAAAGTCACTGTAAAAAATAAGTACCCCCTTTAGAGAATAGATGATTTGTTTGACCAATTGAAAGGAGCAAGTTATTTCTCAAAGATAGACCTTCGTTCTGGCTATCATCAACTCAAAGTTAGGGAGTGTGACATCCCAAAAACCATTTTTTGAACTCGTTATGGCCATTTTGAGTTTCTTGTTATGTCTTTTGGGTTAACTAATGCCCCAGCAACTTTTATGGACCTCATGAATCGAGTATTCAGACCATATCTGGATATGTTTGTCATAGTGTTCATCGATGATATACTAGTGTACTCCCGTAGTGAGGATGAATATTCTGATCATCTCAGAACTATCTTTCAAACCTTTAGAGATCACAAGTTGTTTGCCAAGTTTAGTAAGTGTGAGTTTTGGCTAAGGTCAGTTGCTTTTATGGGTCATATCATTTCTTCCGAGGGTATTAGAGTTGATCCCCCAAAGACCGAAGCTGTTAGAAATTGGCCTAAACCTATTTCTCCGACTGATATCCAAAGTTTCTTGGGTTTAGCTGGCTATTACCATCATTTTGTTGAGGGTTTCTCCTCTATAGTGTCTCCTATGACTCGGTTGACCCAAATTAAAGTGAAGTTCTTGTGGTCTGAATCTTGTGAGAAGAGTTTTCAGGAGTTGAAGACTCAAGTCACTTCAGCCCCTGTTTTGACTTTACCAGATGGTGTTGATGGTTTTATGGTATACTGTGATACTTCGAGAGTTGGGTTGGGTTGTGTATTGATGCAGAAGGGTAAGGTGATATCTTATGCTTCTAGACAGTTGAAACCCCGTGAGAAAAACTACTCCACCCATGACCTTGAGTTGGCTGCTATTGTTGTTTGCTTTGAAAATCTGGGGACACTATTTGTATGGTGTCCATGTTGATGTTTTCACTGATCATAAGAGTCTGCAGTATGTGTTTACCCAGAGAGAATTGAATCTTAGGCAGAGACGACGGTTAGAATTATTAAAGGACTAAGATATGAGTGTGTTGTACCATCAGGGCAAGGCTAATGTTGTGACGGATGCCCTAAGTAGAGTGTCCATGGGTAGTGTTTCGCATATGGTAGAAGGTAAGAAAAAGTTGGCTCGTGATGTACATCGTTTGGATTGATTGGGGGCTAAGTTGCTTGACTCTGCTGAAGGTAGTATAGGGGTTCAGAGTAGTTCTGAATCCTCCTTGGTTTCGGAAGTGAAGTAAAAGCAATACTTAGATGCTAGTTTGGTCAGACTGAAGGAGTCAGTCAAGGACCAAAGAGTAAAGGTTTTTTCCCAAGGGGGAGATGGTGTGTTGAGATTTCAGGGTAGACTGTGTGTCCCGAATATTAATGATCTGAGATAGAGGATTATGGCTGAAGCTTATGAGGCACGATATTCTATTCATCCTGGTGCCACCAAGATGTACCGAGACTTGCGAGAAATTTATTGGTGGAGTGGCATGAAGAAAGATATAGCAGCATTTGTAGCTAAGTGTGCAACATGCCAACAGATTAAGGCTAAACACCAAAGACCTGGTGGTATGATGCAAGAGTTTAGTATTCCCACCTGGAAGTGGTAAGAGATAAATATGGACTTCGTGATTGGTTTACCTCCTTCCCAACGCCATCATGATTCCATTTGGGTTGTGGGTGATAGGTTAACTAAGTCTGCTTATTTCTTGTCTGTTCATACTTCATATACTGCTGTGGATTACGCTAGATTGTATATCCGAGAGCTAGTCAGACTGCATGGAGTTCCCTTGTCTATTATTCCGAATAGGGGTACTCAGTTCCCTTCGCAATTTTGGAAAGCTTTTCAGAAGGGTCTTGGTACCCAAGTGCTTTTAAGTTTAGCTTTTCATCCGCAGACCGATGGTCAGGCTGAGCGAACCATCCAAACCTTAGAGGATATGTTGAGAGCTTGTGCACTTGACTTTAAGGGAAGTTGGGATGATCACTTACTGTTGATAGTGTTTGCTTACAATAACAGTTTCCACTCTAGTATTAGCATGGGTCCGTTTGAAGCCTTATATGAGAGGAAGTGTAGATCACCCATAGGTTGGTTCGAGGTGGGTGAAGCGGCTATGAGTGGTCCTGATTCGGTATTCGAGGCTATGGAAAAGTTAAGTTGATTGGGGAAAGGTTGAAAACTGCACAGAGTCTCCAGAAGTCATATGCGGATGTTACAAGGAGAGACCTTGAGTTTGAAGTTGGTGACCTAGTGTATCTGAAAATTTCACCCATGAGGGGGGTGAAGAGATTCAGAAAGAAGGGGAAGCTTAGTCCTCATTATGTTGGTCCTTACAAAATTCTTAGTTGTGTTGGTAAGGTAGCTTATGAGGTCGAGTTGCCTTCTGAGTTGTCCTCTGTTCATCCAATATTCCATGTCTCCATGCTTAGAAAGCATATTAGTGATGTTGTGGTAGTGGATTCCTCTGTGAGTTCTAACATTCAAGAAAATCTTTCTTTTGATGAGATTCCCGTTGAGATTCTTGATTTCAGTGTCCGAAGACTAAGAAACAAAGAAGTTCCCTTGGTCAAGGTGTTGTGGCGAAACCAATCTGTTGAGGGTGCAACTTGGGAAGCTGAGGAGGATATGCGATCCAAGTACCCGCACCTATTTTCCATGAACTCCGATCAAACCGAAGGTACCGTTCTTTCCTAAATCATGCACTTTTGATAAAAGTTGCAGCAGTTCAGCTTTCATTTATTTTGTATTCAGCTATAGTTTCTTGAATTTATGCAATCTATATTGCATTCGGAGTGAGAAACGATATGGTGATGAGTCTAACAAATAGTTTCAGTTGTATTCTCTATTCCCTATCTAATCTTGGCATGTCTAGCGTCATTCGAGGATGAATGTTTCCAAGAGGGGATGATGTAATACCCTGGGAAATTTTTCGTTGAAATTTTGTGCGTAAACTTGTTGGATTCTATCTTCTAGAATGAATTATAAATTTTCCATGCGGAATGTCTTATATTATGACCCACCATTGCGTAGAGTATCGAATAATCTTTCCAACGATATATGGATCATCCAAAACGGACACCCGAGCGACCAGTTATGAACATTTCGATCGAACCGTGGATAGTAGTGAACAGTAAAACATGCAGGAAAAAGTACTGAGGCCTGGGGTATTTTTGCTCCGACTTTAAACGATCATAACTCCTTATACATAATGATCTGGGTGATCTACTATATATCAACGGAAATCTCTTCGAGTCCTCCTTCCAATGAAAATGGTTTCTTCTAATTTGTCTATCGGAGTAAAAAGTTATGGTCAATCTACTTCAGCCTATCAAAAGCAAATTTTTGGGTCAACTTCAAACGATCATAACTCCTCGTTCACAATGATCTGGGTGAGATATTATATATCAATGAAAGGATATGAGAGTCCTCTTTCTAATTAAATTGGTTTCATCTAATTTGGATATCGGAGTAAACGTTATGGTTGATCTACTTCAGACTATCAAAACAGTCCACCAAAGAACAGATTCAAGAATTATTTGATTTTTAGGGGCGTTTTGGTCATTCCTCCTCACCCAAAATCCATCCAAACCCTATATTAAAGCTTATTAGAAGCATTATATGTTATATTTCATTAAATTTTCTCAAAAAGAAAACCCTAAGCTCCTACATCCAACTTCAAGAACCTCCAAAGTTCACCATTAATTCTTCAAATTTATTCAAGATTCAAGTTCCTAGTTCAAGAACTCTAAGAACCATCATTCAAAGGCATGATTAACATCTCAAAAATGAGTATCGATCTAAAGTTCATCATTTAAGGTATGTGGGGTTTTTCAAGAAGAACTCTCTTTCGTTCTTGTGCCCAAAAGTAATTTTCTTTACAAAGGCATGACTTTTATTTGATTTTTTATGAATTTGAAGCATGAACCCATATCTTATGATGATGATTATGAAATCTTGATGTTTATGATTTTGAAAGATCAATTTACATGTGTGGAGATATAAAGTATGAATCTTGAACGATATTTATCATGAGTTTGATATTTGGGTCGTGAATCCCCATTGGAAATTATGTTTTTTAGAAAGTGTGTGTTATAAGCACGTTGATGTTGAATATTTGAGATATTTTGAATAATTTGACCTTTTGGTCTTAATGGAGTTATTTTGAACTCGAGTGTGAAAGAAATCCATAACGTGGTTGATTTTTATAGATAGGAAGCATGATGGCTCCCGATGTATATTTATATATTACTGAAATTGTTTTGTTGTGGATTGTCTTTGAAATGATCTGATCTAAGTCTGGGAGAAATCTTTAGCACCGAGTGGGAGGCATAAAGCGACCTTACTTTCCTAGAACTATGTGCCCCCGTAGGAGTGAGCCTGAGGCTGATTTATATAGAGATCACTAGTTAGTGTGGATTTAATATCGATAGTCCTACTCTGATGGTAAGGATAGGATGGCTCTCCCCAACGTGGGTTGTACGTTGGACTCTATGTAGCTCACATGGTTTATGTCGATTATAGGATCTCCAAGTGTGTGTGTGTTTCCTTGTGTCTATGGTGAATAGTGAAGTGATTTGAAAGTGGATTTTTGAAAGTTATTCTTTCGAAAGATTTAAATGATATTTACATTATGAGAATTGATATTCTTGATTTACTGAAAGTGATTGACAAATTATATGATGACTCACATGTGTTACTGTACTTATTTCATCCTCTCATGATTATGATGATTTTCTTTGGGCTATGTAAGTTTTTCATACATCCTTCATATTTCTTATAAATATTTATGATGATGATGTTTATAAAACTGCATACACCACCATATATTCGGTCCCTTTCCATGGTACTGACCCACATCTTTAGATGTGGGCTGCATTTTCTCGAAATATAGGTTCAGGTGCTCAGTTCCAGGTTCGACAATGATTCTTTGGATACGCTGTTCTACATCCTCTGTTGTGGTGAGTCCTCATGTTCCAAGGATGTGATGTCTGATGTTGGTTTCACGGAATTGTTTACATTTGATTATTGAGTATGAGTCAGTTGGGGCATGTCTCCATGGCTCGCTGGTTTCATTGTTTTTCTTAGAGGCTTGTCAAACTAGTATAGATGTTGGGAGTTGACTAATAAGTTGTATTTTGTTATCTTTTTGAAATTCTTTTATTCTTGGATGGTGATTACTCTGTTGATATTTGAGGTTTATTTATGGAAACCCAGTTGATTTTGTTGAACTGAATGAAAATGGCTCAAAGGGTTAGCTTGGTTCTACTCGTAGCCTCAAGCACCGTGGGATGCTTGGGGACATATTTTTTAGGGTATTACAGATATTAGGAGTTTCTTAGGTCTATCTGGCTACTACCGTCGTTTTGTTTAGGGTTTCTCTATGTGTTTACTCAAAGAGAGTTGAATCTTCGTCAGAAACAATGGTTAGAATTGTTAAAGGACTATGATATGCATGTGTTGTATCTCCTAGAAAAGGCCAATATAGTGGCAGATGCCCTTAGTAGGTCATCCATGGGTAGTGTGCATAGGTTGATCAAGATAAGAAGGAGTTAGCTCGTGAGGTCCACCGTCTGGATAGATTGGGAGTTAGATTGCTTGATTCAGCTAAAGGTAATATTTGGGTCCAGAGTTGTTCTGAGTCTTCTTTAGTTTTGGAAGTAAAGGAGAAGCAAGATATGGATCCTAGCTTGGTCAGACTGAAGGAGTCAATTAAAGACCAAAATGTAGAGGTTTCTCCCAAGGGTGAGATGGTGTATTGAGATTTCAGAATAGATTATGTGTGCCTGATGTTGAAGATTTAAGACAGAGAATTATGGCTGAAGCGCATGGCACATGATATTCTATTCATCCCGGTGTTATCAAGATGTACCGCGATTTGCAAGAAATCTATTGGTGGAATGGTATGAAAAAGGATATAGCGAAATTCGTAGAGAAGTGTACAACTTGCTAACAGGTTAAGATAGAACTCCAAAGACCCGGTGGAATGATGCAAGAATTCAGTATTCCTACTTGGAATTGGGAGGAAGTAAATATGGATTTTGTGACTGGTTTACCTCCTTCTCGACGTCATCATGATTTGATTTGGGTCGTTGTAGATAGGTTGACTAAGTCCGCGTATTTCTTGCCAGTGCATATATTTTTCACCGCTGAGGACTATACTAAGTCGTACCTACTAGAGTTAGTTAGGTTGCATGGAGTTCCTTTGTCAATTATCTCCCACAGGGGTACTCAATTTACTTCTCTTTTTTGGAGGGCTTTTCAGAAGGGTCTCGATACCCAAGTTCATCTTAGCTCTGCTTTTCATCCACAAACCGATAGTCAGGCTGAGAGGACCATCCAGACCTTGGAGGATATGTTGAGGGCATTGTTCTTGATTTCAAAGGAAATTGGGATGAACATTTGTCATTGATTGAATTTTCTTACAACAACAGTTTTCATGCTAGCATTAGGATGGCTCCATTTTAGGTTTCATATGGAAGGCGATGTAGATCATCCATAGGTTGGTTTGAAGTGGGTGAAGCCGCTGTGAGTGGGCCTGATGCTATGCTTGAGGATATGGAGAAAGTTAAGCTGATTCGAGAAAGGTTGAAGACAGCCCAGAGTCGTCAGAAGTCATATGCAAATGTGAGAAGAAGAGCTCTTGAGTTTGAGGTTAACTATCTTGTGTACTTGAAGATTTCACCCATGAAGGGGGTGAAAAGATTTTGTAAGAAAGGAAAGCTTAGTCCCCGATATGTTGTCCCTTATATAGTTTTGAATCATGTTGGGAAAGTAGCTTATGAGATTGAATTGCCTACCGAGTTGTCAGTTGTCCATCCGGTCTTTCACGTTTCTATGCTCAAGAAGCACATTAGTGATTCTGTTATTGTTGATCCATCAGAAAGTTTTGGTGATCAGGATATCCTTTCGTATGATGAAGTTCCAATTGAAATCCTAGATTATCAAGTTCATAGACTAAGAAATAAGGAAGTTCCCTTTGTCAAAGTTTTGTGGCAAAATCAATCAATCGAGGGTGCTACTTGGGAAGTAAAGGTAGATATGCGAACCAGGTACCCTAATCTCTTCTCCGCGAGTTCAAATCAAGCCTAATGTACTATTCTTTCTTAATCCAGTTTCCTTTTAATCCAGTGTATTCAGCTATATGGTTATTCTCTCTATGATTCATGCATTTTGTGAAGTACTCAAAAGTTTAGAGTGAAGTAAACCCTTTTAGTGAGTCGTTCCAGCTATACGTCTTCATTTTCTCTTGTTCTTGGCCTATCTAGCAACATTCGAGGATGAATATTTCCAAAGGAGAGATATTGTAATACCCCGAGACTCTAACCAATAGTGCAACCATGAATCAAGATCAAGAGAAATAAATTATAATGCTTTGGGTTGTTTTCTGATCAAGGATGGTGTGTATTAAGGCCTTAAAGATGTCCTAACAATTGGGTGAATCAAAACATTCCTTACCGATTGAATTCTTGGGAAGGATATTGGTATAGTCAACTTCAAACGAGCATATCTCTCATTTTACTTGGAATTTTTGAGCTCATAACCTATCAACAGATATATAATTGAATTAGATTTCCAATGATACCAATTTTTACAAAATCCGATATCGGAGCAAAGAGTTATACCCATTTTACTCCAGCATATCAATCTGGAAAAGGTTGACGACGTTTCTGATGGGATGTCACGTTTTTTACTCCATTTCTGATGACGTCGTCAGCCTTAGGCAGAAAATCAAAAATTCGACCCTTTTGTGACGATATTTCGTACGGCCTATCACGGGTCTGACGGCTTGTCACGGATGTCGTCGCCATTTTTTTCAGCAATTAAGGGGCGTTTTTAAAAGGATATTTTGGTCTTTTCCACCCATTTTGACCCTCTATATATATCCAAGTAAAGAAGAAAACTTCATTCTTCTTCCATTTCATCAAGAATACTAGGGTTTCTCTCTCAAAATCCAATCCAAATCTTCCAAGAACATCAAGAATCCAATCATAAACTTCACAAATTGGTTCAAGATTCAAGGTACCCAAGTCAAAAACATCAAGAACCCTAACTCAAGAAGTGGAAAAGGAGTCTATAACAAGTTTCTCCATTCCAATCCATAATCAAGGTATGTGGGGTTTGAACAAAAACACTTTTTTCATTTTTGTGCCTAAAGATTTAATTTCTATTATTGATTTACATGAATTTGCAAAGTGGGATTACACCCAAAATTCTCTATTAATGATTTATGAGATTTGAGTTGATTAAGTTTGATATTATGATATATTTACCATCATATTTCTTAAATTGAGGATTTATGCTATGAGTTGAATATTCTTATTATGAATTGATGATTTTCGAATGAGTTGAGATAAGTGTCATGATTTAAGCCTTCCATGAGAAATTGATTATTGAATACATATTGATATTGAACTTGAGAGTCAAGAATGAGTCCTATGATGTTTCCTTGAAACTTTTGATATTTGAAATGATTTGATAAGCAAATGTACTTGATGTTGAGAAAGATTGTGTTGAGTTGAGTCGAGTTAGGAATCCACAAGATGTTTATGATTTATAGACGAGATATATATTTATGTTATGGTCTTTATAATAGACCTATGAGTTGATATTGATTAAGATGGATTTCCTAACGCATTCTGAGCTGAGTCTAGGAGGAGTATTTAGCACCGAGCGGAAAATATGGTATTTCTCCGAAACTACGTGCCACCGTAGGATTGATAATGATGATTGTGGGCCAGAGGCCGAGTATGGGATTGTGATTGAGAAATTGAGGTTGTACTCCTTGGCATGAGTACGACACCCCCGCCAATGTGGAATTCTCTCCTTAGGAGGGCAAAATATTGGACTCTATGCGGCTCACATGGTGTAGTTATGTCGGTTATAAGAAACTCCCACGTCCATAATGATCTGAGTACCTTGAGTTACCGAGTCACTCTAAGTCACGAGTCAAAGATTTTGAGTTGAGTTAAATGATTTATGAGATTTATGAAACATGTGTTATTACTGATGACTTATGGGAATAATGTTTCAGATAATTCAAGCGAAGGGAGGTATTATTGTCAGCATGCATGATTTTCTTATACATTTATGATATTATTTAAAATTTTGCATCCACCCCCACATACTCAGTACATTCCCAAGTACTGATTTCTATACTCTTCTGTGTTCTACATTTTCTCGTGATGTAGGTTCAGGTGCTCAGTCTCAGTAGTGATAGTGATCTTCGAGTACCTCCATCTACATTCGTACAGTTGGTGATTCCTCATGGTTTGAGAACCTATGTCTCTGATTTTTGCCTTGATAGTAGAGGGTTGTTTATT
This sequence comes from Capsicum baccatum var. pendulum, assembly GCA_030864225.1. Taxonomy (NCBI): domain Eukaryota; kingdom Viridiplantae; phylum Streptophyta; class Magnoliopsida; order Solanales; family Solanaceae; genus Capsicum; species Capsicum baccatum. The sequence continues at coordinate 45,370,959 of CM061550.1, forward strand.
CCCAATTCCGTACGAGTCAGTTGGGGATCTATCCCAATGGCTCCTCACTTTTATGTAGTAGAGGCTTTGTCAGACTAGAGTACCAGTATGTACAGAACTTCAGTATTTTGATTGTACAGGATAGTATCTATTCATATTCCAGTATGTTTATGACATGACTATTCTTCCTTATTACAACTTGATTATTGTAATAGTGAGTTATAGAAGTGATGACAGGCTCAAAGGGTTAGCTTGACGCCGCGTGTGGCCTTAACCACCGTGTGATGTCTTGGGATGGGATATTGGGGCGTTACTCATGACATGCAAAGTTCACTATGTCACAACCTTTTTTCGCCTAGGGTCGACGGATTTTTCAATTAAAGTGACGACTTTGAATAAGAATTATTTTATTTACAGAGTCGTCACTTGGAATTGAGTTATGGTGTTCCAAGTCACCTTTTTGAATCCCTAATAAAAAAAAATGAATCTTTGTTGTTCTGCAAAAATAAAAAATCAAGCAAGGAATTTTGTTGACCGAGGAAAAGGTATGAGGCACTCCTTGAGTTCCGTGGTTCTAGTACAGTCGTTTTAATGACTTATGTCTGACTGAAATTAATCTTTTAGATATATATAACATTTTGTTAGCTTATTAATTACTTACATCTCACTTTTAATTTATTTTGAATTATTTAATTATGTTAATATGTGGCTTGGCGGTAGCAGTACTTTCCGGTCACACCACAAGTTTTGATATATTTCTCGTGCCTTTGAGAAATTTATGGATCGTTCCCATTTTTACAATCTAAATAAGCACCTAACATGTTTAGAATCTACCCAACCCAATTAGATCGGCTTTAACTGGTATGTTAAATTTTGTTACAACGAATTGTCGGCAATAGGGCTATCCAACCTCATCGTTAACTTTCTCATGTATGTTAAATCTTAATTTCTTTGAGTTAAAGAACCTAACTCATTTTTTTATGAATTCACCCCCTTACAATTGGTTGTTACCCTTTTTGTTTTATCAATAACAACAGGTTTTGAATAAAACCACAACCTATCTCAGTCATTCTCACCTTCGTTAATTTTATTAAAAAGACGAAGAAAATTAGTCTAGGCCTGGAGAATATAAATAGATATTTCTTATTTTTATTTTTTTTTCTTTTCTTTTTTTATTTAGAACGACTAGGAAGCAAACAAATTAACATATAAGCTTAACAAAATTACTTAAAAACCAAATTAACATAATCCATAACAAAGTTACTTAATAAAGCTACACTTGACAAAATTATCACAGTGAAATAAACAAGAAAAGGGGGAAAATGATTATAATAATAATTAGCTAAGAAAAATTGTTATCCATTCTCTTTTTAATTTTTCTTTTCAAAGCTTTCTTTATCATTTTTGTCATCTGTCCACTCTTTTTTTTTTGTTTGTTTGTTTTCTCTCTCTCTTTTAAAAAAAAAAAAAAAAAAAAAACTTGTACGTGCATTTGATTTTTAGTGTGTGCATGGGATTTTTTGTTTTTCCTATCTTTTTCTTTTAAAAAAAAAAATTGTGTGTGATATGTAAACGTGTGCATGTGTGTGCATTTTTTCACTTTCATTTTCATGTTATATTTACTTCAATTCTAACAATGTGGAGCCAAAAAAAAATAATGTTAAAGACCCCAGATTCACTAACGTATTTCATATTACTATTTATCCTTTATTAGATCTAATATATGAACTAACATTTACTTACTATATATTACACGTTATATGTCAATACCAATATTGTGCGTAACAATTTTCTTATCAATTTAAGGAAAAATAAATTAAGTTAAGCATGCAAAAAATAATCATTTAATATAGCAATTTTTCTCTGGGTTTAACTATATACAAAACTATGAACGTTTAAACACATGTGAAACTTGAGAAACTTCATAATAATGGAATCAATTTTCGTATAATGGCGACGTTACATAATACAAAGAATAATGGAGAGTTACCTCTTGCGAAAATAATTTACTACAAAAGAAAGAAGAAGTCACGAACTTGAAATCACGATCCAAACATCAAACTCCAACTTGTTGTCTATCACATTTTTTAAAAAAAAAAATCTCTAAGATTTCTAAAAGAAATTTTTTGTCTTTTTTTTGCTTTCTCTGTTTTACTGTTCTTTTGGTTTCTCTTAGCTTTTCTCCCCACTTTTCTCTCGAAGTGTCTGTTTGGGATTGCTTATTTTTCAAAATAAGCACTTATTTTGAGGGAAAAAAATACTTTTTTTCAAAAGAAAGGAGTTTGGTAAACTTGTAAAAGTTCTTTTAAAAATAAGCAGAAACAGTTTTTCTGCTTCTAGAAAGAATCAGAAAATTTCTACTTTTCAAAAAAAGCAGTAGCAGAAGCAGAAAATTATTTTTTTATGACAAAAATATCCCTATCACACACACACACATACATATTCCTTATTAATTAATTAACATATCTTACAAGTTTGATTAACGTTTGATTTTTAAAATTTTACATTTCTTATTTACGTCATAATTCTTTATGATTTATATATTGTTATTTTATTTTCACTCATTTTCTTTAAATAAATTTGAAAAAAACCATTGATGATGATGAATAAATAATATATAATTTTTTATATTTTATTATTAATGATAACAATTGATAGATGAATCATGTTACAAGAGTGTATTTTGATAGCACATGCAAATTTTTTCTCGAATATTTAATTTTAAATAAATGATTCATGAAAAATGACATATTTGTTACAATATATATATATATATATATAAAAAAAAAAAAATAACAGACAGAATAACACAGTAAATTTTGACACAGTAAAAATATATACGTTCGTAGTAAATTTACAGATAGAATTTTATTTTAAATATTTGTTATCATGTAGTATACATATATGAATTTGGTTACTTAGTTTTAGAATTGACACGATAAACATATATCCAAAAGAAAAGGTAAAGAATAACAGATATTATCTCATTTAGATATTTGTAAGCATGATTATAGTGTTGTCTTACTTTTAGTAAATTTGACAAAGTAAATGTATCAAAAAAATAAGGTAGCAAAAAGAAGATAGATTCTAATTTTAAAATAAGGTAACAAAAAGCAAATAGATTCAATTGATCTGTACAATTGAAAGAACATTTGGAGTTTGAAAAGGCATTTTATAAAAGTGCTTCTCAAATAAGCAGTTTTGTAACAACAATCCCAAACGGGCTCTAACTTTTTTTTTCTATTTTCTTGTTGACTATTTTTTGTTTCCTTTTTTTTTTCTAAGTCCTTTTTTTGTTTTCCCCTGTGTGTAATATACTGTGTATGTTTAGGAAGTTGAGGGAGTTGAGGGGTTGAGGAAAAGGTGGGGAAGGTTGGGGTAGTCTAGGATAAGTTTTCCTTTTTGTTAAATTATTTATTTATTTATTTATTTATTAATAAAAAGTTAAAACATATATAAAATAAATAATTTATTTTTTCATAATAATTTAAAACATATATAAAATAAATAATAAAAATAAAAAAAATTATCTAATTAATTTTTATATTGAAGAAAATACAATAAAAGTTCATAAATGGCTTAGAATAAATATAATTAAGATAATACTAAAACTACTAGATTATTTATTAAAATTAAAAAGGAAAATATTTTTCTGAATTTTTTTGCATTATTTTAAAAAAAAATACCAAAATATAATTTTATTTATTTATTTATTTTCAAATAAAATCTATGAAAATAAAATAAGAGCTAAAATAAATATTGGATAAAATACAAATATTTAATGCAGAAAAATAAGTTAAAACTCAGAGAGGGTAAAAAATCACGCGTCTACATTTTGCCCCTCTTTGTTTGAAATCTCGAAGAGTTTTCATACAAAAAAGTAGATAAAACGATGAGTTTTGACCCTCCGATTATTTGAAAGGTGAGTATAAAATAAAATATAAGAAAAGATACAATTGAGTCCTGATTTTGGACCGCCTACATATCCCAGATTATAGGGGAATCAAGTAATGTGTAGTTCAATGAGGGGAAAAGGTGAGACAATGAGTTTGAAGTCAAGTGAGGTTTCGTCGAGTTTCCAGTTCGTGGTTTTTGCTTTTACATCTAACTAAAAAAAATAAAAATTGAAAATGAAGTTACAAGTGAAAGATCATATCTATGCATCTTTTCTGAAATCCTGACTTGAATCTTCATGACTTCTGGAGTGGTGAGATAGTCGTTAGTTCAAATTGGATCTTCAAAAATGAAATATGCCTCTATTTTGATTCTTGGTATTGGAGAGGAACTTGAAAATTGACTTGTTATTCACACTTTCTTTTGACTTGAATTTGAAAATCTTCACCCTATTCTTCATGCGGGCTCCTGACTTGCTACTTCACCCTGTTCTTCAGGTGGGCTCCTGACTTGTTGTTTCTTTACCTTGTTCTTCAGGCGGGTTCCTGACTTGTTGTTTCTTCACCCTGTTCTACAAGCAGGCTCCCGACTTGCTATTGATTTACCTGGTTCTTCAGGCGGGCTCTTGGCTTGCTATTGCTTCACCCTGTTCTTCAAGCGGGCTCCTGACTTGCTATTTCTAATTTTCCAAACATGTTTCTAAACTTAAAGTAAAAGGTGAACTAGAAAAAAAAAGTCCCATTATCCATAAGGGTCCTGAGTAGAAAAGTAAAGTTTCCATTATCCAGAAAGGCCCTGAGCAGAAATTAAAGTCCCATTATCCAGGAGGATCCTGAGAAGAAAATAAAGTTCCCATTATCCACGAGGGTCCTAAGCATAGGATAAATTCTCATTATCCAGGAAGATCCTTAGCATAAAGTAAAATTTCAAACAATACGAACAAAATTTTTTCCCCAGATTGTACTAGAAAATTTTGTTAGTGTCACCAGATCATAATTATTTTTAAAAAAAGTACAGAAAGGAGGGTGAATCGGACTTTGGTAAATAAATGTATCTCTTGAGAGTAAAACTGATGGCCAAAATTAGAAAGTTCGTCTCTTGAGAGTTAATGTGGAGTACTCTAACTAGAAAGTGTGTTTTCTAGGAGTAAAGGTTCACTTTAAGAAGTGCGTCAACTAACAACTTAGACTTGAAATAACCAGATAGGAAAGTGTATCTCGTAGGGGTCAAATTGAAGGACTCGACTATAAAATGCGTCTTTTAGGAGTAAAGGTTCACATTAAGAAATGCTTCACCTAACGACTTAAACCTGAAATACCCAGACAAGGAAGTGTGTTTCACATGGATCAAATGGAAGGACTCGACTAGAAAGTACGTTTTCTAAAAGTGAAGGTTCAAGTTAGGAAGTGTGTCACCTAACACATGAAACTTAAATTACTCAGACAAGAAAGTGTGTCTCCTAATGGTAAAATGAAATGACTCGACTAAAAAGTGCATTTTCTAAGAGTGAAAGTTCAAGTTAGGAAGTGTTTCACCTAATGACTGAGACCTAAAATACCCAGACAAGGAAGTGTGTCTCCTACGGGTTGAATAAAATGACTTAAATAGAAAATGTATCTTCTACGAGTAAAGATTTAAGTTAGGAAATGTGTTACCTAACAAATGAAAACCAAAATACCCAAACAAGGAAGTGCATCTCCTAGGTGTTAAATGGAATGTTTCGACAAGAAAGTGCATCTTCTAAGAGTGAAAGTCTAAGTTAGGAAGTACGTCACCTAAAATATGAAACTTAAATTACCCAGACAAGAAAGTGTGTCTCCTAGGGGTATATGATGATGATATTTCACTATGATTGTGATTACTAAACATGTGTAGCAATATTGCCTTTAGTATTTACAAAAGTGAGGAGTTACATCTTTCTGATATCTAAGCTTAAAAGCATTTGATTTGAAGTCAATATTCATCTCTGTTTCATACAATGGAAACTTGTAAATTTTTAAAATAAGGTGGTTGATTTGTGGCATTTGGCTATTGAGGCAGTCGTTCTTGCACTTTTCAAGCTCCGCTCCATTGCAAATCATTGATAGGTATTTGTTGACTTATTGTACTTCTGACCCCAAATTCTGACTACTGAAACTCTTGACTCAAATCACATTTCTCTTGCATGATGCCTATGGGTTTAACTTCTAATACACCTTTAATCTTTTCAAGAGTAAAAAAAACTGTCAGGTCACAAGCATTCCTGAGTACCGTACTTTATTTTGAAATATGTTATCTTTGTCGTCAGCCCTTTGTTTTGCTTTATATGATTGAAGGAGTTGGTATCAAGTTTCGAAGTTATTTTTCACTTGACTTGACATGACTTCTACTCAAAAAATATGTAAAAGATGACAATGATTTTTCATTTGACGACAAAGATATAAAAATCAAAAATAAAAATAAAAATAATAGAAAGAAAATAAAAAGACAATAGGTATCTCTTTTTTGAAATGACAAAAAGAAAAACTTATATGAGTGTGGTAGCTGATTCCAATAATTATGACATGCATTTTGGATTAAACAACCTGATCTACCACACTAATTATTACAACTTTTGCCCACTTATTGCATTTGAAATGGAGCAATTCTTGAACATGTCCCCTCTAGATCACAATCCTCCTTCTGCCACTGATATCTCAATAAGTTTTTGCCAACAAGCCTATCTCATTTTCATTTCATTCTTAACTCATCGTTGCCTTATGGTGCCCTTTAGGATTTTCACCAATAAGACTCTCTCACTTTTTCTTAAAGGAAAACGAAGCCCAAGGTATGAAACATTATGCACCCATAACATGTTTAGCCTTGACATTTTTAAAGATCGATTTGAAGGTCTTTTTTTAGTTGTAACTTGGCTTTTGGAAAATGTTAGAAAGAAAGAGCGGCATGAGGCTCTAAATTTTACATGACACTAGGTAAAACATACAAATTTTGGAATCGACTCTTAAGGAAAATAATTTTTTGCCCCAGTTTTATTTCATACAGGGTAACTTGAATTTTCACTTGGTTGGACCTAAACCCCAGAGTAGGTCTGCCTACGTATCTTTTCGTGGCAAGAATCAGGTCAAACGTAGTGCAGGTAAGTCATTTTTTTCTTTTTTTTTTTTGAATCGAACATTGACTCTCTTGTTTTTTTTTATTTCTTTGATTATTCTCTTTTTGGGACTTTTTCCTACTCCATTTCTTTTCTTGACATTTTTATGACTCCATTTTCTTCCTAACATTTTCTCTGACTCCATTTTTTCTTGACACCCTCTTTTTTATTTTTCAAACTCTATTTTTATTCCAAAAGAGGGGTATGAAATAAAATAAAACTAAAGCTCAAAAAAGGGTATCAAAGGATGACATAACATTTGGATAGCAGAATGAAATGGCTTCGTCATATCAATCCTTAAAAATACAAGTACTTAACATGCAATCTGGGAGTGGAACACGAATATCGTACGCATCTTTTCAACATTAACCATGACTAAGCACATGCGTCACTACTTCTTAAGCACTTGTCAAACATAAAGGTCAAATTATCTTCCGCATTTCTCCCATTAGTGGACTTATGCATTTTTTAAGCTAACTTTCTTTTGATTCTCCTGACAATAGAGACTATACATACCTTGATTGCTCCTATTTAAAGTATTTGATATGGACTTTCTCGTTGATGACCGGGTCATTTTGATTCACCAAGTGATTTACCTCAATCCATTTAAGTGATCCTTTAACTTGGTCACCAAACATCTCAATACTTTACTTATTTTCTTATATATTTTTTTTTCAACTCTAGGTTCTTGATCGAATGTTTCAGGATTAGATTAGGTTTTAAGATCTGGCTGAAAATTCAACATGCATGTCATATCACTAGAATCCCCATAGAAAGAACTATGTAAAGAAAGAAAAGACAAACAAACACTATATATATTAAATAAATAAATAAATAAATAAATAAATAAATAAATAAAATATACAACATTTATTGATAGAAAAGATGGCAGAGTTTCAACAAAAATGACAAAGAAACAAGACAAAATAGACTCTGAACTACAATTCTAAAATAATTCGCATAACAAAAAGAAAAACAAAATAAACTACCACAAATCCTTCCTTGTAAGGGAAGGAGTGACTTCTCAATTGTTGAGCTTGAAATCTTAGTCATTTTGCATATCAGCATGACTAGATCTTTCACCACTATCAATGAGCATATCAGCATGACTAGAGCTTTCACCACAATCAATATTCTGCACCATAATCAATTTATCTTGATTCATCCTTTCTATTTCTCTTTTCAAAGCACGACAATCTTCAGTATTGTGACCCTGAACATCAAAATGATATACACATCATATATTAGGATCAAAATTTCTTAAATGTGGGTCAGGGGTGTACAGAAGAAGAGGAGTGATCATGTCCTTTTGTTTCAACTTTTGAAATAAGTTAGTATATGATTCTCCAATAGGTGTAAAACTATCCCTTAGATTCTGTCTCTTTTCATTGTTTGGCTTGGAGTAAAAATTTAGTCTAGTGGGGATTGGGTATGTTTGTGGAATTGAAGGATAATTCTGAGGGGTTGATGTACGCCATTGCAAGTAAGAAGGGGCTTAGGCATATGGTTGTGCATTATAAATAGGATATTGAGGAGATGGAATGGAATATAATGAATTTTGGGTAGGAACATAGTATCATGGATGGTTATATGGGTCTTGAACATAGATTTGGGATTGAGATTGCACTCATGGGTGACGCGGACCTTTCAAACTTTGTCGCAGTCTTGACACAATAATATCCAAATCATCCTTTCTTTTCTTTCCTTTGAAACCTCCTGAACCATTTTGAAATGCCTACACAATTGTTTTCAAAGCAGCTTGGCTTATGATTTTACCGGACTTTATTTCATTTTATACCATTTCGCTAATCTTAATGACCTCGACAAACGTATTTCCAATAGTGGAAAGCAAATGATGGAAGTAGTCAGGTTTCTGTTCTTGGAGAAAAATATCAATCATCTCATACTCCTTCATTGATGGCTTAACTCTAGCAGTTTGCTCCCTTCATCTAACAGCATAATCTCAAAAACTTTTGGTGGTCCTTTTTCTCATATTGGTAAGTGTAATACGATCTGGTATGATATCGATATTATATTGAAATTGCTTGACAAAATCCTGAGCCATGTCATCCCAAACAAGCCATCGAGTAATATCTTGATCAATGAACCATTCTAAAGTTATCCCTGCCAAACTCTCTCCGAAGTAAGCCATCTATAATTCTTCTTCCCCCCTACTCCTCTTAGTTGATTACAAAACCTTTTCAAATGAGCCAAAGGATCGTCGTGCCCCTTGTACTTGTCAAACTTTGGCATTTTGAACACTAGAGGAAAATGGACATTGGGAAACATACATAAATCTTTATATGAAACACCTTTTTTCCCTCTTAATCCTTGTATATTTCTCATATTTTATTGTAGACTTCTCACTTTCCTGGCGATCTCTTCATGTTCCTCATTCTTAACAGACTTCTCAATCATGACAAGGGAATCATGTTGTTTAGTAGGACAATATGAATTTGGTGGTTTAAAAGTCAATTCAGAGAGATAGAATTGATCATGATTTAGCTCATCGATAGGCTTCTGTATCGTTAATTGAGGATTTGCATTAGTTAACACTACAAGAATGAAAAGTTGATTATTTGTGAGAGATAGATTTGTAGGGCGCATGGTAAAGGTACCAGCAGCGCTAGACATATTAATACATGGGCTGAATCCAGGTGGGTAAAGTGGATCACCAATTTGGCTTGAGTGGAACTTATATCATTCGTATTCTAAAGTCCAGGGATTGAGGAAGGCAGGGTTTGCCCATCAATCCAAGTTTGATATATTTTCGTTATGTGTTGTTTCAACAACCGATTCTCATTGATTGATGTAAATTCTTGCAGAATTAATTGATTTTGGTCTTCTCCCGTGTCAGACTCTATACCATCTCTGTGGTTCATATCGTTGTTTCGTTAGACCTGATATCATATGGATGAGATGATATCTTAACCACAACCAACCACCTTAATACTATTTTGACTCAGGTGTCAGGTTTAAAATTTTTAAAAAAAATTCTTAAGAATATCAACAAACTCAATAAGGGTTGCCTACGTATCTCAACAAGATGAGAATCAAGCGTGCGTAGTTTTTGAAGACATTAAAAACTTAATTTTTATTTTCAAAATTTTATTTTTGAGAAAATGATTATTAAAATTGGAGAAAAAAATAATCCATATTGTTCCACTAATTTGCCTTATACCGGTCAACAATAGAATGGGACTTCCAAGTAAATGTCAAAGAGCACATAGGATGCACATGCTGGCCATTATAAAGAGAGACACGTGTCCTAGATGGGCCCATCCTCTGTGCCGAACCCAACCAAGTCAAAGATGCATGTGATGCAAATAAAGAGGAGCCTAACAGGAATAACCACGTGTAAGTTTCAGTTCTACTAGATTTAACCTGATGGAGAAAGGTATCTAGACTGGCTGTAAAATGAGCGAACAACTCGAGTCGAGCAGGGACAACTTACCGATAGCAGTGCTTTCCCGCCTCACCATTAATCCTTCCAATCCTAAATCATGTGTGACTATACAATCCTTCCTAAGTGTGTTGCCGCATCTCTGATATCTCAAGGCTCGGGAGCGTATACCATATCTCCAAATATAAAGTATCTCAACAGACTTAGATGGGTGCGTGAGATAAGACAATTTATATTACAATTCAAATAATATCAAAGCAGTAAATAGGTAGGCAAATAACACGCTTACGCCAACAAATACAATATCAAAAATCAAGTAAAGCCAAACAAGTCAATATAAAAGCTCAAATTTTTGATTGTCCCCAGCAGAGTCGCCAGAGATGTCACACCCCTTTTCCGCCGAAGGTCGAAGAGTTTTTTCAATTAAAATGACGGTTTTGAATAGAAATTATTTTATTTATAGAGTCGCCTCTTGGAATTGAGTTATGGTGTTTCAAGTCACCTTTTTGAATCCCTAATCAAAAGAAAATGACTCTTTGTTAGTCTGCGAAAATAAAATACCGGATAAGGAATTTTGTTAACCGAGGAAAAGGTATGAGGCACCCCTCGAGTCCCGTGGTTCTAACAGGGCAGCTTTAATGACTTATGTCTGGCTAAAATTAATCTTGTAGATATATATAACATTTTGTTAGCCTAAAAGTTATTACATCTCGCTTTTAATTTATTTTGAATTATTTAATTATATTAATGTGTGGCTTGCCGGTAACAGTACTTTTCGATCATACCACAAGTTTTGATATATTTCTCGTGCCTTTGAGGCATTTATGAATCGTTCCCATTTTTTCCAATCTAAATAAGCACCTAACATGTTTAGAATCTACCCAACCCAATTAGATCGGCTTCAACTAATATGTTAAATTTTGTTACAACGAATGGTCAGTAGCAGGACTTTCCAACTTCATCGTTAACTTTCTCATGTATGTTAAATCTTAATTTCTTTGAGGTTAAGAACCTAACTCGTTCTTTTAGGAATTCACTCCCTTACAATTGGTTTACCCCCCCCCCCCACCACCACCACCACCTTTTCTTTTATCAATAACAACAGGTTTTGAATAAAGCTGCAACCTATCTCGGTCATTCTCACCTTAGTAGTTTTATTAAAAAGTCGAAGAAAATTGGTCTAGGCCTGGAGAATATAAATAGATATTTTTTATTTTTTTTCATTTTTTTATTTAGAACGACAAGGATTAATTCTACAATTGGCTAACAAATTAACATATAACCTTAACAAAATTACTTAAAAACCAAATTAACATAATTCGTAACAAAGTTAATTAATAAAGCTACATTTGACAAAATTATCACAATGAAATAAACAAGAAAAGGGGGAAAATGATAATAATAATAATAATAATAATTAGCTAACAATTTTAAAAAAAAAAATAACTGTTATCCATTCTCTTTTTTAATTTTTTTTTTCATTTATTTATCATTTTTGTCATCTGTCCACTAACTTTTTGTTTGTTTGTTTGTTTTCTCTCTTTTGATGTTTTTGAAAAAAAAAACTTGTACGTGCATGTGATTTTTAGTGTGTGCATGGGATTTTTTGTTTTTCCAAACTTTTTTTCTTTAAAAAAAGTTTTGTGTGTGATGTGTAAACGTGTGCGTGTGTGCATTTTTTCACTTTCATTTTCATGCTCTACTAACTTCAATTCTAACAATGTGGAGTCAAAAGAAATAATGTTAAAGACTCCAAATTCATTAACGTATTTCATATTACTATTTATCCTTTATTAGATCTAATATATGAACTAACATTTACCTACTATATATTCCACGTTATATGTCAATACCAACATTGTGCGAAACAATTTTCTTATCAATTTAAGGAAAAATAAATTAAGTTAAGCATGCAAAAAATAATCATTTACTATATCAATTTTTCCTGGACTTAACTATATAAAATTCTGAATGTTTAAACACAAGTGAAACTTGAAAAACTTCATATTAATGGAATCAATTCTCGTATAATGGCGACGTTACATAATGCAATGAAGGATTGAGGGTTACCTCTTGCAAAAATAATTTACAATAAAAGAAAGAAGAAGCCACGAACTCAAAATCACGATCCAAATGTCAAACTCTAACTTGTTGTCTACCACATATTTTTTTAAAAATTCTCTAAGATTTCTAAAAGTGTTGTGAAATATAAAACAACAAGAAGAGAGAGAGAAGAGAGAGTAATTTTTATTTCTCTTGAGGAATTCTCTTGATGGGTTAATTATAATGAAGGAAAAACTCTTTTATTTATAGGGAAAAACCAACCTTGGGATTTCTAACTTTTTCATAAATAGATATTCATATTTATGGTAAAGTAGTTATTCACTGTGTATGGTAAAGTAGACATTCACTATATATTTTAATATATTTATAACACTCCCCCTTGAATGTCTAATTGATATATAATGTGCCTCGTTAAAACTTTATGGAAAAAATACAGTGAAAAAATCGAGTGAAGGAAAAAGAGTACACATCTCTAACAATACGCATATAGGCTGCCTCATTAAAAATCTTACGAGGAAAACCAGTGGGACAAAACCTCGTAAGAGAAACAGAGTACAACGCGCATTAACACCCCCTAATGAGAACATCCTTGAGCCTTTGCACCCCGATCTTATGCACCATCTTCTTGGAAGTTGCAATTGAATTGGTGAATAAATTGGTCACATTGTCACTTGAAAGAATTTGATGCTCGTTAATATCATCATTCTTTTGGAGCTCATGTATATAGAAAAGTTTTGATAAAGTGTGCTTCGTTCTATCTCCTTTTATGAATCCTCCCTTAAGTTGTATTATGCATGCTGTATTATCTCCATATAAAATTGTGGGTACATTGTCACATTTCACACCACATTTTTCTCGAATAAGATGTGTTATGGATCTCAATAATACTCATTCTTTCCTTTCTTCATGAATATCTATTATCTCAGCATGGTTCGATGAAGTGGCTAGATAGACTCCTTTGTATATCTCCAAGATATGACAGTATCCCCACATGTAAACATATAGCTTATTTGAGATAGAGCTTTATACGGGTAGATAAGTACCCAACATTAGCATAACCAATAAGATCGGGACTACAATGTTTAGCATAAAATAAGTTCATATGTTTTATTATATTTTGATGTCTCCTAGTAGGAGCAAAACTACATATACTTTGCTAACAAATTGACCGAAAAAGGCTATGTCATGCGTTGTAGTATTTGCAAGATACATTAGTGCACCAATTGCACAAAGATATAGTACTTCATAACCAGGGAGTTCCTCTTTCTTTTCTTGAGATCGAAATGAATCCTTATTCAATTATGCATCTTTCTTATTTAAGTAAGTATTCTATTGCTTTTGAAAACTCTCCAAGAGTTTCAATAATTTTCAAGCTATAAACTTATACAATATAAGGATTATAAATAAGTTTTTCAGAAACTTTTATATGTTTTAAACATTTTGAATCCTTAAAAAGTTCTCATATAAATTTTGTCAAGCGACCATATTCAGCATTTCATGCCTGACATCTTCAAGTGTCTGGACAACAAATCAAATAAGCTATATGCTTATCAAGATGCATCCTTTTATATTACTTGATAAATGTTTCTATGTCAGAATGCTTAAATAAACATAAAATTCAGATCCTCGTAATCTTTCACAATATTGCGCCAATATTGTATCAAAGATATTAATGATAATTCATTTCCTATCTGTTCATAGTGTGACATAACATTTTATAATTTCATCGCTTGTTTACTTTCAGGTACCTGAACCTCTCATAAGGTTTTATGAAGTGTAATGTCATAGGCTCTTCAAGAGCACATTGACTTCTTATTATGATTATTTACTCCTTATCCTTTTCAAGGATTATTTCATTTGAAATTGATTGATCTACTACGCTTCACGCATGCATAGACTTTGTCCTTTGTGAACATAAAATAAGAGCACTTGCAGCTTAAATATGAGATGCATTCAGCATTTGACTTGAATATCTTTTGAATGAGGATCTGATGACAATTCTTAACATATCTCATAGTTGCTTATAATCTCCCCCTTTGTTAGGACAACTAGCATACATCCTCTATCTTCTTTGAGGAATTCATCTTTGTGTGCTATGGTAAATTTATTAATTATACATCGCACATCAAAAATATTAGATGGAATAGTTGGTTCCTAATCTTGAACCAATTGAGAGGGTAGAAATAATTATAATTTATTGGTCTAATGCATACAAGTGCTATAGTATGCAACATATCATATTTCATACAAACACATGAAACTTTGTTCTCATTAGTAATGATTTAGCTATTTATCAAAAGTATTCCATGCCAAACCATCATCATCAAGATGAATTGTCTTAATTACACAATTTGAAAGTTATGCTCTTAAACAATTTTATTGAGCAAACAACTTTATGAATGTCAAACTGTAGGTTGACAAGAAACGTACAAGTGATCATCTTATATTGATGTATCTTAATAGATCACATGATTGGTAAACGGGCTCATATTCACCTTTTATACTTTTCAGATTTTGAGGGATCAAATCCCAACATTAGTTGGTCCAACCAACTTATCATGAGAACACACAATATTAAAAGTAATGAAGAATTTTCTAATTCTTCAATATATGTTCAATACTCAGTATGCACATCTTTGGAATGTCGCAATCGTTCATGTCAATTTAATAACTTTTATTCTAGTAAACTCTAAGTTTATACCTTTTACTTTAGTAAATTTCAGATTTACTTTTACATGAATAAACTTTAGATTTACTACTTTAAACGTAGTAAATCTTCTCAGTTATTCATCCCCTTTCAGAGGTGAATTGTGATACCATTAAAATCAAGTGCACGTTTGCATTAATAAGCTTCTCATTCCCTACGAATGGAATGTAATTGTGCCTTAAGCCTATCAAATTCTGATAACTTATAACCTTTTTATGATATTGCTACTTCAGGGACACATTGGTGCATACATATCTTTCAAAGTATATTATATATTGCTACCACATTCACTTCAAGAATGGAGCAAATTGTCATCTTTCAAAGTATATCATATATTGCTACCACATTCACTTCATGAAATAGAGCATATTCAATGGACAAGTTTCATGACTTTTTATCAAATACATATTATTTTTTTGCCTTAGCCATCATAATATCATTAATATGTTGCATTGAGATTCAAACTCAACGTCTTATCCATATAAAGGAGTCTTAGGCTATAACTCAACGGGACTTTCACAACTAAAAAAAAAGTGGAAAATCGACCACAAAAACCGACCACAAGTGATCGGTTTTTCTCAATTTTTGACCACAAAACCGACCAAAGTGTGTGGTCGATAAAACTGTGGTAGCTTTTTAAAAACCAACCACGTGTGGTTGGTTTTAAAAAAAAAAAAATATATATATATATATATATATATATATATATATATATATATATATATATATATATATATATATATTTAAAATTCATTAATATATTATTAAAATAGAAAAAAATGATTTTGAAAATAAAAAAAATTCAAAATAAACCGACCAATCGGTTTTTTAAAAAAATTAATTAATTATTTTTAAAAAAATCGACCACACAAGTGGTCGGTTTTTTTGTTAAAAATTTCAAAGAAACCGACCACATGTAGTCGTTTTTTTTGATAATTTATTTAAAAAAAAAATTGAAAATTTCCAAAATACAAACTTTAAAAATCAAATTATTTATAATACAGTCCACCAATCATTTACAAACATTAAAAATCAAATCAAATTATTTACAATATAGTCCACCAATCATTTAATATACAATCAACCAACCACCATAAGAATACAAACATTAAAAATCAAATTATTTACAAAATTTATCAGAGGTTCCAAATCTAAACTATAAAACATACAAAAGACTAAAAACTACAACTCACCATCCACATCTTCATTCTCAGCCCCACCATTCTATTATCAATATTCGTTGATATATCCATCTATAATCAGGTTACATCTACACAATCAATCACATTCAAGTAATTAGTTCAAGTCACAAAAGTTCACATTTCAAATACCTACACTTAAACATTTTCAAGTCACTAATTCACTTCACAAGTTACCAAACTAAACTTAATTCAAAATGAAAAGTTCACGTTTCAAGTACCAACACTTAAATATTTTGAGGTCATTAATTCACTTCTCAAGTGACCACGCTTTACTAAAATCAAAACGCAAGTTCACATTTCAAGTACCTAAATTCAAAACAAAAGTCACTAATCCATAATTCAAGTAACTACACTTAAACATTTCAAGTCACTTCACAAGTTACCTAACTAAACTAAATTCAAAATGAAAAGCTCACAGTTTAAGTACCTAACACCTAAACATTTTCAAGTCACTAACTCACTTCTCAAGTGACCCGACTTAACTATATTCAAAACACAAGTCCACCTTTCAAGTAACTACACTTAAACATTTTCGACGCACTAATGCACTTCTCAAATGACCACACTTAACTAAATTCAAAATAAAAGTTCACATTTCAAGTACCTACACTTAAATATTTTCAAGTCACTAACTCACTTCTCAAGTGACCCAACTTAACTATATTCAAAACGCAAGTCCACCTTTCAAGTAACTACACTTAAACATTTTTTACTCACTAATGCACTTCTCAAGTGACCACACTTAACTAAATTCAAAACACAAGTTCACATTTCAAGTACCTACATTTAAATATTTTTAAGTCACTAACTCATTTCTCAAGTGACCACACTTGACTATATTTAAAACACAAGTCCACCATTAAAGTAACTACACTTAAACATTTTCGACTCACTAATGCACTTCTCAAGTGACCACACTTGACTATATTCAAAACACAAGTTCACATTTCAAGTACGTACACATAAACATTTTCAAGTCACTAACTCACTTCTCAAGTGACCACACTTGACTATATTCAAAATGCAAGTCCACCTTTCAAGTAACTACACTTAAACATTTTCGACTCACTAATGCACTTCTCAAGTGACCACACTTGACTATATTAAAAACACAAGTTCACCTTCCAAGTAACTATACTTAAACATTTTCGACTCACTAATGCACTTCTCAAGTGATCACAGTTAACTATATTTAAAACATAATTCCACATTTCAAGTACCTACACTTAAACATATTCGACTTACTAACTCACTTCTCTAGTGACCACACTTAACTAAATTCAAAACACAACATTTTCGACTCACTAATGCACTTCTCAAGTGACCACACTTAACTAAATTCAAAACACAAGTTCACATTTTAAGTACCTACACTTAAACATTTTCAAGTCACTAACTCACTTCTCAAGAGACCACACTTGACTATATTCAAAACACAAGTCCGCCTTTCAAGTAACTACACTTAAATATTTTCAACTCACTAACTCACTTCTCAAGTGAACACACTTAAATAAATTCAAAACACAAATCCACATTTCAAGTACCTACACTTAAATATTTTCGACTCACTAACTCACTTCTCTAGTGACCACACTTAACACTATTCAAAACACAAGTCCACATTTCAAGTACCTACACTTAAACATTTTCGACTCACTAATCACTTCTCTAGTGACCACACTTAACTATATTCAAAACACAAGTCCACCTTTCAAGTAACTACACTTAAACATTTTTGACTCACTAATTCACTTTAAATATTTTCGCGTCACTAGTTGAATACTCAAGTGACCACACTTTAGTAAATTCAATTGACAAGTTCCCATTTCAAGTACCTAAACTAAAACATTTTCGAGTCACTAATTAACTACTCAAGTTATACACTTTAGTAAATTCAATTGACAAGTTCACATTTCAAGTACCTAAACTTAAATATTTTCGAGTCACTCATTCAATACTCAAGTGAACACACTTTAGGAAATTCAATTGACAAGTTCACATTTCAAGTACCTAAACTTAAACATTTTCGAGTTACTAATTAACTACTCAAGTGACACACTTTAGTAAATTCAATGACAAGTTCACATTTCAACTACCTAAACTTAACTATTTTCGAGTCACTAATTCAATACTCAAGTGACCACACTTTAGTAAATTCAATTGACAAGTTCACATTTCAAGTACCTAAACTTAAACATTTTCGAGTCACTAATTAACTAATCAAGTGACACACTTTAGTAAATTCAATTGACAAGTTCACATTTCAACTACCTAAACTTAAACATTTTCGAGTCACTAGTTGACTACTCAAGTAACCAAATTTAGTAAATTCAATTAACAAGTTCACATTTCAAGTACCTAAACTTAAACATTTTCAAGTCACTAATTCATTACTCAAGTGACCACACTTTAGTAAATTCAATTGACAAGTTCACATTTCAAGTACATAAACTTAAACATTTTCGAGTCACTAATCAACTACTCAAGTGACCCCACTTTAATAAATTCAAAACACAAGTTCACAATTCAAGTACCAAAACTTAAATTGTAAGAAGAGAAAAATATTCCTTTACCAAAATTTCACAGCAATCAAGCAAACAGTTTCAATCATGCCAAATCAGTTCAAAATATATCCGCACAACATTAAATGAATCGAGTCACAACATTAAACAAAATTAATAATATGAACTTTACAATTTGTAAAACATTTTCTATTTCAAGTTTCAACTATGGTTTTTGCAGTTATATTTTAGTTAGGCCAAATACAAGTAAAAATGTTGAAGAGAATCAAACACATACTAATCTAGACAGCTCAAGAAGTTGAAAAACATTCTCTGTTTGACTACTCTTACAATCAATTTAATGATTGGAGTTGAAAAAAAAACTAATTAACATACAAATCACTAAACAAACTAACAAACCTCCTTAAGTAAATTCAACAAACACCAAATCTTAATCCCAACTAATCCTAAAAAACTCTAAATCTCACACTAAAAGGAATAAAATCTTAATTTAAAAAATTGGATCCCAAAACCAAGAAACTCAAATTATCTAAATCTTTCACTAATCTTTATGCTAATAACATACATACAGATCTCTAAACAAACTAATAATCCCAACTAATCCTTAAAATTCTATAAATCTCACAATAAAACAAGTACTAAACTCTAAATGTCAAGTAAATAAAAACATTTATTAATAAAAAAATTTATAAAAAAAGTAAGAGCCATACCTTTTTACATATAAGAGGAGAAGCAAGAAAATAAACACAATCAGTGTTTCTCTTTATAGCTTCTTCTTCAGTTGACGCCGTCGCCGCCGTAGAAGAAGATGGCGGCTGAATTTGCTTAGGAGGTGTGGAGCCCACCATGTTTGGTACCAACAAAACCCTAATTAATAAGCAGATCCTATAAGAAGAAGAATTTAGGAGTGGATCTAGGGTTTTCAAACAATACACAGGAAAAATATATATATATATATATATACAAATATATATAGATATATAATTGTGTGTATGTATCTCGACTGGTGGAGTTGCCAGCGGGGTGAGGGAGAGGAGAGGCGTCGGAGTAGCAGCAGCATCGGCGACACGGTTAGCCGGAGAAGAAGAAATGGGCGGTTGTAAGGGTGGAGTTTAGAGAGAGAAAAAAGAGCGTAGGGAGAGAGAAGAAAGTAGTTGTTGTAGGTAAAAAAATGGTTAAGGGTTTGGCTTTTGGTATTTTAAAAGGAAATAGATGGAGAATCAATCTCAGTCACTGATCAAATTGATCTATGGCTGAGATTTAAAGTTTTAAGATATTTAAAATTGGGTCATAATTGAATTGAAGAGTTAAAATTAAACTCAAGTAGACAAAATCTAGGCTAAAATTATCATAAATTGGCAAAACTAAGTTAAAAACAAATATGTTGAGAAAATTAAATAAACAAATAATAAAAAGAGTGATTGCTATAGTAAAAATAAATAAATAATTAATGATAATAATAATAATAATAAAAACTAAATAATGTATTTGTAAATTATAAGTGTGCATATGATAAATATTATAAAATTATAAAAAAATAAATAAATAAATAAATAAATAAAATATTATTTATGAATTAATAAATTATAAAAACGATAATAAAAATTAATAAAAAAAATAATTTGTATATTTTTAAATCATGGGTGCGACACGTCGTTAATTATATTATACAAGAATAATGTGTAACATAATATATTATTTAAAATTAAATAATTTTAATAAAATAGTAGCCTTAGAGAGCATCGAGAGGTCAAAATTAGGTAAAGAAACCTTAGAGAGCATCGGGAGGTCAAACTTAGGAGGTAATATAGTAAAATGATGGAGTAGCTGAAGTAGGTAAAGAAGCAGGCATGTCGACGACACCTATTTTACGTGCATTTGGGTAGAGATATTAGTTAATCTTGAATTACTTATCCGCCACTGATGACCATTAATTTCTCGATCTAAATAACGAGTCAAGCTAAGATTGATGATCAGCTCAAATACATCTTTGATATCATATTCAGCTGATTAATCAACTTGTGTGAGTTTTACAAGTATTTTTAAAATTGAGTCAACTTGTCATACCCCCAAATCCCATTGGAGCGGACTGGCACCCGTAGCCGAGGAGGCCCGGGAGAACCCGTTCATAACCTATACTTTCACATTTACATTACTTATGAAAATTGGAAATTTGGGCAGCACTTCGTTGTAAATAGAAGAAAATAGTACCTGTATCAGCCCAGCAGACACGCATAAATATATATATAAACAGTAATTGGCCGTCAGAGCCATCACGTCTATCAACCAAACACTCCTATGGTTGTACAACATGTCTACAAAAGCCTCTACATAGATACACAACTGAGTTAGGGTCGGGACAAACTCCCGCCCACAAAAGACTTTTATACAAATACCAAAAATACATGTAGAAACGTCTTGGGATGCCCCGAAACAATTGGAGCTCACCACTAACAACAGAATGTCCTGGCTCTTACTGCGGAGGTGTACGACCTGAAGTACCTATTCCTGCAGGCATGAATACAGGTCCCCCGTGAGGGACGTCAGTACGGAAATATGTACTGAGTATGTAAGGCAGTGAGTATCAAGATGAGATACAAAAGATCAACAGAACCCAGATACCCGTGAATAAACAGTATGAGTAGACCACACTTAAAAGAGCTGATGGGACCTACACATTACTTTCATATCATCACTTCCCGTAATCCTTATCAATACATAACATATGTCATACAATGGCCAACTGATCAGTGGTACTAATACAATACATTAGGGACCACCCCTGGAATAGCATATATACATAATCTTTATAATACAATGGTCAACTGATCAGTGGTACTAATACAATACATCATATCATCAATTTAAAATACAGACATTCCATTTCTTAATTCAAATAATCTTTGAGATTGGTTACTTTGTGGTCACACCTTATGGAACTTGAAACCATGATACCTCAATAGGAAAAACATGTAAATAGGTAATCAATATCATGAAAATGAAGTAGAGAATCATGGATACCTCATTAAACCATTTCGGAGTCAACAATAGTATATGGACATTTTTTTGACTAGCCGGACATCTTAAAAGTGAAAACAAGTTCAATTGGTAGTGTCGAAGATCATATGATGTTATTATGTGTCATGTGTCGTAGGACAATGTTGGAAGCTTACTTGAGAGTGCCATGGGTCATTATTCATGCCAAAGATTAGATAGAGTATGTCTTATATACCTTGATATAACCACTTCAATACAAGTCCAACTTGACTTCCCGTACTCTTCGAACACTTATCTACAATAAGTCATTTGTGGCAAACTAGTATTAGCAACCAAACCTTACCATTTAGGTATTAACTTCACCAAATAATGTCTAGGAAGTAATCCTTTAACTCATCAATAAGAGTGCTACATACATCCTCTTATACTCTTATTACATTCACATATCATGCATTTTCATGAAATATCCCTCAACATCACTCTTAGCCTTTATTTCCCTTCTTAATCACCATCCAATACCAACATGATCACTAGGCATACATAACCACTAATATAATGATATATCACCACAATTCATCCTCCATAATCCAATACAACAACTTCCATAATTTCCAACTAACAATTTATACAAAACAATTCATAACTATGTTTCTGGTTATCTTCCAACATCAAGACCATACTCATAATCCTTTATCAATACTTATTCATGGATAAGAATCAAGAATAAACAATATTCATACCTTAACAATAAACTCTTGCATTTAGAATCCTCCTTACATAACCATGGGGTGCTTCTCGAAGCTTTCGAGATGGTGAACACAACTACGGAACCAATTCGAATTTTCTACGGTTGAATCACAAAATATTTGAAGTTGAAATTAGGCTAGGGTTTCACCTTCTCTTAATAATTGGATGATATATGATATATATGAGGCTAAGTGTAGGTTTATAAAGACCCATTTTCGTCCAAGAGGTAATAGAAAATAACCATTTTGCCCTAAATATTTAAATAAATCCGAATCTGTCCCCAGTGGACAGTTTTGACAGGCTGAAGTAAATCGATCATAACTCTTTGCTCCGGTATCGGATTTGGGTGAAACAAATTGCGTTGGAAATATAATTCAAAGGGATTTCATTTTCATATAAAGTATACCACTAAGTTCTTCCTGTAAAAGGAGTTATGGTCGTTTAAAGTTGACCCAAAAATCTGTCCCACAATTCTATTTTTTTTTGATAGGATGTAGTAAAACGGGTATAGCTCCTTACTCAGACATTGGATTTGGATGAAACCAATTTCATCGGAAAGAAGACTCTCGGAGATTTTCGTCGATATATAGCAGCTCACACATTTCTTTTTGTACAAGGAGTTATGATCGTCTAAAGTTGATCCAAAAAAATAATCGCCTAGCTGCAGTAATTTTCTGCAGATTTACTGTTCACAGGCTTCCCGGCCACCGTTTTGAAATTTCGAATGTGCTCGCTTATATGAAATACTCCTCTGTTTTGGGAAAACTTTATATCGTTGGAAAGCTTATTCCAATACCTACACATACAACTATTGACGGGATACTTCCGAACACCATAAACTTAATTTAACCCATACGCAAGCCTTTAGGACTCCATATAATCGCGATAAGTGTATGAAAAAATTGACGGGGTGTTACATTCTCCCCCCCTTAAGAACATTCGTCCTCGAATGTTAGCATAGTTACTCAATTAAGACATGTCCAAGCTTACAATTAACATATTCATCATCATAACATAATTGCATAAAAATAAACACTTACTTGTTATTGTTCTTCTTCCGTCTCATGAAAATAGGTAAGGGTACTTAATATTCATCGCTTCCTCGGCTTCCCATGTGATCTCCTCAACTTGTTGATTCCTCCAAAGTACTTTTACCGATGCTATCTCTTTATTCCTTATCTTTTTAATTTGGCGATCAAGAATAGCAATAGGCATTTCTTCAAAAGTGAGATCTTCTGTAACTTGTACATCTTCCGTAGTAGTGATGTGCGATGGATCTCCGATGTACTTGTGAAGCATCGAAACATGAAATACGGGATGAACTGCTGAGAGCTCTTGAGGTAACTCTAACTCATAAGCAACTTGTCCAAATATTTGAATGATCTTGTACGGACCTATGTATCGTGGACTTAACTTTCCTTTCTTGCCAAACCTCATCACTCCTTTCATTGGTGATACTTTCAAGAATACCCAATTGTCGATAGAAAACTCAAGTCCTCTTCTTCTAATATCCGCATAAGATTTGTGTCGACTTTGAGTTGTTTCAAGCCGTTGTTGGATCACTTTAACCTTCTCCATTGCTTGATAAACAAGATCCGGTCCAAACAAGACCTCATCACCTGCTTCAAACCATCCTATTGGCGATCTACACTTTCTTCCATACAATGCTTCATATGGTGCCATTTTGATACTTGAATGATAGCTATTATTGTAGGCAAACTCGATAAGAGGTAGGTGATCATCCCAGTTGCCTTTGAAATCTAATGCACATGCTCGTAGCATCTCTTCAAGTGTCTGGATGGTATGTTCTGCTTGTCCATCCGTTTGAGGATGAAAAGCCGTACATAGATTTACTTATGTCCCCAAACTCCTTTGAAAACACTTTCAGAAATTCGCGGTAAATTGGGCTCCTCGATCGGATATAATGGAAATTGGAACTCCATGTAACCGAACGATCTCCTTAATATACAACTTCGCATACTCTTCCACCGTATAAGTTGTCTTAACTGGTAAGAAGTGCACAGATTTTGTAAGCCTATCAATGATCACCCATATAGAATCAAACTTCCGATATGTACGAGGCAAACCCGTGATGAAATCCATATTGATCTTGTCCCACTTCCAGACTGGAAGATCTAGACATTGCATGTAACCACCGGGTTTCTGGTGTTCTACTTTGACTCTTTGACAATTCGGACATTCAGCTATAAATTCAGCAATATTCTTCTTCATGTCATTCTACCAATATATTGTTTTCAAATCTTGATACATCTTAGTCGACCCTGGATGGATGGAATACCTTGAATAGTGTGCTTCTATCATAATTCTCTTTCTTAGCTCAACTATATCAGGTACACATAAACGATTCTGACACTGAAGCACTCCTTCTCGTGTAAGCTCAAATGCCTTTGTCGTGCCACTCTGCACATCCTCCTTAAGCTGCAATAAAATTGGATCTGCATACTGCTTCTCTTTCACTTCAGCTATCAATGAAGATTCCGCTGCATTACGTACAATAACCTATTCATCTGGAGTTTCGAGAAGTCGAACTCCCAAATTAGCTAGTTGGTAAAGATCCTTAATCATCCCCTGCTTTTCTATAGAGGCCATTTTAGACTTACGACTCAGTGCATCCGCTACAACATTCGCTCTCCCTGGATGATACAAGATATCAACATCATAATCTTTCAACAATTCAAGCCATCTCCGCTGCCTCATGTTTAGATCTTTATGACTGAAGATATATTGCAGGCTCTTATGATCGGTATATATGTCAACATGAACCCCATATAAGTAGTGGCGCCATATCTTCAAAGCAAATACAACTGCAGCTAGCTCAAGATCATGTGTGGGATAATTCCTCTCATGTGGTCGCAACTGTCTAGAGCCATAGGATATTACTCTACCATGTTGCTTTAATACGCATCCTAAGCCACTTCTCAAAGCATCACAGTACACTGCATACCCTTCTGTGCCTTCAGGAAGTACCAATACCGGTGTAGAAGTTAACTTGCTCTTCAGATCTTGGAAACTCTTTTCACAGGCATCATTCCATTGAAACTTGGAGGCTTTATGCGTCAACTTAGTCAAGGGTGCAGAAATAGAAGAAAAACCTTCAACAAACCTTCTATAATAACCTGCCAACCCGAGGAAACTACGAATCTCCGTAGGCGTCGTGGGTCTTGGCCAATTCTTCACTGCCTCAATCTTCTGAGTGTCAACTTTTATGCCTTCACTGGATACAATATGGCCCAAAAATACCACTGACTTGAGCCAAAACTCACATTTAGAAAACTTTGCATACAGCTTACGATCACGAAGAATCTGCAACGCCTGCCTTAAGTGATTAACATGGTCCTCTTCTGATCTAGAGTAGACCAGAATATCATCTATGAAAACTATCACGAACACATCTAGAAACAGCTTAAACAGCCGATTCATCAGATCCATAAAAATTACGGGCGCATTTGTCAGCCTGAATGACATAACCAAGAATTCATAATGACCATACCGTGTTCGAAAAGCTGTCTTGGGTATATCTTTATCCTTGACTCTCTCTTGATGATAGCCTGATCTCAAGTCAATCCTGGAAAAACACTGGGCACCCTGCAACTGGTCAAATAAATCATCAATTCGGGGAAGAGGGTATTTATTCTTGATAGTCACCTTATTCAATTGTCGATAGTCAATACACATCCTCAGCGAACCATCTTTCTTACGCACAAACAATACTGGTGCTCCCCAAGGGGACATATTAGGCCTGATGAATCCCTTCTCTAGCAAGTCTTTCAGTTGCTCTTTCAATTCTCGCAACTCTGCTGGTGCCATTCTATAAGGAGGAATTGAGATTGGCTGTGTGTCTGGCAACATATCAATACCAAACTCCACTTCTCGTTCAGGAGGTAAACCTGGTAGTTCTTCAGGAAATACATCAGGAAATTCATTCACAACCGGAACGGTCTGAAAAGTTGGCAGCTCTGCCTCTGTATCCCTTACTCTAACCAAATGGTATATGTACCCCTTGGAAATCATTTTTCTTGCCTTAAAGTAAGAAATAAATCTACCTCTCGGCGCGCCAACATTACCCTTCCATTCAAGGACTGCCTCATTTGGGAAATGGAAATACACCTTCTTAGAACGGCAATCTACTATAGCATAACAAGACGCTAACCAATCCATGCCCATAATAACATCAAAATCTACCATTTCTAACTCAACAAGATCGTCCATCGTATCACGACCACAAATATTCACAACACAATTTCGATAAACATTCCTAGCTATAAGAGATTCCCCAACTGGCGTTGATACTTCAAATGGATTGGCTAATAATTCGGGTGTTCTCCCAAACCTTCCCGCAACCAAAGGAGTAGCATACGATAATGTAGAACCAGGATCAATAAAGGCATACACATCAAATGCAAAGATGGACAACGTACCTGTAACCACGTCTGGAGAAGCCTCTAAATTATGCCGATCTGCTAGGGCATACACACGGTTCTGAGCTCCGCTAGAACTAGCTGCTCCTCTATCACCTTTACCGTGACCCATAGGTTGTTCACTCCTACTCAAAGGAGGCACCGATGATGATGCAACAGTTGATCCGGTAGGTCGTGTTATACCACCTGTGGTCCTGCGTGGGCAATCTTTAGCCATATGCCCCGGCCTACCGCACCAAAAGCAATTGTTCGTTCCAAGCCGACATTCGCCAAAGTGAAATCTTCTACATATGGGGCACGGGTGTCGTAGAGGTCTCAATTGACTCATACTCCTTTGCCCTTGACACCCCACTGTTTGCGAACTCTGATTTTTACTGCTTTGCCCGAACTGATTACCTCTGAACCTTTGAAATTGCGGTGGAGCACTAATTATAGGATAAGAAGATAACGGGCTAGGCAATCTATGAGAGAACGAAGGCCTAAAACCTCCCTGAGATGCCATAAACTTCCCTATAGCTCTGGCCCGCTTAGAATATCCTTTTTCTGATTCCTGGGTTCTTCTTCTTTGCCTCTGATCTTCCATCTTCTGAGCGAAAGCTTGTATCCTCGCTATATCCATGCCCTTGTTCAAAGCAGCAATGGTAGAATCTCTAACCAAGTATGGTTCCAATCTATCCACATAGTGATGAACTCTGTCATCCATAGTAGCTACCACATTAGAAGCATATCGAGACAAGGAGTTAAATCGGAGACTATACTCCCTTACACTCATATTACCCTGACGAAGATTTAAGAATTGATCTGCACGGGCCTGACGAGTCTCAAATGGAAGATAATGATCAATAAATGCATCTTTGAACTCTCCCCACATAGTTGGAGGTACATCAATACCCCTAGATTGTTTCCAATCCTCGTACCACAATATAGCCTTTCCTTTTAGTCTATATGCTGCTAGCTCAACCATCTCTTTACCGGATATATGCATAACATCTAGAGCCCTTTGGGTTTGATCGACAAAGTCCTGCTGGTCTTCGTTAATATCTGATCCGGTAAAAGTAGGAGGATCCAGTTTTAGAAAATCTTGTGTCCGAAGGCTAGCTGCTCTATCCGTACCACTAGAACCCGTGGTAGGAATAGCTTGCCCATGAACTTGACCGGCAACTATACGCGTCAGAATTTGTACTGCATCCCTCAAATCTCGATCAACAGCATTAATAGATATCCCTTCCGGAGGAGAAGAAACTCCTGATATATGCTCAGCTTGAGACTCACTTTGTTTAGCTTGTGCCGGTGGTGACTTACTAGTACCTTCTCCGGCCACTACATCCACTCGCTTCCACTTATTCTTTCTCCTTGTAACCGGCATCGTTACTATAATAAATTAAAAAAAACAATTGGATTAAGCGATCGATTATGACTTTATCTCTAATATGGGCTCAATTGCACGATCTAAGAAATGGAGAGTGGAAACAATCCCTAAATGTCCAATAGCCTCCTGTTTATAGATGTGGTGCACAACACACCGATAAACGAGATTCTACGTAGACACGGCTTTGTAGACTCACTAGGACGAACTTATCTGATACCACTTCTGTCATACCCCTAAATCCCATTGGAGCGGACTGGCACCCATAGCCGAGGAGGCCCGGGAGAACCCGTTCATAACCTATACTTTCACATTTACATTACTTATGAAAATTGGAAATTTGGGCAGCACTTCATTGTAAATAGAAGAAAACAGTACCTGTATCATCCCAGCAGACACGCATAAATATTTATATAAACAGTAATTGGCCGTCAGAGCCATCACGTCTATCAACCAAACACTCTTATGGTTTTACAACATGTCTACAAAAGCCTCTACATAGATACACAACTGAGTTAGGGTCGGGACAAACTTCCGCCCACAAAAGACTTTTATACAAATACCAAAAATACATGTAGAAACGTCTTGGGATGCCCCAAAACAACTGGAGCTCACCACTAACAACAGAATGTCCTGGCTCTTACTGCGGAGGTGTACGACCTGAAGTACCTATTCCTGCAGGCATGAATATAGGTCCCCCGTGAGGTACGTCAGTACAGAAATATGTACTGAGTATGTAAGGCAGTGAGTATCAAGATGAGATACAAAAGATCAACAGAACCCAGATACCCGTGAATAAACAGTACGAGTAGACCACACTTAAAAGAGCTGATGGGACCTGCACATTACTTTCATATCATCACTTCCCGTAATCCTTATCAATACATAACATATATCATACAATGGCCAACTGATCAGTGGTACTAATATAATACATCAGGGACCACCCCTAGAATAGCATATATACATAATCTTTATAATACAATGGCCAACTGATCAGTGGTACTAATACAATACATCATATCATCAATTTAAAATACAGACATTCCATTTCTTAATTCAATTAATCTTTGAGATTGGTTACTTTGTGGTCACACCTCATGGAACTTGAAACCATGATACCTCAATAGGAAAAACATGTAAATAGGTAATCAATATCATGAAAATGAAGCAGAGAATCATGGATACCTCATTAAACCATTTCGGAGTCAACAATAGTATATGGACATTTTTTTTTACTAGCCGGACATCTTAAAAGTGAAAACAAGTTCAATTGGTAGTGTCGAAGATCATATGATGTTATTATGTGTCATGTGTCGTAGGACAATGTTGGAAGCTTACTTGAGAGTGCCATGGGTCATTATTCATGCCAAAGATTAGATAGAGTATGTCTTACATACAAGTCCAACTTGACTTCCCGTACTCTTCGAACACTTATCTACAATAAGTCATTTGTGGCAAACTAGTATTAGCAACCAAACCTTACCATTTAGGTATTAACTTTACCAAAATGTCTAGGAAGGAATCCTTTAACTCATCAATAAGAGTGCTACATACATCCTCTTATACTCTTATTACATTCACATATCATGCATTTTCATGAAATATCCCTCAACATCACTCTTAGCCTTTATTTCCCTTCTTAATCACCATCCAATACCAACATGATCACTAGGCATACATAACCACTAATATAATGATATATCACCACAATTCATCCTCCATAATCCAATACAACAACTTCCATAATTTCCAACTAACAATTTATACAAAACAATTCATAACTATGTTTCTGGTTATCTTCCAACATCAAGACA
This sequence comes from Capsicum baccatum var. pendulum, assembly GCA_030864225.1. Lineage (NCBI taxonomy): Eukaryota > Viridiplantae > Streptophyta > Magnoliopsida > Solanales > Solanaceae > Capsicum > Capsicum baccatum. The sequence goes on from CM061550.1 coordinate 45,401,226, forward strand.
ATACTCATAATCCTTTATCAATACTTATTCATGGATAAGAATCAAGAATAAACAATATTCATACCTTAACAATAAACTCTTGCATTTAGAATCCTCCTTACATAACCATGGTGTGCTTCTCGAAGCTTTCGAGATGGTGAACACAACTACGGAACCAATTCGAATTTTCTACGGTTGAATCACAAAATATTTGAAGTTGAAATTAGGCTAGGGTTTCACCTTCTCTTAATAATTGGATGATATATGATATATATGAGGCTAAGTTTAGGTTTATAAAGACTCATTTTCGTCCAAGAGGTAATAGAAAATGACCATTTTGCCCTAAAAATTTAAATAAATCTGAATCTGTCCCCAGTGGACAGTTTTGACAGACTGAAGTAAATCGATCATAACTCTTTGCTCCGGTATCGGATTTGGGTTAAACCAATTGCATTAGAAAGATAATTCAAAGGGATTTCATTTTCATAGAAAGTATACCACCCAGTTCTTCCTGTACAAGGAGTTATGGTCGTTTAAAGGTGACCCAAAAATCTGTCCCACAATTCTATTTTTTTTTTTTGATAGGCTGTAGTAAAACGGGTATAGATCCTTACTCAGACATTGGATTTTGATGAAACCAATTTCATCGGAAAGAAGACTCTCGGAGATTTTCGTCTATATATAGCAGCTCACACAGTTCTTTTTGTACAAGGAGTTATGATCGTCTAAAGTTGATCCAAAAAAATAATTGCCTAGCTGCAGTAATTTTCCTGCAGATTTACTGTTCACAGGCTTCCCGGCCACCGTTTTGAAATTTCGAATGTGCTCGCTTATATGAAATACTCCTCTGTTTTGGGCAAACTTTATATCGTTGGAAAGGTTATTCCAACACCTACACATACAACTATTGATGGGATACTTCCGAATACGATAAACTTAATTTAATCCATACGCAAGCCTTTAGGACTCCATATAATCACGATAAGTGTACGAAAAAATTTACGGGGTGTTACACAACTAAGGTTTATTCAACTCGAATAGCTATCAATTCTGACTAAAATTGATATTAATTGAATAAGAATTAGGCTAGACATTATGGGCATGTATAATTGGAGAAATGATTTAATAAATATTAGCAAAATTACATAAAATATTATATCATATAAAAAATAATAATATAAAAATAAATCATATATTTTCAAATCATGAAAGCAACACGTTAATATTTATTTGATATCAAGATAATGCATAGAAAAATTTAATATTTAAAATTAATAATTTTGCTAAAATAGCAGTCTAAGAGGGGTATCGGGAGGTCAAAATTGGGTGTCAACACAACACAATTCCCCAGTAATTTCCCAAGTAATAATTTAGTAGGTAAATCCCCAAGAAAAAATTTTAGCTAAATTTGTAGCAACACAATCCTCCAATAATTTTTCAAGTAATAATTTCGCAGGTAAATCCCCAAGAATAAATTCCCAGATAAATTCGCAGAACAAAATTCTCAAATAATTTCTACCAAAATATCTCCATGTAAATCCGTAGGATAAATTACCTACGAATTTTTCTATGGATTTAAAAAAATATATGTATTTGTCCATATACCTGCGGATTTACCTAGAGATAAAATACCCACCGATACATTTCTCCAGGTAATGTCGCAAGTAATAATTTTGTAGGTAAATCCCCAAGAATAAATCCCCAGTAAAATTCACAGCACAAAATTTCCAAATAATTTCCCAGATAATAAAATCCATTACATAAATTTCCACCTAAATAACTCTAAGTAAATCCATAGGATAAATTACCTGAGGATTTTTCTATGGATTTAAAATATATATATATATATATATATATATATATATATATATATATATATATATATATATATATATATATATATATATATATATCCATATCACTAATTCACTTCTCAAATGACCACACTTATATGCCAAAAGTCAAAAATTTATTTACCAATTAACTTTTTACGTCTAAAAAACTAAATGTAAGCTTCGAATATATACATCACATACACGATTTTTCTATTCCATAATAATTACAACATATATACTCAGATGAATTATCGGTTTACACACAAACACAGATATACACACTATCCACTATCAAGTTTTAAATACGTACTATATACATCACATACATATATGAATATATTACCTCGTAATATAAAGCGACGTATTTCATATACATACTTTGATGAGTTATCGATTAATTTGATTATTGGCTTACATTAATATAACTTCAACGTACAGTATATTATTACTTCGATCATTTTAAATCAAGGTATTTAATATGTTTGGATAGATTCTACTAGTTTTTTTACTACATAGTTCATCGATCACTGTATATATATATATATATATATATATATATATATATATATATATATATACACACACACACACACATACATACACACACGCGTGCGCGCGCACACACATACACACACACACACACACACATATATATATATATATGTCAATTCTATAATACGTACTATATACATTACATACACGATTTTACTATCCTATAATAATTACAATATATTTCACATATACTCAGATGAATTATTGGTTAATTATATATATATATATATCAACTCTTGAATACGTACTATATACATTACGTACATGATTTTATATATATATATATATATATATATATATATATATATATATACATACATACACTCTATCGACTATATCAAGTTCTAAATACGTATTATATACATCACATGTACACGAGTATATTACCCAATAATATAATGTGACATATTTCATATACATACTTGGATGAGTTATCGATTAATTTGATTAGTTTACATTAATATAACTTCAACGTACAGTATACTATTACTTCTATCATTTCAAATCAAGAATTCAATATGTTTGGATAGATTCCACTACTTTTTTACTACATCGTTAATCGATCGATCACTACATTATATTTATTTTACATATTGAAACATAAGTAAAAGATAAAGATTATAATTAACGTAATTTATTTATTTTATTTGATATATTTCTTAGTATAATTTTTTTTACAAAATCTAAGCTTGATTGATATTTATTATTATTATATTGGTTATTGAATACGTGTGATCAGTGTAATTTCAAAAAATTATCTATTAGATTTTATATATAATTATTTTTCAATAAAAATAGACCACATGTGGTCTCTTTTTTATAATATTTTTTTTTAATACAAAAGCGACCACAAGTGATCGGTTTTCTAAAATTATTTTCTTTTTTATTTATTTTAATTCCTAAATCGACCACTTGTGGTGGATTTTATAAAATAATTTAATTTAATTTTTAAAATAAAACTGACCACAAGTGGTCGCTTTTCAAAATACTTTTTAATTATATACTGCCCAGTGCTATTTACCGTATAGATGGAGGGATTTAAAAATTTAAGCTTATGAATTCTAAATTTTTAGAACAAAAAAGTTATTAGATTCTTGATAACTTATTTGTATATATTAAGTAAATCATTTAATATAAATATAACATACTAGTTAAAGTTATTAAATTTTATTGAATTGTGAGCAGTATATCTCCGTCTTTACAGAAATTTATAGACACATGGTGACCATATGAGGAAAGGTTGTTACAAGAAAAGGAATGTTAAATGCTTGACAAAACAGGTGGACAATCTATCTATCTATCTACAGAGACGGACCCACATGAATCTGTGAGAGTGCACGTGCACTTGGTAACTTTTTTAAAAAAGATTATATATATATATATTTAAATAGACTAATGAAGTGGTAATATATTAAATTGTGCTTAATATCAAATCTTTCTTGGGTGCGCTGGTTCAGAATGCATAGGTGAAGTCCTCAGCTTTCCTGTGTTGCGGGTTCGATTCCCAGCAAGGGTAGCCCATATTTTTGGCCTTTACAATCTGCAGAAATGCAATACGTATTCATTAATTTGCCACCTCATCTGGCCCCACTCACCCATCCTTAATTTAATAAACCTACGGTAATGCCCTAATCCCAATTCCAACCAAGACAGTAAAACATAAAAGATTTTTCCCAAATCCTAAATATTTCAATTTCCCCAAATTCTCTTCCAAATCAAGTAAAAAATGTGAGAGAATACCGAGCTGTCATCTTCATTCTTCAATTGATACACTGTTTAGGGTATAAATTTAGATTTTTATGGCTCTTTTATTTGCTTATGTGCGTGTATTTTTCACTATCTATGCTTTGTATTTCAATACAATATTCGCTAGTTACATTTTTTTTAAAGAGAAAAGTAGTAGTAAATTATATATCTCTATTTTCTTTTATGGAGACCTACTCTCTTGTGTACTTGTGAAGTTGGTGTTGATTTTACCAGTCTCTACTACAACTGTAGAGAGAGGTTTTTCATCCATAAAGTATATCAAGAATGAATTGCCGTTTTCAGAATATGAAAACGCGTCGATGTCTAGTATGAAAGGATGGTCTATTTTTGTTATATTAGTACTAAATTAATGCCATTTGATCATTTTGAAATTTATACTTTGCTCATAATTTTTTTACAATTTTTAAGTTTAAAAGTGTTGTATGTCAAATTATGTAGTTGATAGTTAATATGACTATGATAAAGATAATGATGCACCCCCTATCTTCAAATCATGAGTTAGCCTCTATCTGTCTGTCTGTCTATCTATCTATCTATTCATCTGTCTCTCCCTATAGATAAAATTCCGCATGTTTATGTAATAACATATCTTAATTAATAGGTCCATTTGGAATAATTAACGGGTCCATTTTGGACAGTGATAGGGAGCAAAAAGACATCTCAAATAATACGTGTGAAATTGATAGGTCTAAGCAGTGGCGAAACTAAAATATTTAATATGAATTTGATCAAACTTAATAATTTAGATTTAGATTTTGCATCTGTCCTAAAAATTGTTTATATATGCATCAATTAATATTGATATAAAATTCAATACATAAAATTTTATATTCATAAGCTTTAAATTGTAAATACGTCTTCGAATCTAAATTCTAGCTCGAGTAGACTTCTTTGAATTCAAATAAAATTTCTACTTCTGATAAAAAAATAAAAAAAACTAGTATAATATTCAATTTAATCTTTCGTGTCAAACATTATCAATCACGTGAACAGAAGTGTGTGTATTTATAGTGTTACCCCATTTAATTAAGTCAATCAAAGGGAAAATCTTAGATCAATAATTAAATCCTTTACGTTAAAGTTGATAGTAAAATTAGGCAACTCTTTTATTTGTCATGAATGAAACGTGGGGTCATTTTTAATCAAATAATTTACTCAGGACTACTAAAATACAAGTGCATAGAACTAATAATTAAATGGGCGCCTCCATCACTGTTAACTAGTATACTTTTAGTTTAAACTTTTTGTTGAGGAGCCTCTAATCATGTAGGACAGGTGAAAAGAAATTAATCCAATCATTTTGACTTAGTTAAATAGATAATTAGCATAAAGGGTTGAAACAACGATTTAGGATGTGTTCAATGGAGAAAAATAGTTATTGATTTTTTAATGTCCAGTTGGTCAAAATTTTTAAAATATATTCCTTTTAGAAAAAGAACAAAATTCTTAAAAATAAGAAAATAACTTAGAACAGATTCTGGAAATATTTCAATAACTTAAACGATCGTTCTTTATTTTCATCAATCAAAATGATTAATGTTGGCGTATTTTGATATTAAAATTAAATTGCATGATAATTTATGAACATTATAAAATGAAGAAAGAGAACGAGATATTCGTGCTTCAGCCAAGAAGAAGATTTATTTTCTTTATTTTTTTCATTTTGCTTTCAACTGTAGTAAGTTGTTATAATCGTGGTATATTGCACCAATAATTACATATATATATATTATTTAAAACCAGTTTGAAAATAGTTACTGCGAGGATCACATTTGGAACATGTTACGTTGGGTAAAAGGGTGTTTTGATTTTAATCTGAAGGTGAAGGATATTTTATTGTCACATTCTGCATGGTCAATAGATTAATTTATTAGACCAACAAATTATGACTATAATATCCATCTTGGCCTAGTATGACATTAGTAGTATGAGATAAATATTCCACCACCTCAGATGCTAGTATTTGAATTATATCACTGCACATGATAATTCAAGAGAAGCTTTTCACATTTATTTGACTTTAGCTAGACGGTAAATACAAATTTGATTCTTTTAAGTCAAAGTGGAAAACAAGTGACATGATCAGTACAATTTTAAAAAGAAAATAATTTTATAAAAATTTGGTATGATTTATTTATCAATTTCTTATCTTGTTTTTCATCCATATCCTGTAAAATAAAACTAATCTCCCTAGTAAAAAGATTTAAATTTAAAGGTAAAAGGGCAAGTTTATTGTGGGAAGGAAACAATATTTTTAAGATCACTAAAGAATGTGGCACAGTGAATGTGACTGCCCGTCCATTAACTAGACGTTTCGAGTTCAAGTTCTGAGAGTGAAAAAATCTTTTATAGAAAGTGATTCCCCTTAATGACCCTATACGGTATAATTAGAATTAGTTAGCCTTCAATATGAATATTGAACACCTAGATAAAAATTAAGAAAAGAAAAGAAAAGAAAATATTTCTAAGTACTAGTATGAGTGTATTTGTAGCTAGCCTATAGTTTCATTGATTAAACTCTAGTTATTCGATAGGAAGTACTAGTTAAGAAATTGATGTGTATATCTTCTCATAATTTTAGTCGAAGTGTATCACGTTTTCTAAAGGAGATAGAAATACGTTTCCAAAGTTTATATATTTATGGAGTTTGGCAGGAATAATATAGTTTATGAGAGGCCTCATTTCCTGCTTTCATAAAATAAAAATTATAAATGACTTTAATTTAATTTATCCTTTTTTTTTTTTAATTTCCGATATTCATATTGGAAAAAGGGAAAAAACACAAGTGCCCACCATGGGCCTTGCGCTCTACCAACTGAGCTAGACAGGCCTATTTGATGGGGTAAAATGTTCTTTTAGTTACTCCATATGTCTTATTTTATGTAACATATTTTGATCGGCATAAAGTTTAAGAAATAAGGAAAGATTTAATGATATTGATCAAATTATTCTTAATTGAAAAATTTACTATTACTATTTTTAATTAAGTGAGACATTATAAGTGAGATCAATAAGTTGAATAAAAATAAAACTGTATCTTTAAATAATTATCAAATAAAGAAAGATACATTCTTTTTTAAATAAATAAAAAAAATAGCAACACATAAAATTAAATGGAGTGAATAGTACTCTTTTAGAGAGTAAACTAGATTTAAAGATTTCATGGGAAAAAAATCATTTTCCTTGCGAGTGTCAAGGGTAATATTTGGCGTGATTAAAGAAAGTCATACATAAGGCATTTTTAATGTGTCTACAAAAACAAATGTCATTTGATTTGTCTCTGTATATATGTGGCACTTTTATTTACTACTTCTCCCATCAAAAAGTGATACGTAATCATACAAAAATAAAAAATATACCCAATATAATCTTACAAATAGACTATGAGGAGGGTATATATGGAAATTTTATTTTTATTTTTGAGAGATAGAGGGTAGTTTTTGAAATCATAAAAGAATATGTGAGTACAAAATGAATTACATTTGTAAACAATGGACTAAACTTCTGATTAAGCGTCCGCTTGACTATAGATTTTAGATTAAAATTTTAAAATCTATCTGTAAATATTTGTTGGACTATGAAATATAATAATTGGATGTTAAAAATCGGATATTCACATATTTTCAAGTTCCTAAAAAATGACAATAACTTTTGAATTTTTGGGACTTCCACTCATAAAACTTTAAAAAAATTTCAAGCAAAGTGTGTGTCCAAACACTACTTCAAATTTCAAAAACTCAAATTTTCAAGTTTCAAACTTTAAAATCTCTGACCAAATGGAAACTAAGATTATGATAAGGATTTTACTTGTATAAATGATCATGTAAATCATAATTTTAACCTGAAACAATTTACATTAAAAACAGCTATGATATACTCCAATTACTATATGAAAATTTTCTCTCCATTCCATATTAATTGAACATTTTTTTATTTAGTATGACGTTTAAGAAATCATTAATGAAATAATTAATTTAACTATTGTACCTTTTATCCGTATTAATGTACATAAAAATAATTTGCTTAAACTTTTAAAGAGTATATTACTTGTGGGGTAAAATGAGAAATTTTAATTAATTCTACCTTAAGTGATCAATTAATTTAGAATATTTATTTTTAGTAAGATAATCAATTAATATGAGACGAAGAAAGTAATTATAATTAAATGACTTATATTAAATGAAAGAATTAAAAACAAATTGAGTGGCTCATGGAACTTGAGATTTGTGAAAGGGAAAGAGAGGAAACAGCTCCCGGCCCATGCAATAATTGAAGTAGTACTAAATATGAGATTTTCGAATTCTTCCACTAAGTTTTGTCACATCACACTTCATCATCTTATTAATTAGTAATTACCACTTGTAAAGTTTCTGCTAAATTAACTCTTGTAAAGTTTCTGCTAAATTAACTTTTCAACGAACAAATTAAAAGATCAAACAAACATTATAACTTAATAAAAAGTTGTTAACAATATGATACAATCAGTGGCGGATGTACATGTATTTCAGGGGTTCATTCGAACCTTCTTTGTCGGAAAATTATACTATTTTTACATGATAAAAAAAAAAAATTATATATAAATAATAGAGGTTGAATCCCCTTCGACTAGTCCGTATATGTATTACTGAACCCCTCATTGAAAATTTTGGATCCGCCCCTAGATACAATACGATAGGTAACTAGTAACTACCATCGAAACAAGATACATAAAAGTTTAAGTTATAACTTCTTGACAAAAAATAATTAAAAAGGCACAACTTTTCATTATTAAAAATGATTGAATTACTAGCCAAATAACGAGATTTTGATAAAGAAAGGCAATGCTGTTTTTAAATTACTGGAATTTCACATTTAATTCATGTAGATACAAGTTTTTCTTTAAACTCATACATGTAGATAAATTTTGAAAATGAAGTTGCTCTATTTTGGGTAGCTCTGAAGAGTCCATGTCACAATAGACAGCCACATAATGTTGGGAGAATTATTATAAATGGAAAAGGATAAGAAATATCCTTTAACTATTAAAATTAGCTCAAAAATACCTTTCGTTTATTTATTGGGCCAAAAATACGCTTTCATCCACCTTTGTGGATCAAATATACCCTCACAATTAACAAAAAATTTTAAACCATACATACAACATACAACATACCCAGTGTATTCCCACAAGAGTGGGGAAAAAAATTTAAACCATAATTAGAAATTCTATTAAACAGGTGACAACTTTTTATTGGTTGTAAATTAAATTAATTAAAATATTAAATTAAATTTGAATTCAATGATAAAACTATTAAGTTGCTAATTATGGGCTGATGAACTAGCTCTTTATTAATAACTGAAATGGAAAAATATAAGGTCTGTTTCTTCAGTTATCAAGTGTGTCAATTTATTTATAAGAAGGCAATTGGTATGCCTATGGGATAATTTATCCCTTTTGATAAACCAATATCTGATCTACCATCTCCACCTATTCAAGATATTCCTATTTACATAACTAGGATTATGAAAAGACCACTTAATTTTGGCTTGGCAACCGAATTTGGCAACTATCCTCATTCTAAAAAAAGGAAATTTGTTCCTCGTGTTGATTTAATTTAGATACTAGATGAGGAAGTGGAGGTTGTTTAAAGAAAAGAAAAAGGTAAATGTGTGGTGTCTTCAAGTAATCTAAAGAAATAAGTCAACAAACATGTTGCTTTAACAAGGTCAGTTAAGTCTTGACTCAAAAACGATAGAATGTTAAGTGCCATCCTCTAAATCTCTTGGAGAGGAGAAATCTAATAAAAGGGGATCTTTTAAGTGACACTATGGATAAAATAGACAACTATGAGGGAGTGGAGGACACTCTTGAATCTCAAAGGTTAGGATAAACAACTGTAAGAAACTCAGGTTGGCACTATAGAAGGAAAAATACCACAATTAGCAACATAACAGTTTTATCATTGAATTCAAATTTAATTTAGTATTTTAATTAATTTAATTTACAACCAATAAAAAGTTGTCACGTATTTAATAGAACTTTTAATTATGGTTTAAAAAAATTATGTTAATTGTGAGGGTATATTTGAACCACAAAGGTGGATGGAGGAGTATTTTTGGCCCAATAGGTAAACAAAGGGTATTCTTGCGCCAATTTCAATAGTTGAAAGGTATTTCTGGCCCTTTTCCGTATTATAAATTACATAGGTACAAAAGTACAATACACAAATGATACTTAATAGGAATATTACCTGGGATCGATTCCCCCCTCAATGTCTTTGAGCCATGAGTCTGTCGCATAGGCTTAGTGTGGTTTACATCCTCTGTGTGGTTTGCAGGCTACTATATAGTGGGGTGTGGTTTGCAGGCTACTATATAGTGGGGGTTTACCCAGTGCGTACATCCGAAGGGTATAGCGGTTGCGGATTTTCGTGGGGTTCCAAAAAAAAATTAAAAAATGTTGTTGCAATTGTATTTTTGTCTTATTTTTATTTTGTGTAGTATTAATTTGAAATGAATTTAAATAGAAAATATGGTCAGTGAAAGATTTATAAAATTAACCTCATTTTGTTTGTGACTAAACAAAATATATTTGTATGGCTGCATTGTTTAAATAAAGCATTAGTCACTTGGTTGCCTTTTCTTTAAATATACGAAGAAAATACATTAAATTGTTTTTTATTTTAGAGAGTCCTCTTCCTTGTGAAAAGATGATCCACTTGTTCCTTTTGCCCCTAATCCTTGGGATAGTAGGTCAATTCTGAATTTCTGACTATATTAGCTTCTTTTTTCAAATTCATATGTATTTTTAAAATGTTCTAAAATATTTAATATAATTTCACTTTTATATTAATTCAATATTATTTATAAATATTCAACGAGGAATTTCTGTGAACTATTCCCTTGTGGATTAAGCTACCCAACTTACCACATAATGATCGACTAGCGACAAGGGAAAGGATTTTGCCGTGGGGGATTGACATTATCTTGGTGTGCCCATGGAGAGAACGGGAGAATGAAAGTGTCCAACACTTCTTTTTTCAGTGTCAACAGAATTGGCTTATTAGTTGCTAAACTTGCAAGGCATTAATAGGGACGCTTTTAGATGGATTGAGAAATTAAAATGGGCAGAAGATCATAGTAGGGGAAAGAGTGCAGGTGCAGGAATTTATAGAATCACCTTGACAGTAGGTGTATACTTCACTTGGTAAGAGAGGAACTCCAGAATATTTGTAAACGTAAGACCTTACGTTCATTAGAAGAGATATAGCAAAGTTAATTGTAGAGGAGGTTTATCTTAGAGCCTCCTCAAGCCCCAAGCCCGCAAGGTATATCCAGGATTTTAATTTCAAAGGTATAGTCTTATTAGAAGAAGAAATAGAAAATGAGGTATAGTAACTTTTGGCGTCAAAAATGTTCCCCACGTCTGGGACTACGTCCAGTCTGAATTTCTGTTTGTATATCTCTCTTGAGCTGTAACTGGTGCTATTGTAATAAAATTTCTTAATTATCAAACAAAATATTTTTATAAATAATTTTTTTAATATTTAAATCTTTGATAGTTTGTTTTTCCTAGCAAATTTATTGTTACGTATTACTTTACAACGTTAATATAGAGAAGCAAGATTACTCAGATCAAGTAAAGAGATATATGTTAATACTTTTGCTCTATGATCAAGCAAAAATAGTTTATCAAGATTGTTAATCAATTTTAGGATGATTAACTGGTAATTCAGAATGAAACTGTAGCAAAAATTAGGATACTTGTGAAATTCTACCAATAATTTTTGAGAGAGATTGACAGGTATATAGGAGAAAAGCTCATGATGGGTTCTTAGAACATATTTTAATAGTGAAACAACTTTTAGTTTTGATTAATGAAGAGATAGATGTTTGTGTTATAACTTTTCTTAAGTAATTCTATGCCACAGTGACCATATTAATACTAAAAAGATTACCAATTTTGAGCTTGTAAGTCAATTTAGACTTATAACATGTTGCAATATTAAGTGTATTTCTAAGATGGTAAGAGATTATAAAAGGCTTTACCTTTGCTTGCGAATGAGACTCAAGCAGTCTTTGTACGAGAGAGGTCTTTGCTGCACACTACTCATGTCAGAATCTGATAAGACATTATAATACAAGAACATCACTAACATAAAAATATAACGTGTCAATTGAAAATATTAGCACAAAACCTATGATCAATATTTATAAAACGTGTTGAAAGAATACAGGCACTAGGATAGTAACAAATGACTTTATGTGAAGACTTTATGATGTTATGCCATTGACATTTTAAACTCATTTATGTAATGTGTATGTCGTTACCTATTTTCTTTTGTATGTATAATGTTGAGAATGGTGATGATAAGCTTGTTGCTCAAATAAAGATATTTTAAGTATTATCTTTGGACAAATAATGTATTTTTCAATTATAAATTATGTTGCGTAATTAAGTATTGTAGTACAAAAAAGGGACTATATCAAACAAAGTAAATTACGACTCTTCTGATTCATACTAATTCGTCACATGATAACAGCGGCTACTGGAACCAATAGTAAGATTATTTTATCTCATAATGTGCACATAATATGAGAAGGTTTATTAAAATCACTAGTTAAGGTAATGGCATCACATGGGGCAAGTGGAAGAATATAAATGTATGTACTACGTGATTAAGTTGAGTTTACTAAATAAAAGGGCAAATTAAAGAATACTGATCAAACCTTATAGATTATTAAGACAATTAAGTAACTTCTAATTTTGATAAGAAGTGGAGAATTAAGTGATTATTTCATGTTTTGGAGATGTTCATACACGACAACATGATTAGAAATGTAATGCGTATTAGCATGATTGGTTATTATAAGGTGTATTATGTCACATGACACATTTCATGCATGACGGATATGTGTTGCAAACGTGAAAAAGAAGTTGCACGGATGAAAAGCGCAAAACATGCAAAAGAGGTGGTATAACCTCGTGGACACCTGTCAAACACGCATGAAATGATATACCTCACTGTGGTGTGTCGTGCACATGTCATGCTTATGTCACGCTTGCATAACGTCTTTCATCTATAGATATTTTCTTATATATTTCATTGTTAAACATCAAGAAAAACTATTTATGTGTATTATATATATATATATATATATATATATATATATATATATATATATATATATATATATATATATATATATAATAACCTTAATAAATTTGTTACGATCTTCTTCGTTGTTACGGGTAAGCCAATCGTGCCAAAATTCAGGGTAAGATTTCTTTTCTTCAGATTGGGAGTTACAAATTTTAGGAAAGTCTAAATTCGAATGAAATCTAAGCAAGGTATAATTTAAAAAAATTCAGAAATGAATTGGATAAATATGGTTAAGTATTGTGACTGTAGGTTGTGGATGTTAAGAGGTATTCCTTGTCCTCATGCTATTTGTTCTTATTATTACTTGAATAAAGATCCTGATCACCATGAAGAGCACTGATACAGGAAAGAAACCTTTCTTAAGTCTTATAATCATTTCATTCAACTAATTTCCAATATGAGAATGTGGTCTGAAACCACAAATCCATCAATTGAGCCTCTAAAATGAAGAAAATAGAAGGAAGAGCAAGGATGGGCCAAAAAAATGGACAAACTGTCAAAAAAAGGTATCAAGATGACCTGTTCAAGATGCAATCAAGTTGGTCATAACAAGACTTTGTGTCCAAAAAGAGTAAGCCTTAAATGAATTTCATAATAGTTAACAAGTGTTGTATAGTTAGCATATTTCTGAACTTTTCATATTTTTGTTTGTCTGCTATAATGGGATCGGGAGCAGTAATTGTATTCAACCTAGCACTCAGCCTGCACCTTCATGAAATCCACCACAGTCAAGTTCTATTTGTGGTGACGCCAGTGCAATGCCAAGAGATACCTACACTGAAAGTCAGGCCGCAAGAGTAAGTGATATATGTTCTGACTTTATATTATTGTTATTATTATTATTATTATTATTATTATTATTATTATTATTATTATTATTATTATTACTATTACTATTATTATTATTATTATTATTATTATTATTATTATTATTATTATTATTATTATTGGTGAAAACTGCTAAAAATATTGTGTTGAATTTATTGTTCTTTTCAACATTATATAATTATAGTCTAGGATGGGATGTCATTCACAGTCAAGCTCCACCTTTCATACATATGCAACTACATAATTTAATCAATCAGGATCTATTTGTGCTGACACAGCTGCCGTGCTAAGAGCACCTCAAAGAAAGGTGTTAAGTGGGGATGGTAGAGATCAAAGTGGTGTTGGTAGAGGTAAAAGTGGAGCTGGTAAAGTCAATGTGATTTTGGTAGAGGTCAATGCGGTTCTGGTAGAGATGAAAGAGGAACTAGTAGAGGTCAAAGTGGTGCATATAGGGGAGGTGAAGGAGGAACTGATAGAGGTCAAGTAAGGATTGATAGAGGATTGGGAAGAAAAATAGCTAATGCAAGAGAGACCCATTTAAAAGTGAAAGAAATACTTCTTCTAGTCAAGTTCAAAGAAATACTTCTTCTAGTCAAGTTCTACCTTTGCCAACCAGCAAGAGGCCATATAGTGCTACTTCATTTACTGCTGCTACTGGATACAAAAGGCCTGCAACTGATTTTGTTGTTTACTCTAATTCAAAAACTGAAATATAAGTGTACAATATATTTCTCTCTCTCATTCTTTACCTATAACTATGTTTTTATTTAAGTTTTCAATGTTCATTGTCTTATAATTTTATCTAATTTTACAGCCTAGTACATTAAGTAAGAGAGTTCTATGGAGGTACAAATTTAAGGAGTGCTTCATCAACCAATATAGATATTGATAGCCAAAACTGGAATGAAAAAGATGCAATCACCCGCACACAATTGCAACAAATAAAAGCAAATAAGAGAAATAAAGTGGATGAAACCAAGTCTTCTTCATCAGTTGAATCTTTCAAAAAGTAGTTCATTTAGAAATGATCTGTACGAATAATACTGTAATGAGGGTTATACTCTCATTTTGAACAAATTTTGTTATTAGTTTTTGAACAACTTTTTTCTTAGGTAGCAGTTAATGACTTTGTGGTATGCTGCAGTAGTACTATTATGCTCAATGTTGAGTTTTTTTATGTACTTTTATGTTGAACACCTTATTTAGCGATGTGATGTACTTTTTAGCTCAACTTTGAATAGTTTCAATATGACGTGCTTCTAAAGTGTTTTAGTAGTTACACATACTTGTGTTTTAGTTCATTTTTTAGCAATACTTTTAGTAGTTACAAATGTGCGGTTATGTTTAGTTGGGTGACAATACTTTATTGCACAACTGGACATAAAGTACTTGAAAATATGATTGTCATACAAACATGTCAATACATTCACATAAATCATATCAAAATTATACATAATAGGTTGCCCAAACAACTCCATTACAAATTAACTAGGATAAGCTACTCAATACCCAATTGTCTATTCAATACCCAAGCTTAACTACTAGCTTACACCATACTAAAGAAGAGAAGAAACAGAACAAATCTATTAAATTTGAGCTTTGCACACTCCCTTTCAAGTTTAACTTTTTTGAGTTTTTGCCTCAATGCAATCAACTTCTCTTCATTCTTTCGATTTCTCACACAAAGTGTCCCTCTCTTTTTCAACCTCATTGATTTTTTTCTTCAGTCGATCAGACAGATTTTCACCATCTTTGCATCTATTCATTAATCTCAATTCCACCCCAGGAGATTAATGCTAAAAAATTAAAGATTTTGGATCAATCCATCTAAGGTAGCCACATTCGCTATTTTTCTAAAATGCAAAAACAGTAACATGATAGAAAATTCACTAAAAAATAAAATTTAAATCTTTAAAAATGTTACAAACCTTTGAAACCTTACATCCAAAAAATCTACGAGCTGAATTTGATGAAGTCCTTGAAGTTCTCAAAGAAAAAAATTCGGAACAGTAACACAAATCAGGTAACTCAAGATTAAGTGAATTTTGCGATATTCTTGAATAAAATGAGAAAAAAATTAATTTAAGAGAAAGATGAGAGAAATTATGAAAGAATGGGGCTATGAGAGATTAGAGAAAGGTTAGAGAATGAGAGAAATATGAGAGAATAAGAGAAATTAGGCTTTTTAATTTGGGGGTAAGTAAAGAGAACGTTAACGTTAAAAAACATTAAATTTTTTGCCACATCAGATGATTTTAAGGGTTTATTCATCCACAGTGAGTAAATAACACGTGACGTGGCATGTGAGCAAAAAAGGCCTGGGTTGATCAAATTTCGGATGGATTAGGGGCCTAATAGATACAAGCCTGAGTTGAGGGGTTTAAGTGAAATCTCGAGACAAGTTTAGGATCCTATTGATGACTTAAGCCTTAGTATAAGGTGTATTATGTCACATGACACATTTCATACATGGCGGATATGTATTGCAAATGTGGAAGAAGAGTTGCACGGATAAAAAGCACAAAACATGCAAAAGAGGTGGTATAACCTCATAGACACCTGTCAAACACACATGAAATCATATACTTCCTTGTGGTGTGTCGTGCACTGCCATGCTTATGTCACGCTTGCATAATGTCTTTCATCTATAAATATTTCCTTATTATTTCATTGTTAAACATCAAGAAAAAAGTATCTTATGTATGTGGTGTGTGTATATATATATATATATAAAGATCCTCTCACAGTGAAGCATAATATATCCTTAAGAAATTTATAACGATCCTCTTCAGCGTTACGGGTAAACCAATAGTGCAAAAATTCAGGGTAAGATTTTTTTTCTCCAGATTGGGAGTTAGAAATTTTAGGATAGGCTAGGTTCGGATAAAATCTAATCAAGGTATAAGGTAAAAAATTCATAAATGAATTGAATAAATATGGTTAAGTTTAGCTTGAGTTTATGATAGCTAATACGATAAGAAATTCTTAATAATTTTTTAAAGCAAATTTGGGTAAGTAAACTCTCGGTATCGAGCTCGACGAAAGGCGTTAGAACGGAATATCATGATTTGAGAGTGTGTTGTAAAAAAAAAGATAAAGCTGAAAGATTATTGAGTTTTTGCCTCGCCACAACTGCTATAGCGTGCATGTTGCTACAACGGAATAACTTTTGCTATAGTGAATTAGTCCCGCTATAATAAAAAAAGATATTTTATCAATATCACTATGACATGATAATGTCGTTATAGTGGGTTAAGTCGTTGTTAATACAAAAATTTCTTCAAAAATATTTCATTATTCTAAAGTTATTTTTGGGAAACGCTTAGGCGATTTTCTTCAATTTTTCATCGATTTGCTTCGTAAACGGAAAAATTTCCTCCCATTAATTAGTTTTTAGACTAATTAACATTAGAATCACTACTATATGGGTGTTGGAAAGGATTTAAGCTTGAATTAGCAGATTATCTGATGTAATGGGATAAATTAGATGTATAACCCTTGAGTTTTAGTTGTTAATCATTAATTTACTCTCTCATGTCATTAATTCACTAATGTAACCTTGGAATTGATAGTTTTTGGCTGAATAGATGGTAGTAAAACCCAAGAATGGACAATATGATTATGAATTTGGTCTAAAGGTTTGGGATTAGGTTGTAATCCTCGACATGGTAGGTCACTTGATTGATTATATGTTGCATTTATTTTTTTGACCACAATCAAGCAGAAATTACTCAAAAAGATAAGACGCAAGCTTAATTGAGTGGCGCAAGTTTAAATTGTGGCAAGTGAAGGTTAATGTAGTTTAATTCAATTTGTTATATGTATACAAGATAACCGTTTCTTCGTATTGCTTATGCAATACATGTTGTTAAGGAATGTAAAAAGAGTTGTTTGATATTCTAAGTCACATTCAATGAACTTGTATGTAAAGCTTGTTGGCTATTATAAGTGTTGGTTGTTATCATTATTCTACGATGTTGTATAGTTATTGATTAGTTGTATGGGGTGTATCGCTACTGGGGGAACCCACAAGTATGTACAAGGTACAAGTGAGTGTGACAATTTCATGAGTGAATAAAAAATTATGTAGTTTATTGTTATCTTGATTCCTTGAGTGAACCAACTTAAATGTTAAAGATGGTTCTTAAAATGGATCAGATATATTTGATAATTGTTAAAAGTGATTTCTTGTGTAAATCATATGGCAAAATAATAGTCTTTGGGTCATATGTAATGCTCCAAAAGTACACCCTGGATGCCACAAAGTGCTTGCAGTCTCGAAGGACCACAAGGTAACCCATGAGCTGGTAACTACTATGAGCACTGAATAAAATAATAAAGAACATGTGCAGAATTTAACTGAAAAATGCCATAAGATTTTAAAACATAGTTCTGATAATTTCTGTAACACAATACTGATAATACTGATAAAACGACAGATGATAACGAATGAAAACTGACTAACTGTCTGTACTAGTCTGAAAAGCCTCTATTGATTGACTGTGGAGATAATGGGAAAAACTCCCAACTAACTCTGACTGAATATAAAATACTGAACTGATAAGGTAAACTAAGATAAATAAATTATGTCCTCGAAGTATGAGGACTTACCACTGCTACATCTGATAATTTGGTATGTCTATGCGCGATCAGGGAGCTGAGCGTCTGATCCTATGATATTAAATATCATAGAGCAAGAAACGAGTGTACGATAAGTACTTTAAATGTACTGGTATGCTAAATGAGGTTAGACTAATATGCATGGTTTAATGTGCATGAGTAATAACTGATTGAATGAATAACATGAAGTACTAAGTAACATGCATGAAATTTGTAAAGACAGAAATGCATGACCCGCCATAAAACATGTTCTGCATATAGTTTGTAAATTAAAATACTGCATACTGATAAATAAATAACTAATATTTGTATGCTATGGTCAAGCAAAACTCAAACTGAATTACTGAGCTGAATACTGAACTAAGACTGTAGGAGCTACATCTAACCGACATGCCCCAATGAGCTAATTAACTTCCAACCTGTGACCCTAGTTAGAAGAGTGCCAGTACCATGCCACAGGTACTAACACATGACTGCGTGGATCTACTAAGCTACTAAATAACCAGGATGTCAAGCCTAAACTGACGGGTGACACCTGGACGGAGTCAAGCCTAAAGTGACGGGTGACTCCTTATATCCTATGCTAGCTACGTAGTTCTGGAATGCACGAACTGCTACTAACGACTCTTCCTAACTGACGGAGAAGCCGTCACCCCTACATTCACTCGGTGTTAAATCCTACTCCTAACTGAAAGACCTGAAATATTGGACTGACTATGCTTAACTATTTAAAATACTGACTAAAATGATAGGGCTCGTAACTATTTTGTAACCATTCTATAAATAATGAAAATGAGGTAAACAGCTAAATTTCGGGTATTCAAATCCCCAGGACTCGATAATAATAGCAATATTGTACTAAAACTTTAAGGACATGATATGTAAGCATTTATTCAAAACTCCTTGTGGGCATTTCATCAAACACTTGTAATTCATGGTTTAAGCTAAGTATGGAAATAGTTTAAAACTCGTAGTAATAGCATGATTTTTCTACTAAAATCACCAATTAGGGTTTAATTCAGCGAACAACATCATTAAAATATGTGGGAATTAATAACAACAACAATTACATTTAAACATGGTATAAAATCAAAATTCATGAGGATTCATGGTTAAAATCACAATAACTTGTAAAAATCACAACTTTGAATTTGAAATTGGGTTCTTGGAATCCATAGGTGGAAAGGACCCATGGATGAACATTTAACATATCTTAGAGCTTTAAATCGTGAAAGAGAATTGACTTTTCTTGAACTTTCTTGGATTAAGAATCTTAAATTCTTGATTTTCTTGAAGGAGGGCTTGAATCTTGTTCTTGGGGAATGATCTTGAAAGGAAACCCTAATCTTGATGTTGAGGGTGAATGAGGAGTTTTGGCATCTAAAACTGATAAGTGATGGCTAATAACGCATAATAATGCTTTAAATCGTGGGAGGGGTAGGGTTTGAGGCAAATAAAAGACCAAAATACCCCTCCAAAGTTAAATAAGAATTGCTGAATTTTTTTGTTGATGACTTGAGTTGATAACTTATCAACTTAAGTCGTCAACTCATTGTTGGATTTGGGACCTTGCTATTCATGGGTGGCGACTTGGGTTGATAAGTCATCACTTAGGTGACGGCTTATCACCTCAAGTCATCACTTTGTTGCTGAAATTATCACATATTGATTATGGGTGACGACTTGGGCTGATAAGTCATCACTTAGTTGACGTCCTATCAACTCAGGTCGTCACTTGGAATATAAAGTTGATGGTTTTATGTTTAGGCTGACGACTTGGGCTGATAAGTCGTCACTTAGTTGACGGCTTATCAACTTAGGTCGTTACTTTGCTGACAGACGGACAGGCTGAAGTAAAATGAGTATAACTTTCCACTCCGATATCAGATTAAGGTGAAACCAAATGCGTTGGAAGAAGATTCAAAGATTTTTCTTTTGGTATATTGTAGACCACGTAACTCATTATGTACAAGGAGTAATGTTCTTTTAAAATTGACCTAAGCTGGAACGTTCACTAAAACTTAGTTTATGGAAGTGTTCTCAACTTGTCTTTGAGTTAGGAGATTTTTACGACCTCGACTAATATTCAAAGATATTTTCACACTATATAATTGATCATAACACATGAATAGATATAGAATTATTGGTTTCAGGTCTGTATAATTAGGAACAACGGTTTGAATCCTTGCCCGAAAACGTGGGGTGTTACACCTTAATATACATCAAACTCACTTATAAACTACCAAATTACCTTAATTTATTTTTCATGATCTTGAATCATGGTTCTAATATTGGTTTGAATTTTTGGGGTATTATAATATCTCCCCCTTGGGAATATTCGTCCTCGAATGAGGCTTGTTAAGCTGAGAGAACTAAAGGATCTGAGATCTTATACTGAACAAGCATGAATGGGAACATGAGAACATAACTGGATTTAAAACATGATACATAAATTGAATATCATGAACTAAACTGATTTTCTTGAATACATGAGAATTTTATAAGGATGAAATACTGAGAAAAGACTGAGATGATGCACGGGGCACTTACAAACTGAATCATGACTGAATATCTGGAATCTGGAACTGATGCATGATATGAACTGAATTTATGACTTGCATAGTCATGAAGAAATTTCCTCATGAATAGGAGAGATGAAAATAATAGGAACTTGTCCGCCTGACTGCTAAACTGAATTGTTGGCTATGCAAACTAACTCATACTGAAAGCTTATACTTAACTGGAGTATTTCTTCGACACTCTTTCTATGAAGTTCTAATGGTTTTAGGGAGCAAAGACTCTTGGGCATGGTCTGAATAAGAAATCACAACATGGCTAAAATTCTGTAAAATGGAACACTGGCCTACGAAACATCAGCTAGGATAGAGTTACTAAGCCTTATGCACTGAACTACTAAATTTCAAGCTTATCCACACTTCTCAAATACTTCCTCAACTATACCTTCTACTTCAACACCGCGTTTCACTTGAGGTTACTGAAAATATCCACATGGGCACTAATAAATCTACCTATCAAAGTCTGAGATTTACTGAATTCTCCCACTCTGCTCAAGCCTACTCAAATCTAAAAAATGCATACATAACACTGTAAAACTAGTTTGAGTCATAAATGCAATACACTCTGCATTTTCATAACTTCCCATCTCCTGAATAATTCTTATTACCACTTCAACAACTATATTTAACCTCTTACTAGCTATTCACTAACGCATAATGTATTTATCCACTTACACACCAACATGACATTCAAGCCTATCTTCATAACTACAACCTCTTGTAAAATAATCATGCAACAATCTTTTCTTAACATAAAATATTTACTCTCTCCTATTTAAGCAATTGCTCATCACCACATCATTTCATAAGGAGAGGTCACTGAAAGGTTAAAAAATGAGGACCTAAAGCATGAATGAACACTATACAGAACTTGACACTTAACTGAGGCATAAGGAATAGAATATCAATATCATGGATTTATCAAGAGATCTAAACTAAGGATATACATGACACAAATCTGAATTTGTTGATTATTAAGAGTATTGCCTAAGTACTGGAACTGAACATACTGTAAAGCATGAGCACACGAGTCATGAGCTGGATGACCTGAGTTTGGAGTTTCTAAATTCATGGAACATGATTCGTACTGCTGAGTTAACTAGAACTCCTCACACTGGGAACTGGGAGAGCATATGATTTTCTATAAGATGCACGAATATGAGATATGATCGTAGAGATGACATGTAAGGCATAAGTAGATATAGTGATAACTAAAATACAAACTTTGTACTGATATAAGAATGGACCAGACATCTTCCTCCCCTACTGATGTTTTACAATACACGGACAACTCTATTAGAATCTGAGAGCCTGACTTGGTTACTTATTCTATCATCTCCCCCTTAGCTTAAAGCCATCATTCTAAGTCTGGGAATAACTTAATCAATACCTTTAAACTGAACTACCACCACTTTTCTCTAGAATCTAGGGTATAATAATATACACATAATTGGTAAACTCACCCTGAATGACTATGCCCGATAATGTAAAACTTATTGCTAGTACTTTGTTCTGATATATAACTCTTAGCCTTATATAGCCCCAACCATTATCATGTAACAACTTAAAATTGACTAACTTAGAATTTTCAACTCTTTTTTCTATTAGCTCGACCTTTAAAGATTCAAACTTAGATTCTAACACATAACATGGATATCTCTAAATCTTTAATAGCCATACTACCTCCATCATAACCTACAAATATCGCATCTCTAAACTTATATTTCTCCCTAAATCATGAGAACTACTATTACACCTGAACATCTAATATCAACATCTTATAGTCCATAACGGAGCTGGTAAGAACATCAATTACTACATCAATATCCCCATTCAAACTTAGCACTCAAGGATGCTATCTGATTACAGCCACACCATAATACTTAGCTCAAATTCTTGCATACACTGTTTCAAACCTACTTATTTACCTTTCATACAACTAGCCCCATGAATACATAATTTATCAAATTCAGACAATACTATCTCCTCTTTATTACTACTAAACTTCTAGGTTCATGCTTCTAACTCTAAGACATCTACTGTCATAGAATTCCAGGAAGGGCTCTGAAAACACACCTGACCCCCTAAGCACTAAGGTAATACCCCTCCTTTTAATAATTGGTTCATTCAAAAACTGAAACTGAACGACTCTATTTTTGAAGATCATCTAAAGTAATTTTCTGGGATACTAAAATCGGGAAGCTTTTGTATACCCGTCTGGCTAGGATAGTTTTATTCACAAAGATAGACACTATGAAAGGCTCTGCTAATATTTTAAGACTGATACTGAACTCGACAACTATATAAGGGTACAAAAGAAAGAGAAGCTCCAGGGTTTAACAAAGCGTAAGCATGTAAGCGAAATACCTATAATGTACCCGTAACCACATCAGGAGAACTTTCCTGATCCTATCGAGACTGAAGTGCATATAGCCTATTCTGACGCTGGCCACTGGTTGCGTTGTAAGCGGTACCCTGCTGAGTCGAGTAACCGGCTAGAATTAGAGGACGATTATGCTAAATCCTTTAACCAACCTTAGGACATTCTTTGACTCTGTGGCCTAGCTTACTACATCCAAAACACACATCACTACCAGCTCTACACACACCTTT
Source organism: Capsicum baccatum var. pendulum (assembly GCA_030864225.1). Taxonomy (NCBI): domain Eukaryota; kingdom Viridiplantae; phylum Streptophyta; class Magnoliopsida; order Solanales; family Solanaceae; genus Capsicum; species Capsicum baccatum. The sequence continues at coordinate 45,425,139 of CM061550.1, forward strand.
ATGATTCCTACCACATTCATCGCAAAATGGATGGGTACGACCACTGATCCCACTACCGTGTGACTTAGAGCCTGGTGCTCCATCTTTACTGCCATTCTTAAACTTAGGCACTGGTGCACTGGCTGAAGGTAGAACTGGGGAGATCAGTTATTACCCCCTGACTTTGGCTTAAAACTACTTGTTCTGGCTCTTTTATTATTTCTCTTTTTCTTCTTACATTCCTCTTCCTCACTCTGCTGAGCATGAATTAAAACCTATATAGGACAACATCCTGCAAATTATTTCGAGCAACTACTGAATTAGATAAGGGAGTGAAAGCAACTCTTAATTCGGCATGAGAGACATGCTCATTCAAGGTATCTTCCTGAACAGGAGGAGGTGCACGCTGATTTCCGTTTCTTCTTTTATTGTTCTTTCTGGGGAGGCATTTTATATACACTAAAGGACGGATAAGTTAGGAATATATTTTTAAATAGAGCTCATGATCTTTCGCACGACATGAACACTGAAAGAAAGGAAACGTTTCCTAAAATGTCTTGTAGCCTCTAGTCCATAAATGTGGTGCATTTCACACTCATGCACAAAACTCTATTCATCGTGACTTTCAGACTCCCTAGGACACTTTAAAACTTTAGGCTCTGATACCAAGTTTTTAACGCCCCAAGAGTACACCCTGGATGCCACATAGTGCTTGGAGTCCCGAAGGACCACAAGCTAACCTATGAGCTGGTAATTGCTATGAGCACTAAAAAAATAATAAAGAACATATGTGGAATTTAACTAAAAAATGCCAAAAGATTTTAAAACATAGTTATGATAATGTCTGTAACACAATATAGATAATACTGATAAAACGACTGATGATAACGACCGAATATTGACTTACTTTCTGTACTAGTATAAAAAACCTCTACTGACTGACTGTGGGGATGATGTGACAAACCTTCAACTAACTCTGACTGAATAGAAAATATATAACTGATAAGTCAAAATAAGATAAATAAATTATTTCCTCGAAGTATGAGGACTCACCACTGCTACAAATGATAATTTGGTATGTCTATGCACGATCAAGGAGTTGAGCATCCGAACCTATGATATTAAACATCATAGCGCAAGAAACGAGTATGCGATCAGTACTTTGAATGTACTGGTATACTAAATGAGGTCAGGCTAACATGCATGGTTTCATGTGCATGAGTAATAACTGACTGGATGAATAACATGAAGTATTAAGTAAAAAGCAAGAAATCTATAAAGACTAAGAATACATGACTCAGCATAAAACATGTTCTACATATAGTCTGTAAACTGAAATACTAAATACTAATAAATGAATAACTAATATCTGTATGTTGTGGTCAAGCAAAACTGAAACTGAATAATGGACTGAGACTGTTGGAGCTATCATCTAATCAACATGCCCCAATGACCTAATTGAAGTCCAATCGGTGACCCTAGTGGGAAGGGTGTCAGTACCGTGCCACGGGTACAAACACTTGGCTGCATGGATCCACTAAGCTACTAAACAACCAGGATGTCAAGCCTAAACTGACTGGTGACACCTGGGCGGAGTCAATCCTAAACTGACGGGTGACTCCTCATATCCTACGCTAGCTACGTAGTTCTGAAATGCATAAACTGCTACTAACGACTCTGCTTAAATGACGGAGAAGCCTTCATCCCTGCATTCACTTGATGCTAAATCCTACTCCTAACTGAAATACCAGGAATATTGGACTAACTATGCTTAACTATTTACAATACTGACTAAAATGATAGGGCCCGTAACTATTTTGTAACCATTCTATAAATAACGAAAAATGAGGTAAGTAGCTAAATTACGGGTATTCAAACCCCCAGGACTCGATAACAATAATAGCAAGATTATACTAAAACTTTGATGACATTATATGTAAGCATTTATTCAAAACTCCGTCTTGTGAGCATTTCATCAAACACTTGTAATTCATGGTTTAAGCAAAGTATGTGAATAGTTTAAAACTCGTAGTAATAGCATGATTTTTCTACTAAAATCACCAATTAAGGTTTAATTCAGCGAACAACACCATTCAAATGTGTGGAGATTAATAACAACAACAATTACATGTAAACGTGGTACAAAATCAAAATTCATGGGTATTCATGGTTAAAATCACAATAACTTGTAAAAATCACAACTTTGAATTTGAAATTGGGTTCTTGGACTTCATGGATAGAAAAGACCCATGGATAAACATTTAACATACCTTAGAGCTTTAAATCTTGAAAGAGAATTGACTTTTCTTGAACGTTCTTGGATTGAGGATATTAAATTCTTGATTTTCTTAAATGAGGGCTTGAATCTTGTTCTTGGGGAATGATCTTGAAAGGAAATCCTAATCTTGATGTTGAAAGTGAATGAGGATTTTTTGGCATCTAAAACTGATAAGTGATGGCTAATAACACATAATGATGATTTAAGTCGTGGGAGGGGTAGGATTTAAAGCAAGGAAAATACCAAAATACCCCTCCAAAGTTAAATAAGAATTGCTGAAATTTTTTGTTGATGACTTGAGTTGATAACTTATCAAATAGTTAATGACTTATCAACTTAAGTCGTCAACTCATTATTGGATTTAGGACCTTGCTAGTCATGGGTGACGACTTGGGTTGATAAGTCGTCACTTAGGTGATGGCTTATCACTCCAAGTCGTCACTTTATGGCTAAATTATCACATATTGATTATGGGTGACGACTCGGGCTGGTAAGTCGTTACTTAGTTAACGACCTATCAACTCAGGTCGTCACTTAGAAGCTGAAATTGATTGTTTTCTGGTTGGTCTGATGACTTGGGCTGATAATTCGTCACTTAGTAGACGGCTTATTAACTCAGGTCGTCACTTTGTTGACAGACGAATAGGCTGAAGTAAAATGAGTATAACTTTCCACTCCGATATCGCATTAAGGTGAAACCAAATGAGTTGGAAAGAAGATTCAATGATCTTTCTTATGGTATGTGGTAGGCCACACAACTCATTATGTACAAGGAGTAATAATCATTTAAAATTGACCTAAGCTAGAACATTCACAAAAACTTAGTTAATGAAAGCGTTCTCAACTTGTCTTTGAGTTAGGAGATTTTTTTGACCTCAACTAATATTCAAAGATATTTTCACACTATAGAAATGATCATCACATATGAATATACATAGAATCATTGGGTTCAATTTTGTATAATTAGGAACAACAGTTTGAATCTTAGCCCAAAAATGTGGGGTGTTGCACCTTAATATACATCAAACTCGCTCATAAACTACCAAAGTACCTTAATTTATTTTTCATGATCTTGAAGCATAGTTCTAATATTGTTTTGGATTTTTAGGGTATTACATCATATTAGATCCTTGAAAGGTCTATGCTAGTGGTATAAAGAAAAAAGACATATTTTTGTTGTTATACCTATGTTGTGAATTGAAGTGGGATTAGGGTTAAGGACGTGTATTGTTAACTTGGTTATGATTTGAGTCATTTATTATTGACTTGGTTATGGTTTAAGTGATGTATTATTGCTTGGGGTTTCAGTCCTGTATTGTTGACTTAGAGTTTTCGACCTAACTTGACTTGTACTCTTGTCTGACTCACATTTACTAGTTTATAAAGTTCTTGAATAAGGTTAAGTGTTGTGGACCGAATAGAGGTTGTTAAGTAGTGAATATGTCTTGGCTTATTTTACTCGATTTTAGTTATATGTGCACATATCTCATTTTGAGTTGGCCAAATGATCCTACCGGTACACTATGATTTTCTTGTGTGCTAATACTATACCTATTCTTACTTTTGTTGAGTGCAGAGCATCTTCTAGCGTCTACTGCAAGACCTTAATTATGATTCTAGTGGTTGATTCTAATTCAAGAGTGAGCTGCATCTTTCTGGCTACCATGGAGTCTTCTGTCGATGTTTTCAAGTCCTTTGTTCTAGGCTTATGCACATTCTTAGTTTTCGAGGTTGCATCCCTTTTTTGATATTCTTTAGTAGTTTTGGTACAAACGACTTTTGGATTCTAGGGGTTCCTATAAGTACAATGTTTTTCACATTATTTTGTTGTGCTTATGTTTATTTCAACTTGGATATTATTTTGAGATGATGAAATTGGATTAGCTATTTTACTATTGGCTAAGTATAGTTAATGTTACGGTTAGTTGATTCTGTTGGGTTCAAAGTATACGAAAGAAGTGTGAATGAAAAAATGGAGAATAAAATGGTGGAGGGGAAGGAGACACTAAAATGGAAAGTGTACTCCCAAATTAGAAAGTTTACTCTTTCTCCCACATTGGTGGAAGAAGAGGACTTGAAAGTGTTTATAATCAAGAACACTTACTCCACATGGCAAGTGAGGCAAGAAATAATAAATGCCTCACGCCGTCGTCGTCGTCGCTTGCTCGATTCGGCTTCAGCTTCGGATTTGGATTTGGCAAATGATCGATCGATGAGATCTATCTTTTTGGACAAACTTTATTTGAATTCCAAAAAATGCTAAGGAAAAATGCAGTAAAAAATTTTCTGCAGTTTCGACTCTCCATTTATATATACATGCAGTAACAGTTGCACTGTTTCTAGTGAACTGATGCATTATTTTCGAACTAGTGCTTCAGAAATAATACATTGTTCTGAACTGAGGCTACAGAAGGTTGCAATGGTTCGAAATGATGCTTCAGAAGGACGTAATCCTTCAATGAAGTAATACACTGATTCATGAAATGAGATGACTGTTCAGGAAAAGATGCAATCTTTGATCAGCAGACATGAACTTACAGCAAAGGTGTAACTATTTTCAGAAGAGGCATGTTATGGCTATAAATCCTGCTTTCTTCCACAGGTTTTGACACGAATATTTCAGAATACAAAATTACTTCTTGTCTTCCAAATTACTCTGTGTGATCAATCAAAATGTGTTGTGCGTTCGAAGATATTCCAACCGTTTGAGGTACCGCTACAGTTGGTCTGTTTAGCCATTTTATCCTGGGAAGAAAAATTCCACAACCTCGGGTATAGTGAGGGAAATTATTTCCTTAAGGAAACTCCGTGAATTCGGATGACTTGACTATTTTCTGTTTCATCTTAATTTCTGAAAGAATAAAATACACCTCTTGGAAAGGTCATTTTGATCTTGTGTTAAGGGTATTTGATATACTTCATTGTGTTCTTGTTTATACTTGAACTCTAGTTGAAGTTATTGTTCTACATATACTGATTCTGTGTATCCGAAGTACAAACATAAATAACAGATTCTTCCATCGGAGGGTTAGTATGGGTGCCACTCGTGATGAATTTGAATCGTAACAAAATTAGTCCTCTCTTAACTGTATTTCACAATTATTCTCACCAAATAATGTAAAAACAAACACAATGCAAAGGATAAAAATGTATTTGTTTTCAAAAGGGTGGTGCCCACCTACGCTTTGTGTAAAACTGAAAGCTTAATACAATTGACATAAGTAAGCAATAGAGAGCTGACAGTCTGATTTCACCTGGTGATTACTCTTACAATTTAATCATTTCCGCCGAAGATTATCAAGAAAACACTATGAATTCAGCTATATTTTCTTGGTTAAAACATCGCTATATGATTTTCTATAAAATTTGTAAGTTCCTTAACCCCAAAGTCATGTCAATTTTTCAATTAAATTAATTTAAATGTTTCACAATTTATAACGGTCATCTTTGTAGATAATTACTTGAAAGAGGACAGTCAACACTCATTAATAGAAAATCTTTATAAGATTAAGTTAATCCTGCTAGTAATTTATGGTTAGACTATCTCTTTTGAATTTTACTCAAAAGTGGGTAATCAAATTAAATTTCACTAACTAAAACTTAATGTAGATTTTGCTAATCCTGTTTTAAGAAAATTACATTAACTAACTTGAATTATTATCAATTTAAGTCTCATCGGTCTCTCTCTCTATATATAACATCTTCCTCGTAGTAGGCTAGTGGCATCATCATCCAACTGAAGGCAAACACATAGCAAATCAAGTAAGTACATTGTTAAATTCTTTCATCATGATGTGTTATAATATTATAAATAATTTTAAAAGTGAGGAATTTAAATTGTTACTTCTGTTTCAATTGATTTATTTTTACTTTCTCTTTTACTTAATATTTTTTAGAAGGCAAAGACAGAGGGGAATAATTTTCTGAGTCATTTACGAATTTTTATTATAGTTTTATGTCATTTTTATAAGAGATTTTTATTTTTACACACAGAAAGTGTGAACAAGGTATTTTTTTAAAAAAAAATTGTGAGATCTCTTGCCCTTTATAGATGAAATTAAAATAACTCTAAAGTATGACGTTAAAATGAAGATCGATCTTTTACCCTTTATGGATGAAATTGATATAATCTTAAAGGTATGATGTTAAAAGAGATAATACATCGACACACCCCTAAATTTGTAGCCAAAATTTACTTTAGACCCTAAACTTGTATGACAATTATTTACCCCCTTAACAACTTTTAAGTGAATTAATTTCAACCTCAAAATCACAAGCCCACTCTCACAACGGAGAGTGCACTACATACACGACATGTCATTGTCAAATTAGTGTCACATTAGTGCCATGTCATTGCCACGTAATAAATTATAATTTTTTTTTAAAAAAATCTCACACGTATATGTACTATATATATATATATATATATATATATATATATATATATATATATATATATATATATATATATATTAAAAAATAAAATGTCCCCCCCCCCCCCCCACCCTCAATTTTTCTTCTTCTTCATAACTTGTTTTCTCTTATTGACAACAAGAAAACATTACAATGGTGTACAGTGAAGAGCTCGCGAATGAGAGTAAACAACAGTTAATCTCAAAGCTAGGGATCCATCCACCCCCGCACCCCCTCCCTTGTGGGCTTTCTTCTTCATCCTCCTGCAACCGCCGCCGCCCTCAGCCCCCCTCTTCCGTCTCCTTCCTTCTCATCTGGAAAGGAAGTTTTCAAACTCCAAATAACCCTCAAGTTTTAAATTCATCTTCAAGTTCATAGATGCTTTTCAATTTCAATTTCATTTCAATTTTTCATATCCATAAAGATAAATGAGACTCCCTTCAATTTCAATTTTTCATATCCACAAAGATAAATGAGACTCCCTTCAATTTCAATTTCATTTCAATTTTTTATATTCACAAAAATTATATATATTATGATGGGTGTGTCTATTATGAAGAGAAAAAAGATGGAGTCTCGATCGTGGTGTTTTCCGATGAGGTGGGTGTTTTCCGATGATGTGTGTGCCTCCTCCGTTCACTCTAGATCTCACTGTGTGTGTGTGCACAGTGATCTGTTGAGTGAAAAAATAAAAAAATGGAGTATCCAATCTTCCAATGTCACATTAAAGAATTTTATCAAATTTTTAGCAAGTCTCAATCATATTTAGCAATTGGATGAGAAGATGCCAAGATCTTTCAACTTTAATCTTATTTCTTGTGATGACAATTTACAAATAATGCACCAACAATGTGTTGGGGGATTAGGAGGGGTGGGATGGGGTGAAGGGAACGAGGGGGGAGGGGTTGAAGAAGTTGAAGAAGTGAAGAAATTGAAGAAGTTGAAGAAGATGAAGAAGATCAATTTGTTTTATTTTTTTATATATATACAAAATTTGTAAAATTTAAAATGTGGATCCCGCATTTTTTCATGTTTTTTTGGCTATTCACTCGCTATTTTTTTTTAAATTTGCCACGTCAGCAATTTGGGTGGAAATTAATTCACTTGAAAGTTGTTAAGGGGGGTAAATAATTGACATACAAGTTTAGGGTCTAAAGTAAGTCTTGGCTACAAGTTTAGGACTGTTTCGATGTATTACTCATGTTAAAATGAAGATATTAGATCTCTTGCTCTCTATAAATGAAATTAAAAAAATTTAAAAGTATGATATCAAAATGAAGATTCGAGACCTCTTGTCCTATGATAAAATAATTTTTTTATTTTAGATTTTTTATATAAAAATAAAAAAATTATATATAAAAATGAAGATTGATTGTAAAAAGGACATAAATTTAAAAAAAAATTGCAAAAAAGTAATAACTATTTACTTTCTAGTAAAGTTACTGCGCCTAATCCGCACCCCCTACAATTGATATCAGAGCCTTGTTATTTAAAAAATACGGAAGTAGTATATATATGGATTTATTTAATTAATTCATTAATTATGATGAGATTTATTCCCCAAAAATATTATTTAAATGAATAACGTACAAAAATATAAAGAATTAAAACAAATAATATCTGAAAAACGTAAAAAATTAAAAATAAGATTAGAAAGACTACAGTAAAATATAATTACCGGAGTTAGTAAAAACTCAATAAATGCACAAAAATAAGAAATATCAAATTTAAAATCAACAATAGATAGTCTAGAATATACATACCAACATGATCTATTAACAATTAAATAAAAAATGAACAAAGAAGAATTAATAATGGATGAAAAAATATATGAAAACCATGAAGGGTTAAAAATAAAAATAGTATTTTCTAATCTAGGGAGAAGGTATAAGAAAATAGGTGAACATTTATATTAATGTTAGAGAAAAAAGAATTAAAATTAGAAGATAAATTGACAGCTATGGTGAGAATAGAAAAAGAAAATGAAGAAATAGATAGAAAAAATAAAACAACAAACTACAGAAATAATACGAAAATTAGAAGAAACTAAAAATAGTAGGATTGCTAAATTAGAAAAAGAACTACAAATGTTAAAAGATCTGTATGAAAAAAGACAGAAAGAAAAAGAAGAAAAAGATAAAGAACAAAAATTATTAAATGAGATAAATCAATTTAAAGAAAAAATAGAAATAAACAATAAAGAAATAGAAACCAAGGAATTAGAAATTAATACAATAGATGTTGAAGAAACAGATAATTATGATCCGGAAGATAGTGAAACATATATAGAAATCTTAACAAATACAAAAAATTTAGAAATCGATGAAAAACTAGAAGTAATTAATGAAGAAAGCTTAGAAAATATAAACAAGGAAATAAACACTCTTGATAAAAAAGAAGGTGAAAATATAAAAAATATAATACCCAGAACATCAGAAATAAGAAAACCTACATATTATAAGAATAAGTTTAAAAGATATAATCTAAAGAATGAATATGACAAATGGACACCAAAACAAATAGTTAATAAAAATTATAACTTTTTAGACTTAGATTGTGTAATAGATACAGAAAAAAATAATACAATTATGGATAGGGTATATGACAAAACAATTATTAGATAATAATATAAATGGAATAGATGCACCAGAATATATAGAAAGAACACTAATAGGAACAGTGAAATTATGGTTTTTAAATCTAACTGAAAATAGTAAAAGAGTATTAAGAACTGACAAAACTACAAAAGAAACATCATCAACAACTACAACTAAATTAACACCTATAGAATTATTAAAAAAATATGAAACAGCAATAAAAGACGAATTTAGTAGCATGACAACAACAGAAGAAGAACAAAATGAAGAGAAAGATACAAATAGGAATTTAATGTTAAAATTAGCAATATGTAATATGTGCTACATAGATGAATATACTTGCGCATTTAAAGAATATTATTATAAAGGAGCATATAACACAGAAGAAAGTAAAGAAATAAAGAAATTATATTTTAGTAAATTACCTGAACCATTTAGTTCAAAAATAATAAAAAGTTGGGATGAAGCAAAAATAATAGATACTCTAGGAGCAAGAATAAAATTTTTACAACAATGGTATAGAAACCTATGTGAAAAATATAGAGAAGAAATAAAAATGGAAAAAAATTAATAAGAAATTTAGCATGTTGCAAAGATAAAATAGCACCTCAATTTGGATGAGAAGAAAGATATTATAAGAAAAGAAAAAGAAATAAGAAATATAAGAAATACAAGAAATCAAAATATAAGTATAAGAAATCAAGAAAAAGATATTATGTAAAAAATTATAAAAATAAAAGACCATATAGGAAAAAGAAATCTATAAAGGAATGTCCTTGTTATAATTGTGAAAAATTATGACATTTAGCTAGAGATTGTAAATTACCTAAGAACCCAAAAAATAAACAAATATCATAAATAAAAATAGAAAATACAGAATATATGCAGATAGATTATATAGATTACGAATTAGAAAGTAAAGACAGTATATATGAAATTTCAAAAAATGAAACAGATAATGAAATATAAGATAATGAAATAGATAGTGAATTAGACGAATTAAATGACTGAAGAAGATATACAAATACACCAAATAACTGAAGAAGATATAAAAATAATAACAAAAGAAGAATATTTAAATGACGAAGGAACAGATCAAAAAATAATATTTGATGAAATAAAAGGAAAAGAGTTAGACTTGAGTGTAGAAAAAATATTTAAAATACCAACAATAAAAAATATATTTACTAGGAAAAAGGAAGAATATTATGTAATAAGTCAAAAGGAACATGTAATAGACTGTAGATATGCAAAAGATAAAGCTAGTATACCACCAGTAACAAAAAGGTTAATTAATAAAGAAATAAACGATATAAAAAGTAGAGACCCAATAAAATATGTACACCTTGGAGGTACAGAGATATTAATAAAAACATGTTTTAGAGAAGGAATAGATACACCAATAGAATTATATTTATCAGATGATAGAATTATAAAACCTATAGAAAAAGTATAATAACTGCCATAAAAGGAAATTTAATATACAAAAAATTGAAATTTATAATAAATGCGAACTATTCAGTAGCAATAACAGATAAAAATATAGTTAAATCATTAGTATTATATTAGAAAATATCAAGAATAGAACTAACCCCAGGAAGTAAAATATTTACAGTAAGATGTAAAAATCTATATGCATTAACAACAAAACACAAAATAACAGAAAAAAATAAAATTAATAAAATACAAATAGAAAGTCCGTTTGAACAATTCGTAAAAATAATTGATCATAATGATTATAGTTACAAAAATATAGACATAGAAGAAGATTTAGAAATAATAAATGATAGAATAAGTACAACAAAAAAAATAGTTTATGAAAAACCAGAATCATCAAGTTCATCAAAAAGAACAAGTTATGAAACAAGTTCAATAGTTAATTTAAACCAATATTACATAACAGGAACAATAAATGAAAAAGAATATTTAATACTCTTAAATACAGGACAAGAAGAAAATTATATAGCAAAATATCTAGTTAATTATGAGGAAATAAAATCCGATAATAAAATATGCCCAGATCTATCAAGAAACTTAATAAACACTAAAAATATGGTAGAAAAAAAATAACTTTAGGAGTTAGAAAAATAAAAATAGAATTTGAAATAAAGGAAGAAATTCAAAAAGCAGACATAATATTAGGAATAAAATGGTTAGAACAAGTAAAACCATGTAATATAGAGCATACACAATTATCTATAGCATATAATAGAGAGAAATTATTCTTAAGAAGAGCTTTAAGATGATATGAAAATATATGTATTAATGAAGATAGTAGTAGAAGGATATTGCAGTAGATATTATACACCTATGATAGATACAGGAGCAGAAGCTAATTTATGTAGATATAATTATTTACCAAAAAGTAAATTGGATAAATTAAAAACACCAATAATAGTTAAAGAATTTAATAACGAAGGAAGCTTAATTACTTATAAAGCTAAGAATGTAAAAACACAAATATGAGATAAAATATTAACAATAGAAGAAATCTATAATTATGAGCTAACATCAAAAGATTACATAGTACTAACGAGGATCCTAGAACACTAGATAATTTAATTACGATAATATCTAATTTAGAATATGAATTAATAAAACATCTTAAGTTAAGAAGATGAAAATGAAAAATATTTCAACCGATAATATTCACAAAATACATTATATAAAAGTAAATACTTATTACCTAATAACTATTTACTTTCTAGTAACGTTACCGCGCCTAATCCGCACCCCCTACCCCAATTTTTTGCAAAAAATAATAATAAAAAAAATCCCCTCTTTAATCCATTTTAAAAATAAAAAAAATCCGTTTTATAATTGTTTGATTTTAGTTCTTCACACATGACACGTTCATGACCATAAAATTAAAGGATATTTGAGTACATTTTAACTATCTTTAATTTAATAATATTTTTTTTTTTTTTTTTTTATCTCAAGTTAAAATCTGAGAAGGAATTTATATATGTGACTAATCATAATAAGCCACATGGCTATTTAAAGTTGTGCAAAATAGTTAAATTTAGCAATAATTTCGTTGGAAAATAAATTATTTCGAAATTAATTATTTTGAAATTAGACGATTAGTTATCCCACTTCTTAAGTTAGAATAAAAATAATATTATAATTTTGAGATAACTAATTTTAAATGAATTATACATATATTTTATTCTAATTAATTGGATAAGTTCAACTTAAAAATTAATTATAGTAGTTATTTCTTATGCCTTCATTTGAAGGTCTTTTTGAGTGAAAAAAAAAGGTTAGGATTATTTTTTTGGTGTTTTTCCATTTTTGAAATCGATCAACTCTGGTGTCTTGACTTAAGAGGGTGTTTGGATGGGTTTAAAAGCTAGTCAAAATTTTAAGTCATTTTTGACCTTTTAAAGTTTTTGACAACTTTAAAAATTGCTTTTAAAAAAAAAAATTAAAATTGCTTTTTTAAGCCAAAGGCCAAAAGCACCATTACCCTTTCTTTTTATTTTTGGCTTATAAATCATTCTAGTTTGACCAATTAAAAAACATATTTATCCCTTGTAATTCTCACATATTTCAAAATTGTCATCATGTTTGTTCTAAAAAATTTATTCTCTTCTATCATTTTTGTGTTTTTTCTCTATTTTTGTGTTTCTCTCTTCATGTTTGTATTTTTCTCTCCATTTTGTGTCTTTAATTTTTTTTAAATGGGTTGCTAATAATTTGATGCTTATGGAATTTATGAGGAATTGAGAAGAATTATTTTTTCAATAGTTTATTTGACTGAAACAACAAATTTTAATGTATCGTTAGAAATTCAACTTCTTTTGAGGCGATTTTTGTTCAATTTTCTCGAAGAAAAATGGAAAATCAATAAACCTATTTAGCCGAATCAATATTTTTTTTCCTTTTTGAGTGTTTTGGTTCAATTTTCAGAAGAAAAAAATCTCGTAAAATAAAAATGGTTAATTAGTGCGACAAAATTCACAAAGAAAAACGGATCCATATAGCTGAAACAACAAATTTTGCTTCTTTTTGGATCTCTTTTGTTCAATTTTAAGAAGAAAAATGGAGCACAAGTAACTTATTCATAAAATATTTTTAAAAATAAATGTATTAAGTAATTTATACTGAAATTGAATTAAAATATAAATTAATTTTAATTATTTTAAAATCAAAAATCTAATAGTAATTAACTTTATATAATGTCAAAAACTATAAGGGTATTTAAGAGTCATATTAGTACCTTTTTTATATGAAACTTCTAATTTATGACATATGATATTTATGTATTCTTCCCCTTCTTTAATATATTCTTTTAAATTTGGACAATTATTATTGTACAACATATGGATTTCTCTAAGAAAAAAACTCACCAACCAAGATATATGAGAACACTCACTGAAGATATACAACTTCATGAACGATTCATATATATTTGACGACGCAATATTCGTATTCGACAATATTTTAATAGTGATATAGTCATTACTCAATCAACGAGTAATATATTTTTCAATTAAGAGTCATTTTAGCAAACAAATAGTATCATTTGTGATTAATTATTTATCTATTAATATAGTTATAATGATTAGAAACATATAGATTCTTTTAACCAAGAAAAAAGATTTATTTTAGTGCACAAATTTAATAGTCATTTATGAAAATATTATATATATATATATATATATATATATATATATGAAATTGCATCTGTATTAATAAACATCTCCCAATCATTAATTATGAAATTACATCACTATATACAGTGTTATTTAAAGTTGGAGAAAAAAACTAAGGTTGCATAAAATTTGTCTTTAAAATAAAAATTAATAGATATATAAACACTGAATTTGAATATTATAGTAACAATATATATATATATATATATATATATATATATATATATATATATATATGTTAAAAAATATATATATTAATATTAATTTGAATCATTTTAGAAATAAAAATTAATAATAATCAATTCTACATATTGTTAACAACTTTAAGGTTATTTCAACCATTTTGATCAAAAAAGTGGTTAACAACACTTGTTCACCAAACACATCAATAAATTTTTTCACTTTCAACACTTTTATCTAAATACGTACTTATTTTTAAAATAAGTTTCAGCACTTAAATTTTTTTTTTTTTTTTAAAAAACCTTTTAAAAATCATTTTTATTCAGCTTCTCCAGAGCACTAAATCTGATACACAAAATAACAATAGTAGTAATATTCTGTCTAACCACTCTCTCACCTCACTTGTCACACACTATCCCACCCTCTACTGCATTGCACATTCTTTTTAATACCCCGCACCCCAGCCCACCCCCTTCCAACCAATCTTGTCTTCTCTGCATTCTTCTCTTTGTTTTCATACCTTCATTATCCACCTCTTTCACACTTCTCACTACAACAAGTAGAAAACACCATCTTTACTTTTCAGTAGCAAGAATCTGTAGATATAAAATGCAGCTCTTTATGAATGACACCCCATTTTTTTTATCCTTTCAGATGATGATAGATGAATGAAGCTCTTCATTTGATCAAATAAAGGTCTCTCCTTCTTTCTTCATTTTTTAGTTTGTTTTTTCTTCTTTTACCCTTTGGATTTGGAGTGGGGGTGGGGGTGAGGTGGAGGAGGGAGGGGATCAAAGTTTATGCTAACTAAACATGAACTGTTTTTTTTTTTTTAACAAAAAAGAAAAAAAACATTTTTTTGGAGTTCTTTGTTGGGATTTTTTTAAATTTTTTTTAATCGTGATGTTCGGGCTAGCCTGGACTAATTCCATGGCAAACCAATGGAAAAATCACCTAGTATTTTGTCTAGACTGATTGAACTAAGACCTCTTGGTACTCGACCCAGTCAAGGTCACACCATTGCTTGCTCTTAGTTGGGCATTTGTTTTGCACAAAGCACACCAAATTCCAAAATCAGCTCCAAATTTGTCGGTTGGCCACATTGTTTTTGGGTAGGAGGGTGGTGGTGGTGTGTGTTTGGGTGGGGTTGGGGGGGGGGTCCAAATTTGTTGTGTTTGCCCTTCTGTTAGTTTTCATTTTTAATGAAAGGAAGGGGTTTTAGATACAATGACATTGGAATTTTCTTGAATTTATGTTTTTATTTTTATTTTGAACATATGTGAAAAAGAAAAATAATCCACATAAAGATAAATCTGAAGCTTCTGACACTACCCAAATCCTTTTATGACTTTTTTTATCTGAAAAGAGTTTCTTTTATTATGCAAAAAGGTTCACTTTTTACTCCTTATCCTTATTTTTCTTTAAAATCATTATGAACTATTTTTAAAATTATAGAAAAAGTGTATTCCTTTTTTTTATTAATTTATTTTTAACTCACATATTTTGAGAGAGTATTTTTGAGCTCCGAGTCAAATTGGAGCCTACGGAAAATTGGGGACCACTATTATGATTGGTATAACAAATCTTTATTTTTATGGACCATATATATATATATATATATATATATATATTCTGTTTTAATTGGTTTTTATATCTGTTTACTTTTTAATTTCTGTCTTGTTTGTTCAGACTAGTATGGGAAGGTGGACTGTGAAGTTTAGCTAAAATTGACTTGTTGAGAGCTACATGTAACTAAACATGTCATAAATAATTCAGTTTCACTAAAATTCTTAAAGGGTTTTTGGAAATGTAATTTTAATTAATTATTGAGCCGAGGGTCTATCTAGAGCAACCTTTCTACCTCAACGGGAGGGATAAGGTCCGCGTACATCCGACTGTTTTTTGTTGGTTTGGTTTAATTGTTGAGCTGAGAGTCTATCGGAAATAACCTCTCTGTCTGGTAAAGTTTGCGTACATTCTACCCTTCCTAGACCCCACTTGTGGGATTACACGGGGTATGTTGTTGTTGGTCTTAGGTTAACTGTGGGGTGAGATTAAATATTCAAGTGCCTTCATTTTCATACTCCAATTCTTTCTGGAGATAAGATGAGAGGGGTATCTTTTACTCCAAAGAACAATAATAATGACAGTGAGGGATTTAATGCACTTACCTTGGTTGATGACTTTTTTTGCCTTATTTTTCAAAATGATAACATAACAGTAGCATTTATTGTATTTTGCCATCTGACATTTTCACTGTTCTGGTTAATATAGGTGGTTGTTGAACAGTATCTTTTTGAGATAATTCTCAGTTATCTGAAGTACATTTTGGTGTAAGGGTAATCAAGATTGGTCAAGATGGTAATCATGAGGAGTAGACTTGCCTGCTGTACAAGAGATAGAGAGATTAGCATTGACTTCGATGAAAATCAGAGTAAGTTCACCCCTCCTTCTAGCTAGAAGTATTCTTTTTTTGTATTTTGTGGGATGTAGACGATAAGATTTCATATAGCTGACTCGACTTGCTTTTTATTGAGATGTAGTTGTTAAGGTCGTGTGGAATGTCGGCTGGCTTGGTAAAAGTTCCACAAAATGTTGCTCCAACAATCTCTAGTGTTTTCTCTGCAAGGTTGTTTTTAGGTGTGGGCTTAGTGGGTCATACAAAATGGATTACATGAACATTCCTATGATTGCTATTTGTTGGTAATGTACTTAACACATAGATTAGTTGTTATAATGCTGCATTTTGAAAGAAAATTATCGGGGACTAAGGATATGAATTGGGCATTATATTAAGAACCATTCTATACAATTTGGTACATGGACCAGAAGTTGTCCACGCCTTTGAAAAAATCGTGGAGAACATCATAGGGAACTGTCATCGATATGAGAGTAAAGAAGCTATGAGTGTCGGGTCCCTGTTGCATAAATGCTCTTGTGATATGGCCCTCCATTTAAAAGCATATGTATTTTGACCATGACATATTTAATATAGGTCATGTTTATGTCAGTGAGAAGGTGTCCCTTCCATTACAGGACCATAATTTGAATAGCAGTGTGAAAGTAATATTACCTATAAATTTTAATGCTTCTTTCAGGAAACTGTAGAAAACAGGAACATTTTACCTTTTTTAAAAAAAGAAAGCTGTAGATGACAGAATAAATGCCAAGTGCTGTATCTAGTAATTGGATTTTATAATGAATGAAAAATTAGTTCATGTTGTTGAAGTTACTTAGTTGACTTAAGCTGAAATACATTAGGGAATTCTAGTGTGTAGTATATGGTCTCGCTCACCCTAATACGTCTGAGTATATGCATGGAGGAGGCGTTTGCCGCATCATTAGAGCTCTTGAATGAACAGTTAAATGTGGTAGGCCCACAGATATGATTGTTTCATGAAGTGCATGGACAAAATGTTTTTCTAAATTGGGGTAGTTTCCTATTTAGTTCTGCTTCGACATTTTGCAACGTATGTAGTTAATGATATCTTATTCGTCTTTATGGATGGTTTACTACAAAATCAGGGGCAAATGCCAAAATTTTATAAGCGAATGCTAATATTTAGATTATGAACCCGACATTTACTAACCACCTTGTTTGTCTACATGTTCAGTGTAGTTCTTTGACTTTTGTGAAGCACATGTTTATTGAATCTGGAAATTGTCATGTTAGTTAATTTGGTGGATGCTTTAGTCTAAGTAATATACTCATCTCAGTTAATTAACAGACTTAGGATGGGACCCAACACTAGTTAGGCATATTTTGAAGTTATAAGTCACATGGGAGTGACTATGCTTTGAAATTTTATAATAAGGGCAGCCCGGTGCACTAAAGCTACCGCTATGTGCGGTGTCCGGGGAAGGGCCCCACCACAAGGGTGTATCGTACGCAGCCTTACCTTGCATTTCTGCCAGAGGATGTTTACAAGGCTTGAACCCGTGACCTCCTGGTCACATGGCAGCAACTTTACCAGTTACTCCAGGGCTCCCCTTCTGCTTTGAAATTGTCTACTTCTTATTTTAATAATAATCTCATAGATGGAAAGGAGATGAATACTCTTCTATGGTGTATTGTATTACATAGATACAGTAGACGTGGTAGTGAATTATCATCAAGCTCTCCATGCAGAGTCTCTGGTAGTTACCCTGGTTCTGATTTACAAATAAAATATGCTTGATAAAATGGTGGACTAGTTGTTCTTTTAAACTAAAAGCTTCATTACAATTTCATGCAACACGTGAAGTAACTACACAGGGGACAAAGCCCCAATGTCTACATGACTTCCCTTTTGTGAAATCATATTAGGTTTTCTGTTTGTATCGACTACTGCTCCGGGAATTCTCTTTTCAGTTCATGGCTATTGTTTCTCTATTTGAGTGTAACCAGCTTTTAACAACCATTATTTTTAAAAGAAATGTAGACCAACTGATATACACGTCTAATCATCTCTATTTCTTATGAGTAAATACTAAATAATATTCAACAGAAAAGTAGGAATTGTAGGAATTGTCTGCTTAAATAATTGATCTTCTTTGAGGATCTAGATTTGTATTGATACTTTATTGGTTTACCATTCAGAAAGAACAGATTTAGAACCAGTTATCTTATTATAAATAACGTATTCAAATTGCACATTTAAGATGCTTACTTTTTCTAAATCTTCTGTGAGTCTTTAGTTAAAGGCCATATGGACTGTGCATGTTCTTGTGATCATTCTGTTTAATTTCAGCCTCTCAATCAACAACTTAAGCATCATGGCCCGTAGAACACTCTTTTCTCGTTACATCTTATTAACAAGTGTTTTGTTTTGGATTCGACTTTACCCTTCCTCCATCTGACTACTAATTTTTTGATATGTTAGAAGTTCATGGGAAACAGATCAAGAAGGTTTAAGCATAATCTGACTACTAATTTTAATATAACTTTCAGGAATTACGACGTATGATGGCCTTGAAAGTATTTTGAACAGTCAGCCCTATGACAATCAAAGTGTCACTAGCAGAGGTGGAGGTGTTACAGATTCATTGGATGATGATGACTCAAGCAGCAGTTCCAGCGTTAATGCTTTTGGATCTTTCTCTTCTCACTGGACAATGATGAAGAGGGATGATCAGAGATCTGATGAGTGGTATTTCTCAGCAAGCCCAAAACATTACGATGCAAAAGAAAAACCTGCTTATACAACCGAGTTTTCTGCTGTGGAAACAATGAAAGAAAAATTTGCAAAGTTGTTATTGGGGGAGGATGTGACTGGAGGAAGCAACGGGGTTTCCACCGCAGTAGCGCTGTCAAATGCCATTACAAATCTTGCAGGTAGTAGGCATTGGTTTTGTTCTCAAGTATTGCCTTGCCTAATAGCGCGCTGATTATCTTACAACTAAAAGGTCTGACAGGACATAAAATAGCTCTATTAATGGCCTAGACACCACCGTTGTCAGAAACAAACAGAAAGGTCTAACAAAATGCAGCAAGAACTTCCTTTGTTGAAAAGATATTTCAGCAGCCAAGAGATGAAGCATCAATAAAATCATGAAGATTCACTATTGTAGTATCAAGTAAAACTGATTGGCATCAATTTTACTATCCCAAATCTGATTAAGAGTAAGGATTTATGAGCTGTCTAATCACAAGTTTAAGTCCTGCACCGTGGATGCAGCAGATTGGAACTTCTGCTGATGAGACTAAATAGTACTTCTAGTGAGCAAGGAGAACTTACATAGTTGTTGGAGTGTGATGGGACACAAAAGATTTGCACAGAGCTCAGAAATCCTTCTACAATTCTTGATCTACTTTTCCCACTTAACTGTTCCTTTTCCCTCCTGATTTGACATACTGTTACTGGATTTGCAGCATCAGTGTTTGGAGAGCTTTGGAAATTGGAGCCACTTGCAGAGGATGGGAGGAGGAAATGGAAGAGAGAAATGGAATGGTTTCTCTCTCCGACGAAGCATATGATTGAGTTGGTTCCTGCTAAACGATATGATTCTGATGGCCAGAAATTGGAGGTACCTGTGACTTTTAGCCATTCACTAAATGTATTCCATCTTCGTAAACTTTAACTCAAGCTCCACTTGCTGTTGGACCAGATCATGACTCCAAAAGCTCGTTCAGACATCCATATGAATCTCCCAGCACTTCAGAAGTTGGACTCCATGCTTCTTGTAGGTGGTCTTAAACCTAGAAAAAGTAAACCATTTCTGTTTAGCATCGGTTCTAATTCTAAGTATTATTTCTTGAAATGTCTAGGAAGCTCTGGATTCAATGGTTAATACCGAGTTTTGGTATACGGAAGTGGGTAGCCGAGCAGAAGGAAGAAGCAGAAGTGCTGGGGAGAGCAAAAGGTGGTGGCTTCCGTCACCCCAGGTGCCCATAGCTGGGCTCTCTAACCCTGAAAGAAACAAATTGTTGAATCAAGGTAAATTGGTGAATCAAATATACAAAGCTGCTAAAGCCATCAATGAAAATGTCTTGTCTGAAATGCCTGTTCCAACAGCCATTAGAGATGCACTTCCAAAGGCAAGTGAGCTATGTTACTGAAGCTATTTGCTACAATGTATTTCTTTGTTCAGAAGAATCGAGTAACATGATCAATTCATCTAACAGTCTGGCAGGACAAGTCTAGGGGAGGACCTTTATAGGATCCTGAATGCAGAATCAACATCTGTGGAGGTTATGCTCGTTTCCCTTCCCATAAGATCGGAATACAACGCCCTTGAAGCTGTTAACAGGTTGGAGGCTGCAATACTTGCATGGAAAGAGAAAATAGCAGAACATGACGGTGGAAAATCTCCAGCTCGAACGTCTTGGTCTTTCAGAAAAGATCCAATATCTGAACTGGACAAGATTGAGGAGTTATTGAGCAAAGCGGAAGCTCTTCTGCGGCAACTCAAGCTTAAATATCCAAACCTTCCTCAGACATTTCTCAATGTCACAAAGATCCAATATGGCAAGGTAAAGTTTATATTCCACTAGCTACATCTATAAGATAAAATTAACATGGAAAGAGAGCCTTGTGATAAACATTACATTCATTTTTGTTTCAGTTCCCAAGAATAGACATGAATGGGGCAGTTCTCAGACGAGGGAACTGTTCCTCTATAATTTAAAGACTTGAAATGAGACATTGTAGTTCATAGCTGCTTAATGTGTTCTTAATTGTTTTTTTTCTTCTCTAACTCTTGTAGGATATCGGATGTTCAATTCTTGAAGCATACTCTCGAGTTCTGTTTAACTTGGCATTCAGCATCCTAATTAGGATTGGAGAAATTCTGCAAGAAGACATTTTGAGCAATCCCAATTCTCCCGCGGCTTCATGCCACCTTCCTGGCATAAGAATTCCAAAATGTGATAGTCCTGTACCTAGTCATGTGAGGCACTCATTGATCGATCAGATGAATAAAGCTGATGGACGATCTTGTGGTTCTCGTCGTACCAATGCTTCTGAAATAGACATTGAGTTTGCTGAATCAAAGATAAGTTCAGTAACTGCAACACCAAGCAGAAGAATGTGGTGCATAGGCAAAGAATCTTGTAGCAGTATGTCTGCTCCAAATTCACCTTAGATAAGCAAAGTTTTATTATATTAGTCTTTATGTAGGTAAATATATTTCATTTCCATGTTAAAGCAACAGACTTAGCTTTAGGCTGAGTTTTCATGGACTATTATTGGAAGTTTGCCCTCATATTACAGTACAGAAATCAGAGCTAGAGCATTATTATGCTCCCGTTTTACCATAGATTTTGAAGTTGAAATTGAAACTTGAAAGAGTTTCCAAAGTTGTGATTTTTGAAACTTTGAAGTTGTGGCTGGACGTGCATTTTACTTGAAAAAAAATTGAAGTTATACGAATGAAAGTGAAATTTCCTCAAACTAGTTTTTGGGAACTTGCAAATATTTTGAAGATAAATTTTCAAAATTTAGTCAAATTTCACAATGAACAGATATATTAAGTTTCTTGAAAAAATTACCTAAATAAACAACTTAAGTTTCTAAACTATTAAAAATTTCTTCACTTCTAAAATATTATTTAAATCCCAACATTTACTACTTTTTAGTAAAGTTGAGATACAAGTTAAAACTTCCTATTAAGAAGCTGATTCTTTACCAAAAATTAGCCTATTTCTCCTCTCTGTACGCCGTAATTTTAATTGCGGTTTCTATCCAATTTCTTCATCTAATTCAAAACTTTGAATTAAGGTAATCCCCCCCTAAAATTAGCTTCAATTTCTTCTAATCCTTTTTTATGTTTTTTTTTTCAAAAAAGATATTTTGCGCCTGCGTTTACAAAGTGAAATTTCAGTGTTTTGATTGAGCAATTTCATCGATTATCCTCTTTTTAGGCTTCCTTGTTTTGAATTAACATTATGAATAGAGATTCGAAACCTTCTTTTAGTCTTGGGTTTTCTCAATTGTAAACTTCGTTCCTGAAATTTTTGACTATGAATTTCTTGGTTTTGATGAAAATAGATCCAAGCATAGAAACGATCCTCAAACTATGAAGAAATTACGGCAAAAGCATGCTACGAAGGACAAGGAAAAAGAAAGTGATTCTAAGAAAAGAGAATCCAATAGTTCTGCAAGTAAAGCTCCCGCCAAGAGAAGAAGAATTTTTAAAGCAATTTTCAGAGATGAACTTCCTAAGGTAATTGCATGTTCAGATCTGTTGAATATTAGACCGAGATACATATTTTGACTTGGATGATACGTTTAGAAATTCATTGTTTATCTGATTCTTTGTTGCCAGTTTTATATGTATCTTGTGTTTTTTATGTGTTATTAAAATTAATATAACAAAAGATACAAGTTTATAAGTACATAGATACATGGAGTTAATTCATCAAAATATCATTGAACTTGTTTAAATATCCCACTAAAATAACTTTTGTTTCTTTTAGGACAATATTATCACTGAACTATGCACTTCTTTCCATTATAAGGTAAAATTAAGAAATTGTTAAGGATATATTTGGAGAACCACAAAGAAAGTGAAATTAGATGTAATTACATAGTCCAATGCTCAATTAGGAATAGAGAATTAGGTGCAATTACGTGATGTAATTACAAAGTTACATTTTATTTCTTTTTTTAAAATAAAATTTAATATCTTTTTCTTTTAAATTTCTTTTTAATTTCTATTATTTTAATTTCTTTTTTATTTTTACATTTTTTCATTTTACATTATTTATCTTTCATCTTTTTTCTTCTCATTTCCCAACTTTACTTCTTATGATTCAATATAATTACTCATATATTTTTTTCTTTATTTAGTGCATTGTTGAATTTTTATAATCTTTATTCTAGTATTTGAATTAAAGTAGTATTTTATTATTGAATGAGATTATAGACTTATGTGTTTTTCGTTCTTCTGAATTATATTTACTCATCGGAATTTTATACAAGAGTATTATATTTTTGTCTTGAATTTTGAATTTATGTTTCAGTTTATTTGTTTTAGTATTATAGACATGCTATTTCATATTGCATGTCACTGCAAATTGTCTAATAACATATAATTTTAATTTTTCTATGGCTTTCCAAATATGTCCTTAACTATTTTATAGTTTCACCTTATTTTGAAAAGATATACATAGTTTAATGACAGTATTTTCCTAAAAGAAATTAACAAAAGTTACTTTAGTAGAATGTTTGCACAAGTTCAATGGCAATTTGGAAAATTAACTCGACAATTTGAAGTGACATGCAATATAAAATAACAAGTCAATAGTACTAAAACAAATAAATTGAAACATAAAACAAAACACAAATTGAAAATTCAAGAAAAAAACACAATACTCTTATATAAAATTCCAACGAGTAAATAATTCAAAAGAAAGGAAAAACACATAAGTCATCTCATTCAATAATGAAATACTACTTTAATTCAAACACTAGAATAAAAATGCAATAATGCGCTAAATTAAGAAAAAAGTACGAGTAATTATATTGAATCTTGAGAAGTAAAGGTTGGAAAATGAGAAGAAAAGAGATGAAAGATAAATAATGTCAAATGAAAAAAAAATTAAAAAAAAATTAAAATAATAGAATAAATAAATAAAATTAAAAGAAAAAAAATTAAAATTAAAAAAAATGTAACTTTGTGATTACATCGCGTAATTGCACCTAATTCTCTATTCCTAATTGAGAATTGGACTATGTAATTACATCTAATTTCACTTTCCTTGTGGTTCTCCAAACATATCCTTAACAATTTCTTAGTTTTACCTTATAATGGAAAGAAGTGTATAGTTCAGTGACAATATTGTCCTAAAAGAAACAAAAGTTACTTTAGTGGGATGTTTACACAAGTTCAATGATATTTTGAGGAATTAACTCTAGATACATGTTATGCTAACTTGTATCTGTGAGTTATTGTGAGTTAATTACTCAAAATGTCATTGAACTTGTGTAAACATCAGTAACTTTTGTTTCTTTTAGGACAATATTGTCACTGAACTATGTACTTCTTTCCATTATAAGATAAAACTAAAAAATTGTTAAGAATATGTTTGGAGAACCACAAGAAAAGTAAAATTAGATGTAATTACATAAATTAATTCTCAATTTGGAATAGAGAATTAGGTGCAATTACGTGATGTAATTACAAAGTTACATTTTATTTCTTTTTTTATAAAAAAAAATTTAATATCTTTTTCTTTTAATTTTTTTTATTTCTATTATTTTAATTTCTTTTTTATTTTTACCTTTTTTTTTCACTTTACATTATTTATCTTTCATCTCTTTTCTTCTCATTTTCCAACTTTATTTCTTATGATTCAATATAATTACTCATATATTTTTTTCTTTATTGAGCGTATTATTGCATTTTTATAATTTTTATTCTAGTGTTTGAATTAAAGTAGTATTTTATTATTGAATGAGATTACAGACTTATGTGCTTTTCGTTCTTCTGAATTATATTTACTCTTTGAAATTTTATACAAGAGTATTATATTTTTCTCTTGAATTTTGAATTTATGTTTTGGTTTATTTGTTTTAGTATTATAGACATGCTATTTCATATTGCATGTCACTGCAAATTGTCTAATAACATATAATTTTAATTTTTCTATGGCTTTCCAAATATGTCCTTAACTATTTTTAAGTTTCACCTTATTTTGTACATAGTTTAGAAAAAAATTAACAAAAGTTACTTTAGTAGGATGTTTGCACAAGTTCAATGGTAATTTAAAAAATTAACTCGACAATTTGAAGTGACATGCAATATAAAATAACAAGTCTATAGTACTAAAAAAAATAAATTGAAATATAAAACAAAACACAAATTGAAAATTCAACGAAAAAAATACAATACTCTTATATAAAATTTCAACGTGTAAATAATTTAAAAGAAAGGAAAAACACAAGTCATCTCATTCAATAATGAAATACTACTTTAATTCAAACACTAGAATAAAAATACAATAATGCGCTAAATGAGGAAAAATACGAGTAATTATATTTAATCATAAGAAGTAAAGGTTGGAAAATGAGAAGAAAAGAGATGAAAGATAAATAATGTAAAATGAAAAAAAGTAAAAATCAAAAAGAAATTAAAATTATAGAAATAAAAAAGAAATTTAAAAGAAAAGGATATTAATTTTATTTAAAAAATAAAATAAAATGTAACTTTGTAATTACATCACGTAATTGCACCTAATTCTCTATTTCTAATTGAGAATTGGACTATGCAACTATATCTAATTTCACTTTCCTTGTGGTTCTCCAAACATATCCTTAACAATTTCTTAGTTTTACCTTATAATGGAAAGAATGCATAGTTCAGTGACAATATTGTCCTAAAAGAAACAAAAGTTACTTTAGTGGGATGTTTACACAAGTTCAATGAAATTTTGTGGAATTAACTTAGTTATTGTTAATGCTTTTATATGTATCTAGTGATTTTTAAATTTTATTAAAAGTCGTCTTATAATAGATACTAGTTTATAAGTACATAGATACATGTTGTGTTAACTTGTATCCGTGAGTTACTATTAATGCTTGAAAATGTATCTAGTGTTGTTTAAATTTTATTGAAAGTCGTATTACAAAAGATACAAGTTTATAAGTACATAGATACAAGTTTATAAGTACATAGATACATATTGTGTTAACCATAGATATATAGTGTTCAAGATTGATGGGAGCAGAAATCAAGAGACACATGAAGATCTTGCTAATAGCTTGCCTTCCAACGAACACCGCTATGCTATTTTTGACTATGATTTCACTACCAATAAAAATGTCCAGAAGAGCAAGATCTTCTTCATTGCTTGGTACCCTTCTTCCCTCTCTCCTACTATTATTCTTTTCATTTTATAGTTTCTGTTGATGGTATCACCCTATATTAGATTAGGGATGATAATTCAATATATCGGAAAGATGCTTAGGCAAAAAGGTTAGTAAGAATAGAAATTGTTAGAATTCCTGTATCGAAGAGAGAAACTAAGTCGGTATGAGAGAATTGTTTCTATGCTTTTCTCAGATTCTTTGTTTCATTTGCAAATCACTCAACAAATATTTAAGTCTCTGCCAATAAATAACAGTTTTAATATTCATAACACATTTTCAAGATTGCATGTATCATTTTTTTAGTGAATTTATGACTTTCTAAAAACTTATGTTCTTGTTGTATATGCGTGTTCTTTCACATAGAATGCTGTATTTTGCAAATCTTTTTATCACTATTAGTTATCAAATTACAAAAGTTATATCATTTTTAGCCACCTTTGATGTGATTTGACAAATAATTGAGGATGTAGGTCACCAGAAACAACAAGGATAAGAAGTAAGATATTGTATGCAATCTCCAAAGACAAATTCAGAAGGAAATTTGATGGTGTGCAGGTTGAATTGCAGGCTACTGATCAGAGTGAAATATTGGCAGAGCTCTCTGAAATGTGTCTAAACCGTTAGGGCCTTTTATTCAATCACTAGTAAAAGTATATGTTATTGGACCTTTTCTCAATTGAGGTTTGAGAAATTTTTGTTCATTTACACTTTCTTGTCTAAGACGTTCAATTTATATGTGTTTAATATTTTTGTTTGTACACTACAGATATGATCATGTGTTACAATGTGATGAAAATCCTAATTTTTTTTATATTCAGTTCAATTCTTGTTCATGTTGTTTGCTTTCCTTTTCCTTGCTCATTTCTTTTTGATAGATTCTGCTAACTGTTAAATATTTCGTATTCTGTAATTGAAATACAGAACAAAATTGGTTAAGCTAATGACCCCATTCTCCTCTTTTTCGCATTAATACTATTTTAAAAGTTCTGAAGTATCTCAGATTAGAAGACCAAAAGCTCTTTCGTATTTTCAGTAATCTAATTCATTTCACTAAATCAATTTTGGGTTATTTTAAGGTTCATCCTAATCACAAGAAAGTTTTTTCTTCTTTGATTATGTAAAAACTAATGGAAACCAGGGAGGAGAGTATTAGTATGAATCATTTTGAAACATCTACTCAACTATTTATCTGATCTGTATTGCAAAAAATAATAGAACATTTCCTTTGCAATAGGTTAAGATTTACTTTCGATAAATCTTATATGATAAACTAGGAGTAGATAGAGGTAACATAATAGAAGTGACATTAACATTATATCCAATAAGGTTTACTGTACTTTATTTATAGAAGTCATAGTATCACAAAATCACTTCATTAATTCTCAGAACCTACAGAAGACAGGCAAGTAAAAAATTAAGTCTACTTTCTGTAAGATATACGAATATCCTGAACTTTTTAATCTTACCAATTTCAAAAAGGAATATCTAAACTTTGTAAAGATGGTTTTCAAAGGAGAAAGGGTATATGTAAGTTATTTTATGCCTAAAGTTCAAGAGACATTTTGCTTTAGATCACTAAGTATCTCTCATGCGGCAATATTTGAACTTTAACCTACTAATAACAAGGGACAAACAAATAGTGATCATAACATTAGATGGTGGACACAGGTTTCAACTGGATCATTAAGGGTTGTCAGTATTAAAATCTACTCCAATTTGTTTTCCAAAAAACTATCTTATTTTTGTATGATACCGTTGTTCAATTATTTGGCAATATTACATGTAGACTTCTATATGCACCGATATGTAGATACAACACTATAGCAATTGAAGGCAATGAAAAGGAAGAGCTACAGCCAAAACTACATGATAGGAAGCTTGTCTTTGAAGACTTGAAACTTCTGCCATCAATGGTGATTTAGCAAATGACCTACATAATTAATACCCTCTGGTTAGATTTAAAACTTACTAGTTTATATCTAGATCAAGAATCAAACATATGATTGCTATCTCAAATATTAATTCTTGGATTAGGAGGAAAAATTTATAATATATTTATGAATGCTGGTGTCCTAAGGGATGTTTCTTTTCCTATGTCAGTGCATCTGTTTCTCCAGCATTTGCAATTTCTAATCAACTAGGGGATACTTCTTAGTAGGATTAGCATATTTCCAGATGAATGGAAATAAAGACAGCTTAAGCAAATACTATGTCCCTGATGTGAAAAGTTTCAAAAACTTTGAGTTTCTTCCCATGGTTCAACTAGCTTTCAAGCCATTGTAATTGTAGAACTCCACGAATAAAAGCTCTTTGCTTTTCTTCAATGCTTCGACTTTCTATAATATATGGGTGTTCATCTTTCCGACCTTAGTCCCCCGCCAACATGATGCTTTAAAGATCCAAACACAATCCTCCGAACGACATCGTAGGACATAGCTGAATCAATAAAAATAAAACTACAACTTATTTTTCTTCACGTACTGGCAAAAAATAGATTACTAGATACATGAACTGCACAAACTTGTAAAACATGTATCTAAAATAAAAATATTATGTTTGTTTCGTGTATTGCAATAGATAAAACTAAAACATAACGAGATATATAATTAAACAGAACTTTATAAACTCAGATACAAGATGAACAAAATGTATCATTAGCATAAAAAAATTTATCTCGGCCTTATTAATATAATGACAAAGATTTTCTGTAAAATAATAACAACCAAACATTAGATACAAAATCAAATTAACGTATAGATAATTAACAACAACTGATATATAAAAACATAACATACCTTTTCTTGTCCGATCTTTTGGCATAGAAATTGAATGTAATGATGATTTGTGGATACCTCCCAAAACCACTCTCAGTTTTCTTAATTTATACATACAGCTTCACACTTATTTTGTTACGAATCAACAACGGACAAACATTTCCTTCAACAATGTAACAAGCCTCAATTTTTTTTGGGTTTCATCAATTTTAGGTTCTCCAATAATTGTCAAAATCAGTTTTTCATAAATTACATATTCACTAATCACAACTTTATCGCTCTTATAGCCCACATGGTTGATTTCGTTAACCCAAACACCAAAATGATTTAATAACACAGAAATATTCATTTCAAATACACAAAAAAATTAACAAATCAGAAAAAAGTTGTATGAATTTTTTGAACAAGCCATATGAAGTTTTTACAATTTCAAAACAGATTATGGAAAGATTTTTGTTTAGAATGGTGGAATAACAAACAACAACAACAACAACAACATACCCAGTGTATTCCCACCTAGTGGGGTCTGGGGAGGGTAGAGTGTACGCAGTCCATACCACTACCTCAGGTGAAGTAGAGATGATGTTTTCGATAGACCCCCGACTTAGAAACAATAACAATAGATCAAACACAAAATATAAATGTATATAAACTAACTACGCTATCCATATGATAATACCAGATCCACAGGATAATACTAAAACTATAAATCTGAAACCATAGATAACACTCAACACCACGAACAAGAAACTTCAGACACAAAAAAGAACACTCCCCTACTGTTACCGACACACTCCCACCCCCTAACCCTCTACCCTAATCCACCTTCTCCATACCTTCCTATCAAGGTTTATGTTCTCCGCAAGCTATAACTACTCCATATCATGCCTAATCACCTCCCTCCAATATTTCTTTGGCCTACCTCTACCCCGCCTAAAAATCATCCATAGCTAGTGTCTCACACCTCCGCACTAGAGCATCAGAGCCCCTCCTCATCACGTTCCCAAACCAACGTAGCCTCACTTCTCACATCTTGTCCTCCACCAAAGCCACTCCCACTTTTTCCCGAATAATCTCATTTCTCACCTTATCTTTTCTGGTATGAACGCACATCCATCGCAACATCCTCATTTCCGCCACCTTTAACTTCTGGATGGGGGATTTCTTAACTGGCCAACACTCCACTCTAGACAACATAGCCAGTCGGATTGCCACTCTGTAGAACTTACCTTTAAGCTTCGGGGGTACTTTATTATGCATAGAACTCTCAAAACAAGCCTCTATTTCAACCACCCTGCCCCAATATAATGTGTGACATCCTTGTCAATATCATTATTGACCTGAATCATAGACCCCAAATACTTGAAACTCTCCCTCTTCAGAATGGCCTGAAAGTCTAGCTTCACAACCACGCCAGCCTCCTGTGACACATCACTAAACTTACACTCTAGGTACTTCATCTTGGTCCTGCTCAACTGAAATCCTCTAGACTCAAGAGTCTATCTCTAAATCTCCAACTTATCATTAAATCCTCTCCGAGTATCGTCAATCAATACCACATCATCAGTAAATAACATACACCAAGTGATATGAGTACGATCACGTAGATGAACTTATGAGGGCGTACGTTAGACCCGAGGCTTGGTTTGTGAAATGAAGTGCAAAGTATCACCTAAATGGACACCAAAATAGTCCACTACATACACTAAAAGGGCTAAATCAGTCCACTACATACACTAGAGGGGTGTCCCTTCACTAAGGGTCCTTTTGGTCATTTTACCTATTATTTGTAATTCACTATAAATAGAATAATGTAGAGTTTCATTAGGAGATTTTGATGAATATTATGAGTTTATAACACTTGAAATATTTCCTCTCTAAGGAGAGAAGACCACCAACCCGAAATTGTAACTAGGGAAATTAACTTGAGTGTGGAATCGCTCATGTTGGATTCAAGCTTGGAAACGTTAGATGCTTGGGAGATCGGGGTCACTCTTGTGCCAACATAAGAGTTAGGTATTTGATGTGTGTGATGTTAAAGGTCCAAGAGTGGAATAGGCTTTTGGGTTGTTAATATTATACCTTCAATTTGTCTAACTATCTATTCTTTTATTTCTTTGTAATCGTGTAGTAGTGTTGATGTTGTAACCGTGTGTTTGTGTTGTTAATGTGGAATTCGAAATTAGTATATTGTTCATCTTGTTTTTGTTGTGTTGCTACTGTTTTGGTGTTATTACGCCCTTGTGCCGTGTATTCTTCTTGTTGGTAGCGAATTCGAGAGGGGTCACCAAAAGAGGTCCTCGGTTTCTTGGCTAATGGACTGATTTTGGTGTTTGTTTTCGTGCTTCTGTTGTCTTTCTTGTATCATTTGGTATCATAGCATGGATAGATCTTGTTCCTACAAGATCAATCTTGGGCTTGCTTGTTAGAAAATTAAAAAAAAAAAGTTGAAATCTGAAAATTCCAAAAAGAAGCAAATCTGTCAATTTTTGTGTCTTGGCCAAAATTGTGTTCTTGTTATGTCTTGGCTGAGATTTTTCTTGTTTTAAGTCTATATCTAGGATTCATTTTATTTTTTTTGTTATTTCGAGTGTTAGCTTCTTCACCTCTAACACTAAAGAAGTCTAGATCTAGATTTGAGCTTTAATTGTTGATGTTGTTGTTGTGAACCTAAACTTTGACCGTGTGATTGTTGTTGGTATTATTGTTGCGGATTCAAAGATTGGACGTGTGGTGTGTTGTTGGTTCAAGGTTTGAATGTGTATGGTGGTTATTGTGTTGTATTTTTAATCTTGGAAAGGTATTGTTGATGTTTGGGGTCCAACTTGAACCTTAGAACTTCAAGATTCAAAACAATGTGTTCTTGGTGTTCTTCACATCTTCATCTATTGTTGAAGAAAAAGTGGATGTTTGATCTTGGAAGTTGAAGAAAGAGAGTGTGCATTTTGTTAGTCTTGAAAGACATATTTCCAAAATTTAAGACCTCTCAAGACTTTTACAACCAATTCCAACCACTCAAGGACTTTAACAACCACTTTTCCAACAACCTTCTATGATTTAAGGACCATGTCTTGAGGAGAAAAGTCAAGTCTTGCTTTTTGAATTTGAAAGAGGATTTGAAGACTTGTTTTCTCTCCTTAACCAGTTCCCACCAATTCCAAATTACAATTGGACCAAGACTTGAATTAAAAAATAAAATTTGATAACAACCGCAACCAATACGTGGCTGCCACATCACGTTTTTACTGTTCACCGATAATTTTTAAGCTCAAATTTCAGATTTTTTAGTTTATTTTATTGTTTCCTAGTTCCGTTTGTTGGTTCGAACACTAATTAACAAACTAGTAATCTCCTACTAGATTGTAAGTTAGTTGTAGAGTCCGTTTGTTCATGTGTACGTTTATTATGTGCTTTTATCTTTTGTGAATTCATTGTATCTTGTTGATTCAAGTCCGTAAAAATTTTTTATTTGATTTAACTCAAATGAAAATCTATTCCGGGCAAGAGTAGACTCGACCCTCAATCACTCTCTAAGTACAAGCCAACTTTCAACACTTGTGAAACCAAGTGTGAGGTAAAAATCGAGAGTGAGAGTGTGGTGAGGCATTTTTGAGCTAACTAGTTTGTTGTTTTGTTGTTCGTTGTTGTCTTTTATTTTAGGTACCATGGATGCTACTAATCTCGATGCGACGTTTGACCGCATCATTGACAATATTGAAGACATGAAAGGGCACGTTGAAAGGCTATGCCAATTGGTATCCACACTTATCCCAATAAATTTAAAACCTAAGGTCCAAACACCTTGTAGTGAGAGCTTCCCGAAGGAAGTTGCTGCCCAAACTTGTGAAGGACTTTCACACCAAGGTAAAGATGAACTTACTCATGAACGTCAAGGAAAAATTGCTAACTCTTATACTTTGGTACATGTGAATGATGAACATGTGACTAATAAGCCGTTGAGTGTAAGTAGTAGCTTACCTACATATGAGTATATTGATTTCTTACCATTTGTGGATGATGTACATGTTGTGCGCGTGGATACACTAGTTGATCCTATAGATGACTGAATCGACTCTTCTAGTAAGATCAATTTGTGTCCACCTAGTGTTGAAGCTATTGCGTTGAATGAAAGTACATCGTTATGTGAAAATTATGTTGATCAACTTGTGTGTAAAACTTGCCCACCACTTGAGAATATGTGTGATGTGATTAATGAATCTCAAGTGAGTGAAGAATTTAAAGATGTTGGTCAAGGACAAAGGAGTGAACCCGTGAGCCTATGTTGTTGTAAAGATTCTAATGTTTGCTTGGCTCATAGGGTTAATCATGTGCTTGACATATCTTTGAAAAATAATTTTGCTTGTACTCCTTCGCATGACACCCCACCCGTGCTTGACAAATATAGTGACTTGAATTGTGATCCCTTTGATGTTAATGGTGGTTTGTGTCTACTCGAGGACCGTAGGGAAAATGTGTCATTGTCTCTTTGGGGTGTTGCTCATATCCGTGCATCCATGTTTGACACACTTGTATTTAAGTTATGTGAACCACAACTTGAGGATGTCAAGTTGTATTCTTATTTGTGGAAGGGTCCAAGGATGTTAAAGACTTCTTGTCACCTTCATGAGGTTGGACAAGTTGAAGTATTTTGTGGGACTCTTGGGAGCATGGTTCACATTATTTGTAGAGAGAAGTTGAGTTCTTGGGCAAACTACTTGCCTTGGATTGGATTGTTGCATGGTAGTTTTCCTTTTCTCCCTATTGGTATGACTCCCTTGATGGAATGCCTTCCCTCGATAAGTGATTGGAAGGTGAGAGGTCCTACGTGCTTGCAATGTCCCTTTCTTTCGTTGTGTGTTCCTACTTGTGAATACATCTTAGATGAGAATTGAGCCTTTGGTGCCTTTCTTCACTACCTATATGCATATGATGATATTCATGATGTTGTTGGATATACATCGTATGAGAGGCGTAGTCTCAATTTTTGTCCCTTAATTCTTGATATTCATCTGAGCCCTTTCGTTTGTGATGTTGTACAAAAGCTTTTCCTAATTAACACAAAGGATCCTTGGTTGTACTTCAAGTGTTTACCATCGTGGCATGATAGTGCTAATTGTTTATTTTTCTAACTCTAACCTTCATGCCATAAGGATGTGTACTTGTTTGTTTCCTCTTTAATTTTGCAAGGTACGGATTCGAGGTCGAATTCTTTTCAAGAAGGGGAGGATGATATGAGTACGATCACGTAGATGGACTTATAAGGGCATACGTTAGACCCGAGACTTGGTATGTGCAATGAAGTGCAAAGGAGCACCTAAATGGACACCAAAACAGTCCACTACATACACTAAAAGGGCCAAATTAGTCCACTACATACACTAGAGGGGTGCCCCTTCACTAAGGGGCCTTTTGGTCATTTTACCTATTATTTGTAATACACTATAAATAGAATAATGTAGAGTTTCATTAGGAGATTTTGATGAATATCATGAGTTTATAACACTTGAAATATTTCCTCTCTAAGGAGATAAGACCACCAACCCAAAATTGTAACTAGGGAAATCAACTTGAGTTTGAAATCGCTCGTATTGGATTCAATCTTGGAAACGTTAGATGCTTGGGAGATCGGGGTCACTCTTGTGCCAACGTAAGATTTAGGTCTTTTATGTGTGTGATGTTAAAGGTTCAAGAGTGGAATAGGCTTTTAGGTTGTTAATATTATACCTTCAATTTGTCTAACTATCTATTCTTTTGTTTCTTTGTAATCGTGTAGTAGTGTTGATGTTGTAACCATGTGTTTGTGTTGTTAATATGGAATTCGAAATTAGTCTATTATTCATCTTGTTCTTGCTGTGTTGCTATTGTTTTGGTGTTATTACGCCCTTGTGCCTTATATTCTTCTTGTTGGTAGTGAATTCGAGAGGGGTCACCAAAAGAGGTCCTTGGTTTCTTGGATAGTGGACTGATTTTGGTATTTGTTTTCATGCTTCCATTGTCTTTTTCTATCACCAAGGCACACCCCCCCCGGAACACGTCGCGTCAACACATTCATCACCAAGGTAAATAAAAAAGGGCTAAGATTTGATCCCTGGTGCAACCCTATCAAAACTGAAAAGTGCTTCGAATCTCCACTTACTGTGCTCACACGGGTCTTTGCATCATCATACATATCCTGAATCAGCCTAATATACGCCACAAGCATCCCTCTAGCCTTCAAGCACCTCCACAAAATCTTCTGGGCACTCTATCATAAGCCTTCTCAAGATCAATAAACACCATATGCAAGTCCTTCTTCCTCTCCCAAAATTGCTCCACTAATCTCCTCACAAGGTGAATAGCCTTAGTAGTCGAGCGTCCTGGTATGAAACCAAACTTATTCTCAAAGATAGTCACAATCCTTCTCAATCTCAACTCAACTACCTGTTTCCAAACCTTCATAGTATGACTTAATAACTTAATACCTTTATAGTTGTTGCAAATCTGGATGTCTCCTTTGTTCTTATATAAAGGAATCATCGTACTCCACCTCCACGCTTCAGGCATCTTTGCCGCCTTAAAAATGATGTTAAACAACCTTGTCAACCACTCCAAACCTGCCCCGTCAGTGCTCTTCCAAAAATCCACTGGAATCTCATCTGGCCCCGTCGCCCTACCCCGACGCATTCTGCGAATAACCCTCTTAACCTCCTCAACCTCAATACGCCTACAATGACCATAACCGCGATACCCTTCCGACTTCTCCAAATCCCCTAACACGAAACCTTTGTCTCCTTTATTGTTCAAGAGTTTATGAAAATAGGACTGCAACCTTTTCCTAATGAGGGCATCCTCA
Source organism: Capsicum baccatum var. pendulum (assembly GCA_030864225.1). Lineage (NCBI taxonomy): Eukaryota > Viridiplantae > Streptophyta > Magnoliopsida > Solanales > Solanaceae > Capsicum > Capsicum baccatum. Next base: position 45,461,140 of record CM061550.1, read on the forward strand.
ACCAATATTATACCATCCTCTCCCTTGATGCACTTAACTCGGTCCACATTACGTGCCCTTCTCTCATTGGCCTTGGAAAGCCTATACAACTTCTTATCCTCGCCTTTCTCTTTTATAGACGCATATAAGTTCTCAAACATTATAGTCTTAGCCACCATAACCGCTAGCTTAGCCTCTCGCCTAGCTACCCCATACTCTTCCTTATTCGTCTTTCTCTCCTCATCATCCTTGCTCTCAACCAACTTGGCATAGGCCACCTTCTTAGACTTTACCTTTCTCTTAACCTCTTTGTTCCACCACCAATCCCATCATGCTTACCAGATCTACCTCTTGAGACCCCCAACACCTCTCTAGCGGTCTCCCTAATACAACTGGCATTCGTCTCCCACATACTGTTCATATCCCCTCTACTCTCCCAAGCCCTTCTACTCTTCAACTTCTTTTCCGTCTCCATAGCACTAACCAACATTAAGCTACCCCACTTAATCCTGAACTTAGCCTCCATACTCCTCCTCTTTCTGCCCTTGTTAATTACCAAGTCCATCACCACCAACCTATGTTGAATCAAAAAACTCTCGCTAGGTATGACTTTACAGTCTTTACATAGAGCTCTATCACCCTTCCTAAGGAGCAAAAAGTCAATCTAAGTCTTGTCCATTGAACTACGAAAAGTAATAAGGTTCTCCTCCCTCTTTAAAAAGCTCAAATTTGCTATCCACAGCTCAAAAGCCCTATAAAAATCCAAAAGAGAAGCCCCACCTGCATTCCTCTCCCCAAAACTGAACCCGCCATACACATCATCATAACCTCTCGACAAAGACCCAATATGCCTATTGAAATCTCCTTCCACGAAAAACTTCTTAGTGCTCGGGACACCCTTCACCACCTCATTCAAAACCTCCCAGAAGCCCTTCTTCTTCTCCTCGTCCAAACCTACTTGCTGAGCATAGGCACTAATAACGTTCACTGAAGACCTTCCAATGACCAACTTAATAGACATCAACCTATCACTAACTCTCTTAAACTCTACCACCTGTTCCCTAAGATTCTCATCAACTAAAATACCTACCCCATTTCTATGTCTCACACTACCCGAGTACCACAACTTATATCCATCCACATCTCTTGCCTTAGTGCCTACCCACTTAGTTTCCTGGACACACGTTATACTAACCCTCCTCTTTTTAAGAATTTTCACCATCTCTATAGACTTTCCTTGAAGCTTACCTATATTCTAAGACCCAACTCTCAACCTAGAAGCACCCTTAGCCCACCTAGCCTTACTCTTCCTCACCCCCAACCCCGGATTCGCTCCTAGACCCGAACCCCGCCTCGATCCCAACCTATGACATGACCCTAATATGCCATCTATCACCCATCCACCACTCCAAATGATATACTAGAAGAAAAATGAAGAAACAAGGAGACAAAATACAACGAGCAAAAAGGTACAACTAAAAACAGCTAAATTATCAAACAAAAAATCAGCAAATGAGTTAGCTATTCACAAGCAACAATAAGCACTATACAACGCACTCAGGTATGCTAATAAATCACAAGCAACAACAAGCACTATACTACACACTCAGGTATGCTAATAAAGAACACCTACTAAGTTAAGGAGAAATAAAAACCAGTAATCCCACAGGAACAAATCAAGAAAAATAGATTAGATATCAAGATAGAAAGCCTACACCAAATAAACTAGGGAGAAATAAACTAGAGAAAGAATGAAATGAGTGCACCTGGTACTTGAAGAAGACGCAGCGATGGATATTTTCTTGATCGTTTTGTCGAATTCTGACAAATTAGTGCGGAAATTGGTCACCGAAATTTGCTGTCGCTGCCTTTACCCTGTTGTTGGTGCTGCGTCCCTGTAATTGGTCGTCGGAGAATAATATGATCACCGAAAAATACGTTGATCGTCGGAATCTTGATGTCTTCGCCTGAAGTGTCGGATCTGGACTTGTAGTACCTGAAAAAAAATTGTAAAGAAAAAAGAAGAGGGTCGAAATACTCATCGGGAACCGACATCACTCGCCGAAAACCAGGACTCCGACGTATGCTTGATGCTTCGACTGGTTTCGCTGGAGATTCGCCGGTGAGTTCGTCGGCAAAAGAGACGCGAAGTCTGCTATTGAGTGATTCTGGCCGATGTTGTACCGGAAAAGGTTGTTCCGTCTTGTGGGTCAAGAAACAACGGGGAACCTTGATCAAGAGAGCTCAGTTGCCGAATCTTATTATGTCCAGAGAAAATCGGGAGAGAAGAAACCTAGAATTTGTTCCGATGGTGATGTTGCCAGCGATTGTAGTAGGTTCTGATGGAGAGCGGTAAAAACAACAAGTAAAAGGAAATGGGGCAATGTATATATATATCGCTAGAGAAGAGATCTTTGGAGGACAGCGGGGAGAAAAGGCATGGCGATGTACGATGGTCGGCAGTTGAGTTTAATTGGGAATCGGTGTACAAATAACGTCTCTCGTGAAACTTCCAATGTCTCCGGTGAAATTCTTGCTTTTGATTTGAAAAATGTCATAATCCTCTCTTAAAACGTGGGATTTTTTTTTTTTATCTTAATTAGTTAGCGTAATTGTTGTTTTAATGCAAAGTTATCCGTTACCTCCCTTAAAACGTGCTAGTTTGTTTAATTAAAACATGTATTCGTAGTATGTATCTAAGTTAATTAACATGTATCATCAAAGGTCAAAAATTGAAATTTTATGAGATTTTGTTGGATTTTTAGTAAATACTAGTAAACATATCGTTATATATGTAATTTTTACAAGTTTCTTTTGCAGATAATTTTGTCATGATTCATTTATTCTTTTAATAGTCAACTTGACTACTACTTAAAATTGCATCCAGTGTCCCTTCTGAGGATTAGTATTTAACTTATGTCCTATTTTTAGAACTTATTGACAAAAATAGGCTATGCGGATGTTGAGGTTGTCAGTTGAGGTTGGAGATGAATAATAAGGCGAAAGAAGAAAATAATTTAGTTAAGATATGAACTATTGAACTGTAAATGCAAGTTTAACGAAGGGCGACTCGTCCATTAGGCTACTTATTAGGCATTTGCCTAGGGCCCTCATAATTATCAGGGCCCTCATATTTTCATATATCTATAATTAATAATAAATTTTTTTTGTTAGCATAAAACAGAAAATAAACCATATTTTTCGAAAAAAAAAAATTAAGTAGAGTTTCGCATGGAATTTTTATTAGCATAAAAAGAGGAACAATATATATATAGAGAGAGCGAGAGAGTTTGGCTTTAGGCTCCCAAAATGGTTGAGACGCTCTTGGCTTAAGGCTCTATCAATATAATGTGTGTGTGAACAATACAATGAATAATTTTTGATAATTTAGAAATACGTAAAACAAAATTGTATTAAAGTCATACCTCGACATAACTTGTGAAAGCGTGATTTTTCGTTTGATTTATTGTGTTGAGAATATTTTAGCACAAATTCTTTAATCGAAGACGAAAGTTCAATAGCTGTCTTAAAAGATACTCTCTGTGCGAAGTATACCTATCTTTTTTAACCCATGGGCTAATTTAGGTTTTCAGAACAATAGGCTGGGCCCACCTAACTGGGTCAAGATATGAATTGTTTGATTTTTGAAAAAATTAAGTGGGGTAGAAAATGTCAAGTCATAATTACCGAGCATAGCTAGTGTAAAGAGCTAAAACTATCCTTCAATTATCCGAACTAGAGCAAATATACTCTCCTTTTAACTATAGCTCAAAACTACCTCTCCATCCAATTATTGACTCACAAATACCCTCCCCTGAAATATCACTAGGCAATCAACGTGAAAAAAATGTCACCTGGCCAATCCAAGTCAAAATGCATACAATGAGTTCATATAGATATTCATAAAATTATTCATATACGTAGATTTGCATAAAATTGTTGCCTTGCATGTCCTTGGATTGTGAGTTATTGAACTACACCTACTACATGTCATTTTAATTCCTTTCCTTGAGGAAGAAAACAGATTAGAAATGAATGTTTAACCTTATACGTTCCGCAACATTTCCTGCATTGGCTGTGTATATGTATCATTGTTACATTACTTATTGTATCAGGTTAAGCATGCACTTCTGACTTGTCTTCTTCACTTTAACGGACTATCCAAATAGAAAAGTGAAAATAATAAGGAAAAACGGAAATTAGAACGAAGAATGAATGAGTGAGTTTCGCTTTTGTGAGTCACCTTTTGAATGAATTTTTGGGTTAAAAAACATTGCTATTTATAGATAAATTCGGACTTGAACCAATTTTTGAAGAGATTTCAACTAATTCATGTATTTGTACTTGGCTGAACTTGAAGTTCGAGTTTAAACCATTTTATAAAGGGATTTCAACTTTGCATGTTTTGGGGTCTGAATTTGTGCTTTGCGTGATGGAAATTGAAGGTAGAAAGAAGCAAAAAGGACGAATCTTGCATCACTAATTGCACTTAGTCGGGGCGGTTCAACAATTTGGTGACCTAAAGTCAATCTTATAAAAGATTTTCAAATATATTTTAATGCATCACACGTGCATCTCGTGCGGCGTACATACATCGTATGAGCATTCGTGCACCATATATGCATCTCATTGTCAATTAGTACAAATATTTAGAATCACATAAATATTATCATTAAATATGTGTGTGAGTATACTCTCATTGTAAACTATCTTCTATTTTTTGAGCTTCAAGTCATTGCTTTAGTGGCTTTATGGTAAAACCAGCCCTGGTTAAATCTTCAGGGTGAATTTATGTCTGCTTCTTTTGAAAATTGAGAGAGACGGATGAGGGAGTGGGAAACTCAGGTTTGACATTTCAAAACCTTTGATCATTTTTTGGCCCTCTCTTTTGATCTTACGGTTAAAATAATTCATTTTTGTTTTAAAATGGAATATATATATATATATCTTTTATCATTCGCAACTAAATTTTAGATTAAATAGCTAAATATGCAAATCTTTTGTATTTATGTATTTTGAAACTTATATACAAATCTCTAGTTTCGAGGGAAGGAGGACTAATTCGAGACTCATGGTCATATATATAAATTACTAAAGATTTGTATTTGTATACGAAATGAATTTCAGAACTCGTATAAAATATCTAAAGCGAATTTGTATTTACATATATAATCTCTAATTAGTATAGTTAACTATTGAGCTTTAGCTACGTAATGTGATTTAAAAAACTTTAGCTATGACGGCTCATTTATTGTCTAAATATTTGTTATTTTTGAAATTTAACTTTTATTTTTTTGTTTTCCATAGAATCTTTTGTTGGTTATCTTTGAGACAATTATTTAGTAAATATTTTTTTAAAAATTTTAAAATAATTTTGGAACTTTTTGATCATGATCTAAAAATCTCCTTTGAGCAAAGTAAAATTTTTATTTGGGACTGCAATTATCCATAAACAAAACGAAAGATTTTGTAATACCATCAATAACGAATTATGTCTATGCATTGATGTTTTAGATATTGTTAAAAGAGTTGCAAAGATTACAAGATTGGAATTCCCACAAGCATTCAAATTAATTACCACATTTCATAATAGTAAAATTCTTGTACTTTCATATGATCAATAGATTTAAAGAAGAGTACCATTGGTAGGCATTCTCAACGTTGTATAGAGATCACAATTCTTCTCTCGTTTCCAATGGGCAAGGGGAACGTTTAACTGTACTATTGATGCTACTGTATTGATATATGTGCAGTTTTCTGCATCGTCGAGCTGTACATTGTGCATGAGAGAGTTCCGTGTTATGCAGGTAATGACATTTCAAACGAAGTAGGATTTCAGCTGAAGTGACCAAAGATTACTCCTCAAGACGACTGAACCAGTTGACGATGGTTGTACATAGGCCCTTAGTGTCATTTGATGAAAGAGTCTTAACTGCTTGAGCAATAGCATCTGCCGGAGTGTATACAGCTCCTACTCGCCATTTTGGTTCCTGAATCGCGATGACAATGACTCACATTGGTTTTATTATGAAAATGGACGAATAATGCACTTCTCATTGAACTCATTGTGCTAACAAGTAGAACTAATAACACACTATAACTCGATGTAGCTGCTTAAACAAGTGAACAAAGCAAATCTGGCAATGATGTGCAAGTAATTACCTGTATGCATGGTGTGATGTGGTTACCGGTTAATGCAATTTTCTCCACTTTTCCACCAAAAGATTCTACACGAGGCTTTAATTTCTCTTCAAGCCGATCTGTCTCATCGATTGTGTCAAGGTCAAATTTCACCTGAGATAAAAGTTTGAACCCATTAAAACTAACATTGACTTTCAATTAGAAGTTAATTTGATAAAACCATAATATGAATACCAGCAGTGTACGCTTGACATTGTATGCGTTTTTGAAACATTCAAGATTTTCAGAAGGTGTTGGCTTGAACTCTGATACCCCTTGAGCAAGCTAAAAGAAGCAACAATTTCATTAGTGCGGATAGCTAGGACCAAAACCATAATGTGCTTAAAAATCATAAAGCTTAAAGTTCGAATATGCATAAAGTCAGATTCAGCAAGATATGTAGTATTCACGAAACAGCAAGAACACGTAAGGGAGACGACAAAAGTTTAATCCAAATTGCTGGCTAACAAATAAAATGGACAGCACATACCTCGCCAAATACCGAAGGCAACTGGTCAGCAAATTTAGTCAATGAAACAACTGTTTCTGGATCATAGTCAGGGATGATTGTTCCAGCTGAATCAAGCAACACCTTCAATGCATCTCCTACATATTATTGATTGGAAGAAATTATAATGATGAAAACCTTAGCAAAAACGAGACTTCATTGAAAAGGGGAACAAAACAAGTATAACAAAATGCAAGTAACAGGGTGAGGATGATTGCAGTGCAATAGACAAATTAACTGTTCAAAACCAGCAAAAGAAAGGAAATTATTAGGTCATATAAAGTTGGTGAAGGATCGAAGCTCTTGATCAAGCATGCGCAAGATTGTTGTCTTTGACTAGAATAATTACAGAAAAATCCTATCATGCATTACTCCTCATTCCACCTCTTATTCCAGCATTGCAACATATGGCAACTCTTAAACATCAATTGACCATTGCAAAAAGCTAAAACACAAACATGAAGAAAAGAGTGCACAGATCTAAATGTCTAAAGAAGCTTCTTGCTGATAGCTTAAAACTTACTGTTATGTATATGTCAGCACGGGAAGACTTCAACAGAACATCAACCTTACTTTTCTTGATCGTCTTGATTTCCTTGGCTCTAGTTTGATTTTCCCCGACCCTGCGCATAGCGGGAGCTTTAGTGCACCGGGCTGCCCTTTTCTTTTAGTTTCATGAATAATGTTGTTCAAGATTTTCGCATAGAGATGGTAAGATTCAAATGGAGTTTCCTTCTCCATTCTCATTCTCATTGAGGTGCTCCATGTCAGGTATATAGGGGACATCTAAAAGGCAATGTTCTGAAATGCGAGCGCATCATCGCATTATGCGGTGATGCGATGCGAGGCTTTCTCGCTGCGAGTAACTGATGCGAGGCTATTTAACAAATGCAGGCGCACAATCCTAAGATGCGAGATGCGAGCTGATGCGCTCGCATCATGTTGATTTTATTTGTAGGGCCATTTTTAAATTAAAAATAAAAGAGTCGGGTCAATTTTAAAGTTAAAAAAGAGCCGGATCACTGTTGCCACTTTTGCGAATTTTTAGGGTTTAGCTCTGAAGAGAGTCGCGACCTTTTTTCTTCTTCACTAAGATTTTATGGTAATTTTTCTTCCTTCTTTCTTCTCTGTTTTGCTGTTTTTCACTGCTGCGACTTCACTGTTTTTTTTTTTTTTTCACTTTTGTTGTTCACTGCTGCGATCAGTTACGGTTTTGCTATATTTTCTTTCTCTGTTTTCACTTTCCTGATCGGTTAAGTAAGTTTTCAATGGTCTGATGCTGTTATAATCCGTCAGTCTCGCTACCCTTAATGCTGTGCGATTGAATGTTGAAGTAGTGGACAATCGTTCGGACTTGGTAAAGGTTGTCGCAGCACCTGTAGTAGGACAGAGGTCTTATCGCGATGTAGCTTCACTTAGATTACTTCTCTATTTTTCCTTTTTACAATTGTTTGCTTCCAAAGGCTTGCTCCTCACTTCTTTTTTTTTCCTCTAATTTTGGTGATCAAACCTGTGATTTTGGTGTTTCATTTAAACTTTTGCTTTATATATATTGTCTTTATTGTTGTCTATATAGTTGTTGTAGTTTTTTCAGTTATGACTTACTTTTTGGATGTTATTTGGTCTTTTTTTCTTTTAAATTGCGATTCACTTCAATGATGCGGTCTCATCGCGTAATGCGTGATGCGGAACCTTGTCGCTTTTTTCCGCATCACGCTTCCCTGAACACTGCTAAAAGGGTATCACAAGATCTTGGGTTCTGCCCATTTCCTTATATTGTAGGTTGCATGTTCAGATTCTTACACATGAAGTCATATCCAACCTTTATCAAACTCATTCCCACACTCATAAGAACACATTAAACTCCACCTTCGATGTTGGGATTTCCTAATTTAGGTGAATATTCCCTTGCGTATACAGAATATTTTTTTAGTGTACATGACCCTAGATAGGAAGGTTTGGAGGAAAAACACTAGGATAGAGGGGTAAGGTGGGTGGTAGTCAATAGTTAGGAGGGCTTTGGTGTCCTTTGTTTGGTAATGTACAATATTTTTGTGGATGTTGTACCTATGTTAGTTTTATCATGTTTCATGCTTTTGATGTTTTTGTATATTGTCCTTTGTCTTGAGCCGGGGGTCTATCGAAAACAGCCTCTCTACTTCTTTAGAGGTAGTGGTATGGACTGCGTACATTCTACCCTCCCCAGACCCCACTAGGTGGGAATATACTGAATTTGTTGTTGTCTAGAGATTATTTTCCTTTTGTAGGTGTATGTAATATTTTGTTTCCTTTAATTAAGGTTTAGGGTTTAACCACTTGTATAAATAGAGGTGTTTGTACAATTATTATTCATTCAAGAATACACAAAGCGATTCTTTCACATAGCCTTTTTTTTTCTTTTACTTATTTTTACATGATATCAAGAGCAATGTCATTTTTTTTCATCTAAATATTCCTATGTTTTTTTTCTCTCTTTCGTTTAATATTTCATATTCCTGTGTTGTTTTTTTTCTCTTTCGTTTAGTATTCATCTTCTTCTTTCTATTTTCTACTAAAATGGGTGATGTTCAAGATCTTCCAATCCAAACTACTGAAAAAAGTGATGGAATCACTACAATTAATGCTAATGATTCGTCATATGCTTACTACATACACCCTTCTAATCATCCCGGCATGAACCTTGCCTCCACCATCTTTGATGGAAGGAGTTATGGTGGCTGGAGAAGGGCAGTTATGATTGCACTTTCAGCCAAGAACAAACTAGGATTCATTGATGGATCTCTAGCTAGCTGTTCCTACTAGGGGTGGGCATGATATGGTATATACTGAATTACTATACCGAATCAAAATTTTTGATACCGTGGTTTTTGGTATTATGGTATTTGGTATGGTATATGATATACATTTTAAATTTTTTTGGTATATGATATGCTATACGGTATTTACAAATGACACACCGAAATACCGAATACCATACCGAAGTATATATAGTAACATAAGTAACCTTTATATATATATATATATATATAAATACAAAAAAAAAATACTTAGTAGTAGTATAAAAATGTTTAGACTTTGAAACTTTCGCTACTCTATCTTGAGTGAAATGTCTTTTTGATGTAATTGACTAATAAAAGAAATTGTTTGTACTTCTTTTTCAATATTTCTACATGTGTAATATATTTTTATGATACAATTAAGACATGCTTTTGAAAAGTCAGAGTAATAATACTCTAGTATATGAGTATATATTATCAAAGTTAAACAAACTATGGTTACCGATTACCATACTGCAAAATATCGAAACCAAACGTCAAAATACCGAACCATACCGAATTAATATGGAATGGTAATGGTACAATGTTTTTAAAAACTGAATACCGAAATTATCGTACCGAAGTTTCAAATACCGTATCATACCATACCATGCCCACCCCTAGTTCCTACTTCCTACTGATACAAATCTTCAGACAGTCTAGGCAAGATGTAATAACATGGCCTTGTCTTGGCTCTTGAATTCCCTATCAAAGGAAATTGTTGAATCTGTCCTATATTCCAAAAGTGCAAAAGTCTTATGTTCTGACCTAGAAGATAGATTTGGTCAGGCCAATGGAGCAAAATTATTTCAGTTACAAAAGGATTTAAATGTTGTAGTTCAAGGAAATTCAAGTATTTCTACTTATTTCACTAAAATGAAAAGTCTATAGGATGAGTTAGATGCTCTTAACACCTTTTCTGCTTGTAGTTGTGAGTGTGAATGTTGTGCAAAAGAAAAGGAAGAAAAAGCCTATCAAGATAAAGAGGCTACTCCAATTTCTTATGGGTCTGAATGACTCCTTCATAGGGGTTAGAAGTAATATTTTGTTGTCTTCCCCTCTCCCTAATATTAGTCAGGCATATTCTCTTATTCTCTTGTGATTTAAGATGAAAAACAGAGAGAAATTCATGCTACTCCTGCTTACCCAGGAGAATCAACATCTTTTCTTGTTGGTAATGAAGGTGGTAGAAAATTTGATGAGTATAAGACTCAACAAGGCAATCTCATTAAGAAAAATAACTTGACATGTAACTATTGCAAGAAAGTAGGGCACACTATTGATCAGTGTTACAAAATTCATGGATTTCCGATAGATTTCAAGTTCACCAAGAACAAAAGGTACTAGAAACGAGTTGTGATCAACAATGTTTGTGGAACAGATGAAGAAAGTACGCAGAAATTGAACAATTCTGTAGATAATGTCACTCAGTCAAGAAAATGTTGCACAACTCATGCAGCTTTTGCAGAAAATGAATCAGAAGAATACAGGAACCACTGATGCATCTTCTAATCTCACTTGTGTTGGTATGACAAAGTTTTTCAATTCATATGCTTGCTTGTTTAAAGTTGACAATGATTCTTGGATAATGGACAGTGAAGCCTCCGAGCACATGACTTTCAATAAAAATCTCTTTTCTAATTTAAGTCCCATGTCCAAACCTATCATGGTTACTCTTCCTAATTCTCATAAAGTGAAAGATACTCATTCTGAATTTGTATATATTTTAAGTAATCTACTACTACAGAATGTCCTTTACGTTCCTTCTTTCAAATTCCATCTTTTTTCTATTCACAAATTGTGTAAACAATTTCAAAAATTCATACTTTTCACTCCTAATACTTGTTTCATGTTGCAAGGCCCTTCACTGAAGAGTCCTCTGGTGCTTCGTAGAGAACAAGGAGGTCTATATGTGTTCAAGTCAACTCAATCAACAGTTTCCACAAAGAGTCAACCAACAGAGTCTACAGAAAGTTTATCTAGTTTTAGCTCTAGTAGTTTGTCCTTTTCAAATTCCGTAGCTAATGTTTTTACTTCTTATTCGAGTTTCTTTGATTCCAATGTAAAAGAAAGACTATGGCATTATAGGTTAGGTCATATTGCTATTGAGTAATATGAAGAAGATTGTTCGGTTTCTTTATCTTGTTCAAAATTTTCTTCTACTTGTGCTATCTATCCAATGGCTAGACAATCAAAGTTACCTTTTTCTAAAAGTGTTATTTCCACTAAAGCAATTTTTGATCTAATACATGTGGATACCTGGGAACCTTATAAAACCACCACACATGATGGTTTTAGGTATTTTTTAACAATTGTTGATGATTTTAGTAGAGCCACTTGGACTCATCTTCTTAGCACTAAATCAAATTTTTTTCCATTTTACAATCATTTCTTTCTATGGTTGAAAGACAATTCAATACCAAGTTAAAATAATCAAAACAGAGAATGTTTTTGAATTAGAAAGTGGTAAAATACAATCTGATTTTTTCCTTAAAAAAGGAATCATTCACCAAGCTACTTGTGTTCACACTCCACAACAAAATGAAATAGTAGAGAGAAAACACAAACGCTTACTAGAATTATCAAGGGCTTTACTATATCAATTTCATTTACTTAAAATTTATTGAGGAGAATGCTTGTTACAGCAACTTACCTTACAAACAGATTTCCTTCCTCAATCTTACAGCATAAGTCACCTTTTGAAGTTCTTTTCAAATCTAAACCTATTTATTCAAATCTCAAATGTTTTGGTTGTCTATGTTTTGTTTCCACCTAATCTAATCATAGAACAAAGTTCGATCCACGGGCTTTGCCTTGTGTATTCTTAGAATATCCTTATGGGAAAAAAAGGATATAAGGTAATGAATCTAAAAAAAAAGAATATTTTTATTTGTAGAGATGCGATTTTTCATGAAGAATATTTTCCTTTTTTGGATAAGTCAAATATTTCTCAAAAATTATTTCCCCCCCTCCCCGACACCTACGGAGTAGGTATGAACCGGGTCGTCCCTTTTTTACTATTTCTTCTTTATCAAATTTTGATATTCCTGATGCGCCTACAAACTATAATTTTCCTTCATATCTGTCAGAATCAGAATCTGATTAGCTTACTTCACCTTCTACTTTTCCACTTACTGATCCTACCATGCCAATTTCTGATTCCACTAAGTCAGTTCCTCATTCTCCAGTCTCGGTTTCATCCCCTTCTCTTACTTCTACTGAAGATTGCACTTCTCCTCGTCCAAATCAAATCTTGGACACCGTGCTTAGGAAGTCTTCTAGGATAACTAGAACACCATCTTATTTTCAGCTAAGTTACTCGGACTCTTCACTTTTTGGTGCCGCACCCGTGTCGACACGACATGAGTGTAGGTGTGGGTGTAGAATCCATACCCGATCCGGTCAACCGATTTTGGGTACTTTGACCAAAATCGATCGGAAATGTCCGGACAGTTTTAAGAAATTTTGTAATCAAACAAAAGCTAAGGTGAAATTGAAGAAAATGGAATACCTAGTATATAGAAATTTCTATGTTATTGCTTTTCTTTTTATCTCCTTCCAAGATTTTCTTCTTGAACAACATTTTTTCCTCAAGTTTTTCATATAATATCTCATAATTTATGTTTTATAACTCTATTTTTAGATATTTAAATTATTTTTTGCCGAATCCCCGCACCCGTACCCATCCCTAGATCCATATCCCCGAATCTTTAAATTGAGACCGCGAAGGATCCGACCTCTAGATCCGTACCCGTATCGAACACCCGTACCCGAGTCCGAGCAACTTAGATTTTCAGGATTATGTTTGCAATGCTCTTCAATTCACAGATGTGAGTTCTACATGTTTTCTTAGTCCCATGACCCCTATTTCTTTTCCTTTTAATGAATTGTCTTCTTCTAACCAAGTCATGCTCAACTTTGTTTCTAGTATTCATGAACCTGTTAACTATGAGCAGGTAGTGCATATTCTAGCATGGCAAGAAGCTATGGATAAGGAAATAACAACTCTAGAATTGAACAAGACTTGGAATGTTGTTGTTTTACCTCAAGGAAAGAAAACATTGCCATGTAAATGGGTTTATAAGATAAAGCAACATTCTTATGGGAGTATTGAAAGATATAAGGCCCGATTGGTTATTAAAGGTTATATACAAAAAAAAGGGAGTGGATTACAATGAAACATTTTCACCTGTGGTAAAAATGACTACTGTGTTGCATACTTGCTATTGCTATGAAGAAAGGATGGGGCCTTTTTCAGTTGGATGTCAATAACGCCTTTTTACATGGCGATCTTAATAAAGAAGTATATATGAAATTCCCTGGGATTACTCCACCTTCACCTAACCATGTTTGTTTATTGAAAAAGTTAATTTATGGACTTAAACAAACATTCAGACAGTGGTACTCAAGGCTTGTTGCAGCACTCAACTTCAAAGGATTCAGTCATTCTTTAAATGACTACTCTTTATTTTTTAAGAAATCAAATAATTCAATTTCTATTGTTGCAATTTATGTCAATATACTATTAACAGGAAATGATGAAGCAGAATTACAGGCTTTGAAAATCTTCTTAGATGCCGAGTTCAAGATTAAAGATCTTGGAAATTTAAATTTTTTTCTGGGTTTGGAAGTCATCAGAGAGAATCATATGGACTGATTCTATCTCAACGCAATTTATTATGGATTTGTTGACAAAATTTGATTCTTTACATCTTTCTCCTGTTTCTACACCATTGGACTCTTCTATCAAATTAAAGGCAAATGAGGGAATTCCAATCAAAGACCCAACGTTGTATAGACATTTACTTTGAAAACTGAATCACCTGAATCACACAAGGCCAGATCTTTCATTCACCATCCATCAATATATGCATGATCCACGATTTCCCCATTTTAATGCGGCTTTGCGAGTTCTTTGCTATTTATTGAAGGATCCTGGTCTTGGTCTGTTTGTGTCCAGTTCTCCATCATTTCAACTACTTGCTTTTTGCGATTCTGATTGGGGTACTTGTCCGGATTCTCAAAAATCAATCAGTGGATTTTATTTCTCTCTTGGCTCTTCTTCTATCTCGTGGAAATCAAAGAAACAAGTCGATCTCACTCAGTTCAGTTGAAGCCGAGTATAGATCGATGAGACAAGTAGTAGCCGAATTCACCTGGTTGGTGCGTTTATTTGAATATCTATTTGTTCCAATCTCCTTGCCGGTACCTCTTCCCTCTGATAGTCTAGCCACCATCCATATCGCAAAGAACCCTATTTTTCACGACTGGACGAAGTATGTCGAAATTAATTGTCACTTCGTCCGTCAACAGTATCTTGCGAGGTTAATTTCCTTGTAATTTGTGAATTCATCTTCGCAACTAGCCGATATCTTCACCAAATCATTAACGGGACCTGTGCATCACCAACTCCTTGGCAAATTGGGTGTTTCTTCTCCACCTCCAACTTGAGGGGGTGTTGGGATTTCCTAATTATTTTTTTAGTGTACAGAATACATTTTCTTAGTACTCTAGAGATTATTTTCTTTTTTTGGGTGTGTGTAATATTTTGTTTCCTTTAATTGTTAAGGTTTATGCTTGTATAGTTATTATTCATTCAAGAATGCACAAAGTGATTCTTTCACATAATGTCTTTTTTTTCTTTTACTTATTTTTACATTCGAATCCAAAATCGGGTTACACATACTGGGAGGTGTTGATATGTAGTACTCTACACATTGATTAAGAAAAAAGGGCATTTAGTGATCCACATTGGGTTATAAAGACACCTAAGGGTTTATAGAATATTAGAAGTCTTGGGCTAGTTCAAGTGCCTTGAGATTTTGAGTCTGATCTTTAAATTTGTCCACATAGATTGATGAACAAAGTTATTGAATCCTTCTTATGTCAAACATCAACAAGCCATCGTCAGTATCATTCAGGTTAGTGAAACAATTGAAGTTTCTCGGCCAGAGTACGTCAAATTTTAGAAATGTAGTATCTAAGAACTCACAGTTGTATTGTGTTAGCCATACACTTCACAGGTTTCTAGCGATCCACATGGCATCATAAAATGATAAGAATCTACAATGCACTAGAATGCCCTTGTTGGCAAATCCTTCACTCGGTCAGCATCCAGGGTTCCTCGAACAATGTGATATCTCACACTGTAAATCCTTAACCCTTCCCTCTCTAACTAAGACTAGAGAATGTTCGTGCGAATTGTGGCCAATACGGGTATAAGCAGCAATTTCAAATCCACGGGTTAATTGTACTTTCCCAAATTTACGTAAGCAAAATCTAATCTTTTGGGGTGATGGCTAAAAAATCACCAGGTAAGTCACCCTTACTACCACTCTACATAACTGTACATCAGATTTTCAACTCACACGGCTCCTCGTTCAAATATTTCGAATTCATTGGACCTTTTCAAGGTTCAAGAATCCCGCTTCTTCCGCACCTTCCCAAAGAGTAACTAGGACCAAACCAATTTACTCTTGTTTCCATGCTTCAATTAAACACTGTACATTTTTTATTATTCTCTTGGCCTAACCTTTCACACATACTTGACCTTCACTAGGAGGATATTTTATTTTTGTTTTGATCTAAAAGGGATTATAACTCCACATCCAATAGCCATTTTGAAAGGAAGTAGAAGTTAATGCTCGGAAAAAATGGAACATAATAAAAAGTAAAAGTGAGATCTCTTATAGTTTGTCACCAAATGATTAGAACCATATAAAGTTTCCTAAGAGTAATTGAGTAACTGGTATTCAGAACATGTGCTTATCGAATTGCAGGAGAAAAATAGAAAGGAGAAGAGAATAGGAATTGAAAGATTATGGTAGGCAAAGTAGGAAAGAATAATTAAAATAATATTCCAATTTTCTAATAATTTGACCTACATTTCTCTTTTTGTTCCAAAAAACTTCATCTATTTATTGAAAATGACAAATTTTCTTCCCAGAACAATTTAAACTCATAAACAAGGATTGAAACATGTACATTTTTCTACGAACTATCCAATTCCTCAATAATCTGAGTAAATTTTTGTAATTATACAAGATAGCAGTAAGCTTGCTTACCGTGGCGTGCCAGGGTCGGGGGTTCGAAACGTCCCTCCAGCAAAGCTGGGGTGAGGACGCGTAGGTCAGGCCAGGTGGTCCCCCCCTCCCCGACACCTACGGAGTAGGTATGAACCGGGTCGTCCCTTTTATACAAGATAGCAGTAGGCTTCTTGTTTATTCAACAATGGAATTATACAAGATAGCAGTAGGCTTCTTGTTTATTCAACAATGGAGAAAATACAGAGTTTGATAGTTGTAGGAGAAGAGAGAAAGAAAGAGAACTGAGAGAGAAAGAAGATGAGGAAGAAGAGAATCAGCTTGTTTCATTATTCTTCAATGTGTATAGTCATATACATTTATAGGCTAGAGATTAGGCTAACTAACTAACTAACTAGCCGTTAGCACTAGTGTAACTAACTGAAAACACTTATAACAGAAACACAACTAGTCTATTATTGCTTCTTCTAGATCCTTCTCCACTCTCTTCTTCATACTTCAACATTCCCCCTCAAGCTAGGAAGGTGTGAAGATGTCATAGATCCCTAGCTTGGCATTGAGATGAAATTGTTGTGCTCTTGTCAGTCCCTTAGTTAGCATATCAGCAGGCTGATCTTGGGTTACAATGTAGTGAGTTCTGATCATTCCCTGCACAAGTTTTTCCCTGATAAAGAACCAGTCAATGTCAATATGATTTGTTCTCTCATGGTATATTGGATTTGCTGCTATTTGCATAGCAGATTTGCTATCACTGAACACATCTACGGCTAGAACTACTTCATTCCCAGTTTCTTTCATCAAGCCTAGGATCCAAACCAACTCTGTTGTGACTACAACAATACTTCTAAACTCTGCTTCTGCTGAACACTTGGAGACAGTTGTTTGCTTATTTGATTTCCAGGAAACTAGTGATTCTCCAACCTTCACAAAGTAGCCTGTTACAGACCTTCTAGTCTGAGGGCATGATGCCCAGTCTGCATCAAAATTGACACTTATTCTGTCATCTGCATTACTAATCTGCATTACTAGACAGTAGCACACCTTGACCTGGTTGGTTTTTAACATACTTCACAACCTTAAGTGCTGCTTCCATGTGAGACTTCTTAGGATCTTGAAGGAACTGACTTAGAGTTTGAACACAAAAGGCTATATCTGGCCTTGTCATAGTTAAGTACAACAACTTGCCAATCAACTTTTGATAAGCTTCTTGGTTTGCTGGTGGATCATCAGTCTGATTTTGCTTAACATTTTCATCAAACTGTCTAGATGTCAACTTGGTGTTGTAGTCCATGGGAGTAGCTGTAGGTTTGGCTGCTGTCAAGCCTAGTTCAGATAGTAACTCCAATGCATATTTTCTCTAATGCATCAACATCCCTTTATCAGAACTTGCAAACTTTATTCCAAGGAAATATCTTAGCTTACCTAGATCCTTCAACTTGAAGTTTTGATGCAACATTGTCTTGGTCTCTTCTATTAGCTTTAGACTATCTCCAGTGATCAACATGTCATCAACATACACTAGCACAAGAATGATTCCTTCTGTTGTCTTTCTGATATACAAGGATGAATCATATTTGCTCTGAATAAACTAAGACCTTATCAAAACCTCTGATAGCTTGGTGTTCCATTGCCTTGGTGCTTGTTTGAGACCATATAGGGATTTGAGTAGTCTACACACTGTATGCTCCCCCTGACTAGCAAATCCCTGAGGTAGATCCATGTATACTTCATCATCTAGATCACCATTTAGGAATGCATTGTAGACATGCATTTGTTGAACACACCAGTGTTTTTTAGCTGCAGCAGCAAGCACAGTTCTCACTGTCTTCATCTTCACAACAGATGAGAATGTTTCTTTGTAATCAATCCCTTCTCTTTGTCCATATCCCTTTGCTACTGATCTAGCTTTAAACCTCTCAACTTCTCCTGAAGCTTTGTATTCCACTTTATATATCCACCTGCAACCAATAGCTTTCTTTCCTCTAGGCAAGGGAACAATTTCCCAAGTGTGATTGGAATTCAAGGCATCTATTTCAGTCTTCATTGCTTCCACCCATCTTGGACCTTTGCAGGCCTCAGAGTAACTTGTAGGTTTAGCCACAAATGATGTTTTCAGCATATAGTTCTTGTCGGACTGGGACAGTTTGTCATATGATACATGATTAGCAAGAGCATGAGGTACCTTCCTTGTGTTTTTGAAAACAAAATCACTCATCCATGCTGGTGATTTTCTTTCTCTAGTGGACTTCCTTTGATCTTGAGATGCATAAGGTTGAGCTACAACTTCTATTGTAGTAGGAACACTCTGCAGTTGCTGGTTTTTCTGAATAACTCCTTGACCTCTATTTGATCTCCTTTGATACACCTTGGTTATGGGTTGTCTTATAGCAAGCATACTTGGTTGCAGCTGCTCTTGCTGGTTGACTGAGTTAGGAACCCCTTGAGATGAGACATTTGTAGGAACTTGTAGAGTTGTCATATCATCACTTGTTACTGGATATTGATCTTCCAAAGGAAACACATGGTGAGGTAATTGAGGCTGCTTCTTGAGCTCCTTAAAAGGAAATATCTCTTCCCTGAATATCACATCTCTACACACAAAAAGTGTTAGCAGACATATCATATACTACATATCCCTTCTGAGTGCTAGAATACCCCATCATAACACTTGCCTTTGCTCTAGTCATGAGCTTATCACTTTAATTCAGTACTTTAGTATAGCAAAGACACCCCATTACTCTTAGATGATCACAATTTGGTTATGTGCCATATAACTTTTCATAAGGACTCAGAAAGTGAATAACTGAACTAGGCAGTCTGTTTAGGATATATACTGCGGTTAGAACACAATAGCCCCAGAGCATTATTGGAATTTCAGCTTGAAATCTCACAGCTCTTGTTACCTCAAGAATGTGCCTGTGTGTCCTCTTAGCAACACCATTTTGCTGAGGGGAATATGGACATATAGTTTGATGTACCATGCCTTGTCCTTGAAACATTTTCTTACATACTGAGTTGACAAACTCAGTACCATTATCAGTCCTTATTACTTTGATAGTCTTTTCAAACTGAGTTTTGACATACACAATGAAGTGTTGTATTTGAATGCAGACATCAGACTTAAGCTTTAATAGAAATATCCAAATAAATCTTGAGAAATCATCAACCATGGTTAGAAAGTATTTGTATCCATTCATAGTTGGTACTTTATAAGGTCCCCACACATCCATGTGCACAAGATCAAAACAACATGTACTTTGACTACTAGTAGACAGAAAATGTAGCCTAGTCTGTTTAGCACTAGGATAGATACTACATTTTAGTCTACTTCTATCACTTGGACCTCCTGAGATATAACTCTCTTCAGCACATTTGTTGATGTATGTCCCAACTTTTTTTCCATAGCTGGTTTACTAGATGCTTTAGTTGCTACTGCAACCTCTTTCCTTGACTGATCTCCAAACACATATAGTCCTCCATCAAGCTTACCAATCCCCCTCACCTTTCTAGTACAAAGATCCTGAAAAACACAAAAATGAAGAAAGAAATTCATTGAGCAATTCCACTCCTTAGTCACTTGTGACATTGATAGAAGACTACATGTAAACTGTGGAATGTGATAGATATCTGTGATGTTATTTCCTTCTGACAAGCAACTAGTTCCCACATGAGTGACCATTGTAATGTCACCATTTGATAGATATACCTTCTTTGGTTTGTCCAACTCTGTAACACTCTTGTTAAGTAACAGGTTTGAGTCCCCAACCATATGGTTAGTAGCACCAGTATCTATGATCCATTTCTGAGAATCAAAAGAGGCTAAATAAGCCTTTCTACTTCTTTAGAGGTAGAGGTATAGACTGCGTACATCTTGCCCTCCCCAGATCTCACTATGTGGGAATACACTGGGTTTGTTGTTGTTGTTGTAAAAGAGGCTAAATAAGCAAAAATACCTGCACTTGTTACATTTGCAGAATCACAAGGTGTGTTGCCAGAGTTGTTTTTGTTGATCATTTGCAAGATTTGCTCATATTGTTCCTTAGTGAATGCAGCATTTCCCATCTGACTCAGTTTATCCGGCTGGCTCTCAGATACTAGAGCTTGTCCAACATCTTTAGTAGCCCATTTCTGCATAGACTTAGAATGAGAGTACTGACCTGCACACTGATCATAACCATTCTGATCCATTGCACACTCATGAAGATCCACAGACACATTGTAAGCTGAGTTGGTTCCTTCATGTTTGAACTTCTTCTTGGCCTTGTAATCTTGAGGATATCCAACCAACTTCCATCAGTTTTCCTTAGTGTGCCCCTTCAGTTTGCAGAAATCACACTGCAGATTGAAGTTTTTCTTGAACATCTGATTGTTGCTTCCACTTGGACCATTTCTTGCATACATGGCTATCTCAAGGTTCTTATCATTAACTGCAGGACTGATTCCCAAGATTCTATATGACCATTGCATAAGCTTGGTTAACATTTGGGAGGGGTCATAAGCAAGATAGAGTGTAGGTCTTATTCAGACCCATAAGGAACTGAAACAGTTTCAGTTTCTGTAAATGCAGTACATACTCCTTTGATTTCTCACACTCACACCCAGGTGCAGGCACAAGAGCCTCAAATTCTTCCCACAGATCCTTTAATTTTGAGAAATACACAGACACAAAGGCAGTTCATTGAGACAATGTGGCTATCTCTTTGTGCAGATTAAAGGTTCTTGCACCATCAACTTTGTTAAACCTTTCAGATAGCTCATTCCACACTACACTAGCCACAGATGCATACATGATTCCACCTAACAATTCTTTAGAAACTGCATTCATGATCCAAGATAGTACAATTGGATTGACTCTTTCCCAGTGATTACCTAACTCATTTGAGAACTCTTTAGAGCATATTTCATCAATCATGCCTAACTTATTCCTACCTAGTAAAGCTATACGCATGGATCTAAACCAGATTGAGAAGTTCTCAACTCCTGTCAATAGAAAAGATATGATTTGGATGCTATTTATATCAGAGGGACTAAGAAAGAGAGGATGATTATAGTTCATTAATGAACTGGGAGTAGCTCTACTTGTTTCAGCAACATTCACAGGAGCAGTTTGATTGTCCATTGTAGTAGCTTTGTAACCTTTGATTGCAGACTTCTTGATCTTGATTTAATACACTAGAATCGACCTTGCTCTACTAGTTTTCTAGTAAGTAATGGCTCTGATACTATGTAATTATACAAGATAGCAGTAGGCTTCTTGTTTATTCAACAATGGAGAAAGTACAGAGTTTGATAGTTGTAGGAGAAGATAGAAAGAAAGAGAACTAAGAAAGAAGATGAGGGAGAAGAGAATCAGCTTGTTTCATTATTCTTCAATGTGTATAGTCATATACATATATAGGCTAGAGATTAGGCTAACTAACTAACTAACTAGCCGTTAGCACTAGTGTAACTAACTGAAAACAGTTATAATAGAAACACAACTAGTCTATTATTGCTTCTTCTAGAACCTTCTCCACTCTCTTCATACTTCAACAATTTTATACACTGAGCATCAATCTCAACATAAGAATCAATTCGAACATTTTATTCTTAAGCTTGATAATTTTAAATTAGGTAAATGTAGTAGCAGTTACATGCAAGATTGCTGCATATAGTACAGGCATAGCAATGGTTTCTAGTGGAAATAAGAAATAATAGATGAAGCAGTTAGATTAATCTACCTGAAGCCGAATGAGCCATTGAATACACTAGAGATATAACAGGCACCATCTGGCCAACAAGAAGACCCAACTGCAAAATCGGATCAAAACTTCAAGAAATGATGCATTTTGGCAGCAAAATGTTCTACGGAGAAAATAAAAGTAGGACTTGAAGATTTTAGAAAAAGAAATTGTCGCGAGAATCTTATGGCCTATTCTATTTGCAGATGGCAGGCTGGCAGATGACGGCAATAAATGCATTCACAAATTCATATTACCAACCTCACCCAAAAAATAAATCCTCTTCACCCTAACTAAATCATCTTTCAGAGTTCAGAAAGCTCTGTTGATTAATCTGTCTGGCAACCATGAAGCTTCATCCAGTTATAACTTAATACGTGGTTAGAACCAGCCATCACGGAACCCAACTTCTAAGGCTAACGTCCTATCGGCCTTAAACTATTAAATGTTGTATATGTGCATTTCTAATTTTATGCCATTTCGGTGCATGATTCCTGCCAATGCCATTGTTATATACTTACGGCGTAAGTTTACAAAATAAGTATTTACGGTACAACCCTCGCCACTACTTTGCTGAGGATGATAGGTGATATTTTCTGAGTACATATTGGATTTCTCATACACTACTACGTTGTATGTTCCCGCCTACAGCTACATGTCCATTAAGAGCTATACTTCGCGAAGTCCAAAAGGGAGCCAGGAGCCTACTTGGAGACTTTTAGTGATTAGCTTCTTGGGCTTGTTCGCAGCACATTGAAGTCCCTTCTATCTTTCCATACGACAAAGTCCCCAGGGAGGTGCTTTGGAGGTGCTTGGAGGTGAGTGGAGTCCCGCAGGCATATATCAGAGCAATTAAGGATATGTATGAGGGAGCGAAAACTCAGGTGAGGACGGCGGGAGGAGACTCAGAGCATTTCACCGTCTTGCAGGGATTGCATCAGGGATCTACTCTTAGCCCATTTTTGTTTGCTATGGTGATGGACGTGTTGACGCGGCGTATTCAAGGGGAGGTGCCGTGGTGTATGCTTTTTGCAGACGATATAGTTCTGATTGATGAGACTCGAGGGGGTGTGAATGACAAATTAGAGGTGTGGAGACAAACTCTTGAGTCTAAAGGGTTCAGGTTGAGCAGAGGCAAGACAGAGTATTTGGAATGCAAGTTTAATGACGTAAGGCTGGAGGACGAGGTGGTCGTGAAGCTGGAATCACAGGTGGTATGTAAAAGGGATAGTTTCAAGTATCTCGGGTCTGTGATTCAGGGGAACGGTGACATTGACGAGGATGTCTCGCACCGTATTGGGGTGGGATGGATGAAGTGGAAGCTAGCGTCGGGGGTGTTGTGTGATAAGAAGGTGCCGCCTAAGCTTAAAGGCAAATTTTACAGGGTGGTAGTCCGTCCGGCCATGTTGTATGGAGCGGAGTGTTGGCCAGTTAAGACTTCCCACATCCAAAAAATGAAGGTGGCAGAGATGCGGATGTTGCGCTGGATGTGTGGGCTGACTAGGGGGGATAGAGTTCGGAATGAGACTATCAGGGAGAAGGTTGGTGTGACTCCAGTGGAGTGCAAGATGCGGGAAGTCCGATTGCGCTGGTTCGGACACGTGAAGAGGAGGGGCATGGATGCCCCAGTTCGTAGGTGTGAGAGACTAGCGTTGGATGGTTTTAGGCGGGGTAGGGGTAGGCCGAAGAAGTATTGGGGTGAGGTGATTAGGCGGGATATGGAGCAGTTGCAGCTCACCGAGGACATGACCCTAGATAGGAAGGTCTGGAGGACGCGAATTAGGGCAGAAGACTAGGGCCAGTTTGGGTCGCTAGTGTAGGGTTTTACTTGTTGGGGGTAGTATTCTTGTTATGATTCCGTGCTCCTTGTTTTAGTAAGAGGCTGGGTGCTTTCCTCTGTTTCTTTCTATTTATGGCTGCCGTATTTATGTTATTTATGTTATGTTATTTATGTTATGTTGTCTTGTAACCTTGTTCGGTGCTTTAATATGTATTTGCCTGGTATCTTGTGTCTTGAGCCGGGGGTCTATCGGAAACAGCCTTTCTACTTCTTTAGAGGTAGAGGTATGAACTGCGTACATCTTACCCCCCCAGACCCCACCAGGTGGGAATACACTGGGTTTGTTGTTGTTGTTGAGATAGTAGTATGTAACACCCCAACTTAGAAAGGAGTCTCACATAGGCAAAACATAGGAGGGATGTTGGGTATATAAGTAAGAAAGTCTTACTCCCTAGTGACGCGTTTTAAAGCCGTGCGGGCCTGGGCCCAGAGCGAATAATATCACTAGTGGGTTGGGGAGTGGCAGGGGTATCTCGGGCCTGTGTGGTTAGGGATGCCCGTCGCGGCCAGGGCCTCGGGTTAGGTCGTGACAGAATAGTATCAGAGCCGCTCCTGTGTCGTCCCTGTCGATGTGGGCTAAAGTTCAAATTGAGTGTAGGCAAATCCCGATATAGCAGGGCAAACCTCAGTCCTGAGTTTAGGCAAATCCTATTCGGTGGGGCAAACCTCGGCAAGGACGCTGAGTCCATAAGAGGGGGTGTATGTAACACCCTAACTTAGAAAGGAGTCCCACATCGGCAAAACACAGGAGAGATGCTGGGTATATAAGTGAGAAGGCCTTACTCCCTAGTGATGCGTTTTAAAGCAGTGCGGGCCTGGGCCCAGAGCGGACAATATCACTAGTAGGTTGGGGAGTGGCAGGGGTATCTCGGGCCTGTGTGGTTCGGGATGACCGTCGTGGCCAGGGCCTCGAGTTGGGTCATGACATAGTACCATTTTCCTTCCTAGATGCTCATGATAGTTATTTCCTTTCCTGGAAATTGTAGTGGTTATTTCTGAACTGTACTAGATTCTTAGACTTCTATTTATGAGTTATGACATTTACCTGTTGTTAGACTTATCCATGTCTCATTGACATTATGCTGAGGGATTTGATGTTATTGAGTTCGCCTAACGGGTTCTAATTAGGCGTCAACAAGGGTCATTTGGGTCGTGATACCGTTTCCCTAATGGCATAAACAAACAAGAGGTTACACGTTTCTCCTTCCCGCTTTGGGCTATCACACTATGTCCTGAAATTGGGCAACATACTGTTCACATATGTTCTCTATCAAACCCTAAGGGACGATACAAGTCAGATAAGCTTCTGTTAGCTTCCATCCCATTTTCCACAGGGGATTAGGAACCAAAAAAGAACGGGATGAAGTGTAGGATGCTACGCAGAGACTTAATCAGGTGCTTTCTTTGATGCCAATGGCATCACTAGAGCAGATCAAGTTCTTCTGGCTAGCAGCCAAATCATTTCATCACTCATGCTCCCTCTCACCTTTCTCTGTATTTCCTACCCACTTTTCAAAGTACTTCCTTCTAGGTCAATGTTTCTAGTTCTTATGAACCTCACAAAAACATACTAGCTATTTAGCTTGGGTAACAAGACATGATAACAGCAGTTCATACACTTATTAAAAAGTCAGGCTTTTACATTCATTCACTTCAGCAAGGTCTTGAGCAGACACGGAGGAGGAGCAGGAAGACTGCTCGTGGGAAAAGGGGAGGCAAGGTAGAATACAGGACACGAGTCTCGGTGCTGAAAAGAGTAAATCTCAATGTGTTAACCTCTTTATCCTAATTCACACAGTAAGTTAGAAGATATGTTCATGTGTTTGGACAGGTAAGCAGCTAGACTAGCAATTGATGTTACTAATTATACAACATCTGAAGCTCTCACAAAGCCCTACTCCTTTCAGAATATTCTTGTGGGCCATTGTTTTCAAGGGCAACAAACATTCATGTGTAATTACTACAACAAACCATAAAATAGGAAGAGGCTGTTCAGAAGCGTCAAACTAAAGCTAGCTTATGCAAATGCCAATAGCCTGGGAGATGAAAGGATCTTTATTTGATGAGACTGAATACAAGGAGGTGAACAGGGCTAAGGATTTCTTTAGATACATAAAAATGATATCTTGACCTTGAAAAAGGAACCAGGCATAAGTATACCATTAAGATTATGAGATATCTTACATTCAGAAAGGAACACATAACAACGGAAATGATAAGCTGAATTATTGTATACAAGTCATGATCACACGGGTAAAATATTACAGGAACCGAAGCAGAATAACAAGAACAAGCTAAAACCAAAAAAATCAACTTTGGTACGGTGTCTCCTCTCAAGCTATAATGGGGTGCAAATTGTTCCTAGATAGAAGATGAATCTCATGAGAAAAATTAAGTGAAGACAATATAGCAGCACAAATTTAGAATGTCAGAATCACCACAGATTATGTAAGAAACGGACGAATTACCTGCTCAAAATATGGCACTGCCTCTGACGCTGGCCTATTGTTGTATGATATTATAACATTAGCCTACATGAAAGACATAAAAATGGACTCACTAAGACGTTCATTTCTTTGAACCGTGAGCCAGAGGAAAAACACCTAACCTTAGGTATCTTCTCACAAAAATAACTTCCAACGAGCGCTTGAATAAGAGCACCGTTACTGCAAATTGCACGGTACCAAAAACGAAAAAGAAAACAGACATCTTAGCCAGGAAAGATACTTTAATCGAGCTGTAGAAGCTTAAAGAAAAAAAAAGAAGTACAAAAAGGAAAAAAGTTAAATGCATTTGAAACAAGTACTTTAAAAAATCCAATTGAAACTGAGTTCTTCCATTAGACTCACTTATAGCACACAAAAAGAAGTATGCTAAAGTCTTCAAGTGAAAATCAATTTACAGATTACGGAGTAACCCATTAGAAATAGACATTCCGACTTACCTCAGCAAGCAAGATAGCACTCCAACTTTGAGTATGCACATCTAGACACCTCAACTCATCTCTAGTGTGTCATTGTGTCAGTTGAACACTCCCAACTTATAAAATGATCAACTAGACACATCCAAAAATTATGAGTCACGTCAACTCAGGTGTCCACAAACCACGTGACAGTAAGAACAAGTTGGAGTGTGTAGTGAAGAATAATGCAATAACTCATACTAAGAGTGAATCAGTGTAAGCACAGAAATGAGGGAGGAGATCGGAGAAGATCAACTATCTTAGAAACAGAGAAGAAGAGAGAAGAAAGAAGGGTAAGTCATTGAGTTGTATTGATGTAGTCAAAAATCATGTTATTGCTAGTAGTACATAGTCGACTATATATAGAGTAGATGATGGCTTAACAGTGTGGTGTCAACTAACTGACTGACTTCTGCAATGTAACTAACTTATTGACACTTTAACTAACTTTCCTTTCTTTTTACTTTCTTTACTTTCATTCCTCAACACTCCCCCTCAAACTTGGCACTGCAAAGAGATTGACAAAGACAAGTTTGGACATTAAGTATTCATGTTGAACCTTGGTTAAGCCTTTAGTGAAAGCATCTGCAGGTTGGTCATGAGTGGATATATATTCAGCTTGATCAACCCATGTTAGATCTTTTCCCTCACAAAGTAGTCGTCTATTTCTATATGTTTAGTCCTTTCACGGTAGAGAGGATTTGCAGCTATTTGCAAGGCTGCTTTGCCGTCACTGAAGATGATCACAGGTAGTTGTAGTTGAACACCTAGATCCTTAATCAAACCACTAGCCATGTAAGTTCTGCAACTATTAAAGCATGGCTTCTAGACTCTGATTCAGTTGAACTCCTAGAAACAGTTGATTGTTTCTTTGACTTTTAAGAAATTAGAGATTCACCTAGTTTAATAGTTAAGCCTGCAATAGACTTCCTAGAGAAAGCACATGCAGCCCAATCTGCATTCACGATGAGCTGTAAGAACATCTTCTTTTGAGCTAGACATGAGAAGACCTTGTCCTGGTTTTCCTTTTATATATTTGATGATTCTAAGTGTTGCATTCATGTGAGAATGTTTTGGACACTGCAAGAACTGACTCAAGGTTTGCACATTGTATGCTATGTCTGGTCTTTGTTACTGTGAGGTATAACAGCTTCCCTATTATCATTTGGTACATCCCTTGATCAGCTAGTACTTCATCTTTTGACTTTGCATCATCCGAAGTATGTTGATCATATTTTGTTTGATCATATTTTGTAGTTGTCAATTTCTCTGTAGTATCAAGTGGAGTAAGTGCTGCTCTGAGACCTGTTTCTAAGATTAATTCTAGTGCATACTTGCATACTTCCTCTAATGCATCACAATTCCTAGTTTAGACCTTGCAAATTCAATGCCTAGGAAGTACTTTAGTTCTCCACGATCCTTCATCTTAAAAGCTTTGTGAAGAGCCTCTTTGGTTTCACTTATCTGATCAAGTCTGCTACCAGTTACTAGTATGTCATCCACATAAACTAGTACAATAATTATTCCTTCACTTGTCGCTTTGATGTATAGAGAATGACCATACTAATTCTGTCTGAAATTACATTTAATCAAGGCTTATGGTGTTTTGCATTTCATTGTCTTGGTGCTTGCTTCAATCCATACAAGGATTTTGAAAGTCTGCACACCTATCTCTCCCCCCGACTTTTAAAACCTTGTGAAAGTTCCATATAGATCTCATCTTTCAAATCACCTTGTAAAAAGGCATTGTATACATCCATTTGATGGATATGCCAATTTCTAGCTGCTGCAATAGCCAAGACAGTCCTCAGAGTAACCGTTTTCACCACTGGACTACAGGTTTCTTGATAATCTATCCCTTCCTTTTGACTGAACCCTTTTGCTACGAACCTTGCCTTGAATCTTTCTATTTCTCCTGAAGCTTTGTAATTGATTTTGTAAATCCATTTGCACCCTATAGGATGCTTGCTTTAAGGAAGAGGGACCACCTGCCAAGTATTTTTGTTTTCAAGAGCAGCTATCTCAGATTGCATAACATCTACCCACCTAGGATCTTTGCCTCTGCATAAGTTGTTTGTTCAACAAAATTAAAGAAGTTAGATAAGTAGCATTGATACTTTTCGGACAGATTAGCATAAGAAACATAGTTTGAAAGAGGGTATAAGATGTTGTCATTTATAGTTAATGACACAAAGTCTTACATCCATCCAAGTGGAGGGGCCCTGGTGAATTTTCTTTAATCAGGGTGTGTTCTAGCTTGTGTAGTAGCTTGCTGAGGCAAGTCGGCAGCTGCTTGTCTAGCAGCTTGTCTAGCAGCTTGTCTGGTTATTCTTTTTGTGTAGTATCTTGTTGCAGTAGGAATTGATGCAACAGTTCCTACAGTTGACTGGACTAGAGTAGTATTAGACACTATTAGTTGTATTTTGTAGTTGTTCAGCATGTGATTGTGATTGAGAGTCATTCTCAGTAGTTGCTTGTGGCTGTGAGCTGTTCTCAACAGGTGCTTGTGAGTGTGAACCAGGCTCAACTCTTGTCATATCAGTAGTTAACTTATCACTACTCCCTGCTGTCAAGTCACATGTATGAAAAAAAGATTGTGAGGCTTGAGTCAATGGAAATTTATCTTCCAAGAAAATGACATCCCTATTAACAAAGTATATCTTGTTAGTAAGATCATAAAGGTAGACTTTTTCTTTGTTTCTGAATAGCCCAACAGCCTTTCTTGATCTAGGCTTAAGTTTATCCAATGCATGTACTACCTTAGCAAAACACAAATAGCTTAAGACCTTCAAATGATCTAGTGCAGGTTTCTTGTTGTACAATTTTTCATAGCACTAGCAAATACAACTTTTGCCTTTGAAGATAAGCCAAGAAATCTCTTGATTTTACACAGTTACAAGTAGGAGATGGAACTAAAGATTCAAACTCATCCCATAAGTCTTTCAGCTTAGTGAAATATACAAACACAGATTGAACTCCTTGAGTCATGGTTGCAATTTCTTGGTGCAAATTATAAATTCTTGAACCATCTATTTTATCAAATCTTTTCTTAAGGTCTAACCATACAGAATATGCAATCGAGGCATGGACCACCCCTTCAAGTAATTCAGTAGAAACTGCATTCATAAGCCAAGAAAGTACTATGGCATTGACTCTTTCCCATTGGTTTCCAAGGTCAGTAGAGAAATTTTCTTTCTTACAAGATCCATCGACTATACCAAATTTGTTACGCCCTAGTAGTACAATTCGAACAGCCTTACTCCATACAACATAGTTCTCACTCCCCCTTAATTGGAAAGACACAAGAGAAGTGTCTGATACATCTGCAGCAGACAAGAACAAGAACAGGGCAGGATTTTAATCCAATGGAGGTTGCAGTGGTTGTGGGATTGATCCACTATTGTTGGGAACTGATCCAATTTCATAAGCACCAGTAGTCATCTTCAATAGAGTAGTTCCTTTTAGAGAAACTCAATTAGTCGAGCAGTTACTTTCTTTCATTCAGAGTAATTTCAAGAAACTGACAGAATTCAGAAATTCTTGAATGTGCAGATGAACACCAGAAAATTCAACTCAGAAATTCAAGGATCGACAAGAGCACTGATTCAATTCAGTAGGCTCTGATACCATGAAGAATAATGCAATGACTCACACTAAGAATGAATCACTGTAAGCACAGAAATGAGGGAAGAGATAGGAGAAGATCAGCTATCTTAGAAACAGAGAAGAAGAGAGAAGAAAGAAGAGTAAGTCATTGAATTGTATTGATGTATTCAAAAATCATGTTATTGTTAGTAGCACATAGTCGACTATATATAGAGTAGATGATGGCTTAACAGTGTGGTGAAAGCTAACTGACTTCAGCAATGTAACTAACTTCTTGACACTTTAACTAACTTTCCCTCCTTTTTTCTTTCTTTACTTTCATTACTCAACATTTAGTTGCCAGTTGAGACCAAGCTAAGGTATCTAAGATGTGCACTCTCAAAGTGGGAGTACTTACTTGCCCGTTGAGGCCAAGTTTGAGTGTCTTTTTATGTATTATGTCTTGAAAAAAACAAGCCTCTGGTCCATATAGAAAAAACTGAGTCAACACTAATTACCTGTGGCCAACTGAGTAGAGTGGCAAATCAACAATATCAGCAGCAGAAAGGCCAGCATCAGGCAACCCTGATGCTAAAACTGAATCAAAACAAGCATGAAATCTCTCAAAAACTTGTCTTGTGACTTGGGCATGATCAAATGTCACATTGTAAGGCACACAAATTATCAGATACCCTTCTCTCCCCAAATTCTCCAGTAAATAACTGTCAACAAGAACAACCCCACAAACAAAATCAAGAAAAGACAAAACTTTGAATGCCAATTCCACAAACAAAATCAAGAAAAGATTGAACTTTTAGGGTGTTGTTTGGTATGGAGGAACACAATAACTAGAAAATATTTTCTAAATTTTCATGTTAGGCTGGACAAAAATTTTGAAAAACATTTCTCTAGAAAAATAAGTTCCTTAAAAATGAGGAAAATGATTTCCTTAACGGAAGTAGGGAAACAAGTTTCAACATTGAGATTCTAAACTTATTGTCTCTACCCAACTTTGCAACCCCCACCCCCTTGACCATCCCACCCCGCCATTCCTGAGGCCTCACTCTCCACCCCCTCCCACCCTTAAAGTATTTTGCTAGACTAGATGTTCTTGGAACAAAATTTTTTAGCCTACTTGTAAAACACTAGAATATAAGTAATAAAAAACTTACTTGTTTTCGAAGAATTTTGTAGGAAAATATTCTCCATGGAAAATACTTTCCTTCATACCAAACACACCCTTAATGCCAATTCCACAAACAAAATCAAGAAAACAATAAGCTTGTAATGCCAATTCCACAAACAAATTCAAGAAAAGATCAAACTTATAATGCTAAATCCACAAACAAAATCAAGAAACGACTAAACTTCTAATGCCAGTACCACAAAAAAAGAAATCAAATTTTGATGCTAATTCCACAAAATTCAAGAAAATACCAACTTGCCTAACCTGTAAGAAACTTCAGGAACAGCTCCAATAAAAGCACCGCCTACAAATTTGATAATAGCCTTGGGTTTTGTACCCTTTGGTGGAGGGATAACCAAACAAGAATCCATCCTTTTGTAAAACTTAGCGCTAGTAGAAGCATTGTAATTGGTTCTTGTAGAGTTGAAACTGCCTATTCCCACATAGTCATTTGATAGTGTCATTTTAGGAAACTTGAACAACTTTGGGTTGTTGAGATTTGTAGAAGAAAAGAGGTGGAATGGATCACTCAAATTGTTAGGGATAAAGGGGTTGTGTTTGATTTGATGAAGATTGCAAGTGAAAGTAGTACTGGCTATGTAAGATGCACAAGTAGAAGCCATTTCTGAAGCAATGAGGGAAAAATGGAGCGTTCAGTGTTTTAACACACTTTTATGGAGGCTTTTATGTAACGTGGCATGATTTTAGCTATGTTTTTCAGATTTTTGCTTTGTTTTCTCAGCTATAGCGATGATAATTGTTCTTTTTAGCATTACATGCAATATGATATAATTGTCTGATTTTTAAGATGTGTAAATCAAAAATGAATGTGTTTTTATTGAAAAGATACCTAGAGAAATGATCTGAGCCATTGCTTCTCGTTCACTGCTCGTTATAAATATCTTAATTTTTCTTTTAGTAAAAAATAATTTTTAAATTAAAAAATAAATTGTGATCATCATATCATTAAGTGAGTTCAAAGTTTCTAAAAATTTGAGATTTGCTATTTTCAAAAAGAGAATTATTTTGTAGAAAGATTTCATAACATCGATATTTGAAGACGATAAATTTTTTAAGGATATATTGTGCCTTTGATGGACTTAATTCTATAATTTTCTGCTTTTTATATTTCTTAAAGTTGATAAACACTTTATTTTGATAGTAATTTGACAATTCATTTGAAGTTGTTGGAACTTCACTGTAGTTCTTGAAATAATTCTTGAACTTAGTGTTGAAGTTCATATTAAAATATACTGATTTTTATACCCGAAAGAACAATCTTAAGGAATTTATTAAACAAAAAATAATTATTTTTTTGTGTTTGTTTGGTGAAAAAAAAAATTTCCCCATTTATAAAGAAAGTACTTTTGTAATCTGTATTGAGACTGATTTTGTGGAGACTAAATTCTTATGATTTTCTACTCCCTTGGTCGGAAGAATATAAAAACTTCTCTGAGAAATTAATGTGGAAATTTGATTTGAAGAATATAAAAACTTCACTGGTTGATTGATCTCTTTGAACTTTTGTGTTTCTGGAGATTAAAGCTTTTGGCTTTTTACTCCGTTTGAACTTAATAGTGATTTGAAGATATAAAAAGTTCATCACAAGTTAAAGTTCATTCGATTGACGATTAGAAGAATATAAAAACTTCATTGTTAAACTAGAAATAAGTTGGTGCTTAAAGTTTTAAAACTTTAGAGTTAGTATTCTGATATACTAAATTGATTGTCTTTTTGTGACAACAAAATATCTACTTGAAAGTCATGCAAATGATGAAATGGCAAGTGTAGAAGCAACAATTGTTGCTACGACAAGTTGTACTAGTGTTGTGCCCACAATGACATCTGTAGAGAAATCCGAAAAGTTTCGAGCGTGGACTTCAAACGTTGGCAGTAAAAGATGTTCTTCTACTTAACGACTCTAAGTCTTCAAAGGTTCATCTCTAAAAACATTCCAAAATTATCCGAAGAGACACCGAACAAGGAATGTTTTATGGTAATGGAGGCATGAAAACACTCAGACTTCTTATGTAAGAAATATATACTGAGTAGCCTTTAAGACGACCTGTACAATATGTACAGCGGCATGAAAACCTCGAAAGAATTGTGGGATGCTTTGAAATGAAAATATAAAACTAAGGATGGAGGAACGAAAAAAAATTTGTTGCAATATTTCTTGGCTTTAAGATGACTAATAGTGAGACTGTTATATCTCAAGTGCAAGAACTACAAGTAATTATTCATGATCTCCTGGTAGAAGGTATGAACATAATGACTACCTTACTTGAACATATTAAAGTTGTTATCGATAATCACATAACCTTTGTTGTAGGTTTGATTGTGAATGAGGTTTTTCAAGTAGCGGCTATAATAGAGAAGTTGTCACCTTCGTGGAAGGAATTCAAAAACTACTTGAAGCATAAAAGAAAGGAGATGTCAGTTGAAGACCTTATTATAAGATTAGTATTGAAGAAGATAACAAAGCAGGCGAGAAGAGGTCAAAAGAAAATTCCGCAATTAGTGGAGCAAATATTATGGAGGATGACACTAACAACTCAAAGAAATGCAAGAAAGCATCAGGACAATAAAGTAATCCTCCAAAGAAGAATTCAAAGAAAACTGCTTTAATTATGGAAAGACTGGCCATAAGTCTGTGGATTGTCGGCCCCCTAAGAAAAGAAAGAAAAAGGATCAAGCCAACATGGTTGAATTCAAAAATGAAATGAATGATCTATGTATCATGCTTTCAAAATGTAGCTTGGTGGGTAATCCTAGAGATTAGTAGATTGATTCCGATGCCACACCATATATGTACCAATAAGGGGTTGTATTGCTTCGTATGCTTCGACCCAAGATGAGGAGAAGATTTATATAGCTAACTCCTCAATAGTAAAGGTTGAAGAAACGAAAAAAATTATTTGAAAATGATATCAAATGAGGTGTTGACACTCAACAACATCCTTCTTGTACCGAAGTTGAGAAAAAACTTGGTTTCTATATCACTTCTGACCAAAAATGAATTCAAATATGTATTTATTTCTGATAAAATTGTAATTAGCAAATGAGAAGTGTATCTAGGAAAAGTATACCTCACGAGGGCCTGTTTAAGATCCATGTAATGACTGTTGAGATTAATAAAAGATCTATTTCTTCTTACTTGCTTGAGTCAAATGAATTGTGCCATAAATGTTTACGACATGTCAATTACAAAACTTTGCAAAACCTGATTAACTGAGAAGTTTTTCCTAATTTTGAGTGCAATAAATCAAAGTGTCAAACGTGTGTAGAATCAAAGTATGTTAAGCATCTGTATAAGTTTGTTGAAAGGAATTTCAATCCCTTAGACTTAATCCACATAGTCATTTGTGATGTGAAGTTAACATCATCTCATGGTGGGAAAAAGTATTTTGTAACTTTTATTGATGATTGCAATAGATACTGTTATACTTATTTGCTAAATAGTAAGGATAAAGAAATAAACACGTTTAGGAAATACAAAAATGAGAGAAGAGAGCATCACATCAAGTCAATATCAATAGAAAGAGATGCTTCTAACTAATTCTGTCTGAGCCTTGAATGAACTACTGTAGTACCCGATACTTTTTCCTAGCTTGAAATCGTCTCAAGAATGTTAGAAACTTACTTTGAAAGATGAATCCACTTTTGTACATGAGGTATTTTTAAGATTTTCACTTTTTGTCATGTGGAAAATTCAATAAGAATTCCATCGAAATAAAATTCGCCTAAATTCGATAACCAGGTAAGAAGTTATGACTATTTCAAGTTCCCATCATAAAACAGCACCATATTGGTCAGTGGCGCGCCATGCCACAAGCTAAAATGGCAATTGTCCTTTTTCAGTGTCTCAGCACGATTTCCTCCGCGTCGTGCCAAAGTTCCAGGTCGCAAAAGAAGGGGCAATGCGATGGCTCCTCTTCGTGCCATCCTTTAATTTTCCAATTGTCAAAATCCAGTGACACGGTGCGATAGTGCCGCGTCGCACCAAGGGTCCAATTCGGGAAATTTTCACTGAAATTAAGTGACGTGTTCAGGGTTAAAAGGGTCAACTTTCCACCCCTATTTAAGCCCTTTAACACGTGATTCAACCACTTTTCACCCAAAATATACTAGTTTCTCTCAAGAACAAGCTAGGGTTTTCATAGAAGATCTAATTTCAAGAAAGTTTCACCATCAATCTTCACTAAATTACAAACTAAGGTATGTGTTGTGTTCATTCATGGATTCCTTCTATCCATGAAGCTCAAGAACCTTGTTTTATCTATAAATCATGGTATTTATGTTGTGGGTTATTTGTAATCATATTGTTGACGTTGATTGATTTCAAAGTTAGAATCTTTGTGTGTTTATCATGATATTATGTTACCATGCAAGATAAAATCCATGAATTTAGTTGCTTATGATGTGTAATTTGATGAGTTCACTTATGCCCTAAGTTATGCATGCAAGGTGGTTGATAAAATGCTTGAAAAAGTAGAATCATGCTTTATAGCTCAAGACATAAGCTAAATATGACATGCTTGTCATCCTCCTATGTTTAAATAATTTCCATGCTATCATTGTGAAATGTGTATATTGTCGGAATGGCCATGATATTAGAATATGAGATTATAATATGATTATCAGCATTCTCGTCCATGAAAGATAGTATGATAACCCTGTACTTCATGAAATCCACAACTTATTAAATTATGTATTATTGATGTGGGTCTTGTACTTGATAAAGTCATGCTTCGTCAGTTCCTTTCTATCGAGTCCTGGAGGTACTTGTAACCAAAACATTTGTTGTGTGCCTAGAGTCATGTTATATTTTCATGATACTCCCAGTCAAGCTATGATCATTAGACTTCAGACAGTCTTATGACTCAGGAAATCTTCTTGATCTCATGAACTCAGTCAGTTGTCAGATATCAGTAGTATTCCTTCAGTTAACGGAATTCAGTAACTCAGCCCATGTTTAGTTCAGTAAATTATGTTCAGTGTCTATTCAGATGGGAGTAGAAATTAGCACCGAGCGAACCCAAGGATGGGAACTCACCTGTTATATGAGGGTGTGATTCTTAGAAGCAATCCTTGCATTCTAGAACTATGTAGCCAGCATAGGTTGAGATATCATATCCTTCTATATGAGGGTAGATTAGGTGGCTTAGACTACTATATGAGGGTAGATTAGGTGGCTTAACCTGATATATGAGGGTTCCCACCATTCTCAATAGAGTTACCTATTATATTAGGGTCACTCACTTATTGTCCTTACCAGTGGCGTGGTATTGACACCCTTCCAATCAGGGCATAAATTGGACCCCAATTCAACTGTAATGCATCATTTGGGACATGTCGGTTAGATGACTACTTCCCAAAGTCTCAGTATCAGTCTCAGTAAAAGAACTCAGATAGTTCTTCAGAATTCAAGACTGTCAGATAGAGTCAACTCAGATACAGTATGGAACTCAGCTAGTTCTATGAGATTCAGGACTGTCAGATACAGTCACTCATGTTATCAGTTATCAGAATTCAGTCATTAGTCATGTTAGTCATCAACATACTCATGTTATCATGATTTCAGATATAGTTACTATATATGCATGCATATATTCTCACGTTCATATTAGTCAGTTAGCCAGTATTGTTCATGCATATGAACCCCATGCATTTAGCCTGCCTCACATGCATACCAGTATATTTAAAGTACTGATGTATTTGCACTATGGTGTCTTATACCATAGGTTCAGAGACACGAGCTCCAGAACATCAGTAGATTCCAGCTATCAGCAGTCAGAGTTAGCAGTGAGTCCTCATCCTTCGAGGACATGATTATTTCCTTATTATCTTATTAATTAGTTTATTAGTTGGAGTTAGTTGGGGACATATCCCATCAACTCCTTAATCATACAGTTCAGTTAGTTAGAGGCTTTCCAGACTATTATGTTCAGATAGTTATTTCAGTTGTTTTGGGTATTTCATACCCCATTTAGATGTTATGTTTTACTTTAGTTTTGTGAACCTTATGGCTTTCAGTTCATATTTCCGTATTATTCAGTATATTATGCAGTATACAGGTACAAATATCAGTCACGGGTTAGCTTGTGGTCCTTCGGGGTCATGAGCACCGTGTAGCATTCCGAGTACCAGATTTAGGGCGTTACAAACTTGGTATCAGAGCCTAAGGTTCAATAGAGTCCTAGGAAGTTTGAAAGCCGCATCTAGTAGAGTCTTATATATGGGTGTGTTGTGCACTATATTTTTGTGCAGGAGGCTATAAGATGTTTTAGGAATAATTTCACTTCTTTCAGTATTCATATCGTGCTAGTGAGCATAATCTCAATCTAATCTCTCAGTCTAATCTGTTTCTCCTCCTTGTTTTAGAGCATGCCTCCCAAGAGAAGAAACCAGCCTGTCCAAGAAGATCCCTTGGACAAACATATTTCTCATGCGGAGTTCAGGGCTGCATTCACTACTCTTGCTCAGTCAGTTGCTGCTCAGAATGAATGACCAACTGTTATTTCAGCCAACCCAGTGGCCAATTCAGATGCATCTAGGATTCAGGATTTTACCTAAATAAATCATCCATCCTTTCTTTGGTCTAAGACAGACGAAGACCCTCAGGAATTCCAAGATCAGGTGCAGAAGGTTACAGACATAATGGGGTTACGTCTAGTGAGAGTGCTGAGCTAGCTACATATTAATTGCAGGATATGACTCATACTTGGTTCAAGCAATGGAAGTCAGAGAGGGCAGACGATGTAGGGTCAGTTGAGTGGGAGGAGTTTGCTTCAGCGTTCCTTGATAGATTCTTTCCCCTAGATCTTAGAGAAGCTAAGGTGCTAGAATTCATCAACCTCAGGTAGGGCAATATGATAGTGAAAGATTATTCTCTTAAGTTTACTCAATTATCCAGATATGCCCCTCATGTGGTTGCAGATAGCTGGGCAAAAATGAGTAAGTTCGTTTTAGGGGTGAATGATAGTGTGGTTAATGGGTGTAGATCCGCTATACTGAATTGTAACATAACTTTAGCTAGGATCATGACTCATGCTCAATAGATAGAGGAGCAGAAGATTAAGATAAGGGAGAAGCAGAATAAGAGAGCGAAAATCGGTAGTTTCAACTTTTCTAAGCCTAAGTCAGAAAGAGGAAACCGTTCTCAGTTTTGTCCTAATTCATCAGTTCCAGGTCCTTCTTTAGCCAGTGCTCCAGTTCCTAAGTTTAGAGAGGGTAACAAAGATAGAGCGCCAAGCTCTAAGTATCAGGGCAGTGTTAGCAATTCCCGCACCTATCCTCTTTGCCTGACTTGTGGCAAGCACCATCAGGGTATTTGTAGAGCTGGCAGTGGTATTTGTTTTAGATATGGAAAGTCAGGCCACAGAGTCAGAGAATATCCTCAGCCAGGTCCTCGAGGTCAACAGAATCGCTCATCAGCTTAGTTCGGTCGCTCAAATCAGCAGGGTGCCACCTCCAGTGCTACTAATGAGCAACACCCAAATCATCTCTATGCTCTTCAGTCCCAAAAAGATCAGGAAAATTCTCCTGATGTGGTTACCGGTACATTACAGATCTTTCATGTGCATGTTTACACTTTGATAGATTCAGGAGCTTCTTTGTCTTTTGTCACTCCTTATATAGCATTCGATTTCGGAGTCAGTCCCAAAATTCTAGAAGAAGCCTTTTCAGTCTCTACCCCAGTGGGTAAAACCATCATAGCCCAATAGGTATACAGGAACTGCCCGATTATGATATCTCAGAAAGTCACCTCAGCAGACTTAGTCGAATTAGAGATGACTGATTTTGATGTCATTCTCGACATGGATTGGCTTCATTCCTGCTATGCCACAGTCGACTGCAGAAATAGAATAGTCCAGTTTTAA
Source organism: Capsicum baccatum var. pendulum (assembly GCA_030864225.1). Taxonomy (NCBI): domain Eukaryota; kingdom Viridiplantae; phylum Streptophyta; class Magnoliopsida; order Solanales; family Solanaceae; genus Capsicum; species Capsicum baccatum. The sequence continues at coordinate 45,500,842 of CM061550.1, forward strand.
TTTCTGAATAAACCCATCCTAGAGTAGAAGGGTAGTGTATCCGCTTTCAGAGGTCAGCTTGTTTCCTACCTTCTGGCACGAAAAATGATATCTAAAGGATGTGTCTATCATCTTGTTTGAGTTAACGACACTAATTTCGAAACTCCCAGTCTTGAATTATTCCCAGTAGTGAATGAATATTCAGATATCTTTCCTGAAGATCTTCCAGGAATTTCTCCCGAAAGGGAAATAGACTTTGGTATTGATCTTCTTCCAGATACTCAGCCTATCTCTATTCCGCCATACAAAATGGCACCAGCAGAACTCAAAGAACTGAAAGAACAGTTGAAGGATCTCTTAGATAAGGGATTCATCAGACCCAACATTTCCCCGTGGGGCGCTCTAGTATTATTCGTGCGCAAGAAAGATGGTTCTCTCAGAATGTGTATAGACTATTGTCAACTCAATAAGGTCATGGTCAAGAACAAGTATCCTCTTCCCAGAATTGATGACTTGTTTGACCAACTTCAGGGTGCCAGTTATTTCTCTAAGATAGATCTTAGATCCGGCTATCATCAGCTTAGAGTTAGGGAATGTGACATTCTAAAAATAGCTTTTCAAACTCGGTATGGTCACTTCGAATTTCTAGTTATGTCATTTGGTATTACCAATGCCCAAGCCGCTTTCATGGACTTGATGAACTGTGTGTTCAGCAGTACTTGAATATGTTTATCATAGTCTTCATAGATGATATTCTGGTCTATTCTTGTAGTGAGCGCGATCATGCAGACCATCTCGGGATAGTACTTCAAACTCTCAGAGATCATCATCTATTCTCCAAATTTAGTAAGTGTAAGTTTTATCTAAGGTCAGTAGCATTCCTTGGTCATATCATTTCCGGTGATGGCATTAGAGTAGATCCTCAAAAGACCAAAGCAGTAAGAAACTGGCCTCGCCCTATATCTCCATTAGATATTAGGAGTTTCTTGGGTTTGGCTGGATATTACAGACGGTTTGTTCAGGGATTTTATTCTATTTCATCTCCTATGTCCAGATTGACTTAGAAGAAAATCAAGTTTCAGTGGTCAGATTCTTGTGAGAAGAGTTTTCAGGAGTTGAAGACTCGACTCACCTCAGCTCCAGTTTTAGCTCTTCCAGATGGTCCAGATAGGTTCATAGTGTATTATGATGCATTCAGAGTAGGTTTAGGTTGTGTCCTAATGCAGTATGGTAAGGTCATAGCCTACGCCTCCAGACAGCTTAAACCTCATGAGAAGAATTATCCTACTCATGATCTTGAGTTAGCTGTCGTAGTCTTTGCCTTGAAAATTTGGAGGCATTATCTCTACGGAGTTCATGTAGATGTCTTCAAAGATCATAAGAGTCTTTAGTATGTCTTTTCTCAGAAAGATCTCAATCTTCGTCAGAGAAGATGGTTAGAGCTCTTGAAAGATTATGACATGAGTGTCCTCTATCATCCGGGAAAGGCCAATGTAGTGGCCGACGCTCTCAGTAGACTGTCTATGGGTAGTGTTGCTCATGTGGATGACAGTAAGAAGAACTTAGCTTAGGAAGTACATCAGCTTACCAGACTAGGCGTTCACTTAGTCGATACAGATGAGGGTGATATATGGGTTTAGAGTAGTTCAGAATCATCTCTAGTTTCTGAGGTAAAAAAAAATCAAGATAGAGATCCCAGCCTTGTCAAGTTAAAAGAGTCAGTTCAGGATCAAAAAGTAAAAGTTTTCTTCCAAGGGGGAGATAGTGTTTTGCATTGTCAGGGTCGTATCTGTGTTTCAGGTGTAGATGACTTAAGGCAACAAATTCTTACAGAAGTGCATGGTGTGCGCTACTCTATTCATCCAGGGGCCACAAAAATGTACCGCAACTTGCGGGAAGTCTATTGGTGGAGTGGGATGAAGAGAGATGTTGCAGAGTTTATGACTAAGTGCTCTACATGTCAGCAGGTTAAGATAGAGCATCAAAAGCCTAGTGGTCCTATGTAGGAGTTCTTTTTTTTAATTCCTACTTGGAAGTGGGAAGAAATGAACATGGACTTTATGATGGGTTTGCCTCGAACTCGTCATTAGCATGATTCAGTCTGGGTTATTATAGATAGAATAACCAAATTAGCCCATTTATTACCAGTCCATACCTCTTATTCAGCCGAGGATTACGCCAAACTCTACATTAGGAAGTTGGTCAGATTGCACGGTGTTTCGCTATATACTATCTCAGATAGAGGTACCCAGTTCACCTTTCATTTTTGGAAAGTGTTCCAAAAGGGTATTGGTACCCATGTTCATCTTAGTACAACCTTCCATCTTCAGACAGATGTTCAAGCAAAAAGGACCATTCAGACTCTAGAAGATATGCTAAAGGCGTGTGTAATTGATTTCAAGGGTACCACTTGCCTTTGATTGAGTTTACATACAACAACAACTATCATTCCAGTATTCACATGCTCCATTCAAAGCTCTCTATGGTAGGAGATGTAGAACTCCAATTGGTTGGTTCAAAGTTAGTGAGTCCTTAGTTATAGGTTCTGACTTGGTATTTGATGCCTTAGAAAAAGTTCAATTAATTAGAGAAAGACTCTGGGATGCTCAGAGCCGACAGAACTCTTATGCAGATATTTATAGAAATGATCTCGAGTTCGTGATTGGTGACTATGTCTATCTAAAGATCTCTCCCATGAAGGGAGTGAAGCGGTTCGGCATGAAAGGGAAACTCAGTCCCCGATATGTTGGTCCCTTCAAGATTCTCAATCGATTCGGTAAGGTAGCTTATAATCTCTAATTACCTTCAGATCTAGCCTCAATTCATCCAGTCTTTCATGTCTCTTTGCTCAAGAAGTGTATAGGTGACCCAGCAGCTGTAGTCCCTATTCAAAGCATCAATGTTCAGAATAACCTCTCTTATGAAGAGATTCCAGTCAAAATCCTAGACTATCTGAAACGCCTCAATTTTTTGAATTGAAATACTACACGGTGCTCATGACCCCGAAGGACCACAAGCTAATCCATGACTGATATCTGTACCTAAACAGAGTATAATATTCTGTATAAATGCAAAAATATGTACTGAAAGAACATAAGGTTCAAATAGGATAAACATCTGATAAACAATGTCTGAAAGAGGTATAACAATACCAAAACAAATCTGAAATAACTGTCTGACATGCTATAATCTGAAAGCCTCTCAACTGTCTGATAAAGAGTTGATGGGACATGTCCCCAACTAACTCTGACTACTAAAATAATCTGAAAACTGAAATAATAATGTAATCTTCATGTCCTCGAAGGATGAGGACTCACGCTGACTTTGACTGCTAAACTGGAATGCTACTGATCCTCTGGAGTTCGTACTTCTAAACCTATGGTATAAAACATCATGGCGCAAATGTGTCAGTATTTTGAATATACTGGTATACAATTGAGGTAGGCTGAATGCAAATGGTTCATATGTATGAACAATACTAACTGACCGAGCAACATGAACATGAGAACACATGCATTACTACGTAACTGTAACTGAGATCGTGATAGGACTGAATACTGAGTTTTGACTACTGAGTTTACTGATATAAATAACTGAGTCACTGATGAGTGAGAAAGACTGATACTGTATTACTGAATACTGAGGACTGATACTATGTTACTGATACATGAATAACTGTGTCTGATAGTTCTGATTATAAAGAACTGGTCTGGTTGACTGTACCTAACAGTCCAAAAACTGAATAACGATAACATAAGTTTTGATAACTAATATAACTAATAAATGGGTGACTGTATCTGACAGTCCTAAATCTGATGGAACTAACTGAGTTCTATACTATATCTGAAAGTCATAGAATCTGAAAAACTATCTGAGTTCTTTTACTGAGACTGAGACTGAGACTGTGACTGAGACTATGGGAGGTAATCATCTAACCGACATGCCTCAAATTTAAACTCGTAGGGTCCAACCTGTAACCCTTACTGGAAGGGTGTGAATACCATGCCACGGGTAAAGACAACATATGAGTAAACCCTATTCTGTTTGGGAGCCCTTTTTCGTCTGCCCTTGCTATTAGATAAACTCAAATAAGATGTATTAGCCCTAGGTGTAGAGACATCTCAACCTACGCTGGCTACGTAGTTATGGAACACAAGGATTGCTTCTAAGGATCACACCCTCTACTGAATAATAGGTGAGTCTCCATCCTTGGGTTCACTCGGTGCTGAATCCTACTCCTAACTAAATAGACACTGAACTAATTAACTGAACTGAACTGATACTAATGGTATTGTTTAGCGGAGCTAAACTGAGTTTACTGAGTTTCGTTGACTAACAGAATTTACTGAGTTCTGAGGACTGACTGAGAATATTAAAGTTACTGAAATTGACTGAGAATACTGAGGTTACTGAGATTATTGAACTACTGAGATTACTGAGATTTCCTGAGTCACATGACTGACTGAGTTCTATGGATTATACCTTGACTGACGAGATCATGAAAACATGACATGGCTCTAGGCACACAGCTAAATGTTCGGGTACAAGTACCCCCAGGACTTGATGAGAAGAAACTGACATAGCATGGCTTACTTGAACACATGACCAACGACACAATTCATAGTTCATATATTGAAGCACTTCATCAAACATATGATATGCATAAGTTTGTACATACATGGGGATTTCATGATATCATACTAGTTGGCCATTGTTCCTTCATCTAGGTATTTAATCAAACACATGGAAGGAATAGCACATGTAGACAATATTATACAATAATTAATCATAATGATTCATCTCTAATTTCATCATCCTAGGGTTTATTCATAGGTTGACATAAATATAATCTATACAAATCAATTCCACATAAATTGATCACCCAACATGGATTTGAATTCAATTGATCATTCTCAACATAAACAAAACAAACCTAACATGAAATTCATAAAGAAATCCATAAACGTAAACTTAGAAAAGAGATTATTGGGCTTCATGGATGAAAGGAGTCCATGAATGAACACTATGCATACCATAGTTTGTGATTCTATGAAGATTGATGGAGAGATTCTTGAACTTTGACGGTGAATTCCCTTGGAATTGAACCTTCTATGAAAACCCTAGGGCTTTTTCTTAAGAGTTTTTGAGAGCAATTAAGTATAAGCTGCTGAATTATGGCTAAATCTCGTGTTATAAGGCTTATATAGGTGGAAAATTAACCCTTTTAACCCTAGGACACGTATTTAATTTCTAATAAAATTTCTTGATTTTTCATCCTTGGAGCGACGCACCACTATCGCCCCGTCACTGGAATTGGACAATTGGGAATCTACATGGTGGCGCGACGCAGAGCTAACGCGTTGCCACCTTGTCTGCAACCTAAAAGTTTGCACAATGCGCCACTATCATGGAGCAACAATGGAAATTGACAATTACCATTTGAGCTATCTCCGCGATGCACTGAAGGCTCAGGTGATACACTATCTCACTAAAAAGGCTCTAACTCTTCGCCCGGGTGTCGGATTTGGGCAAATTTGGTATCGACGAAAAGGTTATTGAATTTCCCACATGATAAAAAGTGAAAATCTTGAAAATACCACATCTATAAAACTGGATTCATCTTTCAAAAAAAGCTTTTAACATTCTTGGGAAAAAATTTTAAGCTAGGAAAAGTACGGGTATTACAATATCTTCCTCTTGAGAACATTCATCCTCGAATGAGACTGAGAGTGAGGGTAATAACATAAAATGACGTACATACTGAACTTGAATAACTAAAATATAATCTCATAACTAACATGACTGAAGAGCTTAATATAATATTATGAACATCCATATCTGATGCATGACTAATAAACTGAATTCATGCATATCTGATGTATGACTGATAATTGACTCGTGAATACATAACTGAATATTTTGATGAACTGAGCTTCTCATAGTGAGAATGCATGTCTGATGCATGATTACATAACTGAACTGGTATATGAATGCATGACTGAATATGTAAGAGTACTTAGTACCAAGTTTGTAATGGGGATCTGAGCATGAACTGAATACTAAGTTTGTAATGGTAGTTTGAACATGGAACTGAGTAAGTTTAAGAAAATTTTTACGTGACTGAAAGGCCCTGATGACCCCATGATTATGCTAGAAGTATGCATGAACTGGAACCTGAGAACATAACTGAGGCTGAAATATGACACATAAACTAAGTTTTGTGAACTGAACTGAGCCCCTAAATACATGGGTCATGACTGAGATTTGAACTTGAGGGCTAACTTATCAGTACCCTCTACTCTAAACTGGATTCTTTATGCGAAGAGAAACTTAACTTAAGATATGAGAGCATTGGGGAATAATGGGGTATCTCCCCCTGGGACACTAGATCCGTCTAGGAATACTGTCTTGGCTGAGCTACTGAGGAGAAACTGAGGTGATGCGTAAGGAACCTAGTATCTGAATCGATTAATTAACTGAGATCTAAAACTTAAGGCCTGATACTGCATCTAAGATAAAGAAACTAAGCTTCATGCACTGCAACTGAGACTACTGAAAGATTTACGAGGTGCTGAGCACGAATGCGTAAACATACTGACTTTCCAATTAACTGAAGGATAGAACTGTACTTTATCTTGAATAATTGGATTACAACTGCAAAGCATTATGCATAGGAGATAAGGACTGACTGAGTAACATGAGGTAACTGGGCATGGATTTATGAAAACTGTATTACTTGAGAATGAAGTGCCACGGGTGTAACGTGATTCTGAAAGATTTGGTAAACTGAGGTACTGATAACTGCAAGAGAAACTGTTAGTTACACGCCATGGCAAAGCAATTCTGAGACTGAACTATATTTAGAATCTGACTACTGAACTGGGATAGAATGTTGGGTTTGATTAACTGAATCTCTAAAATTGATGTTTTAGATCTACAATGAGGTACTTAGTTCTTAGACTAAATACTAATTACTAAGTGTTGAATACTGGAATTGATCATTAGTAATTGAGGCTGATACTAATGCTAATGCACTAAATTCTGATGGTTAAGAAATTAATAACTGATTGCCATGGTATTGTAGGACTATTTGATTCCTTTACTGAATATCGATCACTGGGTACTGGATACTATAACTGAGGGCCAAAGGATGGAATGTCAACATCATGGATTTATCACAAATTCTATATTCAGGATTTAGGTGACAAGTTTTGAATTTATATGATCGTTAGGACCATAGAATAAATAGCAGAAATTAAGCATACTGTAAAGATTGGCATCATTACATGAGTCATGAGCTGCATGACTTGAGTTTTGGAAGTTTCTATGTTCATGAGATATGATTCTTAACACTTAATGAGTTGAAACTCCTTATGCTAGGAACTAAAAACGTATACTATTCTTATTGAAAATATGTGAATATTACCCGTATTTATAGGACTGAGAAGTGAAGCATACATGGTTAACATGATAAATGAGATACAAAAGAAGATAGGGATAACACATCTACTGATTTGGAACAACTACTAGAATTCTGAAGGCCAGACTTTCTAAGTTTTCATAACCAGACAGTCCCTGTATACCTGTCGGGCTATGATAGACTAACCCACTGGGTAGAGATTGGGAAAAGTCCTATCAATATTTGGTCAGACATTAAGGTTGATTGTCATGCAAAGAGTTCTCGAAAGAAAAGAAGCACATGGATAAGACGAAACATAAACATGTAACTAAGAGATCTGAAATATACCAGTTAATGTATCAGGAGGATTGTCCTAACCTTGTTGGGACTGAAGTGTAGAGAGTCTATTTGGGCATTGCCCACTGATAGCACAGAAAGTGACACCCTACTGATTCGGGCGATCGAACTGAGTTGAGGAGCAAAGATGACTCTGATAACCTGATTGGGGACAATCTCGGACTCTGTGGCCTAGCTTTCCACAACTAAAACACACACCACTTCCAGCCTTACACACACCCTTATGATGCTTACCACAAGTCTGACAAAGGGATGGGTCAGAACTTTGCTCTCACTACCCCCTGACCTCAGCTGAGAAAGATTGTAACTATCTGTTCTAGCCCTCTTATTCTCTCTCTCTCTATTTTTAATCTTATGCTCCTCTATCTTTTAAGCATAGACCATCAATTTAGACAAGTCCATATCACTAATCAACATCGCGGTCCAGCACTCCTTAACTACTCTACCTGATACCCCAGACACAAACTTATTCATTCTGGACCTACTGTCTGCCACTACATGAGAACCATACCTGACTAACTAGTTGAACTTAAGAGAGCATTCTTTTACGCTCATCGTACTTTACCTGAGATTGATAAACTCTAACACTTTAGCCTCCTTCTACTCAATGGGAAAGAACCTATCTAAGAAAGCTGTAGCGAATTCTTCCCACTCTATGGGCTCTATATTTGTACCCCTGTCTACCTTTCTCTATTTAAACCACGTATGGGCTACATCTTATAGATGATATATGGATAACTCTACACTATCACTGGAAGTCACTCCCATGATGTCTGTGACTTTCTGAGCCAGATCGAAGAACTTCTGTAAATCCTCTTCGGACTTAGAAACAGAGAATAGAGGTGGATTTATTTGGGTGAAGTCTTGAATCCTAGTTGCGGAAGCATTAGCCTCTAGATCAGCCAGAACTGCGGTTGGCCATTCATTCTGAGCTGCAGTTGAACAGGCTAGAGTAGTGAATACAGTCTTGAATTTTGCATGAGAGATGGGTTTTTCCAGGGAATCTACTTGGATGGGCTGAGGTGCTAACTGATTTTTGGTTCTTCTTTTGTTAGTCCTTTCTAAAGACATGTTCTTTAAATGAAAGGAAGAAGTGAATTAGAATGAAAATTTCATTGGAGCTTTTGCTCATTGGCACGACATGACTACTGAAAGAAGGGAAACTATTTCTAAAACATCTTATAGCCTCCTGAACATAAGTGTGGTGCACAACACACGCATGTACAAGACTCTACTAGATGCGACTTTTAGACTTTCTAGGACACTATTGAACCTTAGGCTCTGATACCAAGTTTGTAATGCCCCAATTTTCTGAACCGAAATGCTACACAGTGCCCATGACCTCAAAGGACCACAAGCTAACCCATAACTGAATCTATACCTAAACACTGCATAATATTCTGTATAAATATAAAAACATGTACTGAAATGCCATAAGGTTCAAACAGGATAAACATCTGATAAAACAATGTTTGAAAGCAGTATAATAATACCAAAATAAATCTGATATAACTGTCTGACATGCTATAGTCTGAAAGCCTCTTAATTGTCGGAATAAGGAGTTGATGGGACTTGTCCCAAACTAACTCCAACTACTGAAAAGAGTTTTTGGGTATCTAAAACATACTAAAGACTATGTTTTGCATTATAACAAATACTCAGTGGTAATTGAAGAATATAGTGATGCACATTAGATCACTGAATCAAATAAAGTAAAATCCACGAGTGGATGTGTTTACTTTAGGTGGAGGAGGATCTCTTGGAAATCGTCTAAACAAATATGTCTTGCCCGCTCTATAATGGAATCTGAATTTTTCTTGTTAGATAAAGCCAGTAAAGAAGTTGAATGGTTTTGAAATTTCTTGAAAGATATTCCTTACTAGACCAAACCTTTGGCAACAGTATGTATACACTGTGATAGTCAAGCGGCGATAGATAGGGCATGGAGCATGATGTAGAATGATGAATTCCGTCATATAAGACGGATACATAATACCGTTAGAGGACTACTCTCTGGAAAATTATCATTATTGACTATGTGAAGCCAAAGGATAATGTGTCGATCTACTTATAAATGGCCTATATAGAGAGGGAGTTGAGAGATCATCGAAGAAAATGGATTTACGACCTAGGACAAGTCAGCATGGCGGTAACTCTACCTAGTAGACTGGAGATTCCAAGGGCTAGGTTTAAGGAGATCAAACAAAGTTGTGACTGACGGTTCAACATTGTCAATATACTCAACTCATTCTCATGACGAAGACAATGTTCAGAGAACAAGGATCTTATGGTTTGAAGTTTTTTTAATGGTTTCTAAGTTTGACAAGTTTGACCAAATAGTTTTATCTATAGGATTAAACGTTTAGGAATCACCTATATGAGAGTGAAGTGGAGGCTGCTTCAAGGAGAATGTTAGTAAAGGTCTATTTTCTATGCTCTCATGAAATCAGGACATGTTCATGGCTGAAACGAACAAAATTATAAGAACCATAAATGGTAAAAGGCTGATTGTGTGACTTGTGTTATTTAGGTGTACATTAAAATTCGGCGTTTCAAAGATATCAAATCTACCGATTGACCGAGTATATTCGATGTATATTCACTACCGAAAGTTCAAAGGGAAATCTACTTATCCAGATGCAATTACTCTTTGCTTCTTGATCACACACTTGTCCGTAAATTTTTTATTAAAATAGTCATTTTCCATTCATGTGGGGGATTATTGGATTTTTAAGAAGTGTGAATAGAAAATGAATAGGTATTTTTTTCGAAAAGATACCAAGAGAAAGGATGCAATTTGAATAGGCATCTTTTCCGATTGAATGATTATGACATTTCCAATGGGCTGTGACTTTTTCGAAGAATTGCACCTTTTCTGAAGAGTTGCACCTTTTTGAACCATTACTTCCCTTCATGAAGCAACACCTTAATGACTATAAATACCTGATTTTTTTCTCAGGTAAAGACATAATTTTTGAGTTGAAAAACAATCTTCTTCTTCTAAAAACTCTTGTGTGATCTCATCAAACTATTGAGTAAGTTCAAAGTTTCTGAAAATTTAAGGTACCGCTATTTTTAGAAAGAGAATCATTTTATCTTGGGAGGAAAGATTCCATAACCTCGGTACTTGAGGGGAATAAACTCATTAAGGACACACCGTGCATTCGCAGGACTAGATTCTACAATTTTCTGCTTCATCTTTTTTTTTTCTTAAAGTTGATAAAATCTTCATTTCGATAGATCATTTGATTATTCATTTGAACTTGTGTTTGAAGTTGTTGGAACTTCATTGTAGTTCTTGAACTTAGTGGAAGTTCATATTAAAATATACAAATTTTTGTACGAGAAAAAACAAAAACAAATCAATATTACTAAAGAAAATAATCTGAATATAATTATATAATTTAACTTATTATTACATATTGCTTGTCATGCTAAAAAACATGATTACATCCGATTTCAATTTCACTGTGGCTTTCTCAGTAGGCTCTTAATTGTTTCTTACACACAAAAAAACAACCCTTGTTATATCAATTCAACCACGAAGTAATTAAAATTCCATAAAAACAGGTACAGAAGTTTTCTTTTATATATATGAGGGGCAATTTTTGTCCTTTTCCATAGTAATATATACACTATATAATTATTTTATACAATATTGATACACATTTATATACAATATATACAATATTAATAATTTTTTATACATCATTATACAATGTTCATACATTACATAATTATTTACATGACAATATCGATACTCATTTATATATTATCGATACAAGTTTATATATTATTTATACAATATCAATACACGTTTATATATCAGTTATATAATAGCGATAAATTGCATGACGTTTATACAATATCAATATATTACTATATAAACGACAATATATAACACTGATACATGATTTATATATTATTTATACAGTACCTATTCATATTAAATGACGTCACATGATATATATATTTATTGAACATGCTACGGGAAAATGATATTCAAAAAACATGACCAATCAAATTGACAAGAAAAAGGGCATTTTTAATTATTTCATACACAACATTTGTCAAAAGGTTGAATTAGGCAATCTGAAACTTTAAATTACAACCAAGGAAGAAAAAACGAATAGCAAAGATTAAGAAAACCCTTGAATAAGCTGGAGCACAAATGTGCTTGTTGCAGTCATGAAAGCCATGCATATTTATTATTGGCTATTTTTATTGTAAACAAAAACTTGTAAACTAATTATTTTATTTTTTTTGTATATTTTTGAAATTATCCCTAACAGTTAAACCCTAATCTAAAAAGAAGAATCCCCTGACAATCAAAAAATGATTTGTTTTTAAATAAATACGATCTTTCTTTAGATTAATTAAAGCAAAGTTAGTTTTCAAATTGATCGTACAACCGCATATTAACGGATATTTTAGGTGCCTTAAAATCTTTCCTAAAATATATGAACCCTTATTCGAATTTTTGAAAATTCAAAGAAAAAAAATATTTTTAGGCTTTTGAATTATTTTATTTCTTGATAAATTTTTCTTAAATAAATTATGTGGCAATTCTTCTTTAAAATTATTTTTTTATTTTTTTTAATAAAAAATTCAAGTTCAAACAAGTCTTAGTCTTTTCCTTGCAAAAGAGGATACGTACTGCCAAATACAATCCTAGTATCAACAAAAATTCATACAAAGTACACTTATCCGTTTCAAATGCACAATATTAATCAAGATACAAAAACCCATATATCAAACACAAATTAAACTATGAAAATGCAGATGAATAATAGAGAAATAAATTAAAATCTAAAAAAATGTGATCTAGTGATAAACAAGTGTTTGCAAAAAATTTGAGTCTTGTGCTCTGTTTTTTTTTTTTAGTTGAGAGAAATGATTTTTCCTCAACAAATTACTACTTTCTTAATTTCAACCTTCTAATGGCTGTCAATTACAAAAAAATCATTTATTTTCATACTTTGTTTTTGTTTGTATCTCAGATAAATTTTGTACAATTTTTGAAACTCCAATATCAACTAGTAATCTATATTATATTAAAAGTATGAAGGTCCTAGAAATGTTGTTTGAATATTTTGCCATTCATTAAAAGTTTTTACTTTAGATAAAATTATCTTGTTATTATTTATTTCTAATATTTAAGAATTGAAAATTAATTAAATATATTTATGATAAAACATTTCCTTATTAGAAGTCACATAATTAATGACAACTAATATTTTTTCTATTAGTTTATGAATTTTAAATTAATTAAATTTGATTTTAACAAGATTTGAAAAACCTAAAAATAAATATAAAACATTAGAATAAGAAAAATTGAAGAAGTACCAAAATTTTTAAAAGTTTTAAGTATATAATAAGAATGTAATAAATGATTTTGTAAAGATTTTGACTTTAAAACAAGGAAAAATTTTAAATATAGAAAAAAATAATTGTATCACAAATATAGTTTAAATTGATGCGTCTCTCTTAACCTCAGCACGAGAAAGAGGTATTATATGACAAATGCAAAAACGATGATCCATCAACCACTTGAAATTTCTGGTGGTAAAATATATATGTGCTTACACTAAAATATATGTTTATGTTTACATTATTATATTAAAATATGAAGGATCCTTGAAAACTGATTTGAACTTTTTCAACTTCATAAAAAATCTCCACAATAAACAAAATTATTTAATTTTAAATAATCAAAAGTTATACATGTGATGCACGTGAGGTTCAACTAGTTAGCTTATAAAGTCGTAGTTAGCTTATAAACATCTGTGTTTTATGTAATTCACTCTTCATTATATTTATCTTTCTATTAATAGTTTGATTCATTTATATTTTTGGTATTATTATAATTGGTTAAAAATATTCTTATTTCGTATAAAATTTAACGGAGGACATATTTAACCTATAGGCATAGTATAAAGGTATATTTACTTCAATCTAGTTTCTAACTGTAATTATGAAATAACTTGTAATGTTAAATTTATAAAGCAACTTGATTAAATTGTATTGAATTTTACTTAGATCAACATTCTGGATCACTTCTAAGCAACTGAACATGATATTTAACAACTGGTTAAAAGTTCTAGATAGAAAATATCATGATAGCATAACATAAAAAAAAATTAATGAATTCAACTCACAAAGTAATTTAAATTCCATCAGAAATATCAAATACCATACAATTCCTTCCTTTTTGTTTTTTCATCTGGTGTTCGATGCCCGCATTGGAGTCCGACTAATTTGGATTCTCTGCGTAGGACCCCATTTGGGGGAAAGCGCACCCTACCAAGGATTTTTCCATACTCAGGGCTCGAATCTGAAACCTCTGATTAAGGGAAAAGCAACCTCATCCGCTGCACCACATACAATTCCTCTGGTACCATACAATTCCTCTGGTACCACACAATTACATTGAGTCAAAATAACATAACTAACTAAGCCTACCAATTGCTTCAGACCAAAAGTTATTTTTAATTCTACCATATCATCCAATTTTATTAGATTTTATTAAATCTTGAACATGTAATTTTTCTCTTTTAATTAAGGATAATTAATGAGCAAATGAAGTTTTTTTTTGTTCGTGAAAAAGAATGTCATTTCAACTTAAGTTCTCATATTATCATCTTATTTTTACAACAAATTAGGAATGAGCATAGCATTGTTTAGTGATCATCCTTTCTTTAATCTCGTTTGTCGAGTTAATGGAATCTAAAGATATTATTCAGTTTGAGCCAATGAAATGATTTTTTTTTTTTATTCTATGAAATTATGATTATTGTATTTTAACATAAATTTTTTAATTTAAATTGTATGGAACATTAAATTGCTTAAAATAAGCCCAGAATATGCTTTTTTATGCCTCAAATTATCATAATAAACAGTTGTCTATCTTTAAAAAAACGCAAAAATTCTTAGTAAGTGTCAACCTTATAATTAAATAAATTCTTACAGAGAAGTAAAAAAAAAGTGTTCTATTAAATAGTTATATCAAGGGCAATTTTTGTCCTTTTTCATCTCTTCATGGTAATTTTAATGCACACTTTCATATATTCTTCGTTTTGACACACAAAATACTCATTCATGAAGGTGTCATAACATCTATCTTTACAAATATGTGGACAAAAATTCACTCACAGAAATAAAAACTTCACCGATCTCACTAAAAATTATTTTATTACGATCATTTCTTCATACCATGTAAAGCCATCAACCTTAATTTATGTATAAAATTTAGAGGACGTGAAATCGTGAATTCATGATCTCTTTCTAAAATTTGATGTTTTATGAATATACTTTCTAAAATTGCTATTAATATTATTTATTTGGTTTTGATTTACCATTGAGATATTTACCTCGAAGAATATGGATCAATTAGCATTAACTACTGATAGCACTTAGCGCATTCACGCTCAATGGATTAAACTACTGTGCAATCAATTGATTTCTCTCTTCTATTAAACGTCACACTAATAAAGAGCACACGAAGGCAAATTGAACTACTTTACACATACAATCTTACGTTCTTCACAAAATATACACACATACACAATACAATAAGGTAAGTCGTCATAACACAATTGTAAGTCATAACTCACTTCTTTTAAAAATTACCATCATTTTTCTTCTTTTTTTAAAAGGCATAAGTCGATGCATGATATGTGCTTTATATAGAGAGTTTTGACACTTTTCAATTCAGATTTTTACTTCATGAAATTACTTGGTCATAATAAATTAAAATAGTATAAACTATAAAAGCCCAATGTAAATAAATATTATTTCACAATCTACCGTAGAATCTACCTACCCTATGTTGAATTTATTGGGAAACAATGATTAAATTAACTCAATGATAATATTATTTGTTCTTAACAAGATAACAATAACAAATACTAAATCACAGTATACTGCTATGATAATTTATTAATAAATATAATGAAAATAATATCTTTATGTCAATATAATGATACTGCCAAATTAAAGGGTACTGTAAATTACTTATTACCAAAACTACTCCTATAAAGTTACTATATCAATAGTAAAATAGTAAATATATTAAAAGCTATCTAGGATCAAATAAATCTATCTTAGTTAATCAGAAAATACAAGAATCAATAAAATCAATTAATATTGATACCAACAAGTTAAATTAGGAGATTAACAAAAAGAATTATTAATTAAATAAAAGAGAGAGAACAAGAGAAGAGTAAAAGACGTTGAAGAGAGAGAGAGAGTTGAAAAATATGTGCGTCTTTATTGTAGAGTTGACAGGCTATATATAGCGTATCGTAGTGGTGGTTAGAACAAAATGAAAATTAAGAAATGACCAATAAGAAATGGGTCATGGGATACTTGGCCAACAAAACCATCAGTTTTTAACCAATATTTGACCAACAAGTCCATCATACTTAGACCATTATTTTGCCATGTGGATAGGTAGGTTCTGCTCGGCTTTATACTTTGTTTCAAAGTAAAATTAATTTTCGATTACTTTCTTTTAAAATATCTTATAATTCTCCATATATTTCAAAATAACTTATAAATAAAAGAGTTTAACTTGATGGATTTATATAGACAAAATGCAAAAGATATGATGTTTTTTAGACTATGAATCAAATCTAAACTGATAAAATTTAACTTACAAAATTATTGGTGAAATATAATATTCTTATGAACTAAATAACACTTGTTGTAAGTTAGAGACTATATCAATCATATTTTAATTGTAATTTTTTTATTCAGCGCAGTTTTACGACAATAAGCTATGCGTGTGTCTGATATTCATGAGAGTTCTAGATATTAGGCCAAAAATCTCATAGGAACGACCATATTCCACTTCTCATATAAGTGAATTCACTAAATGTACATTGCTTTAAATACACTATCCCTAAGGAATATGAATTCATTATGAGTTAATAACACATCCCTCAATTTTAGTAACAGTTCAAGCAATCTCAATTAGTTGGCATTGTCGAAATCGACTAGTTATTATCCATATGAATCTACTTCATGAGATCTCTAATCACATAGGTTTGGTTACCATGTCTATTGACAATCATATTGGGCTTAACCTCATCTTTTTTAACGTTTGAAGAACTAGTTTTCTTGAATTAGTCAGCGAGTCGACCGAATTTAATTATGAAAGAAAAATACGAAGAAAAACAGTGTACCTTGGTAAATTTCACAGCGGATCAAACGAATTTTGCTTCCGAAAGAATCTGCCCCAAGTCTGCTTTGAATCTCTTGGAAACAAAGCTTGAATCACAAACTAAATGCTTTCATTTTGGTGTTGTCGTTAATTTGGATTCCCTTTTTCTTATGACCCAATTTTTCTCTGTATTATTTTCACTTTTTTGCTCTTTTCAGAAATTCAAAAGATCATATAGGGGATCTTTGGGGCGGGAAGAGTTATAACCGTTCTCCCCTTTTCTTTTGAATTAATATTATGTGTTAATCTTATTTTTTTGACTAAGAAACGGATAGGGTCGAGTCGGTTCACATGGGTGATTCATACCTGTAATCCAACATCTCCCACTTCACACATGGTGACATGACCTGAGCCAGTACGACATCAACAAATCACCAATTCATATGACAAATAGTTCGTGCGACCTGTGAGCATTACGAGCTTTACCAATAAGGTTTTACAAGCTATACTTAGGAATCCAATCACATGTGGTAGGAATTATCTACTAATATGAGGATGCTAATACTCACAATATCCCAAACATCATTCACTACTTCAGTAGTTACTTATTTGATCTCCCATCCTCTTATATGATTAACTTTATATACACAATTACACTTAACTCTTATATAGATAGTGTAATAGCCGGCTTGTGTACAGAAGTTAAAATATTCATTTTAATCGTCTTCCCTTTCTACTCAAATCTATCTGTTCCAATCAACTGCTTTCTTAGATATGCACCGCATTGCCAAATCTCTCATGACTATTAGTAACATGCTAAAGTAGCAACACCAATTGAAACTTCAAGAAACAGTTAAAGGTCTAAGGTTATTTCAATAAAAATTTAAAATAACTTTGAGGATCTCACACAATGAAGAAGCAGGGATTCATTCTTCTATAACCCATTGGTTGCTAAGCACACGTGGTATGAAACACGTGCTATGATGTTATCACCTTATATTGGTGCGTGTGTTTCATTCTTTTAGTCATTCAACATCGTACAGATCTAGGTCTAGATACCTCTAAATGTCTAGCCTGAGTTTCTTTCTTTAATAATCCTCAAATCCATATTATTAGAGAAACTAATATCTGGCTTGTCATTATCTTATGGTGGAACTTTTCTCCTCACGTTTCTCGACGTAAGAGGCAATTGCTCGTGTGAGTGAGCCAATCTCACGACTTGTTCGACACACTATATTAATAAAACACATTTTCACATGCATATGAGATTGAACATAAATTCAAGATTCTTATATTGATAATGATTACAATCAAGTCATCTACAATACATAAACATAATCATATTCTACGTAACCCTAGAGCCATAAAATGTTTCTCAAACAAGTCTCTAGATGTCGCCTTAGTAAAGGGATCAACTATCATTTCTCATGCTGGAATGTATTGTAAATTTATTTCTCTACTTGCTACTATGTCTCTTGTAAAGATATACTTTATATCAATGTGCTTGATTTTGCTGTGATATTTAGGACCCTTAGAATTCTTTGCAATATTGAAATGCTCAAAGAATCTCTTCAACCAAATAGTTTCTTGCACTGCAGATGCACAAGCCACAAATTTGAATTCCATAGTTGACATGGCTGTGCAAGTTTTTTTCTTACTTTTCCATGAAATTGCACCTCCATTTAGTAAGAAGGTGTATCTGAAAGTTGATTTTCTATTATACCGGTCACCAGCCCAATCAACATTTGTATAACCTCTTATGGATAAATCGGATCCACTATAGCATAGTAAATAATCAGTAGTTCTCTTCAGGTATCGAAAAATTCTCTTTACTGCTTTCTAATGATCTCTTCCAGGATTAGATTGATACCTGCTAACCAGACCTTCGACATTACAAATGTCTGGACGAGTACACATCATAGCATACATCAAGCTCCCAACTGTACTGGAATATGGTACTCGAGACCTGTTTTCTTTTTCTTTTTCAATCTTTGGACACATTTCAAGTCTTAAATATTCACCTCTTGCTATAGTAGTATCCATGGATTTGCAACTATTCATTCGAAAACGTTCCAAAATTTTTATTATGTATGTTTCTTGAGATAGACTCAAAATTTTCCTAGAATGGTCTCTTTGGATTTTAACACTCAATATATAGTCTGCTTCACCCATATCTTTCATGTCAAATGACTTTGAAAGCCATGACTTAACAATTTTTACATACTCCAAATAGTTTTCAGCTAATAAAATATCATCCACGTAAAGTGAAAGAATCACAAACATTTCATTGGACTTTTTCACATAGATGCAGTTGTCTTCATCGATCATGGTGAAATCAAATGAACTCAGTTTCTTATGAAATCTCAGGTACCATACCTTGAAGGCTGCTTAAGGCCATATATTGATCTGTTTAATTTACAAACTTTCTTTTCTTGTCTTTTAACAACAAAACCTACAGGTTGTTCTATGTAGATTTCCTCATTTAGATCTCCATTGAGAAAAGCGATCTTCACGTCCATTTGGTATAATTCTAAATCTAAATCTACAACTATCGCCAAAAGTAAGCAAATTGAGGAAAATTTTACAATTGGTGAATGATGATAGGCGTATTTACACGCCTAAAGTGCTTTAATTTACCCATATTTTAACTAAGTTTTGAGGACAAAATATATAACTCATGCACTTTTAGTTCTTTTTCCTGTAAGTGAGCTAACAAACGTGATTAACAAGTTTTCAGGTATAAATGATGCAGATTTCAGCATTTTATGGATAGCTTGACGCCAAAGAAAGCTTCACGAAAGAAGGGAAGGAGAGCTTGGACGCCTAGGACCAAAAGTGACGCATGGAAACCTGTTCCGGGCAAAAACAACATTTTCCAAGACTTTGGAGATCAGCAGTAACCTAGTAAGATTAGGATAATGATGCAGTAATTTGTTAGGATTAGAATAAGTACGCAATAGCCTAGTAGGAATAGGATATGAGTATTATAAATACCCTATTTTTCTGCAGCTTTTTAACTATCAACTCATTCATAACAAACATCATTATTCTCATCATTCACATTCTAATTCATTCCTCTACAACTCCAAACAATTTGATTTCAATTAATTCTTATTACTTTCTCTTCATCTATTCGATCTTAATTTTCACAACAAGAGAAACACTATTCTAAAAGGGAATTCACGCCACAAGCTCTACCAATCCATAATACACGTGAGATCTTTATTTTGGTATAATGATAATGTCTATTGTGATTTCCATTGCACTTATGAGTAGCTAAACTTCTCTGTTGGGGTTATGGAAGCCTTATGAGATACTATCTATTGCTATGAGTTTGTGAATTCTTGACACGTATGCTGCTTATATCATTATTCTCTTCATCTTAATGCAAATTCTTGTGGTTGCAAACGCATAGAATACGCCAGTATAGCATTAACTTGTTCGAAAGAAAAGTTATATGTCTGGAAAAGAGATAATGTCAAGGTAATAGGGCACCAACCCCTGTTAAAAAGTTAGTGCCGTAACTGGATTAACCTCTTGGAGAATTTGTACCGTTAGATACGCTTTAAGCTCGAAAGAGTTAAAGTGAAATAATCCTTGATGGTCAAAAGACACCTGGATTTACCATAGAATACAGTTCTCTATAAGCACATGCATGTCTGAATTCCGCATAACTCATAGCCAATAGAGACGTATAACTCATAAGGTGGACATAATCCCAACTCTCAATTCTCATTGGTTAACATCTTACTAAATATTCTTTCTTTTTTACTTTACTATTTTCTGTTTTTACTTTGTTATTTTATTACACTATTGCACGCTACAAAATCCCCCCTTTTACGAGACTTTCACCAAAAAGTCTACTAATCTTTGCTTACTTAGTGACTAGCTATTCCCTGTGGGATTCGACACCCAACCTAGTTGGGTTCTATATTTGACAGCGACCGCTTACACTCTTACGAGAGCTGTAGTTTGAGCGTTATCAGTGAAAAGGTTTCCTCGTAATCTAATCCAGCTTCTTGAATAAAACCTTTTGCCACCAATCGTGCTTTATGTCTTTCTATTGACCCGTATAATTTGCATTTAACTTTGAGAATTCATTTTTTCCCAATATCTTTACAGTCAGAAGGAAGGTCAACTGGATCTCAGACTTTATTGATTTTCATGGACTCTAATTCTTCTTTCATTACTTTTATCCATTCATCTTTTTCAAGACTCGATAAAGCCTCAATCACAAAAATAGGTTCATCCAATTCTCTGGGAGATACTAAGAAAACATAATCCTCAATCTCATAAGATCGTTTAGGTATACCTCTTCTGGTACTCTTACATAATTGAAATTCAAATTCCTCAATTGGATTTTGGGATTCACAACTCCCACTTAGATTAAGAACATTTCTTGTTCTATTGAATTATCAAGCATGTCCGATGACATTATTTTATCATGTGAATTCAGTATTTCGTAAAGAGGCTAATTTTCTTTTATTTCACTCTATTTTAAAAAATCATTTTCTAGGAATGTGACATCTCGTGATTTAATTTCATTAGTACTTCCACCTTTCAATTCACCAATGAACACATATATTTTGGAATATGCTTAGTATATTATAAAGATACATTTCTTTCCTTTTGAACTTAATTTTCCAAACTTACCAAAATAATCTTTAATATATGCAGCACAACTCCAAGGTCGTAGAGCATTAAAGTTTGGTTTATTACCAGTCCATAGTTCATAAGGAATAAAAGATAATGATTTAGAAGGCACTTTGTTCAATATGTAGGCTGTAGTTAATAATGCATCTCCCCAGAAAAAGATTGGTAAATTTTCCCGTGCCATCATGGATCTTGTCATATCCAATAATGTTCTATTCCTTCTTTCGCCTACACCATTTTGGTGAGGTGTATAAGGAGTAGTTAATTATCTGATAATACCTTTTTCAATACACAGTTCTTCAAACTGTTTTAACAAATATTCACATCCTTGGTCGGTTCTTAATGTCTTTATACTTTTGTCTAATTGATTCTCAACTTCATTCATATATCTTTTGAAATATTCAAGTGCTTTGAATTTATGAGATATCAAATAGACATAACCAAAGCATGTGACATCGTCAATAAATGTAATGAAATATGAAGCACCAGCCCTTGCCCTCACATTCATTGGACCACAGATATCAAAATGGATTAATTGTAATGGGAATTTGGATCTTTTAGACTTCCCAAATGGTTTACGTATAATCTTTTTGGCAAGACAATTTTCACAAGTTGGCATTTCAATTTTGGAGAAAGAACCTAGATGTCCTTCCTTTGCCAATTTATTCATTCGATCTTGCCCTAGGTGACCCAATCTAGCATGCCATGTAAGTATCAACATCATTATTACTTGAATAACATGACATTACACAATGATCAACATAATACTCATAAGTTGAAGGATTACAATCTAAAATAATAAAGCGATCATAACGATGTTCAAAACCATAAAAAAATATTATCTAGAGTAATTCTTACACAATTATGACTAAAAAATAAATGAAAAACAACATCTAAAAGAACAGACACAGACACTAATTTTTATCGAAATTTTGGAGCATATAGGACGTCATGCAACATTAAAGATCAAACTCTACGCAAATCTACTTTGCAAGTGTCAATCCCTTTGACTTCAAGTCTTGCATTATTTCTTACATAAATCTACCTTGATTCAGGTGAAACTCGATGGAACTCCACAAACACTTCTCGATCTCGACTTATATGGTCGGTGGCTCCTAAGTCTACAATCCACATAGGATAAGATTCATTTAATAAAACAGTGCTAGAAACATATATAGCACTTAGAGATACATTTAAAATGCTATCTTTTTCTGCTCAGGACATTCACGAGCAAAATGCCCCAGAACTTGGCAATTGTAGCACTTCATCTTTCTCTTGTCCTTCTTCTTAAAAAACCTTTTTTCCTTCTTGGAATTTGGCTTGTTCTTTTTCTCATTGGGTCCTTCTTCGGTCTCTTTACCGTTCCCATTCTTTTTTCACTTCTTTTTACACTTGAATCCTAAAGTGTTCTTACCACTTGATTCCTCCATAAAGGCATTAGAAGCAACTTTAGCAGTACCAAGCCGCTCATCTTTAAGTTCAACATGATGAGCAACATCATAAAAGGTTTTGATACTATCATTGTGGGTTAAGTTGACCTTCAAGTGTTCTTAACTCTTGAGAAGAGATCTGATCATTGCCTGAACCTACTGCTCATTCGATAGAATTTGACCAACACTTTTGAGTTGAGCTATCATATTCGACATCACCCTAAAGTGTTGTTTGATGTTTTGATCATGGAGCTTCTTGTAAGTGTCAAATTTTATAGTCATCTATTTGAGGCGGGTAATAGAAGTACCCCCATATGTTCCTCGCAAGTGTGTCCAGATGGTATGGGTAGTAGAAAATTTCTCACACTCATGTATAAGGTCATCAACCACAGAAATTACAATGATTCCATCGCACAATAGAATCAATCTTTTTCCAAGCCTTATAAGCTTTAATGTCTCTTCTGTATTGTGCAGTGTTACTCTCTTCTAATAGACATAATACATGGTTAATACTTTCAAGAGCATTTTGCTCTTCCAGGACATACCACATTTTATGACTCCAAATGTCATAATTGTCATCATTTAGTTTTTCTTCTTTGTTCAAGTCGAAAATTTTCGATGCCATGTCTATTATTTAGAGACAATCACGCATGTATTTTATCAATATGCATGCAAGTTACAAATTCAAGCAAATCATTTCACATAAAAGTTTCATGTTTAGTGTATAATTAAAAGGACACTTAAGAATCCGATCATCTTCTACTAACTAAACATTTGACCAAATTAGAAATTAATTTCTTAATGTGTATTAGAATGATGGCTTTCAATTAAGTCATTTTCAACTCAAATAAATGGATGAATTTTATATAAAAGGAGATAAACAACTTAATATATATATATATATATATATAATATAATATAAAGTCAATTAATAACTTCATGTTACATGTTAATCTAAAGATAGAAGTCATCCCACAAATATTCGAGATGACTTATATACACTCAAAAAGTCTCGCTAGGACAAATCTCGTGGTAAATATTAATTAGTATCTTACCCCAAGGATCGCGGAGAGAATTTGCTAAAATAACTAATGCTTTTCAATCCGAGATTTTTACATAGTTTTCTAGTTCTACGCGTTTTAATTCAAACAAAAATATACAACTAGCAACAGTAATATTAGGTGACATCTTAAAAGACTTGAACTCTTTCAGTTTTCTCTCTCTTTTCCTTCCCATAGCCCTTTCATTCCATAACAGATTTTGTGTTGCTGGGAATGTTTCGTATGATCTCACAACCTCGAAAATATGCCCTTCGATGACGTGCTCTTCCACTTTGTCTCTTTGATCGACATCCAGAACTCCCACTTGGAGCAATTCGAGTTTATCCCCGTTCAACCATTTCTGAAATAGAAACCAAGAAATAATAAGAATGGTTTAACCACTCAATGTGACACTTATGTCACAATTTATCGTATAAAGCTAAATTCGAAAACAAAGTTAGGGGCTAATTAAGACAAAATTAATATCAAGCCTAAAACATTCTCCATTTTCCAGTAAATTCGAAGTAGTACATTACTATAAAATAAATAAGTGGAATAACAATTTTTCTCCCTTTTCTATTTTAATATTATATAAAAGGGAATAAAATGGACCCATACACAAAAACAAGGGGTCTGCAGATATTATATTCTATTAAGTTAAAGGCACGCACTTCAATAGGAAACTTGAATTCTTTTAAGAGAATTTAAAAGCAAATTTCACAATTTATCTTCCACAGAAGCCTTATTTTTATTTTTTTTATTCACGAATTATTGACAGAACTTAGAAACATCAACCAAAAAAATTAAAGGTTAGATTCATAACTAATAGTGGTGTGTCTTTTCGGATCGCGTGTCTTGTCAGATCCAAAACGCGATGGTGGCTGAACTGACCGGATCTAAAAAAAATTGATACGTCTGACTGGATCAGCGGTGTGTCTGACCGGAATAGCGGTGGCGCGCTGACCGTCTTGGTGGTGCATCTGATGGATTTTAAATTTATATCCGGTCAATAATTTTCTTACAGGTATGTGCTAATTTAATTTTCTATTTCTACACTTTAAATCGAGATATTACATGCAAAATTAGGGCAATTTAAACCTGGCTCTAATGCCATTAAAAAAATACGGAGCAAAATAGTGTACCTTGGTAAATTTCGCAACGGATGAAACTAATTTTGCTTCTGAAAGAATTTGCCCCAAGTCTGCTTTGAATTTCTTGGAAACAAAGCTTGAATCATAAACTAAATGCTTTCGTTTTGGTGTTGTCGTTAATTTGGATTCCCTTTTTTCTTATGCTCCATTTTTTTTGTATTATTTTTACTTTTTTGCTCTTGTCAGAATCTCAAAAGATCATATAGGGGATTTTGGGGTGGGAGTAGTTATAACCGTTCCCTCTTTTTCTTTTGAATTAAGATTATGCGTTAATCTTATTTTTTTGACTAAGAAATGGATTGGATCGAGTCGGTCCATACGGGTGATTCATACCCGTAATCTAATAAATTAGGACTTTATATAATTAGTGAAAATTATTCTCTCTCTTAGCAGTTACTTTACAACATCATGCCTCAATTTCATATATCTGCTTTTACAATTTTAAGATTTATTCTTCACAATAGTAATTGTGGTTTGACAATCACAGTGTATATATACATGAGGCACCAAATTATCTTGTTTTTATAAGGAATATGAGGCCACAAATCATACTTTTTATAAATGGTATAAGACAACAGATCATCCCTTTTTAAGGAGATATTAGGAAACTGATTATCCTTTTTAAAAGAGTTATGAGACAGCAGATCATCCTTTTTTCAGAGATATTTGCTAAGGAATTTCTTAGCCAGCCTCAGTACCAGCTAACTCCAAAGCCACAAATTTTTATTCCATAGTCGATTTAGCAACAATCATCTACTTAGCTGATTTCCAAGATATTTCACTCCCATCAATGATGAACATATAGCCACTAACGGATTTTATCTCATTTGAATCAAATATCTTGTGTGCATCACAATATCCTTCTAAATTAGAAGAAAATTCACTATATAAGATACCAAAACTCACGATTTTTCTTAAATATTTTATCAGTTTCAAATA
Source organism: Capsicum baccatum var. pendulum (assembly GCA_030864225.1). NCBI lineage: Eukaryota > Viridiplantae > Streptophyta > Magnoliopsida > Solanales > Solanaceae > Capsicum > Capsicum baccatum. Next base: position 45,526,953 of record CM061550.1, read on the forward strand.
TTTCGTCACTCTCATTAATGCATATCAATATTATTTATTAGTATTATGAATATATTTACTCAATCTACATACAACATAAGCTATATTAGATGTAGTAAAATTCATCAAATGCATCAGACTTTCAAAAATCAGTGTATATTTAGACTGAATTACTTCGTTATCGTTATTCTTTTTCAATTTAGGGTTAGCATCATAAGAAGTGGCTACATAAGTTACGTCCCAGCATTCGAACTTTTTAAGAAGTTTTTCAACATAATATTCTTGTGACAATATTATGCCATCATTATTTCTTATAACATTAACTTTCAATATCATATGTACTTCACCTTTTTATCAAAGTTTGTAGATACAAATAATTTGGTACTTTTCATAATATTTAAACTTGTACCAAATAGAAAAATGTCATCAACATATAAGTATATTATCACATTTTCATTGTCTACCACTTTAGTATATATACATTTATCGACTTCAATATTTAAAAATTTATCTCTGAATAAGACTTGATCAATCTAATATGATGATTATGATCTTTTGAGCCTCTAATCATCTATCTAACTTAGCCCCACAACTAAATCATTGAGTGAAAATATGAGAACTAAGCTAAACACATTTTTATGTCATTCCATATATGAACCAAATAGGGGAAATTAGGTATATTTGAAACACCTTGGGTTTTTGTCCTTGGAAATTTCCTGAGTTTTGAGCTTTCTGTTAATCATATGACTCACCATACTAGTCATTTAGAGTGGGTACGGGTCTAGTGATACTAGTCGTATGTTGGACAGTGTGATATTGGCCAAGTTTTGTCCAAGGGATGAGAAGACTCCATATGAGTCGTATGTTGATATGATGAGAGATAGGGTTCAAATCGTATGTTGTCCAGTGTCTAGCCTTTGGTGTTTTGCCTAGAGTACGACTTAGGGGTACTAGTAGTATAGTGATGATACGAGTTAGGCAAGGAATTCATATGTTGGACAGAATGTGGAGTCCAACTTTCTGTCTTGGATACGATTGAAGAGTACCACTTGTATGATGTGGTTATGAGTTGAGGGGTCCAATCGTACCCACCTGCAAAAATTTTTACAGTTAAAGTTGGGGATATTCTGGATATTTTTTCTCTTAACCCCTTTTTACCCCACGACATAAAACACCTTTTGAGACTTCATTAACCTATTATTCTAAATCAAACACTCTCTAAATTTTCTCAAGCTCTTAGGTCAAGAAAAGGCTATGGTGTCTTCAAGGTAATCAATTAGGGATTTCAAAGGGTGGTTTCTCTCTGTCTTACTTGGTGTCTAAGAAATTTTAATCCTCCCTCATTATTAGTTTAACTAAAAGCATATTTTGATGAATGGTTATTATGGTATTGATTTGGTTTTGATATATATGTTGGGGTTTTTTGTATTGTTCTTGGTTAGATAATGGTTTCACATATTTTTGTTATGTGTTTTTATGTTATAATGGTGGTTTGAACATATGGTTGCATGGGAATGGTCAATTGATGCTTGGTTTTGGAAACTATATGCCCTCAACATGTTTGATAAAATGCTAATGAGAATGATTTTGTCACATAGTTTGACTTTTATTAAAATCCTTGCATTGTATAATATGGTAATAGAACTTAAATTGGTTTGTTGAAAAGGCCTTGGTGTCCATGGCTTTGGTTTAATTGGAAATCCTGTAGGGGTACATAGGAATCCCCTAAGTATTGGCTCATGATACTGTTTGCAAGCTATAGTCGGTATGACGATACCACTTTATAATGCCTTGGTAATTAAATTCTGGAATTGGTGGTTTGATTATGTGTTAAAGGTTTTAATTGGACGATAATGGCGGGTTGTGATAGCTAACCATGAAGGTGTTATTTTGATGGACGGACACTAAAAACTCATGTTTACCGACATGAGAGTTGATCATGGTGACCATATACTTGTGGGGTACATCGGAATCCTCTAAGTTTATACTTGTATATATGTATCATAGAAGGTGAAGGGTATACGGGAATTCCCGACCTCTATGATACCTTCGGTTCGTGTGGTTACACGCACTAGGGCCTATTTAGGGGGTATCACTGGATCCATATAGCCCGTGGGTGGTTTTAGGATGGTCAAGATACACAACCCAGGTTAAGGTTTTAAATGCATGCTAAACCCAATTCCCCTTTTCGGCATGGTATATCTGTATGTATGTGATTACATATTTTTTTTTACTTTGGTTTTGAATAATGACATTAATTTATCCTTATTCCTGAGTACATGCCAGCGTTTATCATGCTAACTATCTTTGAATGTTGTATCCCCATGCAATGTAGGAACCAACCATACTACTCCTGCCCAGTGACTTAGATTTGGGGACAACTTAAAGTCAAGCTGAAGTGGTGAGGTTATGTACTTCGGAAGACTCTATTTCATGCTATGGACTTCATTACATTATTTTTGTTTCTTGGAATTTTTTTTTGGTTATGGTCGGGGCATGTCTCGATCGGATGCTCTTTGTTTTCATTTAGAGGCTTTGTGTGACTATGGGCATGGCTGGTATTGGTATTGGTGTCAGCCTTTTGTATTGGCATTGGTATTCGTATTAGTTTTTGTTGGATATTTGGTTATGACTATTTGGTCACGATTATAGACTTTACTTAATGTCTTTATATTATTATTGTTATATCTTGATATATGTTTGGAATGCATTTGACATAGGGTACAGGGCGGTTATGGTTGGGTATTAGCGGTGGTCTCTGATCCTGGTAGGACTTGAGGCACTCAATAAGACAAGGCCCTGGTTCATGTCATGTCAGATTGGTATTAGAGCCCTAGGTTTATGGTCAGTTGGAGTTCACAAAGCCATGTCGAGTAGAGTCTCTTTTAAGTGTATGCAGCACCACACTCATAAGGGAGAGGATATAAGGAATTTAGGGATATTTCTCTTTCTTGTGTTCTATTTTTGAGCTGTAAAGTCTAAGGTCCTGAATTCTCCTCTAATCCTTGTTTGTTTGCTTTTCAGATCATGCCTCCTCAGAGATTTAAAGCTCACAAAAACTTCTCTCTCCCAACTGAGGGTAATGTTAATGGGACACGCTCTAATTATGGAGTCTATATCCGGTCTAGGGGTCCAGTCCTTGATTGTCCTAGAGTTTCATCGGTTCCCTCTAGTCTTTTCTAAGCTTCCCAGGCTGAAGTGACAAATGCTGAATTTTGTTAGTCTATTCATATGTTGGCATAATTTGTAGCTTCTAAGTCCGAGCATGGTGTTTCTGTTACTCCATCTTCTGAGGAAACAAGGGTTAGCATGTTCATGAGGTTGAATCCTCTGACCTTTATAGGTGTGAAGGTATAGGAAGATTCTCAAATTTTTATGGATGAGATAGAGAAAATTTTCCGTGTTATGCATGCCACTAATTTGGAGGGCGTGGAGTTTTCCACCTACCAGCTGAAGGATATGGCATACTAGTGGTAAGAAGAGTGGGATCAGGAAAGAGGGGATTTTTGTAAGTGTCATTTCAGTAGGAGGATTTTTCTAATGCTTTTCTAGATTACTTCTTTTTTGAAGAGTTGAGGGAGGCAAAAGCGGAAAAGTTTGTTAATCTAAAGTAGGGTAAGATGTCAATCAAGGAATATGCCTTGAAGTTTCACCAGTTATCGCGGTATGCTCCAAAGTTGGTTTCAAGCATAAGGGACAGAATGAGAAAGTTCACTTTTGATTTATCCCAAGAATTAATCTTAGAGAGTAAGGCTGCCTTGTTCAACAAGGACATGGATATCTCCAGGTTGGTGGCATATATACATCAAATAGAGGAAAAGAATAATAAGAAATAGGTTGAGTTAGGAGAGAGTCAGGGAAAGAATTTTAGGTTTGTAAGCAGGATGGTGGCCAGCAGCAGAGCGGCAGGGATGGTGGTAAGTGGCCTAAGAAGAAGTAAGGCAATTCTGGGTCTTACTCGGTGGCTAGTGCTCCTACCCAAAGCCATGGATAGACAGGTGTTTCTAAGGTGACGACAACTTTAGAACATAGGACGTCTGATATCAGGTTAGTAGGACTCAGTCAGCTCTATCATACTCTTCTTAAAGATTTTATGGTCGATTGGAGCTTTCTATGATGAGCAAATGGACATGTGCTTCAACTGTGGTCAGCCAGGGCATATGCTTAGAAACTGTCTTGTTAGTAAGGTTGCTTCGGGGGCAAACAAAGTTTCGATTGCCTCTTCTTCAGCTTTGACACCAAAGGGTACGCTATCTGGCTCTGATATTGTCGGAACTGTCTCTATGCTCTCATTACCTGACAGGAGTTTGAGGCATTGCCTGATGTCATGAATGGTACGTTGATACTCTTTTCTCATGATTGTACTGCTTACTTGATTCGGGGTCCACTCTTTCTTATGTGACCTCATTGGTGGCTGTGTATTTTGGTATTGGTCCCAAGCGTGCTTCAAATCCTTTTTTCTATTTCTATCCCAGTAGATGACTCTGTGATTTCTAGAAGAGTTCATAGAGGGGTGTGGTATCTGTTGGTAGTAAAGAAACTTTGGTGGATCTGTTTGAATTAGATATGGTTGATTTTGATATTATATTATGGATGGATTGGTTGCACTCATGCTATGCTTCTCTAGATTGTCTGACCCATTATGCTGTCTTTAAGTTCCCTAAAGAGCTGGTTTTTGAGTGGAAGGGTGGTTCCCTAGCCTCTGAGGAGAGGTTCATACCGTATCTTAAATCTCAGAGATTAATCTCCAGGGGGTGTATCTATTATCTAGTCTGGGTTAAAGATTGTAACTCGGAGGGTCCTTCTGTGCATTCCATCCCTGTGGTGAATGAATTTCCTAAGGTATTCCTAGATGAATTTCCTGGTGTTCCTCTCAATAGGAATATTGAGTTTGGGATTGATCTTGTTCTGGACACTTATCCTATTTCTATTTCTTCATAAAGAATAACTCTGGTTGAGTTGAAGGAGCTTAAGAAACAGTTAAAGGATCTTTTAGACAAGGGTTTCATCCATCCTACTGTGTCCCCGTGGAGTGCACCTGTGTTACTCATGCGTAAGAAGGATATTTCCCTTTGGATGTGTATTGATTATCGACAGTTGAACAAGGTGATGATAAAGAATAAGTACCATCTTTCAAGGATAGATGATTTGTTTTATCAGTTGCAAGGTGCTAAGTTTTTCTCTAGGATTGATCTTCGATCTGGGTATCATCAGTTAAAAATTAGGGAGGTAGATATCGCTAAGACTACCTTCTGTACCCGGTATGGGTATTTTGAGTTTCTAGTTATGTATTTTAGGTTGACTAATGCCCCATCAACATTCATGGATTTGATAAATAGGGTCTTTCGTGTTTCTGGATTTATTATTTATCATGTTCATAAGTGATATTCTGGTGTGCTCTAAGAGTAAGGTGGACCATGTCGATTACCTCCGTATTATATTGCTGACCTTTAAAGAGCAGCAGTTGTATGCCAATTTCTCAAAATGTAAATTCTAGTCGAACACTGTCACTTTTCTGGGTCATGTCATTTCTTGTGAAAGAATCATGGTGGATCCACAGAAAGTTGCAGTGGTTAATAAGTGGCATAGATCCATGACTCCAACCGATATTTGGAGCATCTTGGGTTTAGCTGGTTACTACATGTAACACCCTGATTTTTCTGAACTAGAATGCTACACAATACTTATGAACCCGAAGGATCACAAGCTAACCCATGACTGATATCTGTGTCAGTACACTGCAATATATAATGTAATAATGCGGAAAAACATGCACAATAGTCCATAAGGTTCAACTAAAATAATATAACATCCATATGGGTGAAAATACCCAAAATCACTGAAGTGTAAATCAAAACTGAACATAAGTCTAAATACTAAATCTGAAAGCCTCTAAGTACTGTCTGAATAAGGAGTTGAAGGAACATGTCTCCAACTAACTCCGTCTAGCAAAACAGAGCTGAAATAATAAATGAAATAAAATAATATCGTCCTCGAATAGATGACGACTCACTGTAACTCTACGATGGGAATGCTACTGCTGATCTGGAGCTCGTGTCTCTGAACCTATGGTGTAACATAAAAATAAAGCACCATAGCGCAAATGCGTCAGTACAACTAGAGTACAGAGTATATTAGTGAGGTAGGCTAATGCAAAGGGTTTACACGCATGAATAATGCTAACTGACTGACTGATATGAACGTAAGATTACAAATATGCATACATAGTAACTGAGATCGTGGGTACATAATAGCTAAATCTATACGCTAATACATGGTTCACTGATAACTGACATGGCTGAAACTGTAGATCTGACAACATGGGCGACTCTGTCTAACAGTCTTGAATCTGATGAAACTTTCTGAGTTCCGTACTACAATTGAATTTGACTGTATCTAACAGTCCTGGTATACTGATATCTGAAGAACTATCTGAGTTCTTTTACTAAGACTGAGTCTGAAACAGTGGGAGGTAGTTGTTTAACCGACATGCCCTAATGACGTATATAGCTAGGTTGGGATCTAATCTTTGCCCCGACTGGAGAGGTGTCAATACCGCGCCACTGGTAAGGACAATTGTGAGTGACCCTTAGCTAGCAGGTACTCAAAATGAGAGTAGTGGGTACCCTATACTAACAGGTTAAGCCACCTCATCAACCCTAATCTGACAGGTTAAGATGTCTCAACTTATGCTGGCTACATAGTTCTGGAACACCAGGATGGCTGCTAAGAATCACACCCTAAAATGGTAGGTGAGTTCCCATCCTTGGGTTCACTCGGTGCTAACTTCTACTCCCATCTGAAGAGACTGATCATGATTTAACTGACTGTACATGGACTGATTTACTGACTTCCGTTGACTGACAAAATAGTACTATTATCTGAGAGTTAACTGAGATCATGAGATTTCTGAGGTTTTCCTGAGCACATGACTGACTGAGTTCTATAGATTATAGCTTGACTGAGATTATCATGACAACATGACATGGCTCTAGGCATACAACTATATTTTTCAGGTAAGAATACCCCCAAGACTCGATAGAAGGAAACTGACACACATGACATGACTTGATCACAAGATTTGAGTCCACAATTCATAATATCATAAGTAGGGGATATCTTACTTCATGAGTTATTCAACATCTTAAACATTGTAGGGAATACATGGATATATATTTTGTGTACATATTTTATATCTCCATTATCATACATACTTCATACCACAACAATAGCAACACATCAATAACATGGAATTCACATTGAAGTATATTGCTATCATGGACTTGTCACTTAGATATTATGGAACCATGTAAACATGAATTTCTAGCATCCTAAGCCTTTTATCAAACACCTTGCATGCATTCTTTAAGGCATAGTTGTGTTTCATAACTTGCACTATATTACACCACCTAAAGTTCATAGTTTTCAACTAACAACCATATATATTTCATGAAAACACCTTTAGATATCATCTTGAAACTTAAACAAGAATCATCTACATGTACATGCTCATATCACCACAAAAAGTTCACAAAATAGTATTTAAAATATGGTTCTTGAGCTCTATGAATGGATTGGATCCATAGATGAACACTACGCATACCTTAGATTAATAATCCGTGAAGATAGTAGTGAAATAACCTTAAAATTTGAAACCCCAAATTGAGACCTAGACATGTTCTTGGTTGTTCTTAAGAGTAATTCAGCAAAAGCACAATCTTTTGGTGTTTTGAAGCTCAAATCCCATGTTAATAAGCTTTTATATGGGTGGAGAATAACCAAAAAGCCCTTAAAACATGGAGGTGGAGTGTTGAAAAACCTGGGAAGCACCAGACTAGCTAGGCGGTGCCTGCTAAGTCCACCGGTCTAGCCCAGGCGGTGCCCGCCTTAGAGCGGTGCTCTTCCTTGGGCGGCGCAGGCTTATCGCGCGAGGCTACTATTTTGCACATACAAACTCGCCCTTACACTATCTGAAAAATTCCAAAACTTACCTGGAATATACTACGACCTTGGCCCATCGTAACACAACTTGCAAATCAAAAAATGAAGGTCAGAAAGGTCGTCAAATAAATCCCCAAAGTTTGGAGGTCTAAAATGAGACTAAGTTTTGAACACTTGTAAAATTTTTCTAAGTCTTGAGGCTTGTAAATCCAAATGAGCTAAACTTCAGACTTAGAATTTTATGGGGTCTTACAATATCTCTCCCTTGAGAACATTCATCCTCGAATGAGAAATCAACTAAGAGGGGATAAAAGACAGCTGAACATGAATTGAACATGAATGACTAAAATCTGATCTCATGATTGACATGCTAAATATAATGAACTCATACATATCTGATGCATGGATAGCTGATACATGAGTGCATAACTGAGTAATCTGATAACTGAGTTTCTCAAGATGAGAATGCATAGCTGATGCATGATAGTTGAACTGATATATGAATGCATGAATGAGTATGCAATGGTAATAGATACCAAGTTTATGATGGGAACATAAACATGAAACTGAATAAGCTTAAGGAGAACTATTACCTTGAGCTTGATCTGAGTTGGCGGAAAAGAGGTGAGGATACTTGGTACGTATATCTTCTTTTGCTTCCCAAGTAGCTCCCTCATAAGACTGATTTTGCCAAAGAACCTTGACTAGAGGGACTTCTTTGTTCCTCAAACGACGAGTCTGATAGTCTAAGATTTCAACTAGAATCTCTTCATAAGAGAGTCTGTTCTAAATATCAATGCTCTGAATAGGGACAATAACTGCTGGGTCACCTATGCATTTCTTGAGCAAAGAGACATGTAAGACTGGATGAACTGAGGCTAGATCTGAAGGCAATTCGAGCTCATAAGCTACATTGCGAAGAGACTGAGAATCTTAAAGGGACCAATATATCGGGGACTGAGTTTCCCTTACTTGCTGAACCTCTTCACTCCTTTCATGGGAGAGTTCTTAAGATAGACATAGTCGTTGACCTCAAACTTGAGATCCTTTCTATGAATATCTTCATAAGACTTCTATCGGCTATGAGTAGCCCGGATTCTTTCTCTAATCAACTGGACCTTCTCTAAGGCGTCGAATACCAAGTCAGGACCTATGACTGAGGCCTCACTAACTTCGAACCAACCGATTGGATATCTACACCTCCTACCAAAGAGAGCTTCAAACGAAGCCATCTGAATACTGGAATGATAGCTATTATTGTATGCAAACTCAACCAAAGGCAAGCGGTCATCCCAACTTTCCTTGAAATCAACTGCACACATCCTTAGCATATCATCAAAAATCTGAATGGTCCTCTCTGCTTGACCATCTGTCTGAGGATAAATGCTGTACTGAGATGGACTTGGGTACCGAGACCCTTTTGGACTACTTTCTAGAAGTGAGAGGTGAATTAGGTACCTTTATCTGAGATGATAGATGAGGGAACACCGTGTAATCTGACCAACTCCCTAATGTAGAGTTTGGCATAATCCTTGGCTGAATAAGAAGTATGAACTGGAAGGAAATGAGCTGACTTGGTCATCTTGTCCATAATGACCCAAACTGAATCATGCTGATAAAGAGTGCAAGGCAAACCCGTTATAAAATCCATGTTTACTTCTTGCCACTTCCAAGTAGGAATGGTGAACTCCTGCATGGGACCACTAGGCTTCTGATGCTCCATCTTAACCTACTGACATGTAGAGCACTTAGCCACAAACTCTGCAATATCTCTCTTCATCCCACTCCACCAATAGATCTCCCGCAAGTCATGGTACATCTTAGTGGCCCCTAGATGAATAGAGTATCATGCACCATGCGCTTCTACAAGAATTCGCTACCTCTAGTCATCTACACGTGGAACATGCAAACGACCCTGACAATGAAGAACACCATCTCCCCCTTAGGAGAAAACCTCAACTTTTTGATCCTGAACTGGCTCTTTTAGATTGACAAGGCTAGGATCTCTGTCTTACTTTTCTTTCACCTTGGAAACTAGAGATGACTCTGAGCTACTGTGAACATACACCACCCTCTGAAGAGTCGACTAAGAAAACGCCTAGTCTGGTCAACTGATGGATCTCCTGAGCTATCTTTTTCTTGCTATCCTCAACGTGAGAAATACTACCCATGGAGAGTCTACTGAGAGCATCGACCATAATGTTGGCCTTTCCCGGATGGTAAAGGACACTCATGTTATAATATTTCAAAAGCTCTAACCACCTTCTCTGATGAAGATTGAGATCTTTCTGAGAAAAAACATACTGGAGACTCTTATGATCTGTGAAGACATCTACATGAACTCCGTATAGATAATGCCTCCAAATCTATAAGGCAAATACTACGGCTACTAATTCAAGATCATGAGTAGGATAATTCTTCTCATGAGGCTTTAGCTGTCTGGAGGCGTAGGCTATGACCTTACCATGCTGCATGAGGACACAACCTAAAACCACTCTGGATGGATCGCAATAGACTACAAAACCATCTAAACCACCTGGAAGAGTTAGAACTGGAGCTAAAGTGAGTCGAGTCTTCAGTTTCTGAAAACTCTTCTCGCATAAATCTGACCTCTGAAACTTGACCTTCTTCTGAGTCAATCTGGACATGGGAGATGCAATAGAAGAAAATCCCTCGACAAACCATCTGTAATAGCCAGCCAAACCCAACAAACTCTTGATATATAATGGAGATACAAGGCGAGGCCAGTTTCTTATCACTTTGGTTTTCTGAGGATCTACTCTAATGCCATCACTGGAAATAATATAGCTAAGGAATGATACTGATCTTAGCCTAAACTCACACTTACTGAACTTGGCAAACAACTGATGATCTATGAGAGTCTGAAGAACAATTCTGAGATGGTCTGAATGATCACGCTCTGTGCGAGAATAGACCAGAATATCATCTATGAAGACTATGACGAACATGTCCAAGTACTACTTGAACAGACTGTTCATCAAATCCATGAAAGCTGCAGGGGCATTGGTAAGACCAAAGGATATGACTAGAAATTCGAAGTGACCATACCGAGTATAGAAAGCTGTCTTTGGGATGTCATATTCCCTAACTCTGAGCTGATGATAGCCTGATCTGAGGTCTATCTTAGAGAAATAACTGGCACCCTAAAGTTGGTCAAATAAATCATCTATTCTGGGAAGTGGATACCTGTTCTTGACCGTAACTTTGTTGAGCTGATGGCAATCAATACACATCCTGAGAGGACTGTTTTTCTTGCACACAAATAAGACTGGTGTACCCCATGGGGACACACTGGGCCTAATGAATCCCTTATCTAATAAATTCTTCAACTGATCTTTCAATTCCTTGAGTTCTACTGGTGCCATTCTATATGGTGGAATAGAGATAGGCTGAGTATCTAGGAGAAGGTCTACGCCGAAGTCTATTTCCCTTTTGGGAGAAATGCCTGGAAGATCTTTGGGAAAGACATCAGAATATTCATTAAAAATGGGGATTAATTTGAGACTGGGAGATTCAGAACTGGAATCCTTAATATGCACGAGATGATACACACACCCCTTAGAAATCATTTTCCTTGCCCGAAGGTAGGAAATAAGCTGACCCCTGAAAGATGAAGTACTATCCTTCCACTCTAGGATGGGCTCATTTGGGAACTGAAACTGAACTATCCTATTTCTGCAGTCAACTATGGCATAGCAGGAATAAAGCCAATCCATGCTGAGAATGACATAAAATCATTCATCTCTAACTCAACTAAATCTGCTGATGTGGATTTATAAAATACCATTAACCGGGCAGTTCGTGTATAACCGTAGATCTATAATGGTTTTACCCACTGAGGTAGAGACTGAAAAGGGCTCCGCTAAATTTTTGAGACTGATTCTGAAATCACCTGTTATGTATGAAGTAACAAAAGGCAAAGATGCACCTGGGTCTAGCAAAGCATAAACATGAACATGGAAAATCTGTAACATACCAGTAATAACATCAGGAGAATTTTCTTAATCCTGTCGATTTGAAGAACATAGAGTCTATTTGGGTGTTGCCCACTAGTAGCACTGGAAGTAGCACCCTGCTGGTTTGGGCGACTGGATTGAGCTGTGGAACGGTTTTGCTGACCCTGCGGACCTGGCTGAGGATACTCTCTAATTCTGTGGCCTGGCTTGCCACAACCAAAATAGACTTCACTACCAGCCCTGCAAATACCCTTGTGGTTCTTACCACAAGTCTGACATAGGGGATTAGTTTGGGCACTGCTAACGCTGCCCTGAGATTTAGAGCCTGGTGCTCTGTTTTTGTTGTCGTCTCTGAATTTCGGTACTGGGGCACTGGCGGGGGAAGAAGCTAGAGCTGCTGACGTAGGTTGAAACTGCGAACGATTTCCTTCTTCTGATTTAGGTTGAGCAAAATTGGAACTATCTGTCTTTGCTCTCTTGTTCTGCCTCTCCCTAGTCCTAACCTTCTACTCCTCTATCTACTGAGCATGGGTCATGAGTCTGGATAAGGTCATATCACTACTCAGCATCCCAGACCTGCACTCATTTACCACGCTATCATTCACTCTTGACATGAACTTGCTCATCTTAGCCCTGTTGTCTGCAACCACATGAGGGGCATATCTGTCTAGCTGAGTAAATCTGAGAGAATACTCTCTAACCGTCATATTTACCTGCCTGAGGTTGTTTAACTCAAGAACTCTGGCCTCCCTCAGCTCTTGAGGAAAGAATCTGTCTAAGAAAGCCATTAAAAATTCCTCCCACACTATAGGACCTACATTCTCTAACCTCTTGGACCTCTACTGTTTGTAACAAGTGTGAGTAACATCCTATAATTGGTATGCGGCTAACTCTGCACTTTGAACAGAAGTAACTCCCATGATGTCAATGACCTTTTAGACTTGGTCAATGAACTCCTGAGGGTCTTTATTGGACTTAGACCCGTGGAAAGGTGGAGGGTTTATTTGGATGAAGTCCCGAATACTAGCTGCTGTGGAATTGGCCACTGGATTGGCCAGAATAACTAGTGGACGTTCATTTTGGGTAGCCGCAGATTGAGAAAGTGTGGTGAATACAGCTCTAAACTCTACATGAGAAACATGTTCTCCCAAAGGATCTTCGGGCTGAGGAGCTAGTTGGTTTCTTCTCTTTAGAGGCATATTCAGAAATAAAAGAAGAATGGATTAGACTGTGAGTTTAACTTGAGATTATGCTCACTAGCACGACATGAATACTGAAAGAAGGGAAACTATTTCTAAAAAATCTCATAGCCTCTTGCACATAAATGTGGCGTTAAACACACCCATGTACAAGACTCTACTAGATGCGGCTTTTAGACTTCATAGGACTCTATTGAACCTTAGGCTCTGATACCAAGTTTGTAACACCCTGATTTTTCTAAACCGGAATGCTACACGGTGCTTATGAACCTGAAGGACCAAAAGCTAACCCATGACTGATATCTGTACTAGTATACTGCAATATATAATGTAATAATGTGGAAAAACATACACAATAGGCCATAAGGTTCAACTGAAATAATATAACATCTATATGGGTGAAAAATACCCAAAACCACTAAAGTCTAAATCAAAACTGAACATAAGTCTGAATACTAAATATGAAAGCTTCTAAGTACTGTCTGAATAAGGAGTTGAAGGAATATGTCTCCAACTAACTCCGTCTAGCAAACTGAGCTGAAATAATAAATAAAATAAAATAATATCATCCTTAAATGGATGACGACTCACTGCAACTCTACAACGGGAATGCTACTGCTAATCTGGAGCTTGTGTCTCTAAACCTTGGTGTAACATAAAAATAAAGAACCATAGCACAAATGCGTCACTACAACTGGAGTACTGAGTATACGAGTGAGGTAGGCTAATGCAAAGGGTTTATATGCAGAATAGTGCTAACTGACTGACTGATATGAACATAAGAGTACAAACATCATACATAGTAACTGAGATCATGGGTACATGATAGCTAAATCTATATGCTAATACATGGTTCACTGATAACTGACATGGCTGAAACTGTAGTTCTGATAACATGGGTGACTGTGTTTGATAGTTTTGAATCTGATGGAACTTTCTAAGTCCCGTACTATAATTGAATTTGACTGTATCTAACTTTCTAAGTCATATGACTGACTGAGTTCTATAGATTATAGTTTGACTGAGATTGTCATGATAACATGACATGGCTCTAGGCGCACAACTATATTTTTTGGGTACGAATACCCCCAGGACTCGATAGAAGGAAACTGACACACATGACATGACTTGATCACAAGATTTGAGTCCACAATTCATAATATCATAAGTAGAGGATTTCATACTTCATGTAGTTATTCGACATCTTAAACATTATAGGGAATACATGGATATATATTTTGTGTACATATTTAATATCTCCATTAACATACATGCTTCATACCACAACAATGGCAACACATCAATAACATGGAATTCACATTGAAGTATATAGCTATCATGGACTTGTCATTTAGATATTATGGAACCATGTAAACATGAATTTCTAGCATCCTAAGTCTTTTATCAAACACATTGCATGCATTCTTTAAGGCATAGGTGTGTTTCATATCTCGCACCATATTACACCACCTAAAGTTCATAGTTTTCAACTAACAACTATATATATTCCATGAAAACACCTTTAGATATCATCTTTAAACTTAAACAACAATCATCAACATGTACATGCTCATATCACCACAAAAAGTTCACAAAATAGTATTTTAAACGTAGTTCTTGAGCTCTATGAATGGATTGGATCCATAGATGAACACTACACATACCTTAGATTAATAATCCGTGAAGATAGTAGTGAAATAAGCTTGGAATTTGAAACCCCCAATTGAACCCTAGACCTGTTCTTGGTTGTTCTTGAGAGTAATTCAGCAAAAACATAATATATTGGTGTTTTAGAGCTTAAATACTGTGTTAATAAACTTATATATGGGTGGAGAATGACCAAAAAGCCCTTAAAAACACAGAGGCGGAGTGCTGAAAAACCTGAGAAGCACTGGACTAGCCATTCCACCGGTCTAGCCCAGGCGGCGTCCACCTTAGAGCGATGCTCTTCCCTGGGAGGCATGGGCTAATCGCGCGAGGCTACTATTTTTCACATCCAAACTCGCCCTTACACTATCTGAAAAATTCCAAAACTTACCCGGGATGTACTACGACTTTGCTCCATCGCAACGCAACTTGAAAATCCAAAAACGAAAGTCGGGAAGGTCATCAAATAAATCCCCAAAATTTGGAGGTCTAATATGAGACTAAGTGTTGAACACTTATAAAAATATTCTAAGTGTTGAGGCTTGTAAAGCCAAATGAGCTAAACTTCGGACTTAGAATTTTATGGGATCTTACACTACAGGAGGTTCATAGAGATTTTTTCTTTTATAGCTGCCCATTGACTAAGTTTACTCAGAATAAGGTAAGGTTATTATGGTCTGATACTTGTGAGGGTAGTTTTGAGAAGCTGAAGAATTAGCTAACTTCGGCTCCGGTTTCACTTTGCCTGAAGGCACCGATGGGTTTGTGGTTTATTGTAATGCATCTCGTATGGGGCTTTGTTGTATTCTGAAGCAGCATGGCTGGATGATAGTGTAATATCCCGCATGTTTCTAAGCTAGAAAGTGAATAAGTATTCCTACGTATGAAATCTCCTATCCTGTGATTCATACTTGAGTACATGACTTACAATGAATATCCTAGTGATAGGATAGCTTATGATGTATTAAGCATGTTCATATGAGTCACTTAAGGTAATACAAGCCAAGAGTTTTTGAATCTATCAGGTTTTAGTGTTTGATTCTGTAAGGGTCATATTTGAACGAGTATATCTCAATGTTAATATGGTATTTTTTCTTATTTAGACCTACCAAATTATAGAGAATCTAATTAGCTTTCCAACGATACCAATTTCGCCTTAATCCAATACCCGAAGGAAAAGTTATGCCCATTTTTGTGAGAGACAATAAGGATAGGCAATTGGTTAGGCGCCGCCCAACCCAAACATAGGCGATTGGTTAGGCACCGCCCAATCTAGCTTAGGCAATCACTTGGGTGCCACCTAAGTCAGTTCCAGGTGCCAAAAACACTCCATTTTGAGTTATTTTAAGGGTAATTAAATCTTTTAACACTCCTTACACGTCCCTAAACTTAACCCTACAAAATATATAGCTTCTAAACATATTACAACCCTATTATCATCTCAAATCTCATCATCCAAGAGCAATAAAAGAGAAAAACAACTAGGGTTGTGTAACTAAGCTTGAAGATCCGATTTTAAGGAAATTCCTCTGTCAATCATCAAGAATCTTCCTTCTAAGGTATGCGTGAGTTGATTTATGGATCCCTTTCATCCATACAGTTCAAAAAACCCTCTTTTTCATTATAAATTATGATTTTTATATTGTTAGGTGTTGATGATCATGTTGTTGATATGGGGTGATTCCCAAGATGGAATCTTTATATGTTTTTTTGAATTTCATGATATCATATGAGTTGGAAACATGTAAATTTGGTTGTTCATGATGTATAATTTGATGATTTCACCTATGCTTAAGATGTGCATGTAAGGTGTTTGATAAAATCACTAAGAAACTAGAAATCATGCAATATAGCTAAATTATGACTAAGTGAAAGATTCATGATATGACCTTACGTTCCAATGACTTCTATGTTGATAATGTGCCTTGTAAATGTTGTTGGAATACTCATGAACTATTCTTATGAGATTATGCTATGTTTACTTGCAAATCCTACTTATGAACAAGATTTATGATAACCATGCAGTCCATATGAACTTTCATGCTATTGGTATGTGTTGCCAATATGATTATGCAATGAACATGATATTAAGATTGTGCAAGTACTTTCATGTGATATGAAATCCTTCCATGCAATACATTGTTGATAACCATGCTTAGTATGAGATCCCTACTTATGATATTATAAATTATGGACTCTACTCTTATGATCAAGTCAGTCATGTGTGTCAGTTTCCTTCCATCGAGTCCTGGGGGTACTTGTACCCGAAAACTATAGTTGTGTGCCTAGAGCTATGTCATGTTTCATGATGTCCGAACTCAAGCTATGATTCCATAGACTTCAGTCAGTCATGTGACTCAGGAAAACCTCATGATATTAGTCAGTTGTCAGATATCAGTAACATTCCCCCAGTCCATGAAATTCAGTAAGATTAAGTCATGCACAGTCAGTTATTCATATCCAGTCCCTCCAGATGGGAGTATAGGTTAGCACCGAGTGAACCCAAGAATGGGAACTCACCCGCCAGTTCAGGGTGTGATTCTTAGTAGTCATTCTTGTGTTCCAGAACTATGTAACCAGCGTAGGTTGAGACATCTTAACCCATCAAATTAGGGTTGATGAGGTGTCTTAACCCGTCAGTTTAGGGTTTCCACCATTCTCATTGAGTACCCGCTAGACTATGGTCACTCACAAGCTGTCCTTACTCGTGGCACGGTATTAACACTCCTCCAGTCGGGGTAGAGATTGGATCCCAGCTTAGCTATAACGGCATACATGGGGCATGTCGGTTAAACACTACTTCCCACAGTTTCAGTATTAGTCTCAGTAAAAGAACTTAGGGCGTTCTTCAAATTTTAGTATATACAGAACTATCAGATATAGTCGTCCATGTTATCAATTTTAGTATCAGTCATGACAGTTATCAGTAAACTATGTATTCATGATCCCAGTTTCTATATATGTGTGTTTGCACTCCCACATTCATATTAGACTGTCAGTGTTGTTCATATATGAAACCATTTATGTTCAGCGCACCTTCCTTCTATACTCAATACTCCAATTGTACTGACGTATTTGCGCTATGGTGCTTTCTTTTCATATTACACCATAGGTTCTGAGACACGAGCTCCAGACCAGTAGTAGCGGTAGTATTCCAGTCGCAGAGACACAGTGAGTCCTCATTGATTCGAGGACAATATGATTTGATTTATTTATTTATTTCTTTAGTTTAGTTTTACGGAGTTAGTTGGAGACATGTTCCTTCAACTCCTTATTCAGATCGTTTAGAGGCTTTCAGATTTATGTTCTGATTTACGTTCAGATTGAGTTGTTTTGGGTATTTTCACCTACATGATTGTATTCAGTTGAACCTTATGGCCTTACAATTCTATGTATTCCGCATTATTATATCATGATTTGTAGTATACAGGTACAAATATCAGTCATGGGTTAGCTTGTGGTCCCTCGGGGTCATGAGCATCGTGTAGTATTTTGGTTTAACGAATTGGGATATTACAAACTTGGTATCAGAGCCTAAGGTTCAATAGAGTCCTAGGAAATCTGAAAGCCGTATCTAGTAGAGTCTTGTACGTGGGTGTGTTGCGTGCCACATTTATGCGCGGGAGGCTATAAGATGTTTTAGGAACAGTCCCCTTTCTTCATTATTCATGTCATGCTAGTAAGCATAATCACAAGTTACTCTCAGTCTAATCCATTCTTCTCTTATTCCAGACTATTGTCCCAAAGAGAAGAAACCAGCCAGCTCCTCAGCCCGAAGATCCTTTGGGCGAACATGTTTCCCATGTGGAGTTTAGAGCCGTATTTACCACACTTGCTCTATCCATGGCTGCACAGAATGAACGGCCACCAGTCATTCCGGCCAATCTAGTGGCCAATCCCAAAGCAGCTAGGGTTTGGGACTTCACCCGAATGAACCCTCCATCTTTCCATGGGTCTAAGTCTGATGAGGACCCTCAGGAGTTCATTGAACAAGTCCAAAAGGTCATTGACATCATGGGTGTTACTTCTATTGAGAGTGCTGAGTTATCCACCTACCAGTTATAGGATGTGCTCATGATTAGTACAAACAGTGGAAGTCTGAGAGGTTAGATGATACAGGCCTTATCGAGTGGGAGAAATTTGTCACAACCTTCTTAGGAAGATTCTTTCCCTAAGAGCTGAGAGAAGCCAAAGTTCTTGAGTTCATCAACCTCAGGCAGGGGAATATGACGGTTAGGGAGTATTCTCTTAGATTTACTCAGCTAGCCAGGTATGCTCCTCATGTGGTTGCAGACAATAGAGCTAAGATAAGCAAGTTTGTGTCAGGGGTCAATAATAATATGGTAAATAAGTGTAGGTCTGCGATGCTGATCGGTGATATGACCTTAGCCAGAATCATGACCCATTCCCAGCAAGTAGAAGAGCAGAAGTTTAAGACTAGGGAGAGATAGAACAAGAGAGCAAGGTCAGGTAATTTCAACTTTGCTCATCCCAAGTCAGATGGAGGAAACCATTCATAGTTTCGCTCCAAGTTAGCCGTTCCAGCTCCTTCTCTGCCAGCGCTCCAGTGCCAAAGTTTAGAGACGGAAATAGAGACAAAGCGCCAGGCTCTAAATCTTAGGGTAGTGTTAGCAGTGCCTGAACGAATCCCCTTTGTCAGACTTGTGGTAAGAACCACAAGGTCATTTGCAGAGCCGGTAGTGATGTCTGTTTTGGTTGTGGCAAGCCAGGCCATAGGATTAGGGAGTATCTATAGTCAAGTCTTTAGGGTCAGCAAAATCATTCTACAGCTCAGTCCAGTTGCCCGAACCAGTAGGGTGCCATTTTCAGTGCTACCAGTGGGCAACGCCCAAATAGACTCTATGCTCTTCAGTTCCGACAGGATCAGGAAAATTCTCCTAATGTCATTACTAGTACGTTACAGATTTTCCATGTTCATGTTTATGCTTTGCTAGACCCAGGTGCATATTTGTCTTTTGTTACTCCATACATAGTAGGCGATTTCGGAATCAGTCCCGAAGTCCTAGCAGAGCCCTTCTTAGTATTTACCCCAGTGGGTAAAACCATCATAGCTCGGTGGGTATACAGGAACTGCCCAATTATAATATCTCAGAAATCCACATCAGCAGATTTAGTGGACTTAGAGATGACTGATTTTGATGTCAGTCTCGGCATGGATTGGCTTCATTCCTGCTATGCCACAGTCGACTGCAGAAACATGATAGTTTAGTTTTAGTTCCCGAATGAGCCAGTCCTAGAGTGGAAGGGTAGCATTTTAGCGTTCAGGGGTCAACTTGTTTCCTACCTTCAGGCAAGGAAAATGATTTTTAAGGGGTGTGTGTATCATCTCGTGCATGTTAAATATTATAGTTTTGAATATCCCAGCCTCAAAATAGTCCCTGTTGTTAATGAATAATCAGATGTCTTTCCCGAAGATCTTCCAGGCATTCCTCCCGAAAAGGGAAATAGACTTCGCCATAGACCTTCTTCCGGATACTCAACCTATTTCTATTTCGCCATACAGAATGGCACCAGTAGAACTCAAGGAACTGAAAGATCAGTTGAAAGATCTCTTAGATAAGGGATTCATCATACCCAACATTTCCCCATGGGGTCCGCCAGTATTATTCGTGCGCAAGAAAGACGATTCTCTTAGGATGTATATTGATTATCGTCAACTCAATAAGGTCACGGTCAAGAACAGATATCCTCTTCCCAGGATTGATGATCTATTCGACCAACTTCAGGGTGGCGGTTACTTCTCCAAGATAGACCTCAGATCAGGCTATCGTCAGCTCAAAGTTAGAGAATATGACATTCCAAAGACAGCTTTCCGTACTCGGTATGGTCACTTCGAATTTTTAGTCATGTCATTTGGTATTACAAATTCCCCTGCAGCTTTTATGGATTTAATGAACCATGTGTTTAAGCTGTACTTGGACATGTTTGTCATAGTCTTTATAGATGATATTCTGGTCTATTCTCGCACAGAGCGTGATCATGTAGACCATCTCAGGATTGTTCTTCAGATTCTCAGGGATCACCAATTATTCGCTAAGTTCAGCAAGTGCAAATTTTGGCAAGATCAGTAGCATTCCTTGGCCATATTATTTTTGGTGATGGAATTAGAGTAGATCCTCAGAAAACTGAGGCATTAAGAAATTGGCCCAGACCCGTATCTCTATCAGATATTAGGAGTTTCTTAGGTTTAGCTGGCTATTACAGACGGTTTGCTAAGGGATTTTCTTTTATTGAATCTCCCATGTCCATATTGACTCAGAAGAAGATTAAGTTTCAGTGGTCAGATTTATGCGAGAAGATCTTTCAAATTCCAGATGGTTTAAACGGTTTTGTAGTCTATTTTGATGCATCCAGAGTGGGTTTAGGCTGTATCCTCATGCAGCATGGTAAGGTCATAGCCTACGCCTCCAGACAGTTAAAGCCACATGAGAAGAATTATCCTACTCATGGTCTTGAGTTAGCAGCGGTAGTTTTTACTTTGAAGATTTGGAGGCGTTATCTCTATGGAGTTCATGTAGATGTCTTCACAGACCATAAAAGCCTCTAGTATGTCTTTTTCTAGAAAGATCTCAATCTTCGCCAGAGAAGGTGGTTAGAGCTCTGGAAGGATTATGACATGAGTGTTCTTTATCATTCGGGCAAGGCCAATGTTGTGGCCGATGCTCTCAGTCAACTCTCCATGGGTAGTATTTCTCACATTGAGGATAGTAAGAAAAGGATGGCTTAGGAGATCCATCATCTTGCCAGACTAGGCGTTCGCTTAGTCGATTCTTCAGAGGGTGGTGTATGTATTCATAGTAGTTCAGAGTCATCTCTAGTTTCTGAGGTGAAAGAGAAACAAGACAGTTATCCTAGCCTTGTCAAGCTCAAAGAGTCAGTTCAGAATCAGAAAGTCAAGGTTTTCTCCCAAGGGGGGGATGGTGTTCTTCGTTATCAGGGTCGTCTATATATTCCAGGTGTAGATGAATTGAGGCAGTGAATACTTGCAGAAGTGCATGGTTCACGATACTCTATTCATCCAGGGGCTACTAAGATGTACCGCGACATGCAGGAGATCTATTGGTAGAGTGGGATGAAGAGAGATATTGTAGAGTTTATCGCTAAGTGCTTTACATGTCAGCAGGTTAAGATAGAGCATCAGAAACCTAGTAGTTCCATGCAAGAGTTCACCATTCCTAGTTGGAAGTGGGAAAAAGTAACATGGACTTCATGACGGGTTTGCCTAGAACTCGTCATCAGTATGATTCAGTCTGGGTTATTATAGATAGAATGACCAAGTCAGCTCATTTCTTTCCTATTCGTTCTTCTTATTCTGCCAAGGATTATGCCAAACTCTATATCAGGGAGTTAGTCAGGTTACACGGTGTTCCACTATATATCATCTTAAACAGAGGTACCCAGTTCACTTATCACTTTTGAAAAGCATTCCAAAAGGGTCTCGGTACCTAAGTCCATCTCAACAAAGCATTTTATCCTCAGACAGATGGTCCAACAGAGAGGACCATTCAGACTCTTGAAGATACGCTAAGGGCGTGTGCAATTGACTTCAAGGGAAGTTGGGATGACCACTTGTCTTTGATTGAGTTTTCATACAACAATAACTATCATTCTAGTATTCAGATGGCTCCATTCAAAGCTCTCTATTGTAGGATATGTAGATCTACGATTGGTTGGTTTGAATTTAGTAAGGCATCAATCATAGGTCCTGACTTAGTATTCTACGCCTTAGAGAAAGTTCAGTTGATCAGAGAGAGACTCCGGGCTGCTCAGAGCCGACAGAAGTCCTATGCAAATGTTCGTAGAAAGGATCTCGAGTTCGAGGTCAATGACTATGTCTATCTTAAGATCTCTCCCATGAAGGGAGTGAAGAGGTTTGGCAAGAAAGGGAAACTCAGTCCTCGGTATATTGGTCCCTTCAGAATTCTTTGTCGCTTTGGCAAGGTAGCTTATGAGCTTGAGTTGCCTTCAGATCTTGCCTCATTCCATCCAGTCTTCCATGTCTCTTTGCTAAAGAAATGCATAGGTGACCTAGCAGTTGTTGTCCCTATTCAAATCATCGACATTTAGAACAACCTCTCCTATGAAAAGATTCCAGTCAAAATCTTAGATTATCAGACTCGTAGATTGAGGAAAAAAGAAGTCCCTCTAGTCAAGGTTCTTTGGGAAAATCAGTCTCATGAGGGAGCTACTTGGGAAGCAGAAGCAGATATGCGTACCAAGTATCCTCACCCCTTCCCCGCTAATTCAGATAAGGCTCAAGGTAACAGTTCTCCTTAATCGTATTCAGTTCACATTCATGTTTCCAGTATAAACTTGGTACCTATTAACCATTTCATACTCAGTCATGCATTCATGTGTCAGTTGTCCATACATCAGATATGCATGAGTTCAGTATGTTTAGCATGTCAGTCATGAGATCAAGTTTTAGTTCTCCATGTTTAATTTAAGTTCTATTGTCTTGTATCCCTTCCTAGTAAATTCTCATTCGAGGATTAATGTTTCCAAGAGGGAGATATTGTAATACCCCGCATGTTTCTAAGCTAGGAAGTGAATAAGTATTCCTACGTATGAAATCTCCTATCCTATGATTCATACTTGATTACATGACTTACAATGAATATCCTGGTGATAGGATAGCTTATGATGCATTAAGCATGTTTATATGGGTCACTTAAGGTAATACAAGCTAAGAGTTTTTGAATCCATCAGGTTTAAGTGTTCAATTCTGCAAGGGTAATCTTTGAACGAGTATAACTCGATGTTAATATGGTATTTTGTATTATTTAGACCTACCAAATTATAGAGATTCGAATTAGCTTTCCAACGATACCAATTTTGCCTTAATCCAATACCCGAACAAAAAGTTATGCCCCATTTCGTGAGAGACAGTAAGGATAGACGATTGGTTAGGCGCCACCCAACCCAAACATAGGCGATTCGTTAGGCGCCACCCAACCACCTATGTCAGTTCCAGGTGCCAAAAACACTCCGTTTTGAGTTATTTTAAGGGTAATTAAGTCTTTTAACACTCCTCATGCGTCCCTAAACTTAACCCTACAAAATATATAGCTTCTAAACATATTACAACCCTATTATCATCTCAAATCTCATCATCCAAGAGCACTAAAAGAGAAAAACAACTAGGGTTGCCTAACTAAGCTTGAAGATCCGATTTCAAGGAAATTCCTCCGTCAATCATCAAGAATCTTCCTTCTAAGTTATGCGTGAGTTGATTTATGGATCCCTTTCATCCATAAAGTTCAAAAAAGTCTCTTTCTCATTATAAAGTATGATTTCTATATTGTTGGGTGTTGATGATCATGT
This sequence comes from Capsicum baccatum var. pendulum, assembly GCA_030864225.1. Taxonomy (NCBI): domain Eukaryota; kingdom Viridiplantae; phylum Streptophyta; class Magnoliopsida; order Solanales; family Solanaceae; genus Capsicum; species Capsicum baccatum. The sequence goes on from CM061550.1 coordinate 45,551,041, forward strand.
TGTTGATATAGGGTGATTCCCAAGATGGAATCTTTATATGTTTTTTTGAATTTCATGATATCATATGAGTTGGAAACATGTAAATTTGGTTGTTCATGATGTATAATTTGATGATTTAGCCTATGCTTAAGATGTGCATGTAAGGTATTTGATAAAATGCTTAAGAAACTAGAAATCATGCAATATAGCTAAATTGTGACTGAGTAAAGGATTCATGATATGCCCTTACGTTCCAATGACTTCTATGTTTATAATGTGCCTTGTAAATGTTGTTGGAATACTCATGAACTATTCTTATGAGATTATGCTATGTTTATTTGCAAATCCTACTTATGAACAAAGTGTATGATAACCATGCAATCCACATGAACTTTCATGCTATTGGTATGTGTTGCCAATATGATTATGCAATGAACATGATATTAAGATTGTGCAAGTACTTCCATGTGATATGAAATCCTTTCCATGCAATACATTGTTGATAACCATGCTTAGTATGAGATCCCTACTTATGATATTATAAATTATGGACTCTACTCTTATGATCAAGTTAGTCATGTATGTCAGTTTCCTTCCATCGAGTCTAGGGGCTAATTGTACCCAAAAACTATAGTTGTGTGCCTAGAGCCATGTCATGTTTAACGATATCTGAACTCTAGCTATGATTCCATAGACTTCAGTTAGTCATGTGACTCAGGAAAACCTCATGATATTAGTCAGTTGTCAGATATCAGTAACATTCCTCTAGTCAACGGAATTCAGTAGATTAAGTCATACACAGTCAATTATTCATGTCCAGTCCCTCCAGATGGGAGTAGAGGTTAGCACCGAGTGAACCCAAAGATGGAAACTCACCTGCCAGCTCAGGGTGTGATTCTTAGTAGTCATCCTTGTGTTCCAGAACTACGTAGACAGCGTAGGTTGAGACATCTTAACCCATCAGATTAGGGTTGATGAGGTGGATTAACTCGTCAGTTTAGGGTTCCCACCATTCTCATTGAGTACCCACCAGATAAGGGTCACTCACAGGTTGTTCTTACTCGTAGTATGGTATTGACACCCCTCCTGTTGGTGCAGAGATTGGACCCCAACTTAGCCATAACGGCATACATGGGGCATGTCGATTAAACACTACTTCCCACAGTTTCAGTATCAGTCTCAGTAAAAGAACTTAGGGCGTTCTTCAAATTTCAGTATATACAGGACTGTCAGATACAGTCATCCATGTTATCAGTTTTAGTATCAGTCATGACAGTTATTAGTAAACCATGTATTAGCTTACAGGTCATGCTATCACGTATTCACGGTCCCAGTTTCTATATTTGTGTGTTTGCACTCCCACATTCATATTAGTCAGTCGGTGTTGTTCATGCATGAAACCCTTTATGTTCAGCCTACGTTCCTCATATACTCAGTACTCTAGTTGTACTGACGCATTTGCGCTATGGTTCTTTCTTTTCATGTTACACCATAGGTTTCGAGACACGAGGTCCAGCCCAGCAATAGCCATAGCATTCCAGTCGCAGAGACACAGTGAGTCCTCATTGATTTGAGTACAATATGATTTGACTCATATTTATTTCTTCAGTTTAGTTTTACGGAGTTAGTTAGAGACATGTTTCTTCAACTTTTTATTCAGATAGTTTAGAGGCTTTCAGATTTATGTTCAGATTGAGTTGTTTTGGGTATTTTCACCCATATGATTGTCTATAGTTGAACCTTATGGCCTTATAGTTCTATGTATTCCATATTATTATGTCATGATTTGCAGTATACAGGTACAGATATTAGTCATGGGTTATCTTGTGGTCCCTCGGGGTTTTGAGCACTGTGTAGCATTCTGGTTCAGCAAATTGGGGTGTTACAGATAGCTTATGCCTCTAAGCAATTGAAGGTACACAAAAATAATTATCTAACTCATGATTTACAATTGTTAGCTATATTGTTTGCGTTAAAAATTTAGTGTTACTATTTGTATAGAGTGCATGTGAATATCTTTTCTGATCATAAGATCCTGTAGTATGTGTTTACTCAGAAAGAGCTTAACCTCAGGCAAAGGAGAGAGCTTGAGCTACTCAAGAATTGTGACATGAGTCTCCATTACCATCCAGGTAAAGCTAACATGGTTGCTGATTCTCTTAGTAGGTTATGCATGGGGAGTTTAGCTCATGTGGATAAGGAGAAACATGAGTTGGTGAAGGATATTCACCATTTGGCTAACCTTGTAGTTCATCTCTCAGACTCTGAGAATGGTGGTATGTTTATTCAGAAAGTGGCGCAGTTGTCTTTTAGTACTAAAATTAAGGAAAAACAAGTGTTAGATCCTGTGTTGATGAGGATCAAGGGTGATGTTGGTGGGAAGAAAGTGATGGCCTTTGAGATTAGTAGTGATGGTACTTTACGGTACCAAAGCAGATTATGTGTTCCGATGTCGATGGTTTGCGAGAAAGGATCTTAACTGAGGCACATGAGTCGCGCTATGTTGTTCATCCTGGTTCGACGAAAATATATCATGACCTCAAGAAGATGTATTGGTGGAACAATATAAAGCGGATGTGGCTAATTTTATGGACAAGTGCATGGTGTGTCAATAAGTGAAAGTTAAGCACATGAGGCCCGGAAGATTGTATCAAGAAATTGAGTTAATAGAGTGGAAGTGGAAAGTGTTCAACATGGATTTCATTATTGATCTTCCTCAATATCGAAACTAACTTGATTTGGTTTGGGTCATCGTGGATAGGATGACAAAGTCTCTCACTTTTTGCCAGCGAGGACTAACTTATCGACTGAGGATAATGCAAGGTTGTATCTCTATGAGATTGTGAAGTTGTATGGGGTACCAGTTTCTATCATCTCAGATCGTGGTATGCAATTTTCATCTCACTTTTGGCAGTCGTTTGTAAGACCCCACAAAATTTTAGTCGTTTCAGTCCTATATAGTATGCCAAAAGTGGTCCAGTCCGACTCGTGTATTTTTCTACAGTTTTGTTTCGTGTTTTTAAGAGCAAAAGGGTCTTTTACATTCACCTAAGTGGTCCAAAACATGGGATTTGAGTCCTAAAATAACATATTTTCCCTCAAATTGATATTTCACTCAAAACCTCTCAAAAACAAAACCCTAGGTTCATTAAATTCAAGTCTAAACTTCAAGAATCACCCACAATCTTCACAAAATCAACAATCAAGGTATGTTAGGTGTTGATCCTTGTTTTTTCTTCCACCCTTGGAGTTCAAAACCCCTTTTTAAACTACAAGTTTTTGGATTTCATGATTTACATGTTTGAATTGGATTGTGTTCATGTATTTATAGGTGCTTGGTTTTCAAATCAAGATTCATTACAAGTTTCAAGTAAATTAATTAGGATGTATGTGGAATTATGTGATTCTCATGTTAAACCCTTGAATTTACAAGTTGAATATTGTAGCCATGACATTTATATCCTGATGATTTCTATGTGCATTAATTATGCTCTCCAAGTGTTTGATAGAATGCCTATATAAATTAAAGATTGAATTCATGACATGTTATCATATGGTCCCATTCATGTACAAGTTCATGCCTCTCAAGTGTTTGACAAAATGTCTAAATGAATGTATGGTGAATAAGTAATTAATGTAATGTTTTCAAGATTTTTCCATGCTTTACTATTGATGCTATAGAGTCCTGGGGGTATTCAATACCATAAAATCTAGTTGTTTAACTAGAATTATAGTAGCCACATAATAGTCTGAGTAATGTCACGAATAGTAGTACTCAGTAAGTTACAGAACTTAGTGAACTCAGTTCAGTTAGTCCGTCAACATGATCAGTAACAGTTCAGTCAAGCCTAGTACAGTCTAGTGATCAGTTCAGTGTCTATTCAGTTGGGAGAAGGATTCAGCACCGAGCGAACCTAGGGATAGGGGATCACCTTTCAGTTGAGGGTGTGATCTTTAGTAGCAGTCCCTTAGTTCCAAAACTACATAGCCAGCATAGGTTAAATATATCAACCTTCCAGTTGAGGGTTGATAAAGTGTTCACCTGCCAGTTGAGGGTAACACATATCTCACCTGCCAGATGAGGGTGATTCTTTAGTGGATCCACATAGCCATTGTTAGTACCCGTGGCACGATGCTAAAACCCTTCCAACTGGGATCACAGGTTGGACCCCAAATCAGTTTATAATCAGGGTTTGTCAGTTAGATGAACACTCCCACAGACACAATTTTCGTATTCAGTACTCAAAAATCGGTATTTAGTCTCAGAATTTAGTAAAGAACTCAGATAGTTCTATAGAACCATGGCTATTAGTTATTAGTTACTTAGCCATTAGAATTCAGTGCTTCAGTATCAGTCTAATTCAGGCAGCGGTTATATGCATGGTATTGCATATTCAGTATGATCAGTAGTTACAATTTTTGCATGTACTCTTATTCAGTTATTTCATGATTTTCATTCAATTAGTTATCATATCATATGTAGAAACCCATGTATATCAGCCTACCTCACTTAGCATACCATTACATTCAAAGTACTGACTCATACTCTTTCTTTTATGCTATGATGTCTCATATCATAGGTTCTGATGCACGGGCTCCTAGCTGTACTTAGCAGCTCATGTTATCAGCTGCAGTTATAGTGGTGAGTCCTTATATTCCGAGGATAGAGTTATATATTTCAGCATTCCAGTAGTTCAGTATGTTTAGTAGTCAGAGTTAGTTGGGGACTTATCCTATCAACTCCATATTCAGACAGTTAGAGGCTTTTAGACTAGCATAATTAGTTATTTAGTTTTTTAGATGTTAATATTAGTACATTAGGTTATTATTTCAATATTTTGAGAACCTTATAGTATTTTCAATTATACTTCCACATATATTTTCAGTTTCATTATTCAGTGCTCACAACAGGTACCAGTCATGGGTTAACTTGTGGTCCTTCAGGATTGTAAGCACCGTGTGACGTCCAGGGTATAGACTCGGGGCTTTACATACTTGGTATCATAGCCTAAGGTTCTATAGTGTCCTAGGTAGTCAAAAAGCTGAGTCAAGTAGAGTCTTGTGCATGGGTGTGTAGCGTACAGAACTTATGTACAAGAGGTTATAAGATATTTTTAGGAAAATTTCCCTTTTTTTAGTAATTAAGTCATGCGAGTGAACTTGAACTCAAGCTAAACTCTCTATCTAATTCATTTTTTTCCTTTCGTTTATAGAATATGCCTCCCAAAAAGACTGACGAAGAAGAACTGGGAACCAATCAGCACCTCTGCCTGTTCAGGCAGATCCCCTGGATGAGCATCTTTCTCACGTTGAATTCAGAGCAGCTTTCACCACTCTAGCTCATTTTGTGGCAGCCTAGAATGAATGCCCATTTCTTGTTCAGGCCAACCCAGTGGCTAATAATACTGCAGCCAGGATTCGGGACTTTACTCGAATGAACCCTTCTCCATTTTTAGGGTCTAAGTCTAAAGAAGACCCACATAAATTCCTTGACATGGTGTAGAAGGTCACATATATCAAGGGGGATAACTGCTAGTGAGAGTGTTGAGTTAGCTGCATATCACTTGCAAGATGTGGCTCATTTGTGGTTTAAGTAGTGGAAAATAGATAGGGCCGCAGACGCAGCTCCTATAGAATGGGAGGAGTTTTCTACTGCTTTTCTAGATAGGTTTTTCCCATTGGAGTTGAGGGAATCTAAGGTGTTAGAGTCCATCAACTTGAAGCAGAGCAGTATGCAGTGAGAGAGTATTCTCTTAAGTTTACATAGTTAACCAGATATGCTCCTCATGTGGTAGCTGATACCCAATCTAAGATGAGTAAGTTTGTGTCTAGGGTATCCGATAGTATGATCAAGGAGTGTAGGCCCGCAATGCTGATTAAGGAGATTGACTTGGCTAGGTTTATGGTCCATGCTCAACAGATAGTTTTAACTTTACTCAGCCTAAGTCAAAGGGTGGTAAGCGTCTTCAGTTATGCTCAAAATCCCCAGTTCCAGCTCTGTCCTCAGCCAGTGCTCTAGTGCCTAAGTTTAAAAATGGTAATAAGGATAGGGCACTAGGCTCAAAATCTCATAGTAGTGTTAGCAGTGCTCGAATAAATCCTCTTTGCTAAAAGTGTAGTAGAAACCGTCAGGGTGTTTACAGAGCTGTAAGTGATGTGTGTTTTGAGTGCAACAAGCCAGGTTATAAAATCAGAGATTTTTCTCAGTCAGGTTCATAAGGTCAGTACAATCGTCCCCCAGCTCAGTCCGATCGGCTGAATCTGCAGGGTGCCACTTCCAGTGCCATCAGTGGGCAACTCCCAAATAGACTCTATGCACTTCATTCCTGATAGTATCACGAAAGTTCTCCTGATATGGTCACTCATATGTTACAAGTTTACTATTTACATATTTATGGTTTGTTAGATCCATGAGCTTCTTTGTCCTTTGTAATTCCTTATATAACTGTTGACTTTGAAGTCAGTCCCAAAATCCTAGCAGAGACATTCTAAGTCTCTACCCTGGTGGATAAGTCTATCATAGCCCGATGGGTATACAGGAACTGTCCGGTTATGTTATATCAGAAAGTTACTTCAACAGACTTAGTAGAATTGGAGATGATAGATTTTGATGTCATTCTCGACATGGATTGGCTTCATTTATGCTATGATTCATTTTATTGTAGAAATAGAGTTATTCATTTTCAGTTCCCAAATGAACCTATCCTAGAATGAACAGGTAGTACTTCAGCACTTAGGGGTCAGCTTGTTTCCTACCTTAGAGCGAGAAAAATAATATCCAAAGGGTGTGTCTATTATCTCTTCGAGTTAAAGACTCTAGTTCAGAGACCCCTAATTTTATTTAGTTCCAGTAGAATATGAATTTCTAGATGTGTTTACTGAAAATCTTCCCAGAGTTCCTCCCGAGAGGCAAATTAACTTCAGAATAGACCTTCTTCCAGATACTCAGCCTATCTCTATTCTGCCATACATAATGGCTCTGAGAGAACTCAAAACATTAAAGGAATGATTGAGAGATATCCTAGACAAGGGATTTATCAAACCCAGTATCTCCCCATGGGGTGCACCAGTTCTATTTGTGCATAAGAAAGACAATTCTCTTAAAATGTATATTAACTATCGTCAGTTGAAGAAAGTAACTGTCAATAACAAGTATCCACTTCCCAGATTCAATGACTTGTTTGACCAACTTCAGGGTGCCAGTTACTTTTCTAAGATAGACTTCAGATCAGGCTATCATCAGCTCAGAGTCAGAGAATGTGACATTCCAAAAATAGCTTTTAGAACTCGGTATGGTCACTTCGAATTTCTAGTCATGTCATTTGGTCTTACCAATGCCCCAATAGCTTTCATGTACTGGATGAACTGTGTGTTCAATCAGTACTTGCATATGTTCATCATAGTCTTCATTGATGACATTCTTGTCTACTCCTGCAGTGAAATTGATCACGCAGACCACCTCAGAATAGTATTACAGACTCTCACAGCCCATCAGTTGTTCGCCAAATTCAGCAAGTGTGAATTTTGGTGAATATCAGTAGCTTTCCTTGGTCGAATAGTTTTCGGTGATGGTATTAGAGTTGATCCTCAAAAGATCAAAGAAGTGAGAAACTGGCCTAGACCTATCTCTCCATTAGATATCATGAGTTTTTTAGGTTTGGCTGGCTATTACCGATGGTTTGTTGTAGGATTTTCATCTATTGTATCCCCCATGTCCAGATTAACTCATAAGAAAGTTAAGTTCTAGTGGTTAGATTCTTGTGAGAAGAGTTTCCATGAGTTGAAGACTCGACTCACTACAACAACAATTTTGACTTTACCAGATAGTTCAGATGGGTTTGTTGTGTATTATGATGCTTCCAGAGTTAGTCTGGGTGTGTTTTAATGCAGCGAGGTAAGGTCATAGCCTATTTCTCTAGATAGCTTAAGTCCCATGAAAAGAATTTCCCCACCCATGATCTAGAGCTATCAGTTGTGGTGTTTTCCTTACAGATTTGGAGGCACTATTTGTATGGGGTGTATGTTGATGTGTTCACAGACCACAAAAGCATGTAGTATGTATTTTCTCATAAAGACTTAAACTTGCATTAAAGAAGGTAGTTGGAGTTGTTGAAAGACTACGACATGAGTATTTTGTATCATCCGACCAAGGCCAATGTAGTGGCTGATGCTCTCAGCAGGTTGTCCATGGGTAGTGTTGCTCACGTTGAGGATGGTAAGAAGAATTTAGTTCAGGAAGTTCATTATCTTACCAAGTTGGGTGTTCGTTTGGTTAATTCAGCTGAGGGTAGTATATGGGTGAAGAATAGTTTGGAATCTTCTTGGGTTTTAAGGTGAAAAAAAAGCAGGACGGAGATCCCAATTTAGTTAAGATGAAAGAGTTAGTCAAAGATCAGAAAGTAGAGGTTTTATCCCAAGGGGGAGATGGTGTGTTGCGTTGCTAGGGTAGTTTATGTGTGCCATGTGTGGATGGCGTGAGGCAATGGATTCTTGCAGAAGCGCATAATACGCGTTACTCGATTTATCCTGGGGCCACTAAGATGTACTGTGATTTGCGGGAGATTTATTGGTGGAGTGGGATGAATAGAGATATTTCAGATTTTGTCGCTAAGTGCTCTATGTGTCAGAAAGTTAAGATTGAGCACCAAAAATCTAGTGGGTCCATGCAGGAGTTCAGTATCCCCACATGGAAGTGGGAGGAAGTGAACATGGACTTCGTGATGGGTTTGCCTCATACTCATCGTCAGCATGATTCGATTTGGGTAATCATAAACAGGATAACCAAATCCGCTTATTTTTTGCTAGTTCATACCTCTTACTCAATCGAGGACTATGCCAGGCTCTATATCAGAGAATTGGTTAGGTTGCACGGTGTCCCATTGTCCATCATTTCAGATAAAGGTATGTAGTTCACCTCTCATTTTTGGAAAGCCTTCCAAAAGGGTCTTGGTACCTAAGTTCACCTCAGTACAGCCTTCCACCCTCAGACAGATGGTCAAGTAGAAAGGACTATTCAGACTCTAAAAGATATGTTAAGAGCGTGTGTCATTGACTTTAAGAGTAGTTGGGATGATTGCTTGCCTTTGACTGAGTTCACGTATAATAATAACTATCATTACAGTATTCAGATGGCTCTGTTTGAGGCTGTTTATGGAAAGAGATATAGATATTTCATTGGTTAGTTTGAGGTAGGCGAGACTACGTTGACAAGGCCTGACCTAGTATTTGATGCCTTAGAAAAGGTTCAGTTGATCAGGGAGAGGCTTAAGACACTCAGAACCGACAGAAGTAATATATAGATGTGAGGAGAAAAGATCTCAAGTTTGAGATTGGTGATTATGTGCACTTGAAAATCTCTCCCATGAAGAGAGTGAAGAGGTTCGGCAAATAGGTAAAGCTCAATCCCCGGTAGGTCGGTCCTTACAAAATTCTTAGCCGTTTTGAAAAGGTAGCTTATGAGCTCTAGTTGTCGTCAGACTTAGCTTCAGTACATCTAGTGTTTTATGTCTCCTTGCTAAAGAAATACATCGGTGAGCCAGCAGTTATAGTCCCTATAGAGAGTATAGATGCTCAGAGCAGTCTCCCTTATAAGAAAGTCCCAGTCGAAATCCTTGATCGTCAGGTTCGCAGATTGAGGAACAAAGAAGTTTCTTTGGTCAAAGTTCTTTGGCGGAATCAGTCCATTGAGAGAGATACTTGGGAAGCAGAAGCATGTGAACCAAGTATCTTCACCTCTTCTCCACAAACTCAGACTCAGCTTGAGGTAATAGTCTTCCTTAGATTTACTTAGTTTCATGCTCAGATTACCTTTACAAACGTGGTATCACTTGCCACTGTATATCATCCTCATGACAGTAATGCAATTATAAATAAGTTTAGCCATGTAATCGTGCTTCAATTATGCATGTTCAGTATGAAAACTCCGTTTATCAGTAGTTTCAGTCATGTAATCATGCTTCAATTGTGCATGTTCAGTATATAAACTTAATCTATCAGTATTCTTAGCTTAATCAGTCTTATTCAAGGATGAATGTTTCCAAGGGGGAAATAATGTAAGACCCCACAAAATCCTAGTCCTTTCAGTCCTATATAGCATGCCAAAAGTGGTCCCAAACTTAGAAAAATTCAGCTAAGTGTTAGAACTTATTCATTTCTAAAGCCCTCAAACTTTGATGAATTTATTTTTGACCTTTCCAACCTTGGAAAGTTAGTTTTAAGTTTAATCATGCTTGGGGAGGTCAATAGTATATCTCGGGTGAGTTTTGGAATTTTTGAACAAGCGTTAGGGAATATTTGAAACTCAAAAACAGCAGCTCAGGGCGATTAGCCCGCAGCGCCCTGCCCAGTCCGGTGCTGGGGAGAGCCTACGGCACCCTGCCCATAGCGGCACTCCGGAGCCCACGATGCCCTGGATAGTTCAGCCCGTGCATTTTTATGCAGTTTTGTTTCGTGTTTTTAAGAGCAAAGGGGTCTTTTACATTCACCTAAGAGGTCCAAAACATAGGAATTGAGTCCCAAAACAACATTTTTGCCCTCAAATTGATATTTCACTCAAAATCTCTCAATAACAAAACCCTAGGTTCATTAAATTCAAGTCCAAACTTCAAGAAATCACCCACAATCTTTACAAAATCAACAAGCAAACTATGCTAGGTGTTAATCCTTGGGTCTCCTTCAACCCTTGGAGTTCAAAACCCCTTTTTAAACTACAAGTTTATGGATTTCATGATTTATATGTTTGAATTGGATTGTTTTCATGTATTTATAGGTGATTGGTTTTCAAATCAAGATTCATTACAAGTTTTAAGTGAATTAATTAGCATGTATGTGGAATTACGTGATTCTCATGATAAACCCTTGAATTTGCAAGTTGAATATTGTAGCCATGACGTTTATATCTTGATGATTTCTATGTGCATTAATTATGCTCTCCAAGTGTTTAATAGAATGCCTATATAAATTAAAGATTGAATTTATGACATGTTATCATATGGTCCCATTCATGTACAAGTTCATGCCTCTCAAGTGTTTGACAAAATGTCTAAATGAATGCATGGTGAATAAGTAATTAATGTAACGCTTTCAAGATTTTTCTATGTTTTACTATTGATGCTATAGAGTCCTGGGGGTATTTAATACCTAAAAATCTAGCTGATTACCTAGAATTACAGTAGTCACAGGATAGTCTCAGTAACATTACGGACAGTAATACTTGGTCAGCTACAGAACTTAGTGAACTCAGTTCAGTCAGTCAGTCAAAACGATCAGTAACAGTTCAATCAAGCCTAGTACAGTCTAGTGATCAGTTTAGTGTTTATTCAGTTAGGAGTAGGGGCTCACCTGTCAGTTGAGGGTGTGATATTTAATAGCAGTACCTTAGTTCTAAAACTACGTAGCCAACATAGGTTAAATATATCAATCTTCCAGTTGAGGGTTGATAAAGTGTTCACCTGCCAGTTGAGGGTAACACATATCTCACCTGCTAGATGAGGGTGATTCTTTAATGGATACAGATAGCCATTGTCAGTACCCGTGGCACGGTGTTAGCACCCTTCTAACTGGGGTCACAAGTTAGACCCTAACTCAGTTTATAATTGGGGTTTGTCGGTTAGATGAACACTCACAGTCATATTTTTCGTATTTAGTACTCAAAAATTAGTATTCAGTCTCAGAATTCAGTAAAGAACTCAGATAGTTCTACAGAACCATGGCTATCAGTTATAGTTCTATAGAACCATGGCTATTAGTTATCAGTTACTTAGCCATCAGAATTCAGAACTTCAGTATTAGTCCAATTCAGGTAGAGGTTATATGCACAGTATTGTATATTCAACATGATTAGTAGTTACAGTTTTTGCATGTACTCTTATTCAGTTATTTTATGATGTTCATTTAGTCAGTTATCATCTCATGCATATGAACCCATGTATATCAGCCTACCTCACTTAGCATACCAGTACATTCAAAGTACTGACTCCTACTCTTTCTTTTATGCTATGATGTCTCATATCATAGGTTCTGATGCACGGGCTCCAGACCGTACTTAGCAACTCATGTTATCAGCTGCAGTTATAGTGGTGAGTCCTTATATTCCGAGGATAGAGTTATATATTTCAGCATTCCAGTAGTTCAGTATGTTTAGTAGTTGGAGTTAGCTGGGGACTTGTCCTATCATCTCCATATTTAGATAGTTAGAGGCTTTTAGACTAGCACAGTCAGTTATTCAGTTTTTTAGATGTTACTATCAGGATATTCAATTATTATTTCAGTATTTTGAGAACCTTATGGCATTTGTAGTTATACTTTCACATATATTTTCAGTTTTATGATTCAGTGCTCATAGCAAGTACCAGTCATGGGTCAGCTTGTGGTCCTTCAGGATTGTAAGCACCTTGTCACATACAGGGTGTAGACTTGGAGCGTTACATCATTTCACAAAGGTTAAGTACTAAGGTGAGTCTTTGTACTCCTTTTCACCCACAGTCGGATGGGCAATTTGAGAGAACTATTAGACATTGGAGGATATGCTTCGGTCTTGCGTGATTAACTACGGTGGTAGTTGGGTTGAGCATTTTCCTCGTCTAAAGTTTACCTATAATAATAGATAGCACTCTAGCATTGAAATATCTCTGTTTAAGGCGTTGTATGGTAGAAGGTGTAGATATCCTATTGGGTGGTTCGAGGTTAGAGAAATGGAGATGTTTGGCTCGAATTTGGTTCACCAAGCCATGGAGAAGGTGAAAGTGATTTGGGATAGACTTAAGTCTGGCTAAAGTCACCAAAAGTCCTAAGCACATATGAGGCAAAGGGAGTTAAATTTTGAGGTCGGGGATAGGGTGTTCTTGAAGATGTCTCCCATAAAGGGTGTGATGTAGATTGGTAAGAAGGGAAAGCTCAGTACCCGGTATGTTGGTTCATACTTGGTTTTAAGGATAGTTGGAAATATTGCACATGAATTGGAGTTTCCTTCTAGTTTGAGCTCCATTCACCCGATGTTCCATATTTCTATGCTGAAAAAGTATATGGGTGATCCATCTCAAATTGTGCCTGATGATAGGCGAATTTACACGCCTAAAGTGCTATATTTTACCCATATTTTAGCTAAGTTTTGAGGACAAATTATATAATTCATGCACTTTTAGTCCTTTTTCCTGTAAGTGAGCTAACAAACATGATTAGCAAGTTTTCAGGTATAAATGATGTAGATTTCAGCATTTTATGGATAACTTGACGCCAAAGGAAGCTTCACGAAAGAAGGAGAGCAGCGTTTGGGTGCCTAGTGATGCATGGAAAACCTGTCCCAGGCAAAAACAGCATTTCTGAAGACTTTGGGGACCAGCAGTAACCTATTAGGAGTAGGATAATAATGCCGTAATTCATTAGGATTAGGATAATGATACATTAACCTAGTAGGATTGGGTTAAGTAATGCATTAGCTTAGTAGGAATAGGATATGGGTATTATAAATACCCTATAGTGCTAGAGATTTTCATTCATTCTAGTTTTAATTCTCATTCTAGTTCTAATTTTCATTCCACAACTTACAACTCGGATTCTAATTCTTCCATTAATTCTACTTTTTATTCTTCTTCTATTCATCAATTCAATTCTTAATTTCCGCAACAAGAGAAACGTTACTTAGCAAAGAAGTCACGCCTAACGCCTACCACCCTATACCTAACGAGATCTTTATTGTGGTATAATAACAATGTCGATTGTGATTTCCTTTGCACTCATGGGTAACTAAACTTCTCTGTTGGGGTTATGGAAGCCATATGAGCTACTATCTATTGCTATGAGTTTGTGAATTCGTGACACGTATGCTGCTTATATCATTATTCTCTTCATCTTAATCTAAATTCTTTGTGGTTTCAAACACATAGAATACGCCAGTATAGCATTAACTTGTTCGAAAGAAAGTTATATGTCTGGAAAAGAGATAATGTCAAGGTAATAGGATCCCATCCCCTATTAAAAAGTTAGTGCCGTAACTGGATTAACCTCTTGGAGAATTTGTACCGTTAGATACGCTTTAAGCTCGAAAGAGTTAAAGTGAAATAGTCCTTGTTGAGGTCGAAAGACGCTTGGATTTACCATCGAATACAATTCTCTGTAAGCACATGCATGTCTAAATTCCGCACAACTCATAGCCAATAGAGACGTACAACTCATAAGGTGGACATAACCCCAACTTCTCAATTCTCATTGTTTTACATCTTACCAAACATTCTTACTTTTTACTTTGCTATTTTCCATTTTTACCTTATTATTCTGGTTACATTACTTGAACGACAAAACTCCCCCCTTTTTACGAGACTTGCACTAAAAGTCTAGTAATCTTTGCTTACTTGTTGACCAAGCTATTCCCTGTGGGATCGATACCCAACCCAGTTGGGTTATATATTTGACAATGACCGCTTTACACTCCTACGAGAGCTGTAGATTGAGCGTAATAAAAAATTGGCGCCTTTGTCGGGAAATACGAGTGTCAATTAAGTTTGTGATAATTACTGGACCCTTTGGTCAAAGATTCTCGTACTTTTACTTTTAGTTTTTGTTTTTGTTCTCTGCAGGTTTTTATTCAGTGCATGCCCCATACTAGAAGTTCTGGTTAACCGTTATTACTTATCAATCCTGAACCACAACGTATTGGCAGAATGGAGGCACAACACGAAATTGAAAGGATAGCTGCTCAATAGGAACAGGCAAGATTAGATGCTCTTGCCGCCGCTCAAGTGCATCAACAAAATATTGATAACCCTGGGCGAGCAATAAATCCTGACGACGAGGACCTAGGTGATGACGAGTTACTAAACCCTAGGCATGCTGCTGAGATCGCAACACCTGCCAACAGAAGAGATCGTCAAGCTAGGTTTAGGCCTGAACGCCGAGTTATGCAACCAGCTTTCGACGATGATGATGATGATCTTGATGGAGCCGGAGCCACAGGATCCATTATTCCTCCACCATTGGCACTCGGAGCCAAGTTCAACATCACAAGCACCATGATTCAGTTATTGCAACTCAAGGGATTATTTGGTGGACTAGCAGGCGATGATCCGAATATGCATCTGATCAACTTTATTTCTACATGCAAGTCGTTTGACAATCCTGGCGTTGGTCAGAATGCAATTCGATTACGCTTATTTTCACTGTCTCTGTCTGGGGAGGCAACTCTATGGTTGAATAGGCTGACTCCTAATTCTATTACAAATTGGAGGCAATTGAGAGACGCTTTCCTAGAAAGATTCTTTCCGCCATCCAAAAGAGCACAATTGAGAGATGAAATCAGCAACTTTCGTCAGCTTCCAACTGAAGCCCTTCATGAAACATGGGAGAGGTTCAAGACAAAGCTAACGAGGTGCCCAAACCATCACATGACTAATGTTCACCTAATGGAGATACTATACAGAGCCTTGAATTCAATAACTAAACCAGTGGTGGATAATGCGGCTGGAGGATCTTTTATGGACCTCACCTTTGGTCAAGCAAGCAATATGCTAGATCATATGAAGAAACAAAGTAGAGCTTGGCATACCAGGGATTCTGAGGTAGCAAGCCCCACTTTATCTATTGGCATGACTGCAGACCAAAGGAGAAGAGAAGAAGAACGTGATCAAGATATGGCACACATGAAAACACAAGTGGATCTTCTTACAAAGCATTTATTATCAGGGAAGACCGAAAAAGTCAAAGGTATTGCGTCGAAAGGAAGAGACGAATCTAATTCGGAAGAAGAGGCCAACTACTTAAACAATCAGGGGGGTTTCCGAGGGAATACCCAAGGAAACCAAGGTTTGAACTATTATGATAAATCTGGAAACAAGGACTAAGGTAGTTGGAAGAACAAGAATGAAAAAAGTGGTTTGTATGTTCCCCCAGGAAGACGTGACACCACCACATCTAGTTCTGGAAATATGGAAGAGATGATGGCTAAACTATTGAAAGGAGTGAAAGCAACGAGCGCTGGAGTAACGGAGGTAATAAATGATTTGTCCTCTATGAAGCAATTAGTTGATTCTCATTCCACTTCAATCAAGCAAATAGAGCAGCAATTGATCCAACTTTCAGCAGCACATAATCAAAGAAAGGCTGGCACTTTACCTAGCGACACTGTGCAAAACCCAAGGAATGATGGGTCATGCATGGCTGTTACTACCCAAAGTGGTAAGGTGCTGGAAAATTCATCAAAAGGCAAGCAAGTGGTTGATGAAGTAGTGGACATTGATGATAACGCAAAAGGAGAGGAATCCGCGAAAGCCACCCACGACGTCCATGACGTCACACCGAGCATGTTGCAGCCTGAAAAGGCTGAAAAATGGAAGCAAGAGGAGAAGAAAGCCGTGGAGAAAACAATTCCCTATCCACCACCACCTTTTCCTCAAAGATTGAAGAAGGTGGCGGATGATACAAAGTTCAGCAAATTCATGACTATGTTAAAGCAGCTGACCATTAATGTTCCATTAGTAGAGGCACTTGAACAAATGCCTGGGTATGCAAAATTTATGAAGGATCTTTTGACAAAGAAGCGGGCAGCCAGCTATGAGTTGAAAGATGACGTTCATCACTGCAGCGCAATCGCTACCCGATCACTAGTTCAGAAGAAGGCTGACCCCGGTGCTTTCACTATTCCTTGCACCGTTAGATCTTTGAATTTTGCCAAGGCATTATGTGATTTAGGATCCATCATCAATTTGATGCCATTATCTATTTATTAAAAGTTGGGGTTGGGAGATCCTACTCTAACCAATATGAGGCTCGTAATGGCGGATAGGTCGGTAAAACGACCTGTTGGTATTCTATGTGATGTATTGGTAAAGGTTTCTTCATTCATCTTTCTAGAAGACTTTGTTATTTTGGATTGTGAGGCAGACTCAGAAGTCCCCATAATCTTGGGGCGCCCTTTCCTTGCTACGGGAAGTGTGCCTATTGATTTGAGAGCTAATGAGCTTTCATTCCGAATAAATGACGAAGTAGTTCGCTTTGATATGTGCAAAGAAATGAAGCAACCCAAAGATCTGAATGTATTCTCGGTGGCTGATGTTTACTTTGATGATGAGGAAGAATCACTTGAAGAAGAACAAATTATTGAAGGCCCATTGGCGATTGTGCTCATAAATGGAGAGAGTAAGGATGCTGAAAATTGCAAAAAGCTATTTGTGCTCTATCAGGATTAGGGACATATCGCCATGCTCCCAAAAAGCTGGACCTTGATCTCAAAAATCGACCCACACTACCAGCTAAGCCATCTATTGAAGAGCCACCCACGTTAGAATTGAAGGAGCTGCCTAGTCATTTAAAGTATGCATTTTTAGGAAACGGAAACACACTTCCAGTCATTGTGGCAGCAGATTTGGGTGAGCAACAAGTTTCAGCTCTCATTGCTATTCTACGGAAGTATATAAGAGCCATTGGTTGGACCATTGATGATATTATTGGTATTCCACCTGGGATTTGTACACACAAAATTCAGCTTGAAGAAAAATGCACACCCACCATTGAGCATCAAAGACGTCTCAATCCACCTATGCAAGAAGTGGTGAAGAAAGAAATTATTAAGTGGTTAGACGCAGGAGTTGTGTATCCAATCTCAGACAGTACATGGGTAAGCCCGGTACAATGTGTTCCCAGGAAAGGAGGCATGACGGTGGTCGCGAATGAAAAGAATGAGCTTATTCCACTCAGACCCATCACCGGATGGAGAGTATGCATGGACTACCGAAAGCTAAATTCATGGACGCTCAAAGATCACTTTCCAATGCCATGTATGGACCAAATGCTAGATCGATTAGCGGGGAAAGGATGGTTTTGTTTCTTAGACAGTTATTCAGGCTATAATCAGATTTGCATTGCCCCCAAAGACCAAGAGAAGACAACATTCACATGTCCATATGGCACGTTTGCCTTCAAACGTATGCCATTCGGGCTATGTAACACACCAGCCACCTTTCAGCGTTGTATGATGTCCATTTTTCTGATATGGTTGAAGATACTTTGGAGGTATTCATGGACGACTTTTCAGTTGTTGGCGAATCATTTGAAGCGTGCTTGGCAAACCTAAGTATGGCATTGCAAAGATGTGTAGAATTCAACCTAGTGCTGAATTGGGAAAAGTGCCACTTCATGGTAAAAGAAGGAATCGTTCTTGGGCATAAAATCTCCGAAAGAGGAATTGAGGTTGATCGAGCAAAAATTGAAGTCATCGAGAAACTACCATCCCCAATTTCAGTGAAGGGAGGTCGTAGTTTCCTCGGTCATGCAGGTTTCTATCGGCGGTTCATCAAAGACTTCTCCAAAATTGCGAGTCCATTGTGCAAACTCTTGGAGAAAGATGCAAAGTATGAATTCAATGAAGATTGTTTGAAGGCATTCGAATGCCTCAAAATAAAACTCATTGAAGCCCCTATCATGGTAGCACTAGATTGGTCTCTACCGTTCGAAGTCATGTGTGATGCTAGTGGGGTTGCTGTTGGCGCTGTACTTGGCCAGAGGAAGGAGAAATTATTTCATCCTATCTACTATACTAGCAAGGTCCTAAACGAAGCCCAAAAGAACTATATTGTCACAGAACAAGAGCTCCTAGCAGTTGTGTATGCTTTTGAGAAGTTCCGTGCGTATCTGTTAGGAACCAAAGTGATCGTTCATACAGACCATGCAACTCTGAGGTATCTAATAACAAAGAAGGATGCAAAACCAAGACTAATTTGGTGGGTTTTGCTGCTGCAAGAATTTGATTTCGAGGTTAAAGATAGAAGAGGTTGCGAGAACCAAGTGGCTGATCATCTATCTAGACTCGAGAACGAGCATGTGACACATCCTGAAATCGAGATTGATGATGCATTCCCTGACGAGGAGATCTTAGCGACAATAATGGAAGGACTACCATGGTATGCCGACTTTGCAAATTTTGTGGTGAGTAATGTGATACCTACAAACTTATCTTACCATCAAAAGAGGAAGTTTATGCATGATGTAAAACACTACTTTTGGGATGAGCCATATTTGTTTCGACGATGCGCGGATGGTGTTATCCGACGATGTATATCCCATGTAGAGGTGCCTGATATATTGAAAGCATGCCACACTTCCCAAGTTGGGGGACATCACGCAGGTAATCGGACAACGAGGAAGGTATTGCAAAGTGGATATTATTGGCCTTCGATATTCAGAGATGCCTACGACTTTATGAGAAGATGCGACTAGTGTCAGCGACAAGGTGCTATTTCGAAACACCATGATATGCCCATGTCAAAAATCCTTGAAGTAGAGCTCTTTGACGTATGGGGTATTGATTTCATGGGTCCATTTGTAAATTCGTTTGGAATGAAGTACATCCTAGTTGCTGTAGATTATGTCTCAAAATAGGTTGAAGCTGTAGCGTTGGCCGACAATGAGGGAAAGTGTGTTGTAGCATTCTTAAAGAGAAATATCTTCTCTCGCTTTGGAGTACCACGTACTATCATAAGCGATGGAGGATCTCACTTCTGCAACAAGCTATTCAAATCCGTGTTGGCAAAATATGGTGTCAAGCAACATAAGGTAGCCACGCCTTATCACCCACAAACTAGCAGCCAGGTAGAGGTTTCCAATCGAGAGATCAAACAAATCCTTGCTAAAACGGTAAATTCTAATAGGACAGATTGGTCTCGAAAGTTGGACGATGCACTATGGGCTTATAGGTCTGCATTCAAAACACCAATTGGCATGTCCCCGTACCAACTAGTTTATGGGAAGGCTTGTCACTTACCCATTGAGCTTGAGCATAAGGCATTGTGGGCTTTGAAATGATTAAATTTGAACTGGGAGGATGCAATGAATCTGAGATTGGAGCAACTGAACGAGATGGAAGAATTCCGTCTACATGCTTATGAAAGATCGGATCTCTACAAGGAGCGTATGAAAAAGTATCATGATCAGCGGATTGTTCGACGAAAATTTCAAAAAGATGATATGGTACTTCTCTTCAATTCCAGACTAAAGTTATTCCCAGGTAAGTTAAAGTCCAAGTGGTCTGGTCCATACAAAGTTAACCAAGTCTACTCGTCTGGAGTAGTTGAGTTGGAAGACACTAATGGTGTTGTCTTCAAGGTGAATGGCCAACGAGTAAAACCATATATCGGTCCTCCTGATTTGATAAACTATATGGCCATCACTTATCTCGACGAAGTCTAAGTACTCGAGATAGCCATGTTGTGCCGCGATAATAAATCAAGCGCTAGATGGGAGGCAACCCATCGTTTTTCATTTTTTGTCTTATTACATGTTTTGTTTTGATAAATAAAAACCCAAAAAGAAGAGTCGAGCCACGACCAAAACTAAGGCTCTTGATGGGAGGCAACCCATCGTTCTAATCGTCTTTATTGTTTTTGAGTAAATGTAGGTGCATAGAGGTGTAAAACGAGGAGGTCGGTTTCAAATTTTGATTTGGACGTATTGTATGTTAAAGGTAGTAAGTTAGGAATGAAGAAGCAAAAGGCTATGGATTGAGCATTGCTCATGAAAACTTAGGCATCGAACAAGGCTAGGACTAGGTAAAACTAGGCCACGAACAAGGCAAGGATACTATAGCCTAAGGTCTCGGAATCTAGTGTGCCATAGCATAGGCGCCGCCCATGCCCAAGTATGCCATAGCATAGGCGCCGCCTATGCTAATGCCTTTTGTCTCTGATTCTCATATGCCATGCTAAAGGCGCCACCTATACCTAGGAATGCCATGGCATAGGCGCCGCCTATGCTAGACAATGCTTTGCAAAAGGCGTCGCCTATTCCAAGCATAGGCAAAGCTAAAGGCGCCGCCTATGGTCACTTCTTGTCTCCAAATCCGATTTTAAATGGGTCAAAACCCGACCCAACCTTTTCCTATAAATATGAGACTTAGTCTTGAACCAAAAACACATTGGAAACCTAGCTTATGCGCCGCCTATAGCCTCCAAATCCTCTCAAAAAATTTCCTTTCACTCTTTTTCTTCACAAGAACATCATCCAAAGGCGTCAATCAAGTAAGTACTACTTTGTTCTTCATTTATATTCCGTAAGTACTACATTACTACGCCCATTATGAATTGTTGAATCTTGAAAGTAGTATTGATGATTTGAATGTGATTGAATTATTGTGATACAACCAAGTGGGTGAATGAATACGTAAGGTTGATATTAACTTATTTCCAACTTGAATTTGATTTTGATGCACTATCATACTTCTGTGGAATTGATATGGTCACAAAAATTGCATAATCTTGTCACTTGAATACTTACATATTGGAATGACTTGTTCATCGGAATAAGAATTGTAGTTGCCTACCGACATAGGAGGTTGTGATTATTGTTAGATGCTATACCTTGATTCAATCCCTATGTAGTAGTCTTGATATATCAAACATGAAAGTATTGCCAAGATTACAAGGAGTATGATTGCTTTGATTTTATTGTTGGAATATAGCACCTAAATTCTAAAGCATTAATCCATTAATTCTACTTTTTATTCTTCTTCTATTCATCAATTCAATTCTTAATTTCCGCAACAAGAGAAACGTTACTTAGCAAAGAAGTCACGCCTAACGCCTACCACCCTATACCTAACGAGATCTTTATTGTGGTATAATAACAATGTCGATTGTGATTTCCTTCGCACTCATGGGTAACTAAACTTCTCTGTTGGGGTTATGGAAGCCATATGAGCTACTATCTATTGCTATGAGTTTGTGAATTAGTGACACGTATGCTGCTTATATCATTATTCTCTTCATCTTAATCTAAATTCTTTGTGGTTGCAAACACATAGAATACGCCAGTATGGCATTAACTTGTTCGAAAGAAAAGTTATATGTCTGGAAAAGAGATAATGTAAAGGTAATAGGGTCCCATCCCCTATTAAAAAGTTAGTGTCGTAACTGGATTAACCTCTTGGAGAATTTGTACCGTTAGATACACTTTAAGCTCGAAAGAGTTAAAGTGAAATAGTCCTTGTTGAGGTCGAAAGACGCTTGGATTTACCATCGAATACAATTCTCTATAAGCACATGCATGTCTGAATTCCGCACAACTCATAGCCAATAGAGACGTACAACTCATAAGGTGGACATAACCCCAACTTCTCAATTCTCATTGTTTTACATCTTACCAAACATTCTTACTTTTTACTTTGCTATTTTCCGTTTTTACCTTATTATTCTGGTTACATTACTTGCACGACAAAACTCCCCCTTTTTTACGAGACTTGCACTAAAAGTCTAGTAATCTTTGGTTACTTGTTGACCAAGATATTCCCTGTGGGATCGATACCCAACCCAGTTGGGTTATATATTTGACAATGACCGCTTTACACTCCTACGAGAGCTGTAGATTGAGCGTTATTAGTGCCTATCAAGGATATTGGTATTTTGGATTCCTTATCTTATGAGGAGGTCCCAGTTGAGATCTTGGATCAGAAGGTTCATCGGTTGTGGATCAAAGAAATGGCCTCGGTAAAGGTTCTATGGAGGAACCACAAGGTTGAAGAGGCTACTTGGGAAACTGAAGAGGACATGAAGTCCAAGTATTCATTCATATTTTGTTCTCTAGAAATTCATGCTAAAGGTATGTGTTCTTTGTAAAATCTTTATTTTCTAACTTAGTTAAAGGTCAGAGTAGGGTTTTTGGAGTGTAAATCACGTTTGTACTACCTTCTTCCATGATTTAAGGACAAATGATCCAAGTGGGGGAGAATTGAAACACCCTGGATTTTGGTCCTTGGATATTTTCTAAGTTTTGAGCCTTCTGTTGATCATACGATTCACCATACTATTTGTATGGTGTGGGTTGTCTAGGGACCCTGGTTGTATGTTGGTCAGTGTGATATTGACCAAGTTCTGTCTAAGGTACAAGAAGAATCCATACGAGTCATATATTGATGCGATGAGAAGTAGGGTCCAAATCATATGTTGTCTAGTGTCTAGCCTTTGATGTTCTGCCTATGGTACGACTTAGGGGTACTAGTCGTATGGTGATGATATGAGTTAGGCAAGGAAGTCGTATATTGGACAGAATGTAGAGTCCAACTTTTGGTCTTGGATACGATTGGAGAGTACCACTCATATGATGTGGTTACGAGTTGAGGGGTCCAAACATACCCACCTGCGGATGTTTTTCCAGTTTAAGTTGGGGGTATTTTGGATATTTTCCCACTTAACCCCTTTTGACCCACGACATAAAACACCTTTTGGGACTTCATTAACCTATTATTCTAAATCAAACACTCTTTAAACCCTCTCAAAACTCTCTCAAGCTCTTAGGTCAGGTTTCTTTAAGGTGATTAATTAGGGATTTCAAAGGGTGGTTTATCTCTGTCTTCCTTGGTGTCTAAGAAATGTTACTCCTCCCTCATTGTTAGTTCAACTAAAAACATGTTTTAATAAATGATTTTTATGGTAATATTCTGGTATTGATTTGGTTTTGAAATATATGTTAGGGGTTTTGGTTGTTCTTGGTTGGATAATGTTTTCTCATGTTTTTCTTATGGTTTTCATGTTATAATGGTGGTTTGAACATGTGGTTTCATGGAAATGGTCAATTGATGCTTGGTTTTGAAAACTATATGCCCTCAACATGTTTGATAAAATGCCAATGAGAATAATTTTGTCACATAGTTTGACTTTTATTGAAATAATTACATTGCATAATATGGTAATGGAACTTAAAATGGTTTGGTTGGTTCTAAATGGCTTGGAAAGGCCTTGATAGCCATGGCTTTGGTTTAATAGAAAATTTTGTGGGGTACATGGGAATCCCCTAAGTGTTGGCTAATGACA
Source organism: Capsicum baccatum var. pendulum (assembly GCA_030864225.1). NCBI lineage: Eukaryota > Viridiplantae > Streptophyta > Magnoliopsida > Solanales > Solanaceae > Capsicum > Capsicum baccatum. Next base: position 45,574,806 of record CM061550.1, read on the forward strand.
TTGCTTGCAAGCAATAGTCTGTACGACGATACCAATTCATAATGCCTTGGTAATTGAATTCTGGAATTGATGGTTTGATTATGTGCAAAAGGTTTTAATTTGGCAATAATGGCGGGTTGTGATAACTAATCGTAAAGGTGTTAGTCCGATGGACGAATACTGGAAACTCATGTTTGTCGACATGATGGTTGGTCATGATGACCATATACTTGTGGGGTACATGGTAATACCCTAAGTTTATACTTGTATATATATATATATATCATGGAGGGCGAAGAGTACACGGAATCCCCGGCCCCTATGATATCTCTAGTTCGTGCGACTACATGCACTGGGGCCAGTTCAGGGGGTAACAATGGATCCATATATCCTGTGGGTAGTATTAGGACGGTCAAGCTATACAACCCAGGTTAAGGTTTAAAATGCATGCTAAACCCGATTCCCTTTCCCGGCATGGTATATGTGTATATATTTATGTGATTACATATGTTTGTTTAACTTTGATTTTGCATAATGGCATTATTTTAACCTTATTTCTGAGTACATGCTAGGTTTATCACGCTAACCATCTTCGGGCGATGTATCCCCACGTGATGTAGGAACCGTCCATACTACTTCTCCTGCTCAGTGACTTGGATTTGGGGACAACTCAAAGTCAGGCTGAAATGGTGAGGTTTCATACTCCGGAAGATTCCATTTCATGCTATGGACTTTTTTACATTGTTTTTGTTTCTTGGACTTTAGTTTTGGCTATGGTTGGGTGCATGTCCCGTGATGTTCCTTGTTTTTAGTTAGAGTCTTTATGTGACTACTATGGCATAGACGGTGTCGATATTGGTGTCATCCTTAGTATTGACATTGGCATTGGAATTGGGATTGATTTTGGTTGGACATTTGGTTGTGGTTTTTTGGTCACGGTTATAGACTTCACTTAAAGTCTTTACATTATTATTGTTATATCTTATTATATGTTCGGAATGCATTCGACATAGGGTACAGAGCGGTTATGGTTGGGTATTGGGGGTGGTCTCCGATCCTGGTTGGACTTGAGGCACCCGATATTACTAGGACCTGGTTCGGTTCGTGTCAATATTCTTATCCTAACTGTGAATTCTATCTTTAATTCATTCAAAGAATAAAAACCCATTCCATACATCCCATGTTCGAATCTATTGTTCCTCCTTCCGGACTCATAATAGAAATATAGGTTTATCATAAGGACCACAAATTCATAGAATAATAAATACAAGGATATATGAACAACCAAACATGATAATAAACATAAACCAACTCAAATATAGGCTTAAGTATTCATGTTCTTAGCCCCAACCATAGATGAGGGTGTTTAGCCACTTATGGATTTACAGCGAATCACAAGATTGAAATTCGTGTGTAAAAAACAAAAGTAAACTAAAGTAACTATTAAGAACCTTAGTATATTTTCATCCACAAAAGTTGTTCAAAGTGTTTACAACAAAAGAGAAGTGTTCTGTTTATAGGGGAAACAACTAGCCCATTTTGAAACCAAGGAAGTGGCATGCCCTTATTGTGGATGATATCTATTTTGTAACATCCTATTTTGTGTCCAAAGGTGTGTCACGCCCTTATCTTGGAGGCTATGGGGTGTATCACACCCATGTCCTCAGAATTTTTAGATTTCGTCAATGTTTGCTCTATCTGTTTGGCCTTGAGTTCCTCATGGGTGCTTTTCCATCATAATAAGACCTTGTTTTGATCCCGAACATCACTCTTAACATCTCACATGGCCTCTTATAATATAAAACACCATGAATTAGTGCTTATAAAACAATAGAATACATCAAGATAAACTAGAATAATACATAGCACAAGCTAGTAACACTAGTTTTCTCGTCTAAACTCTAAGTGGTCATTTTGGTTTCAATTTTTTTTAAACACACCTTAAACATCATAAACAAGTAGTTCAATTCTTAGATGCTCAATTATATGAATATCAACTCGTTACACATATGAGAAATCCTCAAAACTAGGCTAAACAAGCGTAGATTATGACACTTAGGTGCATAAATCCGCCTAAGATCACCTGGTATCGGTTTTCTTTAAGCCCCTGTTCTCTTAAGCTCCTGACTCTTTTAAGCCTTTAAGTTTTCTTTGTTTCCGTGCACCTTTTATACTGGTATTCATTTGGTCTATGTTATTAATGCTTTTGTTATTACATTGTATGATGTTGCTCTTTTGATTAATGAACGATGTGTTTGATGATATCACCTCTATTACATTTTTTTTTCTAATTTTTGTTATTCGTGTTAGTGTAGCCTCAATGTCCATAAGTTAACCTGTTAGTTTGTTGTCTGTGTGATTTACTATTTCTCCTTTTTTATAATGCCAGAAAAGGGAAGATGAGGTTTCTGATACGTGTTTGTTGAGTTAGTTGTGTGAGTGCAGGGACCAGATCCCTGTACGCAAGGGGAACATGCCATATGAAAATGTGTGAGTAGTTGGTATATGACGCAGGGGGAATTTCTCATAGGTATCAGTGATAGGGGGAAGGATTTGATAACTGGTTTAAACTGGGTTTGTCATTATCAAAAAAAAAAATTGTTAAGTCCTTAGTTTTAATGATTGACAAATCATTGTTGGGGCCTGGTCCCCATGGAGTCGTGCACAGTACCTCTAAGACTACTCAGGGACCAAGTTCATAGGCTCTATGTCTTTTATAGCAAGTTAGAATTACAGCTAAAAATAGTATCGAGTGACAGAAAGTTAGTGAAACAAGGTGACAGAGCCGCAACACTTTTTTACCTCAACCAATCAAGAGAGTCCTAGGTTTTCTCCCATATATATACATGTTGCAATAAGAAAACCTAAGCTCTCATATGCAAAAAAACATTCAATCTATCTTGATGAAAACCACTCCAAGCGAAGCCTCATCTGCAACAGAGACCTGCTCAATCGTTATTTGTTGTCTTATGCTCATGTTGTGCTTAAGTCTTTGTTCAATGATTTGTAAACACTCAACCTACTCCTCTAGTCAAGATATTGTAGGTTTTTCATTGTTTGTTCTATTCTCATGATTGAGTCAACTAGGGTGGGTTGACACTTGAAGCTAGAGTTAACCCGAAATTGAATCAACTAGAGTTAGTTATTTCATGTGTTAGCAATAGAGTTATTGTAAGTTGAATAGGATTAAGTGGTTAATCCTTGAACTGCAGAGTCTGTATTCAAGTTGCTTGAAGATAGTTAAGTGGTTGGAAATCCTACAAGCTAGGTCGTGATTTTACTCCCTTGAGCAAGGAATTTGCACGTAAATATTATGCGTGTATCTTCCTTACACTGTACCTTCTATTTACTCTTATTTATTACTGCATACGTGGTTAGGGACCAGGTCCCAAACCTGGCGGGCAACTAGTACATTCTTTCAAGAGGCTTCGGAGACCAATATTTACTGGCATATGGTTCAAAGGAAATGTTCAGTATGTTGACCAAAGTTTACATTTCCAAAAATGTAAAAGAGAACTATCACAACAATGGAGTATGTTACTATACGTTAAGATCTTCGAAGTTCTAAAATGTTGCACAGTACACTCAGGTAGCAATAAGCTTAGCATTGCTGTACGGTAAGAAAAACAGCATTTCTCCACTTCTAGTAGTAGAAAGATGGTATGTTGAAATGACCAGCTGACGTTGAGGAGCCTTTCCGATACATAAGAAGCAGATCTAATTGTAACTGCTGACCAATATTATCAACTCAAAAGCTAGTTAGATCCTCGTTTAGCACATTCTTCAGCTCGTGTTAGTGCATCGGTTATAACATCTATTGTCCAATCCTTGACATCTTCCTGCATATAAGCAATCAAACGAAACAACAGTCATTCAAATTTTGTCATGCAGCTGAACCAGGAGGAATATTGAGGGAAATAATTAGAGGTATCAGAAGAAGAAAAGTGTAATGGTACACAATTGTGTGTGGTGGGGGGGGGGGGGGTGTTCAAGACACAATAAGTAAATAAAAACGTGTTTTCTCTTTTCTCTAAAAGCATAAGCTTTTTGATAAGAGTGGTCTAAACTTTAACAAATAAAAGAGGTACGATCAAAAAGCCCCAAGTCAATACCCATGATCCGCAAGTGAAAGACCAAGAGACAAAGTTAACACGATCACCTAATGGAATAATAAAAACTATTACTCATGGACTACTTAAGTGTGTCTAATGGAAAAAGTAACCATAATCATAAAAGTAAACCACCCGACCGCCTAAATCACCAGATTTCATTTTCTTAAAACTATAACTTAGATAATAGGTCTGCACCTACTGAAAAGGAAAATAAATGGCTTATATTTCTTGTAAAATACCCGAAAAATCATGGGAAAGATTAGTTTTGACTGCCAGAAGATCGTCACTTAGTTACAGAATAGTGGACAAAACACTAGTGCCGCCAGAATAACTTCTGTAGGAAATAAATGCAGGTAACGGCAGGAATGATCACCAAAAAGGTGTGTCCAAAAAAGTCACTGGAAACATGTGAGACGTCCCTAAAAAGGTTTGCAGAAAATGCTCAATGTCACATAATGGGAACGGGAGCTTAGTGCAATAGATCCTTGTGGTCGGGCCCTTCCCCCGACCCTACGCATAGTGAGAGCTTAGTGCACCAGGTTACTCAATTCCACATAACAATCACCAGGATAGGTGTGGTGCCATACCAGGAAAGATCATAAAAGATTCTGATAGCATGTAAGAAACTAAAAGGAGAGAAAAGATGTACTAATTACTTCATGATAATTAATACAACACACATTTACTTTAGGCGAAAACAATCAACATCTTGTATCTAACCCATGTTGCGTACTAGAATATCAATAGTATAGAAACTTAACTAGCTATCTAACACCTTCACTTTGCACGAAGGTTGACATGCATAGTTCGAGACCAACAAGGAACCAATATAACCATAATGATAAACTCTAGACACTACAACACCATTATGGTCATTATGGTGAATATGATAGTGATACAAGAGTGAATATGTATCAAGAGAATCAAGTTATCACAAGAACAACAAGGTTCTAGTGAATCGAAATAGGCCACACACGGCTTCACTAATCTCCAAGATTTCGTTTAGACCAAGAGCAAGAAGTTGACAACAAGAACAACAAGTTCAACAATGCTAGTGAATCGAAAAGAGCCCCACACGGCTTCACTAGTCTTCAAAGTTCAACAATAATACAATGATATCAAGAGAGATGGATAGATAGTTTGACATACAATATTCAAGAATCTAAGAATCCTAACAACATGTAAGGACCCTAAGATTAATGAATGTTAACACCAAACTCTTACTTGGACCAAGAGGAACTCATGAACCTCAAGACCTAAGTTTCTAGCCAAGATACAACCCAAGTGTCACGCCACTTGTGAGTTTCGGTTTTGGACCTCTCAAAGGAAGAGAGAAGTTCAAAAAAATATTACAAGTCTTGTTTCTCAAAATCTCATGAATGAAATATCTTGTTTCTCAAAATATCATGAATGAAATAACTCCAAATAACCCTAATACTATGTATTTATATTACACCACAAAATGAGAGAACAATGACCATCCTACCCTTGCCAAGGGGTGGCCTTGGAGTGTAAGTTTATTACACTTCAAGGATACTCTTCACACTTAAAAATATTTAAGCCATTGGATGGCTCAAGTACCAACTCACACACGGCCATTTGCATGAACATAGATTGGAGTTTTTGTAACTCCCAAGCTTGGCTATGTGTGAATGGTCGTGAACTTGTTGGACAGCTTGGTACACCGGTATCAGATAGTCTGGTAAAAAGCATTCCCAGTAGTAGACTGGAAGTCTTATAACTATAGGAAGCTTTCTGACCCACTTTGTTTGTTCTCTAGAATGTTAGCAGGAAAAATACCTAACAGCAGATGAATGAAAGTTAAAGAAGTAAAGCATTTACCATCTTCAAAGGTTCCCCTGTCCTTAGCCTTGCATTTGGACGTGCTAGTTTAGATTCAAATGGAGTCCTTGGCCGCACTTCCTGAATTGATTCCCATTCCTCGCGGGTCAGCATCCTAACTGTCCCTTGACCAGCAGGCGCATTCTTTATTTTTCGCTCAATTGTATCTTGAGACTTCGAATCATCATACTGCACACAGACACAACTGTAGCTTATAAGTTACTCAGCTGATTTGGATTGTAAAACATACAAGCAAGTTCACTACACCAAATAATTGAATATATGTTAGTGCTTACTGCAAGTTCCACACATCCCCACTTGTAGAATAAAATTTAAAAAATACCCACGATGGAGACTTTGAGGTTGGTGGATTCAGTTAGCTAAAATTCCATCAAACTTCTCAATCAATATCATCAACACTCGACGTAAGTTCATTTTACATTGTAAGGAATATAGATAGAAATAAGCAGCATTTATTCAAACAAAGAAAACCAAAGGTATTCTACAGTATAAAAGCAGTTCTACTATTGAGATTTGGTTTCTTTGGTATGTTACAGTAGAAAAGAAGTTCTCATGTTCAGATTGTGAATATCAATGAAATGATCTCAAGGTATTACGCATACCACTCCAACTATAAAGCAAAATTAAACATTTTCAAGTATCACTATCCCCAAGCATCTATTCTACTCCCTATTACAATCTGTAAGAATCACAACAACACCCAGTGTGTAGTCCCACAAAGGGTGGGGGTTTGGGAATGGTAGAGTGTAGGCAGATCTTAGTAACTTAACCCCTACCATAGAGGTAGAGAGATTGTTTCAGATAAATCCTTGGCTCAAGGAAAAACAGTCCAAAGGAGTAAAAACAACATATAGTACCAGTAGAACAGAAACTACAATATAATAATCAAGGAACAATGAATCAACAAATAGTAACAGAAATCGAAGGACAAAGAGAAACTAGAGGAGCAATAATATGACTACTAATATGAAGGGACAACAAGACAATGCATTGCAATTTCATCATTTATTACCATCATAAGGAGTTTAGTGAAAAGAGCGGTGCCAACGACAGTGAGTATCATGGGCATAGTAGCAGTATCCAGAAATGATCTTGAATCTGGAACCTGTACAAACAACTCATTCTTCTGAGGATCCTTTCGTTTCTTCTTCTGCTTCAATTCTGCAATTTTCTTCTTCAATGTCTCGCTAGGGCCGCCATACTCACGAGACAACGTCTCAACTTGTCTACAATATTTGTGAATACCCAACATCACTATCAATTACTCAAATCAATTCATCTAAATTTTCGTAGAATTTCTTCAACAGTAATTAGAGCGGAAATCACTGATATACCTTTGTGTTGTGGGAAGTTTTAACAAAGTATTCTGTGGGTAAATTTGGGCTAGAAACATCACAAAAGAGATAAGTTTCTCGGTTCTTTATAGAGAGAAAAAGTGTGTGAAGTAAAGGTAGAGAAATGTACACAGAAAATCAAACAAAAAATTTATTTAGCTATATCTTTTATATAGTGGATTAATATCCTGCCTATATTCATAATAAATTTAACAATAAGATTCTATCTTCTTACAAAGTTCGCTTATATGTCACTTTGAGCTACCCTTTGGATGGGTTAAATGAGCTGCACCTAAATTAACCTACAAATGAATATATAGTCCTAAACCAACACTGATACTTTCTTCTCATGGATGTGAAATAATTGAAAGAACTAACAGAAAATATATAATTTTTCTTTATGTTTTACTTGAGTTGACGGTTTATTAGAAACAATCTTTCTACCTTCACAAGGTAGGTGTAAGATTTGCATACGCATCACGCTCCCCAAACCTCACTTGTAGGATTACACTAGGTATGTTGTTGTGTATGATTATTGTTTTCCTTTTCTTATTCTTTTCATTTCCCTCCTTAGCAAATAAAATGAGCAGTTTATCCCTATTAGTAGAAGCAATTTATCATCTCCTCATCACATGTCCGAACCATCTCAACCTCGCTTCCCGCATCTTGTCTTCTACCAAAGTCATTTCCCACCTTATCTTCGGATATCCTCATTTTTAATCCTATAGCTCCTAGTATACCCACACTTCCATCGCAACATCCTCATCTCCATCACTTCCATCTTCCGAATATGAGAGTTCTTGTGGGAATATATATTTTGTTGTTGTTGAATTGTTAGTCTACCATTACTTATGTGCTTTTCCTCTTTTATCTTCCTAGCTCATTGCTAAATCTTTATACAATGAATAATATCATTTGACTAGTCAGTTTACATCTAAACTTCCGATAAACTCAGAACTGTTCAAAACTCTCAGTTAATTTATGTTCATGGATTAATTAAGCATATGATTTAATCTCCATTTTAGAATCTCAATGCCAACACATATAGGGGCAAATAATCAAACAGGTGATAGGCAATAATGTATTCTTCAATCATTTTGGGGGTATAATTATGTTAAATTTCATTGTGAGAAGCAAGATATATGTAGAGTGATTAAGGAGCATATGCATGTACCTGTGGAATGGAGAAGTTAAAGAAAAACGAGGAAGCAACAACGATGAGCTTTTCAACATTGCTCAAGCTTTGGGAGCTGTTAATGGGTGTCTTCTTCTTGTGTTTCAGCCTTCCAGGTTCACACAGCCCAAACACCAGCCAATGATTTAGAGCCCAAATCCAGTTTCATGCTTGGGGAGTTTGGGTTTACAATTTGGCTAACAACATAGATCCCCGCCCGATAGAAGTTTAATTATCGAAAATTTACAATTTGTATAATTATTAAAAATTTAAATTTTAGGTATGTTGAGATATACAATTAGTTTTGATATATTTAATGAAGATATATTTTTTTTGTAAAAATATATTATTAGTTTTTGATATATTTTTTTCGATTTTGGATCAGTCGAGATACATAATATATTCAATGAAGATATATTTAAAGATACATAATTAGCTCTCAATATATTTTTTTTGATTTTAAATCTGTCGAGATACATAATTAGCTCTCGATATATAATGTATAATCAGTTGAGATTTTTGTAATTATTTTGTAAAGGTAAAAATTTGTATAAATATGGTAAGTTAAAGTGTATGTTTATGTTATTTTTCCTTAAAATTTTGTCTTGGACTTTTTCGATAACCCAATAATATGACTGTGCTTCAAAAAATTACGTGACACAATAAATTAAGGTTTTACTTTTATAGTAGTAGTGTTAAGGAAATTACTTGATATAGTGATAGTTTGAGGTTTTGTAACAAATATGCCCGGATATAGTTAGACAAAGATATTATATACATATATGTGTGTGTACGCGCGCATGAATATGTTTATTATACGTGTGAATATAATAAATTTCACTATAAAGATATTTGTATATGCATTATTACGTATATAATGCGCTTGAATATTATGTACTCTCCATTTCACTATTATTAAGTTGATTGATACAATGTATTGGATTTAGAGCCGAATCCAATTTTAGATGCTCTGGCCTCGGGGTGTTTTGGGTTATGAATTTTGTCTTGTTTTTTTTTTTTGATGACCCAATAATATGATTCTGCTATTTGGGCGAAGTGCGTTAATAACAGTTTCTTGATCTTCTTTTTTCTTTATGTGAAAAGCAAACATATAAACAAACTTAATTATAACCCCATGAAATCAGTGCTTGATTGGAAAAGAGTTATTTCGAATAATTAATTTTGAGATTATCTATCTCAAAATTAGTTATCTCATCAATTATATGAGATGACTTATTTATTACTAAGGTATAAATGATGGGATAAACAATCTCGATAATAACTAATATCTCCAATTAAACATAGGATAAAATAATTCTTCATTTTATTTCGAAACTATTTATTCCTTATATCTCACATCAAACGACCCTGTAATTCTCCCTTTCTTTAATTAAATGCCTCATATTTGATAGGGGAGAGTTTTACCCTCTCACTAAGGGGTCGTTTGGTTGGGAATGTAGTTATAATGAGATTAGTTATGTTGGGATAAGTTATGATTGAATAAGTTATACTGGGATTAGTTATACTGAGATTAGTTTTTGTTGAATATTTGGTTTGTTGTATTCAAAATAATATGCATGGTATAATTTCTAAGAATAAATTAATTAATTACCAGAATACCCTCCATCTTATTTAACTATTTTTTTATATATATTTCTTTTCAAACTTTAAATATTTATTCTTAAAAATAAAACTTTAATCTTATTTAGCTTAATTTTTGTGTGTGTGCATTTTCATGATTATATCATGTGTATTTTAAAAATAAAACTTTCATCTTATTTAACTTTAATTTTTTTGCATGTGCCTTCCCATGATTATACCGTGTGTGTTTAAAAAAAAAAATCTTACTACATAAACTTCCAACTTAAGTTTGTTTAAAGTAAAAGAAGATTTGTTGTTTATGTCATTTTATTTAAACACATATCAATCATATAATAGAATATTAAAATTCATTTTAATTGATATATATAATATCAATTTTCAAGTGATTACAAAACTATTTAATTTAAAATATATAATTCAACAATGAAGATGATATTTTTATTATTTTTTAAAGAATTAAAATATATAAATAAGCATAACAATTATTCAAATAAATTTAACGTATAATATATTCATAAATATAATCTATATCTATATCTATAATCTATAATCTATAATATATTAAAAGTGTGAAGACCCTTAGAAAAGTGATTTGAACTTTTTATCCTTCATTAAAAGTTTCCGCTTTAGACAAAATCGTCCTTTTGCCTTTTTTTTCTATTATTTTAATAATATTAACATTAAATTAAAACAAAACCTTTCCTTACAAAAATAGGATTCCTTTTCCACCATCTAAAATCTAAAAAATAATTAAACACTAAAATAAAAAAATCTAAATTTTTTGGATTTTTTCCAAATCGGTAATACATAAACTTTTGCCCGTTTTCTTATTTGGCCAAAATTTAAAAAAAAAGATCTTTTCCATCTTCCATAAACCCCAAAAATCTTTTGAACGTTTTTTTCCCACCAAAAAAATAAATAAATTCTTTCCATCTTCCATAAAGCCAAAAAAAATAAAAAATTCTTTGGCCTTTTCCCAAATTGGTAATACATAAATTTTCGGACATTTTTTTTTGCCAAAATTTAAAAAATATAAATTCTTTTTTATCTTCCATAGATTTTAACATAATTTTTTTCATGCAAAATAAGATCAAAATAATTCTCATCCCATGTAAAACAGGTATCTTTTATCAACTTCTATAAAAGTCATATTGATTTCACCTTTTCACTGTCCTTACCATATTTTTCTTTCATCCACAATTACTCTCACTTTTGTCTCTTCTCCAGGTTATCTTTTCTCCATATTCTCTTATCTCGATTCTCTTCATCAACTCGCTTTACGCAAAGCTCAAAGTCCTCTCATTTAACTCTGTTAATGCAAATTCTATTGCATGCTTATAGACAATTCATCTACACTTCAAAATATAATCTCTATGAAAAGTGATTAATTTCTCTTATCAGGTATGCCAATCACTTCAACATGTATTTTTCATTGATTTTGTAAGAAGTTAAGACAAACTTCAATGTTAAGCCATTTTATAGTCAAATTACCATGTGGAGAAGGTAGAAAAAGAATGGGTTAATGCCATCCCCTCTTTATCCAACTCCAATGAGTTTCATTTTAGTTTATAGTTGCTTGAATGCTTTTTCTCTTGACAAGGTTTGTTTGTAGATGTTGAATATTTATATTTTCTATTGAATATTTTTTAGATGTGGATAGTGGAATCAATCTTTCATCTATGCTCTTTATTTCCTTTATGAAATTGATAAATATGTGAAAGATCGAACACCATAATTGAAAAAAAAAAAAAGAGTTGAATATGTTTGCTCATGAAAGAATTAGCAAGGATTCTATAGGCATTTTCTTCCTTTTGTGTTAATCTACTTTTTATTAGTAACTTTTTTGCTTTGGCCGTTTGGCATCAAGATTATTATTAATCATTTAGACAAATCTACTTGAACTGTTAGAGTAGTATTAAAAATAGTGGTGTTTACTACCTCCCCTCCCCCGCATTCCCTTCTAGCCATGCAATTCAAAATAAAAAAAATTAATAAAAAACTAAGTGAAGTGGGCTCAACATTCACTACATGTACACAAAAAATAACTGAGTATATAGCTAGGAAACTTTTTATATGAAATTTCAATAAGTTGGTTGATACAAATATAACTGACTTTGTAAAAGAGATTATTTGTTAATGATTAAAATTTTTCATGGATCCAACATTACTTTTTTTTTTTTATAATTCGAAGTACATATATATTTTATAATTATAATCTGTACATACTATAAACGAGCTCAAATCAATATTAACCGGTTATAACTTAGTGGGTGATTGCGGTGGATACTACTGATGATGCAGTGACTGTTATTCTAGAGTGTGTCCCTATTATTACTACATATGATGTTATTAAACATACCTATAGCTGCCATTTATAATTGATTACCAATACTATATGAAGTCTGTTGCTTTTATAAGTATATGAGTATGACTTATATTTGTGTGGTTTGATTGTCTTTGCTTTTGTGTTTTGAAAAGGTGGGGCATCTGCTGCAATCGACTTTAAAAGCACCTGATCGTGGAAGGGTAAACTACACAAGCCTCGTCTGATACTCCCGAAGCTACATTCTAAGCTATTTAGGGAATAAAAAACTTTCGGACAATCCAAAGATATCCCGGCCCCTCAAGATTAGGTAGTCGTATTATTTTTTGTAAAGAGCGGCTATTTTATTTGGATTTAAGAAAGAAGCGTAAGTTAATTGTGTATAGAATCGGGTACGCTCTTCTTAAGATTTATCGAGGACTCTCTCCCATAGAAAAAGGTTGTAGAGAGACAGTGGAAACCATGGCTGCCCTAGTTTGCCAACAAAAAAGACGAGGGAGAAGAGAGTGTGTGTCCATAAGGTAAACGACACAACATATATATCGTATCCATGTGGATTATACTGAGTTATTCATACATGATTGAGTATGGTAATCTTTTGTAACACCCGAATCTGGTACCCGAAATGCTACACGGTGCTCATGACCTTGAAGGACCATAAACCTATGACTGATATCTGTACTTGTACATTTCATGATATACTGTATAAATGCAGAAACATAAACTGAAAGGCCATAAGGTTCAAAACTATAACATGACTGATAAATCATAATATCTGGTGGGGTATAAAATACCCAAAACAACTAAAATAACTGTCTGAACATGATAGTCTGAAAAAGCCTCTAAAATATGACTATCTGAATAAGGAGTTGATGGGACATGTCCCCAACTAACTCCAACTAATAAATTAATTAATGAAATAATAAAGTAATGATCATGACCTCAAATGATGAGGACTCACTTCTAACTCTGACTGCTGAGACTGGATGCTACTGGTGCTCTGGAGCTCGTGTCTCTAAATCTATGGTATAAAAACACCATAGCCCGAATGTGTCAGTACGATTGAATGTACTGGTATACATGTGAGGTAGGCTAAATGCATGGGGTTTATATGCATGAACAATAATAATAACAGAATAACTATCATGAGTGTGAGAATAAATGCTTGAGATATAATAACTGACACTGATGCCGTGATAACATGATTACTAAATCTGAATACTGATAACATGACATACTGATAACTGATATAACTGATAACATGAGTGATTGTATCTGATAGTCCTGAATCTGATAGAACTAGCTGAGTTTCGTACTATATCAGAGTTGACTGTATCTGATAGTCTTGAAATCTGAAGAACTATCTGAGTTCTTTTACTAATACTGATACTAAAACTATGGGAAGTAGTTATCTAACCGATATGCCCCTGATATGCCATTATGGCTGAGTTGGGGTCCAATCTCTAACCCCAATTAGAAGGGTGTCAATACCGCGCCACTGGTAAGGACAAGCTGTGGGTGACCCTCATCTGATAGCATTCCCTAAACGAGAACGGTGGGACCCTTATCTGACAGTGTTTATCCACCCCCATTAACCCTCATCGGACATGTTGATGTCTTAACCTATGCTGGTTATATAGTTCTAGAACACAAGAACGACTTCTAAGAATCACACCCTCATCTGACAGTGTGTGTTCCCATCCTTGGGTTCACTTGATGCTAATTCCTACTCCCATCTGAATAGACTCTGAACATGATTAACTTAACTAAGTTAATGAGTTTACTGGATTCCGTTGACTGATAGAATACAACATAATTCTGTTAACTAACTGAGTTCATGATATAACTAAGGTTTCCTGAGTCGTGAGACTGGTTGAAGTCTACTGAACACGGCTTGACTGAGAGTACCGTGAAAACATGACATTGGCTCTAGGCATACAACTAAATTGTCAGATATAGGTACCCCCAAGACTCGATGGAAAGAAACTGACAAAGCATGACTTTCTTGAATACATAATTAACATCATAATCCATAATCCATTGATTAAGACATTTCATCAAACACATGTCATGCATAAGCTTGTACATAAATAGGGACTTTATAATATCATACTAATTTGGCATTTTTCCTTCACATAGGTATATAATCAAACACATGGTACGCATAGCATATGTAGTATACATTATACAACAACCAAACATCATGATTCATCTCTAATTTCATCATCCAAGGGTTTTAATCATAGGTTTACATGAACCTACACCGATACTAATCAATTCCACATGAAATTTATCACCAAACATGAATTAGAATTCAATTAATCATTATCAACATGAACAACAACAACTCAACATAAAATACATAAGAAAAATTCATAAACTTGAACTTAGAAAGGAGATTCTTGCGCTTCATGGATGAAAGGAGTTCATGAATGAACACTATGCATACCCGATAGTGAGTTTCTTGAAGTTCTTGAACTTGAAGAATTTGAATCTCTTTGATTCTTGAAGAAGATTTGGATTTTGTTCTTGAGGATTATTCTTAGGGAGACAACCCTAATTTAATATTATAAATGGATAATGAAATTATGATCCTTGATCTGATATTATTAGGGGTTAAAACGGGTGGAAAAAAACCCAAATACCCTTTTAAAAATGGTTTTAATTTGTTGACCGGGACCTGCAATGGCTCATGCGATAGTCCGTTGCTGGCTCGATGGTCTGTCGTTCTGACCGTCGCAGGTGGACCAGAATAGGGACTCACTTCCTAAGTAGCGACGGCCTGGGAGACGGTCCATCAACCTGTCTGTCGTACCTTATACAGAAGGTTGCCTCACTGCCTTGGCTTCGACGGTCAAGGCGACGGTCCATCAACCTAGCCATCGCACCTGGGCAATTCTGACAGCTCTAAGTAAAATGTCCATAACTTTTTACTTCAATACTGGATTTGGACGAAATTGGTATCGTTGGAAAGATAATTCAATTTTCCATGTGGCAAAAAGTGAATAAAATTACCATGTGTACAAAAGTGGATTCATCTTTCAAATAAATTTTCTAATATTCTTAGGACAATTTTAAGCTAGGAAAAAGTATGGGGTATTACAATATCTCCCCCTTGAGAACATTCACCCTCGAATGAGACTGAGAGAGAGGGGAAGAACATAACTGACGTACATACTAAACATGAATTACTGGAACATGATTTCATGGCTGACATGACTGATAACTGAACATATCATACTGAACATGCATATCTGATGCATGTGTAACTGATTCACGAATGCATGACTGAGTGTTCTTATGAACTAAGTTTCTCATAATGAGAATGCACGTCTCATGCATAATTAAATAACTAAACTGATATATGAATGCATGACTGAATATGCAATGGTATTTAATACCAAGCTTATCATGGAATTCTGAGCATGAACTGGATATCAAGCTTGTAACTGAGGTATGAACATGGAACTAAAAAGGTTAAGAAGAACTGTTACCTTGAGCTAGATCTGAGTTGGCGGAGAAGAGGTAAGGATACTTGGTACGCATGTCTACTTCTGCTTCCCAAGTAGCTCCCTCAACAGACTGATTGTGCTAAAGAACTTTAACTAGAGGGACTTCTTTGTTCCTTAGTCTACGAGTCTGATAGTCTAGAATTTCAATTGGAATCTGTTCATAAGAGAGTCTGTTCTGAACATCTATGCTCTGAATAGGGACTACAACTACTGGGTCACCTATGCACAAATTCAGGCTCAAAAGCTACCTTGCCAAGACGGTCGAGAACCTTGAAGGGATTGATATATCGGGGACTGAGCTTTCCCTTATTTCTGAATCTCTTCACTCCCTTCATGGGAGAGATCTTTAGATAGACATAATCATCAATCTCAAACTCGAGATCCTTTCTACGCACATCTGCATAAGACTTCTATCAGCTCTGAGCATCTCAAAGTCTTAATCTGATCAACTGAACTTTTTTTAAGGCATTGAATACCAAGTCAGGCCCTATGACTGAGGCATCACTAACTTCGAACCAACCAACTGGAGATCTGTATCTCCTACCATAGAGAGCTTTGAATGGATCCATCTTAATACTGGAATGATAGCTATTGTTGTATGCAAACTCAGTCAAAGGCAAGTGGTCATCTCAACTACCCTTGAAATCAATTGCACACGCCCTTAGCATATCTTCTAGGGTCTGAATGGTCATTTCTGCCTGACTATTTATTTGAGAATGAAAGGTTGTACTGAGATGAACTTGGGTATCAAGACCCTTTTGAAATGCTTTCCAAAAATGAGAGGTGAACTGGGTTCCTCTATCTGAGATAATAGATAATGGAATACCCTGCACTCTGACCAAATCCTTGATATTAAGTTTGGAATAATCCTTGGCTGAATAAGAGGTATTAACTGGGAGGAAATGAGCTGATTTGGTCATCCTGTCTATAATGACCCAAACTGAATCATGCTGATGGTGAGTTTAAGGTAAACCCGTCATGAAGTCCATGTTCACTTCTTCCCACTTCTAAGTAGGAATGATGAACTCCTATATGGACCCACTAGGCTTCTGATGCTCTATCTTAACCTGCTGACACGTAGAGTACTTAGCCACAAACTCTGCAATATCTCTCTTCATCCCACTCTACCAATAAACTTCTCGCAAGTCGCGGTACATCTTTGTGTCCCCTGGATGAATAGAGTAGCGCACACCATGCGCTTCTGCAAGAATTCGCTACCTTAAGTCATCTACACCTGGAACACAGAGACGACCCTAACAACGCAAAACACCATCTCCCCTTTGGGAGAAAACCTCTACTTTCTGATCCTTGATTGACTCTTTCAACTTGACTAGGCTGGGATCTCTATCTTGATTTTCTTTCACCTCAGCAACTAGAGATGATTCTGAACTACTCTAAACCCATATGTCCCCCTCTTCGGTATCGACTAAGCGAATGTGTAGTCTAGTAAACTAATGGACTTCCTGAATAACACTACCTATAGACAGTCTACTGAGAGCGTCGGCCACTACGTTGTCCTTTCCTGGATGATAAATGACACTTATGTCGTAATCTTTCAAGAGCTCTAACCACCTTCTCTGACAAAGATTGAGATCTTTTTGAGAAAAGACATACTAAAGACTCTTACGATCTGTGAACACATTTACATAAACACCATATAGATAATTCCTCCAAATCTTTAAGGCAAAGACTACGGCTGTTAACTCAAGATCATGAGTATGATAATTTTTCTCATGGGGTTTAAGTTGCCTGGAGGAGTAGGCTATGACCTTACCATACTGTATGAGGACATAACCTAAACCCATTATGGATGCATCATAATACACTACGAACCCATCTAAACCATCTAGAAGAGTTAAGACTGGAGCTGAGGTGAGTCGAGTCTTTAACTCCTTAAAACTCTTCTCGTAAGGATCTGACCACTGAAACTTGACTTTCTTCTGAGTCAATCTAGACATTGGGGATGCAATAGAAGAAAATCCCTCAACAAACTATCTGTAATAGCCATCCAAACCTAAGAAAATCTTGATATCTGATGGAGAGACAGGGCGAGGCTAATTGCTTACTGCTTTGATCTTTTGAGGGTCAACTCTAATGCCATCACCGAAAACTATATGGCCAAGGAATGCTACTGGCCTTATCCAAAATTCGCACTTACTGAATTTGGTGAATAGCTGATGATCTCTGAGAGACAAAAGTACGGTTCTGAGATGGTCTGCGTAGTCATGCTCACTGCGGGAATAGACAAGGATGTCATCTATAAAGACTATGACAAACTTGTCCAAGTAATGCTTGAAAACACGGTTCATCAAGTACATGAAAGTGACTGGGGTATTGGTAAGACCAAAGGACATGACTAGGAACTCGAAGTGACCATGCCGAGTACGGAAAGCTGTCTTCGGAATATCACATTCTCTGGCTCTGAGCTGATGATAACCGGCTCTGAGGTCTATCTTAGAGAAATAACTGGCACCCTAAAGTTGGTCGAACAAGTCATCGATTCTGGGAAGAGGATACTTGTTCTTGACCATAACTTTATTGAGTTAACGGTAGTTAATACAGATTCTGAGAGAACTATCTTTCTTGCGCACAAATAATACTGGTGCGCCCCACGAGAAAATACTAGGTCTGATGAATTCCTTATCTAAGAGATCCTTCAACTGCTCTTTTAATTCTCTGAGTTCTTCCGGTGCTATTTTGTATGGCGGAATAGATATAGGATGAGTATCTGGAAGAAGATCAATACCAAATTTTATTTCCCTTTTGGGAGAAATTTCTGGAAGATCATCGGGAAAGACATCTGAATATTCATTCACGATTGGAACTGATCTAAGACTTGGAGTTTCAAATTTTAAATTTTATTTCCCTTTTGGGAGAAATTTCTGGAAGATCATCGGGAAAGACATCTGAATATTCATTCAATATGATATACGCATCCCTTAGATATCATTTTCCTCGCCTGAAGGTAGGAAATAAGATGACCTCGGAACGCTGAAGTACTACCCCTCTACTCTAGGATGGGTTCATTTGAAAACTGAAACTGAACTATTCTGTTTCTGTTGTCGACTATGGCATAGCAAAAATAAAGCCAATCCATGCCAAGAATGACATCAAAATTAATCATCTCTGATTCGAGTAAGTCTGCTGAAGTGACTCTTTGAAATATCATAATTGGGCGGTTCCTGTATACCCGTCGGGCTATGATAGTTTTACCCACTAGGGTAAAGACTGAAAAGGGCTCTACTATAATTTTAGGACTGACTCCGAAATCAACTTATATATAGGGAGTAACAAAAGACAAGGAAGAACGTGGATCTAGTAAAGCGTAAACATGCACATGAAAGATCTGTAACGTACCAATAACCACATCAGGAGAATTTTCCTGATCTTGCCTGGAATGGAGAGCATAGCCTCTGTTTAGGCATTGCCCACTAGTAGCACTAGAGGTGGCACCCTACTGATTTGGGTGACCGAACTGAGCTGAGGAGCGAAGATGACTCTGATAATCTGACTGAGGAAAGTCTCTTACTCTGTGGCCTGGCTTGCCATAACCAAAACAGACATCACTACCAGCTCTGCAAGCACCCTTGTGGTTCTTACCATAAGTCTGACAAAGGGGATTAGTTCAGGCACTGCTAACACTGCCCTGAGGCTTAGAGCCTGACACCCTATCTCTATTACAGTCCCTGAACTTAGGAGCTGGAGCACTAGCTGAAGAAGGAGCTAGAACTGATGACTTAGGACGAACGATTTCCTCCCTCTGACTTAGGCAGACTGAAATTGAAGCTACCTATCCTAGCTCTCTTATTTTGTTTCTTCCTTATTTTAGCCTTCTGATCTTCTATCTACTGAGCATGATTCATGAGCCTGGCTAAAGTTATGTCACTATTCATCATGGTGGATCTACACTCATTAACCATGCTATCATTCACCCCTAACACAAACTTACTCATCTTAGCCCTGCTGTCTGCAACCACATGAGGGGCATATCTGGCTAATTTAGTAAACTTAAGAGAATACTCCTTCACAGTTGCCTTGCCTGAGTTTGATGAATTCTACTACCTTAGATTTTCTAAGCTCATGGGGAAAGAATCTGCCTAAGAATGCAGTGAAAAATTACTCCCATTCTATAGGACCTGCATCATCTGACCTCTCTGACTTTCACTGTTTGAACCAAGTATGAGCCACATCCTGCAACTGATATGCAGCTATCTCAGCACTCTCAACATTAGTCACCCCTATGATGTCAGTCACCTTCTGAACCTAATTGATAAATGCATGAGGGTCTTCATCTGACTTAGACCTGAGAAAGGATGGAGGATTCATTCGGGTGAAGTCTTGAATCCTGGATGCGGTTGAATTATCCACTGGGTTGGATGAAACGACAGTTGGTCACTCATTCTGGGCAGCAACTGACTGAGCAAGAGTAGTGAATGCGGCCCTAAACTCTACTTGAGAAACATGTTCTTCCAAAGGTTCTTCGGGCTGAGGGGCTGACTAATTACTGTTTCTTCTTTTAGGTGGCATGTTCCGTAGAAGAAAGGGAGAAGCGGCTTAGACTGGGAGATTGACTTGAGAGTATGCTCACTGGCATGACATGAATACTGAAAGAAGGGAAATTGTTCCTAAACATCTTATAGCCTCCTGCACATAAATCTAGCGCGTAACACATCCATGAACAAGACTCTACTAGATGCGGCTTTCAGACTTCCTAGGACTCTCTTGAACCTTAGGCTCTGATACCAAGTTTGTAATGCCCCAAATATGGTACCCGAAATGCTATACGGTGCTTATGATCCTGAAGGACCATAAGCTAACCCATGACTGATATCTGTACCTGTATAGTACATGATATACTGTATAAATATGGAAACATGAACTGAAAGGCCATAAGTTTCAAAACTATAACATAACTGATAAATCATAACATTTGGTGGGGTATGGAATACCCAAAAAAACTGAAATAACTATCTGAATATGATAGTCTGAAAAGCCTCTAAAACATGACTATCTGAATAAGGAGTTGATGGGACATGTCCCCAACTAACTCCAACTAATAAATTAATTAATGAAATAATAAAGTAATGATCATGTCCTCGAATGATAAGGACTCACTTCTAACTCTGACTGTTGAGACTAGAATGCTACTGGTACTCTAGAGCTCATGTCTATAAACCTATGGTATAAAAACACCATAGCGCGAATGCGTCAGTACGATTAAATGTATTGGTATGCATGTGAGGTAGGCTAAATGCATGGGGTTCATATGCATGAACAATAATAATAACAGGCTGACTATCATGAGCGTGAGAATGCATGTATGAGATATAATAACTGGCATAGATGCCATGATAACATGATTACTGGATTTGAATACTGATTACATGACATACTGATAACTGATACATGAGTGATTGGATCTGACAGTCCTAAATCTGATGAAACTAGCTGAGTTTCATACTGTATCTAAGTTGACTATATCTGACAGTCCTGAAATCTGAAGAACTATCTGAGTTCTTTTACTGATACTTATACTAAAATTGTGGGAAATAGTTATATAACCGACTTGCCCCTGATACGCCATTATGGCTGAGTTGGGGTCCAATCTATAACCCCAATTAGAAGGGTGTCAATACCACGCCACTGATAAAGACAAGCTGTGGGTGACCCTCATCTGATAGTGTCCCTTAAACGAGAATGGTGGGACCCTTATTTTACAATATTTATCCACCTCATCAACCCTCATTGGACAGAGTTGATATCTTAACCTATGCTGGCTACATAGTTCTAGAACACAAGGATGACTTCTAAGGATCATACCCTCATCTGACAGTGTGTGTTCCCATCCTTGGGTTCACTCGGTGCTAATTCCTACTCCCATCTGAATAGGCTCTGAACATGATTAACTGAACTGGGTTACTGAGTTTACTAGATTTCGTTGACTGACAGAATACTACTGAATTCTGTTAACTGGCTGAGTTCATGAGATTACTGAGGTTTCCTGATTCGTTAGACTGGTTGAAGTCTACTGAACATGGCTTGACTGAGAGTACCGTGAAAACATGACATTGACTCTAGGCATACAACTAAATTGTCAGGTATAAGTACCCCCAAGACTCGATGGAAAGACTGACAAAGCATGACTTTCTTGAATACATAATTAACATCATAATCCATTGATTATGACATTTCATCAAACACTTGTCATTCATAAGCTTGTACATAAATGGTGATTTCATAATATCATACTATTTTGGCGTTTTTCCTTCACATAGGCATTTAATCAAACTCATGGTAGGCATAGCATATGTAGATAACATTATACAACAACCAAACAACGTGACTCATCTCTAATTTCATCATCTAAGGGTTTTAATCATAGGTTTACATGAACCTACACCAATACTAATCAATTCCACATGAAATTTATCACCAAACATGGATTAGAATTCAATTAATCGTTATCAACATGAATAATAGAAACCCAACATGAAATACATAAGGAAAATTCATAAACTTGAACTTAGAAAGGAGATTCTTGGGCTTCGTGGACGAAAGGAGTCCATGAATGAACACTATGCATACCTGATAGTGAGTTCTTGAAGTTCTTGAACTTGAAGAATTTGAATCTCTTTGATTCTTGAAGAAGATTTGGATTTTGTTCTTGAGGATTATTCTTAGGGAGAAAACCCTAATTTGATGTTGTAAATGGATAATGAAATTATAAGCCTTGATCTGATATTATTAGGGGTTAAAACAGGTGAAAAAGACCTAAATACCTTTTTAAAAATGGCTTTTATTTGCTGAATGGGACCTGGGACGGCTCATGCGATGGTCCATCTCTGGCTCGACGGTCTGTTATTCTGACCGTCGCACGTGGACCAAAATAGGGACTCACTGCCTAAGTAGCGACGGCCTGGGCGACGGTCCGTCATAAGTCCAATGGTCTATCAACCTTTCCGTCGCATATTATTCAGAAGTTTGCCTCACTGTCTTTGCTTCCACAGTCAAGGCGATGGTCCGTCGCACCTCGACGATTCTGACAACTATAAGTAAAACATCTATAACTTTTTACTCCGATATCGGATTTGGATGAAATTGGTATCGTTGGAAAGCTACTTCAATTTTTCACGTAACAAAAAGTGAAAATATTAAAAATACCATGTGTACAAAAGTGATTTCATCTTTCAATGAAAGCTTCTAACATTCTTGGAATAATTTCAAGCTAGGAAAAAGTACGGGGTATTACATCTATACATAAATAGTATATTTATTGTTAGAGGAATGAGCATGAGTAGCTAATTTGATGCCGACGATAAATTTTGATACCAAAAGAAAATGTACATAGCCATTGAATTTAAAGGAAGAAAGCAATATCTAGCGATGTGCATTTACTTGCTATTTTATTATATATATTCTACTTTTGGTTCTTCATGTGTATGTATTCTAGATAATTCCTATTTTGATTGTGCATCTTAATTGTAGACTATGAGCAGTTTGAGTGATAATTTGAAGTCGTAACTTCGGACATTCATGGATGAAGCCTTCTGGTAACATATCTCAGTGTACTAATATTAAAATTTGGAATTATCTTTAAGATTTTATTCATATTACATTTTGAGTTGAAAGGATATAAGTACGTAGCTATTTCTCTATTCAAAGTTTCCTCCCTTTTCCCTCTCACGTTATTTTACTTCTTTTTCCTTGAAATTAATGTAGTTTTATAAATTATATATTTTATGTGTTTTTCTTTCATTTGGTATCTTATTTTTTTTTAGAAAATATGGTGATTCTTATTTCAGTATAATATTATTGAGAAGAAAAAATAACGAAAGAATTAAGAAATTAGTGTTTATATAAACAAACAATGGAGCATATATAGGCTGAATCTAAAAAATAGAGCCAAATTGAAGTGACTTTCAAATTTTAGCCCCAAATAAAAAACTTCATTAAAATAGTCTTTAACTATTAACTAATATTCTTTTGGATAAAATTTCCCCTGATCAATGAAGTAAATTACATAAATTATTCTCATAATGGATAACAACTCCATATTTATATCTTTTAACTTTTATTTTTTTCTTTTTTTAATTTTACTTTGATTTTTATTTTTTTTCTCTTTTTATTTTTAATTTTCTCAGCCCTTACTTTTTTCCTTTTTTCCTCTTAATTTTTTTTCTTTTTTCTTTTATATTTTTTTTATCTTTTATTTTTTCTTTCCTCTTTTATGTTTGTTCTTTTAAGTTTTTCTCAACCCTTACTTTTTTTTTCTTCACACCTTTCAACGTCTACTTTTATTAAAAAAAAATTCTATTTTTCTTTGATTTTTTTCTTTGCAAATTCTTCTCGTCCTTTATTTTTATTTAATCTTTTTTGATCAACCTTTATTTTTTTCCTATTCTCTCTCAACTTTTACATTTTCTCTAATTTTTGTTTTTTTATATTTTTCTTCATTTTCATCTTTTTCCGTAATTTTTATTATTTTTGTTCTTTTCTTCGATTTCTTCCATTCAAGTTACATCTCATGAGCAAGAGTTTACACTATCATATTATAAAGGCAAGACTTACGACTTTCGAACAATAAGCTACATTTTATGGGCAAAAGTTGACACTACTACATTGTAGAGGCAAGACTTATGACTTTCAAACAACAAGCTATGTTTCATGGGCAAGAGTCAACACTACCACATTGTATTTTGATTTATGAGATGTTTTATAACTCTTACCTTAGAGGAAAGACTTAGCTCAGAGACTTTCAAACAACAAATTATACCCCATGGGCAAGAGTATGTTTTCATTTATGAGATGTTCTATGACTATTGCCTTAGAGGCAAGACATAGTTCAAGGACTTTCAAACAACAAGTTATTTTTCATGGGAAAGCGTCGACACTACCACATTGTATTTTAATTTATGAGATGTTCCACAACTTTTGTCTTAGAGGTAAGACTTAGCTCAGGGACTTTCAAACAACAAATTATGCTCCACGGGTAAGAGTTGACTCCACCATGTTATGTTTTCATTTATGAGATGTTCTACAACTATTGCCTTAGAGGCAAGACTTAGATCAAGGACTTTAAAATAACAAATTATGCCCCACGGGAAAGAGTTGAATCTACCACGTTATATTTTCATTTATGAGATATTCTACAACTATTGCCTTAGAGGCAAGACTTAGATCAAGGACTTTCAAACAACAAATTATGTTCCATGGGCAAGGGTTGACTCTACCACATTATGTCTTCATTTATGATATGTTCTACAACTCTTGCCTTAGAGGCAAGACTTGACTCAAGGACTTTCAAACTACAAATTATGCTCCACGGGCAAGAGTGAACTCTACCACATTATATTTTAATTTATGAGATATTCTACAACTATTGCCTTAGAGGCAAGACTTGACTTAAGGACTTTCAAACTACAAATTATCCCCTGGGAAAAAGTTGACTTTACCACATTATATTTTCATTTATGAGATGTTCTACAACTATTGCTTTAGAGGCAAGACTTACTTAGGTCAAGGAATTTCAAACTACTAATTATGTCCCACGGGCAAGAGTTGAATCTACCACGTTATGTTTTCATTTATGAAATATTCTACAACTATTGTCTTAGAGGCAAGACTTAGCTCTAAGACTTTTAAACTACAAATTATGCCCCACGGGCAAGAGTTGACACTACCACATTATGTTTTCATTTATGAAATATTCTACAACTCTTGTCTTAGAGGCAAGACTTAATTAGCTCAAGGACTTTCAAACTACAAATTATGCCCCATGGGTAATAGTTGACTCTACCATATTATGTTTTCATTTATGAGATGTTCTACAACTATTGCCTTAGAGGCAAGACTTAGCTCAAGGACTTTCAAACAACAAATTATGCCCCACGGGAAAGAGTTGAATCTACCACGTTATATTTTCATTTATGATATGTTCTACAACTATTGCCTTAGAGGCAAGACTTAGATCAAGGACTTTCAAACAACAAATTATGCTCCATGGGCAAGAGTTGACTCTACCACATTATGTCTTCATTTATGATATGTTCTACAACTCTTGCCTTAGAGGCAATACTTGACTCAAGGACTTTCAAACTACAAATTATGCCCCACGGGCAATAGTTGACACTACCGCATTATGCCTTTATTTAAAAAATATTCTACAACTCTTACCTTAAAGACACGACTTATCTCAAGACTTTTCAAAGAATTTCATAACAACAATTCATGCCCTTAAATTTGCTTTGATGTCAAAAAAGAAGATTTCTTTGCAGATTATTTAATTTCTTATTTATTAGCAAAATATAATAGAAGTTGAGCAAAAAAAAATGATCAAACAAGATAGAGAAATAAAAAAAAGATTGAGAAAAAAAGGAAATAAAAAAATAAAGATCAAGAAAAAATGAAGAATTAAAAATTGAGAAAAATAAAAATGAGAGGAAAAATAAAAATAAACTTTGAGAAAAATGAGGGAAAAAAGAGAACTGGAAAAAGAAAAAAATGATCAAACAAAATGGAGAAATAAAAAAAGATAGTGAGAAAAAAAAAAGGCAAGAAAAAAATAAAGATTAAGAAAAAAAAGAAGAATTAAAAAAATTGAGAAAATAAAAATGAGAGGAAAAAATAAAAATAAAGTTTGAGAAAAATAAGGAAAAAAAAAAAGAACTGATAAAAAACAAAAATAAAAGAAAAACAAAGGTTAAAGACAAATGAATTAAAAAAAGAAAAAAAAGAAATAGATAACGCTTGAGAAAAAAAAGAGAGATAAAAATAAAGGTTGAGACAAATGAATTAAAACATGAAAATAAAATTAAAAGAAAAAATAAAAAGTGAAAATAATAAAAAATAGAATAATAAAATTAAAGGAAAAAATAAAAAGTGAAAATAATAAAAAATAAAATTTGAGAGACAAATAAGTATGGAAAGTTTAAAAAATATATTTGAGGTGTAGAGGGAGAAAATGATACTTGTATTATATTTAAAAAGTAAAAAATGTTATTCTTTAAAGATATTTATTATTGAGGCCAAATATCTAAAGTCACTCATTCTTGGATCTATGATATGCAATTTCGTGCAAAATGAACAGACCTTCATGGGCCAAAATCAGCGGCCCAATTTTTAACTCTCTTTTATTCATTTGTAATTTACTGTTTAGATTTATTTGAAATTGACGCTAACTTCTTTAGTTTATTAATCTAGTTGAATTTTACTTTGTAAAATTGCTATGCTTTTTTGCGAGAACACTTTTTTAATTGCGTTGATTTTTACTAAGCCTTTCTAAAGCACGTGCTTTGTTCAAACATTAACTTTTTCTCTCGATACTTGTCTAAAAAGAAAAATCCTATGATAACCAAAAAAATGATTTGTTTTTAAATAAATACGATCTTTCTTTAGGTTAGCTAAAAAAAAGTTAGTTTTCAAATTGATCGGACAACTATGTGTTAGCGGATATTTAAGTGCCTTAAAACCTTTTCTAAAATATTAATATGAATCCTCATTCAGATTTTTGAAAATTCAAAAAAAGAAAAAGAAAAATATGTTTTTTAGTCTTTTGAATTATTTTAAAGGTTTTCTTGATTTTTTTCCTAAATAAATTAAGTGGGTACTCTTTTTCAAAATCGATTTTAAAAATTTCTTTAAATTTTCAAGTTCAAATAAGTCTTAGTCATTTCCTCGCAAAAGAGGTCACGTACTGCTATTCGCAACAAATTTTCGTTATGATGAAAATTAACTGCAAGTAAAAATAAAATAAAAAAAAATAATTTTATTTAAATGTATCTTGTGAGTACAATTCTGTTGTTTTCTTGATTATTCTCTTCTAAACTTAGAAATGATCTGAGGGCCTTCAGTAGCGTGTTTCTCGAATCATTGGATGATTTGGACTCCTAGAGACGTATTTTAATCATCGAAAATGTCGGAAAGTGTTTTGTCGCTTTTGAAATAATCTCCGGGAAGAACTCTATTGATTGCTCCTTGCAAGAACTTGAGTCAATGCCGACGTTGCCGATGCTTGTCAAAGTTCTCTTTTGAGAATGTCCCCCCCCCCCACCCCACCCCCACCCCCGTTTAGAATGTTATGTTATCCTCTATTTATAGTTGTAGGGGGTAAGCCTAGTTGCTTGTGATTGACCGAAATATGTCACTTTGACACTTGACGTCTTTTGACTGGGTGTTGAATTTGAATGAGATTTCCACATCATTTGTACATGTGGCATTGTCTCATTGGTCTTGAATTTGACTGGGATGCCACGTCACTTGATGAGTTTGGTCTTCAAAGTGAAATGGACCTTGATAAGGAATAAAATGAGCTTATTATTTTTTTAAGCTCAAAATAATTTTAAACCCAATAAAATATGGATCAAATTCAAATTTTATATGAATTTGATCCAATAAATTTTACGTGTCTACAGATGCCCCCTACATCAAGGTTGGTCGACGTGTAGGCTTAACTAAAGTTTCCCCCATGAACTTTCTCTTGAAAGTCTTCGTGAAAGCAACCAACGATTTATTTGTGGTGATCCTCATTTTTCGTCCACAATCGAGTACAATCTCGATATTATTTCAAGAGTATTAAAAAAATGACCAACTTGATTACTTTTTTTACTCTTCTTGGATAAGTGTGAACATGAGAAATCACCACCGTAATATTTATTGAAGTAGTTTTTACTTGCACAACAATGTGACCTTCTCAATGTATTTGAATTAAAAAAATTAATACAACCCCCTCAATTGACATATTGCATGTATGAAGTAAAAAGGTTGACTTGATCTTTTTGTACCAAAGGGAAATATTAACTTTCCTTTTGATTTCATGTACCAAAGAAAAATATCAACTTCCCTTTTGGTTTCATGTATCAAAGGAAAAAAATATTAACTTTCCTTTGAATTTCAAGAAAGAATTAAAGTCACCTCCAAGGAAATCTCCTTAGTATAGTAATTTTTTTAACTAATTGGCAATTTGAAATTCTTAGGGATTCTCATCTTCTAATTTCACCACAACATTCCTTGTACACAAACGGAAAATTCTTCATAGGAGCCCCTATATAAGGAGATGTTATGAAATCACATCAACCATAATCTTTTGAAATCTGTAACCCTTGCAAAGACATCCCTTGGCCTCTTTGTGACCATGTATTTGGAAAACACTTCTGGTGCACCTCAACCTTTTTGGCAGCATTGGTGGACATCACGCAAAGTATAAAACCTCCTCGCAACATCGGCCGAAGAAGTACATGGAGTGTCTTTCCTAATTTTCAACTTTAAACACTCACAGAGTAAAAATTTTATCTGACTGTAGGAATGTCCAAATGTTGAACGACTCATTTCTGAAGAGACTAGACTTGTATTGCTGCGTCATATACAAAAATCAATGTCAAACTCCTTCTGTATTGACGAGAATCAATTTTTTAAGTTGACGCTATAAGATGTCATGTCGTGACTCCAGATAGCATGTTCGTGATCATTTCTCTTTGCTTTTTTTTTTTTGTAGGTTCATGAAAAAATGCAAGTGGTGTCGATATCACACCAAGCATATACAAACATTTTCTAGATGATTGGTCAGGAACCACTTGAAGTATTATTTTTTGAGTCACAGTTTTCAATGACCAACAACTAGGTGCTTCACCCATTTTCTTGAGGATTTGGCGAGCAATATTTTCTCTCCCGGCTTGGAAACAGACACTCAGAGACACTCTTTTCTATCCCTGGCAATAAAATCTGTGCTTATTTTCTTAAATATTGGCATAGAAAAATCCTTGCATCTCGGCCTAGAAGATCAATGATTGAAAATCAAATTTAATGCTAATCGATATCGATGTCCGCCATGTTGAACTAAATTGATGTGTTTCTCCTAATGTTGATCATGCCAAATTGAAGCATTGTGCTTTTGGTACCAACACTTATTTCTAGATTAAAGTTTCACATAGTTGGCATCAATACACATAAAATTGAGAAGCTTCATCCGGTCAACACTGTAGATGTGTTCCACCTTCATTTTTTGTGTGCAGGTTTAAGAAAATGATCTTGATGTCAGACCAAAAAGGTCGACATGATTAATGTTGAACCATTTGGTGCATTACTTCCTTACTACTTGATAAGAAAGTGACTTGGAATGATCTGATTTCATCCTTGACGACGCTGAAAGTTCTCCTTTTTTGCTTTAGTGAGCATGTACTAGGCACACGTCCACAAAAATATTTATTCTCCGATGGGAGAACAAAAATATGAGTTGTTTGATTCATAAAAATGGAATTCAATGTCCTGATACGTCTGTTTTATCAGCTTTCCACAGCTTCACGATAAATTTTATATTTTGACATAGGAGTATCAAAATCAGGAGCCATTTTTTGCGTTGGAAACTAGACTCGTAGATCTATGTCTCACACAAGAATCACAATCAGATTGCACCAAAATCATCCCAGATATTTACCTAAACCAATAATCTAATCTTGGTTCACTAGTTTTATTAGTTTTGCACAGGATCACGATAAATTCCATATCTCGACGTAGGAGTATCATTTTCAGGTACCGTTTTTTTGTTGGAAAGTAGATTTGCAGATCTACAACATATAAAAATCACACCTAACGCCCTTATGGATTTATACAGATACTTCATCAAAGTTAACTTAGTTTGAAATCTGATGGCCTATTTTGCAACTTTGAGAGGCTATGATAGAAAATTCATAACTTGGCGTAGGAACCATTGAATCATGAGCCGTCTTTTTTTTATTGTGGAGAAGTCTCTAAGATCTACCACATATGTCAAAATGATGGTGAACACCTTTACAGATTTATACAAATATGTTATCGAAATTCGCTTAGCCTTGCTGGTCTCTTCACCTTTACAAGTCTGCACTAAATTTAACGAAGGAACGTCTATCCTCATGTGATGTCTATGTCAATTCAAAGTATTATTTACGTGCTCAAATAATGACACACGCTTTATCTCTTTTTTTTTTTTTAATTTTTTTAACTCATACAACTAAACTTAGAGTAAAAATACTCTATGATGCCTACGTACCTTGGGAGGATCAAGTCGTAACGTAGTTCAAGAATGATGAGTTAGTTTACTTTTTTTTTTAAATTTCTTTTTCTTTCATTTTTCTTTTTTTTCTTTTTTCTTTTTTTCTTTCTTCTTTTTTCTTTTTTCTTTTTTAAGAGAGTTGTTCACAATTTAGACTCATGCAGGCCAGGAGTGACATGCAGTTTAAGCTCCTACCTTAAGGATCATTTTGTCTTGCAGTTTAAGCTCGTGCATCAAGGAGCATTTTTAACTTGCAGTTTAGTCTCATGCATCAAGGAACATTTTGACTTGCAGTTTAGTCTCGTATGTTGAGGAGCATTTTTGACTTGCAATTTAAGCTCGTGCAGCAAGGAGCATTTTTGAATTGTAGTTTAGGCTTGTGCATCAATGAGCATTTTGACTTGCAGTTTAGGCTTGTGTGTCGAGGAGCATTTTTGACTTGCAATTTAGGCTCGTGCATCAAGGAGCATTTTGGGAAAGAATTCTTGTAATGTAACTTTCCTTCCAACCCTTTGTAATGAAGTATTGTTGCACTTCAGTTTGGTATTTATTGCCACCATTGGTTAAAGCAGATTTCCACTTGATCTTGTGTAGACTTTTGGAAGTTGGAGTTTAGAATCCTTTTGACATTTTTTTCTTTTGCGAGCGATCAATGTCCAAGTATCACCCTTCTTGCTATTGAAGATGTCATTTTGCATGGATTTTCCCGTTATTTATTTCAAGGCTGGAATCTCAATTGGGTCAAAGCTCCTAAATAGTAGCATGATGACTTCTGCAACTTTTGGTGATTCCACAGAGTGCATGGCTTGTAGAGCTTTTGAAATTAATCCTTTTTATGGGCTAGTTTGGCGCTAACATGAGTTGCATTAACTGTATCGACATCATCGATGATAATCTTTCCCTCTTACATTAATATCATGATCTTTTCCTTCAGGATGAAGCATTTTGTGGTGCCAATAATGCGGTGAAATTTGCAGTATTTAGGATCATCGACTTTGTTTGATTCTTCAGGTCGCTTTGACTTAGGAAGTTCAATGACTTCTTTGGCTAGCAACTTGTCAAGAATTTTAGGAACATCATAGTCGGGAAAAGGATATACCCTTGCTTGTAACTCCTTCAAGGTTGATTGATTTTTCACCTCTCGCATTTGTTGCTTTGGAGCTTTCTCTTTTAACTTTTGTCTTGTGGAGGTTTTCGTAAAACTCATAGTTGTCATCATAGATTCCCAAATTTGATCTTCAGACGAGTCTTTGAATTTTGTAACTTCTTTCCTAGGATAAAAAAAAGGTGACACCATTCCACGTCTTGCAATACTTAGCTCCATGTCATGAGCGCGTGTAGATAATTCTTCAAAAGTTTGAGGCTTAATTCCTTGGAGGATATGCACAAGGCCCCAATACATAACTTGAATGCAAAATTCAACTGCGGAAGTTTCAGAAAGTTGATCCTTGCAATCAAAGCTTAATATTCACCAACAATTTATGTAGTCCAGTATAGGCTCATCTTTACTTTGTCTTGTGTTTGCCAAGTTCATCATGCTGACTGTACGATGGGTGCTGTAGAAATGATTCAGGAACTAACTTTCTAGTTGCTCCCAATAATTAATTGATCCAGACTCCAAGTCCATGTACCAGTGTTGACTTTCAAAGAGCGAACAAATTGCTTGACAAGAAGATCATCGTGTGTACAACACTTCTACAAGTCTTAACGAAATGAGCGATGTGTCACCTTGGATTTTTCTTTCCATCAAATTGTTGAAACTTTGGCATTTGATATCTAATTGGCATCGATAAGCCCTCGATTAACTTAGAATACGGCTTTGAGTATCCTACAAAACTTTATGATGGACCACCATATTATGCCTTGATGCTATTTGCAATCATATCTTGAAGTTGTTGAACTGTTAGAGTAGCCACTGAAGTGGATTGACCATCGCAGTGATTGTCACTTGACTTAATGAGAGATTCACCATCATTTTTTTCTCGCGATGTTAGATTATAATTTGATTCTCTAGGATTGTAGAGATCTAACTTACTCATAAGTTGGATAATTTGATGATTTTTCTCATCAATAGACTTCTTCAAGGCTTCAATGGTTTTATCCATCATTGAAAACTTCTTATCCATGTCAAATTCATCAACCATGAAGTTTTTGACTTTCATTGAAGGTGGAGAATTCGTTAAGTCCACAGATTCTCCAAAGTTGCAGACAGTTTCAGACGGTTCATCTGAAAACATATATGCAAAGTTGCCCTCAGGGGTTGTAGTTACACTTGAAATTTAAAATTTTCTCCTTTTCGTCATCTCCAAAAATATGAAATATTGGGATCCATCCAAAGTACAAGCGTTGAGATTGCGTTGATTGATGAGGCCAACAAGTTTGATCGCAGTAGGTGTGGCATAACAGACTTTTTGCACGAAACTTCATTGATTTTTTTGAACTCCACTGCAGTAGTTGAATTTGTGATTTTTCAATTTTTAGAAAGAAGAGAAGAAGAGCAGAAATGGTCTCACTGGGCGTGCCAAAATTTATTTGCAATAATTTTTCATTGTGCGAAAAATTAACTGCAAGCAAAAATAAAATAAACAAAAAAATAATTTTATTTAAATGAATCTTGTGAGTACAATTTTGTTGTTCTCTTGATTCTGTTCTCCTAAACCTAGAAATGATCTGAGGGCCTTTAGTAGCGTGTTTCTCAAATCGTTGGATGATTTGGACTCCTAGAGATGTATTTTAATCGTCGGGAATGTCGAAAAGTGTTTTGTCATTTTTGAAATAATCTCTGGGAAGGACTCCGTTGATTGCTCCTTGCAAGAACTTGAGTCAATGCCGATGTTACCGATGCTTGTCAAAGCCCTCTTTTGAGAATGCCCCCCTCCCCTTCCCCTGTCTAGAATGTTATGTTACCCCCTATTTATAGTTGTAGGGGGTAAGCCTAGTTGCTTGTGATTGACCGAAATATGTCATTTTGACACTTGATGCCTTTTGACTGAGTGTTGAATTTGAATGAGATTTCCTCATCATTTGTACATGTGGTGTCATCTCATTGGTCTTTGATTTGACTGGGATGCCATGTCACTTGATGAGTTTGGGCTTCAAAGTAAAATGGGCCTTGATGAGGAATAAAATGGGTTTATTATTTTTTTAAGCCCAAAATAATTTTAGACCCAATAAAATATGGATCAAATTCAAATTTTATATGAATTTGATCCAATAAATTTTACGTGTCTACAGATGCCAAATACAATGCTAATATCAATCAAAAATTCATACAAAGTACATGATGAATGGTGAATTTGCCAACTTTCTAGCACCTTTTAAGCCTAAATTATCATGCTTTTTCATAAATTTTTCATAAATTCCTCTTTTAATGCTTTTTTGTGTAGGTAAAAGTTGAAATGGGATGATGAGAAAGAAAACTTGATAAAAATGAGCTAAGGAATAGATGAAAGAGAAGAAATTTGAGCAAAAAGAACGAAAGTTGAAATGCGGACCCAAAAATCGACCCTCAGTAACCATGATCGCGACAAGTCAACATGTCAACCTAAGGGCGATCGCGATATGACTACCGCAATTGCAGGAGTCGTGGACGCGGTCAAGAGATGGCGATCACATTAGAGCAGAAATATTTTAAGGGCATTTTTGTAATATTTGAGAAATATGGAATTGGGGCTCAAACAAGGGTTTTTAGCTCATTTTCACCATCTTTTAACCATCATCAATTTATCATCCTTGGGAAACATTTTTATACTAATCTTGAGCTAAGAAAACATTAGAGTAACTCCTAAATGAATGATTGGCGAATTCCATTGGAGATTTATTGAAATTTAAAGTGTGGGTTGACATTCTCTTTGTCTTTCATAAATCAATTTGATGGAGATTTTGGTATATTCTTGTTCATTATCTTTATGAGTTGCTAGTTCTTCCTCTTGGGGTTATGCTTGGATAGGTTTTGATTTGTGCATGAGTATTGTTTATTTATATATCTAATTAGCTATTTGTTGTGGGTTTTACTTTTATCCTAGGTTTGAATTGAGATTTGTGGGTGGAACCCTCAAATTGAATGAGATTTGTGGGTGAAAACCCCAAATTGACTTGGATCCCGCATCATTCTTGAAAGAGGGATGTGAATAATGAGTAATTGTGAACAACTATTTAATACTAGTTATTTCCTTTCTTAGAAATAAGGATTTTATGTGATTTAACTAGCTTGATGGGCATCATCCTAGACATAGGGATGCTAAGTTGAGGTTTTGAGTTGGTAAGTTGGGCATGCTTATGAGGTATTCGAAATATTTCATGAGTACAATTTAGAGTTTTATTGAAACACTAACACTAATACTTTAAATTTAGCTTACCCACGGCTCCTAGCTAAATTTGGATAAATTTTCAATTACCCATGTATGAATTCACACCTAGAATGACATAATCCTAAGATCCGTCCCTAATTGATTACACTCTAATTATTCTTAACCTCGAGTTAGTCTTCTAGAAGTCCTAAAATTGTGACATCTTCAAAAAGGTTCAAACCCCCCAAATATTTATATCTTAGATTTGAATTTAGCAAGTAACTTCCATTTCGAACTTACTCGGTCACCATTCACATTGTTCCTCGTGAATTCGACCCCGATTCTTGTTGGGTTTATATTGAAAACGACCATCTTGCACTTAATTTGACGTGTAAGTTGAGCGTTATCAGTACACGTATTCATTTCAGAGCCACTATATTAATCAAGATACAAAGACCCATTTATCAAATACAAATTAAACTATGAAAATGCAGATGAATAATGGAGAAAAAATTTAAATTGAAGAAAAATGTGACCTATTGGTAAACAAATATTTGCAGAAAATTTGAATCTTCTACTCTATATTTTTAGATCAGAGAAATGTTTTTCCCTCAACAAATCACTACTTTTTTAATTTCATACTTTTAATGATTGTCAAGTACAAAAAATCATTTATTTTCATACTTTGTTTTTGTTTGTATTTCAGACAAATTTCGTAAAAAAATTTAAACTCCTATCTCAACTAGTAGTTAGCTTATAGACATATGTGTTTATGTAATTCACTCTTCATTATATTTATCACTCTATTAATAGTTTCATCCAATTATATTTTTGCTATTGTTATAAATGGTTAAAAATATACTTATTTCGCACAAAATTTAATGGAGGACATAGTTGACCGTAAGCATAGTATAAAGGTATATTTACTATGCAATTTAATGGAGGACATATTTGACCTATAAGCATAGCATAGACATATTTAATAAAGCAGCTGAAAAATATAAAATAAAGGAATGGAGATCGAAACACTTATGCAACTTTAAGAAAGAACCTTAAAGTGTCTCAATCTTAGCCTTACAAAGCTTTGTACTTATTAGTTTACAATTGTTATACAAAGAATAAGATCGAGTCAACTTTGTAATACAAACTGAGGCTGTGTCACAAGATCTAAAGAACAAATAAGTCTTCAGAACTTGTTCATCACCATTGTACTTGAACTCTGCTTTGAAAGATCTAAGAAAACTTTGAAATCCAAGGTGACTAGAAGTAAGCACCACATTGGTATTTCGAACCAAGATAAATCTTCGTGTTCTTATTTCAAGTTGATTATTTACTTGTCTATTTATTTACATCTAATCTGTTTTGTGAAGTATATTGATTTACAGTCAAGTCGGCTGTGAAGGCATAATAGTCTACTCACAGAAATTTTCAATTCAGCCCCCCTCTTGAATTTCAATTGGTATCAGAGTCAGGTCTTACTAATTGTGTTGATTAACCTCACATGAGCAAAGATAAAATGATAAACTATCAAATCCCAGGACCTCTCCTTTAAGACAGTCACTCTTTCACAAGACCACCTTACTTCAATGTATAACATTATTTATACTGAAAGTACGAATTCAGAATCTTTGACCAATCAAATGACTTCTAGGCATGGATTGTCATTAAAAAGGGACAAAGATGATTTCAGGACTCAAAGAGAAATAAAAAGAAAAGAAAAGGACAAGGAATCAAGCAGTATTGATATAGAAGATCTCGAAAACTTTGAAGTCACCAAAGAATAACAAGAGCTAATTCAAACCAATGCACGAGCTATAAGTTTACTTCTTTGTGCTGTTGATGGAGAAGAATTATACAAGATATCAACCTGGGAGACCACAAAATATATGTGGGATAAATTAGAGGTAACTTGTGAAGGAACCACCAAAGTCAAAAAGTCAAAGATTGCTTCCCTAGTCAATGAATACAAGCTGTTCAAAATGGAAGAAAATGAGAACATTGAAACAATGTTTACCAGATTTAGCAAAATTGTATGTGAGCTAATGTCATTAGAGATGATCTATCTGTATAACATATAAGTCAAGAAGCTAGTTAGAAGCCTTTTGAGAGTATGGGAAACGAAGGATGCCATTCTAGAAGACAGAGACCTTCACAACATGACATATAACGAGTTTTGAGGTAATCTTATTGCACATAAACGAAACTATAGCAACAGGTACAACAAAAAAGAAAAAAAAATAGTAGCCTTGAATGTTGTACCAACCGAAGAAGAAGATCTTCTGGAAGAAACTATTAGCGAAGGAATGGCTCTTATAAATTGAGGAGTAAGGCAAATCATGAAACATAGACAACAGAGATTCCAAGGAGCCAGAAATAATGATTCATCAAGAAATGATGCCCGTTGCTATCACTGTAGAAGACCAGGACTTTAAATAAAATTGTACAAAATTAAGAAGAAGATCATCTAGAAAAAATTAAAACTTTGGAGCGTAAAGCGATGAAGATTAAACTGAAGAGGAAACAAAAGTAGCCAACATATGCTTTATGGCAAAAGGTGAATTAAGCGAGGTAAGCCCGTACAACTATCATAACTATAACATTCTTGAAACCAATATAGATATAATTATTGATGAGATCCAAAAGATTATTGATGATTACAATAAATTGGCTCAAGAAAAAAAAACCAGGGAAGCTCAGTTTAAACCAAAACTTGAAAAGGAACGACGAAATCGTCAAGTTGAACTTGAAGCATGTCAAATTGAAATTGACTTACTTCAAGAAGAACTCGATGATGTAAAAATGCAATTAAATAGTATTAGAAAATCACCAAGTCATAGTTTCGTAAAATCAAATTCTTTTAAAACGATCTCAGGTTTCTCATCAAGATCGTTTGAACCGGCTAAAACTTTTTTTCTTTTCAAAGACCAACTTGTTATACACGTGGACAGAAAGGACACAAATCACACAACTGTAGACAAAGGTCTAAAGGCGTGTGGGTTTGGAGGCCTAAAAAAAGTACTTCTAACTCCCAAGGACCCAAGACATCTTGGGTACCTAAGTAAAATTAATTCTTTTATTTTTCAGGAACACTTTAGCAAAAGCTATAAAAAGAGGATATGGGTCATTGATAGCGGATGTTCCAGACATATGACTGGAAATAAAGAAAACTTTTATTCTCTAAATAAAGTAGAAGAAGGATTAGTATAATTAGGTGATAATGCCAAGGGCGACGTCATCAGAGTCGGTTCAGTAAAGCTCAACTCCTCATGTGAACTTATTGAAGTATACCTCTTGGGAGGACTCAAACACAAACTACTCAGCATCAGTAAGTTGTGTGATGTTGGATTTGGAGTCTATTTCAAAACTGAAAGTTGCTTCATCAAATATGATAAAAGAGATATTTCTCTTATCGATGAACATGATGGTAATATCTATATTTTAAATAGTCTTGATTTTTGTACCCTTACCTGTCTTACTGTGAAAACCAATGACACTTGGTTGTGGTACAGAAAGCTTGGGCATGCTAGTATGCACATAATTGACAAACTCTCCAGACTGAAATTGGTGAAAGGTCTGTCAAAACTCAAGTTTGAGAAGGATCACATCTGCGATGCCTGCCAATTGGGTAAACAGACTCGAACATCATTAAAATTCAAATATGCTGTATCAACTGCGAAACCCTTTCAAACAATCCATATGGATTTATTTGGCCCCACCAAAACCGCAAACATTAGTGGGAAAGGATATATTTTTGTTATCGTTGATGATTATTATTGTTTTATTTGCGTAATGTTTCTCGCTCATAAACATAAGGCTTTCATAAATTTTGAGATTTTTTGTAGGAAAGTACAACGAGAAACTGGATATTTCATTACCTAGGTACACAGTGATCATGAGGAGAATTTGAAAACAAAGCATTCGAAGAATATTGTGCTCAAAATGGATACTCTCAAAACTTTTCATCACCTCAGTCTCCTAAACAAAAAGGTGTGGTAGAACAAAAACCTCAATTCCTCTAGGAGACTTCAAGAACCATGCTACTAGAGCATAATATTCCAAATAACGTTTGGGCAGAGGCAGTAAGCACAACATATCACATCATTAATGGATGTTTCATCAGACCTATCCTAAAGAAGACGCCTTATGAACTGTGGAGAAGAAAGAAGCAAATATTAGCTACTTTTATTCTTTTGGACGCAAATGCATCATCCACAATAACGGTAAAAATAACTTGGGAAGATTTGATCAACGAAGTGACGAAGTTATTTTTCTTGGGTATGCTCCTACTAGTCACGCTTACAGGGCTTATAATAAAAGAACGTTATGTGTTGAAGAATCTATTCATAATGTATTTGATGAATCTAATAATCTTCATATGAGTTTGAGTATTGATGAAGAACAGGTTAGTGATCTACAATGTAGATCCAATGCTAGTATAACTCCCAATCCATCACAAGATGAGTCGAATACACCCCCTCCAGAGTCGACTCATGTTATTGAAATAGTCAAAACAGATGTTCCAAGAGAGTGGAAATACAATTCAAGCTATCCAAATGATTTTATCATTGGAAATCTAGACAATAAGATGCAGACAAGAGCCTCATTGAGAAAGAAAGCATCTGTTGCCCTTGTATCTTAAATCGAACTAAAGAAGATCGATGAGGCCCTCAAGGATGAATCCTGGGTTGAGGTCATGAAGGAAGAATTAGACCAATTCGAACAAATTCAAATTTGGACTCTAGTTGAATGACCTAAGAACTACTCAGTAATTAAAACTAGATGGGTGTACAGAAATAAATTAAATGAAGAAGGTAAGGTTATCGAAAATAAGGCCAGACTTGTAGCTCAAGGTTACTCCCAACAAGAAGGTATTTATTATGATGAAACCCTTGCTCCTGTAGAAATTTTAGAATCAATTCAAATTTTATGAGCTTTTACTGCTTTCAAATGTTTTAAGTTATATCAAATAAACGTCAAAAGCGCCTTTCTAAATACATTTATTCATAAAGAAGTTTTTGTAAACTAACCCCCTGGTTTTGAAAATCCTTCTTATCCAAATCATGTTCTTAAATTATCAAAAGCACCTTACAATCTTAAACAAGCTCCAAATACCTGGTATAAGAGATTGATTACTTTCTTGCAAAATAATAATTTTTAAAGAGGCAAAATTAATACAACTATGTTCATACAAAAGCTTGACTAAAATCTTCTTATTGTGCAAATCTACGTTGATGATATTATTTTTGGTATTCCTAACATCTCCTTGCATGAGGATTTTGCAAATCTGATGAAAGACGAATTTGAAATGAGCCTCATCGGAGAACTCATATTTTTATTAAGATTACAAATCAAGAAAACACCCAAAGGTACTTTCATCAGTCAAGCCAAATACACAAAGGAACTTATAAAAAAGTTTAGCATGGAAAAATGAAAGGCCTATAGAACTCCAATGAGTCCATCCATAAGTCTTGATTCAGACTCATCTAGAAAAGATGTTGATGAAAAGATATGCAGGAAAATGATTGGATCACTTCTCTACTTGATCGCTAGTTAACCAGATATTATGTTCAGCGTATATAAGTTTGCAAGGTTTCAGTCGGCTCCCAAAGAGTCTCATCTAACTGTCGTTAAAAGAATCATCTAATACCTCATTAGAATATAAGACATCGAACTTTGGTGCCCTCACTCTTCTCACTTTGATTTATTGGATATTCAGATGTTGACTTTGCAGGTGATAAGAATGATAGAAAAAGCACTAGAGGGACATGCCAAATTCTTGGTGATGCTTTAATATCATGGCACAGTAAGAAACAAACTTCAGTTGCCTTGTCAACAACGAAAGCCGAATACATAGCCACTGGAAGTTGTGGTACTCAAATTTTATGGATTATGCATCAACTTCTTGATTTTAATTTGTCATTTAAATCTATTCCTATAATGTGTGACAACACCAGTACTGTTAGTTTTTCAAAATTTACTGTGCATCATTCAAAAGCCAAACACATTGATATTAAACACTTATTTATTCACGATCATGTAGAAAATGGTGATTTTTTCTAACTTTTATTGATTCTGAAAATCAATTGGCAGATATTTTTACTAAGCCCCTGCTAGAATAAAGATTTTGTTTCCTTTGAAAAAGACTTGGTATCATCAACATTAATGACTTATAATTTGTTTGCCTATTTTTTCAAAAAATTAAAAAAAGGGGGAAAACTGTATTTTTGGTAAATCTTTCTGAAAAGGAGTTATCATTACTTTTGCCCCTTTTCACGCCTCTTTTAATGCCCTTACAACTTTTTACCTTCCCTAATACCCCCTTTTGCCGTCTTTTCACCTCAGCAGTCGCCTCACTCTCTTCACCTTCCTCTCATTTCTTTTCCCTCCCTTCATCTTCCATCTATCCATCTTTCTCTCCATATATTTAAAAAAAAAACTTGTCAGACTTCCCCTACCAAATGATCAGAACTCGCTATCAACATTTTTTGTCTCAATTATTGTATCTCTATCAAGCTATCAATTTTCAAAACAAGAAATATATACATGCAATGCTGTGTTCAGCATATTCAAATAAGCATGCAAATAGAAACATCAGAATTATTTTTTCTCTTTTTAGGTTTACGTAAAAGAACTTTAGCAAAACAACTCCACACTTTTAAATATGTCAAAATATGTTTATAACTGTTCCACAATTCATAAGGAGTTTTGTCAGTTCTTTTATGAGGAATCCTATTTTATAAGTGACATGCAGATAATATATCTTCATCCCATAAATTATTAGGTGCATTAAAATTAATTAACATATAGTTAAATATTTTTCTTAATATTTATATTTTCTTCAGCTACACCATTACACAAGTGAATAAGGTGGAAATATTTTATGAATAACTTTATTTTTACAAAAATATTTAAAGATACATATTCTCCACCTCTATTAAATCTAATTCGCTAGATTTTTCTGCTAAGCTCATTTTCAACTTTAATTTTATAAGACACAAAAGCATCAAGGGCATCATCTTTATTTCTACGTGAATCCAATTTAGTAAATCTAGAAAAATAATCAATAAAAATTACAAAATATTTTTTTTTCATCTTTAGTCATGGTTAGTTTTAAATCACCTAAATCAGTGTG
Source organism: Capsicum baccatum var. pendulum (assembly GCA_030864225.1). Lineage (NCBI taxonomy): Eukaryota > Viridiplantae > Streptophyta > Magnoliopsida > Solanales > Solanaceae > Capsicum > Capsicum baccatum. The sequence goes on from CM061550.1 coordinate 45,617,148, forward strand.
AATCAAGGATAATAATTCAGTTTCTCTATTAAATAAAAAATATGAATTTTTAGTAATTTTAACTTCAACACATATTTTACATTTATAAAAATTATTTGTGTCTAAGCTAGATGTTAAATTGAGAGATTACATATTCTTTATATATTTAATATTAGCATGTCTTAATCTAACATGTCATAAAGAAATAGACTCGGCCATATAAATAAAAGTAAATGGACTTTCAATTGAGCACAAATAAGTTATGGTTACAAAATTTTTGGCCCATAAAAATATTTTTTTTGATTAATATAACCTCGTTATTTCAAAAGTTACCTTTATCCCAATTTTTTCTAGTAACCCACAAAAATAAAATTGATTCTGATATTAGAAACATATAACACATTACTTAATGTTAGAGTTTTATCAGATATGAGATTGAGAAGATCTTTATTTTTTTCAAAAATTTTAGTAGTCCTGGAGATCCAAGATAAATAATTTTTTCTCCCTTTCTACTTGAGTGTATGACCAAATCATTTCTATTTATATAAATATCTCGTATCACCAGAATCTATCACCCAGTTTCTCACATTAGCCTCAATATTCATTTATGAAAAGATTGCAAACAATATATCATCTATTTCAGTTAAATTTATTTTTGACTAAACGAAATTGTTATTTATTTCACATATTTTTTTACATTGATATGCATTTTTTATGAAGGTTTTATCACTAGCATTGGCATGTAATTATATTTATTTTTATATTTTTATTCTGCGATATCATAAACTTCTGACAAGATGACCGAAATAAGAGTAGCCAGGAAAATACCACCATCAATATCATTAATAATTTTTGGATCAATATGATATAACATAGTTTCTTGAAAAAATTGAAGGAAAGTTGTCTTTTAAGTCTTGAATGAAGGATTGGTGACATTGACCAACAGATAGGGTCAAACATCATTAGGAAACTTGATTAAGTTAATCATGGACTTGATTAATATTTTCAAAAATTTCTAATCTTTTCAGAAATACAAATCAACCCAACCCACACCTCTCTTCAATCCAAATCAACCACTCTCTCCTCTCTCTCGACAGCTTCTCTCAACTCTCTCCCAACCAACAGTTCTGCAAAATTTCTCCCTTCAATCCCCGACGACTTCTACCTCCGGCAACAAATAGTTGGGCTTCGAGTTCCCCTTTTTTCTCCCTTCAAACCCCGACGACTTCTACCTCCGGCAATAAATAGTTGAGCTTCGAGTTCCCCACTTCAATTCAATCAACCAGTCTCTCATCCTTCTCTCAACAAATTTTCTTAAATCTCTCCCAACCAACTGTTCTAGAAATTTCTCATTTCAATCCTCGACCACTTCAACATCTGACTACAAATAGTTGGGCTTCGAGTTTCTTTTCGACTTCAACCTTCAATCGACGTGACAGCCTTGCTCTCCGACCAAAATAATTCTTCATCGTTCCTTTTCTTCTTTCACAGGTAAAAATTTATGGCCTTTTTAGTTTTGAAGAAAATGAGGAACTTGAGCCAACTTCTCTTATAGTATTGGTTAACAATTTCAATATTTGCTGCATTAATTTGAAATACAGTCTGAATAAAACCCTAATTTCTGGTATTTCTTCTCTTCTTTTTTCGAAGTGAATTATGATATTTTATTGTATTTTCTTGAAGTTTAATTTTTATTGTTTGTTTTTATAAAAACAAAACGATAATTTGGTTTGATTTGTTTTGTTCTTGTTCTTGGTAAAAATGGTGAAATTATTAGTTTTTATTAAACAAAATCATGCTACTATTTTTTGTTTCCTCCTACAGATTACCCATCTGGTGCAACATATTAACCATCTGATGCAACAAATTTATAATATGATGCAATAGATCAACCATTTGACGCACCAGAGTAACCATTAAATTATAATTCTGATGCAACAGATTAACTATCTGATACAACAACTTTACCCTATGTTGCAATAGATTAAGCATCGAATAAAAAATATAATGCAACTAATTAACCATCTAGTGCAATGGAAGAACCATCAGATTAATCATCTGATGCAACAGATGAACCTCCTGTTGGATAAAATCCTATTAACTCTTCCTACATGAAATGTCCAAGACTTGATTATTCCAACTGATTATTCACCTGTCACAATAGACGACCCTATGTTGGAAGAAATATAAATAATATTGACCGTTGATAACTATTCCAATGGATCACTCATGTATTGCAACAGATGTCTGACCTGTTGCACAGATCATTCATCTTTCTCAATAGATGAGTGATATATTTTGTATTGTCCCAACAGATTACTCAACTGTTGCTGCAGGTTAGTTAACTGCTCTGACAGATCACTCATATGTTGCAATAGATGTGTGATCTGTTGCATAAACCATTCATCTTTCTCAACAGATGAGTGATATATTTTGTATTGTCACAACAGATTATTCAGTCGTTGTTATGGATTATTTAACTATTTTAACAGATCACTCATATGTTGCAACAGATGATGTCACAATAGTTGTGTGATCTGTTGAATAGACCATTTATCTGTCTTAAAATATGAGTGATATATTTTGTATTATTGCAACAAATTACTCATCCGCTGCAACTTTTTGGTTATATGCTGCAACAGATATACTACCTGGTGCAACAGATCGGTGATCTGTTGCAACTTATTTTACTATTTTGCTTGTTTGATTTACTATTATCCATTTTTAACGATGCATTAATCAACAATAATATATTATTTTACGTTCCTATTAATTTTAGATAATATGGTTCCCAAAAGAATAGAAACTGAATTAAGTCCAAGTAAAGGAATAAGTGAAGCAGCTAGGCTACATCTACCACTCTTTGAGCTTGCTTTACAAGCGTTACTAAATCGGGAGTAGAATATGATGAACACGGGGAGGAGGAATATTTCAAAAGAGATGATGCAGATGCTAATAGCCCTTTTACCGAATAGCTGGTCAAAGCTTTCAGCATTGATCGTTATCCTATGAGAATTCAGTGTGATGGTGCCGTAGATTTAACGGGTGATTTCATAGTTAAGTCTGCCATGAGAAAATATTTCGACGCCTTCAGAAAAATACTTTGAGAACAAAAATTGGATGCTTATATTAGGGACAGCTGTTTTGGGAAATATCTTGATTTGTCGGAGGACAACAATTCTCGTTTCCAAATGAAAATGGTATATGAACTTCTCAAGCGTAGGTTTAAGTATGAAAACAAAGATAAGATGGATGAGGTATGGATAAATTACTGTGACATGCCTGTTTGTTTAGGTTGGAAGAAGTTTGCCATTGTTACTGGACTAAAATGTTATCCTACTTCTCAAGTTATACCTATTCTAACCCAAAAAAAACACCCCGCACACCCCTAAAAAAAAGGTAAGTTGTGTGATCGTGATGACCTGGTGTCCATTGTTGGTCTAAGCTTCAAAAACAAAAATTTGATAGAAGCGTTGAAAGGTAAAGGACTTTGAAAGAAGCACAAGAAGTCACTGTTCTTGGTTTGGTTTGTACATAATATTCTTTGGGCGAGAGACGTTAACTACAACATAAGCCTCGGTTTAATAAAGCACTCCGAGGATCTTCAGGCATTTAACAGCTCTCCTTGGGGGTATGAAAGCTTCAAAATGATTGTCAAATATTTGTTGACTCTGTTATCGCCAAAGACAGTCAGCTTATATAGCTTCCTATGGGCTTTCATGGTAAATGTTTCTTTCTTCTATTATGATATCATTCATTTTTTTGGTTCAATAATGGTTTTGATTTATTGGCGTTATTTTATAGGCTTGGGCGTTTGAAGCCATTCCTTATTTGAGACAACAAGTGAACTACCAGGAAGGAGTTTCTTGTCCAAGAATCTTGAGATGGTTGTCGGCCAAAACTAATAAAATGCAAAATTTCTTGATCTCCTCAACCCCCCAAAGGATGCAGTAAGTATAATTATAATGAATTTTTTCTTTTAATTAATGATTTTTTTGAATGATCTAATCATCATTCTAATATATGTAATGATTTATGTTAGATTGTGCATCCGTTGCTAGTTCTGACCAATCGAGAGTTGAAGATACCATTTTTTCTTACTTTACGGTATGGCAAACTTTATCGGACCCTAAGGTCATCGACAGAATAAAAATAGAATTATTTGGAGCAACAACCATTACAAGAAAAATAATTTTATGGTGATAGAGTTGTTGGTGGTAGTGGTGCTGCTTTTAGTGCTAATGATGATCCTCTTACAGTATTTAAAGAAAACCATTATGAGTATGATCATACTGGTTATATAGATTTTGCCTCTCCCAGCGAATGTTCTGCATGCAAATGTCAAGACTGCAGGGCGAAACATGATGTAGTGATTATGCTATTAATGCATTAACTGCTTCTGTAAAGGAATTGACATCTAAGAGGCGTCTCATTCCATCAAAGAGGATTTTATTTCCATCCGCTCCATTAGAGATTAGGGCTAAGAGGAGAAGGAGAGTGATTTCTATGGCATTATCAAGCATTTAAAAAAGCAAAATTGCAACTCCTCTGTCTGTATGTTGCACTGAGAAACATACAATGTCCAAAGGAGAGAAACACGAGCTGAAGAAGGTGAATATATTATATGTCTTCCAACTGACAAAATAAATAGACATATATCTGTTTGAACAGATAACACATTTGCTGAAAATTATCAAACAGATATGTACATCTGTTGTAATAGTTGACTAACCCGTTGCACCAGATACGTTATCTGGTGTAACATATGTCTGATCTGTTTTAGCAAATCAAATAGCTCTTTGTACCGCTTTTATTTGTACCAACAGATGACCTATCTGCTGCAAAAAATGATTCATATGTTGCAACGGATGGTTCATCCGTTGAAAATTATCACATAGGGTCTTCCTCATGTAGAAATTTATCCCAACCATTGATTCATTATTGCAACTGAAAATAATTTGTTTGGGACAATTTAAAATGGGAGGAAGACCTATTTGGTTTGCTAGAAGAGATGACTTATCCTTTTCCATTTTGTTGTATCTTCGTGATTAGCATTGACCAATTCTAGCTTTCCAGGTGGATGTAGAAGAAGCTACTGCTAAACAACATTGACAATATGCTACTCTTTTTTATGGAAATACGGAGAACAAAAAGCGCAGAAACCGTACGTAAGCGACAATAAAGATCCACAACGATCAAAGACGAATTCCATAGCACCGGATGAAGAACAACTTGTCCATACTGAGTAGATCTTTATAGATTGATCTTGTCAAAGCAATCCTTGGTAGTATACTTAAATTGTTGTTGATTTATTTGTTGAGATCTGTACCCATAATAATTTTTTTATATTTTATTTATTCGTTGACTTATTTCAGCTAATTTATGAAGGCTTCGATTTATTTTATTTTGTCTACAAATTTTATTTATTCCTTAAATTTGAACTTATTAGTTGAAAAGGAATACTAGATTCAAATATTTCAACAGATAATGTATCTGTTGCAACAGACGACACATCTACTGGAAAAATCAAACAGATTTAGACAGATGTTGCAACAGGTAGGTTATCTGTTGAAATTTATCAAACAGGTCTTCCTACTGTTGCAACAGATGGACTTTAGATAAAACCATCGAGATAATACAACAGACGACCAACCTATTGCAACAGATGAAATATATGTCAGAATTGGTAGGATAACTGTTACAACGGATAGAGAATTTGTTGCATTATAAAAATTTAACTTTCATTGAACATAATAAATTGTCATTACATGTAAGAAGGTTAAAGTGAATTAAATTGAAATAAAAAAGGCGCAACGCATCGAAGGTGTTCAGTTCAAATACCTAAAATAAAATAGGCATCAAGTAGACAGTGTTCATTTTAAACGCGTAAAATAAAATAGGCATCAAATATGTTAGTGTCAGTCTGGCACATTTCGCTGACTTGTCGTCACTTGGCCCCCAACGGTCATTTTTGCCCTCCATTATCTTATATATTCATCTTTCTCCTAAAATTTAACCCTAAATTCCCAAATCTTCTTCTTCATCGTCATCTTCTTTTATCTATTCAAATTCTTCAAATAATTTCTTTCATTTTTTCCAACTGAGCTTGACAATGTCGAGCGCATCTTCAACTATTTTTTGTGATAAAGATTTTCAATATTGTAAGTGCGGTCATGAAACTCTGTTAAAGACTTCTTGGACTCAACAAAATCTGAGTTTTAGGTTATTTACTTGTAAGATTTCAAAGGTAATATTTTTTTTATTTAATTAGTTGATTAATTATTGACTTGTAATTATTTTGTAATTGTGTTCTCTTTTTTATAGAAATTGGGTGGATGCAATTACTTTGATTGGTATGAAGAATGACACCCTTCCCAAGAAAATCGTGTAATCTGGATTTGTTGAACAAAGTCAAGGATTCTGAATAGAAACAAAATCGAGCAAGAAGATACTACATTGTTGCCGTTATTGCTACTGGTTTGGTATTGTTGGACACATGGATATTCAAGCCTAATTGCTGAAATTTTCATGGTGGTGTGTGTATTTGCTACTGGTTTAGTGTTGTCGAGAACATGGATATGCAAGCATAACTGTTGGAAAATATCAAAAAGATTTAGGCATATATTGTAAAATTTAGGTCATTTGTTGGAAATTATCAAATAGGTCTTCCCACTGTTGCAATAGAGTAGACGTAGATTATTAGATTATTCATAGAAATAACATTGGCGTAATGCAACAGATGACCAACCTATAGCAATAGATAAACTATCTGACAGAATAGATTAAATATATTTTACAACAGATTGACAATCTAATCTATTGCATTATAAAAAACTCAAATTTCATCAGAAAAAAATTATTGCCACTACATGTACATGTAATAAAGTGAAGGGTGACTTGAAATTAAAAATTTCTATTTCACAGGCTCTTCTATATATACAGACTTCAAGCATCCAGTTAGTGCCCCATAAGCCCATAACTTTTGCAGCTTTGCCACAACGTTATCATATAGAAAATTCATTGGCTTGGCCATTTCTGCGTCGGTCAGCAAACATTCAATATGTGCAAGAGCGTGCAAGCCGCTCGCTTTAGTGGCATCATCTATTGGAAGGATCATTACCCTATTTCGACCTTCAAAATCCCATGATTTATTCATCAACACTTTCTTTGGTAAATGATTCATCAGTTTACTCTTCCTCAATAAGATGGGCAACAACACCATTAGTGACTCCACGAGAAGAAAAAGATCAAAATCGTCGATGAGAGGACGTTGGAGTCATAAACATTGATCTTTCCCTCCTTGAGTAGTATCTCAAAAGCCCGATAATACATGTCGTACATACTAATAACTGCAAGAATATTTTTTGCCTTGGTCCAGCTCTTGCCATATGGATTTGGCCTGTCCCCTCTAACATATTTTATCATTTCTTCTTCATCCAAGATCAACGTAGGAAATAGGAAATCAAGTTCCATGCCAAGGGCTGACACTTCTCCATTGAGTTGATTGTACCTATCCTTGAGCTTCTTGCAGAAGTTGAGGTCCATTATTTTATCAACAGCGTCATAAGCTTCCCGGTATGTTAATTACCTTTTCCTCATGAGGCAGATAATTATGTCAACATGCTATGAGATAAGAAGTCAATTTTTAAATAGGTTAGTAATTGTAAATATGCAACGGATGGTCCATCTATTGCATAGGTTCCATCTAATGTAACTTATACAACAGAACCACTACCAGTTACACCAGTATACCCAGTTGTTGTAACAGATGTGAAATATGTTGCGTAGCTTCTTCTTCATGGGGTAGATTAGAAGGTATAGGTTAGGAAAAGTAAACTTTCCTTATCCTCGTACGGCATAAGCATATCAGTCATAGTCTAGAAGTCTTGAGGGGAAAAGAAAGGCCTGGGGTAATCCGGTGCTCCTGGCTTGGCATTCTTGTCCTATCGCAGTTCCCTCTTCTCTTCGGTGCCAAGTTTTGCATATATGTACACCTTATTAACTGGCCCCTGAACTTCAACAGCTTTTGGAGAGGGAGTAATTGCAATTTCTTTTAATTTTCGACCGAAGAGTACGTCTCTAATTGTACTTTTCTTTCTCCTAACCAACACTATAGGAGTGTGCGGCTCCCTCACCTTCTTGGATGGTATGACAAACCTCTTAGATTTGAATTCCTCGATAGCTTTAGAGATAGCCTCTACTTTTTCAAAGAGTTTATCCTGTCTGTCCTTGCACTCTTCGCATTCGCAATGAGAACACAAGGGTGAAGAGGGGTGAGAGGGACCTGTGTAAGGGAGAAAAGGGGTGTTTTTAAACATATTTACTATTTATTGAGCATCAACATGATCATCATCACGAGTGGTAGAAACATCAGCATGTCCGCCACCAACACCAACAACTCTACTAGAAGAAGCTCCCGGATCTGCCTTAGTAAAAGGTTGGTCATGAAGAGGCTCAGCATTAGGCTGACTTTGCCTAACTACTCTTCTTATGGCCGTTTCTCCAGCCAATTCCTTTTTTATTCTCACTCTCCAATTGTTTCTCTTTCTCACTTTTATTTTCTTCATTACCATCTATGGGCCCTTGTCCACCTCCATCAATGTTGTTTTCACATCTCTCCTCAGCTTCACTTTTCCCTGACTGAAATTGTTCAGGAAGCTTCTCTGAATCCCTCTGTATGTAGCCTTTTATTTTGGGTGGTCCGACATTGATCCACTTTCACTTTCTTTTCTTTTGGGAGACATGTTTTACCTACAGACAAAAAAAAATAAAAATTACATTACAATTGATGTATGTATAGATTTTAAAAAATATATTACAAACACCACAAATACCGACACATCAACCACCACCACCACAAACACCACCAACCAAGGCCAACAAAACAAACACTATGAATACCAACACCATCGACAGCCACCACAAACACCACCAACCAATGCCACCACCAGTGCCGCCACGAAGACCACAAACACCACCACCATCACCACCACCACCACCAACACCACAAACACCATCCAACAATACCACGACAATCAACGGAACACTGCAATGGAACCTAGGGATTTCTAGAGTTTTTCCTATGATTTTACCATAAAAAATCAAAATTGTGAACCCATTCTCAAAGATAAATATAACTAAAAGTTTTAATTTTTATCATTAACTTAAAAGCCCTTATTCTTTTAGAAAAAATAACAAATATAGAGCTCTTATCGAACTTTTTTGCCTACGAAGACAAAGAAAATGACTTATGCAAGAGAGAATGAAGTCAAAAATAACACCTATATGGTCGGAAATAAGAAAAAAACAATTTGTTATGGAGGGTTCAGCAATTTGTTGAGTAGTTACTGTCTGTACTGTATTGTTGAGTGAGAATAAGAGAGAAAGAGTGAGACCTCGAGATTTGAAATAATGAAACATTTTGTATGGGTTGATTTGTATTTTGGAAAAGAATGACAAGTAGTTTTGAAAATGTTAATTTGGTCTGAATTGATCTTAATTATTTTTAAAATCATAAAATATATGCGTAATTTTTAACTCTCTCATCATGCAATTGCCAAAAGGTTAATTCAATTGAAATTGTATAAAAACAATTGAAGTTGTAGTTGACCGAGTACTCTAGTTTACCCTATGAAAACTCACCCCTGGTCCTAGATTAATCAATTTAGGTACTATTAGTCTAACATATGAACTCAATTAAAATTGTAAAAAATAAATGTTCAACATGTTGTGTGAGATTTCTTATCTGTTGTAAATTATAAATTAGATTAGGTAACAAAAGATTACAAATCTATTTTAAATTATAAAACAGATTAAGTCATCTATTGCGACAGATTACCCATCTGTTGTAAATTATCATATGGATTATCATATGTCGCAACAAATTACTCATATGTTTTAAATTATCAAATAGACGTTGCCATCTGTTATGGTTGACCCTATGAGAACTCACCCCTAGTCCTAGATTAATCGATAGTTTACCCTATGAGAACTCACCCCTAGTCCTAGATTATTCAATCAAGGTATTAGTACCCTATTCCTAGATTAATCAATTAAGGTATTATTCTAGCATATAAGGTAGTAAGAATCGGTTCAGCTCGGAGTTTTCGATCGACGACTCTGGTCGGGAGAAAGACAGTACCATCTCATCATGCAATTGCCAAAAGACTCAATTAAAGTTGTAGTTGGCCTTATAAGAACTCACATTCGATTAAGGTATTAGTCTAACATATGAACTCAATTTAATTATATATAAGCAAATGTTCAACCTGTTGCAACAGATGTATTTTCTGTTGGATCAAATCAAACAGATAGTGTTATCTGTTACAATATATTATGCATCTATTGTAAACTATCAAACAAATTACGTCATTTTCTGCGACAGATCATGAATTTGTTGTAAACTATCAAACAGATTAAGTCATCTGTTGCACTTAAATATTTTTAGATCTTTTTTTTTATAAAGAAATTTAGGTATTTCCTGTCTAAGATAAAATAGTTAAAATACTAAGGCAGTAAAAAATATTACTCGGTACTACTTGGATAATTCAAAAATCTCCTGAGTGAGCAGTCTTATCTTATCTTTTCAATGTCACCATCTCTTCTTGCCCCTAAAAAGTTATTAATGAGTATTTAAAAAACCCCATATCTAGAACTCTCTCTCCTTCAGCCATAAAGTAGTCTAGACTCAACTCATCACTCTTATTTATTCTTTATTCTCAATTATCTTTGTTGTTTTCTTTTTTCCTCTCTTTTATCTCTTTTTTCAGATGAGGATCCTTTAGGATCTCAACCAATCAACAAATTTTCTCGACTGAACTAGATGTTTTGATTCGTTTACTTTTTTGACATTGCAGGTATGGTTCACTATTGCTCTTTTCATCTCATCTTCTTCTTTGTATGTCATTTAAATTAGATATTTACATCTGTTGCTATTAATGATTTATCCATTACCAGTTTCTTATTTATTGAGAGAATTGAAGGAAAGGTGATTTTTAAGTTTTAAATGAACGAACCATTGTTTTTATTTAAATATGCGAAAAAAGTCATCTACTGGGAGAACTTAAAAAACCTTATTATCAGTATAGTTTTTTTTATATCTTTTATTTGGTACTTTGGTGGTGCTGTTGTTGGGGGTGGTGGTTGTGTTGGAACATATGATGTTTGTGTTATGGATGGTGTTGGAATATATGGTGTTGTTTTATTTGTTTCTTTGTTGTTGATGTTATTGGTGGTGGTGTTACAATAGTTTTCTCAAATGTTGCAACTGATGAATCAGCTGTTAGAACAAACAGAGCAACTGTTTGAAGAAATCAAACCAGTAGCAAGGTTGGTTTGATTTATTCCAATAGATGACCCATCTGTTGCAACATGTCTTCCATCCTTTGCAAATGATGCCTCATCGGTTGAACAGATGGGTAATCCGTTGCATCATATTGGTCATCTATTGATTCACTCAATTTCGTGTTACCCTTTTGTAATGTTATTTTTGTTCTTCTCTTGTTTGACATCAAATGTATTTCTCTTGTTTGCAGATAAAAGAAAGTAAAATTGTATCCACTTTTGCCCGGCCAATATTAAAGGCTAGAGTAAAGATGGGTTCGGAAGAATAAGCTTCTTACAGATAGAACCACTTCATATGTGGGAGGTATGTATTAATGATCAACCTATCATGAAAACACACATCCAGTACAATGATTTTGTGAATGTTTGTTCTTTACCTATTAGGCATTAATCCTTCAAACAAGATATGACATTTTACAGTTAAGATTGTTAGGTTTGAACTGGTAAGGCTGAGGGACCAAGACGGTGGTGTCGATACCCCATTACAATTTAATGACGGTTTATGCTCATGTTTTTGTGTCAAGTTTGGGGAAGGGTTCAAGTTTTTGGCAACAGTGTAAATATCTAATAGTAATTAGACCAGTTTTAATGGAGCAATGAACTTGTTGAAAGGCCTTCAAATCCTCGCAATGCAACAAACAATGATGGATCTAATAGAAATCTCCCTTGTCCAATTTTATGTGAATGGGTTGTTGGAAGAAACTATTATACAGCAGAAGGTGTATGGGAGAAAACCTATGCAGGAAGAAGGAGGTTGAGAAGACCATATATAATCTCAGTCCTTGTTTAAGAGGATACACAGGGTCGAAAGAAAAGTTTAGCGAAATTAGTTTATGAAATTGACATGAAAAATGAAAAAACTGGATGAGATGCGAATGTGAAAGTGTATCCAAAAATAAAAATCCATCAGTCGTTGAAGAAAAAGAAGAATGGTCAAGAGAAATTGAGCTAGTCACTTTGCTAGAGACTGCAACTAGCGAGCACGGCCTCAACGAATACCCACAAAATATAGGACTAGAACTCTAAGGAAGCATCTTCGCGAGCATGGAAGGTGGTAAGATTGTTGGTCTGAATTGACATGTAGGTTTCAATTTTGACCGATAATCTTACCACCTTCCGTGCTCGCAAAGCTTTTTTCTTAGAGTTCTTATCCTGCACATTTTGAGAGTCTTCATTGAGGCCACGCTCGCTAGTTGCATTCTTGAGCAAAGTGTCCATCCCCAGTCCTGTTGACCATTCTTTTTTTTTTCATCGACTGATAGATTTTTATATTTTGATACACTTCGACATTTGAAGCTCATCCAGTTTTTTCATTTCTTATGTGAATTTCATCGGCCAATTTTTCTATACTTTCCTTCGTACCATGTGTTTCCTCTTAAACAAGGTCTGAAATGATATATGGCCTTCTCCACCTCCCCCTTTGTGCATACGTATTCTCCCAAACACCTTCTGCTGTAAAAAAGTCTCCTCCACCAATCCATTCATATAAATTTTGAACAGGGAAATTTCTATTGGTTCTATCATTGTTTCCTGCATTGCGAGTCTTTGGAGGCCTTTCAAGAAGTCCATTGTGCCATTAAAACCGGTCCAATCACTATTGGATATTTACACTGCCGCCAAAAATTTGAACCCTTCCACAAACTTGACACAAAAAATGTGTATGAATCGTCATTAAACTATAACGGGGTATCGATACCACCTTATTGAAACCCTTCAGCCTTATCAGTTCTCACCTATCAAACTAAACTGTACAATACAGGATCTTATTTGAAGGATCAGTGTCTAATCGGTAAAAAACTTCATTCACAAAATTATTGCACTTTATGTGTGTTTTCACGGTAGCATGATCAATAATATAAATAACTCGCACGTATGAAAATGGGATCCATTGCACGCATCTTATTCTTCTTACCCCATTAGGACATATCAGACAGTGTTGTTTATTTATCTGTACGAATATAATGACTATTAAAATAGAGGTGTGAAGAGTCGTGAATTTTTATCTTAACACATTCAAAACAACTGATGAATCAAAATCTCCATCTGTTGTAACTGACGAATCAGTTGTTAGAAGAAATCAAAACATCTCCTCTAACATATGATCCATCTGTCGCAACAGATAATCCATATGTTGCAATAGATAGTAAATTTTTTGCAATAGACCAGACTTTTTATTTTCTTATTCATCTGCATGCATGTGCTTACTTCTTGCTAAAAATGTTTATTTTAATTTAGTTTTCCTATTTATAAAATCAAGAGAATTTTATTATGCTCTTCTAAGATTACCCCTATTATTAAATGACTACATAAAGTATATTATTCACATTTATACTTTTAAATCAGAATTAATAAGGCCAATTTAGTAAAATAATCACCTAATTTATATTTTTATTAATTGGTGTTCCAAGCCCATAGGACCCAACTAATACGTAACGGAGGGAATATTAAAAAGAGGTGAAGACTTTGTATCTAACACATTCAAAACAGCTAATGAACCGAATACTCCATCTATTGAAACTGAAATTGATGAATCAGCAGTGAGAAGATATCAAAACATCTCCTCCAACTTATACTATCCATCTATTGCAACAAATAATACATAAGTTGTATCAGATGTCTTATCTGTTGCATATACAAACCATCTATTGCAACAGATGGTAAATCTATTTTGACAGTTGTCTTGCACATTCAATCCATCCGTTGCAACAGATGCTAAATCTGTTAAAAATGCTGGACGATCTGTTACAACAGCTCAATAACAACTGCTTTTATCGAGTCTCAAACCACTATGAAAAGGTGAGAAGTAATTAGTGCAAAAGCAAAAGTCTCGACTTTTCACAAAAAATAAAATGCCACCAGGTTGAATGTAATTAATACAATGGAGCTAAATAGTCCTTGCTTTTGGCCTGACACATCCAGATTATAGGTCCCTCCTTAATCTTCATTCAACTCTATTTATTTCTTGCATTTTTTCCTTTCGTGTGACATCTTCAACCACTTTTCTTCAAAGAGAATATTCCTTTCTCGTTGAGGTTTATTTTTTTCTGGTGTAAATTTACCAGTTGGTCGTATACGTTGTATTACATTTTGAACTTTTTTCTTTACATCTGTCAATTCATACGTGTTCTAGAGATGACTAATCCTTTTTCGGACATTCCTATTCTACGCAACACAGTGCGGGAACTTCAAAGGTAGGTTAATGACCTGTAGAGCGAGTTGGTCGCTGTGAGGGCGACGATGTTCAGAGAGATACAAAGGCTAATGAGAACCCTGCTGCGGCGCGTTGATTCACCGGCTGTCATTAATGATGAGAATGATGATAATAATAATTAGAATGTGTTTTTTCTTTTAGCATATGTATTTTAATTTTTCTATATCGGATCTATACCTAATGTATTTTATTTTTCATTTAATGAAAAATTTAATTTTAGTCAGACTATTGCGTTTTAATTCTTATTCAATTTTCATTCTCTCTAATTCTTTTAATATAATACATGTTAATATGTCGACAGTTGGAGGCAATGTTGAATCCAGTAGCACTAGAAAATTTGGCTTTTGAGTTATTTCAACAGATTAATCATGTGTTGGAACCGATTGGTCATCTGTTGCGTTTCAACAGATTATCCATCTATTTTTATAGATTTGCCATCTGTTGGAGGAAAGCATTCCAGTTGATTGTGCAACTGTTGAGAATAATTCTGGTCTGCTGTATTATTTAGTTCATGTTTTGCCTCTTTTTATTGATGCACAAGTTATTTTTAAAAAAAAAGACATTTTATATATAATAAATGATAACTTTAGGTTCACAACAATGAGTTAAATATATAAAAGTCCACAATAAACATACAAACAACAACACAAGTTTCTGCAATTACAATGATCATGGTGGATTATGATTCGGGCATGTAGTTCTTTTGTGGCCAGAGCACTTACATATGGAGCACTTGTTTCTTCTTGATAAAAATGATTCTCCAACTCCACGCCTCCTTTTATATGGCTTTATTCCCAATTTGATAGTGCTCGGTTCAATATATGAAGGAGGTATTAGTCTCCCCATAAGCTCTACTGGACCAACCCAAGATTCTTCGGGAGGCACCGGAGTAATATGCCCATTATATGCCATTTCATATTTTTCCATCGAATAATATTGAGAGGAGTTCTCGTAAACTTCAGGTCCATAGTTATAGCCGTATTGAGCTTGAAGGGCTGCCATAGCATGTGGACAAGGTATTTTGTCCAAGTCAGAAACTCTACATGTACAAAATCTTATTTGAAGATCGACCGTGGCAGCATTACCATGACCGGTGATACAAAATTTGTAATCTTCTATTTTATGAGAGAATAACCTATTCCCCAAACTGATGTTCTTTGATATTTTCTTTTCGATTTCGAGAATAAATTGGGTTCTTTTTTCTGGGCACTTGAACTGCACACGCCTTTCGTTAAAAAAATCACTATACTTCTCGCTTATTTTTTCAAACATAGCCTTGATGGGAAATTCTCTTTCAACGACAAATAATGAATTCACCGATTTAGCTATGTTTGATGTCATAATATTGTACCTATAGAAAAGAATCACATAGTACGACATCGTACTAAAATTGTAGATCAAACAAGACATTAAATTCATAAAAATGTACCAATTTGCTGGACAGAATGCCCGGCTCCATCTCTCGAAACCAACACGTATGAGGAATTCTTCTACCATGGTATTCACATCCTCTATTTGATTGAAATGGTCTAAAAACTCCTCTCTACTGTATGCTTTAGATGCTCTATAAAAAAGGGTGAAAACCCTTTCGTTGTGATAGTTGTTTCGAATGTTCTCTCCAAGATGCCTGATGCAACAACCAAAGTAAGCTGAAGTGAAGAAAAATGAACCCATCTTTGGAATACTTAGATGCCTATCCGATACAAAACATAACTCTTCGGTATCTTCGACTCAGTGTCGCAGTTGTTCAAAAAAAATCCATAAGAGGCATCACATTCCTTGTCCGCTACACAAAAAGCGACAGCAAAGATGTGATTCTCTACATCCTGTGCCTCCGCCGCTAGCAGAACTCCATTATACCTGCTACTCAAGAAGGTACCATCGACGGCTATGCCTTTTCTCAAATGTCGAAAACCTTGAATCCAAGCACCATAGGATACAAAAAAGTTCTTGAACCTTCCGTTTTTATCCAAATGCAATGTCGTCTTACTTCTGAGATTTGTGGACTCAATCATGTAACGGTAAGCATTCAATACTTCATACCCATGCTCAAGTGTCCCCCTAACCAGGTCCCTGGTAATGCATATAGCCGTATATACCTTCCAATAACTGACTAGGACACCCAAATCCGTAAGGAGTTAATTAGCCATAAGCCTTGTTGAAGGGCCTCTACCATCGGGGAAACTACTCCTAAAATATTCACCTAGGGCCTTTGCCGTGGCGTGAGGATTTTGGCCATAGATGTGCTCTGAACCATATGTGTAATGCTTTTCATGTTTATGAATAACGAATCTGTCAGAACTTGCATACTTCACCGCTCTCAACTACCACTTGCAGTTCGAATTAGCATATTTGAAGCAAAAGACACTGCTCAAATTAATCACCTTTTTTATTTTGAAATATTTTTTCAAGCAAGAATTACACAAAGTGTTAGATAGTTCATTCTTGTCCTTGAATGACATTCCAATAAAAAGGTCGGTCCCGCCGTCTTGAAGATTTCCAGATTGTGTCAATTGAGAAGAATTGCACATCGTATTGGTCGCATCAATGGGCGTAGGTGTTTGACCATCATCTGGAATATTCATGTCTAGATCATCCAACCTATCATCAAAGAAGTCTTCTTTTTCTTCTTCTTTTTCTACGTTATGGTTCTCATTCTCTCTCGTCTTTTTAACCATGTATACCCTTAACACCGGCTTGGTTAAATCACTTATATAAGCACACAACCAAACCTGATCGATTATCTTAAAAGGCAGTACCCTCTGATTTTCAAAGGAGTTGTGCATATAGCTGATGGCGAATTCTTTCAGTTGGCAATTCAGTCCATAAAATCTGATGATTAAGTTCACAAAATCATCATATGAAACATTACTTTGGACTGTCATAGCTATCGTCTCTAGAATTTTACCCTCTTTCCAACACCATACATATCGATTGCTCTTCTGTACCCATTGACCATGACAAGCCACCCATATTGTTATTAATCCCTCCATTGGTGGTACCTAAATAAAGTCATTTGTTAAAAAAAATTGATAGTGATTTCATAGTGCCGTGAATAAATCCCAACAGATGTGTTATCTGTTGCAACAGGTAAGTGATGAGTCGCAACAGATTTTTACCTATTGGGATTAATTTTACGCTCCTGAATATCTGTTGCAACAGATGAAGAGCCTGTTGGAATTGATGTTACAACTAAATCACCTTTGAAGTTGATTCCAACAGATGATTGACAGTTGCAACAGATAATTAACATGTTGTGACAGATGACTGACCTGTTGCAAAGGTTATTAATCTGTTATAAAAGATGTTAGAACCGTGTTCAGGTTCTGTTACAACAGGTAACTAATTTATTGCAACAGATATGTCAAATGTTGCAACAGATGACCCATCTGTTTAAACATGAATCCAACGTATCAGTCTTTCGTTGAAACAGATGTCTCATCTATCGCAATAGATTATTTATCTGTTTAAACAGATGGATCTTATGTTGGATCCATGATTGGGTTCTATTCATTGTTGGAAAACAACAACACAATAGCAGTTACCCATATGACAAATTTAACTAAAAATTATAATTTGACTTACCAACGTCTCCTATGAAGTAAAGTCAAAGTGGAAACTGATGTTAGAAACAAAATTTGACCTAAGAAATTGGTCAGATAGCAACAGTAGCGGTAACAACAACAACAAAAAAAATGGTCAACAATAACAAGATGAAGATGATAATGAAGTAGAAGAAGATGAATGAAGCAACAACAACAATGAACAACAAAAATCACTAAGAGAGAGAAAACAACAATGGGTGAGAAAAGAGAGAAAGACGCCTTTTTTCCTCCGTTTTCCGTTATATAGGCTAACATTTGGATCAAAGTGTAAATTTAAAAACTTATGGATTATTTTCAAACTTTCCCAACTTTCTTAATCCATAATAAAGTAATTGTCACTTCCACCTAATAATTAAGACTTGTGTCACCTACACCTCATTTTAAAATTTTTTTGTCACCTATAGCCCAAACCCCCTAATTTCTTATTGTTGAAAAATAATGGTTAAAATTAACTCAACAATAATATTATTTCTTCTTAACAAGATAAGAATATTAAATACCAAATCACAATATACTATTATGATAATATATTTGTAAATATAATAAAATGATATTATTATATCAATATAATGATACTAACAAATTAAAGAGTAATGCAATTACTTATTATCAAAAGTACCGCTATAATGTTACTATAATAAATATATTAGAAGATATTTAGGATTAAATAAATCTCCTTAACTAATATGAGAATAGATAAATCAACAAAATTAATTAATACTAATAACAATTTAAATTAAGATATTAACGTAAGGAACATTGATTGAATAAAAGAGAACGAAAGCAAAAGAGAAGTAAAAGACGTTAAAGAGGGAGAGAGTTGAAAAATATTTTTGTGTCTTTGCAGCGGAGTTGAGAGGCTATATATAGCATACTGTGGTGGCGGTGGAACAAGATAAAAATTAAGGACCCGTTTGAACGAATAAATCAAAAATATGTTTATTTTATTTGATATTTTTAAAGTTGAAAATAGAGTTGAAATTGTGTTTGACCATAGTATTTCAAAAATATATAGACTTTTGATATATTTTTTTATAAATATATTTTATACCCTCAATTTATAAAAATTAGCAAATATGTAGGCAATAAATTTTATTAAATTAAAATTCGTACGAAATTTGGGTTATATTAAATTCAAAATATATTAGTTCCAAATAAATATTGTGAATTAATAAAATTGAATTAATTATTTAAGTCCAAACATGTATGAATTTAATTAAAGCCCCCTATTTATTGGGCTAGCCTATTAATTTGGGCTACAAATGATGAGCCCACTTTGTTAAGCCCAAGATGTTTTCATATTCTGGAGGCCTAAATGAGCGCAATGTGTCACATGACGT
Source organism: Capsicum baccatum var. pendulum (assembly GCA_030864225.1). Taxonomy (NCBI): domain Eukaryota; kingdom Viridiplantae; phylum Streptophyta; class Magnoliopsida; order Solanales; family Solanaceae; genus Capsicum; species Capsicum baccatum. Next base: position 45,636,626 of record CM061550.1, read on the forward strand.
GGCATGTCAAGTCAAGTGAAGGAGCCAATAGAACCATGTCACATGCCAAAATGATGCAGTAGACCTATGAAATCAAAAGCCCATAAAAGGCACCATGTCACTTGAATTTAATTGGTAAAAAGAAGTTCATATTCATCATGACTCTTCCCTTTCCACAACTATAAATAGGGGTCTCATAATTCAGAAAAAGAAACAAATAATTCTAGCAAGAAGCAAGAGAGCTCGTGGATCAAACACCACAATTTCTCTACAAAACTCAAGCATTCAAATCCAGTTCATCAAGATTCAAGATCAAGACCACAAGATTTAAGAACAAGATCAAAGGCCCTTTTAAATTCAAGTACAAGTCAAGATCAAGTTCATCAAATTCAAAAATCAAGATTCAAGATCAAGACCGCAAGATTCAAGAACAAGCTCCAAAGCCCTTGGATTCAAGCACAAGTCAAGATCAAATCGATGAAGTTCACAAATCAAGTTCAAATTCAAGATCAAGCTCGAAGCCCATGAATTTATAAGAAAAGGCGAATCAGATGATTCATAGAGATTGTAACACTCACATATTGAAATCAATAAAACTATTATTGTAATATTTTTCTTGTCTCAGTTATTATTTTTTATCTCAAAATTTTATTGTCCAACAAATTCTGGCACGCCCAGTGGGACAATCTCTACTTCTCATCTTAACTTTTTCAAACTTCAACGATTAAGAACACTGAAATGATTTCCAAGAAGGTCAATTCTAAATCATCTGCTTCCAAGGCTGCTGATTCAAAATTCAATGCAAAAGTAGAAAGCATTCTTGGTGTTAATTTTGGAAGCTCTGGAGTTGTCACGAGGAGCAAGACCAACATGCTAGGACAACAAACACATCAAATATCATCTACACCAACTCCAATTTTGATCTTCAACCCCAAAAGGAGGGAGATCTCTTGCAAATGCTTCAGAAGAAGGAAACAATTTGGCAGAGTCACTTAAGAAGACTTTAGCTCTACTTGAGCACTCTGGCTCGAAATACTATGACACAAAGAATGATGGTCGTTCAACTAACGCATAATCTCCACTTACGCAACATAAGTTAAGCACCTTAAAGATCAACTTATGAGATAATCCATGTTACTCTCCAACATGTCCAGTGATCATGCAAGAAATGGTGACTATTGCCTCATCTGTGGAGAATTAGCTTGCAAACTTGATGGGGGTGATTGAAGGTCTCACTAAGTAAGTGCAAAATCAAGATGCCCGAATTGATAAGTTGACAAACAGGATGGATGGCATATTAGATAGAGAATATATCCATGTACATGGGAAAGATCCAGAAGTTCAGGAGACAGAGCATCCCATAAAACAAACACCACCTACTAAGGAAGTACGAGTCTCTTATGAGAAATTGATCCCGGTCGATCAATTGAGGGAGTTCATTGAAGTAACCCTAAAAGATAAGTATGATGTTGTCACTAAGTCTTATTTGACATACGCCAAGACCTACACTGCAAGAATTGAGAGCCTAAAAATGCCAATCGGCTATCAACCTCCCAATTTTCAATAATTTGAGGGAAAATAAAACCCAAAATAATATGTCCCACAATTTGTTGAGATATGTAATAATGTTGGAACTTACGGTGACTATATTTTAAAATAATTTGTTTGTTACCTAAAGGAAAATGCCTTTGATTGGTATATAGACCCCGAGCCTAACTCCATCAATAGTTGGGAGCAATTGGAGGAGGAAGTCCTAAATTGCTTTTATAGCACAAGGCGTACAGTGATCATGGTAGATCTCTCAAATACTTTGCAAAGAAAGGATAATTCAGTTATCGACTTTATCAATCGATGAAGAAATATGAATCTAAAGTGCAAATACAGGCTCATCGAAACTTCTGCAATAGAGATGTGCATCCAAGAAATGCATTAAGAGCTTCTCTATTTCTTGAAAGGAATTAAGCCAAAATCCTTTAAAGAGATAGCTACTAGTTCTCATAACATGGAGTTAAGCATATATTCTGTAGGAAAGAGAGTAAAGCATATCTATGACCCTTGAAGGAAAAAGGGTAAAAAGGAACCCAAAAGATAGAGCATGTTTGTCCCTAAAATGACAATAAGAAATTCAGAAATATCGATGTGTCTCATGTGAAGGTCACCACGAAGGTGAGCAAGAAGCAAAGCGTGAATATAACTTCTCAAGAACGTCCAAATCAGAAGTTAAATTTAAAATAGATGCAAGAAAAAGAATACCCCTTCCTTGATTCTGATGTTGTTAAGATTTTCAATAAACTCCTTGCGCATAATCTCATAGAACTTCCAGAGATGAAGTGGGTGCACGAAGCTGGAAAGACCAATGACCTGAATTATAAGTATCATAGGCTTGTGAGTCACCCTCTAGAAAAGTGTTTTGTCTTCAAAGACAAAGTCATGTAATTAACAAATGAGAAAAAAATCTTATTCGATGATGAGATGGCCAACTCTAATCAAATCTCTATCAATTTTGGCTCGCTTGATCTGGTCCATATATGCATCAAACAACATAATAAGGAGCTATTAGAGCATGACAAGTCTTCAACTGACTAAGGTAATAATGAAGATGGGACTCTGGTGACTAGGTACAGATGTAAAAACATGAGTCTACAAAAGAAGTCATTCGAGCAGCCAGCTAGAAGGAGGATGGTAAACAAACCAAGGAAACAAAGTGAAACACCTTAGGTTTTGATCCTTATAAATTTCCTAAGTTTTAAGCTTCTAGACATCATACGCCTTGTAGGTACTAGTCGTATGATGCGGTACAGTTTAGCGGGTCTTGATCATATATTACTCAGTGTGGTCTTGGGTGGTTACTGTCCAAAGTGCGAGTAGATACCATACGAATCATATGGAGTAGATACGAGTGAGTGAAGCCATTTCGTATGATGATTAGTGTGTCATGCTCTTGGTGGGTGGTCTAGGGTACGGTTTGTGGGTACTTATCATATGCTTGGATATGAGTAGGCCTTGGTGGTCGTATATTGGATAGCGTAGGGGTCCAACTAGAGTTCCAGGATACGAGTGGTGGGTACCACTCGTATGATTATGTACGGTTTGTGAAGTGAAGTCGTACCCACCTGCGGGAATTCTTTTACAGTTTAAGTTGGGGGTACTCCAGATATTTTCTCTCTTAACCCCTTTATGACCCCATAACCTAAAACACTATTGAGACTTAATTTACCCTATTATTCTAATCTTAAACATGTAGAAACACTCTCTAAACTCTCTCAAGTTCTTGGGTTACGCAAAGGCTAGAGTTTCATCAAGAGGATCAATTAAGGCCTTTAAGGGTGATTTCTCTCTGTCTTCTGTGTAATCTAAGGCATGTTACTCCTCACTCATTGTTAGTTCAACTAAAGACATATTTTATGAATGGTTTTCATGGATAATTTTGATATTATTTTAGGTTTGAATTATATGTTTGGGGTTTTGGTTATTAATGGTTGATTTATGTTTTCTCATGTTTTTAATTATGATTTTCATATTATAATGGTGGTTTGAACATGTGGTTGAATGGGAATGGTCAATTGGTACTTGGTTTTGGAAACTATATGCCCTACATATATTTGTTAAAATACCTATGAGAATGCTTTTATTATATAGTTGGACTTTCATTAAAAACTTGTATGGTATAATATGGTGATTGGAACTTAGATTGGTTTAAATGGTTTTAATAGTTAAATTTTAAGGCCTTGGTGGCCATGTATTGAATTACAAACCTTGTGGGATACACGAGAATCCCCTAAGTGAATCTAATAATGGAATCTATGGGGTACATGGGAATCCTCTAAGTTATTGGCTAAGGACCTTGCTTGCAAACTATAGTTAGTATGACGATACCATTTACTATAGCATAGGTTAATAATATATAGAATTGGTGGTTTAGTTATGTCCTAATGGTTTTAATTGGGCAATAATAACAGGTTGTGATAGATAACCGTGAAGGTGTGAGTTTAATAGAAGGACACTGGAAACTCATGTTTGCTGACATGAGAATTGGTCATGGCAACCATATACTTTTGGGTATAGGGAAATCTCCTAAGTTATACTTGTATATATGTATCATGAAGAATGAAGGGTACATGGGAATCCCTACCCATATGGTATATCTGGTTTGTGCGGTTACACGGAATGGTGCCCATTCAGGGGGTAACACTGGATCCATATAACCCTGGGTAGTTTTAGGACGATTAAGTTGTACATACTCAGGTTAATGGTTTTAAATGCATACAAAACTCGATTCCTTTCCCGATATGGATTATATATATATATATATGGATGTGAATGCATATGGTTGTTTAGTTAGTTTTAAATGTTGATATTATTTTATCCTTATCATGAGTGTATGCTAGCTTTCACCCACTAACTTATCTTCGGGCACTATATCCCCATGCAATGTAGGAATCAACCATACTACTCCTCCTGCTCAATGATCGGATTTGGGAATAGCTTAGAATTAGATTGAAGTGGTGAGATTCCATACTCTAGAAGGCTCTATTTTATGTTATGATCTTGTCATCATACTTTGGTTATTTCTTAGACTATGGTTTTGGCTATGGTCGGAGGCATGTCCCAACCGAATACTATTTCACTTTCGGATAGAGACACTGTGAGACTGCTATGGGTTGGTATGGGCGGTGTCGATATTGGTGTCAACCTTGGCATTAGTATTAGTATTATGGTTGATTGATTGACTCTATTTGATTTGTTATTGTTTCATTTTATTATTTATGGTTATTTGTTCAGTATTATATGGTTTGACTTGTTTTGGTTGGTCATAGACCTATCCCAAAGTCTTGAGTGGTACATAATTCTATCTTATTATATATTAGGAATTCACTAACTCAAGGTATGTGTTTAGAAGTTAGGTTGGGTATCGAGGGTGGTCCCCGATCCTTGTTGGACTTAAGATGCTCATTACAACAAGGCCCTAGTTTGGGTCGTGTCAAGTTAGTATCCGAACCCTAAGTTCATGGTTAATTGGGAGTACACAAAGCCATGTCAAGTAGAGTCTCTTTTATGGTTGTGTAGTGCGCCACACTCATAAGGAAGAGACTCAAGGCATTTAAGAATCTTTCTGTCTCTTGAGTTCTATTTTCAAGATTTAGAGTTTAAGTCCTGGAATCTTATTTAATTCCCATTTGTTCACTTTTCAAATCATGCCTCGATGATCTGATGCTCACAGAAACTCCTCTATCCTAATTAGGGACAATATTGATAGGACACGCTCTACTCATGGGATTCCTACTTGGTATAGGGGTCCAGTTTTGGATCATTTTGGAGTTCCACCGATTCCTTTTAGTCCTTATCAGACTCCTCAGGTTGATGTGACAAATGCTGATTTTTTTCAGTCTATTCATATGTTGGCACAGTTGGTAGTTACTCAGTTTGAGCATGGTGTTTCTGTGGCCACAAGGTTGGCCAGTTCATGAGGTTGAATCCTCCGTCCTTTATAGGTGTCAGGTGGAAGAGGATCCTCAGGTTTCTTTGGATGATATAGAAAAGATTTTTCTTGTTATGCATGCCATGATTATGGAAAAGGTAGAATTTACGGCCTACCATCTAAAAGGTGGGGCGTACCAATGGTACGAGGAATGGGACCAGGCAATGGGTAACACTGATGAGTCATCACCGTGGGAGGATTTTACTAATACATTCTTAGACCACTTTTTTCTTTAGGAGTTAAGAGTAGTAAAAGCGAAAGAGCTTATTAATCTGAAGCAAGGGAGGATATTGGTCAAGCTGTATGCCTTAAAGTTTCCCCAGTTGTCTCAGTATGCTCCAAAGATGGTGTCTGATATGAGGACCTAGATGAGAAAGTTTAATTCGAGACCGTCTCGTGAATTGATCCTTAAAAGTAAGGTTGTCTTGCTGATCAAAGACATAGATATCTATAGGTTGGTTTTTTATATGCAACAGGTGGAGGAGGAAAAGAAAAAATAGGTTGAGTTATGTGAAAGGCAAGAAAAGGAGTTTAGATTCTCTAAGTGGGGTGGTAGGCAATAGCAGAGTGGCAGGGATGGTGGTAAGTGGTCCAAGAAGAAATGGGGCAACTCTGGGTCTTACTGGATAGCTAGTGCTCCCTACCCAAAATCGTCGAGTGATCGCATTTCTATAGTGGCAACAACTTTAGGGTACATAGTGCCTAATCTCAGGCTAATGGGGCTCAGTTGACTCTATCATATCCTCTCTGCAGGTTTTGTGGTCATCTGCATAGGGTTTTTATGATTAGGCAAGGGACAGGTGCTTCGGTTGTGGTAAGCTAGGCCATATGCTTAGAAACTATCTTGATGGTAAGGTTTTCTTTGGAGAGAAAAAAGTTCTGGTTGCTTCGTCTTCATCTCCAGTACCAAAGAGTACAGCCTCTAGTACCAATACTGGTCGAAACCATCTTTATACACTCACTGTTGATAGGAGTCTGAGGCATCACCTGATGTCATGATTGATAGTGTTGCAACTCATTTTTCATTATATATATTGTTTACTTAATCTGGGGTCCACTCTATCTTATGTGACCCCCTTTGTGGCTGTGCATTTTAGTTTTTGTATGAAGTGTATTTCGGTCCCTTTTTCTATTTCTAACCTGGTAGGTGACTCTGTGATTGCTAAAAAAGTCTATAGGGAGTATGTGGTACCTATTTGTAGTAAGGAGACTTTGTTGGATTTGTATGAACTAGATATGGTTGATTTTGATGTTATACTAGGGATGGATTGGTTGCACTCGTGCTATGCGTCCCTAGATTGTCGGACCCATAAGGTTGTCTTTAAATTTCCTAATTATCCTGTTATTGGGTGGGAGAATGGTTTCCTAGCTCCTAGGGAGAATTTTATATCATATCTTAGAACTCGGGAGATTAATCTCCAAGGGGTGTCTCTATAATCTGATTCGGGTTAAAAATTCTAACTCAGAGGGTCCTTCTATGCATTCGATTCCGGTGGTGAATGAATTTTTTAAAGTTTTCCCTGATGACCTTCTTGGTGTTTCTTTGTATAGGAAAATTGAGTTTAGGATTGATCTTGTTCTGGACACTCGTCCAATTTCTATCCCCTTATAAAATGGCTCCGTCTGAGTTGAAGGAGATCAAGAAGTAGCTCAAGGATCTTTTGAATAAGAGTTTCATCTGTCCTAGTGTGTCCCCATGGGTTGCACCGGTGTTTCTTGTGCGTAAAGAATGGTTCCCTTCGAATGTGTATTGACTACCGGTAGTAGAATAAGGAAATGGTAAAGAACAAGTATCCTCTTCTGAGGATAGATAATCTGTTTGATTAGATGCAGGGTGCCAAATTCTTTTCTAAGATTAATCTTCGGTCTGGGTATCATCAGCTTAAGATAAGGGAGGTGGATATCCCTAAGATAGCTTTTCATACCCGGTATGGGTACTTTGAGTTCTTGGTGATATCTTTTGGGTTGACTAATTCCCCTGCGGCATTCATGGATTTGATAAATATGGTCTTCCATTAGTTTTTGGATTTGTTTGTCATTGTCTTTATAGATGACATTTTGGTGTACTCTAAGAGTGAGGTAGATCATACCGATCACCTCCAAGTTGTGTTGCAGACCTTGAAGGAGCAATAGTTATATGCCAAATTCTCTAAATATGAGTTCTAGTTGAACGTTGTCACTTTTTTGGGTTATATTATTTCTAGTGAGGGGATCATGGTAGATCCACAAACGGTTGTCGTGGTTAAAAAGTGGCCTAGACCCACAACTTCGATCGGTATTCGGAGCTTCTTCGGTTTAGCTGGCTACTACAGGAGGTTTGTGCAGAGTTTTTATTCAATATATTCCCCATTGACTAAATTGACTGAGAATAAGGTTAAGTTCCCGCGGTGGGATGCGTGTGAGGGTAGTTTCGAGAAGCTGAAGGATAGGCTAACTTTGTCTTCAAGTTTGACGTTGCCTAAAGGTACTAAGGGGTTTGTGGTTATGATGCAACTCGTGTGGGACTTGGTTGTGTTCTGATGCTGCATGGTAAGACGATATCCTATGCTTCTAGGTAATTGAAGATGCATTAGAGGAATTATCCTACTCATGATTTGGAATTGTTAGCTGTGGTGTTTACGCTGAAAATCTGGCATCACTATTTATATAGGGTGCATATGGATATCTTTTTCGATAATAAAAGCCTACAATATGTGTTCACTCAGAAAGAACTTAAACTCAGGCAAATGAGATGGCTTGATCTTCTCAAGGACTATGACATGAGTCTTCACTACCATCCAAGTAAAGCTAATGTGGTTATTGATACTCTTAGCAGGTTGACAATAGGGAGTCTAGCTCATGTGGATAAGGAGAAGCGGGAGTTGGTAAAGGATATTCATTGTTTGGCTAACTCTGGAGTTCGCCTCTTAGACTCTGAGAATGGTGGTGTGTTCATTTAGATGGTGGTGCATTCGTTCAGCAGGTGGCGCAGTCGTCTCTTGGTGATGAAATCAAGAAGAAGCAGATGTTAGATCCTTTCTTGTTAAGGTTCAAGGGTGATGTTGGTGGGCAGAAGGTAATGGACTTTGAGATTAGTAGTGATAGTACCTTATGGTACCAACAGAGGTTGTGTTTCGACGTCGACGGTTTACGAGAAATATCTTGGCTGAGGCATATGAATCGCACTATATTGTTCATCTTGGTTTGACAAGATGTATCATGATCTCAAGGAAATGTATTGGCGGAATGGTATGAAGAGGGATGTGGCTAACATGAGGCCCGGAGGATTGTATCAAGAAATTGAATTTCCTGAACGAAAATGGGAAGTGATCAACATGGATTTCGTTACCAGTCTTTCTTGATCTCGAAATCAGTTTGATTCATTTTAAGTCATTATGGATAAAATGAAAAAGTCACCATAAAATGAAAAAGTCACCTTACTTTTTACGAGTACGACTAATGTCTCTACTGAGGATTATGCAAGGTTGTATCTTCATGAGATTGTGAAGCTTCATGGGGTGTGTATCTCTATCATCTCTGATTGTGGGATGCAGTTTATATCTCATTTTTAGTGGTTATTTCAGAAAAGTTTGGGGAGCAAAGTAAGTCTGAGTATTACCTTCCACCCGCAGTTAGATGAGAAGGCAGAAAGGACAATTTAGGTGTTAGAAGATATGCTTAGGTGTGTGTGATTGACTATGATGGTAGTTGGGTTTAACATTTACCTCTTAAAGAGTTTTCTTACAATAATAGCTACCACCCTAGCATTGGAATAGCTCCATTTGAGGCCTTGTATGGTAGGAGATGTAGATCTCCTATTGGTAGTTTAAGGTCGGTGAGGTGGGGATGTTTGGTCCATATTTGGTTCACCAAGCCATGAAAAAGGTGAAGGTAATTCGAGATAAGCATAAGGCTGCGTAAAGTCGCCAAAAATCCTATGCGGATGTGAGGTGACAAGAGTTAGAGTTTGTGGTTAGGTATAGGGTGTTCCTAAAGGTGTATCCCAGTAAGTGAGAGATATGGTTGGGTAAGAAGGGTAAGCTTAGTTCGTGGTATGTTGGTCCATACTTGGTTTTGTGAAGGGTTGGTAAGGTTGTATATGAGTTGGAGTTGCCTTTTAGTTTGAACACCATTCATCTGGTGTTCCATGTTTCTATGTTGAGGAAGTGTATGGGCGATCCATCTCAAATCGTTCCTATTAGAGGTATTGGTATCTCATATTCTTTGTCTTATGAGGAAGTCCCGATTGAAATCTTAGATCGGCAGGTTCATCAGTTACAGACCAAGGATATAGCTTCGATTAAGGTTCTATGGAGGAACCACAAGGTTAAAGAATCCACTTGGGAAGTGAAAGAGGACCTGAACTCCAAGTATCTGTTCCTATTTTCTGCTCCCAGAATTTGTGCGGAAGGTATGAGTTCTTCATCATACCTTTGTTTTTAAACTTCGTGAAAGGAAAGATTGACTTTCTCGCATATTTGTTTTCTAACTTAGTTAAAGGTTAGAGTCAAGGTGTTAGGGTGTAAATCGTGCTTGTACTGCCTTGTTCCATCATTTGAGGACGACTAATCCAAGTGGGGGAGAATTGAAATACCCTGGGTTTTTATTTTGAGCTTCTAAATATCATATGACTTGTGGGTACTAATCATATGATGTGGTACAGTTTAGGGGGTCTAGGTCGTATGTTATAAAGTGTGGTCTTGGGTTATTACTGTCCAAGGTACGAGTAGACACCATACAAATCGCATGGAGATAATACGAGTGAGTAAAGCTATTTCGTATGATGATCAGTGTGTCATGATCTTGGTAGTTGGTCTAGGGTACGATTTATGGGTACTTATCATATGATTGGATACGAGTAGGCCTTGGTGGTTGTATGTTGGACAGTGTAGGGGTCCAAATTAAGATCCAGGATATGAGTGAAGGGTACCACTCGTATGATTGTGTACGATTTAGGAGGTGAAGTCGTACCCACCTGCGAGAATTCTTTTACAATTTAAGTTGGGGTATTCTATACATTTCCCCTCTTAACCCCTTATGACCCCAAGACCTAAAACACTATTAGGACTTTATTTACCCTATTATTCTAATCTTAAACACATAGAAACTCTCTCTAAACTCTCTCAAGCTCTTGGGTTAAGCAAAGTCTAGGGTTTCATCAAGAGGATCAATCAAGGCACCCAAAGGGTGATTTCTCTCTATCTTCATAATCTAAGGCATGTTACTCCTCCCTCATTGTTAATTAAAATAAAGACATATTTTATGAATGGCTTTCATGAAATAATTGTGATATTGTTTTGGGTTTGATTTATATGCTTGAGGTTTTGGTTATTAATGGTTGATTTATGTTTTCCCATGATTTTACTTATGATTTTTATATTATAATGGTAGTTTGAACATGTGGTTTCATGGGAATGGGTATTTGGGTTGGTGCCCTATCCTTGTTGGACTTGGAATACTCATTACGACAAGGCCCTGGTTCAGGTTATGTCATAGAGGATGATTGAGCTTCCAAAGAAGATGAGGGTAATAGAGATTCACCACTAAAAACCACGGCGTTCAGTGACTTTTGAAGAATTCTTACCAAGTTGGTTTCATGCAATGACTGCTGAAGTCAACCTTGAGGCAACTTGTTTTAATACTGCCAAAGAAGGGGCAAAGGGTGAAAATCTACCCATAGAAGTTCCAACATCGTCTGAAATGCTTGTCGAACCTCTTAGACAAGAGGCACATGTATGTGATACAAAAATTCTATTTACAAATAATGATCTTCTTCCTTGTAAAACCTTATACAATCATCCTTTGTACATGGTGGGTCTTGTTTTGGGGATGTAGATAAATAAAATCTTGATAGACGAGGGATGCGGAGTCAACATCCTGCGCAAAATAGGATTTGTCAAGTTGTGAATTCATATGGATGATTTTCTATCAAATGCGTTGATGCATGTAATTAATGCCGAGACTGCATACAATATGTTGCTGGGTAGGCCTTGGGTACATGAGAACAAAATGGTCTCATCCTCTTACTATCAATTCTTGAAGCATCTTGAGGGCGGAGTGGAAAGAAAGATAATTGGAGATTATAAGATGTTCATTGAGGCTGAGTCACCCTCTTACTTGATCATGTCACAATAACCAAGAAGGTTGCGGCGAATATCGAAAAAGTCACCACAAATAATCCTCATTTTACTTTGAATAAAGAAAGCATTGTATCCAAGAAAAAAAAGGGGGCTTTTGTTCTCCTCTATGTACCAAAGGTAAATAAAGATAAAGATAATTCATTTGACTCACAAGATAATGTATTGGGAGGTCTAACTCTACCTATCAAGAAAATTGACACAATAAATCCACCCTCAAGGCTACTTGGAGAGTCTGTAGCTCAAAATTCACCACAAGATATGACACTCTATGTGAAGCGTGCACAAAAAGGTTTTGATCCAAATTCTTACAAGTTATTTGTAAAGACTGGATACAATTCTAATGAGCCATTAAGGTTGGGTAAACTTCCATCAGAAAATACAACCAGACAGACAAATGAAGGCCTAGGGTACACACCGCTACCTCCGATTCGCATCTCTATTAGAAGAGAAGTTAGCAACTGCATCAATGTGCAAAAAGAGTCTACTACTTCTAAAAAAAAGCCTTCTATCTTTGATCTACTTAGAGAATCAATTGCAAAAGCTTATGCGTTTGAGAGGCTAGGTCCATTAAATAAAAATAAAGGTAACAAGCGTTAGATAAGTCGTCAAAGAACGATGATGCACTCTTCACCTGAAATCCAGAAGAATTTCCAAAGTTTGATTCCTTTTAGAATGAGGCGACAGATGAACTGATGGTTTCATGCAATGAGGTGTTAAAACCAAAGGCTCATACTGTGGTTCATTCCAAGGAATGTAAGGAACATGAAGAAAGTGTTGGATCCTTATATCATGTTATGACCTAGAATGAGAAAGATGTCTCATCTAAAATGAAGGTTGATGAAGAGATGAAAGATACTTTTTGGTGTTACCATATATCCATTAACGACGATGACCCTCAAGTAGAGGAAGATGTTGGAGATGCTCCGACACAACTGAAAGAAGGATTAAAGGCCACAATAGATCCCTTGAAGAAAGTTAATCTTGGAATTGATGAAGACCCAAGACCAACTTACAATAGTGCATTTTTATAAATGGAGGAGTAAATTGGTTAAATGAACATACTGGCAGTCAAGAATGGTGTTTTAAGCCATAGTTGGCTCCATTAATTAAAAATAAGGTTAACAAACTCCTTAAAGATGTCTTTATTTATGAAGTTAAATACCCTAGGTGGATTTCAAGTATTGTTCCACTGCAAAAGAAGAATGGCCAAATTCAAGTTTGTGTCGACTTTTGGGATCTCAATAATGCCTGCCCTAAGAATGATTTTCCAATTCCTAATCTAGAGTTGATGATTGATGCTACTATTATTTATAAGATAATGTCCTTCACGGATGGTTCATCCGGCTACAACCAAATTTGTATGGCACCAAAGGATAAATAGCTCACTGCATTTCGTACGCCCAAAGATATTTGTTGCTACAAAGTAATGCCTTTTGGTTTGAAGAACATTGTTGCCATTGATCAAAGGGCAATGCAAAACATCTTTGATGTCCTACTACATAAAAATGTTGAATACTATGTGGATGACTTAGTGCTAAAGTCATGAAAGAAATACGACCACTTAAAAGATCGAAGAATGGCATTCGAGTTGCTCCAAAGATACCAACTTAAGATGAATTCTTTGAAATATGCCTTCGGAGTGACTTCTGGAAAGCTCATTTGCTTCATTGTATGGTACCGAGGAATTGAAATTTATCAGGCCAAGGCCGATGCAATTTTGAAAATGCCCTAGCCTAAAAAAAATCTTGAGTTAAAAAGCCTTCAAGGAAGGCTAGCATATCTAAGGAGGTTTATCTTGAACATGTCCAGTAAATACCAACCGTTTAGCCGTCTCATGATGAAAGATGCTTTTTTCAAATGGGAACAAGCTTATTGTAAGACCTTTGAAAGCTGATTCATACTTGATGAAGCCTCCAGTTCTTGAAATACCTATACCTGAAAAACCATTGTTACTCTACATTGCGGCACAAGAAAGGTCTGTTGGAGTGCTACTGGCACAAGAAAATAGTGATGGCAAGGAAAAATCTTTTTACTATCTGATTAGAATAATGATACCAAATAAGCTAAATTATTCTCCAATTGAAAAGTTGTGTTTGGCATTGGCCTTCTCAATTCAAAAGATGAAGCACTACTTTCAAGCTCACGTCGTTCGTCTTGTGTCTAGGGCAAATCCCATCCAGTTTGTTATTTAAAAACCTGTCCTTAGTGACCGATTGCAAGATGGTACCTTCAATTCCAATAGTTTGAGATCGTATACATTCCCAAAAAGGCTATGAAGGGACAAGCATTGGTAGATTTCTTGGCAGACCATCGATACCTGATGACTGAAACGATTGATGAAGTTCCTGGTAAAGATGCAATGGTTATTAAATACAGACCCCTGTGGAAGATGTATTCTAATGGTTCTGTATATCAAGATGGAGCTAGTGCTGGTGTGGTGTTCATCACTCCACAAGGAGAGGTCATACCATACTCTTTTACTCTAACAAACTACAACACCCCACATTTTTAGGCTAGACATTGAACCGTCGTTCCTACATGTGTAAACTCTAATACCATAATTTACATTTTCTATACATGTGTAATGACCTTTATCCTAGAGATTAAAATGCTTATGATGTGAAGAATGCTCATAGAAATCACTTAGAGCGACGTTAAGCAAAGAGCCTTTGATTTGACTAAACCTGTGTATTCGATTCTACAAGGGTTGAATTTGAATATGTATAACTTTCTATATACATAGAAGTTCTCATCTCAAGACCCACAAAATGATAGATAATTGAGTTAGCTTTCATATTATACCAATTTTTCCTTAATTCGATACCCGAGGAAAACATTATGGAATGTTTTATGAGATGCAGTAAGGGTTTGCAATTTCGATGCGGCGCGCCGGTCCCTCAACACGATAAGAGACTCAATGTGTTGCTTTCTCAACGCAATATAGTACACGACGCAGAGATTAATCCCCCTTTGTTTTAGCTTCTTAAATGTCTAGGGGCACTTCGGTTCTTTCCCCTCAGCCTTAAACGTCCAAGGCACGAATTAAAGCACCCAAAAGGGCATTATTTGACCATCTTCTTCAAATTTGCTCTAAAGAAACCCTTATCTTCCCCAAGAATAATTCAAGCTTCATTTTCAAGAAATTCAAGGATTCAGGCTCTTAAGTTCAAGAAATCCTCAGAAAACTAAGTGTCAAAGTATGTGTGATGTTCATCCATGGGCCCTTTTCACTCATGGAATCCAAGAACCCTTTCTATGTTTTAAAGTATGAGTTTTTAACATGTTTGAGTTTAACTATCTTCATGAATCTTTTGCAAATTAAATTATAAGTTATGTTTATAAATGTTTTCAACTGGAATGAGCCATTACATGTTTTGAATATTATAATCTTCGCGTTAAATTCCTAAGTTATGAATTGAAACTTGTCATCATATTATTTTTGCATGCTTTGCTTATTCCCATGCACAAGTTCATAACTCTCATGTGCTTTATGAAACGCCTAAGTGTTGTATTCTGAACAATGATCCCCTATTATGTTTTAAATGCTTTTATATGGCGCTATTATTGTTTTCATTCAATGCTGGTGGGTTATGAACACCCGATACCTAGTTGTTTACATAATTTCAATATCTTCAGAATGATTTCATTAACTATGAGCATTGTCATTCAGTTAGTTATCATGATCGGTTGTTTGCTTAGTTAAGCTTAGTTCCTTCTAGTAAATAGTGTTATTCAGTTGGTAGTAGGATTCAGTACCGAGAGAACCCAGGGATGGGGGCATTCTTACCAGTTTAGGGTTTGACCCTTAGTAGCAATCCCCGAGTTACAGAACTACGTAGCCAGCATAAGTTTGAGATATCTTCCGACCAGTTTAGGGTTGACACATATCTCATGAGTTCTTCTGCCAGAATAGGGTGACTCTTTAGTCCTTCGGGATACCAATTTAGCGGATCCACACAGCCAATGTTAGTACCCGTGGTACGATACTGACACCCTTCCAACTGAGTTACAAGTTGGACCCCAATTATCTTAAATTAGGGTGTGTCAGTTAGATGATAGCTCCCACAGTCTCAGTACAGTATTTAGTGTATTGTCAGTTTAGGTTTGGTTGACCAAGTGTATAGAATTTTAGTCATTCAGCTATACAGTTTTCAGTATTTCAGATCTCAGACTTATTTCAGATTACAGATTTATGCTTGGTCTTGCATTCTCAGATATTACAACATTCCATACATTCATGTTTAGTTATCTCATGCTATTCAGTAGTCTTTATTTTGCATGCATAGTACCCCATGCATATCAGCCAGTCCTCATACCATATACCAATACATTCGAAGTAGTAACTGTATACTATTCTTTGCAATATGATGTCTTATATCATAGGTTCGAACTCTTAGTTTTACGATCGTACAAAGACCATCCAGCATTACAGTAGCAACAGTGTTGAGTACTTATCCTTTGAGGACAAGCTTATCTTTCATTTAGTTATTTCAGCATTTCTTTTACTTAGTTAGTTGGAGTTAGTTGGAGGTTTGTCTCATCAACTCCACAGTCAGTCAGTTAGAGGCTTTTCAGATGATTAGACAGTTATACAGTTTTCAGTTTATCAGTCTCTTCAGTATTTTCATTTGTAAATTTTATCAGGTACTTAGAGTTGTGGTCTATCTATATTTTTAGTATTCAGACTAGTATTTCATTCAGCAGTTTATCTTTCGCATATGTATTATGTCTCTATTTTATTTCAGTGCTCACAGCAGGTACCAGCTCATGGGTTAGCTTATGGTTACTTGTGATCGTAAGCACCATTGTCACAACTAGAGTGTAGTCTTGGGTCGTGACATAAACCGTTGCTCTAATAATGTTGTTTGAATATCAAGCGTTAATACTGGGCCTTGAGATGACAGTTGATAGGAAACAATTACAATTACAATTCTTTGGTGGCTCTCAATTGGTGATCAAGCAGCAATTGGGAATCTATGAAGTCAAAAAGCCTGAGCTACGGCCATACCATGATTATGCTCAAAAGTTAATGGGATGTCTTGGAGAAGTGACCCTTTAGCACATTCCAGGAAAAGAAAATAAGCAAGTTGATGCCTTAGCTGCCTTGGCCTCAGTCCTAACTCTCCCAAATCAGACACAAGTTACTATCTGTCGAGAATGGGTAGTACCATCGCTGAGTAAGAATTAAGATATAGAAAATAAGGTTAAGCACCTTGTCGCCGTGTCTGAAGCTGTAAAGGAAGATTAGCGGCAGGCAGCCTATCATTGACTACTTCTGTTATGGGATACTTTCAGAGGACCTAAGAATAAGAACTGACATACGTCGTCATACACCTCTATTCCTTTACCACAAAGACACACTGTACAAAAAATTATTTAAAGGCGTACTTTTACAGTGTTTGGGAGAGGAACAAACAATTCAAGCTTTACAAGAAGCGCACTCGGGAGTTTGTGGATTACATCAGTCTGAACCGAAGCTCCATTTTCACATTAAAATATTGGGATATTATTGGCCAACGATGGTGAAAGATTGTTTGGACTATGCTAGAAGATGCAAAGATTGACAATTCCATGCGAATTTCATAAATCAACCTCCTAAAGTATTACACCCAACTGTAGAATCCTAGCCATTCAATGCATGGTGAATAGATGTTGTAGGACTACTTCCAAAATCTTCTGGTAGACATTTGTACATCTTGGTCGCGATATATTACTTCTCAAAATGGGCCAAAGTTCTTTCTCTCAAGGAAGTGAAGAAAGAAAATATTACAAACTTCATCCAAATGAATATCATCTACCGCTTTATTCTTTATACATAATAATCGACAATGGCAAGCCATTTGATAACAAGCTGATGTATAAGATTTGTAATCTCTTTGGTATCAAACAGCATAAATCTTCTATGTACCATGCTGCCGCTAATGGACTAGCTGAAACATTCAATAAAACTTTATGTAATCTGTTGAATAAAGTCATATCCAAGTCCAAACAATACTGGCATGAGCGAATGGAAGAAGCCTTAAAGGCGTATCGAATGACTTACCATACACCGATGCAAGCGACCCTATACGCTCTTGCTTTTGGAGTTGAAGCAATCCTACCACTTGAGCATCCAATACCTTCTTTAATACTGGTCATTCAAGAAGGGCTCATCGATTAAGAAAATGCTAAATTACGTCTTGCGGAGTTAGAGGCTCTTGAATAGAAGAGGAACGAGGCTCAGCAAAATCTTGAATGTTATCAAGCCTGTCTATCTCTTTATTTCAACAAAAAGTTCATTTGAGGTGCTTCCAAGTTGGATATCAAGTCCTTGCAGTAAGGATACCCATTATCACTTCTCATAAGTCTGGGGTCAAATTCACCCCAAAGTGGGATGGACCATATGACGTACAAAAAGTATATTCAAATGGTTCTTAAAAGCTTGAAGATGCAGATGGCGTGAAAATTGGTCCTATCAATACCAAGTTCTTGACGAAGAACTATCCTTGAAGGAAGATGACACTCCTGGACTGAAAGAGTATAAATTGTGTACGGCTTAAGAAAAATTCTGCTAGATTGAAAACCTCGAAAGAGGTGGCCCTAGGCAAAACTTAGGATGCAAAAAAATAATTGAAAAAAAAGACACTCACCCAGAACTACGTTGTGACTTGATCCTCTTTACTGGGTACGTAGGCACTTGGAATTTCATTCTAAGTTCAATTACACTAATGTCAAAAAAATACATATCCCCGTTTGATCCATATGAAAGTTAAGCTTGCATATATCTCAATTAAGTTTTAGACTTATGCCAAATGCTTTTAGCTTAATGGGGCATCCCGTCAAAAAGAAAGGAAGATCTTTAATAGGATTTGGAATACCCAAAGCCTACAGTTTGGGGAGTAGATCTGCCAAACAAGCAATTATCAAGTTTCCAAGTCAAAAGATTTAATTCTTAAGGCTTCCAAACTAAAATCGGTGGTGAGACATGAAGCCAATGGTCAACAATTTTGAAGAGAAAAGCCAGAGTTTAATACTACAACATCAACACATGAAAATAAGCAAGCAATTATTGAAGTTTAAATTAAATAGGAATACTAAAAGAAATGTTCAATATAAAGAAAAAGAGTTTCTATTACAACTAATAGATCCAACTACTCAAAAAAAGGCTAAAAGAAAGCAACAAAAAGGTTTAAGAAAAGGAAACATCTCCTAAGGCTAATCTAAGTATGGCTTATTATTGAATAAATTTTGTAAAGTAGCCTCTAAGACTTTCTTCTTCTTATCCATGACCTTTGAGGCATTTTCTGTTGCTTGGGAGACATCAAAACACTTGGAAAACTCTTATTCAGCAACTGAAACTTTGGATTTCATCTCTGCAGCTTCTTGCTTGGAACCATCTTGGTAATCTTTTAACTTTTCACCTTCTTTCTCGCCTTCTCAAGAGATTTGCAAGTGGCAGAAACTTTTTTAGATTTCTCATCTCTCTCCCTCAATACAATCTCAAGATGCTCTTTGGCTATCAAATATGGAACTGACTCTTTAATTGTTGTGGCTTTATCAACAAAGGTAGATCGTGCTTGTTCATAAGAAGTTGCAAGTTCAAAGAAAGACCCCAATAAATTCTGCAAAGGGGAAATATCCACAACCATTCCACTCACGTCGTTGAGTATGACTTTGAAATAATCTTAGATAGAAGAAGCATGATTCGGAGTAAGGCCTACAAGTTTGGTGCGGATACTGGCCTAGGACTTCATGATAAAATCTTTTTTAAGCTCTGAGACAACCTTTTTGCCATAAAAAATAGACATGGTTACGGCTGGTCACTAGGAAAGGTTTGACTCTACAGTTGCTTTGACTTTACCGCAAGTATTAGAAGTGACCTCTTTGGATAGTAAAAGTAACTCTCTTGAGTCTGGACCTACAACAGATTCGGACCTACTACAGACTCACTACTACCTTGTAGCTTACCTTGGTAAGGATCTTCCAAAACTTACACATTGTCTACCTACACACATAAAGAAAAACATTATATGAGGGGTACGTAAAGGTGATTCATATACTATGGAATAGTACAGAGTTAAATCGCTACCTTTTTTATGGCTGACGGAGTCTTCGATGAACTATCATCACTAGCAAGAATCTCCACATGGGAGTTAGAACCACCTGGCTTGTCCAAAGATGGTTTTACATACTTCTAACAACGATATCCATGACTATTATCGCTCTCGTCTTGAGATGGTCGTTTATTAAAAGCCTGTTGAGTTAGGGAAGGGAACTCCTCTTTTTGAGTTGTTGCATGTAGAGATCCCTTTACTTTGTATGGAACGACTACCTTAGATTTTAAAATAGGAGGCTTAACCACAATTGAGACCTCTTCACCATTTTTTTAAGGAGTGTTGATAATAGGACCTACGACATTTACCAAAGATTGCAAGTTAGCTTCAAGAAAGTTTCCATAAACTTTATCCCACCAAGATTTATACGTAGTAGAGGAGTGTTTTCGCACATTAGGTGTGGCCATAGGAAAATTTGCCTTTGCCATGGATCCATACAACGCACAAATGTGTTAAAATTAGGGTCCTTCATCAAGTGATGCACTACAAATATCATTTGCTAAGCTACCAGGGAGGTTTTGATAAAATCCAAATTGATGACTAAATCAATGCGGACTGTATGACTCAAGGATGAATGAGTCTTCAAACTTGAAAGAGATAAAGTTAAAATGGAGGTTCATGAAGTAACTTATCTCTGAATCGGCATCTTTATCATTATCCACAAAATAGAGAATATTAGACTTATTTAGAATGGTAGAAGTCCAAGAAATCTTATCTCCTCGATAGATACGTTTTCGGCTTGCTCTTCATAAAAATATCTTGCGGCACCTTCTCCAAAATAAGATACAATTAATGGAGTAGATGGACCATTAGGTAGAGAAAATGTGTATAGAAATAGTAACCAAGCCAACCATATATATAATGGATTGGAAAGGATACTTTGATGTCAATCTGTGAACATTTGATAATCCTGTTTAAACCAGTATAAATGCTTTACAAGACAGGAACAACAAGGCTAAAAGTTTGCTTATTGGCTATCATAGCTGCAATTCTACAAGTTCCCGGCGAATGAAATCCCCATCCTTAGAAGGAAACACAAAGGTGCATAACCAACATAATAAAAATTCTACGAAATATATATCAACCCTATGTCCATACCCTACTCCAAGTTTAGAGAATGTCGCATCATCTGCGTTTGACCACTTTGTTGTGTAAGGAATAGTCCTAGTTGGGTTATGTGTTGACTTCAAGCGAACAGATTCTTTTTCTCCTTCCTCATTAGAGCTGCCTCATACCTCAAGAATCTTTTACACCAAAACCTTATTGACACGACTCGAACCAAGGCCTTTTCATGATGGGAATCCCAAGTCCAACCAGGACCAGGGACCACCCCCGATACCCAACCCAACCTCCAAATATATACTCTGAGTTGAATGAATTCCAAACATATAACAAGATAGCATATTTGTAGATATACAGACTTTGGGATAAGTCTACTTCCTAAACCAACCCAACCAAGTAAATATATCCAATAGCCAACCAAACCAAGACAATAACCCAGTGAATTTATATATATAATCCTAAACAAACTAGAACAATCATAAATCAAATAGAGTCCACCGATGTCAGCCTCAATACCAATGCCAATGCCAGTGCTGACACCAATACCAACACCGGTCATACCAAGCTATAGTAGTCCCACAAAGAGTAAAATAATATCTGATCGGGATTTGCCCCCCGACCATAGCCAAAACCATAGTCTATAAAATGACCAAAGTATGTAAGGACTTCCATGACATGAAATGGAGCCTTTTGAAATATGGAAGCTCACCACTTCAATCCAACACAAGATGATCCTAAATCTGATCACTAAGCAGAAGACGTAGGATGATCAGTTCCTGTATCGCGTGGGGATACAGCGCCCGAAGACGGGTTAACAGGTGAACGCTAGCATGCACTCAGGATAAGGATAAAATAATGCCAACCTTTAAAACCAAGTAAATAACCATACGCATACACAACTATATATATATATATATATACCGGGAAAGGGAACTGGGTTTAGCATGCCTTAAAATAATTAACCAGGGTTTGTGTATCCTAACCATCTAAGAACCACCCATGGGTTATATGGGTCTAGTGCTATCCCCTGAATGGGCCTCGATGTATGTAGCTGCACGAACTGGAGATACCATAGGGGTAGGAGATTCCCATGTACCCTTCGCTCTCCATGATACATATATAAAAGTGTAACTTAGGGGATTCCCGTGTACCCCATAAGTATCTTATATGATCGCCATGACCAACCCTCATATCGGAAAACATGAGTTACCAGTGTCCAACCATTGGACCCATACCTCACGGTCAGCTATCATACCCCGCCATTATTTTCCAATTAAAACCATTAGCACATAACCAAATCACCAATTCTATTTGTTATTAACTAAGGTTATAAGTAGTGGAATCGTCATACCGACTATAGCTTGCAAGCAATGTCCTTAGTAATCCTCTTTAAAAAAAAAGAGATTCTCATGTACCCATAGATTACATTATAAAGTTGCTTGGGGGATTCCCATATACCCCACAAGATGATCATTATTAAGTTTGCTTGGGGGATTCTCATGTACCCCACAAGTGTATTCAATTAATCCATAACCATGACCATCATGACTTTACCATTTAACCCTTCATGACCATCCAAATCAGTTAGGGTTCCATTACCACTTTATCCCATGCAAAGTTTTCAATGAAAGTTCAACAATATAGTAAAAACATTCTCATAGGCATTTTAACAAACATGTTAAGGGCATATAGTTTCCAAAACCAAAACCAAGTGACAATTGACCATTCCCATGCAACCACATCTACAAAACACCATTATAATATGAAAACCATAAGTAAAACATGGAAAACCATAACCAAACCATTTATAACCAAAACCTCCAACATATATTCAAAACCCAAAACCATACCACAATAATGCCATGAAAACCATTTATAAAACATGTCTTTAGTTGAATTAACAATGAGGGAGGAGTAACATGCTTTAGATTATAAAGATGACAGAGAGAAACCACCCTTGTAAGCCCCAAATTTGATCCAAGAGACTTGAGAGAATTTGAGAGATTTTCTAAGTGTTTAAGATTAGAATAATAGGATAAATAATATCCTAAGAGTGTTATATGTCGTGGGGCCTTAAGAGGTTAAGAGTGCAAATGTCCAGATTACCCCAAACTTAAACTATATAAAACTCCCGCAGGTGGGTACGACCACCACCCAACAATACCTAGGGTACGAGTGGTACCCTTATCTTGTACCCTAGGCCTCCCCTTGGACCCCAACACTGTCGACATACGACCATAAAGGCCAGCTTATACCCAACCATATGACTAGTACCCTAAATCTGTACCTTAGGCAGAATAGACTCCTCTAGGATAGACATAGGGCAACATACAATTGGCATCATACTACCAGTACCCTAACATAGGACAAGTATAATCCATTCGTACCTTGCACAGAAACCAACCAACCTACACCAATTATCATACGACCAAGACCCACCTAACCATACCACATTATACGACTAGTACGACTAGTACCCCCTAGTCAAATGATATCCAGAATCCAAAAACTCAAAAAAATTCTAAGGATCAAAAACTAGGGTGTTTCATTAATCTACTTTCTTATAGTAACTCTTGGATTATAAGTCTCTCTTTCTTAAAGATGTTGAAAGGCTAAAAATAAGAATTCGCAAGTATGAGGGATGAATCTCTTATTTCTCTCATTAACACCGGTGAGCTCTTCGAATTTAGGTACTATTTCTTTATAAGGAAGACCTCTGATAGGTAGGCCCCTAATTTCATATAAATCCCAAAGGAATATAGACAACTCTCCAATCAATGTCAGAAACATGTTTGTCCTTGAAAACCAAGCTTTAACAAAGGCTAGCAATATATTTGAACTTTGATCATAGGTAAACAAAGAAGCATAAATGACATCATATACTTTTGATGCCTTTAAAGTTTGTTGACTTCTATCCAATATATCCTTGGCCCATTCCCAATATCCTTGAATATGATGAAATTCACCATCTATCTTCATGGAACTTCCCCAATGTATATCCATGAGTATTTGGCACCCTAAGAAAGAAAGTGTGCTCGTATATTCAGTTGATGTTGGTTCGGAGTCTGAAGAGTCCATACTTTAACAGATCGATTAGAACTAATGTCATGTTCGGAAGTCCAGTTCAGCATATGAAGATAATTTATCAAAGGCGACCATGAATCCACACACTAAACGACTAATGGGGTGTGAGTCAATAGCTTGGATAAAATTATACCATCATCAGCCTCAATAAGGAGATACTTATTCTTGGAAGATGGAGAGGTATAGTCTTTGAAGTGAACCATTACTGCAATCTGCATGAACAAAAAAGGTTTAGTTAAAAAACAAAGTTAAGGTTTGATAAAGTACCTACACAAATGATTACTGACAGAAATTTCCTTTATATTATGGCTGTACTCAAAGAAAAAGGAAATTTTCACCATCTGTAGCAAAAATTGGCTAGTCTTAAAGTGTACGGAGGCAAAGTTAAACTCAGCACCCTAAGCCAATTATTGCATAGCCACTATTTTGAAGCCAAGTTGGTCAGTCCTAGAGTATACAGAGGCGAAGTTAAACTATCGTATCCTAAGATGATTATTGCATAGACACCATCTGGAATCCAAATTGGTCAATCTTAGAGTGTACGAAGGCGAAGTTAAACTCTCGCACTCTAAGTTGATTATTGTATAGCCACCATTTTTAAGCCAAATTGTCCACTCTTAGAGTATATGAAGGAAAAGTTAAACTCTCGCACCCTAAGCCGATTGTTGCTTAACCACCATCTTAAAGCCAAATTAGTCAGTCCTAGAGTGTATAGAGGCAAAGTTAAAATCTCGCACCAAAAGCCTGTTATTTCATAGCACCTTCTTGAAGCCAAATTGGTCGGTCTTAGAGCGTACGGAGGCAAAGTTAAATTCTTGGACCCTAAGCTGATTGTTGCATAATCACTAAATTTGAAGCCAAATTGGTCGGTCTAAAGGTGTATGGAGGCAATATTAAACTCTCACACCTATAGGCACGTAATTTTGCTCCGCTAAAAAGCAATTTTATCCATTTTTACCCACTTTACCATACATGTCACCCATGGGCCCCACCCCTCACTCATTTATGTTTTTCACCTCACCTACCCCACCTAATCCCCTAGACTCCTTCCCCCTTACACGTTTTCCCCCTTATCTTTTAACAACTTGACCATACAAAACCTGACACACTCCTCCAATTTTTTATCTTTTCCACCAAAATACATACAAATAATTCTTTAGACACAGGCCACACATACACTACACCACACAATTCCACTGACATATAATCCACTTTCTATTGATAGGGAATTCATACCCACACATTGATATTCTGACAAACACATACACACAGACCTCACATTGTTACATACACATAACATACAAAAAAAAAGAGTAAGAGCAATAGAAATATCTCCATTAGAATCTAAATTTCACGCGCACACACACAGTGAAAACCAGTAGAATGAACTGAAGAGAGATCAAGAGAGGGAGAAAAATGAAAAGAATGAGAGAAAGTAGGAATCGAGAGGGATTGAGGGGAAAATAGTGAAAGAAATTTGAGAGAAGAATGGAAAAAATTAGGGAGATTAAATGGAGAAAGAGAGGAGATCGAAAAATAAAATGCCGGAAAACATCACTGCCACCAGAAATTTGACATGCTCTCTGGTTTACACCATCTCCAAAGCTCGCCGGAGCTCCAATAAAATCAAGACAACAACCCAACTCAATTTTCTGACCATATCCCACCGAATCTCACCAAAAATAGCAAATTAGTGACTGAATTAGCTAAGCTCGGCCCATTTCAATCGATACCAATGAAATCTTATCGAAAAATGACAAAAATAGAAAAATGGGTCAGTCGGGTCGACTGGGTTATTCAGATTCTTGGGTTAGTTCGTATTGCGGGTTCGTTGGTTGAGGTTTGACTCAGGATTTTTGAATGTGAATTTTGTCTTTTTGTTTGAATAATATTTGAGTTCGAAAGCATCAAATTGAGGTCCAATTCTACTCTTTCCCTCTTTTTTTTTAATTTCATTGTTGATGATATCCGGTGCATTGGATTGAATATTATGTGTTGGTTGATCCTTGTTGGTGGTGAATAGTTATTTATTTTTATCTGTTGTTTAATTCCATTGGTTATGGATTTCCTAATGAAATGATATTTCATTAACAATTAAAATTGGTTGTTTGGGACGGGATGAAAAAATTGATAATGACGAATATTGGTAGTTTTGATTCATGATGCAGGTGGTCTTGTTAATTGGTTGGTTGCTATTAATTTGGCACTCGATAGTATCATGATAGGTCGAAAGAGGTACGCAAACAGTAGGTCGGGTAGGAAAAATTTAGGACTTATGTATTATCGAATGTTTGAAATATTTGTTGAATGGTTTTATTTTATCGCATTTGAATTAGTTTTACTCATTTGATCGGGGAATGCCCTGAGGCTATTTGTATTGTTTTATCCGGAGAATGCCTCGGAGAGTTGTATTCAAAGATGGTGCACGATCATGGCCTGGAACATCGGGTGTAGCTTAGTTTAGGACTAGCTTAGAATAGGGTTTACATTTTTACATTTTTCTATTTTTGGGATTGCATAATTTGGACTAGATATTATTTTGTTTTGAATTTTTATTTGTTTTGTTACTTTGTTTGTTTTATGTTTTGTCGGTTTATTCACTTCATAGTGTCGTACTAGCCGATATCTTCCAAGAAGCGACCATGGTTGAATCACGAGATTGCAGGATGCCTAACACCTCCCCTTCGGTCAACAGAATTTCTTAATCGAAATATCTATTCGTGAATCATTTTGAAGAGTCAAATCATTTTGAAAAGAGATTTTCAAATGTGACTTGGCACACCTGATTTATGTCAAGTGGCGACTCTGAGTTTAATTGTAAAAAATTATTTTTTGAAATAAATTTTTATTTTTAGTCACTTCAATAATAAAATTCTTTTTAAACTTAAAATCCATTTTTTTTTCTTTTTGTTAGAAAAGAAATGTGTCAGCACCTTAAGCTGATTGTTGCATATTGCTAAATGGAAATTCCAGTGCCAAATAAAAAAATATAAACCTTAGCAGTTAGCACACAATGTTGGCAAAGTCAAATCACTATTTGGTATTTTTATTATTTCGATGTGACACGTAAGGCAATATTTAAGCGCAATATATTTATTTGCTTTAGATATGACATAATATGGTCCGTACTCCAAGCCAAGTCTATAAAATATTAAATATCTTAATAAATTTTGAAGTAGAGCGCATTTTAGGAGCAACGAAATTTTATTAAATTAAAATTTGTACTTAATTTAAATTATATTAAATTTAAAATATATTAATCTCAAATAACTATTACGAATTAATATAATTGGATTAATTATTTAAGTTCAAACATGTATGTATTGGGGTGCGGATAACTTTAATAGATCTATTATTGATACCAATTAAAGGGGGTGCAGATAACTTTAATAGATCTATTGTAACAATGGATCTATTTTTATTTGTGTGTGGATATTTCTTAACTTCTCTAAATATTTTTATTTTATTTATGTTCATATCTTGGGGGTGATTAAATTGTATTTGATTAAATGCTTTACTGTCGTATTCTTTAGTTTTTCTTCTTAGTCTTTGTAATTCTTCTATATTATTTTTGAGGTATTCTAAATATTCTATATCTTTTGTTCTAAAATATTCGATTAAACTATCTTTCATAAGCATTATTTCTAATCTTATTTCTTCCATATCTTGTCTCCAATATTTTAAATACTCATAGTTTATCATTTTATTCTAAAATAGTTGATTGTTTACTAATTTCTGTGTAATTTCTATTCTAATTGTACTGTAATTATATTTGAATTAAGGTTATTAATGCTATTAATTATTTCTCTTTCTTCTTCTCTTAATGAGTTTTTAATGTTATATAAACTATTATTTGTACTTTTTTGTAAATTTTCTAAGGTTTCTTTTATCCATATTAATTTTTCTTTTAGATTTTTCATTATTTCTTTGAATCGGTTTCTATAATTAGTTTCTTCAGATAGGTCACTTTGGTTTTCTCTAATTTTTCTAGTATATTCTAACATTTTAGTTTGAATAATATCAATCTAGGTACTTATCTAGGTATAGTTGTTCTATCCAATTTATAATTTCAATTCCATAGTCTAATATTTTTTCTAATATTATTCTCTTAATATCTATAATTTTTATATTTCTAAGTATATATAAGATTAATAATTTAAGATTATCTGTCATTTAAAATTGGTTAAATACTTTATTATAATATTTTTTTAGTTGTTTATTTTAATCTTGTTAATTCCTCCATATTTTCATTAAGAAATTCTATATATTTTATATCTTTAGTTCTCATATATTCTTCTAAATTTGTTTTCATTAGTTTTTCTATTAATTGTATATTTTTCATATCCATTTTTCAAAATTCTAAATATACATAATTTATCATGGTTGATATGTAGGTTTGGTATATAAGCATTTGTAAGAGTAGTTAGGTAAGTGTGGTATATAATTAATTCTAGTCGTAAAATATCTATCAAATATTTTTTTCAATACGATTTTTCTTATATCTATTATTTCTATATCCTTAAGTACATATAAAAAAAGTATTTTAAATTTATCTACTATTTGATCAGTATTCATTTTTCATATGATGCTTTTTCAAAATATTTCCTTCAATCATATACATAACAAAATATGATCATTTTAGATTACTATATACTAGATTATTCTTAAATAACATATTCTTCGTTCACTATTAGCATGGTAATATGGATACTCCTCTACTCTGGATACTCCCCTATCACGGCTTTCTTGCCTTACCGGTTTCACCTTTAGGATGACATAATTCTTAGAGATTTTTCTCCTTTCCACTTTGCTAATAAACTTCTTAACATGCTATTTTTTGAATAATTCTACTATAAAGCAACTAACATGAACTTATTTTATCATAGCATGATTGTTAGGAATTTATGAGTTTAGCTATTCACAATCATAAATAAATATACCTGTTCTGGTAGGTTTGATAATTCTAAGCTTTGTTCATCCATAGCTTTTTCCATTGAAATATACTTGTTTGTAATAAATGTTTTAAAAGTTTGCTGTAAAAGAAGAGTGTTTGCTTCAACGCATGAAGGCTTATCTTTTTCTGCCTTCGATGACTTCATTTATAATGAATGATTTACAAAGTTCTTACTTACTAATGTTTTACACGTTTTTCAAACTTTACGTCCTATTCTATCTTTACAAAAAGTCTAAAAACTAGACTAAAAAGTCTAGACTATTTTTTACGAAGTCTTTATCTACCTAACCTAATTATTATACTTTACAAAAAAGTCTTTTAAAGTATAAAAAAGACAAAAACTAGAACTTTACAATAATTTACAAGTTACGTAGAAAATTGTGAAAGTTTGTTACATGTCGCTTTCACAATTTAATAGCTTATCTTTTATCTCCATTACATCTTGAACATTGATGGTCTGGATATTCGTATCCAATTATCTTGCAATATCTTGTTAATAATCCGTCTGAAATAAATCCTTTCCTAATTGCTCTTGTAGTAAATTCTTTTTCTAGGTTAAGTAACGTCATTATCCATTGTCTAACATCTTCCATATCTGTTTGTCGTAGTTCTTTTGAATTTGAATAAATCATCTGATGGTCTTTTGAATAATAGCTCCATATTGGGTTTCCATTGGTATAATTATTTGCTAATTCTTGAACAATTGTAGCTAGTCCAATGAGTCTTTTATTTGCGTAGAAATCAGGTATCTCAATTCTGGGTATCTCTGGCTGCTGCACAGTATCTTCTGGTATAATCATATCTCTGGTTAATACTATTTTTATAACTTGTATAACTGGTTTGATCTAGTCGAATAATATCTCTGCTGGTGCAGTATAACACTTTATATTAAATAGATTTCCTTTGGTTATTCTTTTATAGGTGGTGAATATTTTATGTAATTCTTCCATAGTTGTTAGTTCTTCTCCGTCTTGGGTATATATGGTATTTAATAATCCATAGTCAAAACAAGTTTTTATTAAGCTTGGGTTGGTTTTGGGTAGTGCGATTAGCTTGTTGTAACCTTGTAATTTTTGGGTTATATAGTTTGTGTTTGGTCCTTGGGTATCTGTAGCTCTGGGGTTAAGGTTTAGAAAAGTTTGTATTTTGTAGATATTTTTAATGTATTCTCGATTATATAGTTATAAGCTTTTTTATCTTGGTTTAGACTATCTCGGTATGTGGTAATTTGTGGGGGTGAAAATAAGGGGTCTTTTTGTGTTTTTGGTATAAATGATTTCTCAAATATCTTATTCATGTTCATGTTCTGGTATCTTTGTCTACTAACTCCTTTGCTTGTACCTGCAATTGTAGATTGATAAACGTTATGAGTTTTATAGAGTGTCCCAACGTCTCCTTCTAGCTCTGAAATTTTAATGTCTTCCGATCGACATAGCTCTGCACACTGCTGAGTTAGCTGATTTACAACTTTAGACTTCAGTTTAACTTCATTAGTCTTTAGCTTTTCTATTTCATTACCCATACTGTCCACTTTCATTTTAAGCGTAGTTAGGGTTTTGAGTATCTTTTCTAAAGTATCATCTTCTATTATATCAGTCTGTATAGCTTTGTCTTGATATGTAATCTGCAATAACGTTTTTGTTAGTACTAATTACTTCAATTATAAATGTAAAATTTAATATATTCAATACTAGTCTACGGATCTCTTTTGTCGTAACTGAATTTTGTATTTTCTTTGTTAGCCACCATCGAACCTGGGTATTATCTATTCTCACAATAAATTTGTTACATACAATATATGGTTCAAATGCTAATAAACATTTATATAATGAACATAATTTTTTCTATTTATTTTCCATTTTATTTCTGTTTCATTAAATGTTCCTGAATAATATCTGCAATGATGTTCTATTTTTCCATTTTTGTACCTATATTTAAGTACTCCTCCATAACTACATTCATTTACATCTGCTTCTAATATATATATAAACTTTCTATTTTCGTCTGAAAATTGTAATTTTGGTAATTCTTTACAAAGTATTTTTATTTTTTGGATTTATTTTTTATCTTCTTCGTTGTAATTATATTCTACATCCTTTTTTATTTTTTTCAGTAAAGGCTTTAGGTTTTCTGCTAATTTTGGTATATATTCTCTTACTTGGTTTAGTAATCCTAAAAATTATTGTAATTTCTTTTTTGTATCTAATTCTTCTTTTGAATTAATTATTTTTTGTACTATATGTTGTTGCATTTTTACTCCACTTTTATCTATTTGTATTCCTAAAAATTCTATCTGGTTTTTCATAATTTCGGCTTTCTTTTCCTTTAAACTTATTCCCGATTTTTTTATTATATCTGTAAATTATCCTAATAATTTTAAATGTTCTTCGTTAGTTTTTGTATATAATAGTATATCATCTATGTATACTATACAATTAGGTAATTGTTTAAAATAACTATCCATAAAGTGTTGATATCTACCTGGTGCATTTTTATATCCAAATGGTAATACGTTTCATTCATAAAATACTTGTGGTACTGTAAATGCAGTTAATTCCTTAGATTCTTCTTCTAACTTTAAGTGGTAAAATTCTGATTTACAGTCAAATTTACTAAAATAGTAACATCCTTGTATTTGTCTTATTTTTAATATCTTATTTGGTATTGGATAATTATATGTCATAGTTTTTGCATTTAAATTTCTATAATCAATAACCATTCTACTTTTACCTCTTTTTTGTTCACTATGTTTATTTACTATAAATGTTGGACTATTATGTTTACTATTACTTTTTTGTATATATTGTTTCTCTAATAATTCATCTATATGCATTTTAAATTCTTTTAAATCGTCAAAATTATATGTTAATGGTTTTTGAGTTATTATGCTATTTTTATCTATTAATTCAATTTTTATAGTAGTTTTATGTTTTTTCCATCCTTTTAATGGATCTTCACTATATAATCTTTCTAATTTGTTCTTAATTATTTCTATCTTATTTACTGAAAATATAATTATTTCCTTTTTTATTTATCAAAAATACAACTAGTTCTATTGTGTCTTCAGTATTTTTTATATTTTCTAACTTTTGTGTAATTTTTTCACTTCCTTCTATCCAATCAGTTTTCTTTCTTATTTTATTAATAACTCTTTTTGCTCTTACTTTTTATTTACATGGTGTTGTAAATCACAAATCTGTTTTAGTTATTATATGTGGGTATAATTTATCTAAAAATGGCATTCCTAAAAGCATATCTTTTGATGGTAGTTCATAATTATAGATTTCTTCTATTTTTATTATTTTATCCTATATTTGTATTTTTACACTTTTAGTTTTATATGTAATTGAATTCCTTCATTATCAAATCCTTTGACTACTATTGGTGTTTTTAATTTATCTCATTTCTTTTCTGGTATACAGTTGTATCTACATAAGTTTGCTTCTGCTCCTGTATCTATCATAGGTGTATAATATCTATTATAATATCCTTCTACTATTATTTTTACAAGTACATGTATTTTCATATCACGTTAAAGTTCTTTTTATGAATAATTTTTCTTTATTATACATTATAGATAATTGTGTATGTTCTATATTGTATGGTTTTACTTGTTCAAACCATTTTATTCCTAATATTATATCTGTTTTTTGCATTTCTTCCTTTATTTCAAATTCTATTTTTATTTTTCTAATTCCTATTATTATTTCTTTTTCTACCGTATCCTTAATGTCTATTAGGCTCCTTGGTAAATTTGGGCATATATTACTATTAGATTTTATTTCTTCATTTTTTACTAGATATTTTGCTATATAATTTTCTTCGTGTGCTGTGTTTAGGAGTAGTAAATATTCTTTTTCATTTATTGTTTCCGTTATATAATATTGATTTAAATTAACTATTGAAGTTGTTTCATAACTTGTTCTTTTTTATGAACTTGATGATTCTGTTTTTTCGTGAGCTATTCTTGTTGATGTACTTATCCTATCATTTATTATTTCTAAATCTTCTTCTATATCTATATTCTTGTAACTATAGTCATTATTATCAATTATTTTTACGAATTGTTCAAAAGGACTTTCTATTTGTATTTTATTAATGTTATTTTATGTTTTGTTGTTAGTACATATAGATTTTTACATTTTACTGTAAATATTTTACTTCCTGGGGTCAGTTCTATTCTTGATATTTTCCAATATAATACTAATGATTTATCTATATTTTTATCTGTTATTGCTACTGAATAATTCACATTTATTTTAAATTTAAATTTTTGGTATATTAAATTTCCTTTTATAGCGGTTATTATACTTTTTTCTATAGGTTTTATAATTTTATCATCTGCTAAATATAATTCTATTGGTGTATCTATTCCTTCTCTAAAACATGTTCTTATTAATATCTCTGTTCCTCCAAGGTGTACATATTTTATTGGGTCTTTACTTTGTATATCGTTTATTTCTTTATTAATTATTCTTTTTGTTACTAGTGGTATGCTAGCTCTTTCTTTTGCATATCTACAATCTATTACATGTTCCTTTTGACTTACTACGTAGTATTTTTCCTTTTATCTACTAAATATATTTTTTATTATTGGTATTTTAAATATTGTTTCTACACTTAAGTTTAACTCTTTTTCTTTTATTTCGTCAAATATATTACTTTCAAATATTATTTTTTGATCAATTCCTTCTTCATTTAAATATTCTTCCTTTGTTATTATTTTTATATCTTCTTCAGTTATTTGATTCATTTTTATATCTTCTTCAGTTATTTGATTCATCTAATTCACTATCTATTTCATTATCTGTTTCATCCTCCGAAATTTCATATATACTATCTGGACTTTCTCATTCATAATCAATATAATCTATCTGCATATTTTCTGTATTTTCTATTTTTATTTCTAATATTTATTTATTTTTTGGGTTTTTTGGTAATTTAAAATCTCTAGCTAAATGTCCTAGTTTCCCACAATTATAACAAGTACATTCTTTTATAAATTTCTTTTTTCTATATGGTCTTTTATGTTTATAATTTTTTACATAATATCTTTTTCTTGGTTTCTTATATTTATATTTTGATTTTTTGTATTTCTTATATTTCTGATGTTTTTTTCTTTTCTTATAATATCTTTCTTCACATTCAAATTGAGGTGCTATTTTATCTTTACAACATGTTAAATTTCTTATTAATGTTTTTTCCATTTTCATTTCTTCTCTATATTTTTCACATAGATTTCTATACCATTGTTGTAAAAATTTTATTCTTGCTCCTAGGGTATCTACTATTTTTGCTTCATCCCAATTCTTTATTATTTTTGAACTAAATGGTTCAGGTAATTTACTAAAATATAATTTTCATATTTCTTTACTTTCTTCTCTATTATATGTTCCTTTATGATAATATTCTTTAAATGCGCACATATATTCATCTATATAGCGCATATTACATATTGCTAATTTTAACATTAAATTTCTATTCGTATCTTGTTCTTTATTTTGTTCTACTTCTTCTGTTGTCATACTGCTAAATTCATCACTTATAGCTATTTCATATTTTCAATAATTCTGTTAGTAATATTTTTTTAGGTGTTGATGTTCCTTCTGTTTTTGTATCAAATCTTAGTACTTTTTTACTTGCTTCGGCTAGGTTTAAAAATCATAATTTTACTATTGCTATTAATGTCTTTTCTATATATTCTGGTGTGTTTGTTGTATCTATTTTATTATCTAATAATTATTTTGACATGTATCTTACCCATAATTGTATTGTTTTATTTGTGTCTATTACACAGTCTAAATCTAAAAAGTTATAATTAGTTATTTATTTTGGTGTCCATTTATTATATTCATCCTTTGCATTATATCTTTTAAACTTACTTTTGTAATTATAGGTTGGTTTTCTTATATCTGATGTACTAGGTATTATATTTTTATCTAGAGTATTTACTTCTGTATTTATTAGTTCTAGATTTTCTTTATTAATTACTTCTTGTTTTTCATTAATTTCTAGTTTTCCTATGTTTTCTAAAATTTCTGTATATGTTTCACTATCTTCCGAATCATAATTATCTGTTTCTTCAGCATCTATTGTATTTATTTCTAATTCACTGGTTTCTGGTTCTTTATTTTTTATTTCTAATTTTTCTTTAAATTGATTTATCTCAATTAATAATTTTTGTTCTTTATCTTGTTCTTCTTTTTCTTTCTGTGTTTTTTCATACAAGTCTGTTAGCATTTGTAGTTCTTTACGTTTTTCAGATATTATTTGTTTTAATTCTTTATATTTTTGTAATTTTTGTATGTTATTCATCTAAATAATTAATATTTTGGTGAATATCTAAATCTAATAAATATATAAAATAACTCCAAATATATACTACTTCCGTAACTTTAATCAACATAGGCTCTGATACCAATTGTAGGGGGTGTGGATAACTTTAATAGGTCCATTAAAAAATGTCACGTCACTTGAATTTGATTGGTCAAAGGAAGTTCATCTTCATCATGACTTTCCCTTTCCACAACATAAATAGAGGTCTCATAATTCAGAAAAAGAACGAACAATTCTAGCAAGAAGCATGAGAGAGCTCGTGGATCAAACATCTCTCTACAAAGCTCAAGCACTCAAATCTAGTTCATCAAGATTCAAGATAAATTTTACAAGATTCAAGAACAAGCTCAAAGGCACTGGAATTCAAGTACAAGTCGAGATCAAGTTCATCAAATCCGCAAATCAAGATTCAAGATCAAGACCACGAGATTCAAGAACAAGCTCAAAATCCTTGAATTCAATCACAAGTCAAGATCAAATCCATCAAGTTCACAAATCAAGTTCAAATTCAAGATCAAGCTCAAAGCCGTTGAATTTATATTTAAAGAAGTGAATCAGAGGACTCATAGAGATTATAACACTCACATATTAAAATCAATTAAATTATTATTGCAATAGTTTTTTTGGCTTGATTATTATTTTTGACGGCAAAATTTTACTGTCCAACAAAAATAACCTAAATTAACTTTTACAATTTCAATAACAATACAAAAAGAAAACGACATTATATTGAACATTGAGTACAACCACATGCAGCCATGTTTTCGTCTCCCACGATCAAGAAATGAGACACGAAAATGAGATTAAAAATTTTAAAAAAAAACTGAAACTTATACATACACACGTAAACGACATGCATTTATATACATACTTAAATGGTAAACAAACAACCAAAATTAAAATCCAGAAATGGTTATTCTATTCCACGATTCAAAGCTTTGCAACTCCAAGAAAACAATTATCACAACAAATATTTGAAAGTTTTATCAAGATTCATATGGATAAACTTCAATTGTAGTTGGATATTAATTTACTTGGTGATTTTTATACAAAATAAAAAGTTGGGGTAGTACACAAAAATAATGTGAGGAAAAATTTAATTCAAAAATAGTGAATATATCTCAAGAGGTATTTTAAAAAAAGAAAATATTATAAAAATACTTTTCAAAATACGTATTGACTAAATAAGTATTTTAAAATAAGTAAAAACGTATTTCAAAATATTATGAATAATATTTAAGCGCCTAATGAGAATGGGCCAGTAAGAAATAGGTCATGTGATATACATGGCCAACAATATTTGGCCAACTAGTCCCTTATACTTGGCCATTATTTTGCCATGTGGATGGTGGGCTCCACTTTTATTTATAGTACTTTATTTTCTAGTAAAAATAAAATTTTCTAATTACTTTATTTTAAAATATCCATGACATAAGATAAATAGAGATCGTCACATTAATGTCCATAGGTTACAATGCGAATATGTAGTTCTGAAAGTTGAGCCAAATTGTAAATTTTGTGGTGCAAAAAGATATTGTGATAATGGCTCAATTAAGCTCACAACACATAAAATGCCTACCGAACTATGATATTTATTCTTAGATACTTCTGAAGAGTCTCAACATTTTCAAACATATGTTAGAAAATACAATAATATTTTTGCATTCACTTCACTTTGAGTAAAACATGACAAAGCTTTGGCTCAAAGATATTATGGTATTTATACCTTTAGAGTTCAAGGGAAAATGTACCACTTTATTGATGATTTATACCCAGCAACTAGAAAAGGAAAAAATTTGCAACTATACTTTTATGACAATAAAAATGAAGTGACAAATAGAATTGTTTGTTCGACTGAAATTTCAAAAATAACAGTCAGAAAATTAATGAGTATCTTAAAAGTTAATCCGTGTTCTTTTTTTCTTAAATCACTATCTGATGTTCCAGAACTGTTACACTTTTACATTACATTGAAATGTGACTCTGGTTTAGATCAACGTGTATATAACCTTCCTACTTCATCTGAAATTCAGCAATATGGGTTGATAGAGATGTCCATTCTATCTCCACACCTCATATTCGAATTTAAACTCATAATAATCAAAATCAATTAGTTAATTATTATTATGGATGTTATGATCCCTTGCAGTATCCATTATCATTTTTATATGGTCAAGATGGTTGGCATTGTGATATCAAAAAAATTCAACCACATAATAGTATCACACATTGTGCACCCTGTGAACATGAACACTTACCAAGTGTTAAAAATATGTGTTCAATAGATAACTTTCTTGATATGGACGCTCAATATGTGGTGAAAGAGATGCTACAAAAATTAAAAAATAGACATTCCTTCCTATTACATTTACAAGAGGACCAAGAGACATGCCTCGGTGATATCTTGATGCCATTTCTTTAGTCCAACGTTTTGAAAAACTTGATTTATTTTTAACAATGACATGCAATCCAACATGACCAGAAATAAAAGAACATTTGTTACCTACTGACGAAGCACAAAACAGACCTGCTTTAATTAGTAGAGTATTTAGAGCAAAAGTTGAGAAAATAAAAACTGATATACTAAAGATAAACGTATTTGAAAAGGTTGATGCTTCCATTTACAGTACAGAATTTCAAAAATGCGGTCTCACACATGAACATTTTCTTATAATTCTTGCTAATGAATACAAAATTGTTGACACCTGAATCTTATGACCAATTTATTCATGCTAAATTATCCGTTTCTAATAAAGAGGTTTACTTGCATTCAATTTTTGTACATCATATAATACACGGTCTTTGTGGCCACTTAAATCCTACAAAATCATGTATACAAAATGGATATTATAAATTTTACTATCCAAGAGATTTAGTTGAGCGAACATCAAAAGGAAAAAACACATATCCAACTTATAAGAGGCGGAAAACGGAACATACTATAAAGGTTAGAGAACAATTTTTCGATAATTCTTGGGTAGTACCATACAATTCATTTTTACTTGATAAATTTAATTGTCATTGAATGTAAAAAATATACTCTGACATCAAAGTTGTGAAGTATTTTTACAAATATATTTGCAAAGGACACGATAAAATTGCTTTTTATACTGTAAGACCCCATAAATTCTAGTTATTTCGGTCTTTTATAGCAAGCCAAAAGGAGTCCCACACTTAGAAAAATCCAGCTAAGTGTTAAGACTTACAAATATTTTTAGTCTTTAAAATTGGATGATCTTATTTTCGATCTTTTCAACCTTAGAATGTCAATTTTTGAAGTTTATTCATGATCAGACATGTCAATAGGTCATATTATGTGTGTTTCAGAATTTTTGAACTTCGTTTGGGTCATGTTTAGATGGGCAAAAAAGCAAGCCAATGTGATCTTGACACGTTGCATTGGCTACCGTGTTGCACCCATCGACACGATGTGTCAGTGATCTCATCGATCCCATCGATGTGGTGCAGTGCCAATTGCATCGCTGGACAGTTTTTGTGAGTTAAATTCTGAGTTTTCAAGGGCATTTAGGTCTTTTTTCCCTCACCCAATTCAGCTAAAACACGAGGTTAAGCCCCAAAATGGGAAAAATTCATTATTTATTCTCAAAATCCTCTCAAGAACAAACCCTAGTTCATCAAGCTCAAGATTCAAGTCTCAATAAATCACCATAATCTTTATGAAATTAATAATTAAGGTATGTTAGGTGTTCATTCTTGGGTTTCCTTCCACCCTTAGAGTTCAAGAACCCTTTTTAAAACTACAAGTTTATTGATTTCATGATTTACATATTTGAATTGAATTCTGTTCATATATGTATTGTTGTATGATTTTAAAATCAAGACTCATACAATTTTCAAGTGAATTAATTAGCAATTATGTAGAATCATGTGATCCTCATGTTAAACCCTTGAATTTACAAGTTGAATGTTGTAGCCATGATATTTATATCTTGATGATTTCTATGTGCATTAAATTATGCTCCTCAAGTGTTTGATAACATGCCTATGTAAATTGAGTAGTGAATTCATGACATGTTATCATGTGGTCCCATTCATGTATAAGTCCATGCCTCTCAAATGTTTGACAAAACGTCTAAATGAATGCATGGTGGACAAGTAACTAATGTAATGCCTTCAAGATTTTTCCATGTTTTACTATTGATGCTATCGAGTCCTGGGGGTATTCAATACTCAAAAATCTAGTTGTTTACCTAGAATTACAATAGATACAGAATAGTCTAAGTAACATCACAAACAGTAGTACTCAGTCAGTTACAGAACTCAGTTCAGTTCAGTCAGTCAACATGATCAATAACAGTTCAGTCAAGCCTATTATAGTCTAGTGACCAGTTCAATGTCTATTCAGTTGAGAGTAGGATTCAACATCGAGCAAACCTAGGGATGGGGGCATTCCTGTCAGTAGAGGATTTGACCCTTAGTAGTAGTCCATGTATTACAGAACTACATAGCCAGCATAGGGTAAGTCATCCTCCTACCATATTAGGGTTGATGCAACCATATATACAATTTATGAGTCTTTTTGCCAGATTAGGGTTGACACAACATTGTTAGTATCCTTTGGTAAGGTGCTAACACTTTTCCAACTGGGGTCACAGGTTGGACCCCAACTCAGTTTATAATCGGGGTATGTCGGTTAGATGAACACTCCTAAAGTTACAGTTTTAGTATTCAGTTCTCAGTAATTAGTATTCAGTCTCAGAATTTAGTGAAGAACTCAGATAGCTCTACAGAACCATGGCTATCAATTATCAGACACTTAGTAATTAGAATTCAGTACTTCAGCATCAGTCTAAACCTCAATTATTAGTATTCAATTACCAGAACTCAGTACTTCTATTTTAGTCTAATTCAGACAACGGTTATATGTAAAGTATTGCATAGTCAGCATGATCAGTAGTTACAGTTTTGCATACACTCCTATTAAGTTATTTCATGATGTTCATTCAGTCAGTTATTATCTCATGCATGCCTCATTTAGCATACCAGTACATTTAACTTACTGACGTATACTCTTTCTTTTGTGCTATGATATCTCATATCATATGTTTAAATACGCGAGCTCCTGACCGTACTTAGCAGCTCAGGTTATCAGCAACAGTTATAGTGGTGAGTCCTCATGTTACGAGGACAGAGTTATTTATTTAAGCATTCTAGTAGTTCAGTATGTTTAGTAGTCAGAGTTAGTTGGGGGCTTGTCCTATCAACTCTATATTCAGATATTTAGAGGCTTTCGGACTAGACTATTTCAGAAAGATTTTTAGTTTTTCAGTATTATTATCAATATTCAGTATTTTTTTCAATTTATGAACCTCATGGTAATTTCAACCTAACTTCCGCATATATTTTCAATATTATTATTATTCAGTGCTCACAAAAGGTACCAGTCATGGGTTAGCTTGTGGTCCTTCGAGATTGAAAGCACTGTGTGAAGCCCAGGGTGTAGTCTTGGGGCATTAAAAACTTAGTATCAAAGCCTAATGTTCAATAGAGTACTAGGGAGTCTAAAAGCCACATCAAGTAGAATGTTGTGCATGGTTCTGTAGTGCACTACACTTATGTACAAGAGGCTATGAGGGATTTTTAGGAAAAATTTTCCCTTCTTTCATTATTTATGTCGTGCGAGTGAGCATGAGCTCAAGTTAAAATCTCTGTATAATCCAAGTTTCCCTTCTGTTTACAGAATATGCCTCCCAAAAAGACTAACGGAAGAAGAACTAGAAACCAAACAGTACCTCTGCCCATTCAAGTAGATCCCCTAGATGAGCATGTTTCTCATGCAGAATTCAGAGCAGCGCTTTCACCACTCTAGCTCATTCTGTAGTATCCCAGAATGAATACCCATCTGTTGTTCAGGCCAACCCAATGGCCAATACTGCTACAAATAGAATTTAGGACTTCACCTAATTGAATCCCTTTTCATTTTCAGGGTTTAAGTCTGAAGAGAACCCATAAGAAGTTCTTGACATGGTGCAGAAGGTCACAGATATTATGGGGGTAACTGCTAGTGAGAGTGCTGAGTTAGCTGTATATCAATTATAGGATGTGGATCATACATAGTTTAAGAAATGAAAGGCAGATAGGGCTGCAGATGCAGGTCCTATAGAATGGGAGGAGTTTGCTACTACCTTTGTAGATAGGTTCTTTATATTGGAGATGACGAAAGCCATGGTGTTAGAATTCATTAACTTGATGTAGGGTAGCCTAACAGTGAAGGATTATTCTCTCAAGTTTATTCAATTAACTAGATATGCTCCATATGTGGTAGCTGATAGCAGGTCTAAGTTGAGTAAGTTTGTGTCTGGTATGTCTAACAGAGTCGTCAAGGAGTGTAGGAATGCAATGTTGATTAAGGAGATGGACTTGGCTAGGTTGATGGTCCATTCTCAGCAATTAGAAGAGTGAAATACTAAAACGAAGGATAGGGAAAACAAGAGGGCTAGAACAGGTAGCTTCAACTTCACTCAGCCTAAGTCAGAAGGTGGCAATCGTCCTTGTTCTATCCGAAATCTTTAGTTCCACCTCTATCCTCAACCAGTGCTTTGGAGCCTAAATTTAAAAATGGTAAGAAAGATAGGGAATCGGGCTCTAAATCTCAAGGTAGTGTTAGCAATGCCTGAACAAATCCTTTTTACCAGAAGTATGGTAGAAACCAATCGGGTTTCTGCAGAGCTGGCAGTGATGTATATTTTGGATGTGGCCATCCAGGCCGTAGGGTCAAAGAGTGTCCTCAGATAGGTTCGTAAATTCAGCATAATCTCCACCAACTCAGTTCGATCGCCCATCTCAGAAGCGTTCCGCTTCCAGTGCCACCAGTGGGCAACGTCCAAATAGGCTTTATGCACTTCAGTCCCGACAGGATCAGGAAAGTTCTTCTGATATAGTCACTAGTACATTACAAGTTTATCATTTACATGTTTATGCTTTGCTAGATCCAGGAGCTTCCTTGTCCTTTATAACTCTTTATATAGTTGTTGACTTCGGAGTCAGTCCTGAAATCCTAGCAGATCCCTTTCTCAGCCTCTACCCTAGTGGGTAAGTCTATCATAGTCCGGTGGGTATACAGGAACTACCCAGTTATGATATCTCAGAAAGTTACTTCAGCAAAACCAAGTAGAGTTAGCAATGACAGATTTTGACGTTATTCTCGGTATGGATTGGCTTGATTCATGCTATGCTTCAGTTGACTATAGAAACAGAGTTTTCTATTTTGATTTCTCGAATGAACCTGTCTAAAGAGAGAGAAAAATGATATCTAAGGGGTGTGTCTATCATCCCATTTGAGTTAAAGACTCTAGTTCCGAGACCCCTAATATTGAGTCAGTTTCAGTAGCATATAAATTTCTAGATGTGGGGGTTCCAATAGAACTCAAAAAATTGAAAGAACAGTTGAAGGATCTCCTAGATAAGGGGTTCATCAGGCCCAGTATTTCCCCGTGGGGCACACCAGTTCTATTAAAGCGTAATAAAGATAGTTCTCTCAGAATGTGTATTGACTACCATCAGTTGAACAAAGTCATAGTCAAGAACAAGTATCCACTTCCCAGAATCGATGACTTGTTTGACCAACTTAAGGGTTCCAGTTACTTTTCTAAGATAGACCTCAGATCAAGCTATCATCATCTCAGAGTCAGACAATGTGATATTTCAAATCAGGTTTCAAAACTCGGTATGGTCACTTTAAATTTCTATTTATGTAATTTGGTATTACCAATGCCCTAGCAGCTTTCATGGACTTGATGAACCGCATGTTCAAGCGGTACTTGGACATGTTCATCATA
Organism: Capsicum baccatum var. pendulum; assembly: GCA_030864225.1. Classification (NCBI taxonomy): domain Eukaryota; kingdom Viridiplantae; phylum Streptophyta; class Magnoliopsida; order Solanales; family Solanaceae; genus Capsicum; species Capsicum baccatum. The sequence continues at coordinate 45,679,531 of CM061550.1, forward strand.
GTCTTCATTAATGATATTCTTGTCTACTCCCGCAGTTAAAATAATCATGCAAACCATCTTAGAATAGTGTTAGAGACCCTCAGAGCCCATCAGTTGTTCACTAAATTCAGTAAGTGTAAATTTTAGCTAAGGTCAATAGCTTTCTATGGTCATATAGTTTCCAATGATGGCATTAGAGTTGATCCTCAAAAGACCAAAGTAGTGAGAAACTGGTCCGGGCCCATCTCTCTGTCAGATATCAGGAGTTTCTTGGGTTTGGCTGGCTATTATTGATGGTTTGTTGAAGGACTTTCATCTATCACATCCCCCATATCCAGATTAACTCAGAATAAAGTCAAATTCTAGTGGTCAGATTTTTGTGAGAAGATTTTTAAGAGTTGAAGACTCGACTCACTATAGCCCCAGTTTTGACTTTACCAACTATTTCAGATGAGTTTGTTGTGTATTGTGATGCTTCTAGAGTTGTTTTGAGGTGTGTTTTGATGTAGAGAAGTAAGGTCATAGCCTATGCCTCTAGATAGATTAAGCCCCATGAAAACAATTATCCCAACCATGATCATAAGTTAGTAGCTGTAGTATTGACCTTACAGATATGGAGGCACTATTTGTATGGGGTGCATGTTGATGTGTTCATAGACCATAAAAGTTTGTTGTATGTATTTTCTCATAAAGACTTGAAAGACTTTGACAAGAGTATTCTGTATCATCTGGGCAAGGCCAATGTAGCGGCTGATGCTCTTAGTAAATTATCCACGGAAAGTATTGCTCACATTGAGGATGGTAAGAAGAAGTTAGTTCAGGAAACTCATCAGCTTACCAGGTTAGGTATTCGTTTGGTTGATTCAGTTGAGGGTAGTGTTTGGGTGCAGAATAGTTCAGAATCTTCCTTGGTTTCTGAGGTGAAAGAAAAGTAGGACAGGGATCCCAGTTCAGCTAACTTAAAAGAGTCATTTAGAGATCAGAAAATAGAGGTTTTCTCCTAAGGTGGAGATGGTGTGTTGTGTTGTCAGGATAAGTTATGTGTTTCATGTATGGATAGCGTGAGGCAGTGGATTCTTACAAAAGTGCATGGTGCGCGTTACTAGATTCACCCAGGGGCCACTAAGATGTACCAAGACTTACGGGAAGTCTATTGGTAGAGTGGGATAAAGAGAAATATTGCATAGTTTGTGGCTAAGTGCTCTTTGTGTCAGCAGGTCAAGATTGAGCATCAGAAGCCTAGTGGGTCTATGCAGGAGTTCAGTATTCCCACATGAAAGTGGGAGGAAGTGAACATAGACTTCATGATGGGCTTGCATCATACTCATCATCAGCATAATTCAATTTGGTTCATTGTGGACCGGATAACCAAATCCATTTATTTCTTGCCAATCCATACCTCTTACTTAGCCGAGGATTATGCCAAGCTCTATGTTAGAGAGTCGGTCATATTGCATGGAGTTTTTTTATCCATCATTTCAAATAGAGGTACCCAAGTTTACCTCAGTATAGCCTACCACCCTTAAACAGATAGTCAAGTAAAAAAGACTATTCAGACTTTAGAAGATATGTTGAGAGTGTATGTTATTGACTTTAAGGGCAGTTGGGATGATCATATGCCCTTGATTGAGTTCACGTATAATAACAGCTATCATTCCAGTATTCAGATAGCTCCATTTGAGGCGCTTTGTAAGAGGAGATGTAGGTCTCCCGTTGGTTGGTTTGAGGTAGGCGAGACTGCATTGGCAGGGCCTGACTTAGTATTTTATGGCTCAGAGAAGGTTCAATTGATCAGGGAGAGGCTTAAGATAGCTCAGAGTTGACAGAAATCGTATGCTAATATGAGAAGAAAAGATCTCGAGTTTGATATTGGTGATTATGTGTATTTGAAAATCTCTCCCATGAAGTGAGTAAAGAGGTTTGGCAAGAAGGGGAAGCTCAAACCCCGATATATCGGTCCTTGCCAAATTCTCAGCTATTTCAGAAAGGTAGCTTACGAGCTTGAGTTGCCTTCAAACATAGCTTCAGTACACCCAATGTTTCATGTATCCTTGCTAAGGAAATGCATTAGTAACCCAGTAGTTGTAGTCCCTATAGAGAATATAGATGCTCAGAACAGCCTCTCTTATGAGGAAGTCCCAATCGAAATCCTTGATCATCAGATTTGCAGACAGAGGAACAAAAAAGTTCCTTTGGTCAAAGTTCTTTGGCGGAATCAGTCCAATAAGGGAGATACTTAGGAAGTAGAAGCAGATATGCGAACCAAGAATCCTCACCTCTTCTCTGCAAACTCAGACTTAACTTAAGGTAACAGTCTTCATTAGATTTACTCAGTTTCATGCACAGATTATCTTAACAAACTTAGTATCATTTACCATTGCATATCATTCTCATGAAAGTCATGCATTCATAAATTAGTTAAGCGATGTAATCATGCTTCAGTTACTGCATATTCAGTATTAAAACTCAATTTAACAGTAGTTTTAGTCATGTAATCATGATTCAGTTATGCATGTTCAGCATGTAAACTTAATATATCAGTATTCTCAGTTCAGTCAGTCTCATTCGAGGATGAATGTTCCCAAGGGGGATATTGTAATGACCCGAAATTACCTACCAGGATGCCACACAATGCTTAAGGTTACAAGTAGCCTCAAGCTAACCCTTTGAGCCTGTTTTTACTTATAATACTCATTTTAAGATGAAATAATCAAACACTGGCATAGTCATATCATATGAAAAGAAATACAAAGATAATACTCGGTCCAAACAACCACAATAATGGAAATCTAAATAGAATTACAATCTAATAACTAGTCTGACAAAGCCTCTACTAATCCACAAACTAGAGAGCCATTGGGACAGGTCTCCAACTAAATCAAACTGAACTGAAAGTAATAACCGAAACACTTAAATACTGGAATGTCTGAAGATAGGTCCTCAAACCATGAGGACTCACCACTTTAGGAATGTAGATAGAGGTAATCAAAAATCACTGACGAGGCTGGGACTGAGCACTTGAACCTATATTATAAGACAATGTAGGACATAGGCGTATATGCGGATCAACACTTAGTAATGTAATGAGTATGTGGGGGTGTATGCATTTACATCAACTAATATCAATACTCTTTAATCAAATCATACATGCAATAAGCAATGACTCACATGGCTTGAATAAGTAAAAAATTTAAATTTCATGAATCATGTAGAATGGAGCACGTAACACAAATCTCGTGAGTCATTATAGTTTAGCTTTGAAATCTATACTCTTCTCTTATTCTCATTACTCAAGGTTAAAGGAAACTTTAAGCAATACTTTCAACTCATGCATATATCTCATGGAGAGTAAAACTTCTTTGATGCTCAATAGCTTAGAACTATTTTGAACTCAAAACACTTGGATCTCGCGTTCATATAACTTCAGTAGAGAAAACTACTTTCTTATTTGGAAAATATTCAAAGCAATTCATTTATTATAGAAAATATCACATCTCAAGGCTTTAGGAAAAATATTCTATCTCAATGGAAAATTCTTTAGTTTTAGGGAGGTTCTCTTAACCGACATAAACCATGCGAGCTACATAGAGTCCAACGTTTCGTTCTCCTAAGGAAGAGACCCCACGTTAGGGAGGAGTGTCACACTCTTTCTAGGGAGTATAACCTCAATTCAGTGATCACTTATCTCAGCCTCGGGCCCAATATCTCGGCCTTAGGCCCAAAATCTCCAACCTACGATGGCACGTAATTATGGGGTAAGAAACTATAGTAAATTACCCAACTCGGTGCTAAATACTACTGATAACGCTCAATCTACAGCTCTCGTAGGAGTGTAAAGCGGTCGTTAGCAAATATAGAACCCAACCTGGGTTGGGTGTCGATCCCACAGGGAATAGCTTGGCCAACAAGTAAGCAAAATTACTAAACTTCTGGTGCAAGTCTCGTAAAAGGGGGATTGTAATGTGTAACGAAAACAATAAAGTAACAGCTGAAAATAGCAAAGTAAAGAGAGAAAGATTGTTACGTAAGTTGTAAACAATGAGAATTGAAGCGTTGGGGTTATGTCCACCTTCTGAGGTATACGTCTCTATTGACTATGAGTGTGTAGAATTGTGACATGCAAGTGCTTATAGAGAATTGTAGTCGATGGTAAATCCAAGCGTCTCTCGACCTGAACAAGGACTATTTCACTTTAAATCTCTCGAGCTTAAAGCGTGTCTATCGGTACGAATTCTCCAAGAGGTTAGTCCAGTTACGGCACTAGCTTTTTAATAGGAAAGGGTGTCCTACTACCTTGACATTATCTCTTTTCCAGACAAATAACCTTTCTCTCGAACAAGTTAAATGTTAGACTGGCGTATTCTTGCGTTTGCAACCGCAAAGAATGTAGATTAAGATGAAGAGAATAATGATATAAGCAATATACGAGTCACGAACTCACAAACTCACAGCAATAGATAGTATCTCATTCGGCTTCCATAACCCCAACAGAGAGGTTTAGTTACCCATGAATGCGAAGGAGATCACGATTTGCATTGTTATTGTTGAGTAATGGCGTGTGGATTAGGTGATAGGTGTGTGGATTGGGTGATAGGTGTGATTCCTTAGCAATTAACGATTCTCTTGTTGTGGAATTTAATTGTTGAGTAATGGAAAGATTAGAAGAGTGAATAGATGTATTGTTAAGAGAGGGATGTATTGAAAGATAGAAGAATGAATAAAAATCTCTAGCATGATAGGGTATTTATAATACCCATATCCTACTCCTACTAAGCTAATGAAATAAATAACCAAATCCTAATAAACTAAGGAAATACTTAACCCATTTGTACTAGGTTAATGTAACATTCTCCTAATCCAAATAAACTAATGAAATACATAACCCAATTGTACTAGGTTAATGTATTATTGTAAAAATCCAGCTTTGTGTCTGTAAGTCCCCAAAGTCTTCAGAAATGTTGTTTTAGCCCGGGACAGATTTTTCATGCAGCAGTTTTGGTCCTTAGGCGTGTAGACTTTCTTCCCTTCCTTTGTGAGCTTTCTTTTGCGTCAAGTAAGCCATAAAATGCTGTATTTTGCATCATTTATACCTGAAACTTTACTAATCATGTTCGTTAGCTCATTTATAGGAAAAAGGACTAAAAGTGCATGAAATATATAATTTGTTCTCAAAACTAGGCTAAAATATGGGCAAAATATATTGATATAGGCGTGTAAATTCGCCTATTATCAACACCCCACACTTAGAGCTTTGTTCGTCCTCGAACAACATATCATGTCCTTCTAAACATCAACTTAGGGTTTTTACAACAACAACACAAAACATTCTTCAAGACAAGCACAACAATTATCAACAAAGAGTACTTCCCGATTATAAGTAGAAATAGTTTAACCTCTAGTATAGACTCGTGATGGTGATCAACTCGCATGCAAACGTTAAAGTGCATAGAATCATATACAACTATCCAAAACTCATCAACCATGTGTGTCTCACCATATAGTACCCATAATTACTCATAAATATAGCATATTTTTCAAACTTGGGTATCAACAATATCCTTGCTCTCTCTCTCACAAAGAATTCATATGTAGCAACTGATGACCATAGGCTTGCCCTTAGTGTAGTACTCCACTAAATGTCAGAATGTTAAGATTAGGATCAAGTAGGTCTTTTGATGGTTGTAATGTAGGCTAAGGGACGGGTAGGACTATTTTGGCCAGGAATAGTGACTAAGCTCCTAAGCGCTTTAATACATCACTTTGTATCATTGACACTTTTTTCTTTCAACCTTTCTTCTTTCTTTTATTCTACCACCCTTGTTCTCCTCTTTTGTTTTTCAATTTTAAGAACAACTCACTTTTCAGCTTTCTTTTCCTTTTTCTTTTCACAACATACCTCTAATGATAGCACTTTCTTTTTCATAACACATTCAAGCACCATTACAATTTAAAGCATCATACTCACCCAATTTCCTCTTATGTTGTCACATGACTTTTTTAATTTAAAGCACTTAGGAATTTGGATCAAATTACGGTCTTGAAAGAGAATGGATTAGGCTTGCATGCAAGGTTGTCAAAGAAATAGGCTAAAGGCTCATAAGAGTTTAACTAGGATGATGTTCATGGGTAGGTAAAACTGAAGGTAAACAAATATAGGTTGCCAAAGAAATGCCTAAATCATATCCTAAACTTACACTCCTTATTTTCGCTTTGCATACATACCCGTCAAGTTCTAGCATCAGCCACAAACATAGAATATACTATTATCTCACACACACAAGACACATGGTCGACTTGTTTGGAAGTAATATAGACTCTCGACCCAACAAGTGAAGGAATTTAATCACATAATATCACATAATGAGTCACAACTAGAGCCTAAACGTCTCAATAGTCACAATTGTAACACATACTCTTGTTATAATCTCATGCTGCCTATCAAAAATAGTTTCATGCGAAGCTAGAAAAAATTTACTCCTAAAAAAACAAAACGAACTCAAATAAACAAAGTAAACAAACAAACATAAGTGCAAACAGAGAAGTATAGCATGCGATACCACCACCTCACACTTAGTCGGGACACTGCCCTCAGTGGAAAATAAATACGAAGAACCTGGTTAGTCGGACTCCTCCTCAATGTCGGGGGTCATACCCCCTTCGTCTGAATCATCATAAGAGTCATCGTCAGAGTTCTCCTCCTCATCAAAATCAGGCAAGTGTCGATCGTCATCAGTCGGTACATCATCCTCTAGAGGTTCCTCAAAGTATACGCCCACTCCACACATCTCCCGTGCATGCATTGGTCCAGCTGTTGGAGCTCATCAGCAGTTGGAATACGTCCACCACTCATCATAGTAAATCGTGTCATGCCATAGAGATGACGGAAGAAACTCTCATCACGAGCATGTCTCTCCGCAGTAGTAAGGTTGACTCCATGAGTTGTTTCAGCATCTTTGACCTTGGTGAGGTCAACCTTCTTTGGGTTATGGGGGAGTTTGTGGTCAGCTGGTTCCTCTTCGATATCCTTCTTCCGCAACATTGCTGTCAACAAATTGCCGAATATGAAATGGGACCTTTTGTGGAGTCTGGCCTTCCTCATGGTAGATCGAATGATTGCCCCAAAGTTGATAGGGACATTCGTCATCAAATCATAGACCAAACACACTCTATCTCTCGATATCTTGGTGTATTGAGTCCCAGGAATAAGACATGAGTTGACAAAACGCATCTAGATTCGTGCTTCCCTATTTAGTAGAGCATAGGGGAAGGTGTTGTGTCGACCTGTTTCTTTATGTCTGCCCCACCTTGCCATTGATCTACTTCCACAAAGCGTGTGTCGTATCGTTCTATAAAGAGGCCTGCTGGACAGTTCTTTGAATGGTGCTGTGTCGACCGAAGGTAAGCCAAGAAAAGAGTTGATCCAATCCGCGGTGAGCTGTAACACTTGGCCCCAAATTTTGACTTCATTGCCTGTTGTGTTCGGCGACCAGTTGGCATAAAACTCTCTTGTCAAGTCAAGATTTCACTCTCCCATGTCGCGGAAGATGAAATCCAGCTTCGAAGCCATTATTTTTGCCAACATTCGCGGCTCCTTCTTTGCTAAGGTCTCCTTGTTGATCAAGTCGACGTGCACATATTTTATTTCTTTGTTGCTGCTGTACCATGCTTTGGCTTCTTCCTCAAGAACCCATTTTATTCCGAACATTCTGCGTGGTAGGTGTGCTGATGATGATTCTCCTTGGTCTTTTCGACTTCTCTTCTTGCCCTTTTGGGACGTGGTAGCCTTCTCCTTGCCTTGCCTTGCTTTAGGTGCCATTGTACCTGAGACTAGAAATAGTGTTAGTTGCAGCGCAATCGCACTTGATACAATCTATAAGCAAGCAATAGGGGTACCACCCCACACTTAGTTTTGTTAACACAAATCAGTGAAGCGAAAGTGGTCGATTACTCAGATTTCGTCGACATACGTTTTAGTATTGTATTCCGACAAGAAAATCAGCAATGCATCACTTACTTGCAGCCATTGGACTACTTTCATGGTAGATATAGCAACACTACTACATAGGGGTTACCACATGGAATCGTTATACTTTTAACAAGCACAACCTCCTAAGTCGATAGGCACTATAATCTTATCCCGATGACCGGGATAGTTTACCATGTAAGCATCCAAACAACAATCTTAAGCAATATTTATAGCCATATCAATTCAGCAATTATCATAACAATGCTATTGAAACCAACTTCAAGTCGGAAACAAACCAAGAATTCCCTACGTATATGTTTACTCACATGATTTTGTAACAATAATCCAAACACATAAACATCACCAACAATCATATATGATTTAGCAATTTATCATAAACATAGCAACGTAGTACTTACGAGAAATAAATGAAGAATATGCGAGTACTTACTTGCTTGAAGCTTGTGGAGATGGTGTTGTGAATTGGAAGAGCAAAAGAAGCAAATTTTAAGAGGATTTGGAAGGTTATGCGGTGCCCTTAGGGTTTTTTTTAATGTGGTTGTGTTATAAAACTAAGTCCCCTTTATATAGAAAGAGTATGGGTCGGGTTATGACCCATTTACAATTGGATTTGGAGACAAAAACACCACATATGCGGCGCATAATACTCGGCATATCAACGACATATGCGGCGCATTGTCTATGGCATAATGGGACATATGCGCCGCATAGTCTATGGCATTTGTAGACATATGCGCCGCATAGTCTATGTCATATGAGATACTGAGACCAAATGCCATAGCATAGGCGGCGCATAGTCAAAAGCATACATAGGAATAGGCGGCGCATAGTGTATAGCACACTAGATTCCGAGACCTTAGGCTATAGGATAGGTTGTGCATCGTTCGTGGCCTAGTTGTACCAAAGCCTAGCCTTCCTCGAAGCCTATTTTGTCGAGGCAAAGGCTCAATCCATAGCCTTATGCATCACCATTCCTAACTTACCAACTTTACCATACAACGCGTCCAAATCGTTAATTGAAATCGATCTCCTCATTGAATACTTCTTGCACCTATATTTGCTCAAAACAAATGAAAACGATTAGTATGATGGGCTGCCTCCCACCAAGCGCCTTGGTTTTGGTCGTGGCACGACTCTTATTTTTGGATTTTCTTTTATCAAAAAAAAAAAATACTAAAACGATGAAACGATAAAACAATAAAACGATGGGTTGCCTCCCATCTAGCGCCTTATTTATTGTCATGGCTCGACGTAGTAATCTCGAGTACTTAGACTTCGTCGAGATAAGTGATGGCCATGTCATTCATCGAGTCAAGAGGACTGATATATGGCTTAACACGTTGGCCATTTACTTTGAAGACGACACCCTTAATGCCTTCCAATTTGACTACTCCAGACGAGTAGACTTGGATAACCTTAAAAGGACCAGACCATTTCGATTTTAACTTACCTGGGAAGAGCTTAAATCTGGAGTTGAAGAGTAGTACCATGTCACCCTTTTGGAAATTCCGTCGAACAATCCGCTGATCATGATACTTCTTCATCCGCTCCTTGTATAAATCTAATCATTCATATGCATGGAGACGGAATTCATCTAGTTCGTTCAGCTGCTCCAACCTCAGATTCTTCACATCTTCCCAATTCAAGTTCAATCGCTTCAATGCCCACAATGCCTTGTGCTCGAGTTCAATGGGTAGATGACAAGCCTTTCCATAAACTAGTTGATAAGGAGACATGCCAATGGGTGTCTTGAATGCAGTTCTATACGCCCATAGTGCATCATCTAGCTTTCGAGACCAATCCTTCCGATTCGCATTAACCGTCTTTGCAAGGATTTGCTTGATCTCACGATTGGAAACCTCTACTTGTCCACTAGTTTGGGGATGATAAGGCGTAGCTACCTTGTGTTGCTTGACACCATACTTGGCCAATACAGATTTGAACAGCTTGTTGCAAAAGTGAGATCCTCCATCACTGATGATAGTACGAGGGACTCCAAAGCGAGAGAAGATATTCTTTTTTAAGAACGCTACAACACGCTTTCCTTCGTTGTCGGCCAATGCTACAGCTTCAACCGATTTTGAAACATAATCCACAGCAACCAAGATGTACTTCATTCCAAACGAATTCACGAATAGTCCCATGAAATCAATACCCCACACATCAAAGAGTTCTACCTCAAGAATTTTGGACATGGGCATTTCATGGTGTTTTGAAATAGCACCTTGCCGTTGGCATTGGTCACACCTCCTCACATAGTCATATGCATCTCTGAATATCGAAGGCCAATAATATCCACTTTGCAATATTTTTCTTGCCACTCGATTGCCTGCATGATGTCCTCTAACTTGCGAAGTGTGGCATGCTTCCAATATAGTAGGCACTTCTTCATGGGATATACATCGTCGAATGATACCATCAGCGCATCTTCGAAACAAATAAGGCTCATCCCAATAGTAGTGCTGAACGTCATGCATAAACTTCCTCCTTTGGTGGTAAGATAAATTGGTGGGTAGCATATTACTCACCACGAAATTTGCAAAGTCGGCATACCATGGTAATTTCTCCATTGTTTTTGCTAATATCTCCTCGTCAGGGAATGCATCATCAATCTGAATTTCAGGTTGCGCCACTTGCTCACTCTCAAGTCTAGATAGGTGATCAGCCACTTGGTTCTCGCAACCTCTTCTATCTTTGACTTCGAAATCAAACTATTGCAGCAGCAACACCCATCGAATCAACCTTGGTTTTGCATCCTTCTTTGTCATTAGATACCTAAGAGCTGCATGGTCTGTATGAACGATTACCTTAGTACCCAATAGATAGGCGCGAAACTTCTCAAACGCATACACAACCGCTAGGAGCTCTTGTTCAGTAACAGTGTAGTTCCTTTGGGCTTCATTTAGGACCTTACTCGCATAGTAGATAGGATGAAATAGTTTCTCCTTTCTCTGTCCAAGAACAGCACCAACGGCTACACCACTAGCATCACACATGACTTCGAACGGGAGCGTCCAATCTGGTGCTACCATGATAGGGGCTTCAATGAGTTTTCCTTTAAGGCATTCGAATGCCTTTAAGCAATCGTCATTAAAGTCAAACTTTGCATCTTTCTCCAATAGTTTGCACAATGGACTAGAAATTTTAGAGAAGTCTTTGATGAATCTGCGATAAAACCCAGCATGGCCAAGAAAACTACGCACTCCCTTCACCGAAATTGGAGGTGGTAGCTTCTCGATTACCTGTATTTTTGTGCGATCAACCTCTATTCCTCATTCGGAGATCTTGTGCCCAAGAACGATTCCTTCTTTTACCATGAAGTGGCACTTCTCCCAATTCAGCACAAGGCTAAACGCTACACATCTTTGCAATGCCCTGCTCAAGTTTGCTAAGCACGCTTCGAAGGACTCACCAACAACTGAAAAGTCGTCCATAAATACCTCCAAAGTGTCTTCAACCATATCAGAGAAAATAGACATCATACAACGTTGAAAGGTGGCTGGGGCATTACATAGGCCAAATGGCATGTGTTTGAAGGCAAACGTACCATATGGGCATGTAAACGTTGTCTTCTCTTGGTCTTCGGGAGCAATACAAATCTGATTATAACCTGAATAACCATCCAAGAAGCAAAACCATCCTTTCCCCGTTAATCGATCTAGCATTTGGTCCATAAATGGCATGGGGAAGTGATCCTTGAGCGTCCAAGAATTCAGCTTGCGGTAGTCCATGCATACTCTTCATCCGGTAACGGGCCTGAGTGGAATAAGCTCATTCTTTGCATTCGCGACCACCGTCATACCCCCTTTCTTGGGAACACATTGCATGGGAATCACCCATGTACTATCAGAGATAGGATATACGACTCCTGCATCTAACCACTTGATAATCTCCTTCTTCACCACTTCTTGCATTGGTGGGTTTAATCGCCTTTGATTTTCAATGGTGGGTGTGCATTTTTCTTGAAGCTGAATTTTATGTGTGCAAATCCCAGGTGGAATACCAATAATATCCGCAATGGTCCATCCAATAGCTCTAATATACTTGCGTAAGATTGCAATAAGAGCTGCAACTTGTTGCTCACCTAAATCGGCTGCCACTATGACTGGAAGAGTGTTTCCGCTTTCTAAGAATGCGTACTTCAAATGGCTTGGCAGCTCCTTTGGTTCTAACGTGGGTGGTTCTTCAGTAGATGGCTTAGCTGGTGGTGTGGGTCGATTTTTGAGATCAAGATCCAGCTTCTTGGGAGTATAGCGATATGTCCCTAATCCCGATAGAGCACAAATATCATCTTCAGAAATTTCAGCATCATCATTCTCTCCTTTCATGAGCAAAATCTCCAAAGGATCATCAAGAATTTGCTCTTTTGCAAGTAACTCTTTCTGGTCATCAAAGACAACATCAGCCACAGAAAATACACTCAGATCTTTGGGTTGCTTCATTGATTTGCAAACATCAAAGCGAACCACTTCGTCATTTATTCGGAATGAAAGCTCATTAGCTCTCAAATCTATGAGCACACTTCCCGTGGCAAGGAAAGGACGTCCCAAGATTATGGGAACCTCTGAATCTGCTTCACAATCCAAGATGACAAAGTCTGCTGGAAAGATAAATGAAGAAACCTTTACCAAGACATCGCATAGAATACCGACCAGTCGTTTTACCGACCTATCCGCCGTAACAAGCCTCATATTAGTTGGTGTAGGATCTCCTAGCCCCAACTTCTTGTAGATCGATAATGGCATCAAGTTGATGCTGTCTCCTAAGTCACACAATGCTTTGGCAAAGTTCAAAGATCCGACGGTGCAAGGAATAGTGAAAGCTCCGGGGTCGGCCTTCTTCTGAACTATCGATCGGGTAGCAATTGCACTACAATGATGCACATCATCCTTCAACTCATAACTTGCTGCCCTCTTTTTAGTCAAAAGATCTTTCATAAACTTCGCATACCCAGGCATTTGTTCAAGTGCCTCTACCAATGGAACATTAATGGTCAGTTGCTTCAGCATATTCATAAATTTGCTGAACTTAGTGTCATCGGCCACCTTCTTCAATCTTTGGGGAAAAGGTGGTGGTGGGTATGGAAGTGTTCTCTCCACGGATTTCTTCTCCTCTTGCTTCCGTTTTTCCACTTTTTCAGGCTGCACGTCACTAGGTGAAACGTCTATGACGTTAGGAGTAGTTGTTGCGGCTTCTTGTCCTTTTGTAACGTCATTAGGTGTAATGTCCATGTCCACAACTTCATCAACTACTTGCTCTCGTAGGAGTGTAAAGCGGTCGTTAGCAAATATAGAACCCAACCTGGGTTGGGTGTCGATCCCACAGGGAATAGCTTGGCCAACAAGTAAGCAAAATTACTAAACTTCTGGTAGTGATGGCCATGCATGACCCATCATTCTTTGGGTTTTGCACAGTATCGCTCGGTAAGGTGCCAGCCTTTCTTTGATTGAATGCTGCTGAAAGTTGGCTCAATTGCTGCTCTATTTGCTTGATAGAAGTGGAATGAGAATCAACTAGTTGCTTCATGGAGGACAAATCATCAATCACCTCCTTAACTCCCGCGCTCGTTGCTTCCACTCCTTTCAATAACTTAGCCATCATGTCTTCCATACTCCCAGGATTAGATGTGGTGGTATCACGTCTACCAGGGGGAACGTACAAACCATTTTTTTCATTATTTTTCTTCCAACTACCATGGTCTTTGTTTATTGCTTTATCATAATAGTTCCGACCTTGGTTTCCTTGGGCATTCCCACGGAAACCCCCCTGATTGTTCAAGTAGTTGGCCTCCTCTTCAGAATCAGATTCGTCTCTTCCTTTTAGCGCTACAGCTTTCACTTTTTCCGTCTTCCCTGATAATAAGTGTTGTGTCAGAAGATCCAATTGTGTTTTCATATGCGCCATGTCTTGCTCACATTCTTCTTCTCTTCTTCTTTGGTCTGCAGACATGCCAATAGATAAAGTAGGGCTTGCTACCTCAGAATCCCTGGTATGCCAAGCTCTACTTTACTTTGTCATGCGATCTAGCATATTGCTTGCTTGACCAAAGGTGAGGTCCATGAAAGAACCTCCAGCTGCGTTGTCCGCCACTGGTTTAGTTATTGAATTCAAGGCTCTATACAAGATCTCCATGAGGTGAACATTAGTCATGTGATGGTTTGGGCATCTCGCTAGCTTTGTCTTGAACCTCTCCCATGTTTCATGAAGAGCTTCAGAGGGAAGCTGACGAAAGTTGCTGATTTCATCTCTCAATTGAGCCCTTTTGGATGGCGGAAAGAATCTTTCTAGGAAAGCGTCTCTCAATTGCCTCCAATTTGTAATTGAATTAGGAGTCATCCCATTCAACCATAGTGTTGCCTCCCCAGACAGAGACAATGGAAATAGACGTAATCGAATAGCATTCTGACCAACACCAGGATTGTCAAAAGACTTGCATGTAGAAATAAAGTTGATGAGATGCATATTCGGATCGTCGCCTGCTAGTCCACCAAATAATCCCTTGAGTTGCAATAACTGAATCATGGTGCTTGTGATGTTGAACTTGGCTCCGGGCGCTAATGGTGGTGGAATTATAGCTCCAGTGGCTCCGGCACCATCAAGATCATCATCATCATCGTCGAAAGCTGGCTGCAAAGGTTGGCAATCATACCTATACCGAGTTTGTCAACCTCTTCTGTTGGCAGGTGTTATAATTTCAGTATCACGCCTAGGGTTTAGTAATTCGTCATCACCTAAATCTTCATCATCAGGATTTGTTGCTCGCCCAGGATTATCAATGTTTTGTTGTTGGACTTGAGCAGCGGCAAGAGCAGCTAATCTTGCTTGCTCGTGTTGAGCAACCATCCTGTCGATTTTAGCTTGTGCTTCCATTCTTCTAATTAGTTGTGGTTCAGGATTGATTGGTAATAACGGTTGACCAGAACTTCTAGTATGGGGAATGCACTAAAGTAAAAACCTGCAAGAAACAAAAACAAAAACTAAAAGTAAAAGTACGAGAATCTTTGACCAAAGGGTCTAGTAATTATCACGAACTTAATTGACACTAGTATTCCCCGGCAACGGCGCCAATTTTTGATAACGCTCAATCTACAGCTCTCGTAGGAGTGTAAAGCGGTCGTTAGCAAATATAGAACCCAACCTGGGTTGGGTGTCGATCCCACAGGGAATAGCTTGGCCAACAAGTAAGCAAAATTACTAAACTTCTGGTGCAAGTCTCGTAAAGGGGGGATTGTAATGTGTAACGAAAACAATAAAGTAACAGCTGAAAATAGCAAAGTAAAGAGAGAAAGATTGTTACGTAAGTTGTAAACAATGAGAATTGAAGTGGGGTTATGTCCACCTTCTGAGGTATACGTCTCTATTGACTATGAGTGTGTAGAATTGTGACATGCATGTGCTTATAGAGAATTGTAGTCGATGATAAATCCAAGCGTCTCTCGACCTGAACAAGGACTATTTCACTTTAACTCTCTCGAGCTTAAAGCGTGTCTATCGGTACGAATTCTCCAAGAGGTTAGTCCAGTTACGGCACTAGCTTTTTAATAGGAAAGGGTGTCCTACTACCTTGACATTATCTCTTTTCCAGACAAATAACCTTTCTCTCGAACAAGTTAAATGTTAGACTGGCGTATTCTTGCGTTTGCAACCGCAAAGAATGTAGATTAAGATGAAGAGAATAATGATATAAGCAATATACGTGTCACGAACTCACAAACTCACAGCAATAGATAGTATCTCATTCGGCTTCCATAACCCCAACAGAGAGGTTTAGTTACCCATGAATGCGAAGGAGATCACGATTTGCATTGTTATTGTTGAGTAATGGCGTGTGGATTAGGTGATAGGTGTGTGGATTGGGTGATAGGTGTGATTCCTTAGCAATTAACGATTCTCTTGTTGTGGAATTTAATTGTTGAGTAATGGAAAGATTAGAAGAGTGAATAGATGTATTGTTAAGAGAGGGATGTATTGAAAGATAGAAGAATGAATAAAAATCTCTAGCATGATAGGGTATTTATAATACCCATATCCTACTCCTACTAAGCTAATGAAATAAATAACCAAATCCTAATAAACTAAGGAAATACTTAACCCATTTGTACTAGGTTAATGTAACATTCTCCTAATCCAAATAAACTAATGAAATACATAACCCAATTGTACTAGGTTAATGTATTATTGTCAAAATCCAGCTTTGTGTCTGTAAGTCCCCAAAGTCTTCAGAAATGTTGTTTTAGTCCGGGACAGATTTTCCATGCTGCAGTTTTGGTCCTTAGGCGTGTAGACTTTCTTCCCTTCCTTTGTGAGCTTTCTTTTGCGTCAAGTAAGCCATAAAATGCTGTATTTTGCATCATTTATACCTGAAACTTTACTAATCATGTTCGTTAGCTCATTTATAGGAAAAAGGACTAAAAGTGCATGAAATATATAATTTGTTCTCAAAACTAGGCTAAAATATGGGCAAAATATATTAATATAGGCGTGTAAATTCGCCTATCATCAACTACTCCCTTTAGTTTATCTTGATCATCTCATGAAAATCCACTTTAGAATAATCTCATGGTTCAATACGAACCCAACTGTAAAATCTATAATCACATGTTGTGAAGTGGATTTCAAAACTCTATGACCATTAGGTTGAAACATTTCTTAATAATCTCAGAATACTCAAATCTTGGGTGTTTATAGCACAAGTGTTCATAAAATTTCAAGTCTCAAGTAGGGCTTAATGATCCATAGTTAAATATCAAATTCAAACTCATCAAAATGCATAATAGATGGTATATAAATTCATAATTCATGTAGAAATTGGGAAGTTACAGCAATTTGTATAAAAATCTCAACATACTCATGTATTTCAATGTTTCAAACATTCCAACTATTAACTTCTCAAGGATTAAAATCATGGGATATCGACCCAGCTGCAATTTCTCAAGAAAACGTATGAAAATCATGCCATTAAACTCTCAATTCATGAGAAACATCAACATATTGCAATCAATAACAATGGTGAGAAACCCTAATTCAAATTCATGTAAAATCTCATATATTGCAGAAAATTATAGTTTAAATAAGCCTTTGGGCACAAGGGTGAAAGGATTACCCTTGTTCAAAACCCCACATACCTTAGATTATGAAATTGGATGAACAAGTTTGCTTTAAACTCTTCTTCTTACTCTTAAGAAAGGGTTCTTGCAATCCTTGAACTTGGGAAACTCAAATCTCAACTTAATTTGATCTATGGTGAGTCCTTGGATTTCTTGGAGAAGGGTTTTAGATTTGCTCTTGAGGGAGAAACCCTAGCCTTTGGATGTTTTTGGGAGATAATGAGGCTATTAGATTCATTTGGAATATATCTGAGGGTTAAAAGGAAAAAGACTTAAAATCCCCTTTTTAAAAACGATTTAAAAATACTGAACGAGGGTTGCGATGGTCCGTCTCTAGCCTGATGGTCCGCCGGGTCGTCCGTCACACGCTGGTCAGAAAAAGAATACACTATCTCGATGTGATGTTTGAAGCGACGGTCCGTACGATCGTTCGTCGCACATTGTCCAGGATGAGAACATGCTGCCTCGATGCGATGGCCTCAGCGACAGTCCATCGCAAACTCGACGGTCCGTTGGATCGTCCATCGCACTTGGGCTAAAAAAGAGAGTTACTACCTTGGT
This sequence comes from Capsicum baccatum var. pendulum, assembly GCA_030864225.1. Lineage (NCBI taxonomy): Eukaryota > Viridiplantae > Streptophyta > Magnoliopsida > Solanales > Solanaceae > Capsicum > Capsicum baccatum. The sequence goes on from CM061550.1 coordinate 45,697,165, forward strand.
TGTGACGGTCCGGGCGACGGTCCATCATACACTCGACGGTCCGTCAACCTATCCGTCGCACCTGGGCAGTTCCAATAACTCTCGGTAAAAGGACCATAACTTCTCACCCCGATACCAAATTTAGAAGAAATTGGTATCGTTGGAAAGGTCATTCAATTCTCAACATGATAAAAAGTCAAAAATAAGTGATTTATATATGGTTCAAACACCAATCACTTGGGAAGTCACTTCTCAATCTTTTAGGGCCAGAATTGCACTTTCTTTGACACGCTCTAAGGCTCAGACTATGAGGTAACTTTGCAGGGTCTTAAAATATCTCCCTCTTGGAAACATTCTTCCTCAAGTGTCGCTAGTTAGACAAGGAACACAAGAAAAACGAAATACTCATAGCCGAAGCGATTGCTAAACGGGCTCAAAATCCTTCTAAACTCTTAAATACACGAAAATTGCAAGAACCCATGTAAGAATAGATGCATAGCGGAAATTTAGATTAAAATGGATGAATTAAGAAAGAATAATACCTTTGGATCAATCTAAACTAGCGAAAAAGAGGTGCAGATACTTGGCTCATATGTCTGCTTCTGCCTCCCAAGTAGCGCCCTCAACTGACTAGTTTTTCCATAACACTTTGACCAAGGGAATCTCTTTGTCCCTCAGTCTACGGATTTGAAAATCTAGAATCTTAACGGGAATCTCATCGAATGAAAGACTATTCTAAATATCAGCACTCTCTAAAGGATCTACTACAACGGAATCACCAATATGCTTCTTAAGCATGGAGACATGAAAAATAGGATGAACGGCTGATAACTCTGCGGGCAACTTAACCTCATAGGCTACTTTACCAACGTAGCTCAATACTATACGGGCCAACATAACGGGGACTTAGCTTTCCCTTCTTACCAAACCACTTTACCGCTTTCATGGGTGAAATCATCAAGTATACCAAATCATCCACCTCAAACTCAAGGTCTCTTCTCTTCTCCTCACATCGCCATATGACTTTTGACGACTCTAAGTGATCTTTAACCTTTCTCTAATAAACTTAACTTTCTCCATAGCTTCAAACACTTCATCAGGCCCAATCACGGCAGCTTCACCCACTTTAAACCAACCTATGGGTGATCTACATCTTCTACCATACAAAGCCTCAAATGGTGCCATCTCGATACTAGCATGGTAACTATTGTTATAGGTGAACTCTATCAATGGCAAATGATCATCCCAACTACCTTTGAAATCGAGAGCACACGCCCTCAACATATTTTCTAGGGATTGAATGGCCCTCTCAGCCTGACCATCTATTTGCAAATAAAAAGCGAAACTCAAAAGAACTTGGCTACCAAGACCCTGCTGAAACGTCCTCCAAAATTGGGAAGTAAATTAAGTACCCCTATCCAAAATGATAGATAAGGGAACTCCATGCAGCCTGACTAACTCCTGCATATACAATCTAGGATAATCCTCAGTAGTATAAGATTATGCACTGGCAAGAATTAAATGAACTTAGTCAGCTTGTCTACAACAACCTAAATAGAATCATGATGATGATACGAAAGAGATAACCCGGTCATGAAGTCCATATTCACCACCTTCCACTTCTAAGTGGGTATACCAAACTCTTGCATCACACCATCAGGTCTTTGGTGCTCTACCTTAATCTGTTGGTATGTTACACACTTCACTACAAACTCAGCTATATCCTCTTTTATACTATTCCACCAATAGATTTCTCACAAGTCATGGTACATCTTGGTGGTGCTAAGATGAATAGAATACCGCACGCTATGTGCTTCATCCATAATCCACTGCCTCAGATTATCAACACACAAAATGCATAATCTACCTTGCAATCTCAACACGCCATCTCCCCCTTGGGAGAAAACCTCTACCTTTTGGTCCTTAACTAACTTCTTCAATCTGAACAAACTAGGATCTCGGTCTTACTTATCCTTCACTTCTAAAACTAAAGAGGATTCGAAACTACACTGCACCAACATACTCCCCTCAGCCGAATCAAGAAACCTAACACCTAATCTAGCCAGACAATACAAATCACGAGCTAACTCTTCCTTACCTTCCTCTACATGAGCAACACTACCCATAGACAATTTGCTAAGGGCATCTGCCACTATATTGTCCTTGCTCAAGTGATACAACACACTCATATCATAATCTTTTAACAACTCTAACCACCTCCTCTACCTAAGATTCAACTCTCTTTAAGTAAACACATATTGCAGGCTCTTGTGATCCATAAATACATCAACATGAACACCATAAAGATAGTGTCTCCAAATTTTCAAAGAAAACACCATAGCAGCTAACTCAAGATCATGGGTTGGGTAGTTCTTTATATGTGCCTACAATTGTCTAGAGGCATTATAATACACCACAAAACCATCGTTACCATTAATGTGTGAGCTAACGCTAGTATATTTGAGGCTTTTAACTAAGAATAATTGTGAAGTTTTAAGAAACTTTAGTCATTTTTGATGGCTTTATATTTGATATTGTAGATAAAGGATAAATGAAGAAGAATAAACAACAATGGAGAAAAAATGTTAGATTTTGAGCAAATAAACCTGGAAGGTCTGACGATATTATCTGATAAGTCGTCAGACCTGTGATAGGCTATCATAGTTATCGTCAGCCTTAACCATAGAATGAGAGTTGAAGTGAAAGTTGTGATGACATCTGTGAAAAGTTGTCAAGGGTATGATAAGTTGTCAAGAATGTCGTCAACCTAAGGCAGCACTGAAGAACTGAAGCAGAGCCTGGATGATATTTTGTGATGGGTTGTCAAGGAGCTGATAAGTCATCATAAATATTGTCAGCCTTAGGTAGAAGATTATCAAATTAGAAGAGAAACTGACAATATTTCTGATACGCTGTCATCCTCCCAATAAGGCGTCATCGAAGAGGGTCTGGCGATATTTCTGATAGGCCGTCATACCTCTGATAAGGAGTCATAATTGTATGTCACATGTTCGAAGAATTTTACTGAACTCTGTGATTTTATTTCCATAATTAGGCTTAAGTATAAATATCAGCTTTTAGGGTTTTCTAATTATCTTGCAATACACGTTCTTGGAGATTTCAACTCTCTACTTTTTGACTTTAACATCGTAACTATTTAGAGAGATTAAGATTATCATTATTTGGGACTTTTCTCTTGTGATATAATTAGAGGAACACTTGTTATTCATCTCTGTAAGTTTATCTTTCAAATCATGAATTCAACTATGTGTTTTGTTTGTTATATCATGAGTGGCTAAATTCCTTTAACCTAAATTGTGGGATCTAGGTTTAGGTCTTGATAAGGCGCTAAGTGTTCAATATTCAAGAGGTGGTAGGATTTCTTGATAATTTGGAGGTTTTAATTAATGTCTATTGGTCGCAAATAATAGATAACACCTGCTTTGATTTGCTTGAGAAAGAAATCAAATATAGTGGGAAGTGAATTATCAACAGGGACATGGAAATACTCCGTTTAATAATCAGCACTGTAACAAGGTTGGTTAACCTGAGGTAAAATCTGGTCATGAATATAAATTCCCTAAGCCTGAGATGATTAGGTAATTAAATGCTTAAGTAGGTCTAGAGACATTTAGGCATACCGTCGATAAAGATAACTTGTTGTCCAACTTACCGTGAGAATCTTAAACCACTAGTAGCATCTGTCAAGTTCCAAAATCCCTAGTGAACATAATTATGGTTTTTCATAAACTCTTGATTACAAACATTGGAACCAAAGTGACTGACAATTACTTGTTAAACTAAAAAAACCCCATTTTTTCTTTTAATGTCAGTTGTTTGAATTCAACTTGTAGCTATAGTTTCAAACTAGTTTAATCGCCACTCACATTGTTCCCTGTGGGATTCAACCCCAACCTAGTTGGGTTATGTATTAACAACGATCGCTTATATTCTCATTAGAGAGGTGTAGTTTAAGCATTATTAAAAATGGCGCCATTGTCGAGGAATAATTTGGCGTATTGAGTTGGCTTGTAATTTTAGCCTACTTGCTTAAATTAAAACTTGTAAATATTTATTTTTAGTTTTATCTTATTTCTTGTTTTAGGTAGATTTTTATTTTAGTTTACTTATTACTATGGCATCATGGAATGAACATGAGCTTGGTGGTTGGAAATATTATCTTGATGATCTATGTCCATATTATGATTGACCTCACTTTTGGCAAAATTGTAGATATGCTCCCCGGAGAGAGATGTGTGCACTATCTCCATCCTACCAGGAGTATGATTGTTCTTCATGTGGTGGTCAAGATGTACATTAGAGTGATTACCCAAATTCCCCCTCCCCCCATTATGCTAACCCAAGTTCTAGTTCTTTTTCGGATTTTGATAGGTCTTTTGGTCAAGAAAAGGAAGAACGAAGCACCGAAAAGAATGGCATTGAAGCTATGCTTCAACTAATGTTGGATCGTATGGACACAACTAATGATATCATATGTGATATACTTCAAGACATTAGGGCACTTAACAAGGAAAGAGAAAGGATAGGGGAGATGGATATCGAGGTCAATCATCCAAAGCACTCTTCTACATTATGTTTAGATGATATCTTGTCTGTGGAATCATTTAGACTAATCGAAGAGTGTGAAGATGAGGAACAAGAATCCTATAGTGATGTTGAGCTTGATGTTGAGCAACCCTTGGTAATTTCCCAACCAACCGAACCATTCATGAACTAATATGCCAAAGATGAGGAAATTGTACTAGAGTCGAAAGAAGAAATCAAGCACAATTCTTGTGAAGACTCTAGTCCATTTTGGGGTAAATATACTATTATGGATGCTACTCCAGAATAGAGAGTTAGTCCTCATTCGAACTACTTTTCAATATTATGCTTGGTGGATGTGATGAAAGTTGAATCACCCAAGCAAATAAAGAATTTTAAAATTGAAGAAGAAAATTCTTACATTTTGGAGTTTCTCTTTCCGAAAGGGTATACTACAACCCCAATCTTGAAGGCTAAGAATCTTAAAGATCGATGTCCATTTAGTGGATTTTTAAGATCCTTACTATTTCCCAATGAGTCCACATAAAAGTTCGATGCAAAATTGGGCAAGCGGTTCAAGTCTTCAAAGTCGCATGATAAAACATTCCTTATCATGCCCTCACATTTTCCTAACTGACCTAAAAGATGTAAAGATCGAAAGATGGGCTAACAATTTAAATCTTCTAAGTGGAGGGATAAAATATAAGTAAATATTATCGTGCCACGACACAAAATTAGGAACTTTTTGGGAGGCAACCCAAGGTATTTTGTTGTTTGTATTCGTATTATGTGATTGACATCAGATCTTTGCACCCATGGTTCCACAAGTATGTTTCTAACTCTCTTGTTTTGGTTTAACGCATTGGGGACATTGCATGATTTTAAGTTGAGGGTGGAGCTACTTGTGGGTGTTGATGTCCTCTTGGGGTTTTTGTTGTCGGGCCTTTTTTCTCTAGAGTCATGTTCCTAGTAGAGCCGGCATATTTAGGCATATTGTGTTTTGTTTTGTGATGTATTATGGTTAACTTAGAGAAAAATAAGTATCTACAGCAGTTGAAATATTTGTGTTGATTTTCGGGAATGATAAATACCTCTCTAACTGTCTATTTTGTAATTGTCTGATGTGCATCTATATGCGACTACTGTGAATCCTTTTATGGCATTAGTACTAGGGACATAATAATCACGGCTAACAATTGCATGAACTGAATGGGTAGAATCTTGTGATATACCTTTGTGCCATGTGTGTGGAGCAACTACTTAGTTCTCTCTATATGCTGAAGCCAGAACTTGCCCGGCTAGTCTTACCTAGGTTGAAGGATAGGGGTTAGGAAAGGATCATAGGACATTTTGATTTTAGCTCACTTTAGCATAAATGACCTTCCCTATGTGTATCATATCTCCTGATCCCTGTTTTGAGCCTGAATTGACTATTTCTTTCTTATGACACCTTTCACCTTCCCATTTATATCATAATGAACCTGTTTTGGCTTAGACATTGTACACCTTGACCAAGGAAAACTGCCTAAGTTGAGGGTGGCTATCATAGGGGTGCATAGTGTAAAATGAGTATGAAGAAGGGTAGAATAAAAGAAAAAGGAATAAAAAGTTGGGTGCTGTAGAAAAGGAATAAGAAAAGAAATAGTGGTGAAAAAGAGAAAAAGAATTAATAAGAAAAACAACACCCATATTAAATATATGTGGTCAAGAAAAGAGAAAAAGGTTAATAAGTGAGACCCAAGAGATTAGTGTAGTGTCAAGGAGGCCTAGTCACTCTAAATGTCCTTGAATATCATACCAGCCCCTAACCTACGTTACAAGCCTGAAGAAGACCTATGGTATCCTAGCTGACCTGTCTGAAGACCTTGGTAACAAAAATAAGGGCAAGCCTATGGTATTTGGTATACGTTGATTGGAACTTCATTTTGAGAGTGAGAGTTTTTTTACCATCCCCATGTTTACATCTTTGGTTTTTGATATGAGCAGAGGGGGATTTCTTTGTTGTGAGGTCATACTGGTATTGTTGCTAGCTACTTGCTTGTTTAGGTAGTGTAACATTGGTACATGCATGGTTGTTGTTGCTAAGATTAATGCCATTGCTTGAGTCCTTTGTGTTGCATTATTATTTTTCAGTAGTATACACAGTTGATTTTAATTTAATTGACCTTGGAGGTGGTAACTATGTTTTGAGCTTAAATAAATAATTGACTGCCAAATGTACTTTGTAATCTCTTAGTTGGGCTGAGTTACTTGAGAACAAGCAATTGTTTTAAGTTGAGGGTGTTGATGTGTGAGTTAACGCTAGCACATTTGAGGCTTTTAACTAAGAATAATTGCAAATTCTTAAGCAACTTTTGTCATATTTTAGGGCTTTATCTTTGATATTACAGAGAAAGGCTAAATGAAGAAGAATCAACAACAATGGAGCAAAAAAGTTAGATTTTGAGCAAATAAAGCTGGAAGGTCTGACGACATTATCTGATAAGTTGTCAGACCTATGATAGGCTATCAGAGTTGTCGTCAGCCTTAACCAGAGAATGAGAGTTGAAGTAAAAGTTGTGATGACATCTATCATAAGTTGCCAAGGGTCTGATAAGCTGTTAAGAGTGTCGTTAACCTAAGGCAGCACTGAAGTAGACCCTTGACAACATTTTATGATAGGTCGTCAAGCAGCTGATAAGTTATCATAAATATCGTCAGCCATAGGCAGAAGATTATCAAATTGGAAGAGGAGCTGATGATATTTTTGATACGTTGTCAGCCTCCTGATAAGGCGTCAGGCCTCGTCATCAGCCTTAGGTAGAACTTGGTGAAATCAAAGAGAGTCTAACGATATTTCAGATAGGCCGTCAGACCTCTAATAACGCATCAGAATTCGGCGTCACCTGTCCGAGAATTTTACTGAACTCTGTGATTTTATTTCCATAATTAGGCTTAAGTATAAATAGCAGCTTTTAGGGTTTTCTAATTATCTTTCAATAAACGTTCTTGGAGATTTCTTCTCTCTATTTACTGACTTTAACAACATAACTAATTGGAGAGATTAAGATTATCATCATTTGGGACTTTTCTCTGGTGATGTAATTGGAGGAACACTTGTTATTCATCTCTGCAAGTTTATATTTCAAATCATGAATTCAACTATGCGTTTCGTTCGTTACATCATGAGTGGCTAAATTCCTTTAACCTGAATTATGGGATCTAGGGTTAGGTCTTGATAAGGCGCTAAGTGTTCAAAATTCAAGAGGAGGTAGGATTTCTTGATAATTCAGAGGTTTTAATTAATGCCTGTTGGTTGCAAACAATAGATAACACCTGTTTTGATTTGCTTGAGAAAGAAATCAAATATAGTGTAAAGTGAATTATCAACAGGGACTTGAAAATACTCCATTTAATAATCAGTGTTGTAACAAGGTTGGTTAGCCTGAGGTAAAATCTGGTCATGAATATAAATTCCCTAAGTCCGAGAGGATTAGGTAATTAAATGCTTAAATAGGTCGAGAGACATTTAGGCATAACGTCGATAACGATAACTTGTTATCCTACCTACGGTGACAATCTTGAACCACTAGTAGCATCTGTCAAGTACCAAAATCCCTAGTTAACATAATTCAAGTTTTTCATAAAATCTTGATTACAAACACTTGAACCAAAGTGACTGACAATTTACTTGTTAAACTAAAAAAAACCATTTTGTCTTTCCGTGTCAGTTGTTTGAATTCAACTTGTAGCTATAGTTTCAAACTAGTTTAATCGCCACTCACATTGTTCCCTATGGGATTCAACCACAACCTAGTTGGGTTATTTATTGACAACGATCGCTTACATTCTCATTAGAGAGGTCCAGTTTGAGCGTTATCAACCATCAGGCAAAGCAACACAAGGGCTGAAGTAAGTTGAGTCTTCAACTCCTGAAAACTCTTCTCACAAGAATCTGACCATTGGAAATTAACTTTCTTTTGGGTCAAACGGATCATGGGAGATGCAATAGAAGAGAAACCCTCAACAAAATGGCAGAAGTAGCAAGCTAGACCCAAGAAACCCCTAATGTCAGACGGAGAGATAGATCTAGTCCAATTTCTTACAGATTCTGTCTTTTAGGGATCAACTCTAATACCTTTGGTTGAAACCATATGACCTAGAAAGGCAACAAACCTTAGCCAAAATTCACACTTGCTGAATTTGGTGAACAACTGGTGATCTATAAGAGTTTGCAAGATAATTCTAAGGTGATCTGCATGGTCATTCTCAGCGCAGGATTACAACAGGATGTCATCTATGAACACTATGACAAACATATCAAGATATCAGGATGTCATCGATCATGAGGTCCATGAAGGCTACCGGGGCATTGGTTAGCCTGAAAGACATGACTAGAAACTCAAAGTGACCATAGCAGGTTTAGAAAGCTATCTTTGGAATATCACATTCCCTTACCTTAAGCTGTTGATAGCTGTATCTAAGGTCTATCTTGGAAAAATAACTTTCACCTTGCAACTGATCAAACAGGTCATCAATTCTCAAAAGAGGATACTTATATTTTACTGGGACCTTGTTAAGCTGACTTTAGTCAATGCACATACGCAAAGAACCATCTTTATTTTGCACGAATAAAACAGGTGCGCCCCAAGGAGGAATACTAGGTCTTATGAAACCTTTGTCTTTTGAGTTGCTCATTCAACTCCTTAAGCTCTGCAGGTGCCATATGGTATAGCAAAATAGAAATAGGCCGAGTGTCGGGAAGAAGTTCAATCCCAAATTCTATCTCCCTATCGGGAGATATCCCTAGGAGATCTTTCGAAAAAACATCACAAAACTCATTAACGATATTTACTGACTGAATAGTTGGAGCCTCGGACTTAGTGTCTTTAACTCTAACTAGGTGATAGATGCAACCTTTTGATATTAGCTTTTTTTCTTTGAGATAGGAGATAAAATAACTCTTGAGAGATACCAAACTCCCGGACCACTAAAAAACTGGTTCATCAGGAAACTGAAACATGACCACACGGGTACGACAGTCTATAGATGCATAACAAGAATGAAGTCAGTACATACCCAAAATAAGGTCAAAATCCACCATATCTAACTCTATCAAATCAGCAAGTATGACTCTATGAAGAACAGTAACAGGATAATCTCATACACCTGCTTAGCAACCACCGACTCCCCTATTGGTGTAGAAATAAGGAAAGGCACAAAAATCTATTTGGGACTCATTTTGAAATTCACAGCTACAAGTGGGGTCACATAAGAGAGACTTAACCCGGGGTCCAACAACAAATACACATCAAAGCATAAGACGCGGAGCATACCAGTAACAACATCGGGAGAGTCCTCCTTCTCCTGATGGGATGGTAAGGCATAGAATCTGTTCTGGCACTGACCGCCAGTAGTGCTAGATGAGGCGCCCTGAGCAGGGGTAGGACGGGGTACAAGAGCGGTCCAGTAGTAGTATGTGCCTGAGGTTGGTCAGTTCTATTCCCCTGTCTATCATGAGTATAATCTCTAAGTCTATGGCCCTGCTTTCCACAACCAAATCAGTCCCTCAAATCTGCGAAAAACTCACTGGGATGATCACTACCACACTTAGCACAAGGAGGATAACGGTGTCTGTTACCAATAATGTTTTGCAACCTAGATATAAAAGACCTATCCCCTTGATCTTGCCTGACTCTAGGCATGGGAGAACTAGCTAATAAAGGCACTGGAATAGGCAGACGTCTCTGAAACTGAGGGTGGTTCCCTTCATGGAACCTAGGCTGGCTATACTCATGCTGCTCAAATCTAGCACTCTTATTACCCCTCACTATATCTCTCTCTCTCTAATATTATCTGCCTCTATCTACTGGGCATGCATCATCAACCTATCCATATCCATATCTCTATGCAGCATCGCAGTCCTACACTCCTTCAGCACCAAATTAGAAACACCAGTCACGAACTTGCTCATACTAGCCTGGGTGTCGGAAATCAAATCATGAGCATACTTGGCCAACTAGTTGAACTTCAAGTAGTACTCCTTAACAGTCATGGATCGCTGCCTCAAGTTCATAAAGTCCTTAATCTTTGCCTCCCCCATCTCAAGTGGAAAGAACTTGTCTAAGATTGTATCTTGGAATAGCTGCCAAGTCATAGGAGTGGAATTCTCACCTCTACCCTTCCTCCATAATATAACCCAGTCATAAGAAATGTCCTTCAGTCTATAGAAGGCCAAATCAACACTGTGGGTCCTCGCTTGCCCGTATAAAATTACAAATCATAGTTGTGGCTACATCACCTCCCTGCTAATTTACAACTATGGCCTGGTTATTGACTCGAACATTAGCGATGACTTCTTGGTCTAACGCTTGAAAAGATTCCTAAAACTCAGCATGAGACACCGTCTCATTCAAAGAATCAATAGGTGGGGGTTTCTCATCATTATTTCTGTGAACATTCACTCTTCGAAGAGGCATTTTCTAAAAATAAAACAGCACATACTATTAGATGAGAGGGACAACTGTAGGCACGCTAGAATCTGGAAGAAAGAAACAACTTTTTTCTAAGACGTATTGTGGCCTCTTGCTCATAGATGTGGCATGCTACCACCGATGATCAAAACTCTACTCAACGCGGCTTGTCAGACTCCATAGGAATCCTTAAAACGTTAGGCTATGATACCAAGTTAATAACGACCCGAAATCACCTCCCGAAATGTCACACGGTGCTTAAGGTTAAAAGTAGCCTTTGAGCCTATTTCTACTCATAATACTCATTTCAAGATGAAATAATCAAACACTGCATAGTCATATCATATGAAAAGAAATACAAAGATAATACTCAGTACAAATGACCACAATACTGGAAATCGCAAAACAATTACAATCTGATAACTAGTCTGTCAAAGCCTCTACTAATCCATAAAATAGAGAGCCATTGGGACAGGTCCCCAACTGACTCAAACTAAATTGAAAGTAATAACCAAAACACTCAAATACTGGAATCTATGAAGATAGGTCCTCGAACCATGGGGACTCACCACTGTAGGAATATGGACAGAGGTACTCAAAAATCACTGACGAGGCTGGGACTGAGCACCTGAACCTACATTATAAGATAATGTAGCACATAGACATATATGTCGATTAGCACTTGGGAATGTACTGAGTATGTGGGGGTGTATGCATTAACAAAAAACAATATCAATACTTATTAATCAAATCATGCATGCAATAAGCAATGACTCACATGGCATGAATAAGTATAAAATGTAAAGTTCATGAATCATGTAGAATGGAGCAAGTAACACAAATCTCGTGAGTCATTATACTTTAGCTTTGAAATTTATACTCTTCACTTATTCTCATTACTCAAGGCAAAAGGAAACTTTAAGCAATACTTTCAACTCATGCATATATCTCATGGAGAGTAAAACTTCTTTGATGCTCAATAGCTTAGAACTCTTTTGAACTCAAAACACTTGGAACTCGGGTTTATATAACTTCAGTGGAGAAATCTACTTTTTTCATTGGAAAATATTCAAAGCAATTCATTCATATTAGAAAATATCATATCTTAACAATTTGGGGAAAATATTCTATCTCAATGGAAAATTCTTTAGTTTTAGGGAGGTTCTCTTAACCAACATAAACCATGCGAGCTACATGGAGTCCAACGTTTTGTAATCCTAAGGAAGAGACCCCATGTTGGGGAGGATTGTCATACTCTTTACAGGGAGTATAACCTCAATTCAGTGATCACTTATATCAGCCTCGGATCCAATATCTTAGCCTTAGGCCCAAAATCTCCAACCTACGATGGCACGTAGTACTGGGGTAAAAAACCGTAGTAACTTACCCAACTCGGTGCTAAATACTACTCCCTTTAGTTTATCTCGCTCGTCTCATGAAAATCAACTTTAGAATAATCTCATGGTTCAATACGAACCCAACTATAAAATATATAATCACATGTAGTGAAGTGGATTTCAAAACTCTATGACCATTAGGTTGAAACTTTTCTTAATAATCTCAAAATACTCAAATCATGCGTGTTTATAGAACAAGAATACATAAAATTTCAAGTCTCAAGTAAGGACTAATGACCCATAATTCAATCTCAAATTCAAACACATCAAAATGCATAATAGATGGTATATAGATTCATAATTCATGTAGAAATCTGGAAGTTACAGTAATTTGTCTCAAAATCTCAACATACACATATATTTCAATGTTTCAAACATTCCAACTATTAATTTCTCAAGGATTAAAATCATGGGATATAGAACCAGCTATAATTTCTCAAGAAAACATGTAAAAATCATGTCATTAGACTCTCAATTCATGGGAAACATCAAAATATTGCAAACAATAAAAATGGGTGAGAAACCCTAATTCAAATTCATGTAAAATCTCATAGATTGCAGAAAATTATAGTTTAAATAAACCTTTGGGCACAAGTGTGAAAGGATTACCCTTGTTCAAATCCCCACATACCTTAGATTATGAAATTGGATGAACAAGCTTGCTCTAAACTCTTCTTCTTACCCTTGAGAGAGGGTTCTTGTAATCCTTGAACTTGGGGAACTCAAATCTCAACTCAATTTTTAGAATCTATGGTGAGTTCTTAGATTTATTGGAGAAGGGTTTTAGCTATGCTCTTGAGGGATCCATAGCCTTTGGATGTTTTCGGGAGATAATGAGGCTATCAGGTTCGTTTGGAATATATCTGAGGGTTAAAAGGGAAAAGACCCAAAAGTCTCTTTTTAAAAATGACTTAAAAATACTGAACGAGAGCTGCGACGGTAGTAGCGATGGTCCGTCGCTATCCTGACGGTCCGTCGGGTCGTCCGTCGTATGCTGGTAAAAAAAATACACTACCTCAATATGACGGTTGAAGCAACGGTCCATCGCAAACTCGACGGTCTGTCAGATTGTCTGTAGCACGTTGGTCAGGATGAGGACACACTACCTCGATACGACGGCCTCAGAGACGGTCCATCACAATCTCGATGGTCCATCGGATTGTCCATCGCACTTGGGCCAAAAAAGGGAGTTACTGCCTTGGTTGCGATGGTCTGTCGCACACTCGACAGTTCGTCAACATGTCCGTCGCACCTGGGCAGTTCCAACAATTATCGATAAAACAGCCATAACTTCTCACCTCGATATCAGATTTGGCCAAAATTTGTATCATTGGAAAGCTCATTCAATTCTCTACATGACAAAAAGTCAAATTTATATGGTTCAAACAACAATTACTTAGGAAGTCACTTCTCAATATTTTAGGGCCAGAATCACACTTCCTTTGACACGCTCTAAGGCTCAGACTATGAGGAAACTTTGCAGGGTCTTACAGAGATATTATAAGACCCTGTAAATCCAAATTATTTTGGTGCCTTATAGCATGCCAAAAGGGGTCTTAGACTTAGAAAAATCCAGGTAAGTGTTAAGACTTAGAAGTATTTTTAACCTTCAAAATTGGATGATCTTATTTTTTATATTTCTGACCTTAAAATGTTGATTTTAAAGTTGATTCATGATCATGGATGTCAATAGAACATATTAGGTAAGTTTTAAATTTATTAGACTTTATTTAGGTCATGTTTGGATTGGCAAAACAGCAAGCCAATGCGATATTGACGCGTCGTGTCGTGTTAGCTATCGTGTTGCATTTATCGACGTGATATGTCAGTGATTGCATCGATCCCATCGATGTGTCATGTCACTAATCGCGTTTCTAGAAAGTTTTTCTGCATTAAATTCTAAGTTTTCAAGGGAATTTAGGTCCTTTTTCCCTTACCCAATACAGCAAAAATACAAGATTAAGCCCAAAAAGGGCAAAATTCATTCTTTATTCTCAAAATCCTCTCAAGAACAAACCCTTGTTCATCAAGCTCAAGATTCAAGTCTCAGTAACTCACAACAATCTTTATGAAATTAACAATCAAGGTATGTTAGGTTTTCATCCTTGAGTTTCCTTCCACCCTTGGAGTTCAAGAACCCTTTTTAAAACTACTTGTTGATTTCATTATTTACATGTTTGAATTGGATTATGTTCATGTATGTATTGTTGTATGATTTTAAAATCAAGATTCATACAAGTTTCAAGTGAATTAATTATCAATTATGTATAATCATCTGATCCTCATGCTAAACCCTTGAATTTGCAAGTTGAATGTTTTAGCCACGATGTTTATATCTTGATGATTTCTATGTGCATTAAATTATGCTCCTGAAGTGTTTGATAAAATTCCTATGTAAATTGAGTAGTGAATTCATGACATGTTATCATGTGGTCCCATTCATATATAAGTTCATGTCTCTCAAATGTTTGATAAAATGTCTAAATAAATGCATGGTGGACTAGTAACTAATGTAATGCTTTCAAGATTTTTCCATGATTTACTATTGATTCTATTGAGTCCTTGGGGTATTCAATACCCAACAATCTAGTTGTTTACCTAGAACTACAGTAGCTACAAAATAGTCTAAGTAACATCATGAATAGTAGTTCTCAGTCAGTTATAGAACTCAGTTCAGTTCAGTTAGTCAACACGATCAGTAACAGTTCAGTCAATCCTGGTATATTCTAGTGATCAGTTCAGTGTCTATTCAGTTAGGAGTAGGATTCAGCACCGAACGAACCCAGGAATAGGGGCATTCCTTCCAGTAGAGAGTTTAACCCTTAGTAGCAGTCCCTGCGTTATAGAACTATGTAACGAGTGTAGGGTAAGTCATCCTCCTATCAAATTAGGATTGACACAACCATATTACAATTCATAAGTCTTCATACCAAATTAGGATTGACATATTATTGTTAGTATCCCTTTACAAGGTACTAACACCCTTCCAACTGGGGTCACGGGTTAAACCCAAACTTAATTTATAATTGAGGTATGTCGGTTAGATAAACACTCCCACAGTTATAGTTTCAGTATTCAGAACTTAGTAATTAGTATTTAGTCTCAGAATTTACTAAACAACTTAGATAGTTCTACAGAACCATGGCTATCAGTTATCAGTTACTTAGCCATCAAAATTCAGTACTTCAGCATCAGTCTAAACCTTAATTATTAGTTTACCAGAACACAGTACTTCAGTTTTAGTCTAATTCAAATAGAGATTATATGCACAGTATTGCATAGTCAACACGATCACTAGTTACAGTTTTGCATACACTTCTATTCAGTTATTTCATGATGTTCATTCAGTTAGTTATCATCCCATGCATATGAACCTATGTATATCAGCCTGCCTCACTTAGCATACCAGTACATTTAACGTACTGACGTATACTCTTTCTTTTGTGCTATGATATCTCATATCATATGTTTAAATACGCGAGCTCCTAACCGTACTTCGTAGCTCAGGTTATCAGCAATAGTTATAGTGGTGAGTCCTCATGTTACGAGGACAGAGTTATTTATTTAAGCATTCTAGTAGTTCAGTATGTTTAGTAGTCAGAGTTAGTTGGGGGCTTGTCCTATCAACTCTATATTCAGATATTTAGAGGCTTTCGGACTAGACTATTTCTGAAAGATTTTTAATTTTTCAGTATTATTATCAGTATTCAGTATTTGTTTTTAGTTTATGAACCTTATGGCAATTTCAGCCTAACTTTTGCATATATTTTTAGTATTATTATTCAGTGCTCATGACAAGTACCAGTCATGAGTTAGTTTGTGGTCCTTTGAGATTATAAGCACCGTGTGGCACCGTGGGTATAGTCTTGGGGTGTTACATATATGTATGAGCATGATAAATAAATCAAAATTGATGAAATAAAAGAGTATCAATCTGCTCGATGGGTATCTCCACCTACAGATACATGGGGCTTATTTGGTTTTCCTATTAGTGAGATGACACCAAGTGCTTACAATCTTCAATTACATCTTGAAAGCCAACAATATATTTCTTTTAAAAGTGCTCAAAGTATAAATTCAATTAAAAGAAATCCAATGATTAGAAAAACAATGCTAACCAAATTCTTTATAATGAACCAAACAAATAAAGATGGTAAAGAACTTAAACTATTATACAAATAATTTTCTAAATATTTTGTATGGTCAAACACATAAAATATGGACATGTCAAAAACAACATTCAGTTATCGGACATATTGTGACATGTCATCCAACAGAAAGTAAAAGATATTATCTTAGATTATTATTAATGAATGCACGAGCGCCAGAGTCATATAGAGATCTTTGTAAAGTCGACAAAAAATATTATTCTACTTGTAGAGAATCAGCAGAAAAAAAAGGATTACTACATTCCAATAACAGTTTGATTGACTGTATGACTGAAGCTGTGAGTTATCAATTACCATATAGTTTTGAGAAAATTATTCACTATGTTCTTAGTGTATTGTAATCCCACTAATACTAAAGAATTATGGGAATAATTTGAAGACTCTATGTCAGAACATTTTAAAAACATGAGAAATATTGAACTTAAAGATATTCGGCGTTGAGTTTTAGATCATATTAATGATGAATTACACTCGATGGGACATGATATTAATGAGTACAAGTTTTTTCTAAAAAATATTAAAGCCTCCGCGATTTTCAAAGAAGCAAAAGATGTTCCGTTTGAGAGTAATATAAAAGTTTGTAAAGAGGATTTGTTATTAAAAAAAACTTATTATTGAACAAAGAAGAACTTCTATCATAATAATTGATAGAGTTTTTTCAAATAGAGCAGGATATTTCTTTATTGATGGACCTAGAGGAACTGGTAAGAGTTTCTTATATCGAAGTCTATTAGCAACAATAAAATCAAAAGGATTTGTTGCATGAAAAACTGCAAGTTCTGGTATCGCAGCCTTTATTCTTCCTGGAGGACGAACTGCTCATTCACGCTATAAAATACCTAATGATGTAGATGAAAATATTAGTTGCAATGTCAGCAAACAAAGTTCACTTGCTTCTTTAATTCGAGATGCAAAATTAATTGTCTGGGATGATGCATCAAAGGCTATAGAAAAAACTATTGAACCTTTTGATTTACTTTTGAAAGATATCACGAATACGAGAATGCTCTTTGGTGGAAAAGTGTTTATTTTAGGTGGTGATTTCAGACAAACTCTTCCTGTTGTACGAAATGAAAAAAAAAAGACATCATTTCACAAACCTTATTATACTTACAAATTTGGAACCAACTATAAAAATTGCACCTATCAATGAATAGGCGTACAAGAACAAATCCAGATTTTTCTGAGTACCTAATGAGGATTGGCAATGGAAAAGAAAAATATGAATCCAACGACAAAGTTGAAATTCTCAAATATTTGCTCATTTCTTTCACTACCGAAGAACAATCTCTAGATGAATTATTCAAGATAACATATACTAACTTAAACTTGTTATTGCATAACGCTTCTACTTTAGCTTCCTGTGTTATTTTAACAATAAAAAATGATTATGTTCATGATATAAATTATATGCTTATATCAAATTTTCAAAGACTGCAAAAATATTTGTTGCGATTGATGAAACTATTAAACCAAATGATCAAAGTCAATTTGAAGATTATCTACATACTATAAATCCAACTAATTTACCACCTTACAGATTGAATTTAAAGAAAATTGCCCAATGATGTTACTACGAAACTTACATCCTTCTGAAGGTTTATGTAATGGTATGCAATTAACGTGTTGTAATTTTAAAACACATCTTATGAGTGCTAAGATTGCTAGCGGTGACTTTCAAAACAAACATGTCTTTATTCCTCGCATACCACAGTCATCTT
Organism: Capsicum baccatum var. pendulum; assembly: GCA_030864225.1. NCBI lineage: Eukaryota > Viridiplantae > Streptophyta > Magnoliopsida > Solanales > Solanaceae > Capsicum > Capsicum baccatum. The sequence continues at coordinate 45,715,428 of CM061550.1, forward strand.
CGATAGATAAGAATTTATCGGTTCCTTTCAAATGAACACAATTTTCAATACGATTATGTTTTGTTATGACTATAAATAAAGCTCAAGGTTAAAATTTAGACTATGTAGAAATTTATTTGCGTGAACCTATTTTTTCTCATGGTCAGCTTTATATGGCTTTTTATAGAGCTAAGAGTTCAAAAAGTGTGAAGTTGTTCATTAGGTCATTGACATTAGGTAGCAAAGATGACCACTCGACATATAACGTTGTTTATGATGAAATTATCAAAATGGCATTCAGTTAAGTAACGACATAAGAATTTTTATTTTTAACATAATTGTCGTGAAATGTATTAACTAATGTCTACAAGTATGTACTGCTTATGTTGCTGCCACTTGTCGATCCCTTCCTATTTCATCAGCGAGCTTTTGCAAAAGAAGTTATTTCCGCTGAAATTTTATGTACGTTGCTTATCCAATTATCAAGTGAGATTTTAATTTAAATAATATTGTCTTTAAATGTTTTGAATGTTCCATAGAAGATTAGACTTTTTTTTAAATTCTTCCTGTATTCAATTCATGCACAGATAAGTTCAAGAAATTCATTCTCGCATGATGATTTAGAAGAAATATAAGTTGAAAATGCTCTAAGACACACCTTCGATTACAAATTGATTGAGGTGTGTGCTTCATAGGTTCCATTAGAGATTGATTGAAGAAATTTCCTGCAAATCTTAGTTATTTAGTTTACGGAGCACCTATTACATCAAGTTGATTTTTCTGACTCAATCAGCCGGTTAAAACATATCATTACACCCGAATCAACATCAGTTTTTTCAGCTTTAATGTCTGCATTCTTTGTGATACATGAAACATATGACTTACAAAATGTAGCTTCAAGATCACAATGACAAAATCTGACTTTAATTTTAATTTTTCCAATTAGTGTCTTTGTTTTGTAAAGCTATTTGTCGATTTTGCTGAATTCAAATTCTTAAGATTTTGTATGCTAAAAAATATGAGAATGACAGAGCCCAACTTTAGTTTTGATTTTCCTGATCGGTGTGTTTGTTTCATTGAGTTACTTCTCATTTCTGTTGAGTTCAATAGCTTACAAACTTTTTATGCTAATAATTTGTAGGTGTTGATATCATGGTTCAAATTGTGGTAATACAGATGCAACAACGAAGGATTGCAGTTATGCTTTATTTATGTGATAGTTTCTCAATACTATTTTTATCGGGTGGTTTGTTTCCCCTACCACATGATAGAGACTACTTCGAAAGCAGTTGGCCATTGTCCTGTTGGCTTGTCAATTAAGAGCTATTTTGGTTATCTCAAATAAAATAAAATAATACATGTTACGTCTTTATCATATCCGCTAAAACATATAACATCTGCCCTCAGTTTCAGAATAAGAAGATGAAAGAGTCGACTGCGCATTTGGTTTATCTAGTTAATCCATTTTTTGTTATAATAAACTTCTTTCTCACTATGTCAATTATAACATACCATCAATTACAAGATCAACAAACTTTGATGAAACGGCTTCTTCTTGAAGTTAACCCCAATGTCATGAATTAGGTGTATCTTTCTCTCTCTTTATTTTCATCATTTGGTAGTATAAAATAGTATAAGGTTTGCTGATTTCTTTTTCCTGATATAGACTTCATTGAATTAACTTTCAAATATATTGATGTCACTATGAAAAAGAATATCACATCTAATAAGCTGATCAGATGAAATTGTTATTTATCCAATAATTGAAATGATTAGTGCAAATTTCTTATACCTTAATCAACTGATATATCTTCTTTATTCTCAAAAGAAATTGCTCTTACCCACCTCAAATAGTTCCATGGATACCAAACGGTATCTCATTTAGCTCTATATGTGAAGACTGTTGTTGTTGTTGTTGTATAATTTGAGTCTAACAACAAATTACCTAATGTAATTTCATTAGTGGGGTCTAGAAAACATAGAATATATAGGGAGGATATAATGTACTAGACCTTACTCTACCTTTGAGAAGTAGAGATGATGTTTTTGATAGACCCTTGGCTCAAATATAAAATGAGTCTATAAGCTTATGGAAATGGTTTATTTACTGAGGAATATATAATGGACCCACACTTGCTTAGTATTGAGGTTTAGTAGTTCTTGTATATATGGTTAGCAATATTTGCCCTATTGTTATGTTATACTTATTGATAGCTACCTCATTGTCTTGGGAGCTATTTGTTTTGTATCTTGATGTTTGTATAAATTTTCTTTAGCAGCTAAAGAATTGCTTTGGCTTTATACGTTCTTCGCGACTGATGTTAGGAAATTTGGGAATGGAGGAATTTTCATTGGTAACATGAGAAGGACTATTGATGAAGTAATACCAAAATTGGATAAGAAGTTATCAGAGGCTTTTGGAAGGGAGGTCGTCTTATGGTTTATGGAGGAAAAGACGAATAATATTGTAAAGCAGGTATGCTTCAGATGCTTAAAAAGATACTACTTTTGATTGTTTCGTTATGCACTATTAGCGCTTGAAGCTTTCACGAATGGACTACATTACGGTTAGTTGAGGATGTTTGCTACATGGTTTAACAAAGTTGTGAAGCTATCAGCTAAAATTTGCAACTATTGCACCATACATAACTTCATATTTCACTTTAGTAATTTTTACATATATGGATTGTAGAGAAAACATGAATTTTAGGAAGGAGGATAGTGATGTAGATCAATATCTCAACCTAATGGATCCAAAAAAATTTAATGAACCTCCAAATTAATTCCATTCATTACAGTATATATTCTATGACAGTCCTATGAAATTTATTTATTTGTGTGGGATAAAAGACTATCTTGTATCATTTCAGATGATTTTAGTAAATATTCCATTTGGTTGCCTGAATGACAAATATAGTTCACTAGAGGCCCGAAAAACAAAGAGAAGATATGTACGAATGAGGTATCCAGCAACAAGAAGAAGGAAAAGAATTAAATAGAGGAACTCCTGAGCATTTGGAAATATGAAATCAATTATTTTGTTGTTTTGTTTTTGTTTTTGTTATTGTGAAAGCATGATATAGATTTTTCGAAGCACACAAAAAGGACGTACATCCCTTTTACAAAATTCTCTAATTTTCTTGTAATTGCATAATAGACTCTCAATGTTAACCCATTCTATCTGTTTGCGAAATAAAAGTTATCAATTTCTTATGTAATTTCTCTCATTTTTAATCTTCAACTCAAGTACTCTACATCTAGATCTTTCGAATTGGCAAAATTGGTGAAGGATATTATAATGGCATCTAGGTTCCCAATAATTTATGAAGATCAAAAACGTGCTTATGTATTCAGAAGTGGACATTCCAGGTCGATCCAGCCCCATAGGAATACACTTATCATTACAACTTGAGAAAAGTATTATTTTTCATCTACATTAAATATTACAAAAAAAATTATAGCAAGTTATATAAGATTGTACTGTACATTGTTTCTTTAGCTCTAAACTAAAACAAATCAGAGTATAATTATTGGGCCCGTGTACAACACGGGCTTCACCCCACTAGTTTATTTAGAAGTATAAGACGCCAGAGGTATTTTATCTATTTTGTTGAAAAATCTTTGTTTTATTTTTTTGTTCTTTTTTTGCTATTTTAATTTTAAAAAACAGCAGCTTACTTTACTTTAGAATGGAGTTGAATTATTCTCAAACCTATATAGCTAGGAATTTGATCTCATCATATTTGATTTTGAAATTAAAGTTAGATTTTTTTTTCACATTGATGGTCATCCAGATTTGTATTCATTACTCAAAAGTCATTATTGTTTCTTTCATTTTCAATCTTCAACTCAAGTACTCTACACCCAGATCTTCCGAATTGGCAAAAATGATGAAGGATGTTCTAATGGCATCTGGGTTCCCAACTATTTATGAAGATAAAAAATATGGTTTTGTATCCAGAAGTGGACATTTCAGTTCAATCCAGCCCCATAGAAATATACTGATCATTACAACTTGAGAAAAGCATTGTTTTTCATCTACAATAAATATTACAAAAAAAACACTTATAGCAAGTTTTAAGATTGTACTATACATTGTTTCTTTAGTTCTAAACTGAAACAAATAAGAGTATAATCATTGAGCCCGTGCACAGCACGAGTTCCACCCCACTAGTTTATTTAGAAGTATAAGATGCTAGAGGAAGTGTAGAAGAGGGCTCGTAGGACTATCTGAAATATCAAAATGTAAATACTTTATCTATTTTGTTGAAAAATCTTTGTTTTATTTTTTTATTTTTTTTTTGCTTTTTTAATTAAAAAAGCGCAGCTTACTTTACTTCAGAATGGAGTTGAATTATTCTCAAACCTATACAGTTAGGAATTTGATTTCATATTATTTGATTTTGAAATTAAACTTAGATTTTTTTTCACATTGATGGTCATCCAACTTTGTGTTCATTACTCAAAAGTCATTACTGTTTCTCTCATTTTCAATCTTCAGCTCAACTACTCTGCACCTAGATCTTCCGAATTGGCAAAAATGGTGAAGGATGTTCTAATGGCATCTTGGTTCCCAACTGTTTATGAAAATAAAAAACGTGGTTATGTGTCTAGAAGTGGACATTCCAGTTCGATCCAGCCCCATAGAAATATACTGATCATTACAACTTGAGAAAAGCATTGTTTTTCATCGACATTAAATATTACAAAAAAAAATAATAGCAAGTTATATAAGATTTGTACTATACATTGTTTCTTTAGCTCTAAACTGAAACAAATCAGAGCGTAATCATTGAGCTCGTGCACAGCATGGGCTTCACCCCACTAGTTTATCTATAAGTATAAGACGTTAGAGAAAGTGTAGACGGGGGCTCATAGGACTATCTGAAATATTAAAATTTAAATGTTTTATCTATTTTGTTGAAAAATATTTATTTTATTCTTTTGTTCTTTTTTTGTTTTTTTAATTAAAAAAAGAGCAGTTTACTTTACTTCAGAATGGAGTTAAATTATTCTCAAACCTATACAGTTATGAATTTGATCTCATAATATTTGATTTTGAAATTAAAATTAGATTATTTTCACATTAACGGTCATCCAGCTTTTTGTTCATTACTCAAAAGTCATTATTATTTCTCTCATTTTCAATCTTCAGCTCAAGTACTCTGCACCCAGATCTTCCGAATTGGCAAAAACGGTGAAGGATGTTCTAATGGCATCTGGGTTCCCAACTGTTTATGAAGATAAAAAAACATGGTTATGTATCTAGAAGTGGACATTCCAGTTCGATCCAACCCCATAGAAATATACTGATCATTACAACTTGAGAAAAGCATTGTTATTCATCTACATTAAGTATTACCAAAAAAAAATTTATAGCAAATTATATAAGATTGTACTATACATTGTTTCTTTAGCTCTAAACTGAAACAAATCAGAGTGTAATCATTGCCATGCACAATACGGGCTTCATCCCACTAGTTTATTTAGAAGTATAAGACTCTAGAGGAAGTGTAGACGAGGGCTCGTAGGACTATCTGAAATATTAAAATGTAAATGTTTTATCTATTTTGTTGAAAAATCTTTGTTTTGTTTTGTTTTGTTGTTCTTTTTTTGCTTTTTTAATCAAAAAAATAGAAGCTTATTTTACTTCAGAATGGAGTTGAATTATTCTCAAACCTATACAGTTAGGAATTTGAACTCATAATATTTGATTTTGAAATTAAACATAGATTTTTTTTCACACTAATGATCATCCAGCTTTGTGTTCATTACTCAAAAGCCATGATTGTTTATTTTTTTTATTTGTTACATTAAATTCATTTAACTTTGCTTAATCTTTTACAAGTCACTTTGACAAAAATTGGTTAAAATCCTACCTAAAATATGAGATAAAATTAAAATAAAAAAGATCCCTTGTATTTGAAGGTAGGTTCAAAATGGCTCTCAAATATACTTTTGATTAGTTTTAGTACTTTAATCTTGCAAATGTGAGTATATTTGACCCTCATGAAATACTTAACAAATTCATATTGTTAAATTTTACAAAACCACGAAAAAAAAAATTAATATTGAATCACATTTGGAGGTGTATTCTTTACAAAAAAAAAAAATTGATTTATTGGAGAATTTGGTGTTGCTTGCTAGGTTAATTTATTTGTTTGTAGAACAATTTCATAGACCCCTTTACAAGTTTCGTTTCATAACATTGGTCTTCCATATTATATATGATACCACACTTACTTTGATTATTTTGATTTCTTTGTATCAATTCCTTCAATGTAGTCATCACTATAATACAAAAATGTGTACCTGAAATTAGTTCTTTTACGAAAGAATTGAAATATTAAGGAGTGAGATACTAGTATAAATTTTATAAATGTCATCATACCCACATTTTTAACAAAATTCAACAAATCTTTCAGCTCCCTCTCCAGCCCCTTCAAAAAATCAATCATCCAAAAAATTTTAATTTTCTTATTTCATAATAACTAACATTATTTTATTTTTTTATTTCTTTTAGTAACTCTAGTTACTAAAAATATTGTAGTTTACTCTGCATATTCAATGTATTAATAATAATTTCATAGAACTATTATAAATAAAAAATTATATTTATTTGCTTAATAATTTAATAGTATACTAATAATATGAAAAAGATAATATTTAACAAAAGTAAAGAAAAAATGTCAATGAATTAATCAAACAGAATAGTATAATAGTAAAATAAAAATGTATTATTGTATATTTATGATAAATAAATTTTAAGATCCTTCTGTGGTTTTATTTTTATTCAATTTCGTTAAATTTGGTCGGTTGACTTTTTCAAATATATAAAAATAAAAAGGATTATTGTTAGCAAGATAGTAGATCAAAACTGCTCAAAAGTATGTGTGACGGGTCATTTTGATCTACCCTCAAAAATAAAAGATCTTTTTTTATTTCATCTCACAATTTAGGTAGTTTTTTAATCAAATTTAATCAAAGTGAATTTTATAAAAGGTGAGGCAAAGATAAATATTTTTTGTGTAACAAAATAAAGAATAATGACTATGACGTAATGAATATAAAGTTGGATGACCACCATGAAATTTACTCTAATAACTGAACATGCATAACTCGTAAATTTTTTGAAATATGTCTTATGCTAAACGGCTGTGGTGGCTATATTTAGAGACATGTATATCATTAAAGTAGATTATTTCTTGACTTAATACATGAAAAATGGTGGTGGGGGAGGCGTTTGAAATATCTTTTTAACCTCCTATTTTTAACGGTAAATTTGGCCTATATGGTTTTATGCTACTCGAAATGAAACTGAAATATCAGTCAAACTCAATGTTAGAGCATGCACAGCGGAAGCAACACTTTTACAGGATCAATAACTTACATAATATCTACATAACATAACCAAAACAAAAATCAGAAAACTTACCTCTTGAAACTTTCACAAAAATCGTTTAATGTCTTAGTGTAATACCCCGAAAAATGCAAATCAATATTAGCGCCATATTTCAACCTTATGCATAGTACATCATGGTTCTTTGGTAGTTTCATGATCAAGCTTGATGTCAATTAAGGTCTAAAATACGTCCTAGCTATTAGGCGAATCAAAACATTCCTTACCGATTGAATTCTTGGGAAAGATATTGGTATAGTCAACTTCAAACGAGCGTATCTCTCGTTATACTAAGAATTTTTGAGATCATGATCCACCAACAGGTGGATAATTGAATTATCTTTCATACAAACTCAGTTATAGTTATTATGTATTCACACATTTATTCTTACATTCATATTGTTCAGTCAATTAGTATAGTTCATGCATGTGAACCCTTTGCATTCAGCCTACCTCACATGTATACCAGTACATTCAATTGTACTGACATATTTGCACTATGGTATTTTATATCATAGGTTCAGAAGCACAAGCTCCAGAGCATTAGTAGCATTCCAGTACTCAGCAGTCAGAGTCAGCAGTGAGTCCTCATCCTTCGAGGACATGAGCATTATCTTATCATTCAGTACTTAGGTTATTTCAGTAGTTGGAGTTAGTTGGGGACATGTCCCATCAACTCCTTATTCAGACAGTTAGAGGCTATTCAGACTATCATGTTCAATCAGTTTATTTTAGTTTGTTTTGGGTATTTTATACCCCACACAGATGTTATATTTTATTAGATATTGTGTCTCAGTTTTGAACCTTAAGGCCTTTATTTTTGTATTTATACAGTATATTATGCAGTTTTTAGGTATAGATATCAGTCATGCGTTAGCTTGTGGTCCTTTGGGATCATGAGCACCGTGTAGCATTTTGGGTACCAGATTTGGGGCGTTAAAAACTTAGTATCAGAGTCTAAGGTTCAATAGTGTCCTAGGAAGTCTAAAAGCCGCATCTAGTAGAGTATTGTGCATGGGTGTGTTGCGCGCCACATTTATGTGCAGGAGGCTATGAGATGTTTTAGGAATAGTTTCCCTTCTTTCAGTATTCATGTCATACCAGTGAGCATAATCTCAAGCTAATCTATTAGTCTAATCTATTTCTCCCATTCTTCTACAGAACATGGCTCCTAAAAGAAGAAATGGGAATCAACCAGCCCCTCAGCTCGAAGAATCTTTGGGAGAATATGTTTCTCATGTAGAGTTCAGAGCTGCATTCACTACTCTTGCTCAGTCAATTGTTGCTCAGAATGAACGACCAGCTATCGTTCCAGCAAACCCAGTGGCTAATTCCTCTGCAGCCAGGATTCGGGACTTCACCCGAATGAATCCTCCATCCTTTCTCGGGTCTAAGTCAGATGAGAACCCTCAGGAATTCATCGATCTGGTTCAAAAGGTTACAGACATCATGGGGGTGTCAGCTGTTGAGAGCGTTGAGCTAGATGTATATCAATTGTAGGATGTTGCTCACACTTGGTTCAAATAGTGGAAGTCAGAAAGGCCAGATGATCCAGGGCCTATTAAGTGGGAGGAGTTTGTCACTGCCTTCTTAGAGAGGTTCTTTCCCTTAGAGCTAAGGGAAGCTAAGGTGTTAGAATTCATCAACCTCGGGCAGGGAAATATGATGGTGAAAGAGTATTATCTTAAGTTTACTTAATTAGCCAGATATGCCCCTCATGTGGTTGCAGACAACAGGGCCAAGATGAGTAAGTTTGTTTCTGGGGTGAATGATAGTTTGGTCAATGAGCGTAGGTCTGCGATGTTGAATAGTGACATGACTTTAGCCAGGATTATGACTCATGCTCAATAGATAGAGGAGCAAAAGATTAAGATGAGGGAAAATCAGAGTAAGAGAGTAAGGACAGATAGTTTCAACTTTGCTCAGCCCAAACCAGAAAGAGAAAACCATTCTCAGTTTCGTCCTAAGTCATCAGTTCCAGATCCTTCTTCGGCTAGTGCTCCAGCTCCTAAGTTCAGGGATGGTAATAGTGATAGGGTGATAGGCTCTAAGTATTAGGGCAGTGTCATCAATGCCCGAACTAATCCCCTTTGTCAAACTTGTGGTAAGAACCACAAGGGTATTTGCAGAGCTGGCAGCGATGTCTGTTTGGGATATGGATAGCCAGGCCACAGAGTAAGAGATTGTCCCCAATCAGGTTATCAGGGTCAGCAGAACCGTTCCTCAGCTCAGTCCGATCGCCCAAATCAGTAGGGTGTCACTTCCAGTGCTACTAGTAGGCAACGCCCAAATAGACTTTATGCTCTCCATTCTCGACAGGATTAGGAAAATTCTACTGATATGGTTACTGGTACATTATATATCTTTCACTTATATGTTTACGCTTTGATAGATCCATGTTCTTTCTTATCTTTTGTTACTCCTTATATGGCAGGCAATTTTGGAATCAGTCCCAAAATTCTAGCACAGCCCTTTTCAGTCTTTACCCCAGTAGGTAAAACCTTCATAGCACGGCGGGTATACAGAAACTGCTCGATTATGATATTTCAGAAAGTCACTTCAGCAAACTTAGTTGAATTAGAGATGAATGATTTTAATATCATTCTCGGCATGGATTAGCATCACTCCTGCTATGCCACAATAAACTGTAGAAATAGAAAAGTCCAATTTTAGTTTTCGAATAAACCCATCCTAGAGTAGAGGGGTAGTACTTCAACGTTCAAAGGTTAGCTTATTTCTTACCTTCGAGCGAGGAAAATGATGTTTAAAGGATGTGTCCATTATCTTGTTCGAGTTAAGGACACTAGTACCAAAATTTCCAGTCTTGATTCAGTCCCAGTCGTGAATGAATATTCAGATATATTTCTTGAAGATCTTCCCAGAATTCCTCCCGAAAAGGAAATAGACTTCGGCATTGATCTTCTTCCAGATACTCAGCCTATATCTATTTTTCCATATAGAATGGCACCATCAAAACTCAGAGAATTGAAAGAGCAGTTGAAGGATCAATTAGATAAAGGGTTCATCAGGCCCAGCGTATCCCTGTGGGGTGCACCAGTCTTATTCGTGCGCAAGAAATACGATTCTCTCAGAATGTGTATTGATTATAGTCAGCTTAATAAAGTCACGGTCAAGAACAAATATCCTCTTCCCAGAATCGATGACTTGTTCGATCAACTTCAGGGTGCCAGCTATTTTTCTAAGATCGACCTCAGATCAGGCTATCATCAGCTCAGAGTCAGAGAATGTGACATTTTGAAAACCGTTTTCCGTACTCGGTATGGTCACTTCGAATTCCTAGTCATGTCTTTTGGTCTTACTAATGACCCAACAGCTTTCATGGACTTAATGAATCGGGTGTTCAAGCAGTACTTGGACATATTTGTCATAGTCTTCATAGATTATATTCTGGTCTATTCCCGTAGTGAGTGTGATCATGCAGACCATCTTAGAATTGTACTTCAGACTCTCAGAGATCATCAGCTATTTGCCAAATTAAATAAGTGTAAATTTTGTCTAAGGTCAGTAGCATTCCTTGGTCATATCATTTTCGGTGATGGAATTAAGGTTGATCCTCAGAAGGCCAAAGTGGTAAGAAACTAGCCTCTCCTTGTATCTCCACTGAATATCAAGAGTTTCTTGGGTTTGGCTGGCTATTACAGATGGTTTGTTTAGAGATTTTTTTCTATTGCATCCCCTATGTCCAGATTGACTCAGAAGAAAGTCAAGTTTCAGTGATTAGATCCTTGTGAGAAGAGTTTTCAAGAGTTGAAGATAGACACACCTCAGCTCCAGTCCTAGCTCTTCCAGATGGTTTAGATGGGTTCGTAGTATATTGTGATGCATCCATAGTAGGCTTAGGTTGTGTCCTCATGCAGCATGGTAAGGTCATAGCCTACGCCTCCAGACAGCTTAAACCCCATGAGAAGAATTATCCGACTCATGATCTTGATTTAGCACCCATAGTATTTGCCTTAAAGATTTGGAGGCATTATCTATATGGTGTTCATGTAGATGTGTTCACAGACCATAAGATCCTTCAGTACATATTCTCTCAGAAAGATCTTAACCTCCGCTAGAGAAAGTGGTTAGAGCTCTTGAAAGATTATGACATGAGTGTCCTTTATCATTCAGGCAAGGACAACGTAGTGGTCGACGCTCTCAGTAGACTATTTATGGGTAGTGTTGCTCATGTTGAGGACAGTAAGAAGAAGTTAGCTCAGGAATTCCATCAGCTTGCCAGACTAGGTGTTCTCTTAGTCGATATAGAGAAGGGTAATGTATGGATTTAGAAAAGTCTCTCTTATAAAGAAATTCCAGTCGAAATCCTTGACTACCAGATTCTTAGACTAAGGAACAAATAAGTCTCTCTAGTCAAAGTTCTTTAGCAGAATCAGTCCGTTGAGGGAGCTACTTGAGAAGCAAAAGCAAACATACGAACCAAGTACCCTTACCTCTTCTAAACAAACTCAGAATCAACTCAAGGTAATAATTTTCCTTAAGCTTATTTAGTTTCATGATCAGATTTCCATTATAAACTTGGTACCAAGTACCATTACATATTCAGTCATGCATTCATGTGTCAGCTCAGTCATGTATTCATGCAACAGATATGCATGTTCAATATGATAAAACCAGCATATTAGTCATGTCAGTCATGAAATCATGCTTTATTTGTGCATGTCCAGTATGTACTTTCAGTTATTATTTCTCTCAGTCAAATCAGTCTCATTCGAGGACGAACGTTCCTAAGGGGGAGAAATTATAATACCCCAAAAAATGTAAATCAATATTAGCACCATATTTCAAACTTATGCATAGTACATCATGGTATTTTGTAGTTTTATGATCAAGTTTGATGTAAATTAATTTCTCAAATACATCCTAGCTATTAGGCGAATCAAAATATTCCTTACCGATTGAATTCTTGAAAAGAATATTGGTATAGTCAACTTCAAAAGAGCATATCTCTAGCTATACAATGAATTTTTGAGTTCATAACCCATCAAAAGATAGATAATTGAACTATATTTCCAAGGATACCAATTTCGTCCAAATCTGATGTCGGAGCAAAAAGGTATACCCATTTTACTCCAGCATATTAGCCTAGCAACTAAGTGACGACATGAGCTGACAGCTTATAACATATTTGATGACGTATCAGCTAATGTTGTCAGCCTTAGGCAGAAATTCGTAAATTCTAGCATCAAGTGAAGACATAAGATGACGGCTTATCACATATGTGACGACATCGGCCCAATGTTGTCAGCCGTAGAATTCAGCATTTTCCAAACGGTTTTGGAGGGATATTTTGATATTTTTCCTTCACCCCAAAGCTCCATAAACACTGAATTCAGCCTCCATTTCACCAAAATACATTATTTTCTCTCAAATTATTTCAAGAACGAGAAGAGGGGTTTCCAGTTCAAGATCCAAATCTCAAGGATTCTTCCATCATTCTTCCCAAATCAAGTATCAAGGTATGTCATGTGTTGATTCATGGGTATCTTTCACCCATGAAGCTCAAGAATCTCTTTTCAAAATCCAAGATTTGTGTATTGATGAATGTTCATGATTTAAATTAAATTGAAATTCATGTTCATGTTGTTGTAAGGTTTTAATTCATGTTTTAAATTACATATTCCAATGATTGACCCTAGTATATGAAGATTTGCATAATAATAATGATAAACCCCCTTCAATTTATAAGTGTATTGATGTATCCATGATTGTTAGATGTGTTGATGATTGTATGACAGAGCATGCTCCCCATGTGTTTGACTATATGCCTATGTCAAGGAAAAGTGTCATACTAGTATAATAATAAGAAACCTCCATCATGTACAAGTTTATGCATGTCAAGTGTTTGATGAAATGTCTTAGTCAATGAATTATGGATATATGTGTAGCCATTGTAGTGCTTTAGAACTTGTACTTCATGAAATCTCCAACTTATTGTATTATGGATTGTGATGTTAGTCATGTATTCAAGCAAGTCATGCTTTGTCAGTTTCTTCCTATCGAGTCCTGGAGGTACTTGTACCCGAATAATATAGTTATGTGCCTAGAGTTAGTGTCATGTTTCCACGATATCCTCAGTCAAGCCATGATCCATAGAACTCAGTCAGTCATGTGACTCAGGAAAGCTCAGTAATACAGTAATCTCAATATTATTCCATCAGTCAACGAAAACTCAGTTAATTCAGTCCAGTTCAGTTCAGTAATCCATATTCAGTGTCTACTCAGATGGGATTAGGAATTAGCACTGAGTGAACCCAAGGATGGGAACACACACTGTCAGAAGAGAGTGTGATTCTTAGAAGTCATCCTTGCATTCCAAAACTATGTAACCACCGTAGATTGAGACATCAATACTATCAGATAAGGGTTGATGAGGTTGATAAATACTGTCAGATGAGGGGCCCACCATTCTCTTTTGGGGACACTATCTGATGAGGGTCACCCACATCTTGTCCTTACCAGTGGCGCGATATTGACACCCTTCTAATTGGGGTTACAGATTGGATCCCAACTCAACTATATATTGTGTTATTTGGGTCATGTCGGTTAGATGACTACTTCCCACAGTTTTTGTTTTAGATTAGGACTGTCAGATACAGTCATTCAATCTCAGTAATAGAACTTAGTTCTACAGAATTCAAAACTGTCAGATACAGTCACCTTAGAACAGAACGGAACTGAGCTAGTTCTATCAGAAACTAGACTATCAGATACAGTTACTCAGTATTAGTTATTTCAGTTATACAGCAATTAGTATCTCATGTTATAAGTACTCAGATTCAGTAATCATATTATCACAAACTCAGTTACAGTCATTATGTATTCACGCATGTATTCTCACGTTCATAGTTTTCAGTCAGTTAGTATAGTTCATGCATGTGAACCCTTTGCATTCAGCCTAGGTGTTTTATACCATATGTTCAGAAGCACGAACTCCAGTGCATCATTAGCATTCCAGTACTCAGCAGTCAGAGTCAGCAGTGAGTCCTCATCCTTTGAGGACATAAGCATTATCTTATCATCTCAGTACTTAGTTTATTTCAGTAGTTGGTGTTAGTTGGGGACATGTCCAATCAACTCCTTATTCAGATAGTTAGAGGCTTTTTAGACTATTGTGTTCAGTCAGTTTATTTTAGTTTGTTTTTGGTATTTCATACCCCACATAGATGTTATATTTTATTAGATATTGTGTCTCAGTTTTGAACCTTACGGCCTTACAACCTTTATTTCCGCATTTATACAGTATATTTTTCAGTGTTCAGGTACAGATATCAGTCATGGGTTAGCTTGTGGTCCTTCAAGGTCATGAGCATCGTGTAACATTTTGGGTATCAGATTCAAGGCATTACACTTAGCCTCCAGTTCCACAGTCTTCTACTGTATCCTTATTAGCTAATTAAATCAACACTTGTGTGGGCAAGTGATTATTTGATTCAAAGATGGAATTAGTGTTCTGGAATTAATTTTTTTTTTCAAAAACTCAACCTCCTTTTATTCCCGATTCAAAGGAAAAAGGGGAGGAGAAGAGGTTAACGTATTTTGGCTCTTTATTACAGATTTAATTCCAAAACATTTTGGCCTTAATTGTCTCTTTATGCCAAAAATGTTTTTGGCCCTTAAAGATGACATAATGCCTTAATTGGGTTTTAAAAAATATTCCTTCTATAGAAGACCAGTAAATAATATTACCTCTTCTATAATCCTTTTATTTTCCAAATTGGATTAGCTAATAAGGCATAGTAGGGACCGCAGATTTATTAACTGAGGCTTCCAGTTATGATATTAATTCGGTGATGAAAGAATTGTCATATCATAATAATTATCAATTATTCCACTAAAAATCTGTAATTTCACTCCTCGGTTTATTTTTGAAATCTCCATTACATCTTATTTAACGCCCCATGTTAGAATTACCGATACCAATCAATTTAATTAAATTATCTGAAAAATTTAACTCGTTGATTAATTTAATCTTTTATTAATAATGTTTAACTTATTTCACATGACGGATACAAAATCCACCTGCAGGGTTTTCACGTGAAAACTTATAAGCAACCATAAAGGGGTGTCTTCTATCTCAAGTTCGAGACATGGTTCTATCAACTATTAATATTTCACTAAATAATTTGTCATTATCCATCCTATTAGGAATATATTGACTCATAAAAGAATCTCACCTTTTAATAGATTAAAATGACAAATCAAATCACTTAGATCATAATAATTATATCAAAATTAAGAGTATAAGTACATGTAATGGTCTAGAGAAATCGTTTATTACTATTCAAAACATAAACGAATATCTCTAATTGGTTCGTTCAATACATACAAAATGTACTAGAACAAGAATTTTGAATATTACCACTCCCATAATTAAGATCAAATTATATTTAATCTTGTGCTACAATCATCAAGATGTTTGTCCTACCTCATCTTTGAATGTGAACATTAATTTATTACTTATAAGAACCGACAATTTTAATCTTTCGTACATGAGTTAAAATACGCCATACACAAAATTGTCTATTATATAAGTAAAGGACACACATGTTAATGCAATGATCTATTCAAATAAAGATTTTATTAATATAATAAATTGTCTTTACATAGGATGAAAATACAATACTATAACACAAATTACATGGTTAATAGTATATCCGAACAATCTCTCACTTAGACTCATAACCATGAATGCAGAATTTTAACACCCATTTCTTCCACATGTTTATCAAAAACCTTCTGGGTTAAGCCCTTTGTAAATGGTCCGCCAAATTATTTTTTGACTCAATCTTCAAAACTCTCATATCACCCCTTTGAGTAATATATCGAATCAAGTGATATTTTCTCTTAATAAGCTCACTTGTTTTATGGCTTTGTGGTTCTTTCGAGTTTCCAACTGCACCACTATTGTCACAGTAAAGTGGTAGTGGTGTTTGTACTGAAGGAACAACTCCAAGATCTTTCAAAAAGTTACCAAGCCAAATAGCCTCTTTAGCTGCCTCAGAGGCAGCTATATATTCGGCTTCAATGGTGGAATCAGCAATACATGATTGTTTGATACTCCTCCAGTTAATGGCTCTACCTCCTAAAGTAAACACATATCCTGAGGTAGCTTTTCTAGAATCTATATCCGACTGAAAATCTGAATTAGTATACCCAACAGGTCCAAGATTCTCAGAGTGAAAAACAAGCATGTAATCCCTAGTCCTTTTAAGGTACTTAATTATATGCTTAACCACAGTCCAATGTTCTTTCCTAGGATTACACTGAAATCTTCTAATCATGCCAACTGCAAAGTAGATATCTGGTCTAGCGCACAACATAGCATACATGAGGCTCCCTACAGTAGAAGCATAAGGGACTGCCTTCATTCTCTCTATCTCATCAGTCGTTTTAGGCGACTAATCTTTTGATAAAGTAATTCCATACCTAAAAGGAAGGAATCCCTTTTTGGAATTTTTCATGCTAAATCTTGCAAGAATAGTATCAATATAAAGTGCTTGAGATAATCTTAACATCCTTTGTTTATGATCTCGCATGAGCTTTATCCCAAGAATATGAGCTGCTTATCCCAAGTCTTTCATATCAAAATGCAAGGACAGCCACTCCTTAATGGAATTCAACATACTCAGATTATTTCCTATGAGCAAAATGTCATCTATGTACAAAATCAAAAATGCTACTCTATCTCCATCCCATTTTTCATAGATGTGTGACTCATTTTTACATTTATCAAAACCAAAAGTCTTAATCGAATTGTCAAAATAAGTATTCCATGCCCTAGATATTTGTTTCAACCCGTAAATAGCTTTCTTAAGTTTACTCATTACCACATTCCAAGAAACCTTCTGGTTGTGCCATATAAATGCACTCATCAAGACTTCCATTTAGGAAAGTCTTCTTGACTTCCATTTTCCAAATTTCATGGTCATAATGAGCTGCAATGGATAAGAGAATCCTAATGTATTTAGGCATAGTTACCGGCAAAAAAGTTTCCTCATAGTCAATTCCTTCTTTTTGAGTAAACCCTTTCGCAACAAGTTTGGCCTTAAAAGTTTGCACTTTTCCATCCACACCTCTCTTTTTTTATAGGTCCATCTACAGCCAATGGGTTTGAATCCCACAGGTGGTTCTACAAATTTTCAGACTTGATTGGAATACATAGACTCCATTTTAGATTTCATAGTAGCAATCCACATTTTAGCATCTTTGTCATGTAGTGATTCAGCAAAATTAAGAGGTTCAGTATTAGGATCCTCAGGGATTCTATCATACGATTCTCCCAAGAGCACAAATCATAAAGGTTTTCTAATAATTCTCCCACTATGATGACTAGTCACTACAGGATCTGTTACATTTGAAACTAAATTTTGAACACCTTGAATGTCTTCTTGCACTATGACAGGTTCCTCGACATTACCCTGGACGTTTTTCTCCATAATTGCAGGATGCTCGACATTACTCCCACTACTTTGAGGTAGTGTAATGTCAAGTGTTTGCTCTTGTGCAACCTCTTGTCTATTCACATTTCTCTCACTACGTGGATGCAATGGTATGTCAATAATAGTTTTTGGAATTTGTTCTTGTGTTTCATTATTCGTTATTCTATTGCTCAATTCCTGTAAAATAATTTTACTTCTAGGAACGTGGTTCATTAAATAATTCTCTTCAAAAAATCTGGTATTTGTCGAAACAATTACCTTCTGTTCGTTAGGACAATAAAATAAACCTCCTTTTGTTCCTTTTGGATATCAAATAAATACATACACTTCTATCCTAGATTCCAACTTATCAGTTTTTCCTTTTAGCACATGTGTTGGACAACCCCAAACCCGAATATGCCATAGGCTAGGCTTGCGCCCACTCCACAATTCAGATAGGGTTAAAGGTACTGATTTTGAAGGAACCAAGTTCAGAATATAACTAGCAGTTTCTAATGCATAACCCCAAAAAGAAAAATGCAAATTTGAATAACTTAACATTGATCTAACCATTTCTAAAAGAGTTCTATTTTATCGTTCTACCATACCATTTTGTTGTGGTGTTCCCAAAGCAGAATATTGATATGTAATTCCTGATTTTGATAAGTATTTAATGAATTCCGCAAAAAGGTATTCACCACCACAATCAGATCGTAATGTATGGATATGTTTGTTATGTTGCTTTTTCATTTCCATCTTAAATTCTTTGAATTTTCAAAGCATTCAAATTTATGGCGTAGAAAATAAATGTATCCATATTTTGAGTAATCATCTGTGAAAGTCATAAAATACTCAAAACCACCTCTTGATTGAATATTCATAGGACCATACAAATCAGTATGAATTAATTCTAACTTATTACCGGCTCTATTTCCTTTGGAAGGAAAATGTCTCTTGGTCATTTTACCTTCTAAACAGGATTCACAAGTTGGAATTGCCTCCACTTTCAATGAACTCAAAGGTCTATCAGAAACCAGTCATGAAATCCTATTTATGTTAATATGACCTAGATGTAAGTGCCATAAGTATGTTTCACTCAATTCCAAAATACATTTTATTTTAAGTGATTGATCAATATGATTAAGTTTCATTATTTGTAGCATATCATGGGAAACCTCAAAAACAAACAAATCATGTCTTCTAGGAGCAGAAATAATAAAATGCTTATTAAACTTAATAATTGCACAATCATTAACAAAATAAATATTATAACCAGCATCCATTATTCTTGAAATTGAAAGTAAATTCCTTCTTATAGAAGGTACGTAAAGAACATTATTCAATCTTAAAACTCTAGAAGTACTAAACGAAATAGAAATATTTCCTATAGCTAAGGCTGGTGCTGGTTCCCCATTTGCTTGAAACACGTTCAGTTCATTTTCACTTAGGCGTCGTGTTTCCTGAAACCCCAAAAAAATGAAGTACAGATATGATTAGTGGCTCCCAAGTCTATAGCCTCAAATTGGGTAGAAACGGCCGCTAAAAATGTTTCAACAACACATGAAAAAAATGTACCTTGTTTTTGCATCTTTGCTATGTAGCCGGGACACTGTTTCTTCTAATGATCAGGTTGCTTGCAATGATAGTATTTGCCCTTAGGCTTAGCCACACCACCATTAGCACCTGAAATCTTACGAGGCTTCTTCTTCTTTTTCTTTTCACCTTTCGGCTTAGAAGTTGAAGCTAAAGATTTTTCAATCATCAATGCCGCAGGAGGATCTTGTTTCTTAATGATAGATTCTTCCACTTGCAGCTCATTCAACATTTTTGCAAGAGATAAGTCCATCTTATTCATGTTATAATTCAAGCAAAACTGCTGAAAACTGTCCGGCAGAGTCTTCAGGACATCTCAACCTGAGATTCCTTATCAATAACCGTACCAAGAATTTCCAGCTCGTTCAATAAACTCATCATTTTAAGAACATGCTCCCTTACTGAAGTTCCTTCAACTATTTTTGTGTTTAAAAGATCTTTCATGGTTGTCTGCTTTGCAGCACGATTTTGCTAACCAAACATCTCTTTGAGAGATTCAACCATATCATAAGCAGTAGTCATGGACTGATGTTCAGCTGCAACATATTTTCCATAGAGGTAAGAATGTATCATTTTGCCATCTCATCAGCCTTAACCCACTATCAGTGGGTTCATCAACCTTAACAAGACATTCCTCAACCAGCACAAATTTAAAGCCCTCAGCAGTAAGAATAATGTCCAAATTACATTTTCAGTTCACATAGTTAGGGCATTCTAGTTAATTTTGATTCAGGATAGAAGTTAAAGGATTGAATGAAGACATGGTTAATATGTTAAAAAATCTAATTACAAACAGATCATTAGACATGTTGCAGAATAATAAAATTCTTAAAAAAAAATACATCACATATATAACCATGCACATAAACAGTTAGAATCATTAGTGAAACTTAACCATTTAAGCAAATATACAGGTAATGTCAAATATTTTATCTCTTAAATAAAATAGAATCAACTCAGTTAGAGAGTAAATTGTTGATTTAATTTATATAAATATCACATTTCATAAGTCTCTATACTATTGAACCAACATGTAACTTAGTTGGAAAGTTAATACAAGTTATCAAAAACAAGAAACTATAAAACAGTATTACATTATACAAATTTATCCGATGGGGAAAATGACCTATGTCAATATGTAAACTCATATTATTTACTGTTATTAACCACTGAAAATCATAAGGAATGATCTCTATCACCACTGGTTTGAGAAATATAATTTTTTCAGAATTTTTAATTTTTCTAAAAACATAAAAACTCCCAAAAACTCATCAAAACGATTCCGAATGGCCAAAAAATGGCCTGGATCACAGTACACTGTGTGTATTATTCAGTGGGTCATTTCCAATAAACGTATCAAATTTCAGGTCATTCGAAATTCATCAAAACTGAAAAACTTCAAAATGGACCAAAACGACAACTATTGGTCGAGCTGTTGCGAGGGTCAGTAAGGCTGCCTGCACTGCTTGGCCTTACTACTACTGTTCATACAGTGAGTAACAACTATGGTTGTATTTAGTCGAAACTCATCATAATTTTTCCCTTAATCCACAAAACTAATGGTCACAAAACTATGCAAAATTCATTTTATGCTTTCTTGATGATAAATTGAGAATATCTTTTGAAATCAATAACATCATCAAAATATGAAAAACAGCCAACAATATCATGATATCAAAAACATGAAAAACAATCAGCAACAACATGATTTATAAAATTATTATCCAAAATATGTACAACAAATCATGTAGTTTCTTTTACATTATCTAGCATATGTGAGAAGATAACTGATACCAATGGTTAGAGAATGCACAACAAAAGCAATTATTCTACATGATCAATAACTTACATAATATCTAGATAAAATAACCAAAACAAAAAGCAGAAAACTCACCTCTTGAAGTTTTCACAAAAATCATTTAATGCCCTAGCCTCCAGTTCCACAGTCTTCTACTATATCCTGATTAGCCTCTTTAATTAACACTTGTGTGGGTGGAATACCCGTAATATCCTAAGTTCTAAGTTCAGCTCATTTGGCTTTACAAGCCTCAATACTTAAAAAAATTTTATAAGTGTTCAACACTTAGTCTCATTTTAGACCTCCAAACTTTGGGGATTTATTTGACGACCTTTCCGACCTTCGTTTTTAGATTTTCAAGTTGCATTGTGATGGGATAAGGTCGTAGTACATTCTGGATAAGTTTCAGAATTTTTCAGATAGTGTAAGGGCATGTTTGGGTTTCCAAAATAGTAGCTCAGGGTGATAAGCCCGCGCTGCCCAGGCTAGAGCACTGCTCTAAGCCAGGCGACGCCTGCTAACTTTGGTGCGGCCCAGGTTTTTCAGCACTCCACCTCCGTGTTTTTAAGGGCTTTTAGTCATTCTTCTCCCATATATAAGCTAGTTAACATGAGATTTGAGCACCAAAACACTGAAATATAGTGTTTTTGTTGATTTTCTCTCAAGAACAACCATTAACAAGTCTAGGGTTCAATTGGGGGTTTCAAATTCCAAGCAAATTCAATCATAAATTTCACAGATTCTTAATCTAAGATATGTACAGTGTTCATCCACGGATCCCTTTTGTCCATGGAGTTTAAGAATCAATCTTTAAATACTAAATCATGAATGTTTTATGGTGATATGATTGTATTTGTGTTGGTGGTGGTTTTTTGTGCTATAGAGTAGTAATTTGATGAATTTTCATGAAGTTTTTGATCATGTAGTTAGAACCCATGAATTTGGGTGGTTTAATGTGATGTAAATTTATGAAATACACCTATGCCTTAAAGAGTGCATGCAAGGTGTTTGATAAAATGCCTAAGAAACTAGAAATCATGCAATATAGCTAAATTGTGACTAAGTGAAAGATTCATGATATGTCCCTGTGTTCCAATAACTTTCATGTTGACATTGTGTCTTATAAATGTTGTTGGATTGTTCATGAACTAGTCTTATGAGATTATGCTCTGCTTACTTGCAAGTCCTACTTATTTACAAGATATATGATAACCATGTAATTCATAAAATTTCCCAAGTTATGATATTATGAATTGTTGATGTTGATCATGTATTCAAGTCAGTCACGTGTGTCAGTTTCTTTCCATCGAGTCCTGGGGGTATTCATACTCAAAAAATATAGTTGTGTGCCTAGAGCTATGTCATATTGTCACGATAATCTTAGTCAAGCCATGATCTATAGAAATCAGTCAATCATGTGACTCAGGAAGCCTCAGAAATCTCATAATCTCAGTTAACTCTCAGATGATAGTATTATTCCATCAGTCAACGGAAGTTAGTTAATCAGTCCATGTACAGTCGGTTAAATCATGTTCAATCTCTTCATATGGGATTAGAAGTTAGCACCGAGTAAACCCAAGGATGAAAACTCACCTACCAGTTTAGGGTGTGATTCTTAGTAGTCATCTTTGAGTTTCATAACTACGTAGCCAGCGTAGGTTGAGACATCTTAAAATTTCATATTAAGGTTGATGAGGTGGCTTAACCTGTCAGCTTAGGACTCCCACCATTCTCATTTGAGTACCTTCCAGATAAGGGTCACTCACAGTTGTCCTTACCAGTGACGCGATATTGACACCCCTCCAGTCGGGGCAGAGACTGGACCCCAACTTAGCTATATGCATTATTGGGGCATGTCAGTTAAATGACTACCTCCCACAATTTCAGTATCAGTCTTAGTAAAAGAACTCAGACAGTTCTTCATATATAAGTATACCAGGACTGTTAGATACAATCAAATTCAGTTATAGTACGAAACTCAGATAGTTCTATTAGATTCAGGATTGTCAAGCACAGTCACCCATGTTATCAGAACTATAGTTTCAGTCATGTCAGTTATCAGTAAATCATGCATTAGCATACAGATCTAGATATCACATAATCACGATCTCAGTTACTATGTATGTATGTTTGTAATCTTACGCTTATATCAGTCAGTCAGTTAGCATTGTTCTTATATGTAAACCCCTTTGCGTTTATCCTACCTCACTCGTATACTCAGTACTTCAATTGTACTGATGCATTTGTGCTATGGTGCTTTATTTTTATGTTACACCATAGGTTCAGAGACACGAGTTCCAGATCAGCAGTAGCATTCCATTCGCAGAGTTACAGTAAGTCGTCATCCATCTGAGGACGATATTATTTTATTTTAATTGTTATTTCAGTTCAGTTTTACTAGACGGAGTTAGTTGGAGACATGTTCCTTCAACTCCTTAGTCAAATAGTACTTAGAGGCTTTCAGATTTAGTCAGATTTAGTTTAGATTTGATTCAGTTTTTAGTTGTTTTGGGTATCTTTCACCCATATGGATATTATGCTTTGACAGATTCACTATTTAGTTGAACCTTATGGCCTACATATTCATGTTTTCCGCATTATTACGTTATATATTGTAGTGTACAAGTACAAATATCAGTTATGGGTTAGCTTATGGTCCTTCGGGGTCATAAGCACCGTGTAGCATTCCGATTCAAAAAATCAAGATGTTACAAACTTGGTATCAGAGCCTAAGGTTCAATAGAGTCCTAGGAAGTCTGAAAGCCGCATCTAGTAGAGTCTTGTACATGGGTGTGTTGCGCGTAACATTTATGTACAGGAGACTATGAGATGTTTTAGAAACAGTTTCCCTTCTTTCAGTATT
Source organism: Capsicum baccatum var. pendulum (assembly GCA_030864225.1). Taxonomy (NCBI): domain Eukaryota; kingdom Viridiplantae; phylum Streptophyta; class Magnoliopsida; order Solanales; family Solanaceae; genus Capsicum; species Capsicum baccatum. Next base: position 45,739,502 of record CM061550.1, read on the forward strand.
CATGTCATGCTAGTAAGAATAATCTCAAGTTAAACTCTCAGTCTAATTCGTTCTTCTCTTATTTCAGAACATGCCTCCAAAGAGAAGAAACCATCCCTCTCCTCAGCCCGAAGATCCTTTAGACGAACATGTTTCTCATGCGGAGTTTAGGGCTACATTCACCATACTTTCTCAGTCTGTGGCTGCCCAAAATAAATGGCCACCTATTATTCTGACCAATCCAGTGGCTAATTCTATAGCAGCTAGGATTTGGGACTTCACCCGAATGAACCCTCCATCTTTCTTCTGGTCTAAGTCTGATGAATATCCTCAGGAGTTCATTGACTGAGTCCAGAAGGTTATAGATATCATGGGAGTTACTTCTGTTCAGAGTGTTGAGTTAGCCATATACCAGTTACAAGATGTCGCTCATACTTGGTATAAACAGTGGAAGTCTGAAAGGTTAGAGGATACAGGTCCTATAGAGTGGGAGGAGTTTGTCACGGCTTTCTTAGACAGATTCTTTCCCCAAGAGCTAATGGAGGCCAAGGTTCTTGAGTTCATCAATCTCAGGCAGGGAAATAAGATAGTTAGGGAGTATTCTCTTATATTTACTCAGCTAGCCAAATATGCCCCTCATGTGGTTGCAGACAACTGGGCTAAGATGAGCAAGTTCATGTCAGGGGTGACTGATAGCGTTATAAATGAGTGTAGGTCTGCGATGCTGAATAGTGATATGACTTTAGCCAGGCTCATGATCCATGATCAGCAAATAGAGGAGTAGAAGATTAGGTCTAGAGAGAGGCAGAACAAGAGAGCAAGGTCAGGCAGTTTCAATTTTGCTCAACCCAAATCAGAAGGAGGAAACCGTTCGTAGTTTCATCCCAAGTCATCAGCTCCAGTTTATTCTTCAGCCAGTGTTCCAGCCCCTTCCTCCGTCAGTGCCCCAGCGCCGAAATTCAGAGACGGAAACAGAGATAGAGTACCAGGCTCTAAGTCTCAGGGCAATAGTAGTAGTGCCCGAACTAATCTTCTATGTCAGACTTGTGGTAAGAACCATAAGGGTATTTGCAGAGCCGGTAGTGATGTCTATTTCGGTTGTGGCAAGCTAGGCCACACGATTAGAAAGTGTCCGCAGTCAGGTCTACAGAGTTAGCAGAATCATTCCACAGCCCTATCCGATTGCCTGAACCAACAAGGTACCACTTTCAGTGCTACTAGTAGGCAACGCCCAAATAGACTCTATGCTCTTCAGACCCAACAGGATCAGGAAAATTCTCTTGATATCGTAACTAGTACATTACAGATTTTTCATGTTCATGTTTATGCTTTGCTGGACCCAGGTGCATCTTTGTCTTTTGTTATCCCTTACATAGCAGGCGATTTTGGAATCAGTCTTGAAATTTTAGCAGAGCCCTTTTCAGTCTCTACCCCAGTGGTAAAACCATTATAACTCGGCGGGTATACAGGAACTGCCCGATTATGATATTTCAGAAATCCACATCAGCAAATTTAGTCAAGTTAGAGATGACTGATTTTGATGTCATTCTCGACATGGATTGGATTCATTCCTGCTATGCCACGGTCGACTGCAAAAATAGGATCGTTCAGTTTCAGTTCCCGAATGAACCTGTCATAGATTGGAAGGGTAGTACTTCATCTTTCAGGGGTTGGCTTATTTCCTACCTTCGGGCAAGGAAAATAATTTCTAAAGGGTGTGTGTTCCATCTCGTGTATATTAAGGATTCTAGTTCCGAATCTCCCAGTCGTGAATCAGTCCCAGTGGTTAATGAATATTCAGACATTTTTCCCAGAGATCTTCCAAACATTTTTCCCAAAAAGGAGATAGACTTTGGCATAGACCTTCTCCTAGATACTCAGCCTATTTCTATTTCGCCATACAAAATGGCACCAGCAGAACTCAAGGAACTAAAAGATCAATTGAAGGATCTCTTAGATAAGGGATTCATCAGGCCTAATGTATCCCCATGGGGAGCACCTGTCTTATTCGTACGCAAGAAAGATGGTTCTCTCAGGATGTGTATTGATTACCATCAGCTCAACAAAGTTACGATCAAGAATAGGTATTCTCTTCCCAGAATAGATGACCTATTTGACCAACTTTAGGGTACCAATTATTTCTCCAAGATAGACCTCAGATCAGGCTATCATCAGCTCAGAGTTAGAGAGTGTGACATACCAAAGATAGCTTTCCATACTCGGTATGGTCACTTCAAATTTCTAGTCATGTCCTTTGGTCTTACCAATGCCCAAGCCGCTTTCATGGACTTGATGAACCGGGTGTTTAAGCAGTACTTGGACATGTTCGTCGTAGTCTTCATAGATGATATTCTGGTCTATTCTTGCACAGAGCGTGATCATTCAGACCTTCTCAGAATTGTTCTTCAGACTCTCAGAGATCATCAGTTGTTCGCCAAGTTCAGTAAAGGCAAATTTTTGCTAAGATCAGTAGTATTTCTTGGTCATATTGTTTCCGGTGATGGCATTAGAGTAGATCCTCAAAAAACTAAAGCGGTAAAAAACTGGCCTCACCCTGTCTCTCCATCAGATATCAAGAGTTTCTTGGGTTTGGCTGGATATTACAGACTGTTTGTCGAGGGATTTTCTTCTATTGCATCTCCCATATCCATATTGACTCAGAAAAAGGTCAAGTTTCAGTGTTCAAATTCTTACGAGAGGGGTTTTCAAGAGTTGAAGACTCGACTCACCTCAGCTTCAGTTCTAGCTCTTCCAGATGGTGCAGACGGTTTCATAGTATATTGTGATGCATCCAGAGTGGATTTAGGTTATGTCCTCATGCAGCATGGTAAGGTCATAGCCTATGCCTCCAGACAGTTAAAGCCTCATGAGAAGATTACCCTACTCATGATCTTGATTTAGCAGCCATAGTATTTTCCTTAAAGATTTAGAGGCATTATCTATACGGAGTTCATGTAGATCTATTCATAGATCATAAAAGTCTCCAGTATGTGTTTTCTCAGAAAGATGTAAATCTTTGTCAGAGAAAGTGGTTAGAGCTTTTGAAGGATTATGACATGAGTGTCCTTTACCATTCGGGCAAGTCCAACATTGTGGTTGATGCTCTCGGTAGACTCTTCATGGGCAATGTTTTTCACGTTGAGGATAGCAAGAAGAAGATAGCCCAGGAAATCCATCATCTTGCCAGACTAGGTGTTTGCTTAGTCGACTCTTCGGAGGGTGGTGGATGTGCTCAAAGTAGTTCAGAGTCATCTATAGTTTTCGAGGTAAAAGAAAAGCAAAATAGGGATCCTAGCCTTGTCGAGCTGAAAGATTCAGTTCAGAATTAGAAAGTAGAGATTTTCTCCCAAGGGGGAGATGGTGTTCTTCGTTGTCAGGGTCCTTTGTGTGTTCCAAGTGTAGATGGCTTGAGGAAGCAAATTCTTGCAAAAGTGCATGGTGCACGATACTCTATTCATCCAGGGGCCACTAAGATTTACCACGACTTGCAGGAGATTTATTAGTGGAGTGGGATGAAGAGAGATGTTGCAGAGTTTGTGGCTAAGTGCTCTACATGTCAGCAAGTTAAGATAGAGCATCAGAAGCCTAGTGGTTCTATGCAGGAGTTCACTATTCCTACTTGGAAGTGGGACGAAGTGAACATGGACTTCGTGATGGGTTTGCCTCGCACTCGTCATTAGCATGATTCAGTTTGGGTTATTGTAGACAGAATGACCAAGTTAGCTAATTTTCTTCCAGTTCCTACTTCTTATTCAGCCAAGGATTACGCCAAACTCTATATCAGGTATTTGGTTTGTAACATCCCATACTTAATTATGTGCATTAGCCATGGTTATATGTGTTGGAGTATATGTATTGATCCTAAGTTAGGTATATATGAGTTTAAGTATGAGTATTGATTATTTTGAGATGGTTTCAAGTGTATAGTTTAATTATATGTGTATGGAAATCGACTTTATTTATACCGGAATTTGCCTGTCGATGGTTCCATATGAAGTTTATTGAATAAGCTTTCCAACAATATAAATATTTCCAAAAACGGATAAGTTTCGTATATAATCGAGCACGTTCGAAACTATAAAACGGCGGTCGGGATAATTGTGAACAGTAAATGTGCAGGAAATTCAAACTATTGAGGCCTGCCAGTTTTTTAGGTCGACTTTGAATGATTATAACTCACTCAATATAATGAAATGGGAGAGCTACCACCTATCAAAAGAAATATCTTTGAGTCTTCTTTCCAATGCAATTGGTTTCATCCAAATCCAACATCTGAGTAAGGAGTTATACTCGTTTTACTTCAGCCTCTCAAAACAGATTTTTAGGGTCAATTTCAAACTATCATAACTCCTTGTACAGGACGAACTGGGTGTCCTACTTTATATTAAATGAAAGCCCTTTGAATTATCTATCCAACGATACCGATTTCACCCAAATACGATATCGGATCAAAGAGTTATGGCTGATTTACTTTAGCCTGTCAAAACAGTCCACCATGGACAGATTCGGATTTACTTAAATTTTTAAGGGCAATATGGTCATTTTCCATCACCTCTTGGACGAAAATTGGTCATTATATAGATATAATTGGTCTTATATCTATCAATTATCATCATATTATTGGAAATAAGAAACCCTAGCCTAATTTCAACACCAATTATCTTGTGATTCAACCGTAGAAAATCCAAATTGATTCCGTAGTTGTGTTCACCGTCTCGAGGGCTTCGAGAAGCACCCCTTATTTGTGCCAACAAGACTTCGAAATCAAAAGGGCCATTTTATGGTAAGGATGTAAATTATGTTGGTGTTATTTATATGGATATGTATATATATATATATATATGCATGTGAGCATAAGAAGTAAGTTATTTGATTGTTGTTGAAAGATGATTGGAAATGATGTTGAATTATTCTTGTGCATGGTTGGATTATGTTGAATTGTGAAGGGATTTGATGTGATGATGTGGTATTGAAATGATTATATATATATATATACACATAAACCTATTGATCAAGTTGGTTTTTGGAATGTTTTACAAATATTGGTTGTATGGAATTATGGAAGAGAATTGTGGTGTTGGGTTGCTAATACTAGATGCCAAATATTTCATTGTAGATAAGTGATTTGTAAAGACGGGAAGTTGTGTCGAATTGGTGTCCGAATCTACAACGAGGTATGTAAAGCATACTCTAACGATGTTCTTTGGCATGAAAACACCAATGTTCCATCAAGTAAGATTCCAAGGTTGTCCAAACACATGTATTGTTCTACATTACCAACGAAGTTGTTTCCATTCTATAAAGTGTCAAAATATTTCATTGATATACCAAAAGTCTCCTATTTCATTGTTGTGATATTGATGATTCTGAAACACATTGTTGATGTGCTAATGAGTCTTTATTACATCGTTATTGTATAGAAGGTCTATTACTTGATTCCTATTGATGTATCATTGTTCCAAAGGTACTATATTGGCATGAACACTAATGTAATAATCTCAAAATCTTTTGAACTAAGTTATTGGAAAGATATCTTATGTGTGTCACTTGATATACGTATGGGTGGTATCCCAGGGGCATAAGCCTAGCATGGGTCGATCCCAATTGATATGTACTGGAGGTAGCCTAATGGTCATAGTACGATACAGTATTGATTATTGTTAGGTGGTTGGAGGTTCGGGAGGAGGAGGTAATGGCGAATGATAATTGTAAAGAATGAAATGAACGAATATATACCGTTCCACAAATGTGTTTGAATCTAAGAACCCAGTTTAGATTAATGATAATGTACATGATCCTAAAAGTGTTTATGAAGTGTGGTTCACTTCTATTATGATTTATTCACATGTGTATGATTTTCTTGATCCCCCATATCACATATGACTATCTACAGCTTTACATACTCAGTACATATTTCGTACTGACGTCCCTCACGGGGGACTTGCATTTCATGCTGCAGGCACAGGTACTTCAGCTTATTCACAGCATAGATAGGAGCTGGGTCGTACAGCTATTGTTGGTGAGCTCCAGTTTGCTTCGGAGCTTTCCGAGTTGGTTCCTTATGTTTTGTTATTGTACAGGAGTCATGTGTGGGCGGGGGTTTATCCCGACACTAGTTATGTCATGTATATATGTCCTAGAGGCTTTGTAGACATAAGGAAGGGTCAAGTCATGGGAGTTTATATAGTGATGTTATATTTGTATATGTGGTGGCCCCGACGGCCAAGTATTATATATATATATATATATATATATATATATATATATATTTGTGTGTGTTGTGCGGATACAGAAAATTAGACCCTTCTATATGTAACGAAGTGCTGCCCAAATTTTTGGTGAATGTAAGTGAAAGTACAGGTATTTAAACGGGTTCTCCCGGGCCTTCTCGTCTTCGAGTGTCAGTCCGGCCCGATGGGATTTTGGGGCGTGACAAAAGTGGTATCAGAGAGGTTCATCCTAGTGAGTCGACAAAGCCGTGTCTACGTAGAGTCTTGTTTACCGGTGTGTTGTGCACCACATCTATAAACAGGAGGCTATGGACATTTAGGAATTGTTTCTTTTCTTCATGTCTTAGATCGTGCGATAGAGCTTATATTGTATATGAAGTCATAGTTGACCACTGAATCAGTTTGTTTCTCTTATTATAGTAATGATGTCGGTTACCAGAAGCAAGAATACCGGTAAGCAAGTAGATGTGGCTGTCGGAGAGGGGACTAGTAAGTCACCCACTATACCAGTTAATCAAAGTGAGGCTCCAGCAGAGCATGCATCAGAAACTTCCCCCAGTCCAGAAGAAATGAGGGGGAGGAGAACTATATCCCCAGAGCCACCTATTAATGTTGTTGATCAAGATCTTAGAAATGCAGTGCAACTTTTGACTCGTATAGTTGCTGGGTAAGTCCAAGGGCAAGCTATTCCTGCCGCGGGTTCTAGTGGTACTGATAGGGCGGCTAGTCTTCGGACGCAAGATTTTCTTAAGATGGATTCGCCTACTTTTACCGGATCCGATCTTAATAAAGATCCGCAGGACTTTATTGATCAGATCCAAAGGGCCCTAGAGGTGATGCATGTATCAGGCTGAGAGACAGTGGAGTTAGCCGCGCATAGATTCAAAGGTGAGGCTATATATTGGTATGAAGACTGGAAACGGTCAAGGGGCATTGATGCACCCCCAGCTACTTAGAAAGAGTTTAAAGAGGCATTTATTGATCATTATCTTCCATATGAGACTCGTCAGGCCCGTGTGGATCAGTTCTTAAATCTTCGGCAGGGTAATACAAGTGTGAGGGAGTATAGTCTTCGATTTAATTACTTGTCCAGATATGCTCCTAATGTTATAGCTACTATGGATGACAGAGTTCATCGGTATGTGAATGGATTGGATCCGTATTTGGTTAGGGATTGTACTATTGCTGCACTGAATAAAGATATGGATATATCTAGGATCCAAGCATTTGCACAGAAAATGGAAGATCAGAGGCAAAGAAGAAGAACACAGGAATTTGAAAGCGGATCTTCTAAGAGGGTCAGATCTACAGGGCAGTTTATGGCGCCACAAGGAGGTTTTAGACCTCAATTTTCTGTTAGACCACCTAGGCCTTTATTTTCTTATTCTGCAGCTAGTGCTCCACCACAGCATCAGGGGTTCAGAGGCAGTCAATTTGGGCAAAGAAGTGAGGGTCATAGTTCGCGATCTGTGGGCTATCATGGGCAAGGGAATATGAGCCAATCGAGACCTCCTCGAGATCCATGCAATAAATGTGGAAGGCATCATATGGGCGTATGTTGAATGGGAACAAATGTTTGTTATTGGTTCGGTATGACAGGGCATATGATGAGAGAATACCCACGAAGAGGCGCAGGTGGCATAGCACGACCTTTGGGATCAGCTGTTGTATCATCGTCACCGGTATCTTATTCTGGTAGGGGTGCACGACCTGTGGGTCACGCTAGTAATGAAAAAAGAGTCGCCAGTTCCAGCGGGACTCAGAATCGCACTTATGCTTTAGCGGATCGACAGAATCTAGAGGCTTCCCCAGATGTGGTTACGGGTACGTTGTCCATATTTTCATTTGATGTATATGCTCTATTTGATCCTGGTTCTACATTATCATATGTTACTCCTTTGGTTGCTGGAAAGTTCAAAAGGACCCCCGAATTGTTAGATAAACCATTGGAAGTGTCTACCCCGGTTGGGGAATCTATTATTGCTAGAAGAGTTTATAAAGATTGTGTAGTAACTGTGTGTGGTCGAGACACGATGGCCAATCTTGTGGAACTAGAAATGGTAGATTTTGATGTTATAATGGGTATGGATTGGTTGGCGTCTTATTATGCCAAAATTGACTGTTGTACGAAAAAGATGTATTTACATTTTCCTGATGAAGCAGTTATTGAATGGCAAGGTAAGATTGGCGCACCAGGAGGTAGATTTATTTCTTATTTCAAAGCGAGAAAAATGATTTCCAAGGGTTACATATGTCATTTAGTTAGAGTAAAGAATACGGAATCGGAATCACCAGATCTTCACATTGTACCAGTGGTAAATGAATTTCCTGATGTCTTCCCTGAAGATCTTCCAGGTTTGCCTCCTGAACGAGAAGTAGAGTTTGGTATTGATATAATACCAGGCACCCAACCAATCTCCATTCCTCCATATAGAATGGCCCCAGCAGAATTGCGAGAATTGAAAGAGCAATTGAAAGATTTGCTAGAGAAGGGATTCATAAGGCCTAGTATGTCCCCCTGGGGAGCACCAGTGTTATTTGTGCCCAAAAAGGATGGCTCGCTGAGGATGTGTATTGATTATCGGCAATTGAATAAGGTGACTATTAAGAATAAATATCCACTCCCAAGAATTGATGATTTATTTGATCAGTTACAGGGCGCCAAGTGCTTTTCTAAGATTGATTTGAGGTCAGGTTACCACCAAGTGAGGGTCAAAGAAAAAGATATACCCAAAACAGCTTTCCGAACAAGGTATGGTCATTATGAGTTTCTAGTTATGTCATTTGGGCTAACAAATGCACCTGCAGCTTTTATGGATTTGATGAATAGGGTGTTTAAGCCATTCCTGGATGTATTAGTGATAGTTTTTATAGATGATATTCTAGTTTATTCTAGATCAGAAGAGGACCATGCCAATCACTTACGACAGACATTGCAGACTCTTCGTGATTGTAAGCTTTATGCAAAGTTCTCTAAATGTGAGTTTTGGCTAAAGTCGGTGGCATTTTTGGGTCATATTGTATCTAGTGAAGGGATAAAGGTTGATGCTCAAAAGATAGAAGTTGTGAAGAACTGGCCAAGGCCCACAACGCCTACGGAGATTCGTAGTTTTCTCGGATTGGCCGGTTATTATAGAAGGTTTGTTAAAGACTTTTCTTCCATTTCAGCACCCTTAACCAAGCTAACGCATAAAGCATCCAAGTTCCAATGGAATGATGCGTGTGAGGAGAGTTTCCAAGAATTGAAGAACAAGTTAATTTCTACACCCGTGTTGGTACTTCCAGAAGGCACCGAAGGGTATACAGTGTATTGTGATGCTTCCAAAATTGGTTTAGGATGTGTATTGATGCAGCATGGTAAGGTAATAGCATATGCTTCTAGACAATTGCGGCCACATGAGAAAAATTATCCTACACACGATCTTGAGCTGGTTATTTTTGCTTTAAAGATATGGCGCCACTACTTGTATGGGGTTCATGTTGATATATATACTAACCATAAGAGCTTGCAATATATTTTTAATCAGAAGGATCTAAATTTAAGGCAGCGGAGATGGCTTGAACTATTAAAGGACTACGATGTTGATATCTTGTACCATCCAGGGAAAGTGAATGTGGTAGCTGATGCGTTAAGTCGTAAGGCTATGTTGGCGCCCATAGAAAGGCAAGGGATGATTAAAGATCTTCACCAGTTAGCTAGTTTGGGAGTTCGCCTTCTTGGAACCCCGAACGAGGAGCTTATTGTGCATAATGCCGCGGAATCCTCATTAGTAGCTGAGGTGAAAGAGAAGCAAGATGCAGATCCTATTTTATTACAGCTTAAGGAGAACGTTCAGAGTGGTGCAACCAAGGCATTTGAGCTTACGCGAGAAGGAGTACTTCAGTGCCGAAACCGATTGTGTGTGCCGGATGTAGACGGGCTAAGAAAGAAGATTATGACAGAGGCACATTTTTCAAGGTATTCCATTCATCCAGGATCAACCAAAATGTATCAAGATTTGAAAGATATGTATTGGTGGAATGACATGAATAAGAGCATTGCAGAATTTGTAGCTGAATGTCCAAATTGTTAAAGAGTTAAAGTTGAGCACCAAAAACCCGGAGGCTATATGCAATGCATAGATCTTCCAATTTGGAAGTGGGACATGATCAACATGGATTTTGTTACAGGTTTGCCTCGTACAGCTCGGAAATTTGATTCTATATGGGTGATTGTGGATAGTCTTACTAAATCCGCACATTTCTTACCCGTTAAGACCACTTACACAGTTGAAGAATATTCGAAGTTGTATGTTAAATAAATAGTCCGATTGCATGGAGTGCCAACTTCTATTATATCGGATCGGGGAACTCAATTTACTGCAAAATTTTGAAAGTCTTTCCAACGGAGTTTGGGAACACAAGTGAATCTGAGTACAACTTTTCACCCTCAGACGGATGGACAAGCAGAGCGCACCATTCAAACACTTGAAGATATGCTACGAGCATGTGTTATAGATTTTAAAGGCAGCTGGGATGATCATTTACCTCTTATTGAGTTTGCCTACAATAATAGCTATCATTCAAGTATCAAAATGGCACCATATGAAGCTTTATATGGGAGAAAGTGTAGATCACCAATAAGATGGTTCGAAGCGGGTGAAACTCTTATGTTCGGACCGAATCTTGTGTATCAAGCCATAGAAAAAGTCAAGGTGATTCAGCAACGGTTGATCCCAGGGGCATAAGCCTAGCATGGGTCGATCCCAATTGATATGTACTGGAGGCAGCTTAATGGTCACAGTACGGTACAGTATTGATTATTGTTAGGTGGTTGGAGGTTCGGGAGGAGGAGGTAATGGCGAATGATAATTGTAAAGAATGAAATGAACGAATATATATCGTTCCACAAATGTGTTTGAATCCAAGAACCCAGTTCAGATTAATGATAATGTACATGATCCTAAAAGTGTTTATGAAGTGTGGTTCACTTCTATTATGATTTATTCACATGTGTATGATTTTCTTGATCCCCCATATCACATATGATTATCTACAGCTTTACGTACTCAGTACATATTTCGTACTGACGTCCCTCACGGGGGACCTGCATTTCATGTTGCAGGCACAGGTACTTCAGCTTATTCACAGCATAGATAGGAGTCGGGTCGTACAGCTATTGTTGGTGAGCTCCAGTTTGCTTCGGAGCTTTCCGAGTCGGTTCCTTATGTTTTGTTATTGTACAGGAGTCATGTGTGGGCGGGGGTTTGTCCCGACCCTAGTTATGTCATGTATATATGTCCTAGAGGCTTTGTAGACATAAGGAAGGGTCAAGTCATGGGAGTTTATATAGTGATGTTATATTTGTATATGTGGTGGCCCCGACGGCCAAGTATTATATATATATATATATATATATATATATATATATATATATATATATATATATATTTGTGCGTGTTGTGCTGATACAGGAAATTAGACCCTTCTATATGTAACGAAGTGCTACCCAAATTTTTGGTGAATGTAAGTGAAAGTACAGGTAATTAATGGGTTCTCCCGGGCCTTCTCGGCTTCGGGTGCCAGTCCGGCCCGATGGGATTTTGGGGCGTGACATGGTTAGATTACATGGTGTCCCATTATCTATCATCTCAAACAGAGGTACCCAGTTTACCTCTCACTTCAGAAAAGCATTCCAAAAGGGTCTTGGCACCCAAGTTTATCTCAGTACAGTGTTTCACCCTTAGACAGATGGTCAAGCAGAAAGGACCATTCAGACCCTTGAAGATATGCTAAGGGCGTGTGCAGTTGATTTCAAGGGAAGTTTGGATGACCACTTGCCTTTGATCGAGTTTGCATACAATAATAGCTATCATTCCAGTATTCAGATGGCTTCATTTAAAGCTCTCTATGGTAGGAGATATAAATCTCCAATCGATTGGTTCAAAGTTAGTGAGGACTCAATCATAGATCCTGACTTGGAATTCGACGCCTTCGAGAAAGTTCAGTTGATCAGAGAGAGATTTTGAGCTGTACAGAGCCGACAGAAGTCTTATACAGATGTTCGTAGAAAGGATCTCGAGTTCGAGGTCAATGATTATGTCTATCTTAAGATCTCTCCCATGAAGGGAGTGAAGAGGTTCAGCAAGAAAGGGAAACTCAGTCCCCGCTATGTCAGTCCCTTCAGGATTCTCAGTCGCTTCGGCAAGGTGGCTTATGAGCTCAAATTGCCTTCAGATCTAGCCTCAGTTCATCCAGTCTTCCATGTCTCTTTGCTCAAGAAGTACATAGGCGACCCAGCAATTATAGTCCCTATTTAGAGCATTGACATTCAGAACAACCTATCTTATAAAGAGATCCCAGACGAAATCTTAGACTATCAGACTCGTTGGTTGAGGAACAAAGAAGTACCTCTAGTCAAATTTCTTTGGTAAAATAAGTCCGTTGAGAGAGATACTTGGGGAGCAAAAGCAGGTATGCGTACCAAGTATCCTCTCCTCTTTTCCACTAATTCAAATCAAGCTCAAGGTAATAGATCTCCTTAAGCTCATTCAGTTTCATGTTCATGCTCCTAGTATAAACTTGGTATTCATTACCATTGCATACTCAGTCATGCATTCATGTATCAGTTCAGTTATAAGATCATGCATCAACTATGCATTCTCATCTTGAGAAACTCAGTTTATCAGAACACACAGTCACGCATTCATGTATCAGCTATCCATGCATCATATATGCATGAGTTCAGTATATTTATCATGTCAGTCATTCGATCAGATTTCAGTCATTCATGTTCAATTTATGTTTAGCTTGTCTTTTATCCCCTCTCAGTTGATTCTCATTCGAGGACGAATGTTCCCAAGGGGGAGATATTGTAATACCCCATAAAATCCTAAGTTCGAAGTTCATCTCATTTGGATTTACAAGCCTCAAGACTTAGAAAATTTTTATAAGTGTTCAACACTTAGTCTCATTTTAGACCTCCAAACTTTGGAAATTTATTTGAAAACCTTCCCGACCTTCGTTTTTGGATTTTCAATTTGTGTTGCGATGGGGCAAGGTAGTAGTACATCCCGGGTAGGTTTCAGAATTTTTCTAATAGTGTAAGGGCATGTTTGGGTTTCCAAAATAGTAGCTCGGGGCGATAAGCCCGCACTACCCAGGCTAGAGCACTGCTCTAAGCCAGGCGAGCCCTGGCTAGTCCGGCGGACTTGCCAGGCGACACCTGCTAACTTCGGTGCTGCCCAAGTTTTTCAGCACTCCACCTCTATGTTTTTAAGGGCTTTTTAGTCATTCTCCGCCCATATATAAGCTTGTTAACACGGGATTTGAGCTCCAAAACACCAAAATATAGTGCTTTTGTTGATTTTCTCTCAAGAACAACCAAGAACAAGTCTAGGATTCAATTGGGGGTTTCAAATTCTAAGCAAATTCAATCATAAATTTCACGGATTCTTAATCTAAGGTATGTGCAGTGTTCATCCACAGATCTCTTTTGTCCGTGGAGTTCAAGAATCAATATTTAAATACTAAATCGTGAATGTTTTATGGTGATATGATTGTATTCATGTTGGTGGTGGTTGTTTGTGCTATAGAGTAGTAATTTGATGAATTTTCATGAAGGTTTTGATCATGTAGTTGGAACCCATGAATTTGGGTGGTTTAATATGATGTAAATTTATGAAATACACTTATGCCTTAAAGAGTGCATGCAAGATGCTTGATAAAATGCCTCAGAAACTAGAAATCATGCAATATAGCTAAATTGTGACTAAGTGAAGGATTCATGATATGTCCCTATGTTCTAATGACTTTCATGTTGACATTGTATCTTGTAAATGTTGTTGGATTGTTCATGAACTAGTCTTATGAGATTATGCTATGCTTACTTGCAAGTCCTACTTATGTACAAGATGTATGATAACCATGTACTTCATAAAATTTCCCAAGTTATGATATTATGGATTGTTGATGTTGATCATGTATTCAAGTCAGTCACGTGTGTCAGTTTCCTTCCATCGAGTCCTGGGGGTATTCGTACCCAAAAATATAGCTGTGTGCCTAGAGCTATGTCATGTTGTCATGATAATCTCAGTCAAGCCATGATCAATAGAACTCAGTCAATCATGTGACTCAGGAAGCCTCAGAAATCTCATGATCTCAGTTAACTCTCAGATGGTAGTACTATTCAGTCAGTCAACGGAAGTCAGTTAATCAGTCCATGTACAGTCAGTTAAATCATGTTCAGTCTCTTCATATGGGAGTAGAAGTTAGCACCGAGTGAACCCAAGGATGGGAACTCACCTACCAGTTTAGGGTGTGATTCTTAGTAGTCATCCTTGAGTTCCATAACTACGTAGCCAGCGTAGATTGAGACATCTTAACTTGTCAGATTAAGGTTGATGAGGTGGCTTAACCTGTCAGCTTAGGATTCTCGCCGTTCTCATTTGATTACCTGCCAGATAAGGGTCACTCATAGCTGTCCTTACCAGTGGCGCGGTATTAACACCCCTCCAGTCGGGGCAGAGACTGGACCCCAACTTAGCTATATGCATTATTGGGGTATGTCGGTTAAACAACTACCTCCCACAATTTCAGTATCAGTCTCAGTAAAAGAACTCAGACAGTTCTTCAGATATCAGTATACCAGGACTGTTAGATACAGTCAAATTCAGTTATAGTACGAAACTCAGATAGTTCCATTAGATTCAGGACTGTCAAGCACAGTCACCCATGTTATCAGAACTATAGTTTCAGTCATGTCAGTTATCAGTAAATCATGCATTAGAATACAGATCTAGATATCACGTAATCACGATCTCAGTTACTATGTATGTATGTTTGTAATCTTAAGCTCATATCTGTCAGTCAATTAGCATTGTTCATACATGTAAACCCTTTGCATTTAGACTACCTCACTCGTATACTCAGTACTCCAGTTGTACTGACGTATTTGCGCTATGATGCTTTCTTTTCATGTTATACCATAGGTTCAGAGACACGAGTTCTAGATCAGCAGTAGCATTCTAGTCGCAGAGTTACAGTGAGTCCTCATCCATCCGAGGACGATATTATTTTATTTCAATTGTTATTTCAGTTCAGTTTTGCTAGACGGAGTTAGTTGGAGACATGTTCCTTCAACTCCTTAGTCAGACAGTACTTAGAGGCTTTCAGATTTAGTCAAATTTAGTTCAGATTTGATTTAGTTTTCAGTTGTTTTGGGTATCTTTCACCCATATGGATATTATGTTTTGACAAATTCTCTATTCAGTTGAACCTTATGGCCTACATGTTCATGTTTTCCGCATTATTACGTTATATATTGCAGTGTACAGGTACAGATATCCGTCATGGGTTAGCTTGTGGTCCTTCGAGGACATAAGCACCATGTAGCATTCCAATTCAAAAAATTGGGGTGTTACAGTGGGCAAGTGATTATTTGATTCAAAGAAGAATTAGTGTTCTGGAATTAGCATTTTTTTTCAAAAACCCAACCTCCTTTTATTCTCAATTCAACTGAAAAAAAAGGGAGGGGAAGAGGTAAACGTATTTTGGCTCTTTATTACAGATTTAATGCCAAAACGTTTTGGCCTTAATTATCTCTTTATGCCAAAAATGTTTTTAGCCCTTTAAAGATGACATAATGCCTTATTGGGTTTTAAAAATTATTCCTTTTATAGAAGATCAGTAAATAATATTACCTCTTCTATAATCCTTTTTTTTTCAAATTGGATTAGCTAATCGACATAGTAGAGACCGCAGATTTATTAACTGAGGCTTTCAGTTATGATATTAATTCGGTGATGAAAGAATTATCATATCATAATAAATTATAAATTATTCCACTAAAAATCTGTAATTGCACTCCTCGGTTTAATTTTGAAATCTCCATTACATCTTATTTAACTCCCCATGTTAGAATTATCCACACCAATCAATTAAATTAAATTGTTTGAAAAAATTAACTCATTGATTAATTTAATCTTTTATTTATAATGCTTAACTTATTTCACATGACGGATACAAAATTCAACTGCAGGGTTTTCACGTGAAAACTTATAAGCAATCATAAAGGGGTGTCTTCTATCTCAAGTCCGAGACATGGTTCTATCAACTAATTAATATTTCACTAAGTAATTTGTCATCATCCAACCTTTTAGGAATATATTGACTCATAAAAGAATCTCACCTTTTAATAGATTAAAATGATAAATCAAATCACTTAGATCATAATAATTATATCAAGATTAAGAGTATAAGTACATGTAATGGGCTAGAGAAATCGTTTATTACTATTCAGAACATAAACGAATATCTCTAATTGGTTCGTTCAATACATACGAAATGTACTAGCACAAGAAGTTAGAATATTACCACTCTCATAATTAAGATCAAATTATATTTAATCTTGTGCTACAATCGTCAAGATGTTTGTCCTACCTCATCTTTGAATGTGAACATTAATTTATTACTTATAAGGATCGGCAATTTTAATCTTCCGTGCATGGGTTAAAATATTTCATACACAAAATTATCTACTATATAAGTAAAGGACACACATGTTAATGCAATGATCTATTCAAATAAAGATTTTATTAATATAATAAATTGTCTTTACCTGGAATAAAAATATAATACTATAACACAAATTACATGGTTAATAGTATATTCTAACACTCAAAGAATGATAGACATGACTTTTTGTTGTTGTTGATTATATATTTTGAAGCTACAATTAATTCTGAATTATGTAAGGCCAATTAAAGGAGAAATGTGCTTATTTGTTCTATTTCTATTATTGCAATTTGAGTGAAACAATCTTATCTATCTCACCACAATCTTTGCTATATGATAGACGCAATAGTATTAAACGTGCATACACAAATTGGTTTAGTTAGCAAGCGGTTCTGTGGGCATCAATAATTAAGTGCACTGTATGTCCTTGCACTAATATGTCCTTGCACTAATTAGGTAATTATCTCTTTCAGTTATTATTAATTAATTATTTATTTTCAAATTAATTAATCATAATAATTTGTGTCTCTCTATATATATAGAAAGTGATAAAAGTTAACCAAAAGCACAAGTAACTGTTGAGGAAGAGAGAGTTTACTTTCCTTAATGTTAGGATTTTGTTACTATTCTTCAGCTAATTACAACTGCACTACTATCAATTACTTGCCCTAAGCAACTGTTGGGGGGGAGGGGGGGAGGGCGGATGCTTACCTAAAATCTTTTTTTGTACATGTGATGTTTATATCAAGCTAATAAATGAATGATAATATGGTTGAACATAACATTTTAGATATTTATCATGGTTAATTAACATGCATCCTAATTTTATTAAGTTATTTAACTGTAGTGAATTTATAAGGTTGGATGTAAACACAGATAAATACTTATTCGTCTAATATTGAGATAATAAATGAATATGTCTCTGCTAAACGGATGTGGGGACTTTTTTGGAGATATTTACGTTATGAAAGTACATTAGTTCTTGACATATATGTTAAAAATAGGGGCTGAAATATTTTTCTAACCATCAGTTTTAACTTTAAATTTTGATTATGTGATAAATATGCTACTTGAAATGACAGTGAAATATTGGTCTAACTCGCAGAATATTGATCGACATAATTTTCTTTTTGGTTGATTTCTCATCTAATTCGGAATTACTAGTGTAAGGCTAGTTAAAGGGAATAATATGCTCTATTTTCACGTATGGAACTCGATACATATAATTATGTCTTATTCATCTTATCGCAAGCTTTGGTGTGACTAAGGCTGTCTAACGGGCCGGGCCGGGTCAACCCGGAACCGGCCCCCTCTCTCTTACCGGGTTCCGGGCCGGTTACGGGCCGGTTTTGGCCTTAACCGGGCCGGGCCGGGCCGGGCCGCACAGTAAAAAAAATAAAATCCACCCGGAACCGGCCCACTTAACCCAATCCGGTCAAACCCGGTCAAACCCGGTCAAAACCGGTCAAAACCGGATAAAAACCGGTCAAATATACACTATATATACGCTATATACACAATCTATACATTAAATATACACTTCTATAGAAGATATATACAATGTATACATTAAATATACACTTCTATAGAAGATATATACACGTGTATACGCACCATTCAATGTATATATACTACTACCTATAAAATATACTACATTATATATACATTACAATATGTATAGATATACTTATATACTAATTTATAAAACATATACACATGTATAGGTTAAATATACACTTCTATAGAAGATATATACACATGTATACGCACCATTCAATGTATATATACTACTACTTATAAAATATACTACATTATATATACATTACAATATGTATAGATATACTTATATACTAATTTATAAAACATATACACATGTATAGGTTAAATATACACTTCTATAGAAGATATATACACATGTATACGCACCATTCAATGTATATATACTACTACTTATAAAATATACTACATTATATATACATTACAATATGTATAGATATACTTATATACTAATTTATAAAACATATACACATGTATACGTTAAATATATACTTCTATAGAAGATATATACACATGTATACGCACCATTCAATGTATATATACTACTACTTATAAAATATACTACATTATATATACATTACAATATGTATAGATATACTTATATACTAATTTATAAAACATATACACATGTATACGTTAAATATATACTTCTATAGAAGATATATACACGTGTTTATGCACCATTCAATGTATATACACTACTACTTATAAAATATACTACATTATATATACATTACAATATTTATAGATATACTTATATACTAATTTATAAAACATATACACATGTATACATTAAATATACACTTCTGTAGAAGATATATACACGTGTATACATTAAATATACACTTCTGTAGAAGATATATACAAATGTATACATTAAGTATACACTTCTATAGAAGATATATATAATGTATACATTAAATATACACTTCTATAGAAGATATATACACGTGTATACATTAAATATACACTTCTATAAAAGATATATACACATGTATACATTAAATATACACTTCTATAGAAGATATATATAATGTATACATTAAATATACACTTCTATAGAAGATATTAAAACTTTAAATTGATAAATAAAAAAAAATAAAAAACAACAACTAAGGAGTGAATGAATTTGTGGAATTTTATTGATTGCAAAATGATCCAAAATTTATAATTTACATGAATGAAAAATCTATAAATTATGCATCATTTTTTCCAACTCATGCATGTTAATATTAATTGGAATTTGCATAGGATAGTCGAAGTCAACGGGGGCAAACCCATGCATTGGACTTGATTCTGTTGAGTTCTCCCGTGAAGTCATTATTTCTTCAAGTTTGAGGTCGTCGCTTGGCTCTGGTTCCATTCCTTGGTTTCTTCTTTCTGCTCTAATCCAGTCTCTAAGGCAAACTAAAACATTCATTGCGTTGCTTCCCAATGAGTGTCGGTTGTCTCCAAGCTGCTGTCGTCCCTGACTGAAGGCGCTCTCTGATGCAACGGTTGACATTGGAACATTCAAGATATCTCTGGCTAATCTTGAAAGTACATGATATTGTGATTCATTATTTCTCCACCAATCCAGCGAGTTGATCCGTCGTCTGCGATCCTCTGGTGGCGTCCGCAGATAATATTTCAGCTCCTCCCGATAAGTTGATGTGTAAGCTCTGTCATCCACACTGTTCCAACAAGATAAATCATAAAACGAATCAGGAAAACCACTATGTGCCGACCTTTTAGAAGATGATGGCTCCTCGGGAGGATGAGGAGCGACAGTTGGACTGATATTTGTAGGTACGGCTGAATCAAATAAATCAGCATAGTGATTATATAATTTGTCTATATAATCTTTTGCATCAGCCGTAGCCGTCCACAAATCAGGCTGCTCTTGTTCAGACTCACGGTTAGTATTTATTTCTAAGTTAGTATAAATAAGCGTACTAAAGTGACACATATGATTAAATTTCATGCAAGGATTTAAAATAGCACCAATCATGTAAATAGGGGGAATCGGGAAGAAATATTTTTTAAATTTCGTAAACATAGCGCCAACAGCTTCTTTATAACCTTCTTTATTTTTATATTGTTGGAGCAAACCAGAAATATCGGCTATATATGCCAAAATATTACAAACAGTAGGATAGTATGCACCGGAAAATTCAACCGTAGCTACATAAAATTTTTCTAAAAATTTAACAAGATCATTAATTATAACCCAATCAGAATTATGTAACATGCAATCAGCAGAATCAGCAAAAGAACCACAGTGTTGGTTAAAAGTTAGTGTAATAGGAATTCTATATTTATAACAAGTTTTTAAAAATTCATACGTAGAATTCCATCTAATATCAATTTCCTCAGGCATTAAAATCGGTGTAAGTCCATTTTCTTGACATTTAACTTTAAATTCTTTAATTCTCGCTCTACGATTATTTCCTTGAATGAAACCTACGGCAAGACGAATTTTTTCAATATAAACCTCAAAAAAGTCAAGACCATCTTTTACAATTAAATTATAGATATGACATGCACACTTAATATGGAAAATTTCAGGAAAGGGTGGAGATAACGTAGATTTTATTTTTGTTATAGCATTCTTGTTGTTAGAAGCATTATCAAAAGCAATACATAAAATTTTATTTTCTATACCATAATATCCGGCAATTTTAATAATAGAATCAGAAATAAATTGTCCAGTATGCTTGCGATCTTCATCATATAAAAAAGCAAGAATACGTTTTTGCATTATGAAATTACTATCCATCCAATGACAAGTAACAGTTAAATAATCATTTTTATTAACAGCACGACCAAGATTAGAAGTTAGGGACAATCTACATTGAATATTTTTTAAGAATGTTGATAAATAAAAACAATATTGTGAATGGAGTTTAAAAATATCAGACCGACAAGTAGTTCTAGGAATACCATTAAACATAGGATTATAAATTGCTTGTATATAACGGATAAAAGCATCAGAAGAAGGAAAAGTAAAAGGCAAACAACCCACAGCTACCATTTTAGCTATTTCTTCCCGGTCCCTCAATTTATTATACTTTTTCGCTACTTGACCGGTTGTTGGGTCCATTCTAGTTTGCGTTGACCCACCAACATCCCCACCACCTTTTGCAATATTTAACTCTCTTTTGTGATCTTCAGCTATATGTCTCATTAACGTACCCGTACCCCCTTGCTTACCGCCACTTCTATGCTTATATATTTGTTGACAAATATTGCACTGCACCTCACTATCTGATATACGTTCAAAAAATTGCCATGCAATACTAGTTCTTTTACGGGGTTTTGGGGCACTGGGAGGACGGGAAGGGAGATTAACTGATTCAGATCTAACGTTAGCATGTCCTACTGCGGGTGTTTCAGCAATATTTTCATCATCTTCGTCTACATTAACTGCATCTACTTCATTTTCTTCTTCTATACCGTAATTTTCTTGAAATTCTACATAATCCATATCGTGAGCACCTACACCTATTTCTTCCTCAAAAGGTGTACCAAGCGGTACCGGAGGCGAAGGCACACGGGTATATCTATTACTTGAACTACCTCTATCGCTAATAATTCGCTTTTTACTACCACTACCGCTTCCGGGACAAAAAATTTTAACACCTTTAGCAGCGAGGTTTTTTAATTTATCCATAATATAAATTAAATTAAACTAAAAATATTCAAAATACACAAATATAACAAAATTAAATATTAAACAATTAATACAATAAATAAAAATTAAACGTAAGAGATGGAACGACAATACCAAATTTGGGAAGTATCCGAAGATTGCGACTTTAGAAACTTCCGCTCTTACTTTGTAAACGAAAAAATAAAAAATTAAAGTGAACACTTTAAGAAATTAAATATATTGAATATTTGAGAATTGAGAATTGAGATTTGAGAGAGAATGAGATTTGAGAGATTGGAAAATTGTGTGAGAAATGATTTGAAGTTGTAGGGTATTTATAGATTTATTTTGAGGATTAAAAAATATTTTATATATATATTTTTTTTTTTTTTAATGAAATGGGCCCAAACTAGCCGTTTGGACCCAAAAACGGTAATATTACCGTTGGGCCAACGGCTAGTTTGGCCCAACAGAATTTTTTTTTTTTTTTATTTTTATTTTTATTTTTTTCGGTTACTGGGCCGGGCCGGGCCGGTTAACCGGCGGGCCTGGACCGGGTTGGTCCGGGCCGGGTTAACCGGGCCCAATTTTTTTAAAAAACCGGACCGGGACCCGGTACCCTAAAGCCCTAGGGCTTTCCGGGCCGGGTCAAACCGGTCCGGTTTATAGATACGGGCCGGGTCGGGCCGGGCCGGGTCAGCCCGGCCCGTTTGACACCTTTAGGTGTGACTGACATAGGCAATAATATTAAACGCTCATAAGAACACATTGGTTGTGCTAGCAATAAGTGCATGACATGTGTTTGCACTAATTATGTTATCTCATTCATTTATAAAAAATAATTAATCATAATAAGTTTATATAATTTTACGTAGATTGGGTGCGAATGAAAATTTATTGCAAAAAATGAGAGATTCATGTAATTGCTCTCATAGCTCCACGGTAAAAGAAAGAAGAAAATGGTTAAAAAATTAACGAAAAGCACAAGTAACAGACTAACGGTTAAGAGAGGGAGAATTAATCTCCTCATTGTTAGGATTTAGTTATTACTCTTCAGCTACTAATCACAACTGCACTATTCTCAATTATTTTTTTTCCTTTTTTAAAAAAATATAATAAAAATGGGAGGGGTGGGGGTGGGGGGATTATATAAAGGAATCGAACCTCGGTAAAAAATTCAGGTAGCTAGTCAACTAAGCCGTTATATCTCCTATTCTCAATTACTTAAGTGCTGAATTTATCTTACTTCGCTGAATAAATGTTGGTGAGGACAAAAATGTTTGTATGATTTTATGGTATCGGATAAAAATTTACCCATACTTGACCTTTATATGAAGTTAATAGATGCACGATGTGTGTTTGTAATTTGTATGTATCCTTTTAGCTCTTAATCATGGTTAAATTGACATGCATGCATTATGCATACCTTTTATATAGTTGGGTGTAACACATGAGGTACGAGTAAATATTTATTCATTTAATGATGAGATATCTTGCAGACAGAGGCGGACCCACGTGGTGCCTCGAGGGTGCACGTGCTCTCGGTAATTTTTTAAAAAAATTGTATATATACATATATATATATATATCCTACTAAAGTGTTACTATATTTAATTATGCACTCTCAATAATAAAATTTGTGTGGGTGCACTGGTTTGGAACTCAAATGTTGACTTCTTTAGGCTACAAATTAATAGTACCCAAAGAAAGTGAAAAGAGCAATTTTTCATTTGATGCTAAATTACTAATAGGTACATATTTTTTCCTTTCATTTTTTTTTTTTATTCAAGTTTTGGTAATGTTAATTGCTTTTAATATCTACTTGTTGCTTAAAAGTTGGTGTATAAAATTCATTTATTTCTTTTTTCTTGCTTCTATTTAAGTTCATGGGATTTGATTAAAAATAAATAAATAATTATTTTCACTTATATTCTTGATGAATTTTTTATTTTGTAGGAATTTGTTATTGATTCTTGTGAATTAAAAATGGATAGATATTATTCTCTTCAACCAAGTTCTAGTTTTAAAGATAATTCTCATCGCCTTATGGAAGAGTTTGATGTGAATTCACTTAAATTCGATCCAGGGGAAAGAAAATCAATTCATAAATATGACTTTACAATACGAGATCAAGTGAGAAAACACTATATTCAACAAGGGCCTCGTCAACCAATTCTTTCTCAATTTTCTCAAACTAGAATTGGAATGAAAATGTGTCGATTTAATTCGACATGGTATGAGGGTTCATATTCTAGGTGGATGGAGTATAGTGTGAAGAAAGATGTTGTGTTTTGCTTGTGTTGCTATTTATTCAAAAATGATTATGTAAAGGACAATGCGGGTGATTTTTTCACAAAAATCGACTTTAAGGCTCGGAATCATAGTTTGAAGCGATTCCAATTACATGTTGGTGAAGTAAATAGCGTCCATAGAAGATGTTTCAGTAAGATGCTAGATTTTGAAAATCAATCTCAATCAATTCAAGTTGCTTTGAATAAGCAATCTGAAAAAATAAGAAGTGAGCACTGTACTCGTTTAGAGGCTTCAACTAACGTGGCAAGGTTCCTCTTGGAATTCGGATTGTCTTTTCGAGGTCACGATGAAAGTAAATCCTCCAAAAATAAAGGCCTTTTTCTAGGCCTTTTGACCAAAGAAAAAAAATTGTGTAGTTAATAATCGATATGACTATATTAAAGATAATGGTGTACCCCCTATCTTCAAATCCTGGGTTCGCTTCTGCTTGTAGATATTTTTATTAGTTGTATTTAGTAAAATACTTTTTCGAAACACGATGTATTGAATGGCAAGAGTTGGAGTTATATAGTTAGCAACCTACCCTCATTTGAGTTGGATAATGTTTGATTGAAATTATATTTAGATCAGACATGAATTTTGTGAGTAAACATCATTAGTAATTTTCTTGAAATAGCATCAACCAAGTTTCTTTTTTACAAAAATATTTCAGTATATTTTACTTGTCAAAGTTTAATAAACAGATATTAATGACCAAGCTTCAACTTATAAATTATGACTTCAGTTTTTGCAAGTGAAGTAATAGCCAAATTGAACCCAGAACCGTAACTGACTTCTGCAGTTAATTTTTCTTTTGGTATTAAATTTTGTTTTGTGTAAGATTATTGTTGTCTTTAAACATGAATTTTATTGGAAAAAGAAAAGCTAAAGATTAGTGAGTGAGATTTCTTTTATTTGCAATATTTTCAAACAAGATTTCCAATTTCAAATAGCCTTTTTCAAACTGAAGTTGGAAAACCTTTTAATTTGTGAACCAAACATTGATAAATTTTTAATTTTGAATGAAGCAAAAGTACTACTGTGTACAATGAACAGCAAAGAAATACATATATTCTCCAAGGTGGATCCATAATATTGTTTGTGTATTCACTAGTATTCAATAATTTTTATCTGAATCTTATATATGTATTAAAAATCTATATAAATATTTATAACTATATGATTGTAAGCTCATGAATTGTCGTAAAAAAAAGGTGAACTCAACTATTATTATATATATTATATACCCATAAATTTAAAATCATATATTTACATATTTCATTAACACCATTTTTAGTTTTATGTTTATTCTTACTCGCCATGACATAATATTTTTTAATTTTTTAAATTCATTTTTTTTTTTTTACTGTAACTAAAGCTCCGTAACTATGGCGCCAAGATCGCTGTGTACCCACTTTTGCCGCCACGAGCTCTTATTAGCAGAACTTAGGGATGTGCTAATTTATCAACAATTTTGACTAACATGAAAGGAGAGACTATTTAGCTCGATATTTAATAATTATATTTAAAAAAATCTGATTTTTTTAGCATACTCGATCAAAAAAAAAAATTAATTATTATATACCGCTTTTTAATAAAGTTTACAAGTCATTTTCTGGCGAAAAGAAAGATTTCGCAAAACTCTACTTGACAAGCGAGTCGGTTATTCATTATTGCGGGTCCTTCATTTTCATTATATCGATATAGTGCCTTGTGAAATAGCAATAAAAAAATTTCAGACATTTGTAATTCATGATCTGATTAGAAAACTTCTTGTTTCAAACATAGAAGATGCTAAAAGTAAATTCGAGAAAATGAGCCGATTGTTTGGGATATATATATATATAACACAAAATATATCATGGATAAATTTAATATGCATGCATTATATTTAATTTATAACTCTAATAGATATGTTAACATGGTATTGTGTAATATGAAAATCTGAATCAAAAAGGGAAAAGAGAAAAAAAGAATTTTGCCAATGTAAACAGAAAATAAGAAAGAAATGATTTACCAGTCGTTTTTAAGGGATTAGTTGAGAGAAAAAAGGATTTATTATTGCGGGGGGGGGGGGGGGGGGGTTACTTATTTTGTTTGTGGATGTTTTTATAGGAAAGTTTTTTTGGGCTACTTTTGATATATCAATTTTTATGCTAAAAATATAATACAATGTCTATTTTAATGTTGTGTCGTTATGTAAAGTTGTCATAAACAACTACTCCCTCCCTTTCAAAAAGAATGGCTTATTTAACTTGGCACAAAGTTTAAAAAAATAAAGAAGACTTTTAAATCTTGTGGCATTAAATTAAAGTTGTGTCAAATGTATCAAAATGCCCTTTAATCTTGTGATTCTAAACATGACATGTGGAAAATTGAAATTAAAGTATTGCCAAAAAAAAAAAGAGATCGTTCTTTTTTAAACGGACTAAAAAGAAAAGTAGGTTATTCTTTTTAAACAAAGGAGTATTATTCTTCACGGGACTAATTTTAAGCCCTGGTTTACTGCTTTCTTGATTTGTTACAAAACTTTGGAAGTCCAAAATTAGTTAGATAGGCAATTGGGTTTCACATAATTATATGAACTAACAATAAAGATTCTATTAGACTTTCACCCATTAATCCATTACAATTGAACTCATAGTCTTGTCTAATTGGGCCAGTCGAAAACTATATCCTTTTATGTTCCAGAGCAAGTAAACGAAATTTTTTGTTTGGGAATTTAGTAAAGAAGTCACTACATAGTGTTATTACATAATCGAATAGGCTTTTTTTTTCAGGACTTAATTTCATGATAATCCACATCCGCTACAATTCCTATTACAATCTATGCCCTTTGTGTGATAACTTTGTGCACTCCCACTTTGTAATAGCATGCAAATCACACGAGAGATGTAAACTGCACTAGACAAACCCTATACGATAGGATCGACGCATAAGGCATTGAAGGGAGATCGAACCCGAATCATCCATGTGGATAACCATCCTCCAAACCAACTAAGTCATCCCGATAGACGACCTTGTTTATTTTAAACATTGAAAGTAGAGTCTGAATCTATTGGCACAGCGAGGCTACAACAATTGTTTAAAATGGATAAGACCTACTTGAGACATCTAAATGAAAATTAATGTCAACTTTAAAAAGTTGTCTATGGGTTCCGCTTAAAATAATTAATACAATTTTGTCCTACTCTGATACTTTCAAGCATAACTTATCTTTCAGTTTTTTCAAGCTTTCTTTAAATTTTCATTATAGCTTTTCTATTATAAAATATCTAGCAAACAAGTTTAATTTTGCATACAAATTAAGCTTGAACACTTAACTTGTCAAGACGTCTATAGAAGTTTGTAAACTCAAAATAAGGGTGTTAAGTGGGTTGGACTGGATCAATTCGGAATCGGCCCGTGAAATTTTGCTGGGTTGTGGGCCGGTCTGGATTCGGGCCTAGTTAAGTGGGCCGGGTCCGGATCCAACAGTAATATTTTAAAAAACAACTCTAAACCGGTCCACTTAGCCCAATCCGATCTAACACACATGAACCCGGTTAAAAATTTGATCAAAACCAGTCAAAAAAAAAGTTTTTTTTCAATTTACACTATATATACCCACCTATATACATTTTAAATACGTTAAACAATATATATACACTATATATATAGTATATATTACATTAGAATTTAAAAAATATATACACATATACACAATTACACATATATACGTAACATTCAATATATACGACTATACGTATTACTTTAAATAAAACATATACTACAATATATATATATATATATATATATATATAGTTATATATTAATTTATAAAACATATACACATGTATACGTTAAATATATACGTCTATAGAAGATATATACACATGTATACGCACCATTCAATATATATGTATTACTTTAAATAAAACATATACTACAATATATATATATATATATATATATATATATATATAGTTATATTCTAATTTATAAAACATATACACATCTATATGTTAAATATATACTACTTTAGAAGATATATTCACATATATACGCACCATTCAATATATGTACCACTTTAAATAAAACATATACTATAATATATATTTACTACAATATATATATATATATATAGAGAGAGAGAGAGAGACAGAGAGAGAGAGAGAGAGAAAGAGAGAGAGTTATAGTTATATACTAATTTATAAAACATATGCACATATATACGTTAAATATATACGTCTATAGAAGATATATACACATCTATATGCACCATTCGATATATATGTACTACTTTAAATAAAACATATACTACAATATATATATACCATAATATATATATATATATATATATATATATATATATATATATAAATATATAAATAATTATATACTAATTTATAAAACATATACACATGCATACGTTAAATACATACATCTATAGAAGATATATATATATATATATAAATATATACACACCATTCAATATATATGTACTACTTCAAATAAAATATACTACCATATATATGCACTACAATATATATATAGTTATATACTAATTTATAAAACATATATACATGTATACACTAAATATAGACGTCTATAGAAGATATATACACATATATACGCACCATTCAATGTATATGTATTGCTTTAAATAAAATATACTACAATATATATATATATATATATATATATATATATATATATATATAGTTATAGTTATATACTAATTTATAAAGCATATACACATATATACGTTAAATATATACGTCTATAGAAGATATACACACATATATACGTACCATTCAATATATATGTACTACATTAAATAAAATATACTACCATATATATTTACTACAATATATATATATATAGTTATATACTAATTTATATAACATATACACATGTATACATTAAATATACACATCTATAGAAGATATATACACATATATATGTACTATTCAATATATACGTACTACTTTAAATAAAATATACTATTATATATATACACTACAATATATACACACACTATCTATATAGTTATATACTAATTTATAAAACATACACACATGAATACGTTAAATATATACTATTTTAGAAGATATAAACACATATATACGTACCATTCAATATATGTACTACTTTAAATAAAATATACTACAATATTTATACACTGCAATATATACACACACTATATATATAGTTACATACTAATTTATAAAACATATACACATGTATACGTTAATATATACGTCTATAGAAGATATATACACATATATACGTACCATTCAATATATATGTATTACTTTAAATAAAGAGAAAAGACATGTTTCCCCCCTGAACTTATCCTACGAACTTACTTTAACACTTAAACTTAACTTTCATTTATTTACCTCTTAACATCTCTAAAGCGTATTAATTTCACCCCTCAAGCTGACGTGGAATTTTAAAAAAAGAAAAGAAAAAAAATGTGTTTTCTATTAAAAACCTGATATGGTCCCACTTTTTTAATTATATATATATACAAAAAGAAAGTCACCCTTTACCTCTCACCCCACCCAATCTTCATCTTTTTCATAACCACCCCCTTCTCACTCCATTCTTACACCCCTCCCCAATTCCCTTTCTCCTTCTTATAACTCTCCATCTCCACTTCTATTATCTTCATTAATTTTTTTAAGAAAGAAAAAAATGTGTGTGAAAAGTTATGAATTTTAATGGGTTAGAAAATAATTTTGGAAAAGAAAGTCTTTCAATACATGATTGTTGAACTAAATTACTTATGTGAATTTTAAAAAAATCTGTTGTTGGATTTATGAGATTGCCTTTTTGTATTCACCATTATTGAACCTTGAAAAAACTTGAAGACAAAAAAAAAATGAGTGTCAAATTCATGGTTGATGTTCAAATTGATTATTGGGGTTTTCCGATGATGATGTGAAGTTGTACTTGAATTTTGAGTTTGATTGGTATGAATTTTGCTTGTTTAATATTGTATCTGCCATTGTTGAAGTTTGAAAAAGCTTGAAGACAAAAAAAAAAGAGTTCCGCGAATTCAAGATGCGATTGATGTCGAAATTGATTATTGAAGTTTTCTGATGATGTTGTAAAGTTGTATCTGAAATTTTAGTTTGATTGGTATGAATTTTACTAGTTTAATTTTGTATCCACCATTATTGAACCTTTAAAAAAGCTTGAAGACAAAAAACAATGAGTTTATTTAATTCATGGTTAATTCCAAATTGATTATTGAGATTTTCTAATGCTGTTGTGAAGTTACAGTTGAAATTTGAGTTTGATTGGTATGAATTTAGCTAGTTTATATTGAAATTTGAGACTCAAAAATGAAGAACCCATACATGGGCAATGTTGAAGATGACAGATGACGGCGGGATGGGTGAGGGTGGAGGGTGGGGGTGGGCGGGTGGGTGGAAATGTATGTGAAAAAAATATTTTTTAATATATATATATGAAATTATTTTTAAAAAATACTTTTCTTGCGTGGCTCTGACGTGGTAGTGACGCGGCGCTGATTTGTCGGCGTGTGTGCACACTCTCCGTTGTGTGAGTGGAATTTAGTTTCGAAGGATGAAATTAATACACCTTAAAGATGTTAAGGGAGATAAATAAACGGAAGTTAAGTTTAAGTGTTAAAGTGAGTTTGGAGGACAAGTTCAGGGGGAAAAACATGTCTTTTCTCTTAAATAAAATATATTACAATATATATACACTACAATAAATACACATACTATATATAGTTATATACTAATTTATAAAATATATACACATATGTACGTTAATTATTTACTACTTTAGAAGATATATACACACATATACGTACCATTCAATATATGTACTATTTTAAATAAAATATACTACAATATATAGTCACTACAATATATACACACACTATATATATAGTTATATACTAATTTATAAAATATAAACACATGTATACGTTAAATATATACGTCTATAGAAGATATATATACATATATACGTATCATTCAATATATACGTACTACTTTAAATAAAACATATACTACAATATATAATTATATATATAGTTATATATTAATTTATAAAACATATACACATGTATACGTTAAATATATACGATTATAGAAGATATATATACACATATATAAATTAATAATACTTGATAGTAAATTAATAATATATTAAAACTAAGTTTTAATTAAATTCAATTAAAAATAAAAAAAATAACCGGACCAAGCCGATTAACCGACGGTCTTGAGCGGGTTTTGGTCCGGGCCGAGTTAACTGGGTTCAAAACAAAAAATAACCCAGCCCGAGATCTGATACCTTACAGGCCGTGGACTGATCGGGCCGGATTTGCTTAGTGGGCCGGGTCTGACCGAGTCAGCCCGGCCCGTTTGACAGGCATAATTCATAATAAAGAATAATAAGGTAGAGTTTCATTACCATAATAAATCATTTGACATAATACTAAAATTAGATGGGCAAAATTTATAAATAGCATACTTATTCCCTTAATTATGAGTTTCATAGCAATAGTTTCATAATTACATAATATAGCAAGTTGTATTTTATATTTTTGCAAACTGTTGCTACAAAAATACATATACATATGATTTTTACTGCCCTTATGATCGATATGTATTTTGTATTTTTACAAACTGTTTCTACAAAAATACAAATACATACAAATACATATGCTACAAAATGTAATTTGATAAAGGTGTTATTATTTTTTGTAATTTAATACTTAAATATACTACTTTATCTATTTTTTCCAAATTAGATTACCTTGTCTTTATCCGACTTTCTCCATCTTCTTAGTCCGATTCAATGACAATATCTTGATGTAGCACTTGAAATAATAGTACACTTAGTTCGAGTACATTTCTCAAAAGAATGTATAAATTTATAAAGCATATATGAAAAGGAGGTACGTATCATAAGTTATTTAGTTTTGTGGGAGCATAAGGCCTTAATTTTAAAGTATTATGTAGCTAAAAAGGTAAATTACATGAAAAATTGTATGGAAAATTTTTTAAAAAGAGTTTATTAGGAAGTCATTTCCTCCGTTTTTCATATTAGCTTTCACATTTTTTTACATGCCAAATTGTAAATAGGAAATATTATCAATTTACCCTTAACTTTTTATTAATGTAATCAACATTATACTATAAAAATAAATAATTTTAAGAGTCAAATAAAAAATAGTTTTTGAACGGTCAGTTTTAGTAAAATTACAATTAATATGAGATGGAAGAAATAATATTAAAAAACTGATTTAGCACTGCAATTCTTTTTTCTTTTTGGTTCGAGACAACAATTCTTGTTGTCCTCGAAAGTTTGTCATTGCACGTTTTCAGAAAGTTAAATTTTCTTAAGTGATTTAGTTTTCTTTTTTCGTACTGTAACAATATAACTCTTGCATGATAACTAGTGAAAATATCAATAAGGATTGTGGTGAAGTAATTCTTTTATTTTTAATCAAATGTCTCAATTTGAATTTTCCTGAATATGGAGTTTGTTAAGGAGAGCTTTAACCCTCAATGTGAAACTTTTCGTCGCGAATCTAAATTTAATTGAGCCCAATACGAGTTTTGAACATTGGATGAAAAAAAAAAAAAAAAAAAAAAAGGAACTCATGAAGATGGTAATTTAAAACATAAAACGTAACTGGCTTTTTTCTACGCTAACTTATGATTGTAAAACACATTTTTGGCGTGTATATTTTTTTTTTCATTTAATTGTATCAGTTTGTGATTGAAAGTTAACATCAATTAATCTGGTATTAATACGACTAAAAACTTACTTTGGATCGTTAAGCCAAAACGTTAAAGGGATATAACAAAATGAATATTCATTTTCTCATCAAATAAGTAGTAGTCTTTCCGGGAGTTAATTCCCTAAATTGTCATTGAACTTATGCAAATATCCCACTAAAGTAACTATTTTTGTAGGACAATAATATCATTGAACTATATAAATCTTTTCAGTAAAAAGTAAAACTAAGAAATAGTTAAGGATGTGTTTGGAAAACCACAAGCGGATTGAAATTAGATATAATTACACAACTTTCTTCTCAATTAGGGGTTGAGAATTGGATGCAATTACGTGATGTAATTACAAGGTTATATTTTATTTATTTATTTATTTATATTTTAGTTTCTTTTTTATTTCTATTATTTTTTATTTTTTTTAAATTCGATTTACGTTATTTATCTTTCATCTCTTTTCTTCTCATTTTCCAGCCTTCACTTGTTATAATTAAATATAATTACTCATATTTTTTTTATTTTCTTTATTAACATATAATTATCTTATTATTCTAGTGTTTGAATTAAAGTAGAATTTCGTTATTGAATGAGATTATAGACTTATATTTTCTTTTCTTTTAAATTATATTTACTTCTTGAAATTTTTTACAAGAGTATTATGCTTTTTTCTTGGATTTTGGCAATTTGAGTCTGGACTTAACACAAACTTTGTAAAACTTATATAAATATCCTACTAAAGTAATTTTTGTTTCTTTTAAGACAATATTGACATTGAACTATGCTCATCTTTTCAATATAAGGTGAAGCTAAGAAATAGTTAAGGACATGTTTGAAAAGTTACAACAGAGTTGAAATTATATATAATTAGACAGTTTGTCGTAACATGCAATATGAAATAATAAGTCTATATTACTAAAACAAATAAATCGAAACATAAAACATAACATAAATTCAAAATCCAAGAAAAAAGTATAATACTCTTATAAAAAATTTCAAGAAGTAAATATATTCAAAACAAAGGAAAATATAAGTTTATAATCTCATTCAATAACGAAATTCTACTTTAATTCAAACATTATAATAACAAGGTAATTATATGTTAATGAAGAAAATAAAAAATACGAGTAATTATATTTAAGCATAACAAGTAAAGGTTGGAAAATGAGAAGAAAAGAGATGAAATATGAATAATGTAAATAAAATAAAAAATTTAAAAATAATAGCAATAAAAAAGAAATTAAAACATAAATAAATAAATAAAATATAACCTTGTAAATAGATCACGTAATTGCACCCAATTCTCATCCCCTAATTGAGAATAAAACTATGTAATTATATCTTATTTCAATCCGCTTGTGATTTTCCAAACACATCCTTAACTATTTCTTAGTTTTACCTTTTATTGGAAAGATTTGTATAATTCAATGATATTATTGTCCTAAAAAAATAATAGTTACTTTAGTGAGATAGACAATTTAGGGAATTAATTCTCTTTCCGGTCGCTTTTTTCCACTTTGAAGTAAAAAATGTTCATACGATTACTATTTAATATCAAGAAAATAATTTTAAACATAAGTAATTAACACTGAAAGTAAAACATAAAAAAAATATTTGCTAAAAGTGATAAGTAAAATTATGGAAAGTGAAAGTACTAAAATTTACTGTGAAAAAAAAAAAAAAAGCACACGGTTATATTAATAAAGTGAAAAAGGCCCTAATAACTCTCCACATTATTAGGTGATTGGTTAATATTCCTATAACTCCTCCATTACTTTCCACCAGTAACTGCCATTTTCCCAATTACCCCCCACCCCCACCCCCACGCCCCACCCTACGCCGTCATCATATATTAGTCCTTTAACTGTAACTGTTAATTAACACTAATTACTTTGTCAGCCAGAAAGAAAAAAAGGTTATAGGAGTAAGACTTCTTTGTTAAGTCTACTATTGTTGAACAAGTGAGAAAAAACAGAAAGATTCACCAAGACATACAATATCTTTTCTCATCTCTCTCTACTAGTTTTCATGTCAATTAAGGTAATTATCCTTAACTAATTTTATTTTATGCTACTCTGCTCTTTCTTACATTAACCACTTCATGTTCTTGTACTTTACTTTAAGCTAGTACTATACTACACTCTTTGTCACTTAAGTTCATTTAGTCTTATGTTAGCTCATGTATTTTTTGTATTTTCTTGTAAAGGGTGTTGTTGAATATTCTGAAATGGCTAGTCTTAGCTACTATGCTGCTTCAAAGTTGGAACCAAATGTTCAAGAATTCAACTCAGGAGAAATGAATATGCAGAAGCAGCTTCCTGCAGAGCTTCTTTTTGATTTCAAATATGATTTTGGACAAAACTTTTATGTTGAAAATCCAGATGAAGCTTGTTATTTTAATCCATTTTTCGACCCAGACGAGTTTATTTTGCCAGTTGAAACTATTGACAATTCTTGTTTCATGCCAGAGTTCTCTGATCTTGAGAGTACCCCAAAACGACAAAAGGTCTTCCAAGACAACTTCCTTCCAGAAAATGTCAGAACGCCGTCTCATAATTCTTGTTTCATGTCAGAGTACTCCGATTATGAGAGTACCCCAAAACGTCAAAAGGTCTTTCAAGACAACTATCTTCCAAAAAATACAATACCACCCTCTCAGAATTCTACTTTCGTGCCAGAGTACTCTGTCTTTGAGAGCACCCCAAAACGACAAAAGGTCTTTCAAGACAACTGCCTTCCGTCTAATAACTTGTTCAATTGGGGGTTTGTGCCACCAAATCCTCCAATCTTTCAAGATTTCTCCTCGTATTCGCTTCCTGAAATTTCCATGCCTGTTTTTAGTAGCGGGTGCTGTGACAATAATGCTGCAGTAGTCGCAAAGAAAGGTAGCAGTAGTACATACAATGAGAAAAAGATGTCAGCACAGAGCATCGCGGCGAGGCAGAGGAGGAAGAAAATTACTGAGAAGACACAAGAATTGGGGAAATTGATACCTGGTGGACACAGGATGAATACTGCTGAAATGCTTCAAGCTACTTTCGAGTACATTAAGTTCTTGCAAGCACAAGCTGGACTTCTTGAATTCATGGGATCATATAAGGTAAGCAAATATTACATCACCTTAATCTTTTGTGCTACTTATTGTTGTTTCTTCTTTGGGTTATCAACTTTATCTCCATTTGTAACACTCCTAGTTCCCACAACTAAAAATTCGTCTCATCTTTCTTCCATTTTTATCCATTGAACTTCTACTAACATAAAATATATACGCGTGAAGTAGACCTTTTTGTTGCGATAATTCTTAAAACATCAGTTGTTGGAGTATAAATTGACTTGTTATACTCTTGAGTATCATGTTAACAACAGAAG
This sequence comes from Capsicum baccatum var. pendulum, assembly GCA_030864225.1. Classification (NCBI taxonomy): domain Eukaryota; kingdom Viridiplantae; phylum Streptophyta; class Magnoliopsida; order Solanales; family Solanaceae; genus Capsicum; species Capsicum baccatum. The sequence continues at coordinate 45,775,816 of CM061550.1, forward strand.
CCTAAGCTAATGATGACAAATCTTGTAGCGGTTGAGTAAAAATAACATGAATTTCAATTCAAATTGTTAAAGTATAGAAAAATTAGACTTTGTAATTATCAAAAAAATATTCTATCAGTATCAGTTAATCATTTGAATTTAATTTGCAGGAGAATGAGAAATCATTTGACACACCAGATTTGCACAAACTAGTTGGATCTTCCTTGATTCAAGAGAAGTTGTATTCAAGTGAGAAGTGCTTAGTTCCAAAAGGGTTCCTTGAAGCACTACAGAATAATCAAGAATTCCAAAATTCACAAGGCATTGAGGAAATCAAATCTTTGATTAAATGAATACATTATTTTTTCAGCCAAAAAATTAGAGAATTTAGGATTAGTTTAGTTTAGTTCAGTTTAATTTCCTGTTGTTTGTTGTGTTAGCTCTTAGGTTAGCTAGCTAGCCATGATTTCATTTGCATTTTTTTTTTTTGTTTTGAAGTTCCTAGTATTTATTTTCTTAGTTAGGATTTTAATTCTGTAAATTTCACTGTAAGTTCCTCATCCACAAGGAATTTAATTCCATGTGAAATTGATATTTATTCAGAGTATTAACTTTGCTTGCTTTAATCTTAATGTATGTTCATGATGATGAATGAGTTGCGTTTAATTTTATTTTATTTTTGGTTCAAGAGTTGTTTAATTCTGGACTATGAACAATATATAGAAGCTAAAGTAAAATAAATTACAATAGTAAGTTTTATTTCTCCTCCTACTCGTCCTCATTTTACTACAATAATAAATCTTAACTGAAAACCAAAGTTGAATTAATTAATGAATTCCTTTTCAACAAAAGAAGGAAAAATAATAGTACGTGCTACAAATTAAAAAAATGCTACCAATATGGTTTGTGGTGCAGTGAATGAGATTGCTCTACCTTTAATCAGAGGACGAATATTAAACTCTGGATATGAAGAAAACTCTGTTTATTAATTTAATTTTGAAATATTTAATATTTCCAAACGAGTACCTTACTGAGAAGAGTAAAAATAACCTAAGGCAGAGGATATTCAAATAGGAACAGAAGAAATTTGTAATTTACACTATCTATCTCTCCCCTCCCCCCCCCCCCCAAAAAAAAAAAAAGAACTCCTCATCTTGCTAATTCCAGCTTTTACTTTATAGAGAAAAGGGCAAATATACCCTCCATTTTGTGATTTAAGGCGTATATTACCTCGCTAAAAAAATTGCTGTATACTTGTACTGTGCAGCAAATGGAACATATTTATTCTTTATGGAAATAAGAATGTTAAGGTAAATGTGTCATCTTACTCGACAGATAAGATTAGAAATGATGAGATACAGAACAAGATAGGGGTGATTTGAACATCTGGAGAGGAAAAGTGTAGATTCCTCATTGAGGAGGTGTGAGCGGTTGACAATGGCCGACGTCGGGAGAGGAAGAGATAGACAAAAAAGACAAGACCTGATTCATATGACCTTCCGAAGATATGACTATGACCTTGGATAAGAGAGTTTGGAGGTCGCGTATTAGGGTAGAATATTAGTTGATACTTGAAGCGTTTTCTCGCTCGATTCCCTGGGTGATAGGCTTGGTGGTTATTCTTGGACCTCTATTCTTTTTAGTATTACTAGTTTAGTTACACGTGCCTCGCACGTACGCACGTGTAATTTTTGATTTAAAATTCGATGATTTTTTCTATTACGAAAGTTTTTAATGAAGTGCAAAAAGTTCAAAACATATTTTACTGGAAGCACATTTATATTTTACTACCAAAAGTTTCAAGTAGTTAATGGATTTAATATATTGTAGATGTGGACGTAGATTTATAGACTTTTTAAACTTAAAATCAAGTTTAGTTGATTTAGAATTCTTTAACTAATAAAAAAGGTATTAGTTGTCATTAATTCTGATGACTTCTAATAAGCAAAAGTTTTTTCATAAATATATTAATCAATTTTCAACTCTTAAATATTAGAAAAAATAGTTAAAAGATGATTTTGTCTAAAGCAAATACTTTTAATGAAAGACAAAAAATTCAAATGATATTTCTAAGGCCCTTCACACTTTTAATATATTATAGATATAGATATAGATTATAGATTAGCACTATGCTTATAGTCTCTTAAGCTTCGATTTCAATTTTTCTTAATGTTTTGCTTGTCGATTATTGCATTATTTCATTTTCATTATTGTCCTTTTATTATTTGTGTGTAGTGTTTTTTTATTTCAATTAAATTGTATTGTGATTGCTCTCATATATGTAACCTTTTTTGTAGAATGTTTGACAGATACCGATTAAGCTGAGGATCTATCAAAAATAATTCTAAATTTGCGTATATTCTATCCTCCTTGAATCCCACTTGTGGGATTATGTTGAATATTGTTTTTGTTATTGTATTAAAAGACCTACTACATTTGTTGAATCAAAAATAAAAATCTAAAATTGATATTTCAATTTTTAAAATGTTGCATGACTTTAAGAAATTACCTCTCCAACTTTCTTGAGAAAATTGAAGGAAATGTGTCTTTTAAGTCTTGAATGATGGATTGATGACATTGACCAATTTAAAGGGTCAAACATAATTAAAAAACTTGATTAGGTTAATTGTGGACTTTATTAATATTTTCTAAATTTTTTAATCTTTTCAAAAATACGAATTAACCCACACCCACAAAACTTCTCTCCCTCTGCAAATCAATCTCTCTCCCTTCTCTCTTTCTCTCGATAGTTTCTATCTTTAACTTCTCCCAACCAACAAATTTTTAAATTTCTCCCTTCAATCTTATGCAACTTCAACCTCTGGCAACAAATAGTTTTGAGTTCTTGTCCGTTCCTTTTTTACTTTCAACCGTCAGTCGACATGACAACATTCTCCGGCGACAACAACTTCTAGTTCTTCATCGTTTCTTTTTTATTTTCACAAGTAAAAAAATTAGGGCTTTTAAGTTATGACGAAAATGAGAAACTTGATTTGTTAGTGTTTGTTATTTTTTTATGTTTTTTGTTATTTTTTTTAATGTTTGTTATTTTTAGTTGAATTTCTCATCTGGATATATCTGTTACTGCTGTTTTTTAATAATGGATAAAACATATAATGTGAATCCAACAGATGAGTATTTGTTGCAACATATATGACTAATCTGTTGCACAGATTAGGCAACAGATTAGTAATCTGTTGCAACATATATGACTAATATGTTGCGCAGATTAGTAATCTGTTGCAACATATCTGACTAATCAGTTGCACAAATTAGTAATATGTTGCAACATATATGACTAATCTGTTGCAACAGATTACTCATCTGTTGGATTCGTTTTATAGTGTTGTAATATAAATCCAACATATGGGTTATCTGTTGTAACAGACTAGTCATATATTGCAACAGATTACTCGCTTATTGCAATAGATGACTCATATGTTGGATTCATGTTGCAAGTTCTATCCATTGTAGCAGTAACAGATACACCAAATAAGAAATTCAACAAAAATTATAATTTTACTTACAAAATAAGTTATGAAGTAATGTCCAAGTGATATACGAACAAAATTTAACCTAAATTTTTGAAAAAAAAAATCAACAGAGGCACAACGAATAAGTAAAACACATGAAAAATTTCATGAAACGGGTAAAGAAGACAAAAATAATATACCATACATCAAATGCAAAAGGATCAAGGGGACAAACATTTGAGTTCTCCTAAAAAAGTTTTAAGTTTCCTAATATTTTAATTGCTTTTTAATAATTGACCCATCTGTTACAACAGATTTTCTATTTGTTTGATAATTTCCAATAGATGAATCATCTGATGCAACATGCTAGTCATCTATTGATTCAAATTAAGCAATTATTAGTAATAACTAAATTGATTTAGCTAAAATTAAAGACGTCTCTACGACAATGAGACAAACATTTGTGTTCTCCTAAAAATATTTGAGTTCTCTAGTATTTTAATTATTTTTCAACAGATTATCTATTTATTGCAACAAGTTAGTCATCTATTGCAACAAATGTTTATAACATGTTAGTCATTTGTTTATTCAAATTAAGAAATTATTAATAATAACTAAATTAATTTAATTAAAATTGAAGACAATTCTTGAATACAAGACTTTAGACAAGGGGACAAATGTTTGAGTTCTCCTAAAAATATTTGAGCTTTGGTATTTTAAATTGTTTTTCAACATATATCGAACTCGGAATCAAAATGAGCCACGGAATGAAAAAAGTGATCAAAATAGGCTACCTATTTAAAAGTTACCAAAATAGGCTAAACGTAATAATTTATTACGTTTTTTACTTTTTTCTTAACGGTCAACTAACGGAATTGACTTTTACAAAAATGTAAGAATTTCTTACGTTTTACATTTTTTTTTTTGTAAAACATAAGAAATTCTTACGTTTTAAAAAAAAAAATAAAACGTAAGATTTCTTACGTTTTACACGATAATCGAGAAAAAAATACAATGAATTGTCAAATCAATTAAAAATGTACTAAAAAAAGAGTTGTTCAACGTAACAAAAAGTTACGTTCTTAATTTTTTTATAGCAGTGGTCCCCCACCCACAATTTCTTTCTCCACAAATGTCTCATCACTTCTACTTTTTCCTCTTTTTACATATGATAATTATGAATTTTTTTATTAGTTAAATTTATTTATATTTTACATGTAGTTCAAATAATTTATTTTTTCTAATAAATTTTTATGTTTTACATAAAAAAAATTAAAAAAATAAGTATCAATTACCTCATTAACTTACAATTTTCTTATATTTATTCTATATAAAAAAATAATCACTTCTATCCTTAATTATTCGATTTTTCTTTAAAAAAATTATTCTTTTGTATTTTTTTCTACTCCAAACTAGTGAAATGTTGAATTATCGTCGATCAAATATGCTACTATATACAAGAATTATATTTTTTTAGGAGTGTTCCTAAAAAAATATATTGTCTTATATTAATTTAGGAGTGCTCCTAAATTAAATTGTGATTTTTTACTCCATTAATTATAATATGAAACGTATTTGTGCATGTGAGTTTCCTCAATATTCTAATCGAAACACTAATTAAAAACTATGATGAATCACTATCCAAAAAAATTAATTTCATATTTTTAACACACCAAAAAATATAATTATTGTATACAGTAGTATATTTGATTGACGACAATTCAACATTTCACTATTTTGGAGTAGAGGAAAACTCAAAAGTATAATTTTTTTTAGAGAGAAATCGGATAATTAAGGATATAAGTGATTATTTTTTTATATAGAATAAATATAAGAAAATTGTTAAGTTAATGAGGTAATTGATACTTCTATTTTTAAAATTTTTTATGCAAAACATAAAAATTTATTACATAGAGAAAAAATAAATTATTTGAACTGCATGTAAAATATAAATAAATTTAACTAATCAAAAATTCATAATTGTTATATGTGAAAAGAGAAAAAAGTAGAAGTGATGGCACATTTGTGGAAAAAGAAATTGTGGGCGGGGGACCACTGCTATAAAAAAGTTAAGAACGTAACTTTTTGTTACGTTGAACAACTCATTTTTTAGTATCTTTTTAATTGATTTGATAATTCACTGCATTTTTTCCTCGGTCATTGTGTAAAATGTAAGAAATTCTTACGTTTTATATTTTTTTTATAAAATGTAAGATTTTTACGTTTTACAAAAAAAAAATGTAAAACATAAGAAATTGTAAAAGTCAACTCCGTTAATTGATCGTTGAGAAAAAAATAGAAAACGTAATAAATTATTACGTTTAGCCTATTTTGGTAATTTTTTAAATAGGTGACCTATTTTGATCACTTCTTAAATTCTGTGGCTCATTTTGGTTCTGAGTTCACATATATCTTATCTATTTAATAATTTCCAATAGATGAGTCATATGTTGCAACAATTTAGTCATCTGTTGCAATAGATGTTCATATTTGTTGGATAATTTTCAATAGATGAGTTAGCTATTGCAACAGGTTAGTCATCTGTTGCAACAGATGTCTATATATGTTTGGTCATTTTCAACAAATGTCTTTAACTGTTTGGTCTTTTGCAATAGATTGCTCATCTATTGCAACATGTTAATTGAAATCGTAATTGAACTTATCAATTCATCTTTAATTTTAGTTAAATCAATGTTGTTATTACTAATAATGTCTTAATTTGAACCATTTCAAATAAAACTGGTCAATTAACACTTTACTCAAGACGAATACACTAAGATGATCATGTAATTACTAACTATGAGATTAATTGAAATCGTAATTAAATTATCAATTCATCTTTAATTTTAGTTAAATCAATTTAGTTATTACTAATAATTACTTAATTTTAATTATTTCAAATCAAATTGGTCAATTGATCATTCTACTTAAGACGAAACACTTAGTTGATCATGTAATTACTATAAAATTAATTGAAATTGTAAGTGAACTTACTAATTCATCTTTAATTTTAGTTAAATCAATATAGTTATTTCTAATTATGGCTTGGTTTGAATCATTTCAAATAAAATTGGTCAATTGATCACTCTACTCAGGACGAACACACTTAGTTGATCGTGTAATTACCATAAGATTAATTGAAACAGTAATTGAACTTATTAATACTAGTTAAATCAATTTAGTTATTACTAATATAGTAGCTTAATATGAATCAATAGATGACTAAGATGTTGCAAAAGATGAGTAATCTGTTGAAAATGACCAAACAAATAAAGACACATGTTGCAACATATTAGTCACCTATTGCAACAGATTAATAATCTGTTGGAAATAACAAACAGATAAAGTCATATGTTGCAACAGATTGGTCATCTATTGTAAATGATCAACAGATAAAGACATTTGTTACAACAGATGACTAATCTATTGCAACATATGTATATATCTGTTTGATAATTTTCAACAAATGACTTATTTGTTGCAATAGGTTATACACTTAAATGATCATGTAATTTCTATGAGATTGATTGAAATTGTAATTATTAAATCAATTTGGCTATTACTAAGAATGACTTAATTTGAATCATTTCAAATAAAATTAGTCAATTGATCACTCTACTCAGAACAAACACACTAAGATGATCATGTAATTAATATGAGAATAATTAAAATCATAATTGAACTTATCAATTCATCTTTAATTTTAGTTATATCAATGTAGTTATTATTAATAATATCTTAATCTGAATCATTTCAAATAAAATTGGTCAATTAACACTTTACTCAAGACAGATATACTTAGATGATCATGTAATTACTAACTATGAGATTAATTGAAATCGTAATTAAAATTGTCAATTCATCTTTAATTTTAGTTAAATTAATTTAATTATTTCTAATAATTGCTTGATTTTAATTATTTAAAATAAAATTGGTCAATTGATCATTATACTTAAGACGAAACACTTAGTTGATCATGTAATTACTATAAAATTAATTGAAATTGTAAGTCAACTTATTAATTCATCTTTAATTTTAGTTAAATCAATATAGTTATTTCTAATTATGGTTTGGTTTTAATCATTTCAAATAAAATTGATCAATCGGTCACTCTACTCAGGACGAACACACTTAGTTGATAGTGTAATTACCATAAGATTAATTGAAACTGTAATTGAACTTATTAATTCATGTTTAATTCTAGTTAAATAAATTTAGTTATTACTAATATAATAGCTTAATATGAATCAATAGATGACTAACAAGTTGCAAAAGATGAGTAATCTGTTGAAAATGACTAAACAGATAAAGACATCTGTTGGAAATGACCAAACAAATATAGACACATATTGCAACAGATGACTAACCTGTTGCAATAAATAACTCATCTATTGAAAATTATCAAACAAATATAGACATCCGTTGCAATAGATGACTAAGTTGTTGCAACAGATAACTCATCTGTTGAAAATTATCAAACATATAGGATATATGTTGAAAAATAATTTAAAATAGTAAAGTTTAGATGTTTTTAAGAAAACTCAAATGTTTGTCCCCTTGTCTAAGGTCTTGTCTATAATTTTGGTTATATCAATTTAGTTATTACTAATGATTGCTTAATTTGAATCATTTTAAATAAAATTTATCAATTGATCATTTTATTAAGGACGAGTACATTAATTAAAATTGTAAGTGGACTTATCAATTCATCTTTAATTTAGTCAAAATCAATTTATTTATTACTAATAATGACTTAATTTGAATCATTTGAAATAAAATTGGTCGATTGATCACTCTCCTCGAGACGAATACACATAATTGATCATGTAATTACTATGAGATTAATTGAAATTGTAAGTGAACTTATCAATTCATCTTTAATTTTAGTTTTATCAATTTAGTTATTACCAATAATGGCTTAATTTGATTCATTTCAAATAAAATTGGTCAATTGATCACTCTAATCATGACGAATACACTTAGTTGATAATTTAATTACTATGAGATTAATTGAAATTGTAAGTTTATCTTTAATTTTAGTTAAATCAATTTAGTTATTACTAATAATATCTTAATTCGAATCATTTCAAATAAAATTGGTCGATTGATCACATTACTCGGGAGAAATACACTTAGTTAATCATGTAATTACGATGAAATTAATTGAAATTGTAAGTGAATTCATTAATTAATATTTAATTTTAGTTGAATCAACATAGTTATTACTAATAATGACTTAATTTGAATCATTTAAAATAAAATTGGTCAATTAATTATTCTACTAAGGATGAAACACTTAATTGATCATTTAATTATTGAGATTAATTGAAATCGTAATTGAACTTACTAATTCATCTTTATTTTTAGTTGAATCAATGTAGTTATTTCTAATAATGGTTTAATTTGAATTATTTCACATAAAATTTGTCAATTAATCATTCTACTCAGTACGAAACACTTAATTGATCATGTAATTACTATGAAATTAATTGAAATCGTAATTGAACTTACTAATTCATCTTTAGTTTTAGCTAAATCAATATAGTTATTTCTAATGATGACTTAGTTTGAATCATTTCAAATAAAATTGGTCAATTGATCACTCTACTCAGGACGAACATACTTAGTTGATCGTGTAATTACCATGAGATTAATTGAAATTATAATTGAACTTATTAATTCATATTTTATTTTAGTAATAAATTTAATTATTACCAATAATGACTTAATGTGAATCAATAGATGACTAACATGTTACAACAGATGTGTAATCTGTTGGAAATGACCAAAGAAATAAAAATATTTGTTGAAAATGACCAAACAGATATAGACATCTGTTGCAATAACTGACTCACTTGTTACAACAACTAATTCATGTATTGAAAATTATCAAACAGATATAGACATCTATTGCAACAGATGACTAAGTTGTTGCAACATATGACTCATCTGTTGGAAATTACTAAATAAACAAAATATGTGTTGAAAAATAATTTAAAATACTAAAGCTCAAATATTTTTTAGGAGAATTCAAATGTTTTCCCCCTTGTCTAAGGTCCTGTCTTCAATTTTAGTTAAATCAATTTAATTATTATTAATAATTGCTTAATTTGAATCAACAAATGACTTACCTGTTATAAGCATTTATTGCAACAGATGACCAACTTATTGCAACAAATAAGTGATCTGTTGGAAAATAATTAAAATACTAGGGAACTCAAACATTTTTAGGAGAACGCAAATGTTTGTTCCATTGTCTTAAAGACTTGTTTTTAATTTTAGCTAAATCAATTTAGTTATTACTAATAATTGCTTAATTTGAATCAACAGATGACTGATATTTTGCAATAGATGATTCATCTGTTGGAAATTATCAAACAGATAGAAAATCTGCTATAAGAGATGGGTTATCCATTAGAAAACAATTAAAATACTAGGGAACTTAAATATTTTTAGGAGAACTCAAACGTTTGTCCCTTCGATCCTTTTGCATTTGATGTATGATACACTATTTTTGTCTTCTTTACCTGAATTTGTTAGCAAAACTTACTTTAAACCCTAAACTAATTGAGCAATTATTTACCCCCTTATGAACTTTAAAGTGTATTGTTTTTCTCCCTTAACTGCTGACGTGGAAAAAAAATAAAGGCGCGTTTTAGTGGAAAAAAAGTATACAAAATTTGTAGTGGGGCCCACTTTAATATTTTAAACATTATTTTTTCTCCTTCTTCCTCACACCCCACCACCCCCATTTCTTCTTCTTCCTCACACCCCACCACCCCCATTTCTTCCTTTTTTTTCCCACTTCTATTCACCAAAATCTTCAATCAAATACACAATAATAAAATACATAAATTATACAACAAATAAAATTTCCTATAAAGATCAAGAATCAACAAATTAAATCTTAAAAATACAGAAAAATCAATTCTTTAAGGTATCATTCTCCAAGAATTTGCTAAATTTCAACACCCAACAAATTCAAAGAGCATCAAATCATAGAAAAAAGAAATTCATTTAAATTTTTAACCATTATTTTTTTTTCCTTCGAAATTTTCAAATCTCGAAAATCACTACACTTAAACAACATGAGAAAGAAGAGATCAATAGCATTACGACTATCTTGTTTAAATGTTTATTGCTTTATCACAGTGAAACTATAGTTTTTTCACAAATCAAGACATTGGAACTATATTTATCAACCTTATTCCTCCAATCAAGTTTACAAGCTAAATATAACCATGGAATTGAGTAGAAAAATAAATTCTATAAAATTTTAACCTTATTCAATTTAACCAAAAAATCTGATCGACGAACTTTCCCGAAGCACCGACGACGAAATTCTTCACCAGAAAATGCTGAAACCAGCGACCAGAATCAATCGCATCAGTGCACTGTCGTTGTCTCTATTTCGATGATGGAGGTCAGTTGTTCATGGGAGGAGGAAGAAGAAGAAAGGAGAATAGGGCTTGTGGAGCGGAGGTTAGTTGTTGTTCAAGGGAGGAGAAAGAAGAAGGAGGAGGAACGGGCGGGGTGGGGGTGAGAGGGGTTGTTTGTTGAAGAAGAAGAAATTGGGAAGGGGGGTGCTGAAGAAGGAGTAAAGGGAAGGGGGTCTCTCTCTCTATATATATTAAGAAATATATATTTTTTTTATATATAAATAGTGCATATATATATATATATATATTTACAAAAATAAATATATATTTTATATATATAGGAAAATAGTATATATATATTTTTCTTTTTTTTAAAAAGTATATAAAAATAGTATGTGTTTGGAATTACTTTTTTTTTTAAATTATAATTTCTTACGTGGCAATGACATGGTACCAATGTGACACTGATTTGGCAATGACATGACACTGACGTGGCTCAAATTGGGGCGTGTGTACTTCACTCTCCGCAGTGAGAGTGGTATAATTTTTTTAGGGGAGTAAAAAATTCACTTTAATGTTATTAAGGGGGGTATATAATTTTCCGATTAGTTTAGGGTCTAAAGTAAGTTTTGGCCACAAGTTCAGGGGTGCTTCGATGTATTATCTCTTTGGTATATTTGCTACTGCTACAATGGATAGAACCTGCAACATGAATCTAATATATGAGTCATTTATTGCAACAAGTGAGTAATCTGTTGCAACATATGACCCATATGTTGGATTCATGTTACAACACTATAATGCAAATCCAACAGATGAGTAATCTGTTGCAACAGATTAGTCATATATGTTGCAACAGATTACTCATATGTTGCAACAGATTAGTCAATATGTTGCAACAGATTAGTCAATATGTTGCAACAAGTTACTCATCTGTTGGATTTACGTTACATGTTTTATCTACTGTTGAAAAAACAGCAGTAGCAGATACACCCAGATGAGAAATTCAACTAAAAATTATAATTTTACTTACTAAAATCACCTATAAGTAATTTACAAGTGCTATAAGAATAAAATTTGACCTAAAAAAATTTGATCAAGTAGCAATAATAGCGGTAATAACAATGTTCAACAACAAGAAGATGAAGATGATGATGATGAACAAGAAGAGATGATAATGAAGAACAAGATGATGATAATGAAGAAGAGAATGATGAATAAAGCAACAACAACAATGAACAACAAAAATCACGAAGAGAGAGAAAACTCTAATAAATGAGAAGAGAGAGAAACGTGTCTTTTTTCCCCTCCATTTCTAATTATATTAGGTTTTACATTAGATCAAAGTATAAATTAAAAAACTTGTGGGTTATTTTCAAATTTTTCTTACTTTCTTAATCCTTAATAAAATAATTGTCACCTCCATCCAATTATTAAGACTTGTGTCACCCACACTTCATTTTAAAAGTCTTTTGTCACCTAGAGCCCAAGGCCCCAACTTTCTTTACCCCTTCAGACCGGAACAAGTAAAAAATATTCAATTTTTCTTCTACTTATTAGGGGTGTTCATGGCTCGATTTGATCCGTTTTAATATAGCATTTCAGAAACTTTTTATTTTTACTTTTGGTTCCTCTTATTTTGATTTGTTCATATACGCTACATTCATACCTAAAAGCTTTCACAATTTACAGGCATAATAAAATTCAAAATACATTATTGCTAAACACAAATTTGTTTTCTTTTTAGTCAAGTAGCAAAATTTGAAGGAAATAACAATGTAGCTATCTCTCAAGATGAAAAAAAAGGTTAATTCACAGTTCACACTGATAGATAGAACCCCGCAAAGTCACCCTCCATTTTGTGATTTAAAGTGCATATATCCTCATTTATAAAGTGTGTATATTATCTCTATTGTCTAACAAATGGTACATATTTAGTCTTTTCTATAACAGACCCATATTTATTGAATTAAAAAAAAGATTTAAAATTATATATTAATTTTTAAAAAGTTAAGCGACTTATAAATATTTCCTCACTTATTTTCCTTGCCCCATCAGATCAGATCCAACTAAAAACATTCTAATTGGATTGATTCTGAAGGAATAAAAACTAGGTGAAGTAAATTTTAAATTTATGTAGATTTTTAAAAGTTAAAAGATAATTTTTTAAATTCAATCTATTAATGAAAAGGGTAAAATGCACATTTGCAGATGGAGATGATATATGTAATGCAGTATTTTTTTTAATGAGGTGTGTATCACTCCAAATTATAAAGTTATGTTGCCCCTAATATCTTTGCTTGATTTTTTTATTTAGACACTTATATTAAGCCTTGTATCTATTGCACATTCAAAATGAATATAAATTGTGTCAATTGGACACATATTTTACAGCACCAAACAAATTAAAATTCATGCATATCACTTGCTGCCAACATGACAAGTAAGACCAATAAAAAAAAAATATGTCACCAAGAAAGAAAATCCCAAATCTTCTATTTTTTTTTTAAATCTGTACATTTAGCGATTAATCCTTTCATCTTCACTTCCCTCTCTGATTATGCAAATTAAATGATGAAATTTTTAATATGAATACAAGTTTATAAAGATTCAAGTGAAATCACATATTATCACGAAAATACTAAAAATCCTAAAAATATGTAATTAAAATGTTGTCTATCTTCTTCAAATGATTTGAGTTCCATTACTACTGAGTTTTTCGTTAGATGTATTGAAATTGTCGTGTATTGATGATTAAATTAATATCGGTCACCAATTAAAATTGTTAGCGGTGTCAACTATTTTACATTAATCTATCGAAACATCTTCAGTCTAGTCTGCTGAGAATGGAGATGCATTCAAGGCTTTCATCTTCATTCATGAAAAGAGGGACAGAAAAAATAGAGGAGGATTAAAATCGGAAAAAGTTTTTCCTTTTTTTTTTTTTTAGTTTAAGAAAAAGAGCAGAAACAAAAAGAACATGAGCTATTCTCAAGACATTTAGTGATACAACAACAACTCACGGAGGGCACAAAACACACATCAAAACACTCCAATAATTAGGAAATTGTGTACGTCTTTGATGATCACACTCGAATTCAAGAACAACAAGAACACAAGAGAATAAGGTGTTTAACACCTATTGGCTGCCAACAATCCCAAACTATATTAACAAACAATAGCATGAGGAACAACAACATTATAACAACAAGAACAATACTGATTACAATACAAGACACTACCAACAGTTACAACAAAATAAAGATAGAAAGATATACAAATGGATGGTATAATCTTAAGAATCCAAGAGCTTATTCTACTCTTAGATCCTTAACATTACATACAACTATCACCTACCTCTGACAATTGACACAAGAGAGGAGTTTACCAGAAGCACCAACGTATCAAGTAAAATGCAACACACAAATAATTCCACACTTATTCAATGCCTTAATTTCGATTGGACTCTCTCTCACTCTAAGAGTAGTGTTATTTCAATAATAATAATCAACTAAAAGAACTAGAAATCCTATAATGTTCTATTTATATTACATTACAAAATAAGAGACAAAAAACTAAAAGACCCTTTCATTAATGGACTCCAAACCGCCCATTGAGTGCACTTTAGGAGTGGATTTGGGTCTTCTTCACACTTGGGCTTGTGCACCCTTTTAGGTGATCTTCAAGATATTCAAAAAGTGTCCAAGGTCATGATCGTACTCGTATCATTTAGGAGTCGTTTGGTAGAGTGTATTAAATATATAATGGATGCATTAGTCTTTGTGCATTAGTAGTACATTGTTTGGTATCATATTTTTGAGGACTTTGGATTAAAGAGGACTCCCAAGTTGTCCAATTAAGTGGGAGTCCTCCAAGTTTTTTAAATTAGGTGGGAGGGACAATTTTTTTATTTTTTTTTAAAAGTTTTTCCATCCCAACAACTTGTTTCAGTTGTAGAACATCTTTGGTAGTTATTCGACAACTTTGCGAAGTTGTTCGACAACTGCGCAAGTTGTTCAACAACTAGGCGCAGTTGTTCGACAACTGCGCAAGTTGTTAAACAGCTAGGCGTGGTTGTTCGACAACTGCGCGAAATTGTTCAGACAACTAATATAGTTGTCCATCAACTATCTCAGTTGTTCAAAAAGACTTAGTTTTTTTTTTAACAAATTTGTGGGACCCACTTGTCCCCTTTTCTTAATTGAAAACTTGGGGGGGGGGGGCTTTGACTCATTTTTCTCATATTTTTGACTATGCATAACTAATACTTGTACTAATTATACACTCTATTGCGTATTAAGATGTGTATTAGTAATGCACATCATTTTTCATGTATTAGTAATGCAAGACTTTCAACACATGTATTAATTTATTAAATGATATTATTACCCTTTAAATTATTTTTCCGCCTTCTTTTTCCACCATATCACAATCCTTGTTCCTTGTGCCATGAAAAAGAGAAGGTTATGTTCTCTCCATCTTCTTCCTTAATCAATATTGTTTGCTTTTCTCACAAGGTTAGTAATTCTATCAAATCTATATTCTTGGTCATTGTTTTTTTTTTTTTCAACTCCTATTTTACAATTATTGGGTATAATTTATTTTATACCAAAATCACGATTTATAGTTTGTCCAAAATGATCAAGGAAAAAAATGATAATAAAAGTTTGCTACTGTTCAATTAAACAAAAATGCATTGGAAGAATTAGTTAGTTTCTCCTAACTACTAATCACAATAATTTTGTAGCTTTTCTGTCAGTGGAGTTGATTGAAAGAATACCGCTGACTCAGAAAAAGGACGCTTTTACCTTTATTTGTTTCTATAGAAAAGAAGGTAGGAGTATGAGGTCGAGAAGATTTTGGCGGAGTGTGAAGTGTAGATCTTTGAGAAGATTTTTCTTTTCTACAACACACAAATCTTACAAGGAAGGGTAAATCAGTAAAAAAACATCTTTTTACGAAAATTATATAAACATCTATCATCTTTAATAGATCAAATCAAACACTGTATAAAAAATAATGTAGGTGTAACTAATATCAGCATTACTAATACTTGCATTAATAATACAAATATTACTAATACACCTTATTTAAGATTATTCTTATACATTTTACCAAACGATCCCTTAATGCGTTGAGAAGAAGTGGGAGATACACACTATGCAACATCGTTAAGTGTTTAATAGGTGTAATTTTATTTAAGTGTTTAATAGGAAAACGCTTTGTAAAGATGTCAAAATGGAAAAACTAACAAGTTGCCGCTTATGTATCCCCGCCTTATCTTTTCAATGGGCTTATCAAAGTCTGAGATCAAACATCAGCAAATTGTAGGCCCATATACATTGACCCGGCCCAGATCCACATCAACATAGGACACACTAAACTTTACAAAAACCCTAAAACAGACAGTGAGTCGCCATTTCATCCGCCGTGAGCTCAAAGAACCCTAATCTCTTCTCCACTTTTACAATTTCAAGGTACACCTACATTGCCTTAATGTACAATATTCATTTTATTTACATTCTTCTCTTCTTGATTTTACCTATGTTCTTTTTTTTTTTTTTTGGCTAGTGTTGACTGCGATTTATGTAGCTGTTAATTTGATTTTTTTTTTTAAGATCTCTGTGTGTGTTTACTTTTATTCGTGCTAGACATGAAAATAATAAAGGGAAAGTAAAGTAAAATGATTGTTTTGTATTCCCTCTGTTTCAATTTGATGGTAAAAGTACTTTTGAATCTTGTGTTCTAGACTAAAGATACATTGTAGAATGCACCAAAATGACCTTTAATCTTGTCGTCTTAAACATGTCATTTAGTAAGTTGGAAGTAAAGAATTGTCGAAAGAGGAAATAGACATTTTTTTGGAATGGACTAAAAGGAAAGTAATACAAACAAATTGAAGTGGAGTGAGCATTGAGTATGATTTAGCTTTAAATGAGGCATATAATTAAGCAAATTATGTGTTTTGTAATTATGTTATTCATTCTATTAAAATGTCAGTACTAAAAGATTTCTGCTTTCTGAGTTCGTTTTTGTTTAAGATTGTGCACTAATTTGTTAAGGGGTAATGATGAAGAAATGCTGTGTGGCCTAGTGGTTAATGAAGTGGGCTGAACGCCATGGGGTCGTGGTTCAAATCCCAGCAGAGACAAAAATATTAGGTTACTTCTTCTCATTTGTTGTAACCTTGGTGGACGGAGTTACCTAGTACATGTTTGTGGTAGGTGACTGGTCGGAAGCCGGACACCACGGTTATAAAAAGAGGAGTAAAGAAATGTCGTCTTAAGAGATTTTGTGGTCATAAGATCGAGAATAGAGCCATATAGATTTTGAGTGTTCTGATTTTTGTTGTGTTTTTGAGTATAGTGTACAATTTGACGATCCTTTTATCAATGACATAGTTCCCGTACATTGATAAATCATGTTATTTGACTATATGACAGAGATGGGTGAGGAAGTTAAGGCAGTTGTTCCAGAGTCAGTATTGAAGAAGCAAAAAAGGAGCGAGGAATGGGCCCTTGTAAAGAAGCAAGAGCTTGCAGCTGCAAAGAAGAAGAGTGCTGAGAACCGGAAATTGATCTACAACAGAGCTAAGCAATATGCTGCAGAGTACGAGCAACAGGTTGGTCAAGCTCAATCACCCTTGAGTTGTTTTCTGGTTTTGGTTGCCAAACCTAGTAATTAATTTTCAATTGCTGTTTCTAGGATAAGGAGTTGATTCGTTTGAAGCGCGAAGCTAGATTGAAGGGTGGTTTCTATGTCGACCCTGAGGCAAAGCTGTTGTTTATCATTAGGATCCGTGGGTGAGATCTCTTATTGTGGCTTTTCTTTTAAGCTTTGAAATCATTGTTCTTGTAATGGTACTCATTAAAATTTAAATTTCTTAGGATTAATGCTATGGCTCCACAAACCAAAAAGATATTGCAGCTTCTACGGTTGAGACAGGTAACTACTTGTTTGATGGTATTGCTTGAGAGAGCTGGTAGGATCTTGCGTTACTACTTAGAAAACTCTAGGTAGTTTAAAAGTAATCAGTTAATTATTGGGTAGTTTTTTTACCTATGTACCTTTGGTTTATCTGTCAGTTCCTATTGGTTTGCTTGAAATTTACTGTTAAAATGTTTTTCGGTATCGTTTCATGGCTTATCTTTTCAAAAATCTGGAGCAGAATCTTCATTTTGCTGGACTTAAACCATGAATGAGACTTTACTTGGAATACTCTACTCAAGTTTTATTGCTGAACTTGCTCAAACTGTTTGATCTGCAACCAAACAGTTGTTGGAATCGGGCAAATTCTTTGTTATTATATTTCATGAGGTTATTTTGCACTATTCTAATTGTATGATTCTCTTACTCCCATGTTGATCTCAGATCTTTAACGGTGTGTTTTTGAAAGTCAACAAAGCCACAGTGAACATGCTTCATAGAGTTGAACCTTATGTTACCTATGGGTAGGTTATCCACTTGAGAGTTTTGCCATTACCTGGAGCCTCTTTGCTGTTGATATGTTATTTATGTGCATTGGTTTTCCTTTTTCAGTTATCCTAACCTAAAAAGTACTAAAGAATTGATCTACAAGAGAGGTTATGGGAAAGTTGACAAGCAGAGAATTGCCTTAACTGACAACTCTGTCATTGAGCAGGTCAGTTTCTGAAACTGCAACACTTCTTGAATTGAATGTCTCGTGTTTCTCGTTGACATCTCATTGCGTTTCTACCTATTTCAGGTATTGGGTAAGCATGGAATTATCTGTATGGAAGACTTAGTCCATGAGATCATGACCGTGGGACCCCATTTCAAGGAGGCCAACAACTTCCTATGGCCGTTCCAGCTTAAGGCACCTTTGGGTGGACTGAAGAAGAAAAGGAATCACTATGTTGAAGGAGGTGATGCTGGTAACCGTGAGAACTTTATCAATGAACTTATTAGGAGGATGAACTAAGACAGTTGGAAATTTTGCTGTGGTGTAGGAGCTCTTTTATCTCATCTTTTAATATCTTTTTCCAAGTATTGAAGTGATAAAGAGCTTCAGATTTTCTGCCTTCATTTGAGATTGTTTAGAGTTTATGACAGTATACAACAATGATGATGGGTTTTCCTCCGGGAACATATCTTGTCAAATTGTTATCTTTATTTGTATTTTGAAATTGTTGGGGTTTAGTGTCTTGAATGTGATCAGAAAGTTTCTTTACTGTTTAAGTAGCTAGAAGTTTCAAGTAAGATCAAATGCTGAAACAGTTTTGAAAAAGCTTTTGAATATGATCAGTTCAGAAGCCAAGAATGCTTGCAAGTCATGTGCTTTAATGTTTTGAAGTCGTTGGATTGAATGGACTGGAATTTGATGCATTAAACATAGCGTAATTCCTCAAGAGCTGTTGGGAAAGGGTGGTGTGTTCGTAGCCTTGCTCCTACCATGTGAAGATAGAGAGGTTTCCGATACACGTGTTAGCTTCACAGTTGTATCGAAGGCATTTAGTGCTGCTCTGTCCCAAATATCTCCGAAGTCATTTAAAAGTTAAAGAACATTGGTGTGGGAGTGGGACGGCTAATTGGAACAGTGTATTTTGTAAATTTTATTGTAATTAAGCTTTGATATGCTTGATGGTCTTGGGAACTCGGAGGTTTAATTCTTGTATTTTTGTTAGATCAATTGACGGGGCAAAAGGACAGAGTCAATCCTACCTATTTTTCATGGTATAAGATTGACGAGGGTATGTTTACCACCCAAATATCAAACTGAACAATTTTTCAGGAAATTTCACATGTGATGCTTGGGAGGACAAAGTGTACACAGACATTACTTGACCTTACCAAGGTACAAAGGTTTTTTCAAAAGATCCTCAACTCAAGTAACACACATAAAGGCAGTTTGAGAAAGAAAATACAAAGATAGAGAAGCTAGAGCAAATAAAAAGATTTCAGAATACCAAAACAAGCAACATATTACTATTTTTTTTGTTTTGTTTTGGACAACAATTTTAAATCTTAAGAGACGATTCAAACCTTAACCATATTTCTATGAGTTTCAAACATCTTGACTTAAAGAAACATATGATAAGAAATGTTCATTCTTCTCTAGCAACTTCATGTTTTCTTCTTTCAATCCGATCCATACTTCAATTCCATTGCCATCAGCACTATCCACAAGATGAAATCCACAGACGCGATTTTCTGGTTTAGCTATCCAAATAGGCTTACCCCATCCAAAATCACCTTCATAAAAACCAAGTTTACACCAACTAACAAAACCAACAATTCCCACTTCATTTCCTCTACTTGTACACAGTTCAAGAATTGACATTAAGTAATCTATGTACTCATTTTTCTCATGAATCCTTCTTATATAACCTATCATCCACCTTCCTTATTGATTCTTGAACTTTTTCCACGATTTTTTTGTAATCCATTTCCCCTTCTTCAACATCCCATTTGGCCATTGTTGGAAAAATTAGATTGCCAATGCAATTTGTGGGAAAATTGGGAATCATTCTTTTCATTAGGTTGAATGATGCCATTAGTAGGTAAACTTTGATTTCACTTTTTATGTCCTTCCATGTTGATATAATTGATTATCCATAGGAAGGCTGACAGAGCCTCAACACGAGTCACACAACGTTCATCAATAGGGCAACTCTGTATTAATATAGTTATCTTTGAGTTATCAAATATGAATCTTTTCATTGAGATTTTGAATGGAAGTTCTTCTTGAGTTGGAATCATGGTTAACAAAGGATCATTTGCAACATCTCTTGGAGGAAAAATCCCAGTAACGTCAACGATGAATCCATTGTCAATGCCGCCATTGATCATTTCTTGATCAGTTTCTTGATTCACTTTTGCCCATGTTTTGGCAAATGTGCCAAGTGTAGAAGCATCAGCAATTAGATGCCAAACACACACACAGATGGAAATTCCTCCACAAGGGAACTTAGTTATTTGAACAGCTAGCAAAACTTGTTCACTTGGGCTTTTACATCTATCATGAGGTTGGCATGGAAGCAATTGGCAAAGATTTTCAATTTTTGGGTCATTGACAATGTTGGACAAGGTGAAGTGACTAACATTTGCTTCAAGAAAATCGACCCCTTCATCGTTGCATTTGATTGTGAACTCATCTTTTATTCTACCAGCTAGAGGGTACATATAAGTCAAGGTTTTCGAGAGGGATTTTTTGAGATGCTCAAGTGAGAATTTGGTGTTTGAATCATAGAAAAGAATAATAGGAACATAAGGGCCAGGGGTTAATTGATCTATAAGGGAAAGTTTGTAATCTCTTTTGCTTAGAGGTGTTGGAGAGCATGGTTTGATTGTTTCTTTGTGAACAATTTCAGCTTTCATTTCCTCTTTTTGGAGCTATTATACTTCAATCAAATGTTTGGCTAAGGAATCCTGTATCTATAATCTATAATCTATAATATATTAAAAGTGTGAAGCCCTTTAAAAAATTGATTTGAAATTTTTGTCGTTCGTTAAAATACTCCGACAAAATCATCTTTTCACATTTTCCCTATTATTTAAGTAATATTAAATATTGACTATATTACCAAAAAAAGAAAATCTCTCCTCACAAGAATATAATTCCTTCTCCGCAAACCTAATCATACCCAAAAACCAAAAAATAAAAAAACAAAAAGATTTTCCTTACATAAAAAAAAAGTAATAAACACCGCTCCCTCCCTTGAAATCCCGAACATGAAGTGAGAAAAATGGTGGTAAGAAAAAAAAACCATCCCCCAATGTGTAAAACGAAAAAAGAAATATAATGATACAAAAAATGTAATTAAAAAAAATCCTACTTTCCAACGTGAAATTCAAAAAATAGTATATTAGTAAAAATTCAAAAATCCTTCCCATCTTTCATCAAAGTTGTGTTGACAATTAATTTTAGTTATAACTTCTTTTGATTTGATTATTTAATTTGAGTAAGAATTCATAATATTTAACACTTCTAAATCATTTCACCTTACATAAAAAATAAAAAGAATTTCTACAATTCTATTTAACTACTATTTTTGATCAAAATTTACTAGATACATAAATCTACTTTTACTTTTTCTTCTTATTTTGTTATTAATTTAAATTGTCTTTTTTTATGTGTGTATTCATTATTATCATCTTCTCCATCTTTTCAATTTCTGTATTCATTATTATATCTTCTCCATCTTTCTTTCTTTATTTTAGTTAATAGCGATTATATATAAATTATGACTAAATAATTAACAAAACAATCAATTCTCCTTTTTTTTTTTTTTTTTTTTATAATCTCTTATGCTTCTTTTTTAGTAGAAAATTTTTGATCAAAAATTGAAAGAAATAAGCAAGTTGTCACCGAATGAAGTGGCCAAAAAGATCAAAGGTTATCTTTTTTTTTCCTTCCTTTGTTTAATTATAGCTTTGTTTTGATTATATTATTCAATTATTTCCATAGTATTATTTCCTTTGTTTAATTAACTTGTTAGTTGAGTTCTAAATATAAGGTTATAATAAGTATTGAATCTTGATATGCATTACTTTTGTTTGAAAAATGAACATATAAATTTAGGATTATAGTTGAATCTTTCAATTTTGAGCTTACTAATTAGGTTTGAAAGTGGATCAAGTACATTATTCATTGTAAATCGAGTTTAATCTATCTATCTATTATTATAAAATTCTAAATATAAATGTTAGGGTTGAACGGATTAGTTGAGGAAGCTTCTGAAGAAGCTAACAAGCCTAAATAATCCAAACAAAAGGATAATTGTGTTGATATGAAATTGGAGAAGTTGAAAGAAGAGATTGAGAGGATTAAAGAAAGAAAGAAAAGGTGAAAGAGAATAGCTCAAGGAAGGACTAAAGAGAATATACTCTTCTTTATAAACTTGGACTAAAGAGAATATACTCTTCTTTATAAACTTTCTTGTGTTTAAACTAATATATGTGCTTTTCGGTTGACTAATTTTTACTTTGGGTAATAACTAAAAGTCATCTAATGTCAAGATGCAAACAAATGAAAAATGCAATAAATATTTTGAAAGACTATGTTGCTTTTTATATTTTAAATAATTTTATAAAATTAACTCACTAAATTAAGGTACACACGTGAGATGCGTATATCTAAACTAGTTAGACTATTATATAAAAGGTAGGATTCTTTTAAATAACTTTGGATTACATATGATTTCTGTATATAAAAATGCTATGAAACAACTTGCCTAAATTTAAACAAACTATACAACAACTTAGCAAGAAATAAAATACTATAAACAACTTAACAATGTATTAACTGCTCTACAACAACGTACCAAAATAGAAACAAATTCTATACAACTCCTCACCAAGAAATACACTATAAACAACTTACCAGTGTATAAACACACATACTATACACTTACCCAAATATAAATACACTATAAACAACTTACCAGTGTATAAACACACATACTATACACTTACCCAAATATAAATACACTATACAACTTCTTACCCAAAAATAAAATACTATAAACAACTTACCAATGTATAAAATGCTCTACAACAACGTACCAAACTAAAAACAAATTCTATACAACTTACCATGAAATAAACTATAAACAACTTACCGAAAAAATAAAAATACTAAACAACTTAAAACTAATGTATATATATTTAACAACTTACCAAAATATGCAGGACCACATTTGCACTGTGAAAGTTGAAATTCTTTTCCTATTTTATTTGTGTTTACTAAAAGAAAGACTTATTCTATATGTTGTTTTTAGAGTATTACACCCTCACACCAAGTTTGATTGTAGGTGTACTAGGCAATAATATTCAATAGGCAAAAACGAAATTAACAATTAGGAGATTAGCAATTAGCAATATTTAAGAACTAACTAACCTGCAAGGGTTGGCTGAGTTGATTAGGTGAGCGGTTTCCCACATAATAGACCTGAGAACAATTTTCCTCACAAGCAGCCTTCTCAGAGCTTGTTGCATCAGGCTTGAATAGTGCAATTTACTTCTCTTACTTGAATAGTGCAATTTACTTCTCTTATGTAATTTGTGAGCTATTGCACAAGAGCAAATTAAATACTGCGCACACAATGGTAGTAGCTGTGGCGTTTCATGGGTAGTGACTATCTCAGAAAATCAACCTTCTTGATTTCAATTTTTACAAAATAAAAGGTGTCTTTTTAATATAATAACCACTAGTTGGGTGACTCTAATAAATTTCACTCATTTAATTTTGATACTAATAAGGTCTAGTTAAATATAGACCATCAACACACCAACAAAGACATGTTTCTCGACTTCTATGATTGTCATTGCTTGCCCGGGAGCTCGTCTCAGTGAAGACAAACTTTCATAAAAATTCGATATATACTAAGAAGATTATTTAAACCACATTCGTTACTACACTAAAAACTTTGCATGTACAAAAAATATATATAAAATATATTTTCGCAATATAATTTTATCATAAAAGAATACAATTAAACTCCTTTTCACTAAGGATTTTTTTGATTCCTTCCCTCCTGCTTCTGGTAAATACAGTCATGAATCTGGTTTCCCGCAGACACCACCATCATATTAATTGGAAAATCTGCAGCTCATTTCTTCAATGAACCCAATTGAAAACGTTCCCAGATCATATGGTATGGCAAAAGTAGTTGATGATCCATCTTTAGTGGGAAGGTACAAGTTTTTATCGCAAATGAATATTGTAAAGGCATACAATTACAAAAAAAGAGAGGGACAACTGTATTGTAACAGGACCGAACTCTCAAATTATACTGAAGTGTATCGAAGAAAGTTTCAGGACGTGTGAAGTTACTCCTGGATCCAACTCTTCTTGCAACAGTATCAAGGCAATTCATAATACAAGAGACGATATGGCAAGTAACATCAAACATTTTCTAGGAATGAGTCAAGCCTGGCAGATATCACCTCGACATAATGGGCATACCCTATATCAGAATGAACGACGGTTATGCAACATAATTGAACTCTAGAAGTACTAATGAAAGTTTTAGCTCAAACTTCATTTAGATGATGTTTTTCGTCAAAAGAAAGATAATTATCACAAGACACAATCACAATCACTCTTATTTCTTTGAGATGCTGATTAAGAAACTAGTGAACCACACATAACAGGGTACACTATGTGGGAATGCACTGGGTATGTTGTTGTTGTAAGTAATCTTCATGGCCTAATCTAATTTTCATTCACCTATACAATCCACTGACCACCTCATCTACTCCCTCATAGACACACTTCCTAAGGTTTAACAAACTTCTTTACAATAAGAATATCTTGGTTGGATATATTAACATGATATCAAGTTATCAACCCACAATAGTCATACACAGATTAATCTCAAAATTTCTCTCCCACTATTGAGGAATCTTACAAAAGTAACACTAAGAGCCTAAAAACCATAAAAGGGTGAGCTTTTCTAAGAAGAAACCTTAAGCAGGTTTGTAATAAACTCCAATTTCTTCTTTTCCAGATAATAAAAGTTTAAAACCTTGACTAGTCCAGTCCATTGAGTACCTGCTCTCTCTCACTACTCACTAGTACAGATACCAATTAACTCTATTCATTACGTCTTAGACGATAAGAAGAAATCATCTAGTGTATTTACCTAGGTTGGAATTTGAACCCTGGTCTCCAAAGTTTTTACCCACTGGACTACTTACTAAACAACACCCTAGAGTGTTGATAAACTCTGATTTCAAAAGTGATACTTCTGCTCATGAGTATGGTAGCAAAGGCGAGGGCAAGAATGAGGCAGAAGGGTACTAACCAGGGAAACACTCTAAAACTTTAACAAGTCTAAAAGAGATTCCTCTCATCAAATCATATTCAAAAATATATTTGTTCATCTCTTTGCAAGTATCATATAAGAGGAAAGACTAGATTGATTTATAACTTCAGTCTTTTGGAAAATTGGATGACACATTTAGTTGAGGAGCTTGAGCTTCTATATCTGACTTCGAAAGACACCAGCATAAAGCAAAATGGGGGAAAGTATACCTATGAATTTCTTTGAGCCATTTGTCAATACAAGTCCTGTGAAATTCATGATGGCAAGGCAGTGTTCGTAACATATCTCCTTCCTCGTACTCAACCAGACAAATGTAACATCTGTTAAAATAAAGCCCAATCGTTCACATTAAGGAAATAAGGCCATAGTATTCAAACTAAAAAGACCGCATAATAAATTTAACTTTTTGAATAAGAATGAAAGAGAAAGAATTGGAGATTCAAAACCTAAGCACAAAACTGTAATGATGCAAGCAGAAAAGGAACCAATGAAACAAAAACATAGCATTGCTAGATTGCTTGGAAGAAAATAGCATACAAAATAAAATCCTGGAACGTGCAATAAACTAGCAAAAACTAATGCTTTCTACTCACTGTGCAACTTCATCATTCAAACTCCTACACAATTTGTTGTATGATTTGACAGGTAGGGATTCAACAACTTCATTGGGTGCTGGAACAGATCCGATTGAGGATACAGAAGGCTGGGATGATAACACAACTGATTGCTGATGAATTTCATCCAGAACCTAACATGAGTATCCAAGTTCAACTTGTACTGATGACTAAAAGAAAACTACTGATAAGGTAAAACAGATTGGCAACATTACCTCAAATAAAGCTTCTGCCAACATAACGATTCTTGAAATGCTTGCCCTGGCACTACTGTCACTATCCAAGTTAGCTCCTTGGCTACTCATACGACATGTGCAGTGACCTGTTAGATGCTGACCAGATAAAATACAAGACCTCTCATGTCCAGAGTGGTTCTCAAAGCGCCTTCCCAGTCGTTGAAGGGCATAGACCTAAAAAAATAGACTAATGTGTTCTTGTCAAGAAAGTCGTGTCTTGGCTCAAAAAATACATGATTAGAGGGACTCTACATATGATATGCTTTTCAACAAACACCTTCAGATTACAGTTCTGTTTGAAAAAGTAATACCAAATGGCTACATTTTTTTTTAAGAATTATCTTGGAAGTAGCTAACTCACAAGTGGCCACCAAACTCGTGACATACAAGATTAGAAGTGCTGCATTCATGTAAAAAGAAAAACAGACTTTCACCCTCTTGCTTATATGGGGGTGGCAATATAACCTAAATGTAAGCACAATGAAGTTAGGCAGATATTTACAGACCTGCGATCTTATTCTTCGTCGCCGCTCTAGCCAATTTGACCTATGCTCTAGAAAATCATGATATCTTGTTTCTCTTCCTCTTGGGCTCTCAACAGCATAATATTGGCTCCCGTACAAAGAGGTAGAGGCACTAGATGATGCAAAGCCAGAAGTATTTGATAGAATTAAGTCATTCACTTCGGATGCTACTGAACTAGATTCACCACCTAAATTCTGCCTCACACTATTCTCACTAGCATGTCTGGTTTCCGTTTCCCGTTGAAAGGAACAAGCATCAGGAAATGATGATCTTCGAACAACCCTATCACGGAGTCTACCGACACTCAGGGTTCTGCTGATACTGATGTTTCTTCCAGTAGGCTCGCGAGCTGCACTCCTTCTATCAGAAACTCTTGTCTCGAAACCATCAGTATAATTATGATTTCTTCGAGAAAATAAATTAACAGTACACTCTACTCTAGTATCATGTCTGTCACCCAACAAACCTCTTCTGGAAGTAGTATGTGGCTCATCCATGAAATTATCAGAAAAGTTAGCAGTTGAAGGAGTGAATACTAAGTTATTAGAAGTAACATCTTCAGAGCATCGGCTAGGAGACCGATTGCTGAAACAACTAGGAAAGAAGTCACAATTCTGAGGTCTTCCACTTCTGTCACTGAATCTACCTGACAAACTGGAGCGCGGAAGCTCATCCTCATCAATTGATGTAGCAAACCTCTGTGAAGATGCAAAAAGGGACCTCGCTGACCCTAAACTGTTTGCTCTGCTCAGCCGGAAGCTCGTATTTCCAGGACGCAAACTGAAGCGAGGGAGGAAACGACCAGAAAGATTCGATGATCTAGATGAGGAGGCTCGAGAAGAAGCATCACATTTCCTAACAATAGTATCAGCTAAGCTGGATTCTTCCCAATCATCAAGTTCAACATTGGATGCTACACATGTTTCATCATGCTTCTTAACTTTAAACTTTCCATACCATTCAGCTTTTCTTCCTCCTGATTTAGTCTCACTCAAACAAGAACCAGTAGCCTCGTTTCGTTTCGTTTGATTTTCCGAAGCCTGAAACAAAAGTTTATGAATCAACAAATACATCACATATGTCTTCATATAAAAACCATATCGCGATCCTACATGAAAAAAGTTTACACTCTGTTTGGATTGTCATTACATGTTGTTTCATAATATATCGTATTATATTGTATTGTACTTTGTTGTATTGTATAATGCTGTAGTGTTTTAATGAATACAACATTTGAATAGATTGTATCATTTCCTGTCGTTACACAGTCTCACATATCAACAATTTGAAAAACAAACGTAGAAGAAAAGTAAGGTACGTGGTAGAGCTACTATAGAAAGGCAACGTAAAGGATAAAATAGGATTTTTAGATAATAAGTAAGGATTAAATGAGCAAAAAAATAAAGTAAAGACACAATCACGCCAAATTGATCATTACATAAAATGGGACTTTTTGTTGTTACCTAACTATGGGTATAACAATCAAAAGAAACGTTGTATTTTAACTAACAAAACAATGCAATACAATACAATAAAATACAATATGTAACAACCATCCAAACAAGCTGTTAGTAGTTTATTCTATATTCCATGTTTAACAGTGCAGTTTAAGAATACTATACAATTTTTTCAGAACAAGAACATTTCTAGGGCCAAAAGTACAACTACGAAGGCACGATGAACAACCGCTATGAATGCCTATAGATACAAATGCTAGAAAAATACCAATATGTTGTCCATTAGCACTAAACTAAACCACTAAAAACAAATACACACAGATAAACTAGTTTGCACTAAATTGTCTTTCATAATGTGCCTAAAATACACTCACCCCTCTGTTCACTTTTACTTTTTTTTTTCTTTTTTATAGCCGTGGTATTCGGGCCAGCTTGCACATACGTTGACTAATTCCACAGTACACACACGCCACCACCCACCAACAACAGGTACATGTAACTCTATCACCACGGCTAAGACTTGTGACATTTCGATTTACGAAAGTCGATTCGACTAATCGTGCAGCTAAATTCAATTAAATTTTAATTTGAGATGTTCGAGAACTCTATAAAACATACTACTTGCAATCCTTTTCAAAAATTACGCATTTTGACTCTCCGTGCCAAGTAAAAGTGAAGAAACAACCATTATGAACGATTTTTTCCCAGCATTGACTAAATGTTGTACAGCCAAACAAGCACAATGTACAACACATCAATGCATGATCAAAGCTGCGGAATGCTAACAAACCTGTGGTGGTTCATTTTCAGAATCTCGAGATCCGAGACACGAAGACTGAAAAACTTTACCCCGAGTGGATTTAGATCTCCGAACAACCACCGACGACGACGATGACGACGGCGATGAAGATGAAGCCAGCGGCGGCGGCGAATCAGCTGCAGTATTTTTGCTACTACTCGAACCCATTTTTTCAAGTAGAAAAAAGTGTTAGATCCAAATCAGAACTTTATCAGATCCAGTAATTTGAATGTTGTACTACTAGTTGGATTTTTGATTATTTTATACGCATTTAATGTGTATAATTTTCATGGATTAGTGAAGTGGGGGTAGTGGGGTACGGGGTGGTGGGTGGAAGTGGGGGTGGGGGAAAGAGGGAAGGGCATAATGCATATGAGCGTTATTCGTGGCAGTATTTGGGGATTCAAATTCAAGCTTGGTCGGGACGCTGCCGTTTTAACGGTATAATATTTTGTTGTTGCTCTTTTTGCTGCGTTGCTGTCTGCTAGCGCGAATTCAAATGCAAACACTGTCTTGTGTTTGGCGTGATAACTGATAACGCCCTTTTTTTTTTAAATTTTTTTATTTTATCAGTGATTGTTATATTTCTTGGATTTTGGTAGACTGTTTTTACTCCCTCAGTTTTAATTTAAGGGACAGTTTGGTAGAGTATATTAAGAAAAATAATATTTGTATTAATTTTTTGTTTTATTAATATTTTAGTTGGTATATCTTTTCATTTTATGTTTTATTATAGTTGTATTGGTTTTATTATAGTTGTATTGGTTATATATCCTATTTGGCAGCAATAAAGGGTTATTTGATAGAGTGTATAAGAATAATACAAAATATGGTGTGTTAGTAATGCATGCATTAGTTATACTTGTGTTAGCTACACTTGCATTAGTTATGCTTATATTTTTCTTATGCAGTATTTGATTTGATGTATTAAGAATAACATGAATTGAATAATTTCTAAATTTTTTTTTTTTTTTTACAAAATTATCCTTCATATATATATATATTGAAAAGGATGTGGAATTTCTTTTTAGGGATAATAGTGTCTTAATTATGTTAATGCATGCATTGAATCCAGTCAATGCTAATACGATAAATTTTGAGATATTAATAATATAGACCTCAATACACAATAGAGTGTATAACTAATGTTTATACATAGGGTGAAAAATATACCTAACAAGGTATTAGTAGTACACATTAAACAAATGTATGCATTAACTTTCCAATACACTCTACCAAACGACCCCTAAGGGCTCGTTTGGTATATAAGAATAATACAAAATATAGTGTATTAGTAATGCTTGTATTAGCAATGCTTGTATTAGTTATACTTGCATTAGTTATGGTTGTATTTTTCTTATGCAGTGTTTGGTTCGATGTATTAAAAATAACATGAATTACATAATTTTTACAATTTTTTTTTTTACATAATACCCTCAATATATATGTTGGAAAGGATGCAAAATTTTTTTAAGGGATAATAGTGTCTTTAAGCATGTTAATGCATGTATTAGATCCATTGCATTACTAATGCCATGGATTTTGAGGTATTAGTAATACACAATAGAATGTACATAGGGTAAACCAAATAAGGTACTATTAATATACATTAAACTAATGCTTGCATTAACTTTCCAATACACTCTACCAAACGACCCCTAAGTGAATTGCTAATGCAATGAGTGTAATATATGCATTAGTATAGTTAAAGTCACAATTATCCTTCAAAATTTTTTTTGAGAAAAGACATCGTTTCCACCCCAAACTATACAAGAAAAGTCGAAGTCACACCTCAACTATACTAGTGACTTATTACACACCTAAACTATAAAAAAGTAATACCTTTTACACCCTGTAAAACATTATACCACTTGCATGTGATGTGGTATATTACGCGCCTGTCATGTCAGCGCCATGTCAGCATAATATAAAAAAATAATAAAAAATATCAAAACTCCCTTATTATATTTTAATTTTGTCATCTATCATTTTTCTCTATTCTTCTTCATCATTCACTCATCAACATCCAATTTATTTCTCTTCTTCTTGATTATTCACTCGTCAAAATCACTTTAATTTTTCCTCAATTCTCCTAAGCTTGAATTATTATTTTTTCCTATATTTAACAGTTATTTTTGGATTTTCTCATTTGAGCTTTGTGATTTTGATTGAAATTGTAATCAAATTCTTAATTTTGAGATTTTTGCTTGGAATTGAGATCAGTTTGTTGAGTGATTAAGGAAAATAAATCTGAGTTTTGTGATTTTTGATTGAAATTGTAATCAAATTGTTGGGTAATTAAGAAAAATTCATCTGAATTTTGTTAGTTTTGCTTGAAATTGTGATCAATTTATTAAGTACTTAGAGAAAACCCATATGAATTTTGTGATTTTTGATTGGATATTTGGAATTGAATTACTATAGAGCTGGTTAGGGATATTGCTTCTTTTTGATATATATTTTAGTGATGATGTTTAATAAAAACGGAAATTAATATTAGGATGTTTGGTTTCTGACGTTGTTATGGATTTCTGGCTAGAAAGATATTGCTTCTTTCTGATATAATTTAGTGATGTTGTTTAATTTAAAGAGGAATTAGTATTAGAAAGTTTGGTTCCTTAGGTTGTTATAGAGCTCCATTGCTTCTTTCTGATATAGCCTCGTGATGTTGTTTAATTGAAGGAGAAGCTAGTTTGGTTTCTTAGGTGGTTATAGTGCTCTGATTAGACATTGCTTCTTTCTGATATAGCTTGATGATGTTTTCTATGACTCACAAAAGCGATTTTCTTATTTCTGACAGTCCTGCATATACTGAAATCTGAAGAACGCCCTGAGTTTTTTTACTAAGACTGATACTGAAACTGTGGGAAGTAGTGTTTAACTTACATGCCCCATGTATGCCGTTATGCCTAAGCTGGGGTCCAATCTCTGCCCCGACTGGAGTGGTGTCAATACCGTGCCACGGGTAAGGAAAGCCTGGGAGTGACCCTTATCTGGCGGGTACTCAATGAGAATGGTGGGAACCTTAAACTGACGGGTTAAGTCACCTCATCAACCCTAATCTGACGGGTTAAGATGTCTCAACCTACGCTGGCTACGTAGTTCTGGAACACAAGGATGACCACTAAGAATCACACGCTGAACTGGCAGGTGAGTTCCCATCCTTGGATTCACTCGGTGCTAACCTCTACTCCCATCTGGAGGGACTGGACATGAATAACTGACTGTGCATGACTTAATCTTACTGAATTTCGTTGACTGGCGGAATGTTACTGATATCTGACAACTGACTAAGATCATGAGGTTTTCTTGAGTCACATGACTGACTGAAGTCTATGGAATCATAGCTTGAGTTCGGATATCATGAAACATGACATGGATCTAGGCACACAGCTATAGTTTTTGGGTACAAGTACCCCCAGGACTCGATGGAAGGAAACTGACATACATGCCTGACTTGATCATAAGAGTAGAGTCCATAATTTATAATATCATAAGTAGGGATCTCATACTAAGCATGGTTATCAACAACGTATTGCATGGAAAGGATTTCATATCACATAGAAGTACTTGCACAATCTTAATATCATGTTCATTGCATAATCATATTGGCAACACATACCAATAGCATGAAAGTTCATGTGGATTGTATGGTTATCATACATCTTGTTCATAAGTAGGATTTGCAAGTAAACATAGCATAATCTCATAAGAATAGTTCATGAGTATTCCAACAACATTTACAAGGCACATTAACAACATAAAAGTCATTGGTACGTAAGGGCATATCATGAATCCGTCACTTAGTCACAATTTAGCTATATTGCATGATTTCTAGCTTCTTAGGCATTTTATCAAACATCTTACATGCACATCTTAAGCATAGGTGAAATCATCAAATTCATACATCATGAACAACTCAATTTATATGTTTCCAACTCATATGATATCATGAAATTCAAAACAAACATATAAAGATTCCATCTTGGGAATCACCCAATATCAACAACATGATCATTAACACCCAACAATATAGAAATCATACTTTATAATAAAAAAGAGGGTTTTTGAACTTTATGGATGAAAGGGATCCATAAATCAACTCACACATATCTTAGAAGGAAGATTCTTGATGATTGACGGAGGAATTTTCTTGAAATCGGATCTTCAAGCTTAGTTACGCAACCCTAGTTGTTTTTCTCTTTTAGTGCTCTTGGATGATGAGCTTTGAGATGATAATAGGGTTGTAATATGTTTAGAAGCTATATATTTCGTAGGGTTAAGTTTAGGGACGTGTAAGGAGTGTTAAAAGACTTAATTACCCTTAAAATAACTCAAAACAGAGTATTTTTGGCACCTGGAATTGACTTTGGCGACGCCCAAGTAATTGCCTAAGTTAGGTTAGGCGGCGCCTAACCAATCGCCTATGCCTGGGTTGGGCGGCGCCTAACCAATCGCCTATGCTTACTGTCTCTCACGAAAATGGGCATAACTTTTCGCTCGGGTATTGGATTAAGGTGAAATTGGTATTGTTGGAAAGCTAATTCGATTCTTTACAATTTTGTGGGTCTAAATCAGCCAAAATACCACATTAACATCAAGTTATACTCATTCAAATATGATCTTTGCAAAATCAAACACTAAAACTTGATGGATTCAAAAACTCTTAGCTTGTATTACCTTAAGTGACTCATATGAACATGCTTAATGCATCATAAGTTATCCTATCACTAGGATATTCATTGTAAGTCATGTACTCAAGTATTAATCACAGGATATGAGATTTCATACGTAGGAATACTTATTCACTTCCTAGCTTAGAAACATGGGGGGTATTACAAGTTGTGACAACAGATTCTATATCTGTTGCATCAGATAACCCATCTGTGATGATAGATATATCATCTGTTGCAACAAATGGACAACCTATTACATTAGATAATCTATCTGTTGAACATATAGTCTATCTTTTTTTTTTTAATAATCATCATATCATTAATCCAAATTTGGTGAATTTTTTATTATATAAATTAAAAAACAGATTTAAAAACAAAAATGGAGGAAAGTCACACTACTTGTCACCTATTTAATATTAACATCAATTACTCAAATTAAATAACTATTTTTTTACTGTTATAAATTTTGTTTATCATTTATTTTCTTATTATTTTCTGTGAAAAGAAATGACTTAATTAAATCAAGCTAGTGAGTTTTTTTATTATTGTGCCAAGTCATGACTTTTCAGCTTATTATTATTAATTAGTTATTGAATTTAATAAAATAATAATCATTTTTATTTAGCCGTGGCAACAAATTTTATATTTTTTGCATCAGATAACCCATCTGTGGCAACAGATATATCATTTGTTGCAACAAATCGACCATCTGTTTTAGGAGCTTTTTTTATTTTTTCTAACAGCTGATTCATCAGTCTGCATCAGCAACATTGAATGTGTTATTTACCTTTTATTTAACAATCATCATACACCTTAATTAATTCAATGTTGTGACTTTTTTATTATATAATAAATAAATAATTTTAAAACATAGATTTAAAAACAAAAATGGTGAAAAGTCACGATCAGTTATTAAAATTAAATAACTATTCTTTTACAGTTATAAATTGTGTTTATCATTTATATCCTTATTATTTATTTACGAACCATTTTTCATATTAAATAAGTGAAAAGTCATGACTTTTCACCCTCTCAATAACAATAATCCTTTTTTTATTAATAACCGTCTGTTGAAATATATGATCCATCTATCGCATCAGATTAACCATCTGATGCAACATATGATTCATCGGTTGCCACAAACGCTTAATCCCTACCTCCAACTATCGACATGTTGAGAATAAGAAATAAATAGAATGATAATTAAATATTAAATAAGAATTAAAAATTCAAAATCGACCAAACATAGATTTTTGAATCCATTGTATACAAATATATACAATAAGAAAAACATATCCTTGGGTAGATCCGATATAAAAAAAGAAAATACATACGCTAAAACAAAAAACATTAACCTAACTATTATTACTACTATTATTAGTAGTAGTATTAGTATTATTGTGAACAGATCAATCGTCATCGGGCAGTATAAGGCCCTCCCCAGCCTTGCTCTAAAGTCACCCAACTCCCTTCGGAGTTCATGAATTTGCCTTTCAAGTTCTCGTAAGGACTTGAGATGAATCACCTTGTACAAATTTGGATCAGCCATATCTAAAAGTGGAGTAGAATGAACGAGTAAAGAGAAACCTCTTTATAAAGGGTTGAATTAGAATGGATTAGTCAAAAAGCCAAGACTATTCACCTCTTTTTAAATAAAACTGGTGACTTTTAAAGCTTATCTAAATTAAAAAAATGGACCTAAATATAATATTTTATCTTTATTGTATGTCAAAAAGAAAAGAAAATTGCTTTAAAGTAAATCTAACAGATGGGTAATCTGTTGCAAAATATATTCCATCTGTTAGATAATTTACAATATATTGACAAACTGTTGAAACAGAAGGATTTATCTATTTGATTTTTTCAACAGATAAGTCATATGTTGCAACAGATTGATCATTTGTCGTAACAGATGCCTATAGTTGTTTGATAATTTAAACAGATGTAGCATCTATTGAAACAGATTAGTCATCTGTTTATTTAATTTAAGCCATAGATGGGCTAGGAAGAATAAGGTGCGTGCTGATGGATGAATCTACTTTCATGTGTAGGAGTTAAGTATTACTGATAAGGTCATTGGGACAACACACACAAAGTATAATATTTTTGTGAATGCAGTTTTTAACCGATTAGGCACTAATCATTCAAACAATATCCTGCATTATACAGTTAAGCTTGATAGGTTCGAATTGATAAGGTCGAGGGCCACAAGAAGATGGTGCTGAGACCCTATTACGAATTACTGACGGTTGTTGCTCATGTTTATATGTATCAAGTTTTGAGAAGGGATCAATATTTGGTGTCATTCCAGAGATCCAATAGTGATTGGACTTAATTTTAAGCGTGCATTAGACTCTGAGAAGGCCTTTGAAGCCTCGTACTGCATCAAATAAGAACGCAAAACCAATAGAAATTCCCCTGGCCTAAATTTATATAGAAGGGTTGTTCGAGAAGATGATTATACGCCAGCAGGAGCCGAAGGAGAATGCCTGCGATAGAAAGGGGAGTTAATGAAAAACTATATCATCTTAGAGCTAGTTAACGACAAAACATAGGGTAGAAAGGAACTTCTAGAGAATCTGGCCAATGAAACTGACTTAAAACTTGAGAAATCTGAATCAAGTGCAAATATGAAAGTGTATCCAGTAATGAAAAATCTATCTGTTGTTTCTCTAAAATAAAAATAATGTAGATATTTTCTAGGGAGCTGCAACTAGGTAGCATTGTTGGGATGATCACCTATATAGAAAATAATAGAACACTAAGATAGCAGCTTTATGGGCACCGAGATTTGAAATGATGTACAGTAAGTTGAGAAAACTTACGCCAATAACAAGTGTAATTAAAATAAGAAATCTAAGTGATGGCGACAATTTCTAAATTTTAAATTGCATCCCATGCCTTCTTGTTTGTGTTTTCGATTAGGTCCACTGCTATTGACCTGATCGAAACCACAAACAAGATTGAAAGGAAGATGAGTATCATTACTTCCTTAGCAATATGTGTATAATTGATTGTGTTTTCTATCCTTAGAATGCTTTCAACATTTCTTGGAGAAGATCAGAGGCTTGCTGTAGTATGTGAATCCCAATAATTTTCAAGCTTGCCTCCAACTTGCTGATTCTATTTTTAATTTTATCATTGCAGTCGTTGAGGTCAGTGTAGAGTTCTTGGTATTTTACGGGCTCGTCAATAAGGAACACTTTCTTCGAAGTTGTGGCATAGTAAAAGGCCTTCACAAGGCTTCCAGAACACTTTCTTCAGTAGGCTTAAATGATACATCGAGGATTATGTTTGTTTTAGGTCAAAATATGTTGATTCACACTCAAGTAGTGGTCCCAACAGTTGAACAACTCACTTTTATCGAGCGTTGTTCAATCCAGCTTGCTCAAAAAATTATCTAAGTATTTGATAGACTAATTAGCTTGGAATTACATAATGTTTGATCTAAACTGATTCCACCAAGCCTATGAAATGTTACATAACTCTAGGAACATTACCCTATCAAAACCTTTTCCCGAGTTAGTGCACAAATTAAACGAGCTTAATTTTCAGTGGACTTAATCGGAACCACAAAAAAAAGGCATGGGATGCAATTTAAAATTCAGAAAGTACCGCCTTCACTTAGATTTCTTATTTTAACTGCAACTGTTATTGGTGCAAGTTTTTGTGACTTACTATACATTATTTCAACCCTCGGTACCCGCAAAGCCACTTTCTTAGTGTTCTGCTATTTTTTATATAGGTGATCATTCCGACCACACTACCTAGTCGCTGCTTCCTATCAAAGAGACCATCTGCACTATTTTTCTTTCAGAGAAACAATAGATGGATTTTTCATTACTGGATACACTTTCACATCTACACTTGATTTAGATTTCTCATGTTCTAAGTCAATTTTATTGGCCAGATTCTCTAGAAGTTTCTTTCTACCCTATGTTTCCTCTTCAATTAGCTCTCAGATGATATAGTCTTTCATCAACCCCCCATTTTCCCTTGCAGGCATTCTTCTACCACACCTTCTGCCGTATAATTATCACCCCGAGCAGCCCAACCATATAAATTTGGGCTAGGGCAATAACTATATTGATTTTCGTTCTTGGTTGAAGCAGTGAGAGGCTTCGAAGGCCCTCTAAGAGTCCAATGCACCCTAAAAGTTAGTCCAATCTCTATTGAATCTCTTTACAATGTTACCAAAACTTGATCCCTTCATAATGCTTGACACATAAACATAAGCAACAACCAATATTAAATCTTATCAGGGTTCCAGAACCATATTCATGGTCCCTCAGCCTTATCAGTTCAGACATATCAAACATAACTGTAAAATTAAAAAGATCTTATTTGAATGATCAATGACTAATCATTAAAAACAACATTCACAAATTAGTGTACTCTGTGTGTTTCCACGATAACATTATCAGTAATACATATCTCCCACATATGAAGTGGTTCATCTGCAAGTAGTTTATTCCTCCGAACCCATCTTTACTGCAGCCTCTTGTGTTAGTCGGGCAAAAGTTGATCAAATTTTAGTTACTTATATCTACAAATAATAGGAAAAAATTTATGTCAAATAAGAGAAGAACAGAAAGAACATTATCCATCTGTTGCAACAGATGTGGGGTCTGTTGCAACAGATGTGGAGTCTGTTGGAATAAATTAAACCAGCCTTGCTAGTGGTTTGATTTATTCCAACAGTTGCTCCGTCTATTGCAACATCAACAACAACATAAACTACAAAGAAACAACATCAACAACAAAGAAACAACATTATTTGTTCCAACACCATTAACAAAAAAGAAGCAACATTCTTTGTTCTAACACCATCAACAACACCACACCACAAGTTTCAACAACACCAAACCCATCAACAACATCAATAACAACATCAACAACAAAAAAACAAATAAAATACTTACAAAAAAATGATACTGCCAACAAGTTTTTTAAACTTCTCCCAACAAATGACTTTTTTTGCATATTATAATAAAAACACGATTTGTTCATTCAAGACTTAAAAGTTCCTTCAAATTTTTAAATAAATATAATATGGGTAAATGGTAATTAAATAAAAAATATATGTAAATAACTTGCAAAGAAGAAGACAAGAATGAAAGAGTAATAGTGAACCATTCCTGCAATGTCAAAAGCAAAGGGATAAAAAAAAAACAATTATGGATCGGTTTAGATCTGAAAGGATCTTTATGAGAAAAAGGAGAGAAAAGAGAGAAAAAAGGAGACGGTTGTGATAACCCTAAAGAGGAGAAAATGAAAAAAAAATAAGAGATGAATAAAATAAATTTAGGGCTGAAGGAGAGATGAAATAATTCTAATTTTAGATCTAGAAATGGGTGTAAGTATTCATTAATAACTTAAGGGGCACGAGGAAGGCGAGTGACAATAAAAAGACAAGATAAGACTACTCAATGAGATTTTTGAGTTATCCAAGAAATATTTTTACTTCCTTTAGTAGTACTATTTTATCTATTTTTCTTCTTTCAGACAGAAGATTACTTTTAAATTAAAAGAAAAATAGATTTTCAAACAGATATGTCATCTGTTGCAACAGATATAAATATTTGTTTTAAAATTCCAATAGCTCAATAATCTGTCACAACAGATGCAAATGTATATTTGATAATTAAATTAGAGATGTCATCTTTTACAATAAATATCAATATATGTTTGAAAATTTCCAACAGCTCAGTCATTTGTCATAACAGATGCAAATGTCTATTTGATAATTAAATTAGATATGTCATCTGTTGTAACAGATATAAATATCTATTTGAAAATTTCCAACAACCTAGTCGTCTATTGCAATAGATTTCTTTACAATTGATTTAGATAAATCTAAGGATGAGTACATAGAGTGAACTACAACTTCAATTGAGTCTTTGCCATTTCATGATTTGGGTATTGTGTTCCTCCCAACCCGAGTTGCCGATCCATCACTCTGAGTCGAAACATTTTGTATTAACTTAATATTGAGCTAATACCTAAATTGATTTAGATAGATCTTGGGATGAGTACATATGGTAAACTACAATTTTAATTGAGTCATTGCGATTGCATGATTTGAGTATTGTGTTCCTCTCGACTCGAGTCGTCGATCTATCACTTTGTGTTAAAATATTTTGTATTAATTTAATATTGAGCTAATACCTAAATTGATTTAGATAGATCTAGGGAAGAGTACATAGAGTTAACTACAACTTCAATTGAGTGTTTACGATTGCACAATTTGGGTATTGCGTTCCTCTTGACTCGAGTCATCGATCCATTACTCTGAGTCAAAATATTTTGTATTAACTTAATATTGAGCTAATAACTAAATTAATTTATATAGATCTAGGGAAGAGTACATAGGGTTAACTACAACTTCAATTGAGTCTTTATGATTACACGATTTGGGTATTGCGTTCCTCCCGACTCGAGTTATCGATCCATTAGGGATGAGTACATAAAGTGAACTACAACTTCAATTGAGTCTTTGCGATTGCACGATTTGGGTATTGCGTTCCTCCCGACTCGAGTCGTCGATCCATCACTCCAAGTCAAAATGTTTTGTATTAACTTAGTATTGAGTTAATACCTAAATTGATTTAGATAGATCTAGGGATGAGTACATAGGGTGAACTACAACTTTAATTGAGTATTTGTGATTGCATGATGTTGGTATTGCATTCCTCCCGACCTGAGTCATCGACCCATCACTC
Source organism: Capsicum baccatum var. pendulum (assembly GCA_030864225.1). Lineage (NCBI taxonomy): Eukaryota > Viridiplantae > Streptophyta > Magnoliopsida > Solanales > Solanaceae > Capsicum > Capsicum baccatum. The sequence continues at coordinate 45,816,465 of CM061550.1, forward strand.
TGAGTCGAAATATTTTGTCTTAACTTATTATTGAGCTAATACCTAAATTGATTTAGATAGAACTAGGGACGAGTACATTGGATGAACTATAACTTTAGTTGAGTCTTTGCGATTGCATGATGTTGGTATTGCATTCCTCCTAACCCGAGTCGTTGATCCATCACTTTGAGTTAAAATATTTTGTATTAACTTCATATTGAGCTAATACCTAAATTGATTTAGCTAGAACTAGGAATGATTACATAGGGTGAACTATAACTTCAATTGAGTCTTTACGATTGCATGATATTGGTATTGTGTTTCTCTCGACTCGAGTCGTCGATCCATCACTCTGAGTCAAAATATTTCTTATTAACTTATTATTGAGCTAATAACTAAATTGATTTAGATAGATATAGGGATGAGTACATAGGGTGAACTACAACTTTAATTGAGTCTTTGCGATTGAATGATGTTGGTATTGCGTTCCCCTCAACTCGAGTCGTCGATCCATCACTTTGAGTTGAAATATTTCGTATTAACTTAATATTGAGTTAATACCTAAATTTATTTAGATAGATCTAGGGATGAGTACATAGGGTGAACTACAACTTCAATTGAATCTTTGTGATTGCATGATTTGGGTATTGCGTTTCTCCCGACCCGAGTCGTCGATCCATCACTTTGAGTCAAAATGTTTTGTAATTAACTTAATATCAAGCTAATACCTAAATTGATTTAGATAGAACATGAGTACATAGCGTGAACTATAACTTTAATTGAGTCTTTGCGATTGCATGATGTTGGTATTGCGTTCCTCCCGACCTGAGTCGTCGATCCATCACTCTAAGTCAAAATGTTTCATATCTTTTAAAATTTTAAAAAATAATTAAGATCAATTCTGTCACGCCCCAAAATCCCATCGGGCCGGACTGGCACCCGAAGCCGAGAAGGCCCGGGAGAACCCGTTCAAATACCTGTACTTTCACTTATATGCCACCAAAAATTTGGACAACACTTCGTTGCATATAGAAAAATCTAATAACCTGTATCAGTACAACACACACAAATATATATATAATACTTGGCCGTCGGGGCCACCACATATACAAATATAACATCACTACATAAACTTTCATGACTTTACCCTTCCTTATGTCTACAAAGCCTCTAGGATATACATGACATAACTAGGGTCGGGACAAACCCCCGCCCACACACGACTCCTGTATAATGACAAAACATAAGGAACCTACTCGGAAAGCTCCGAAGCAAACTGGAGCTCACCAACAATAGCTGTATGACCTGGCTCTTATCTATGCTGTGAGTGAGCTAAAGCACCTGTGCCTGCAGCATGAAATGCAGGTCCCCCGTGAGGGACGTCAGTACGAAATATGTATTGAGCATGTAAAGCTGTAAATAATCATATGTGATATGGGGGATTAAGAAAATCAGACGCAAGTGAATAAATCATAATAGAAGTGAACCACACTTCATAAACTCTTTTAGGATCATGCACATTATCATTAATCTGAATTGAGTTCTTGAATTCAAACATATTTGTGGAATGGTATGCATTCGTTCATTTCATTCTTTACAATTATCAATCGCAATTACCTCCTCCTCTCGAACCTCCAACCACCTAACAATAATTAATACTGTATCGTACTGTGACCATTAGGCGGCCCCAATATATATCAACTGGGATCGACCCATGCTAGGCTTATGCCCCTGGGATACCACCCATAAACACGTAAATAGGGATCGACCCATGCTAGGCTTATGCCCCTGGGATACCACCCACACGTATATCAAGTAACACACATAAGAGATCTTTCCAATAACTTAGTTCAAAAGCTTTTGAGATTATTACATTAGTGTTCATGCCAATATAGTACCTTTGGAACAACCATACATCAATAGGAATCAAGTAATAGACCTTCTATACAATAACGATGTAATAAGGACTCATTGGTACATCAACAATGTGTTTCAGAATCATCAATATCACAACAATGAAATAGGAGCCTGATGATAGGCGAATTTACACGCCTAAAGTACTATATTTTACCCATATTTTAGCTAAGTTTTGAGGACAAATTATATAATTCATGCACTTTTAGTCCTTTTTTCTGTAAGTGAGCTAACAAACGTGATTAGCAAGTTTTCAGGTATAAATGATGCAGATTTCAGCATTTTATGGATAACTTGACGCCAAAGAAAGCTTCACGAAAGAAGGAAGGGAAAGGTTACACGCCAAGGACCAAAAGTGGCGCATGGAAAATCTGTCCCGGGCAAAAACAACAATTCTGAAGACTTTGGGGACTAGCAGTAACTTAGTAGGATTAGGATAATGATACATTAACCTAGTAGGATTGGGTTAAGTAATGCAATAACTTAGTAGGAATAGGATATGGGTGTTATAAATACCCTATTTTGCTAGAGATTTTAATTCATTCCTCACAATTCACCCATTCATCCACCCATTCCATCAATTCCCATCCATCCACCTTCCATCCATCCATCAAAACAATTCTCTTTATTAATTCATTGTTGACATTATTTTTCATCTATTCGACTTTTAATTTTACAACAAGAGAATCGCTATTTTGCAAGGAATTCACGACTAACACCACACCATACTACACGTGAGATCTTTTATTGTGGTATAATGATAATGTCTATTGTGATTTCCATCGCACTCATGAATAGCTAAACTTCTCTGTTGGGGTTATGGAAGCCTTATGAGATACTATCTAAGGCTATGAGTTTGTGAATTCGTGACACGTGTGTTGCTTATATCATTATTCTCTTTATCTTAATGCAAATTCTTGTGGCTGCAGACGCATAGAATACGCCAGTATAGCATTAACTTGTTCGAAAGAAAAGTTATATGTCTGGAAAAGAGATAATATCAAGGTAATAGGGTCCCATCCCCTATTAAAAAGTTAGTGCCGTAACTGGATTAACCTCTTGGAGAATTTGTACCGTTAGATACGCTTTAAACTCGAAAGAGTTAAAGTGAAATAGTCCTTGTTTAGGTCGAAAGATGCTTGGATTTACCATCAAATACAATTCTCTATAAGCACATGAATGTCTGAATTCCGCACAACTCATAGCCAATAGAGACGTACAACTCAGAAGGTAGACATAACCCCAACTTCTCAATTCTCATTGTTTTACATCTTACCAAATATTCTTTCTTTTTACCTTGCTATTTTTCGTTTTTACTTTAATATTTTGGTTACATTACTTGCACGACAAAACTCCCCCCTTTTACGAGACTTGCACTAAAAGTCTAGTAATCTTTGCTTACTTGTTGACCAGGCTATTCCCTGTGGGATCGATACCCAATCCAATTGGGTTATATATTTGACAACGACCGCTTTACACTCCTACGAGAGCTGTAGATTGAGCGTTATCAAAAATTGGCGCCGTTGCCAGGGAATACAAGTGTCAATTAAGTTTGTGATAATTACTAGACCCTTTGGTCAAAGATTCTCGTACTTTTACTTTTAGTTTTTGTTTTTGTTCTCTGCAGGTTTTTACTTAGTGCATGCCCCATACTCGAAGTTCTGGTCAACCGTTATTACCTATCAATCCTGAACCATAACGTATTGGTAGAATGGAGGCACAACACGAAATTGAAAGGATGACTGCTCAACAGGAACAGGCGAGACTAGCTGCTCTAGCCGCCGCTCAAGTGCATCAACAGAATATTGATAACCCTGGGCGAGCTATAAATCCTGATGACGAGGACCTAGGTGATGACGAGTTACTAAACCCTAGGCATGCTGCTGAGATCGCAACACCTGCCAACAGAATAGATCGTCAAGCTAGGTTTAGACCTGAACGCCGAGCTATGGAACCAGCTTTCGACGATGATGATGATGATCTTGATGGAGCCGGAGCCACAGGAGCCATTATTCCTCCACCATTGGCACCCGGAGCCTAGTTCAACATCACAAACACCATGATTCAGTTATTGCAACTCAAGGGATTATTTGGTGGACTAGCAGGCGCTGATCCGAATATGCACCTGATCAACTTTATTTCTACATGCAAGTCGTTTGACAATCCTGGCGTTGGGCAGACTGCAATTCGATTACGCTTATTTTCATTGTCTCTGTCTGGGGAGGAAACTCTATGGTTGAATGGGCTGACTCCTGATTCTATTACAAATTGGAGGCAATTGAGAGACGCTTTCCTAGAAAGATTCTTTCCGCCATCCAAAAGAGCACAATTAAGAGATGAAATTAGCAACTTTCGGCAGCTTCCAACCGAAGCTCTTCATGAAACATGGGAGAGGTTCAAGACGAAGCTTATGAGGTGCCCAAACCATCACATGACTAATGTCCACCTAATGGAGATACTATATAGAGCCTTGAATTCAATAACTAAACCAGTGGTGGATAATGCAACTGGAGGATCTTTTATGGACCTCACCTTTGGTCAAGCAAGCAATATGCTAGATCGTATGACAAAGCAAAGTAGAGCTTGGCATACCAGGGATTCTGAGGTAGCAAGCCCCACTTTATCTATTGGCATGACTGCAGACCAAAGGAGAAGAGAAGAAGAACGTGATCAAGATATGGCGCACATGAAAACACAAGTGGATCTTCTTACAAAGCATCTATTATCAGGGAAGAACAAAAAAGTCAAAGCTATTGCGTCAAAAGGAAGAGACGAATCTGATTCGGAAGAAGAAGCCAACTACTTGAACAACCAGGGGGGTTTCTGAGGCAATGCCCAAGGAAATCAAGGTCGGAACTATTATGATAAATCTGGAAACAAGGACCAAGGTAGTTGGAAGAACAACAATGACAAGAGTGGTTTATACGTTCCCCCAGGAAGACGTGACACCACCACATCTGGTTCCGGAAGCATGGAAGATATGATGGCTAAACTGTTGAAAGGAGTGGAAGCAACCAGCGCGGGAGTAACGGAGGTAATAAATGATTTGTCCACAATGAAGCAACTGGTTGACTCATATTCCACTTCAATCAAGCAAATAGATTAGCAATTGAGCCAACTTTCAGTAGCACTCAATCAAAGAAAGGCTGGCACCTTACCTAGCGACACTGTGCAAAATCCAAGGAATGACGGATCATGCATGGCTATTACTACCCGAAGTGGTAAGGTTCTGGAAACTTCATCCAAAGTCAAGCAAGTGGTTGACGAGGCAGCAGACATCGATGATAAGGCAAAAGGAAAAGCTGCCGTAGAAACCACCCACGATGTCCATAACGTCACACCGAGTATGTTACAGCCTGAAAAGGCTGAAAAACGGAAGCAAGAGGAGAAGAAAGCCGTGGAGAAAATAATTCCTTATCCACCACCAACTTTTCCTCAAAGATTGAAGAAGATTGCGGATGATACAAAGTTCAGCAAATTCATGAATATGTTATAGCATCTGACCATTAATGTTCCGTTGGTAGAGGCACTAGAACAAAGGCCTGGGTATGCGAAATTTATTAAGGATCTTTCGACAAAGAAGCGAGCAGCAAGCTATGAGTTAAAGGATACTGTTCATCACTGCAGCGCAATCGCTACCCGATCCTTAGTACAGAAGAAGGCAGACCCTGGTGCTTTCACTATTCCTTGCATGGTTAGATCTATGAATTTTGCTAAGGTATTGTGCGATTTTGGAGCTAGCATCAATTTGATGCCACTATCCGTCTACAGAAAGTTGGGGTTGGGCGACCCTATACCAACCAATATGCGGCTCGTGATGGCAGATAGGTCGGTAAAACGACCTGTGGGTATCTTGAATGATGTGTTGGTGAAGGTTTCTTTATTCATCTTTCCTGCAGACTTCGTTATTCTGGATTGTGAGGTGGACTATGAAGTTCCCATAATCTTGGGACGTCCTTTCCTTGCAACAGGAAGTGTACTTATTGACATGAGAGCTAATGAGCTTTTATTTCGGTTGAATAACGAAGTGGTCCGCTTTGATATATGCAAAGCAATGAAGCAGCCCAGCGATATGAATGTGTTCTTTGTAGCTGATGTTCATTATGAGGATAAGAAAGCATTATCTGAAATAAAATAGCTTACTGTTGAGCCATTGTCTGCTGCGCTACTGAATGCTGAGCATAAGGATGATGAAGATTATGAAGAAACTACGTGTGCTCTAACAGAAATAGGGTCCTATTCTCATACTCCTGAACAGCCGGACCTTGATCTTAAGAATCAAACGTCACCAACAACGAAGACTTCCATTGAAGAGCCACCAATGCTAGAATCGAAAGAGCTCCCCGATTATCTAAGGTATGTATTCTTGGAAAGAGAAAATATACTTTTGGTAAGTATGGCGGATGATTTAAGTGAACAGCACGTAGAGGCTCTCATATCTGCTCTGAAGAGATACAAGAGAGCCATGGGTTGGACTATTGATGATATAATTGGTATCCCTCCCGGGATAGGCATGCACAAGGGTCATCTCGAAGAAGATTGCATGCCTACAAGTAAGCCTCATTGTCATCTGAATCCATTCAGAAAATGATCCACCATCTATCTCGATGAAGTCTAAGTAATCGAGATAGCTATGTCGTGCCGCGACAATAAATCAAGCGCTTGGTGGGAGGCAACCCATCGTTTTTTATTTTTTTTCTTTCATTCTACTAATTGTTTGCTTTTGATAAATAAAAATCCAAAAAGAATAGTCGGGCCACGACCAAAACTAAGGCGCTTCATGGTAGATAACCCATCGTTCTAATCGTCTTTGTTGTTTTTGAGTAAATGTAGGTGCAAAGAGGTGTAAAACGAGAAGGACGGTTTCAAATTTTGATTTGGACGTATTGCATGTTAAAGGTGGTAAGTTAGGAATGAAGAAGGAAAAGGCTATGAATTGGGCATTGCTTATGAAAATATAGGCAACGAACAAGGCTAGGCCTATGTAAAACTAGGCCACGAACAAGGCAAGGCATATACTATGGCCTAAGCTCTCGGAATCTAGTGTGCCATAGCATAGGCGCCGCCCATGCCCAAGTATGCCATAGCATAGGCGCCGCCTATGCCAATGCCTTTTGTCTCTGAATCTCATATGCTAAGTGAAAGGCGCCGCCTATGCCTAAGAATGCCATGGCATAGGCGCCGCCTATGCTAGACAATGCTTTGCAAAAGGCGCCGCCTATGCCAAGCATAGGCAAAGCTAAAGGCGCCGCCTATGGTCACTTCTTGTCTCCAAATCCGATTTTAAATGGGTCAAAACCCGACCCAACCTTTTCCTATAAATATGAGACTTAGTCTTGAACCAAAAACACATTGGAAACCTAACTTATGCGCTGCCTATAGCCTCCAAATCCTCTCAAAAATTTTCTTTTTACTCTTTTTCTTCACAAGAACATCATCCAAAGGAATCAATCAAGTAAGTACTACTTTGTTCTTCATTTATATTCCGTAAGTACTACACTAATACGCCCATTATGAATTGTTGAATCTTGAAAGTAGTATTGATGATTTGAATGTGATTAAATTATTGTGATACAACCAAGTGGGTGAATGAATACGTAAGGATGATCTTAACTTATTTCCAACTTGAATTTGATTTTGATGCACTATCATACTTCTGTGGAATTGATATGGTCACAAAAATTGCATAATCTTGTCACTTGAATACATACATGTTGGAATGACTTGTTCATCGGAATAAGAATTATAGTTGCCTACCGACATAGGAGGTTGTGATTATTGTTAGATGCTATACCTTGATTCAATCCCTATGTAGTAGTCTTGATATATCAAACATGAAAGTATTGCCAAGATTACAAGAAGTATGACTGCTCTGATTTTATTGTTGGAATATAGCACCTAAAACGTATGTCGATGAAGTCTAAATAATCGACCACTTTCACTTCACTAGTCTGTACCAACAAACTAAGTGTGGGGTGGTGCCCCTATTGCTTGTTTATAGATTGTATACATCGAGATGATGCTAACATGAACATTGTTTTAGTCTCAGGTACAATGGCTCCCAAAGCAATACAAGGCAAAGGTAAGGCAACCACTTCCCAAAAAGGCAAGAAAAGAGGACACAAAGAGCAAGGAGAATCCTCCCCGATGCAAGTACCACGTCGCATGTTTGGAATTAAATGGGTTTTAGAGGAGGAAGCAAAGGAATGGTGTAGGAACAACAAAGAGAAGAAATATATTCATGTGGACTTGATAAACAAGGAAAGTCTAGCAAAGAAAGAACCGTGCATGTTGGCCAAGAAAATGGCGTTACATCTTGATTTCATCTGTCGAGACATGGGAGAATGCAATCTCGATTTAACAAGAGAATTCTATGCCAACTGGTCACCGAAAACCACAGGAAGTGAGGTCAATATTCGAGGCCAAGTTTTACAACTCAATGCGGATTTCTTCAACTCCTTTCTTAGCTTGACTTCAGTCGATCCATCACCATTCAAAGAGCTGTACAGTAGACCTCCATATAGAGAAATTCGACACACACTTTGTGGAACAAGATCCATGGCATGATGAAGCAGACATAAAGACACCGGTCGACACAACACCTTCCCATATGCTCCTTTGAATAGGGAAGCAAGGATATGGTTGCACATAGTCAACTCTTGCCTCATTCCAGGGACGCAATACACAAAAATAACAAGAGATAGAGTGTGCTTGGTATATGCATTGATGACGAATGTCCCTATCAACATTGGGGCAATCATTCGGTCTACAATGCGGAAGGCTAGGCTACACAAGCGGTCCCATTTCAGCTTCAGCAATCTGTTGACTGCAATCTTGAGGAAGGAAGACATCGAAGAGGAGCCGGCTGATCATAAACTCCCACACAACCCGAAGAAGGCTGACCTCATAAAGGTCAAAGATGCTGAATCAACACATGACGTCAACCTTACTACGGCAGAGAGACATGCTCGGGATGAGAGTTTCTTTCGTCATCTTTATGGCATGACTCATTTTACAATGATGAGCGGAGGTCGTGTTCCAACTGCTGCAGAGCTCCAACAGCTGGATCATGACTATCCAATGAATGTGCATGCAAGGGAGATGTGTGGAGTAGGTACATATTTTGAGGAACCTCTTGATGACGATGTGCTAACCGATGATTATCGACGAATGCCAGACTCCGACGTGGAGGAGAATTCTAATGACGACGACTCCTATGATGATTCCGATGAAGGGGGTATGACCCCCGACATAGAGGAGGAGTCCGACTGACCAGGTTCTTCGTATTTATTTTCCACTGAGGGCAGTGTGTCCCGTCTAAGTGTGGGGTGGTGGTATTTGTATGCTATACTCCTTTATCCGCATTTGCATTTATGTTTGTTTGCTTAGCTAGTTTGTTTTCTTAGCCTAGTTTTTTTTTCTTTTTTTAGTAGTTAAATGTTTTTTACTTAACTTCGCATGAAATAATTCTGATAGGCAGCATGGTATTGTGACAAGAGTCTGTGATAAAATCATTACTATTGAGACGTTTAGGCTCTAATTGTGACTCACTATGTGATATTTATATGGTATAATTCCTTCAACTGTTGGGACAAGAGTCTATACTACTCCCAATAAAGTTGACCATGTGCCTTGTGTGTGTGAGGATATAGTATATTCTGTGTTTGTGGCTGATGCTAGAACATGCCTGGTATGTATGTAAAGCGAAAATAAAGAGTGCAAGTTTAGGAAATAATTTAGGCATTTCTTTGGCAACCTATACTTGTTTACCTTCTTTTTACCTACCCATGAACATTTATCCTAGTTATCCCCTTTTGAGCCTTTAGCCTATTTTCTTTGACAGCCTCATATGTAAGCCTAATCCATTTTTTTCAAGACCATAATTTGATCCTAATTCCTAAGTGCTTTAAAGTGTAAAGTCATGTGACAAAATAAGAGGAAATTGGGTAAGTATGATGCTTTAGAATGTATTGGTGCTTGAAGTCGTTATGAAAAAGAATTGCTATCATAAGAGGTATGTTATGAAAAGAAAAAGAAAAAGAAAACTAAAAAGTTAGTTATGTTCAAAAATTGAAAAACAAAAGAGGTGACAAAGGGAGGTAGATTAAAAGAAAGCAAAAAGGTTGTTTGAAAGAAAGCATAAATGGCATAATGTGATGTATTAAAGCGCTTAGGAACATAGTCACTATTTCTGGCCAAAATAGTCCTACCCGTCCCTTAGCCTACATTACAACCTGTAGAAGACCTATTTGATCCTAAGCTTAGCATTCTGTCATTTAGTGGAGCATTACACTAAGGGAAAGCCTATGTACATCAGTTGCAGCATATGAATTCTTTGTGAGAGCTAGAGCAAGGATACTTTTATACCCATGTTTGAAAAATATGCTATACTTATGAGTGATTATGGGTAATATATTGTGAGACACACATGGTTGATGAGTTTTGGGTAGTTGTGTATGATTCTTTATGCCTTAACTTTTGAATATGAGTTGGCCACCATCACGAGTCTATGCTAGAGGTTAAATTGTTTCTACTAATGATCGGAAAACTACTCTTTGTTGATAATTGTTGTGCTTGTCTTGACGAATATTTTGTGTTGTTACTGTGAAACCCTAAGTAAATGTTTAGATGGACATGATATTTTGTTCGAGGATGAACAAAGCTTTAAGTGTGGGGTGTTGATGATAGGCGAATTTACACGCCTAAAGTACTATATTTTACCCATATTTTAGCTAAGTTTTGAGGACAAATTATATAATTCATGCACTTTTAGTCCTTTTTTCTGTAAGTGAGCTAACAAACGTGATTAGCAAGTTTTCAGGTATAAATGATGCAGATTTCAGCATTTTATGGATAACTTGACGCCAAAGAAAGCTTCACGAAAGAAGGAAGGGAAAGCTTACACGCCAAGGACCAAAAGTGGCGCATGGAAAATCTGTCCCGGGCAAAAACAACAATTCTAAAGACTTTGGGGACTAGCAGTAACTTAGTAGGATTAGGATAATGATACATTAACCTAGTAGGATTGGGTTAAGTAATGCAATAGCTTAGTAGGAATAGGATATGGGTGTTATAAATACCCTATTTTGCTAGTGATTTTAATTCATTCCTCACAATTCACCCATTCATCCACCCATTCCATCAATTCCCATCCATCCACCATCCATCCATCCATCAAAACAATTCTCTTTATTAATTCATTGTTGACATTATTTTTCATCTATTCGACTTTTAATTTTACAACAAGAGAATCGCTATTTTGCAAGGAATTCACGCCTAACACCACACCATACTACACGCGAGATCTTTTATTGTGGTATAATGATAATGTCTATTGTGATTTCCATCGCACTCATGAATAGCTAAACTTCTCTGTTGGGGTTATGGAAGCCTTATGAGATACTATCTAAGGCTATGAGTTTGTGAATTCGTGACACGTGTGTTGCTTATATCATTATTCTCTTTATCTTAATGCAAATTCTTGTGGCTGCAGACGCATAGAATACGCCAGTATAGCATTAACTTGTTCGAAAGAAAAGTTATATGTCTGGAAAAGAGATAATATCAAGGTAATAGGGTCCCATCCCCTATTAAAAAGTTAGTGCCGTAACTGGATTAACCTCTCGGAGAATTTGTACCGTTAGATATGCTTTAAACTCGAAAGAGTTAAAGTGAAATAGTCCTTGTTTAGGTCGAAAGATGCTTGGATTTACCATCGAATACAATTCTCTATAAGCACATGCATGTCTGAATTCCGCACAACTCATATCCAATAGAGACGTACAACTCAGAAGGTAGACATAACCCCAACTTCTCAATTCTCATTGTTTTATATCTTACCAAATATTCTTTCTTTTTACCTTGCTATTTTTTGTTTTTACTTTAATATTTTGGTTACATTACTTGCACGACAAAACTCCCCCCTTTTACGAGACTTGCACTAAAAGTCTAGTAATCTTTGCTTACTTGTTGACCAGGCTATTCCCTGTGGGATCGATACCCAACCCAATTGGGTTATATATTTGACAAAGACCGCTTTACACTCCTACGAGAGCTGTAGATTGAGCGTTATCAGAGCCTTTTGGTATATCAATGAAACATTTGACACTTTATAGAATGGAAATAACTTCGTTGGTAATATAGAACAATACATGTTTTTGGACAACCTCGGAATCTTACTTGATGGAACATTGGTGTTTTCATGCCAAAAAATATTGTTAGAGTATGCTTTACATACCTCGTTGTAGATTCGGATACCAATTCAACACAACTTCTTGCCTTTACAAATGACTTATCTACAATGAAATGTTTGGCATCTAGGATTAGCAACCCAACACCACAATTCTCTTCCATAATTCCATACAACCACATTGCAAAACATTCCAAAAACCAACTTGAACAATAGGTTTATGTGTATATATATATATAATCATCAATTCAATACCACATCATCAATACCAAATCCCTTCACAATTCAACATAATCCAACCATGCACAAGAATAATCCAACATCATTTCCCAATCATCTTTCAACAACAATTAAATAACATACTTCTTATGCTCACATGCATATATATATATATACATATCCATATAAATAACACCAACATAATTTACATCCTTACCATAAAATGGCCCTTTTGGTTTTGAAGTCCTGTTGGCACAAATAAGGGGTGCTTCTCGAAGCCCTCGAGACGGTGAACACAACTACGTAATCAATTTGGATTTTCTACGGTTGAATCACAAGATAATTGGAGTGAAATTAGGCTAGGGTTTCTTATTTTCAATAATTTGATGATAATTGATGGATATGAGACTAATTATATGTATATAATGACCAATTTTTGTCCATGAGGTGATGGAAAATGACCATATTGCCCTTAAAAATTTAAGTAAATCCGAATCTGTCCATGGTGGACTGTTTTGACAGGCTAAAGTAAATCGGCCATAACTCTTTGCTCCAATATCAGATTTGGGTGAAATTGGTATTGTTGGAAAGATAATTCAAAGGTATTTCATTTCATATAAAGTAGGCCACCCAGTTCGTCCTGTACAAGGAGTTATGATCGTTTGAAGTTGACCCTAAAAAACTATTTTGAGAGGCTGAAGTAAAACGAGTATAACTCCTTACTAAGATGTTGTATTTGGATGAAACCAATTGAATTGGAAAGAAGACTCAAAGATATTTCTTTTGATAGGTCGCTGCTCTCCTTGTTCATTATATTGAGGGAGTTATGATCATTCAAAGTTGATCCCAAAAACTGGCAGGCCTCAGTAGTTTGTGTGCAGGAAATTTTCCTGCACATTTACTGTTCACATATCCCGGCCACCGTTTTATAGTTTCGAACGTGCTCGATTATATCCGAAACTTATCCGTTTTTGAAAATCTTTATATCGTTGGAAAGCTTATTCAATAACCTTCGTATGGAACCATCGGCGGGCAAATTCCGGTATAAATAAAGTCGATTTCTATACACATATAATCTAACTATACACTTGAAACCATCTCAAAATAATCAATATTCATACTTAAACTCATATATACCTAACTTATGATCAATACATATACTCCAACACATATAACCATAGCTAATGCACGTAATTAAGTACGGGGTGTTACAAATTCAGACCAAATTAACATTTTTGAAATTTGTCATTCTTTTTCAAAATACAAATCAGCCCATACAAATTATCCATTTGGTGGAAAAACATTTTATACTTTCTATTTTCTCACTCTTTTCTCTCTCTCAGTAATAAAAACAACAACTACTCATCAAATTACCTAACCCTTCATAACAGATTGATTTTTTTCCCATTTCCAACCACATAGGTGTTATTTTTGACTCTATTCTTACTTGTATCCATCGTATTCTCTGTCTTCGTAGGTAAAAAAAGTTCGAAAAGAGTTATATATATATATATATTATTTTTTAAAAAAATTAGGACTTTTTAGTTGAATATAAAAAATAAGACTTTTCGTTGTATTATCTTCAAGAATGAGTTAACAATTTTGAGTTTTGATGCTAAAAACATAAAAAAACCTGAGAAAACCCTAATTTTTATTGCAATGTTTCATTGACTATCGTGGTATTGTTGGATGGTGTTTGTGTTTTTGTTGGTGGCTGTTGTTGGTGTCGGTATTGGTGGTCTTGGTGGTGGTGTAGGTGTTCTTGATGGTGGTGGTGGCGATTTTGACAGTCTTGGTGTGGGTATTGGTCGCATTGGTGGTAGTGGTGATGGTCTTAGTGGTGGTGTTACTATTTGTATTGGTATTGGTTGCATTGTTGTTGTTTGTGATATTGGTGGTCTTGGTGGCATTGGTAGTGGTGTTGGTGGTCTATCTGTTGCAACAGGTTGAACATCTGTTGGGAGATATTAAATAGGTGTTCAAATAGATTCCCCATCTATTCCAACTGATAGGTTAGCCGTTGGAGTATTTATTTGTAATGTGGTGTATAATAATTTATTGAAATTTTTCTTAGCTTTTTAAAAAAATTATGCAGACATTAAGGGTATATTGATGCTAGTGAGGAAAATAAAAGTGAGGAGGAAGAAGAAGATAAACAAGATGATAATGCCTCACTAATGGAGCGTAAAATAAGATCGAAATCCCAACACGAGGCTGTCAAAACTATTAGTATTGACAGGTTTCAAGTTGCGACGCCGATAGATCATCCTGTAAAAGTAACTGGTGATCTTGTACTTAAATGTCAGTTGAAGAAATCGTTTGATGAATTTAGGAATATTATAAAGAATGAAAACATAGACAGTCCTTTTAAGAAAAACTGCATTGGATACTTTCTTGAGCTGCCTGAGGACCACGCTGTCCGTTTCCAAATGAGCATGGTATATGGTCTTCTCATACGCAGGATCAAGTATGTAGGGGATGATAAATATTCGAAGGAAGTCAAAAAAAAGATGGATGAAATTTGGATCAACTACTGTGGCATGTCGGTTTGTTTTGGCTTGAAAGAATTTGCCATAGTGACAGGCTTTAGATGCGATCATCCAGAATTACCTCTGATCAAGGAAACACCCCCGAAAGGTCCAAGGCAAGTAGGACAGCCAAACCACTACCATCAAATAGACGGAAGATATTGTCCAAGTAACGACAACAAACAAGTAGAAAAAATAGATGGGCTGTTGGACATTGTTGGACATAGCTACAAAGTGGTGGATTTGATAGAAGATCTCAAGGATAAAACCATACCAAATCAGTACAGGGAGCAATTGTGCTTAGTTTGATTTTCCCATGCCGTTATATTAGCAAGAGACGTCAACAAAGTCATAGAAGATGATTTGTTGAAGCTTGGTGCTGATTTTGAGAAAGTCAACAATTATCCCTGGGGATATAATAGCTACTACTTGACTGTCAAATATTTACTGATTATCCCCCAAGAGGACCACATTATACAGCTTTCATGGTAAATTTAATCACTATTTGTTTACTCATCCATTAATTTATATTGAATAATTATTATGACTTTTTTTGCTTGCTTCTTGTTTACATATTTTAGGCTTGGGCATTTGAAGCCATTCCTTCCCTCCGAAAGCAGTTCAAGGATTACCCGAATGACGTTTTCCATCCAATGATCCTTAGGTGGGTGGCTGTCAAGAATTAAGGAGGCTGATCTCTTTAACCCCTCGGATGATACAATACGTCGTCATTTAAGTAAAATAATTTGTCTCAATTAAATTAGATATGACAGATGGGTTATCTGTTGCGACAAATGGGTCATCTGTTGTAATAAATTACCCGTCTACTGCAACTGGTGCACAAGATGGGTAATCTATTATGACAGATGATCCATATTTCACAACAAATTAACCATCTATTGCTCTAGTTCTCATAACCCGACTCAATAGATTACCTATCTGTTGCAAATTATGTAACAAATGATTAATTTGATACAATATATTGTTAATATATTGTGACATACAGATCATCTGTTGTGACAAATAGATCATCTATTTCATAAATTGATTGTGTTAACATGTAACCTAACTGAGTGCAAATTATTATTATATGATTTACATTAATGTATCTATTTTTTTAATAGGTTGTGTATCTTTAGATCGTGCGTACTGAGCTGGAGTTAGGGATGACTTCTTTTATTACTCTAGGTCTTGTTGATACAATAGCAAACCCAATGACGAAGTTAATAAAGAAAGAATTAGCTAGAGTAATAGCCATATAGACAAGGTCAGCCTAATGTTGAATCTCTTCATAACCAACCCACTGCAACAGATTCGGGTGCTTCTGATGGGGGTGTTGCTGGTGGATTTGTTGATGTTTGTGGCAGCCATCCTGATGCTGATGTTGTTGCCAGTTATGATGATGAGCGTATTGATTCTCAAGAAAAAATAAATATATTTGAAATAACCCCTTACACAGGTCCTTTTGCCCATAGACCGGTTTCTCCAATCCTTATAGTGGTCCCTCTCACCCCTCTTCACCCTTATATTCTTATTATAAATGTAATGTATGCAAGGACGGATAGGATAAAGTTCTTGAAAAACTAGAGGCTATCACTGAAGTTGCTGAGAAATTAAAATCCAAGAGCGATGTCATACCATCCAAGAAGGTGAGGGAGTCATACACTCCTACAATGATGGTTTGGAGGAAAAAAATAAAAATTAGCCAAATACTTTCGAGCCCAAAAACAAAAAAAATTACAGATCCTCCCTCTCCAAAAGTTGTTGAAGTTCTGGTGCCACTGAAGAAGGTGGACATACGCACGACGCTTGGCGACCAAGAGAGGACGGAACTGCAAAATTCTAAGTATGCCAAGAAGAAGAAAATAGTAGAAGAATACACCATGTATGTGTTTGGCACCCAAGACTTCAGGAGCATGACAACTATGCGTAAGTGGTATGTGGATAAGGTAAGTTTACTTTTCCTAACCTAACCTTCTAATCTACTCCATGAAGAAGAAGATACACAACAGATATGTCAGCTATTGCAACACCTGGGTATTCTAGCACAATTGGTGATTGTTTTGTTGTAATAGATTAAACATCTGTTGCATAAGTTGAATTAGTTGGGTAATCTGTGAGCATATTCAAAGAACCCTCCGCAACAGATGGACCATCTATTGCATCTTTCCACTATGTTTTTCTTCTTTACAATTACTAATCTATTTAAAAATTATCTTCTTATATCACAGTATGTTGATGAAATTCTCTGCCTCATGAGAGGCAGGCAATTAGCATACCCTGATTCTTATGATATTGCCGATAGGATAATGAACCTCAACTTCTACAATAGTTTTAAGGATAGGTATAATTATCTTAAGGATCACGTTAAAAATCTCGGTGGCCTGCGATTTTATCAGTTAGTTTCTATGTACGAATGGGAGGAAGATATGGTTAACTATGTTAGAGGGAAGAGGCCATATCCACATGGCAAGAGCTGGACCAAGGCAAAAAGAATTCTTGCAGTCATAAAAGTAGAAGTCAAATATTTTCTCACCATTGAGATACTTTTCGAAGAGGGAAAGATTAAGGTTTATGACTGCAACTTACCTGTCTTCAGCGACAAAGCTTTTTATATCCACATGCAGCCACTTTTGGACTTACTCTCCAGCTTTTCTAGGTAGACTAAATTGATAGATCATTTGCCAGTAGAAGTCTTCATGATGAAAGCATGGGATTTTGAAGGTCGGAACAGGGGCATGCACCTTCAAAAGAATAAAACCGGTGCCGCATGCAGGCTGTACTTGCTTGAATACATCAAATGTTTGCTGACTGGTACAAAAATGTTCGGTCTATGCAACGTCGTTGTGGAAAATATGCTAGAGGTATGGGTTTATGGGGTAGTTACTAGATGATTGAAGCCTGCGTATAAAGAAAGAGATGTACAACGACTAACACCATAACAATTTTTTATGTTTGATGAAAGTTGATTTTTTTATAATGCAACAGATTGATTATTTGTTGATACAGATTGATTATCTGTTTCAAAAGGTTGGTTCTCTGTTTCATTATGTAGATGTCTCAATCTACGTTGCAATAGATATACAATCTGTTGCAACATTTAGTCTATCTGTTGCAACTGATAGGTAATCTATTAGAACAAATAAAAATAGTAGAAAGACCTGTTTGATAATTTCCATTATATGACCTGCATGTTGCAACATATGGCAAAATTTGTTTGATAATTTCCAGCAGATATGCCATCTGTTGCAACATATATATTATCTGTTACGATATTTGATTCTGGTATTCCATTTCAATTAATAAGTACAAAAGTAAGGATTAAATTATATTCATAGACAACATAAAATAAATCAAAGCCTTCAGAAATTACATAAAATAACTCAACAAATAAATTAAATGTAAAAAAATCATTATGGGTACAAACGATCTACTCTGCAAATAAATCAACAATTTAACCTTTGGTGCCAACAATTACCAAAGTGAGGTTATTACTTTGATAGACTCAAGCTATAAATATTTACTCAATATGGATAAGTTTTTCTTCATTCGATGCTATGGAATTTGATTTTGGTCATTGTAGATCTTTAATGTCTCTTGCGTATGGTGTCTTAGCTTCGCTTCTCCATATTTCCATAAAAGAGAAATATACTCAACGTAAGCGGCAACAAAAAGATTGTAATCCCTACGTTTTAAAAAATAGATAATCCATATCTTGCAGTTCATATAAGCGTTGTGAAATTTATGAAATAAAACTAAATCATGATACTTACAGAATACCAATGGGTTGTTGAGCAATTCCTTTAACATATTCTATATCAAATGGATTATCCATTTTATCCCGGTATGCTTCAATCATCGACCAATTAGTACGAACCTTTTGGTCTAAAAAGCCACTTATATCAAGGTAAGAAAGCAATATTTTAGCCAGCTTTTGTATCTTCGACAATGGTGCGGAACGTCTCCTTCCCTACATTGAGTTATAAACTCGGATGAGCCTCCCTTTTAGAACGACGCTAGCCAACACCTAATGGAATTCATCGCCATAATTGATTGGGATGTACACTTCATCGACCAAATGCCAAGGTAAGTCAACTGGAATGCTTAAACCTTTGATGATGTTGATTAAGCATAACTTTCGACTGTTGTTGACAAAACCTATCGTAGATATTATTGATGTAAACTTTGTACAAATAATTGCCTGTCATGTATCTGTTTTGTTCTTGTGTTTGCAACTTGACCTTCTTTCGAAGGTAGTAAAAAAGGACATCGATGTGCAGCACATATTATCAAACATTTTAGATTACATGATAATACAATTAATACATGTATGAAATTAAATAAAGTATTAATTAATAGTATTATGTATAACATTTAAACCTCATCATTCCAGCAAGTTTGGGACTGTGAAATCAAATAGAACCAATTCTTTATTCCAGAATGTGGAACAAAAAGTCGAACATATCAAAATCAGGACTCGATTCATTCACTTTGTAGTATTTGTAATTTTATTTTCTACATGATTTATATGTGTTAATGTCATATTTTTACAACAAGAATTGTATAGATCAATATCTTTAAAAAAAGATTCATGTACCTACCGGCGTGATGCTTTAACAACCCATCGATAATCCATTCTGAATAGTCATTGATCAACTTTGTTAGTTTTTTTGGAGCCTCGTTCGAGATATTGAACCCTTCAAACGGCTAATTCTTCAGTTCTCCCGAACTAACGGACTCCACTCTTTCTTCTTTCATGGAAGTAATTGATGGATTATCAACTGTGATATTATGTTGTTCAACAGTAGCTTCTACTGTGACATTCACCTTGAAAGCCAGAATTATCAATGGTAATCACAGATATACATGATATTATCTATCTATTACATCAGATGGATCATATGTTGGGATAAATTTGAATAGGTAAAATAGAGTTGTGTGATAATTTTGAATAGATGACCCATCTGTTGCAATATATAAATGATCTGTTGGTACAAATTAAATTAGTAATAAGACCTATTTGATTTGCTGAAACAGACGAACATATATTACAACAGATAATGCATCTGATGCAACAGGTTATACGACAGTCACAATATATATATATATATATCTATTTGATAATTTATTGCAGATGTATAATTTGTTAAAATAGAGATGTGTCTGTTTGTTTGTTGGAACAGATGATATACATTCGCTTTTTCCTGCTCATGTTGCTCTCCTGTGGACCTTGTACATTGATCAAAGGTGCAAAACAGAGACAGAGGAATTACAGTTTTGCTTTTTTTTGATGCTTGATGATGCCTTGGAAATTTCTTTTCTTCTTCTCTTAGCCACCTTAATCTCTAGTGGAATGTATGGATATGAAATCCTCTTTGATGGAATGACACCCCTCTTAAATATCATTTTCTTTACAGAAGAAGTTAATACATTAATAGCATTAATCACTTCATTATGTTTCGCCTTGCAGTTTGGACATTTGCATGCAGAACATTCGCTAGAAGGGGTAAAATCTGTATAACCAGTACGATCATAATCATAATAGTTTGTTGTTTCAAAATCTGTAAAAGGAGCACCACTACCACTACCATCATCAACAACAACAAGCCCACCCTCTAAAATTATTTTTCTTGTGATGGTTGTTTCTCCGAACAATTCCTCATTTATTCTATTGATGACTTTAGGGTCTGATAAAATTTGTACTGACTGTAAAGTAAGAAAAAATGGCATCTTCAACTCTCAATTGGTCGTAACAAGCCACGAATGAACAATATAAAGTAAATCAATACATATATTAGAATGATGATGAAATCATTTTAAAAAATAATTAATTAAAACAAAAATTTAATTAGAATTAGACTTACACTTCCTTCGAGGGGTTGAAGAGATCAAGAAATTTTACATTTTTATCAGTTTGGCCGATAACCATCTCAGGATTCTTGGACAAGAAACTTCTTCCTGGTAGTTTGATGATAGGCGAATTTACGCGCCTATATCAATATATTTTGCCCATATTTTAGCCTAGTTTTGAGAACTAATTATCTATTTCATACACTTTTAGTCCTTTTTCCTGTAAATGAGCTAACAAACGTGATTAGAAAAGTTTCAGGTATAAATGATGCAAAATACAGCAATTTATGGCTTACTTGACGCAAAAGAAAGCTCACAAACGAGATGGAAAGGAGCTGGACGCATAAAGGACTAAATCTGCTGCATGGAAAATCTGTCCCGGGCTAAAACAGCATTTCTGAAGACTTTGGGGACTTACAGACACAAAGCTGGATTTTTGCCATAATACATTAACCTAGTGCAATTAGGTTATGTGTTTCATTATTCTATTTGGATTATAATTTTGTAACCTTACCCTAGTACATTTGGGTCAAGGATTTCATTAGTATATTAGGATTTGGTTATTTATTTCATTAGCTTAGTAGGAGTAGGATAGGAGTATTATAAATACCCTATCATGTTAGAGATTTTTTAAACACATTCTTACAATTCAATTAACTCTTCACTTAAGACATCTTCCTACAATACATTCTTAATTCTTCATTCTTCTATTCTAAAATTCCACAACAAGAGAATCGTTACTTGCTACGGAATCACCAAAACCACACGCCAAACACCTACTATTCACGCCATCCACCATGCAAAACGTGATATCCTTCGCATTCATGGGTAACTAAACCTCTTAGTTGGGGTTATGGAAGCCGAATGAGTTACTATCTACAGCTATGAGTTTGTGAGTTCAAGACAAGTATATTGCTTATATCATTATTCTCTTCATCTTAAATCCACATCCTTTGCGGTTCAAACACAAGAACACGCCATTCTAACATCTAACCTGTTCGAGAGAAAGGTTATTTGTCTAGAAAAGAAGACGCATAGACCAACGCCAGTCTAACATTTAACTTGTTCGAGAGAAAGGTTATTTGTCTGGAAAAGAGATAATGTCAAGGTAGTAGGACACCCTTTCCTATTAAAAAGCTAGTGCCGTAACTGGACTAACCTCTTGGAGAATTTGTACCGCTAGACACACTTTAAGCTCGAGAGAGTTAAAGTGAAATAGTCCTTGTTTAGGTCAAGAGACGCTTGGATTTACCATCGACTACAATTCTCTATAAGCAATTGCATGTCAAGACTTTACACACTCATAGCCAATAGAGACGTATACCTCAGAAGGTGGACATAACCCCAACGCTTCAATTCTCATTGTTTACAACTCACGTAACATTCTTTACTTTATTATTTTCATCTTTTGTTTACATTACTTGCATAACAATACTCCCCCCTTTTACGAGACTTGCACCAAAAGTCTAGTAATTTTGCTTACTTGTTGGCCAAGCTATTCCCTGTGGGATCGACACCCAACCCAGGTTGGGTTCTATATTTGCTAACGACCGCTTTACACTCCCACGAGAGCTGTAGATTGAGCGTTATCATAGTTCACTTGTTGTCTCAAATAAGGAATGACTTCAAATGCCCAAGCTTATAAAATAATGCCAAAAAATCAAAAACATTATTGAATAAAAAAATAAATCATGTCATGATAAAAGAAATATTTACCATAAAAGATCATGGAAAGCCATATTAGTTGACTGTCCTTGGCGTTAACGGAGTGAATAAATATTTGACAGTCATTTTATAGCTTTCATAACCCTAAGGATAGCTGTTAAATGCCTCAAGATCCTCAGAGATATTTATCAAACCAAGTGGTATGTTGTTATTAACGTCTCTCGCCCAAAGAACATTTTGTACAAATCAAACCAAGCACAATGCTTGTATGTACTTCTTTGAAAGTTTTTTACCTTTTACTTTTCTATCAAATTTATGTTTTTAAAGCTTAGACCAACAAGGGATACTAGGTCATCATGATCACTCGACTTGACTTTGCCTTTTTTGGGTTTGTGGAGTGCTTTTTTGGGTTAGAGTAGGTATAACTTGAGACGAAAAAGAAGGAGAACATTTTAATCCAGTAACTATGGCAAACTCCTTCCAACCCAAACAAACAAGCATGCCACGGTAATTTATCCACACCTCATTCATCTTATGTTTGTTTTCATACATAAACCTACGTTTGAGAAGATCATATACCATTTCCATTTGGAAACGAGCATTGTTGTCCTCCTGCAAATCAAGATATTGCCCAAAGAATTTGTCCCTAAAATAAACATCCAATTTTTTTCTGAAGGCGGCGAAAGATTTTCCCATGACTGACTTAACCATGAAATCACCCGTTAAATCTGTGGCACTATCGAACTGCATTCTCACAGGATAACGATCAATGTAGAAGATTTTGACCAACTCTTTGGTAGAAGAGTTATTAGGATTTGGATTTTCTCTTTTGAAATATTCTTATTACCCATGTTCATCATCTTCTGCTCCTGATTGAGGTAACACTTGTAAAACAAGCCCATAGAGTGGTGGATACAGCCTAACTGCTTCACTTGTTACTTTACTTGGACTTAATTCAGTTTTTTTTCTTTTGGGAGTCATATTATCTAAAATTAATAGGAACATAAAATAGATTATAATTGATTGATGCATCATTAAAAAAGGATAACAGTAAATCAAATATGTACAATAGTAAAATAATAGTTCCAATAGACCACACATCTATTATACTAGGTAGGATATCGTTTGCAACATATAACCAACTTGTTGCCGTAGATGAGTAATCCATTGAAAATAATAAAAAAAATAGATCACTAATCTGTTGCACTAGGTAGGTTATGTGTTGTAGTATATAACTGACCTATTGTAGTGGATGAGTAATCCATTAGAAATAAAAAATAGATCACTAATCTGTTGCATCAGGTAGGTTATTTGTTACAGCATATAACCGACCTGTTGCAGTGGATGAGTAATCCATTGGAAATATTAAAAAATAGATCACTAATCTTTACAGCAGATAGGTTATCTGTTGTAGCTTATGACCTACCTATTGTAGCAGATGAGTAGTCCATTGGAAATAATAAAAATAGATCACTAATCTGTTGCACCAGGTAGGATACTGTTGCAGCCTATAACCAACCTGTTGGAGCGGATGAGTAATCCACTGGAAACAATTAAAAAAATCACCCATCTGTTACACCAGATTACTCATCTGTTGCCAAATGAGTTATCTGGTGGATTAATATTATTTAGATTTCTTTCAAATAGAAGTTTCATCTATCGCAACAGGTGAATGCTTTGTTAGATTATTCATCTATTGCATTAAATTTTCATATATTGCATTAAATTTCCATCTATTACGTCAGATGGTAACAGATCACTCATCTATTGTGATAGATCACTCATCTATTACCAAATGAGTTATTTGTTGGATCAATATTATTTACATTTCTTCCAAACAGAAGAGGCGTCTGTCACAATAGATTAATGATCAGTTAGATGTCAATCCGTTGCATCAGATTTTCATCTATTGCATCAGATGGCCAATCTATTATATCAGATGGTTCATCTATTGCAGCACCATTTTTACCAAGAAATAAAATGAATCAACCCAGAAACACCAACACAACATACACACACTAAGAACATCAATGGTGATGAAAAATTACCAACAAATCAAATCAACAGTTCGACAGCAAGAACTATAATAACAATAAAAAATTATATTTCACATCGGAAAGAGTAGAGAAGAAATGCCAGAAATTAGGATTTTATTCAGTCCACATTTCAAATTTAAGCAAGAAATATTAAAACTATTAACCAATACTAGAAGAGAAGTTGTATCAAGTTTCTATGTTTTTTCATAACTAAAAAGTCATAATTTTTTACCTGTAAAAGAAGAAATGGGACGACGAAGATGTAATACCCCATATTTTCCTAGCTTAGTTTAGCTATCAGTACACAAAATTTCCTATATGAAACTTTCAAAATATTCATAATTTTCCAGCTTAAGACCCACCATTGTATAGAAAATTCAATCAGCTTTCCAACGATATAAAATTCACCCAAATTTGATATCCGGGAGAGAAGTTATGGCCTTTTTAGTAAAACAGTGTGCCAAACTAAGCAACAATGCGTCACGATGATAGGCCAAATGGAAATGTCAGTTTTCAAGGAAACTCTACGATTCTAGAGCATTACGGAGAAGTCCTAGTTCCCAATTGGCTTTTTCCAGTGTGTCAACACGATAATGGCGCATCGTGCCGGTGTGCTATTTTGCAATTGTCACTTTCCAGTGAGACTTTGCGATACCTCCGCGTCGCACCAATGTGCAATTTTGCACTCGTCCTTTGACTGCACTAGCTAATAAAATCCAGTGGCTCACCGCGTCAGGGTGATGGCCCAAATCAGGATTTTCAGTGACGAAAATTTAATTTTTTCCAGGGGCATTTGGGTCTTTTTCCATGACCCTAATCAGCCCCAAACATGAGATTTAATCCCTAATAACCTAATTAGTCACTATTTCATTCAATTTTCCCCAAAATCAAGAGCATTCTCTCAATTCACATAACTCTAGCCTTCAAGAACCAAGAGCACTCCTCAAGATTTCACCAAGAAACTTCAAGAACTCATCTTTCTAGGTATGTTAGATGTTCATTCATGGGTCCTTACCACCCATGGAGCCCAAGAATCCTTTTTTCAAAATACAAGATTGAGATTCCATGAATTACATGTTTGATTTGATTGTGTTCATGTATGTATTGTTATATGGTCTCCAATCCATGATTAATTACAAGTTTCATGAAATTAAGATAACATGTGTGATGAATTATGCGATTATCATGTTAAATACTTGAATTTACAAGTTGAATACTGTAGCCATGATATTTATATATGTTTATCATTATGTGAAATAATCATGCTCCCCAAGTATTTGCTAGAATGCCTATGTGAAGTGAATAATGAAAAATCATGATATGATAGCATGCGTTCCCATTTATGTACAAGTTCATGCCTTGCAAGTGTTTGACAAAATATCTCAATGATGAATCATGACTAAGTGACTAGCTAGTGTGCTTACAAGAGTGTGCCATGTTTCACTATTGATGCTATCGAGTCCTGGGGGTATTTAATACCCAAAATCTAGTTGTTTACCTAGATCACAGTAGCTATATAATAGTCTCAGTAATGTCACAAACAGTAGTACTCAGTCAGTTACAATGCTCAGCAAAACTCAGTCTAGTTCAGTTCAGTTTAATAATCAGTGTCTTTCAGTTGGGAGTAGGATTCAGCACCGAGCGAACCCAAGGATGGGGTCCCGGTGGTGTATATCAGAGCTATTAAAGACATGTCCGATAGAGGGAAGACTCGAGTGAGGACGGTGAGAAGAGACTCATAGTATTTTCCAGTTGAGACACGGTTGCATTAAGGATCAACTCTTAGTCCGTTCCTATTTGCGTTGGTGATGGACGTGTTGACGCAGAGTATTCAAGGTGAGATGCCTTGGTGTATGTTATTTACGGATGATGTAGTGCTGATTGATGAGACGCGGGGTGTGTGAATCAAAAATTAGAGGTTTGTAGGCAAACCCTTAAATCTAAGGGGTTTAGGTTAGGTAGGTCCAAGATGGAGTAAATGAAATGCAAGTTTAGTAACTTGAGGTGAGAGGACAAAGTGGTAGTGAGGTTGGATTCTCGGGATATTGGTAAGAGGGATAGTTTTAAGTATCTTGGGTCTATGATTCAAGGGAATGGCGAGATTGATGAGGATGTCTCTAAGCGTATTGAAGCAGGTTGGAAGAAGTGGAGGCTTGCCTCAAGAGTGTTGTATGATAACAAGGTGCCTCTTAAGCTTAAAAGCAAATTCTACAGAGTGGCAGTCCGTCCGGCCATGCTGTATGGAGCGGAGTGTTGGCCAATCAAGAACTCCCACATTCAAAAATTAAAGGTGGAAAAAATAAGAATATTGTGTTGGGTATGTGGACTTACTAGAGGGGATAGAGTTAGGAATGAAATTACCCAGGAAAAGGTGGGAGAAGCTTCGGTGGAGGAAAAAATGCGTGAAGGAAGGCTGAGATAGTTTGGGCATGTGATGAGGAGGGGCACGGATGCCTCAGTTCGTAGGTGTGAGAGGATAGCTTTGAATGGCTTCAGGAAGAGTAGAGGTAGGCCGAAGAAATACTGGAGGGGGTGATTATACATGACATGGAGCAGCTTCAGCTTACTGAGGACATGACCCTAGATAGTGGAAGTCACGGATAAGTGTAGAAGGCTAGTGTGAGTGTGTGGGTTATAGAAAGTAGTTATGAGAGCTCTTGTGTAGTCGGTTAGTAATCCTAGGAATGTGTCCATAGGTAGGAGCCTCTAGTCAAGAGATTTTAGGTGTGGTGGATGTCTTTGGTCTGTGAGTGTATGTTACTACTAGGTGGGTGTCCTATTCCGTATTTCTTATGTTGTTTTGCTCTTATTTCTCTGATTTCTATTTTTATTATTTCTTATTCCTTATTTTTGTTACACCATTCATCCTGGTTCTTGTTTCATTGTGACCTTATTTACTATTCTTTATCTTGAGTTGGGGTTCTATCGGAAACAGTCTCTCTACTTTTTCGGAGGTAGCGATATGGACCGCATAGATTTTACCCTCCCCAGACCCCACTTTGTCGGAATACACTAGGTTTGTTGTTATATTTACGTGGCTCAAACGTGGTGCGTATACACTGTACCCTCCATAGTGAGAGTGGTATAATATTATTGGGGTGGTATAAAATTCACTTGAAAGTTATTAAAGGGGTAAATAATTACAAGTTAAGTTTAAGTGCTAAAGTAAGTTTTGATGACAAGTTTAGGGGAGTAACTATGCCTTTTCTCTAAAATTGATCAAAGACATAGATATCAAGTGGTCGCCTTTAGAGTAAACTTGTCAAGTGGGTCGGCCCGGCCCGTTTTGGTCTGATTATCCCATCCCGTTTAGAAAGCCTAACCCGGTCTGACCCAACTTGATGGGCCTCCGGGTTATTGGGCCACCGGTCTCGAGCTGGGCCGTCTGAGTTGACTGGCCCGATGGATCGGCCCAATTACGAAATTGGATCAGGCCCACTGATTACCCGAACCAGCCTGATAATTTAAATTTATTTTAAATTTTTTTTGAAAGTAGCCGTTTCAACAGTAGTCAATTGGACCATTGAGGCCCAACGGCTATAATGAAGTTGTGGACCTTCCAATGGCCAATTGGCACTTTTTCCCATTTTATTTTAAAAAAATTAATTCAATTTTTTTTTTATAAATACCCTATATTCAAAATCATTTTCACACATTCTTAATCTCTCATTCTCTCTCAAATATTCTAATTATCTCCTAAAGTGCTCAATTTTATTTTTTTAATTTTGCAATTACAAATATCAAGTGGAAGTTTTCTAAAGTCGTAACTTTCTGATACTTTTAAAATTTGGTATTATTGTTCCATCTCTTACTTTTAATTTTTAATTAGTGTATTAATTATTGAATATTTATTATTTTTGTGTATTTAATTATTTTTTAGTTTAATTTATAATATGGATAAATTAAGAAACCTCGATAAAAGTGTCAAATATTTTTCCCCAAAAATGGTAATGGTAGTAAAAAATGAATTGGTGATTATTCTGGTAGAGATAGTTAGAGTACTAGATATACCCGTGTGTCTCCGGTATCAATTAGTCAGCCTTTTGAGGTTGAAGTAGGTGTAGGTGCAGGTGCTCACAATATAAATTATTTAGAAGCTCAAAAAAATTATGGTATAGAAAAAGAGAATGAAGTAGACACGGTTAATTTAGATGTGATGATGAAAATATTGGTGAGACACCCATAGTCGAAAATGCTAATGTTAGATCTGATCGATTAATCTTCCTCCCCGTCCTCTCGTGCCCCTACAAGATCTCGTAGAAGAACTAGTATTGCATGGGATTTTTTTTTAAATAGAAGAAGAAAGTAAGGTGCAAAGCAATATTTGTGAAATTGTATATGAGCATAAAATCGGAGGCAATAAAAGAGGTACGGGTTCGTTGATGAGACATTTAAAAGATAGACACGCAAGAGAGTTAATGTTACGCCCCGATTCCCATGAACTGGAACGCCACATGGTGCTCGTAACCCCGAGGGATCACAAGCTAACCCTTCACTGATATTTGTATCTGTTCACTGCATAATATAATATGATAAATGCAGAAACTGGCTAAATCTGGCCATAAGGTTCAAACATCTAAATATACAGTACTGAAAACTAAATATCAATACATCTGTCTGAAAAGCCTCTACACTGTCTGAACTGTGGAGTTGAAGGGACGATTCCCCAACTAACTCCGTCTACTAAAATCACCAAAACACTGAAATAGAATATCCTCGGATGATGAGGACTCACCGCTGCACCCACTGCTACAAGATCTAACAGGTAAATATACTCTGAATCTCGCTTTTCTGAACCTATGGTGGGGAAAACACCATAGCGCGAATGTGTTAGTACAAAGAATGTACCGAGTATGCAAGGATAGGGTAAGGTGAAATATAAGGCTTATGCATAAATATAACAATCTGAATAATATGTATTCGCTGGAATAAACATATATAGAAACTCTGTAGTTACCAAATTTGAAACATGTCTGATCAACAATACACCCATGGATGCATAAAGTACAACTGAAATTATCATAACACCGAATGTTACATTTTGAATGCTGACCCGAAAATAATAATACTGACCATAAGATACTGAGTAACTGAAGCTACTAGAGTTGACATCTGTACTTATCCATACAGAGAAATCGAATAGCTGATATTACTGATATTTGATAATCAAATTCACCAACTCTGGAACACTGAACAACTGAATCTGAGATCAACCCTCATCTGGCAGGAAGTCTCTAGAACACTAAACAACTGAATCTGAGATCAACCTTCATCTAGCAGGAAGTGTCTATACTCAACGATAATGATAATGGGTAAATAAGTTCGAGAGCAACCCTTATCTCGCAGGAAGTCTCTCTACTCAACGATAAAGATAGCAATACTGGGAGACCTGTATCTGACAGCCTCAACTTCTGCCCATTAACTGAGTTCTTTTCTGAGACTGTTACTGAAACTGTGGGAGTGATCATTTAACCGACATGCCCCACTTACCACAAGTAGGATCCAACCAGTACCCCAGCTGGAAGGGTGTCAATACCGCGCCACTAGTAAGGACAACTACATAGGACCCTCTACTATTAAGACCTCAAACGAGAATGGTGGGACCCTCTACTCGCAGGACAACCACCTCATCTAGCCCTCTACTCGCAAGATAGATGTCTCAACCTATGCTGGCGATGTAGTTCTGGAGCATAAGGATTGCTACCAGGAATCAAACCCTCTACTCGCAGAAATGTTCCCATCCTTAGCTCACTTGGTGCTGAATCCTACTCCCAACTGAAAGACACTTAACCAGTTCTTAACTATACTCAACTAAACTGAATCTGTTCTCACATTATGATACTTTATCAATATGAAAGAGTTTGCTTGATTCCGTTCTCTGACGGAGTATTTCTAAATGCCACTTACTTTTAAGATAAGCTTACTATCTCACAAAATGTACAGAGGTCTGTAACAGAGTGAATTGATATGTAAGATTTCAGAGCTTCATGGCCCGAGTATTCAATAAAGAATGATTTTTGAGATTACTGAGTTTTCTCCAAGTTTTGAAACTAACCGGGAGTTCATTGTTCATCGCTTTATTGAGATTACCGTGAAACTGACTCGGCTCTAGACCAACAGACTATTTCGGGCATACATACCCCTAGCACACAATAGCATAAAGTAACACAAGATAGATAACTCATACACAACATGCCCATAGGCCATCATACACAACACATAATTGAGGACTTCACACTTAGCAAATCAAATGGCCTCATTTCTTCATATAAGCATACAATCAAACACGTGGGGAGTATGCTTTGGGTCCATAGCAAATACTACGCAAAAACATCATAGTTACCTCAACAATTCATCATGGCATTCCATCATACACCCACAACGCACCACAAATTCAAGGAAATCAACTATCCATAGGAACAAAGCATGAATTTATCTTTCAAGACCTAATGAACCACAATGCATAGTTTCCTATTCTCTTAAATATTTTGTCAAACATATGGTAGGCATAAGTTAAGCATATGAATATGGCATGAAATCATAATTTGGATAACAAACATGTCAAATACTTAATTCTTCTTCACATAGGCATTTTAGCAATCACCTTACATGCACCATTTAGGGCATAGGTTTAATGCTCAATTTCATGCACCACAACACCATCATCCTTCAACTTCAACATCCACATTTCTCAATTCACAATCCAACTCACATTTAGAAAATATTTGACATATCAATCAATAGTAGGGATATATTCCCAATAACAATTATCAAGTCATAAAAAGGAAATAATGGAATAATAGTATAAATCAAGGCTTAACAATTTAAATTATCATATATTCATAATCAATTAATTTTGGACCTATTATGTTATTAAAATAAAATCTCTAGTCTCTTAGGTATTTTCACAAACACCTTACATGCACTTCTTAGGCATAGGTGGATTCATCAAGATTACAAGTATTCAATCACCCATTTCATATATTTATACATCACACACCACCATAGTTTCCACAAACATACAAAGATCCCTCCTTGTATATCATCAAATTCAACAACATAATCACCAACCATCACACAAATACTACACACATATACTTCAACCAACACACATAATCATCCCACACATATATCTCAACCATCATGTGAATACTACACACATACACAATGAAAATTTAGAAAGTATAATCATATATATATATGTGCACATGTATCTTGAGCCTTTGAAAAAGGATTTGTGGGCTCTATGGACGAAAGGAGCCCATAGATAAACACTTGCATACCTTAGATTTCATAGCCAAAGAGATTGACGGAAGCAATTTGCAAAGTGAAGCCTTGAATTGATTTTCCCCAAATTGGAACCCTAACCCTAACTCCTCTTCTTCTCTCTCTCTCTCTATATATATGCATATATTTTGAGAGAGAGATATAAGAGAAATGAGAGAAAATGAATTACAATTCTCAGCTCAAAGGGGGCATATATAGAGGGTTACCGTAATGGGAAATGACCAAAATACCTTTAAAAATCAATTAATGTCAAATCTGTCCTTCAGTGATCTATCCGGTAGGCTGAAGTAAATTGGCCATAACGTTTTACTCCAATGTCCAAATTGTATGAAACTAATTTAATTAGAAAGAAGACTCTCAGGGCTTTCCGTTTATATATAGCAGCTCATACAGTTTATTATGTACAAGGAGTTATGATCGTTTGAAGTTGACAAAAAAAAATCGCCTGGCTGCAGTATTTTTTTTTCCTGCACATTTTACTGTTCACAGTTCGATCGGAATGGTCGTAACTCATCGCTCGAGTGTCTATTTTGGGTGATCCACATATCGTTGGAAATCTTTTTCGATGCTCTATGAAATGATGGGTCGAAATACAAGAAATGACACACAAAAAAATTATAAATCATGCTCGAAGATAGGATCCCGACACATTTACGCACAAAATTTCAATGAATTTTTTTTTTGGGGTATTAAAATTAAGTATTGCACAAGGTGTAAAGCTTTTGGTGGGCCAGCACAAACTAGACTGAACCCAACAACTGGATAATTAGTTAAGAATTATAATAAAATGAAGGACCGAAAATAAATAGCGAAAATGATAGTTGTGGGTTGTTTGCCTCTTCACTTTTGCTTCTTCGAAAACTTTTATTCATTATATTCAAGTATTTTATAATGTTATATTTACGGGTATTCCTAGAAGTACTTGTCGAGCTTATATTTTTAGACTTCATGCATAATATGTTTATTTATCTGCGTTATTAAAAAATATTCCATTTAGTATTGCTCTAACTTCTGTCTTGATCGTGTTGTTTGCAAAAATGATTTTTTAACAATTACTTGTCACTAGATAGATAGTAAGTTTGTTATGTAAAAACATATTCTAGCATTTTTATATGATGAAGATATAGGAATTCATCACTGGATTTATCGGCAACAAGAACTAATAAAAATCACACTATAACGAACCAGATGTAAGTACCAAACCCACATATTCAAATTCCAAAAGCCACTACAACAAACTCAATAATTAAATAACTCCAACTCCATTAAAATTCTTACATATCACTTTTCTGTAATTTATATGTAGAAATTTCAATATTTTGTTGTATAAAGGGTAAACATGGATCACATTTCTTTTAAAGGAAAAAGGTCCAAATTTTAGAGATTCATCTATTGTGACTTTTATTGCAAAACACTCGAAAGATGACAATGAAAATATCTGCAGCCTGAACTATGTAGCTTTTGGATCCCTGGTTAAAGGAAGTGGTCTTTCCTAGATCTGGAGAGACAGAAGGTGTCACTTTCAAGCATATGTAGAAATTTCAACATTTGTTGTACAAAGGGTAAACATGGGTCACGTTCCTTTTAAAGGAAAAAGGTCCAAATTTTAGAGATTCATCTATTGTGACTTTTATTTCAGAACATTTGAAAGATGACAATGAAAATATCTGCAGCCTGAACTATGTAAGCTTTTGGATCCCGGATTGATGGAAGTGGTCTTTCCTAGATCTGGAGAGACAAAAGATGTTACTTTCAAGCTTGGAGACTATTATGATGACCCTATTGTTTTAAGATATTTGGAATGGTTGGAAGGTGCAGCTATTGCAAGGATTGGAGCTGAAGCTATAGCTGTGCTGGATAGTGTTAAAGTTAGTGCAATTCAGGCATTACAGAAAGTTTTTTCTGCTGGTGATGGGGAATGTCGTGTAAGACGATATGATGATAATGAGATGAATGAATTTGATATTACTAAGCCATTTGAGGATCTTGGAGAGCTTCATGAACAAAATAATTTTATCACAGTGGTTAAGGATCTTTCTAGAATGAGTTCTGACTATCAAGAGCAAAATTTGATAACGAACAAAATAAAAGATGCAAGTGTGAAGATTACTTTGACATTCACAACTTTTGGGTTACTGTCTTTGTCTTACCACAAAGCGTACCAAAGAAAATTGAGAGAAGTTGCAGGGAATTTTTGTGGGGATGCACTAATGGGAATAAAAAGGCTTCACTGGTAGCTTGGGAAAAGATTTGTCTTCCAAATTGTAGATAGGGTCTTAATGTCAAAGATTGTAGGACCTATAGCGGTTGTTTCCGAAAGACCCCCGTTCAAGTGAAGCATATCAAAGTAGTAATAAAAATAAAGAAGAAAAAAGGAAAAAATAATAGTGAAGGAAAACATGAAAACTAATAGGAAAGTAAGGCGAAACATATTGAGTAATAAAGGGAAATGTTCATGCATCTGATGCAGAACAGGAGAATGGAAACAGTTTTAACTTATGATGTGCATCTAATGTATAACAGGAGAATGAAAACATGTTTTAACTTTGGTTTGAAATATGTCATGATACTGTTTTACAACTAAATCTAATTTACCCCTGTATCTAAAGCTGGTGATGTATGCTTGAGGCCATTTAGGTTTAGATGTCTCTGCCCTTTTAAGTCAGGAAATTATGTTGTATATTTGGATCTTTTTGGTGTTGTGTATGGTTGGAAAGCTGTAGAGTGCTACTTTAATAACCTTACTGATTAACAGAAGAATGATAAAACTTTTAGTGCATTATTCAACTGTTATATTAAACAACAAGGTGCGACTTTTTAAACATAATAAATAATAGATGACAACGAATAAAAGCCAAAGACTACATGAATAAGATAATACTATCACAGACTCAAAGTTCTAAACAACCACCAAACTTATGATAACAAGATTAGGTTTAGATATTAAAACAACACTCAACCACCAACTATGTGTGAACTTACCAGCATACATGGTTTTTCAGCAGCTAAAATTTTAGAGCAGATCATTATTCCAACTCTAGATATAATAAGGTCAGCAACTGCATGCACTAAATCCATCGAGTGCAAGCACCTTCACCAAGTTAGGATTAAATCAGAATAAAACGGAGAAAAAATGGCACTCTCTTTGTTAACTTAGAAGCCTGAAATGCTAAATTTAGCATACAGTAAATACATAATTGTTTGAAATAAAACAACACTCACGGGGTTATGTATAACCGGGGATGAAATTTCACGAGGCTCTACATCTCATCATATGCTAAGACCCCAGTTTGCTATATCAAAAACAAGTTTTTTCATTCATTTAACATCTCAGAATACAAATGCAAGATTGGAACATTAATTGCATTAGCACCCAATGAGCCCCCAAGAATCAACACCACATTACCATCCCCCTTCTCTACAATAGAATTTGAAAAGAAATGTGTTCTTCCCACGACCTTAAATGCATATTGCCTCAACGACAATCTTACTAGATTTTCGCATACCACACACTTGCTCTTTTGCCAAAAATGATCAACAAAAGAGTTAAATGCAACAAACACTTTATAAGAAAATAAAGAAAGCACACGATTAGCTATCCTAGGTGCTGAATTATGTTCTTAAATTACAAGCTTAATGCCTCAGAGACTTGCAGCTAAGCAAATTGGAAATGAAATAGACCCACTAGTTCCAAATCCTTTTAGAACTTCCTAAGATTCATAAAGAAGTTGACACCTTACATAAACAAATAAGAAAAGAACACATTCGAAATGTTCGGCTAGATTAGTGCCTCAAACTTTAAACGGTTTAACCTAGATTGAGAGAGAGTGATATCAAATTTACAAATTCTCACAGATTCTCATCACAATTATACAGGCTGATATTATATTTACAATTTCAGATCCTTACAAAGATTATTGTAGATTCTTAACAACTTTAAAATTACGAAGAACATGTCATAGACAAGATGGAACCACAACACAACATTGGTTAGATTTTAAAATTATCAGGCTAAGAAAAAGTCTTACTTGCACTGGTGTAACTAAATGCATGAAACATGTTATCCTTTTACATTCATTTTATCCATGGTTAAGTTAAGAAATATATAGAGATTCATGATCAAGGAAAAAGGGTATAAATAAAAATGATATGAATGTTAAACCATAACCCATAAAACAGGTGTTAAATAATAACTTGAAAAATTAACTTTTGTTAAATTATTCAACACCAGATACAAAATAACTTTCTAAATTATTTAATTTTGGCTTTGCGAGTTCAATAAAATCATGCACACACCGTATGCAGATAAGTTGTTTATAAACAAGAATCATTTCCACCCTCCTGTTAATTATAAAACACAATCTTGAGAACTAAATGGTTAAAAAATAGCATACAAAAAATGAGAGGCTGCTACAGAAAAAAACTATTGATCCAATGGTTGTACTTTAAATTTTTTGGTTCCACTTATTGAACTATCAAGACATGCAATACTGGTCGAGTGCATGAACATAATTGTGTTAGTATAAAGCTCGCACTAAGGAACTGATGTACTAATTACAAGTGAGCAAGAAACCAATAAAAAAATCTCTTCTAAAAAATACAAGGATTGTAAGAGGCTAAGTACTACTTATATAGAGTGAGAGTCTAAGAATAAGTGTTAAATCTGCTTCATCTACAAATTCCTTTTTACACCAAAAAGATAAAAAGTCACGCACCAAATCACGACGATCCCGTTTAGTGCTAAAAACTTGGAGGCACCTTGACCGCAGGTGACATTTTGTGGATCTACCCTATAATTACGTAACAATATATGAACATTTAGCATAAGAACTGGAAGCAAATACTATACACCCCGTGAAATCGGAGCTCTTATTAATATAGCATCGCAGAGAAATTCTGTCTAATCAGAATAAAGTTTATGTTGATCCTTCACAACCTTAACAAGCAACCTGTAGGTGCCTCGACAGTTTTGAGGTGGCCGAATCCTAGTAAATCTCTGAGATAAAATCTCATTTCGAGTAGAGAGAGTCTAACGTGCTTCTTTTCCAAAGCAGACATTTCCATCTCTTTGTACTTTCTACGGTTGAGAAAAGATATAAACTCCTTTCTTCCCTGATAGAAATTGCCAAAATGCTAGTAGGAGAGCGCACACAATTGTATTCTTGGATGAAATTTGAAAATGGAAGGGCATGTTAAACCTACGGGAGGCCCTTGAGAACTGATCCAATATTTGGAATCGTAAACCAGTATATGTTCAGATCAATAAGTTGTCCTGTCTCACAGGAAACACAAAAGGAAAAATAAGGAAAAAACAACATGAGAATGAAATTGTATCAACAAACAGAACTTTAAAGACAAAATTGGCAAAATTATAACCACTCGTCTTGACAAAATTGATTCAAGATACACTATTCCTTTATGAACGATACCATATATGTTCGCACAGCATCATTTACGGAAAGGCTTAGGAGATATCCTTCTTTACCAACTAATATTGACACAGGTGAGCAGCCTCGGATGGATACTGTACAACACATCCCTAATAAACATTCTGATACTCTTTTAAACTACAGGTATTGTATTTATTACACAAATATGAGCATACCATTGTAAACAATTCTATAAATTTTCATTGACATACAAACTATCTTCAAAACATTAACATAAAAAACCTATCCATTAAGATGCACACCATTATTTTTATGATTTGGTAATTATGATCCAAAATTAAGATTATTGCTTAGAGAAGAGTGGATCCAAACCATTTTACACGGTAATTTCCTTAGAAATAAGCTTTCCAAAGAAGAAAAATAAGGAGGTCCGGGTGCTTTAACTTTCAAGTATGTGGAAAATTCATAGATGAATCTAAGTGTAAATACTTCACAAGACAAGACAAGGTTAAACACTAAAGCATGTATTGAGGACAGGGAGAAACATCGACCTTTATACTCCAAACTTATGATTCGGTTAAGTGATCATTAATTGTAATTCGTAACCACTTATAATAAGATATTATATGAAGTTATTTGATAGTTAATACTAATCAACTCGGGCAGTACATAGAATAAAGGACGAAAAATATTCAAAATCTATTAAAACTAAAAATTCAATACGTAAATAAGCACAAAAACGACAGCTTTGAGGGATTTGTAATGCTTGATGAGGATCTTGAGAATACATACCAATATGTATATCAGGGGTAGCAGTAGCCGTGGCATCTATAATGACCGTCACACGTTGATGGTCCAATGCTATAGCATCAAAGATAGTCTGTCGTATGCAATTTAGAGTTTGAACACCTAAAAGAGAAACATCGGAGATTTGGAAAATACAAACACATCAGTTAATCCAGTCCCGAAATCTAAAGCTGGATAAAAAGTTGCTTATAAGCATCTAGTTATGTACAATGACCAAGTTGGTAATGTCAATGCCCTGAAGATACGAATGAAGGTACGTGTTAAAGAATGCACTGAAGCGGGTTTTCACTAATTTATAATCACCTTCCTAAATAACAAGCCCATCAACCAGCTCTGCTCCCACAACGCCCTTTGATGTCGGCTTTGGTTTTCCATCACCATACAAATGCCTATGAAATAATTCAACATCTCTTCCTAATAGGTCATGCTCGTGGAAAACCTATCATGGAATTTGTTGATCAGAAATGAGTTTAACTTTTATACACCAGTTATAAACTAACAATCAGGTCACTAAAACATAAACTACACATAACCATCCATAAATTGTAGGATTAGTAGCCTAAGGCAGATTAGCTTATATATCAAGTTAAAATCCATTGCAGTGAAAACTACTACAGGTGTGTTAGGTAAGTAGGATTTCAATTTTCTCATGTTCGGTAGGTACAATATTTTATATGTTTCCTCATAAAAGTGGGAAAAACAAGTCCCACCTATGACATTCTATATTGATTGTGTCCTCCCTCACCCTCTAACCTACCTCATCTTCACCCCCACTGCATTGCCCACATTCCATCCTCCCTACGCCCACCCCTACCCTCGATAGTATTTGTCTAGATTAAGTATATATGTTTTCAGTATGATATTTTTTGGTTGCTTATCCAACACAAAAAAATAAATCAGAATTCACTTATTTCCTTAAAAAAATATTCTCCAAGAAAATATTTTCCTTCCTACCAAACATATCCTATATCTTGGTCCCAAACAAGTTGAAATCGGCTATATGAATCCTCACTACTTCATTTACGCTCAACTTAATGTTATTTTAATATTAACAGTTTTAAAACTTCTTTATACTATTGATACGCCCAAATTACAACTCTCGTTAAAAAGTGTAAGCGGTCGCTGTCAAATATAGAACCCAACTGGGTTGCGTGTTGAATCCCACAAGGAATACTCTGGTCACTAAGTATTGCGATTATTAGTAGACTGTTGGTCGAAAATTCTAAGGAAAAAGGGGGGTTAGGTTTAGGTGCAAACTAATATTATCAATGTAACGAATGAGACGATATATGTAATAATATTTAATCACAGAGAATGATAGGTTAGGGTTATGTCCACCTTATAGTTTTTATTTCTCTATTAACTATTAGTAATGCGGAATTTAGACATGCATGCACTTATAGAGAGTCGTTTTCTAATTCTAAATCCAAGTGTTTTTCAACCATCAAAGAGTATTTCACTTTAGCTCTCTCGAACCTAAAGTGTATAACAAATGGTACGAATTCTCCAAGAAGTTAATCCTGCTAAGGCATTAACGTGTAAATAGATGTTGGAAACCCTATTTTCTTGTCACACTCTCTTTTCTAAACATGTAAATTTTCTATCGAACAAGTTAATGCTATACTGGCACATTCCCTATGTTTGCAACCATGAGAATTCAATTAAAACGAAGAGAGTAATGATATAACTAGCATGACACATCATAAATTCACAAACTCATAGCAATAAGGAGTATATTACAAGGTTTCCATAACCCTAACAGAGAAGTTTAGCTACTCATAGATACAACGGATACCAAACTAGACATAATCATCATACCAAAGTTAGAACAATCTCGGCGATGAAGATGAATGGCAAGAATAAGAGGAAAACACGTTTTCCTCTCTCCAGTCATTTCCCTAAGCCGTTCGTCTCTCTCTCTCTCTCTCTGGTTTCAAGAATATTACAGAATCTGAATAATTCAATAATCAATGAATCATGCTGAAAATTCAGCAATAAGGTTTTTAATAATATCCTTGTCCACTAAGTTGCTACTGCATCCTTAAGTATTTAAAAATACCGAGTTTGCTCGGGAAAAAGTTCTCATGCATCACATTCAGTCCAAAAGCTGCCTTCCCTCTTATGTGAAGTTTTCCTTTGCTGCCCACAGGTCCACAAAGTGCTGAAATCTTCCTCATTAGTACCTGAAAAACATGCTAATCACATAGGTCAGCTCACTTAATTGAAAATGGACTAAAAGTGCAAGAATTATATATTTTATCCTCAAAACTTAGCTAAAACATGGGTAAATTATGGTACTTAGACGTATAAATACACCCAACATCACCACCCCACACTTAAAGCTTTGTTTGTCCTCGAACAAAATATTACATCCATGCGACTACCTAGCTAAACTTCACACGAGCAACATAAAATTTTCAACAAGACATGCACGGCAATTATTAACAAAGAGTAGATTTCTTGATCATTACTACAAACAACTCACCCTCCAACATAGACTCATTAAGTTGGTTAATTCATATTCACAAGTTAAACCAAAAAAATTATATAACACTACCCAACAATCATCAACCATGTGCGCTCACACAAAATGTTACCCATAGTCACTCATAGTTTTGCATTTTTCGAAACATGGGTATAAGCCTTTGCTTGCTCTCACTCTAACAAAGAATTCTTATATTAAAATTGATGACCATATGCTTGCCCTTAGTGTAATGCTCTGCTAATATCAGAATGCTAAGTTTAGGATCAAATAGGTCTTTACAGGTTGTAATGTAGGCTAAGGGACAAGTAGGACTATTTTGGACAGAAATGGTGACTACTTTCCCTAAGCGCTTTAATACACTACATTATGCCATTTACACTAACTTTTAACAACCACTCTACCTTTCTTTCATCTACCAACCCCCTTTCACCCATTTTGCTATTCAATCATAAACACAATGATGGGAATATACAACTCTCTTTTTATTATTATTTTTTTTCTTTTTCTTTTTTTTTAATCAAGCATCCCTATGATAGCCACTCTTTTTCATAAAATTTTCAAGTACCAATACACTCTGGGGCATCACTTTCACCATTTTCCTCTTATTTTGCCACACTCTTACAATTTAAAGCGCTTAGGAGCTTTTGGATCAAAATTATGGTCTTGAGAAAAAATGGATTAGGCTACATATGAGGTTGCCAAAG
The DNA here is from genome assembly GCA_030864225.1 of Capsicum baccatum var. pendulum. NCBI lineage: Eukaryota > Viridiplantae > Streptophyta > Magnoliopsida > Solanales > Solanaceae > Capsicum > Capsicum baccatum. The sequence goes on from CM061550.1 coordinate 45,857,518, forward strand.
AAAATAGCTAAAGGCTCAAAGGGTGTTCACTAGGACAATGTACAAAGGTAGGTAGAAAGAAGATAAACAAAATCAGGGCTGCCAAAGAAATGCCTAAATCATCTCCTAAACTCACAATCTTTATTTCGCTTCACACACACACCAGGCAAGTTCTAGCATCAGTCACAACAAAGAATATACAATAACCTCACAAACACAAGGCACATGGTCAACTTAATTGGTAGCATTATAGATTCTTGACCCAACAAATGAATGAATTAAACCACAACAATTTATCACACAGTGAGTCACAACTTAGAGCCTAAATGTTTCAATAGTAGTGATTCATCCCAAACTCTTGTTATAATACCATGCCGTCTATCAGAATAATTTCATGCAAAATTTAAAATCTAACTAACTAATTCAAACAAACAAGAATAAATGTAGGCAAGCAGTACAATACAACAGACATATACCCGCACCCCACACTTAGACGGGACACACTGCCCTCAGTGTAAATAAATAAGCAAAACCTGATTAGTCGGACTCCTCTTCTATGTCTGGGGTGATACCCCCTGCGTCAGAATCATCATTAGAGTCGTCATCATCAGAGTTTTCCTCCACATCTGAGTCTGACATTCGGTGATCATCATCAGTTGGCACGTCATCATCGAGAGGTTCCTCAAAATGTACCCCCACAGCATATATGGTCCGTGCATGCTCATTAAGCGGGTAGTTATAGTCCAACTGCCGAAGCTCTGCATCAGTCGGAACACGACACCCATTTATCATGGTAAACCTAGTCATGCCATACAGATGGCAAAAAAAACTTTTATCTCGAGCATGTCTCTCAGTAGTGGTAAGGTTGATGCCTTGACCAGTTTCAGGCTCTTTAATTTTTGTGAGATCAACCTTCTTCGAGTTGTGTGGCAGCTTATGGTCTGCGGGCTCCTCTTCAATATGCTCTTTTCTTAAGATCGCAGTCAACAAATTTCTGAAACTGAAATGGGACCTTTTGTGCAGCCTTGCGTTGCGCATGGATGATCGTATAACCGCACCAATGTTGATGGGAATATTCGTCATCATAGCATACACCAAGAAGACTCGATCATGTTTGATCTTAGTGTATTGTGTCCCAGGAATCAAGCAAGAGTTGACTATCATTAACCATATGTGAGCCTCTCTGTTCAAAGAAGCATACGGGTAAGTGTTGTGACGACCATTATCCTTGTGACAAATCCATCGGGTCATGGACCTTGATCCACACAGTGTATGGCTGATGGCCCTGTAGGGAGGTCTGTGATAAAGCCCTTTGAGTGGTGCTGGATCTACAGATGGAGTACCCAGAAAAGAGTTGAAGAACTCCGTGTTCAATTGCAAGATTTGGCCCCGAATCTTCACTCCCGGTAGTCTTTGGGGACCAATTGGCATAAAATTCTCGCGTCAAATCAAGATTGCATTCCCCCATATATCAGAAAATAAAGTCAAGATTTAGTGTCATGATTTTAGCCAAAATGCGGGGGTCTCTCTTTGCTAGACTCTCCTTCTGCATCAATTCCACGTGAACATATTTTTTTACTTTGTTGTTCCTATACCACTCCTTCCCTTCCTCCTCTAGAACCCACTTGATCCCAAAAGTGCGTCGAGGCACTTGCAGGGAGGAGGACTCAGCCTGGTCTTTTCTTGCCCTTTTCTGACCTTTTTGTGAGGTGGACACTTTTTCTTTTCCTTGTCGTCCTTTTGGGGCCATTCTACCTGAGATCACAATAGAGTCATGTTAGTTTCATCTTGGAAGATTTACTATAATCGAAAAAAAAATCGTGATGGCACCACCCCACACTTAATTTGTTTGCACAACGTTATTAGTCATGTAATCTTGACTATCCTTTCCAACTTTATGTTATTGGATTAATGCAATCTTTGAACAAGATTACCACATAGAAGTCTTATCAGGTTATTGCATAGAAATAATCACACCATCTCATGCTTGTGGTCAATCATGATCAGTACCTCGATGAACGAGTCATTCAAACATTCAAGCTTACAACTTTCAAGATTATGCATTCCTTCACAAATTCGACTCCATAAAAAAAATATATGACAGTGAATACCAATTAATACAAGTCGGAGTAAAGTCAAGAATACCCACAAGAATACTTTCACTCAATGAGATGCATCATAACAAACCATCCATATTCTTATCACCAAGTACCACTTCAAAATCTAATAAACCATTATAAGCGTAGTATTGCAACAACTACGGAATATAAAAGAGTAACTTACGTGGTGATGGATCAGGAAGATGAGCTTGCAAGATTATATGAGAAAAAAGAAAAACTTGGAGAGAATAGGAGAGCTTGGGCGGCGCCTAGGTTGAGCAAACAATTGAATTGTGTTCTAAGGTTGAGCATCTATTTAAAGGATAAGCCATGGGTCGGTTTTGGTCAATTTACAAACGGGTTAGGAGGCAAAAATGCATAAGTAGGCGGCGTCTTTTGCTTTGCCTATGCTAGCATAGGCGGTGCCTATAGCATTGCCTACATTGGCATAGGCGGTGCCTTGCCTATTGCCTACATTGGCATAGGCGGCACCTTGTCCATTGCCTATGTGAGGCAGTGAGCATAGGCAATGGCATAGGTGGCGCCTATAGCATTTCCTATATTGGCATAGGCGGCGCCTTGTCCATTGCCTATGTTGGCATAGGCGGTGCCTAGTCCATTGCCTATGTGAGGAAGTGAGCATAGGCAATGGCATAGGCGGTGCCTATAGCATTGCCTACATTGGCATAGGCAATGCCTAGCCGATAGCCTTTGCTCCATCATTCCTAACTTACCACCTTTAGCATGGCTCGCTTTCAAATCAAAATTTGGGACTAATCTCCTCCTTGATACGTCTTGCACCTACACTTAATCAAAAACAACAAAAATGATTAGAAGGATGGGTTGCCTCCCACCAAGCGCCTTAGTTTTGGTTGTGGCTCGAGTCTTCTTTTTGACTTTTATTTATCAAAAACAAAATCCTAGTGAAATAAACTCCTAATGATGGGTTGCCTCCCATGTATCGCTTGATTTATTGTCGCGTCACGACATGGCTATCTCGAGTACTCAGACTTTATCGAGATAGATGGTGGCTATACATTTTATCGAATCGGTTGGTCCGATATATAGCTTCACTCGCTGGCCATTCACCTTAAAGACACCACCATCATTGTTTTCTAACTCCACTACTCCAGATGAGTAGACTTGGCTAATTCTGAATGGACCAGACCATTTAGACTTCAACTTACCTGGAAATAGCTTCAGTCTGGAGTTGAAAAGAAGTACCAAATCACCCTTTTGAAGGTTTCGTTGGATAATCCTCCGATCATGGTACTTTTTCATCCTTTCCTTGTAGAGATCTGCTCTTTCATACGCATGTAGACGGAATTCATCCATCTCATTCAGCTGTTCCAATCTCAGATTAGTAGCATCATCCCAATTCAGGTTAAGCTGCTTCAGTTCCCACAATGCTTTATGTTCTAGCTCAATTGGCAAGTGACAAGCCTTCCCATAAACTAGTTGGTATGGTGACATGCCAATTGGTGTCTTAAACGTAGTCCTATATGCCCATAAGGCATCGTCTAGCTTTCTGGACCAATCTTTCCTACTGGCATTCACAGTCTTAGCAAGGATCAGCTTGATCTCCCAATTAGAAACCTCTACCTGCCCACTAGTTTGTGGGTGGTATGGTGTAGCTACCTTATGTTGCTTAACCCCATATTTCACCAATACGGCTCTGAACAGCTTGTTGCAAAAATGTGAACCTCCATTACTTATGATGGTACGAGGTACCCCAAAACGAGAGAAGATATTTCTCTTTAAGAATGCTACAACACACTTACCTTCATTATTAGCTAGCGCGATTGCTTCGATGATGATAGGCGGATTTACACGCCTATATCAATATATTTTGCCTATATTTTAGCCTAGTTTTGAGAACTAATTATCTATTTCATGCACTTTTAGTCCTTTTTCCTGTAAATGAGCTAACAAACATGATTAGGAAAGTTTCAGGTATAAATGATGCAAAATACAGCATTTTACGGCTTACTTGACGCAAAAGAAAGCTCACAAACGAAGTAGAAGGGAGCTGGACGCCTAAGGACCAAATCTGCTGCATGGAAAATCTGTCCCGGGCTAAAACAACATTTCTGAAGACTTTGGGGACTTACAGACACAAAGCTGGATTTTTACAAAGATACATTAACCTAGTACAATTAGGTTATGTATTTCACTATTCTATTTGGATTATGATATTGTAACCTTACCCTAGTACATTTGGGTCAAGGATTTCATTAGTATATTAGGATTTAGTTATTTATTTCATTAGCTTAGTAGGAGTAGGATAGGAGTATTAAAATACCCTATCATGTTAGAGATTTTTATGAATTCTGCACTTAACACATTCTTCAATTAATTCAACAATTAATTTTCTTCCATCTCTCTCATCTTCCATTACAAACACTTCTAATCTACTCTTCTATTCTTAAATTCCACAACAAGAGAATCGTTACTTGCTAGGGAATCACCAAAACCACACGTCTATCACCTACTTCTCACGCCATCAACCATGCAAATCGTGATATCCTTCGCATTCATGGGTAACTAAACCTCTTAGTTGGGGTTATGGAGGCCGAATGAGTTACTATCTATAGCTATGAGTTTGTGAGTCCAAGACAAGTATATTGCTTATACCATTATTCTCTTCATCTTAATCTACATTCTGTGCGGTTGCAAACGCATAGAATAACGCCAGTCTAACATTTAACTTGTTCGAGAGAAAGGTTATTTGTCTGGAAAAGAGATAATGTCAAGGTAGTAGGACACCCTTTCCTATTAAAAAGCTAGTGCCGTAACTGGACTAACCTCTTGGAGAATTCGTACCGTTAGACACACTTTAAGCTCGAGAGAGTTAAAGTGAAATAGTCCTTGTTTAGGTCGAGAGATGCTTGGATTTACGATCGACTACAATTCTCTATAAGCAATTGCATGTCAAGACTCTACACACTCATAGCCAATAGAGACGTATACCTCAGAAGGTGGACATAACCCCAACGCTTCAATTCTCATTGTTTCACAACCTACGAAATACTCTCTTTTTACTTTGCTATTTTCAGCTTTTATTTCATTACTTTGGTTACTTATTACAATCCCCCCTTCTTACGAGACTTGCACCAAAAGTCTATTAATTTTGCTTACTTGTTGGCCAAGCTATTCCCTGTGGGATCGACACCCAACCCAGTTTGGGTTCTATATTTGCTAACGACCGCTTTACACTCCCACGAGAGCTGTAGATTGAGCGTTATCATTCGACCCATTTGGATACATAGCCCACAACAACTAGGATATATTTCATCCCAAATGAACTCACAAATGGGCCCATGAAATCAATACCCCAAACATCAAATAACTCTACTTCAAGAATTTTAGACATGGGCATCTCATGGTGCTTTGAGATAGAGTCTTGCCTCTGGCACTGATCACATCTTCTCACAAAATCGTAGGCATCCTTGAATAATGAAGGCCAATAATAGCCACTTTGCAGTACCTTCCTGGCCGTCCGATCACCTGCATGGTGATCCCCAACTTGGGAAGCATGACTTGCTTCCAGTATGCTAGGCACTTCCACATAGGAGATACATCGCCTAATAATACCATCAACACATCATCGAAAAAGATACGGTTCATCCCAGAAGTAGTGTTTCACATCATGCATGAACTTTTTCTTTTGATGAAAGGAGAGATGCTCAGGAATCACTTTACTTACCACGTAGTTAGCAAAGTCTGCGTACCACGGTAAGTCTTCCACCATAGTTGCTAGAATCTCTTCGTCGGGGAATGCATCATCAATATCAAGGTCGGTTTGCACTATATGCTCACTCTCAAGTCTAGATAGATGATCAGCTACTTGGTTTTCGCAACCTTTTCTATCCTTTACCTCAAAATCAAATTCTTGAAGCAGTAACACCCACCTAATTAGCCTTGGCTTAACATCATTCTTTGCCATTAGATATCTTAGAGCCGCATGATCTGTATGAACCACTACTTTGGTTCCCAACTAATAAGCACGGAACTTTTCAAAAGCATAAACAACTGCTAGAAGCTCTTGTTCAGTGACGGTATAGTTCTTCTGGGTTCTATTCAAGGCCTTGCTCGCATAGTAGATTGGATGAAATAGCCTTTCTCTTTTCTGACCAAGTACAACACCCAAGGCTACCCCGCACACATAACTTCAAAAGGTAGAGACCAATCGAGTGCTACAATAATAGGATCTTCAACTAGCTTTCCTTTGAGGCATTCAAATGCCTTCAAGAAATCTTCACCAAAGTCAAATTTTGCATCTGTCTCCAAAAGTTTGCATAATGGGCTAGCAATCTTGGAGAAGTCTTTAATAAACCTCCAATAAAAACCTGCATGACCGAGAAAACTACGAACCCCCTTTACAGAAATTAGAGGTGGGAGTCTCTCAATAACTTCAATCTTTGCTCGATCAACCTCAATTCCCTTTTCTGAGACTTTATGCCCAAGAACAATGCCTTCCTTAACCATAAAATGACATTTCTCCCAATTTAACACCAGGTTGAATTCAACACATCTCTGCAAAGCCATACTCAGATTTGCCAAGCATGATTCAAATGACTCACCTACAACCGAAAAGTCGCCCATAAACACCTCCAAGGTGTCTTCAACCATATCAGAGAAGATGGACATCATACACCGCTGAAAAGTGGCAGGTGCATTACATAGCCCAAATGGCATTCGTTTGAATGCAAAAGTACCATACGGGCATGTAAAAGTGGTCTTCTCCTGATCTTCAGGAGCAATGCAAATCTGATTGTATCCGGAATAACCATCTAAGAAATAGAACCATCTCTTCCCTGCCAATCGATCAAGCATTTGATCCATCAATGGCATTGGGAAGTGATCCTTTAACGTCCACGAATTTAGCTTCCGGTAGTCCATGTACACTTTTCACCCTGTGACAGGTCTGAGTGGAATTAGCTCATTCTTTTCGTTTGCGATTATCGTCATGCCCCCTTTCTTGGGCACACATTGTACCGGACTCACCCATTTACTGTCTGAGATTGGATACACCACCCCTGCATCTAACCACTTAATAATTTCTTTCTTCACCACCTCTTGCATAGGTGGATTCAAATGACGTTGATGCTCAATAGTGGGTACGCAATCTTCTTCGAGCTGAATCTTGTGCATACATATCCCAGGAGGGATACCAATTATATCAGCAATAGTCTAACCAATGACTCTCTTGTACCTCTTCAGAATAGAGATGAGAGCCGCTACTTGTTGTTCACCTAAATCAGCCGCAACAATAACCGGAAGTGTATTTCCACTTCCCAAGAACGCATACTTTAGATGACTGGGCAACTCTTTCAATTCTAGCACTGGTGGCTCTTCAATGGATGGTTTCGCTGGTGGTGAAGGTTAATTCTTAAGGTCAAGGTCCAGCTTCTTAGGGGCATGAGAATGTGACCCCATTCTTGTTAGAGCACAGATAGTTTCTTCATACTCTTCAACATCCTCACGCTCAAAGTTCAAAAGCATAGCAACCAATGGCTCAATAATAAGCTGCTTCTCTACAGATAATTCTTTCTCATCCTCATAATAAACTTCAGCTATAGAGAACACATTCATATCTTTAGGCTGCTTCATTGATTTGCATACATCAAAATGGACCACTTCATCATTCATCCAAAATAAAAGCTCATTAGCTCGTAAATCAATAAACACACTTCATGTTGCGAGAAAAGGACGACCCAAGATTATGGGAACTTTAGAATCCACCTCGTAATCCAAAATAACAAAGTATGCAAGAAAAATAAAGGTAGAAACCTTCACCAGTACATCATATAAGATACCAACAGGCCATTTTACTGACCTATCTGCCATCACGAGCCGTATATTAGTTGGTGTAGGATCGCCCAACCCCAACTGTCTGTAAATGGATAGCGGCATCAAATTGATGCTAGCCCCCAAGTCGCACAACGCCTTAGCAAAATCCAAAGATCCAACCGTGCAAGGAATAGTGAAAGCACTAGGATCTGCCTTCTTCTGTACTAAAGATCTTGTGGCAATTGCACTGCAATGATGAAAATTATCTGCCAGTTCATAGCTTGCTGCCCTTTTCTTTGTCAACAGGTCCTTCATGAATTTGGCGTACCCTGGCATCTGCTCCAGTGCCTCCACCAAAGGCATATTAATAGTCAACTGCTTCAACATAGTCATGAATTTACTGAACCTGTTGTCATCAGCCTTCTTCTTCAGTCTCTGAGGAAAAGGTGGTGGTGGATTTGGAAGAGTTTTCTCCACCACTTCCTTTATATCTTGCTTCCCATTATCGATTTTGTCAGACTGCTGACATCTAGGTGTAGTATCATGAACGTTCTCATTCTGATTTTCAGCTTCTACAGAATCATCACAATCTGCTTCAATAACATTCTCTTCTATATTATCAACCACCGGCTTGCCTTTGGATGGATTTTCCAACACCTTACCACTCCTGGTAGTAATAGCCAAACATGATCCATCATTCCTTGAGTTTTGTACAGTGTCACTAGGTAAAGTGCCAGCTTTTCTTTGATTTAGTGCCGGTGATAGTTGACTCAATTGTTGTTCCAGTTGTTTTATTGAAGTGGAATGTGATTCAACCAATTGATTTATTTAGGACAAATCATTTTTTACCTCTGTTACTCCCGTGTTGGTTGCCTCCACTCCTTTCAACAACTTAGCCATTATATCTTTCATGGACATCTTCCCAAAGCCAGACGCCGCAGCCTCACAATTTCCAAGAGGAACATACAAACCACTCCTATCAGTCTTATTCTTCCAACTCCCTTGGTCTCGGTCCTTGTATCCGGATTTTTCATAATAGTTCTGACCTTGGTTTCCTTGGGCATTGCCTCGGAAATCCCCCTGATTATTCAAGTAATTTGCTTCCTCCTCAAAATTAGAGTCATCTCTTCTCTGTGATATAACAGCCTTGACCTTTTCTGTCTTCCCTGATAATAAATGCTTGGTAAGAAGGTCCATCTGCATTTTCATGTAAGCCATATCCTGATCACGTTCCTCTTCTCTTCGCCTTTGTTCTGCTGTCATGCCAGTAGATACAGTAGAGCTTGCTACCTCAGAATCCCTGGTATGCCAAGCTCTACTCTGTTTTGTCATACGATCCAGCATATCACTTGCCTCAATAAAAGTAAGGTCCATGAATGACCCGCCTGCAGCATTATCAACCACTGTCTTAGTCACCGAGTTCAAAGCCCTATATAATATTTTCATCAAGTGGATATTCGTCATCTGATGATTTGGGCACCGCATAAGCTTCTTCTTAAACCTTTCCCATGTTTCGTGGAGACCTTCAGTTAGAAGCTGTCGAAAATTGCTGATCTCATCTCTTAATTGTGCTCTCTTGGATGGCGAAAAGAATCTTTCTAGGAAAGCGTCTTTCAGTTGCCTCCAATTAGTAATAGAGTCAGGAGTTGGCCCGTTCAACCATAGAGTTGCCTCTCCAGATAGAGACAATGGAAATAAGTGCAGCCGAATTACATTCTGTCCAACTCCTGGATTGTCAAACGACTTGCATGTTGAGATAAAATTGATCAGATGCATATTCGGATCATCGCCTGCAAGTCCACCAAATAACCCTTTGAGTTGCAATAGCTGGATCATAGTGCTAGTGATATTGAACTTGGCTCCGGGTGCTAAGGGCGGAGGAATAATAGCCCCTGTGGCACCAGCCCCATCCAAATCGTCATCATTATCATCAAAAGGAACCTGCACAGCTCAGCGTTCAGGTCTCATTCTAGCTTGACGATCTCTCCTGTTCACAGGTGCTGCCACCTCATCTACACGCCTTGGATTTAGTAACTCATCATCACCTAGGTCCTCATCATCTAGATTTGTTGCCCGACCTGGGTTATCAATATTTTGTTGATGCACTTGAGCAGCTGCCAATGCAGCTAATCTAGCCTGCTCCTGTTGAGTAGCCATCCGTTCAAGGTTTCGTTGCGCATCCATTCTGCCAATAAGATGTGGTTCAGGATTTATAGGTAATAACGGTTGACCAGAGCTTCGTGTATTTGGCATGCACTCCACTAAACCTGAACAAAACAACAAACAACAAACAAAAAGTAAAATTTGAGAATCTTTGACCAAAGGGTCTATTAACTATCACAAACTTAGTTGAACCGTATTCCCCGGCAACAGAGCCAAAATTTGATACGCCCAATTTACAACTCTCGTTAGAAAGTGTAAGCGGTCGCTGTCAAATATAGAACCCAACTGGGTTGGGTGTCGAATCCCACAGAGAATACTCTGGTCACTAAGTATTGCGATTATTAGTAGACTGTTGGTCGAAAATTCTAAGGAAAAAGGGGGTTTGGTTTAGGCGTAAACTAATATTATCAAAGTAACGAATGAGACGATATATGTAATAATATTTAATCACAAAGAATGATAGGTTAGGGTTATGTCCACCTTATAGTTTTTATTTCTCTATTAACTATGAGTAATGCGGAATTTAGACATGCATGCACTTATAGAGAGTCGTTTTCTAATTCTAAATCCAAGTGTTTTTCAACCATCAAAGAGTATTTCACTTTAGCTCTCTTGAACCTAAAGTGTATAACAAATGGTACGAATTCTCCAAGAAGTTAATCCTGCTAAGGCATTAACGTATAAATAGATGTTGGAAACCCTATTTTCTTGTCACACTCTTTTTTCCAAACATGTAACTTTTCTATCGAACAAGTTAATGCTATACTGGCACATTCCCTATGTTTACAACCATGAGAATTCAATTAAAACGAAGAGAGTAATGATATAAGTAGCATGACACATCATAAATTCACAAACTCATAGCAATAAGGAGTATATTACAAGGTTTCCATAACCCTAACAGAGAAGTTTAGCTACTCATGGATACAACGGATATCAAACTAGACATAATCATCATACCAAAGTTAGAACAATCTCGGCGATGAAGATGAATGGCAAGAATAAGAGGAAAACACGTTTTCCTCTCTTCAGTCATTTCCCTAAGTCGTTCGTCTCTCTCTCTCTGGTTTCAAGAATATTACAGAATCTGAATAATTCAATAATCAATGAATCATGCTGAAAATTTAGCAATAAGGTTTTTAATAATATCCTTGTCCACTAAGTTGCTACTTCATAAGTATTTAAAAATACTGAGTTTGCCCGAAAAAAAGTTCCCATGCATCACATTCAGTCCAAAAGTTGTCTTCCCTCTTATGTGAAGTTTTCCTTTGCTACCCACAGGTCCACAAAGTGCTGAAATCTTCCTCATTAGTACCTGAAAAACATGCTAATCACATAGGTCAGCTCACTTAATTGAAAATGGACTAAAAGTGCAAGAATTATATATTTTATCCTCAAAACTTAGCTAAAACATGGATAAATTATGGTACTTAGACGTATAAATACGCCCAACATCAACTATCAGTGTATATATAAGTTAAATCCGGCATGAATTCTATGAACCAAAAAAGATTCAGACTTTACAGTTGAAAATGTAAAGACAGAGGGATATAACAAAGTTCAAAGCAAGATAAAAATACCCAAATAGTGTGGTGGGTAAACCAGTAACTTCTTGTACCGTCGTTTGAACCGTTTTATCCATTGCCGCTTACAGACAGAGAAACAATGAAAAAATAGTGAACCACCAAACATCATCCTGAGAAGTTAGTGTTCTTGTTGTTATTTTGATCCAAGATTGGATTTGATGTTTGAAAGATTGAGGAAGTAGAGTTGTATAATTGTGTGCGGAGAGAGACAGAGAAATATCTGGAAGGGAAAGGAAGCTCGAGGTTTGGTTTTAAAAATAAGCTTACCATTTTACCCTTGAAAGTGAGCATATTTATGGTCATACCCTTGATCGTCCTTAACCGTCCTTTCTCTATAGTAGAAATTATTTATAATGCTTTGGTGATACAGCTTGAAGAGGAACCTTCTTTATTTACGGCTATGAGTGAATAATGAAAGATAATATCCGGTGCTTTCTAGATTAGCTAGAGATATATTGAATGTTCCAATATCAACCGTTGTATCGAAGAGCATTTTTAGTCAGGAACGACAATAGCGTAGAGACAACCGACACTCATTGAGAAGCAATGCTATGAATGTTCTAATTTGCCTTAGAGATTGGATTAGATCAGAATGAAGAAATCAAGGAATGGAGGAAGAGACGAAAGACGAACAGAATCTTGAAGAAATTATGACTTCAAGAGAGAACTTAACACAATTTAGCCCAATGCATGGTTTTGCCTCCATTGAATTTGACTTTTCTATGGCAGTTCCCGTTAATATTAATATGCATGAGTTGTAAAAAATGATGCAAAATTTATAGATTTTTCATTCATATAAATTATAAGTTTTGGATCATTTTGCAATCAATAAAATACAACATTCATTCACTCCTTACTTATTTTTTAAAATTTAAATTGAATGTCTAGTTTAAATTAAATACTTTTAATATATTACTATCAAACTTTACATACACTAAGTAATAAACATAACAAACATATATACATACAATGAAAAAATCAAAATAATGGTAGCAAATATTACTTAGACAACTAGTATTGACATATAAAAATACAATAAGTTTTTCTTTTAAGTGTTGTATGTAAAATTATAAATTTTTGAATATATGTTCAAAATTTCAAATATTATTATATTTAGTATACATTTTAATCTTGTATGTATATATGTGAGTATATTTTCTAAAGTACTATAGCATGTAATGCATATATCTTTCAACTTTCAGGTGGTATTTTAAGTAGTATATATTCTACATAATGTGTATATATTTTTTATAGACTCTAAAGTAGTATAGATTTAATGTATACATGTGTATATGTTTTCTAAAGTAGTATAGATATAACATATATATGTTGTATGTATATTGTTTCAAGTAGTACTTTAAGTAGTATATATATTATATTGTACGTATATACTTGTATATATTTTCTATATAGAGTATAGACTAAAGTCTAAACTCTAAAGTAGTATATATTTATTTTATTGTCTACACGTGTATATGTTTTCTAAAATCTAAAGTAGTATAATATGTAATGTATATATTATACGTTTATTGTTTAACGTATTTAAAATGTATATAGGTGTGTATATATAGTATATATTGGGAAAACATGTAAATTCATTTTTTTTTAACATTTTGACCGGGTTTGACCGGACAAAACCTGTTTTGGGCTGATTGAGCAGTTTTTACTGTTGGGCCCGGATCGAACCAGCCCATTAAGACTTGAACCGGGATCGGCCTAAAAACCAGTAACAAAAACTGCGCTGGTGCCGTTTGAACCAGCCCGGCCCGGCCCGATTGACAGGTTAACTTTAGAGGACGCCCTCAGGCAAGACATGATAAGGAGTCATGTCCAGTATGACACGGAGGAAAGAACATGGGGACAAAAATGTCTAAGGATCAAGTGCGTAGACGAGCTCGTAATGACCTAAGCGACGTATGACTATTAGTTGGTGAACGACTTGGATACATGCCACAAATTTATTAACCTTACTTTGGCGCTCTAATGGAATCTTCTTATTGTAGCCTATAAATAATTGATCCTCTTCATTTATAATAGTAGACTGATTTTTAATCTGAAAAATGCTGTAAACAATTTTACTCTTTAGTATTTGTTTATTCTAACATGTTGCTGACCTGATTCAAATGCATTGGCCACACTGTTACGGAACCTAAGAAAGAATTTCATCCGCAGCAACTTTTTGACAATTTTTTTTTGTTTGTGAAATCTTTGAGGAAATGTTCTCTTTATTCGCTCGCATCTTTCAATATTCAAATGAATTTTATTGGCTTTGCTCCAACCCGTTTGCAATTTCATTGATCTGATCATCAAAGAATGAAGTTGTAGTTCCAAATGACACAAAAATCACCAACTTTGACACTTATTTGTCTAACCAAATCAATGACGTGTGTCTTTCCCCGAGACTGCATAGGATTAAATGGACCAAGAGCCCACTGCTTTTTGCCTTTACTGACTTGTTCCTTGGGAAAGCAAATCAAGAAACGGACCTTCAAGAACTCTTATAAATCGTGCCAGAACTAAACTTATTGCATATACTCATGTCCGGATCCAAAAAATAAATAAATCAAACTCAGTGCTAAAGCAACCTTCTTTGCCATATCCGCGTAACAAAATCGAAGTATTGTTGCTTTAGCTATAATTTCGGTGACAACTTTTAAGAGTTGGTTTCAGTATTGAAAATTGCGGTATGAATTCTTTTTGAGTCAGCCTTAAACGAGAAAATGGGGAGAGAAAACTAGATGAGAAAATGTAAATCCTTAACAACTGAATAGTTCAACTATTTTATGGGCAATGTAAGTAGGGGGTTTGGGCCACAGATGACAAAAGAGTTTTAAAATGAGACGTAGGTGACACAAGTCTTAATTATTAGTTGGAGGTGACAATTACTTTATTATGGATTAAGAAAGTTGGAAAAGTTTGAAAATAATCCATAAGTTTTAAAATTTGCACTTTGATCTCAATGTTTACCTAAAATAACGGGAAACGGAGGAAAAAAAAAGCGTCTTTCTCTCTCTTCTCATCCATTGTTGTTTTTTCTCTCTTAGCGATTTTTGTTGTTCATTGTTTCTGCTGCTTTATTCATCATCTTCTTCTTCATTATCATCATCTTCTGCTTCATTATCATTATCATCTTCATCTTCTTCTTGTCGACCATTTGTTGTTGTTGGTACAGCGCTACTGCTGCGATCTGATCAATTTCTTAGGTCAAATTTTGTTTACTACATCACTTTCCACTTTGGCATAATTACTTCTTAGGTGACTTTGGTAAATAAAATTATGATTTTTATTCATATTTGTCATCTGGGTACACTTCTATTTTTCCAACAATGAATAGAACCCCGATCATGAATCCAGCATAAGTGCCCACAATTTAAACAAATCAATCATCTGGTGCATCAGATGAGTAATCTGTTGCATCAAAAGATTTATCTGTTGCATCAGACTGTTTATCTGTTGCATCAGACGTATTAGCTGTTGTATCAGGATGTTTATCTGTTGCACCAGACTAATTATCTGTAGCAACGAATGATTAATTTGTTTGGAACAACACAAATCAGACCCTGCCTCAAACCCAACAGATAACCAATATGTTTCAACTTTTGCTATTGCTACTAGATTTAAAATTATTCCTTACGTCCAATTACCCGTCCCAAATTTTCTAATTCGATTTCTCATTTTACTTGTCTTTTTCATTTATCAAGAAAAGATTTTTAAAAAAAATCATATTTTATCCTTTGCATTAATCACTTTTTCTTCAAATTAAAATGGAAACATCATTTAATAGGGGGACTATACGTTGACCGACGTTAAAAGTCTTTTTCTCTTATGAAATTTTGATTGAATAGCAAACAATGGTCATTTCAAACACGTCTACTATACCACCAACTGATCAGTGGGTTATGGTAAACTAGACATGTTATTAATTATTTTTCTTAATCAATGTGGCATCTCAATTTGGGACGGATAATTTGAGACGGAAGGAGTACGAATTAAAACGTTAGAGCCAAGCAACAAACTAGTCATCTGTTGAAACAGACTATTTATCTGTTGCATCAGACTTCTCATCTGTTGCAACATAAGTAATCTGTGTTGAACAACACATCAGCCCCTGCCACAAACCCAACAGATAAATCTTGCTATTGCTACTGGATTCTAAATTATTCCTGTGTACATCGAATCGTCGATATGTTTGTTTAGAAGATAATAGACAGAATGAAAATTAAATATGGATTAAAACGTCAAAGATCAAACATAATTTTTTTATTAAGTAAAAACAAATAAAAATACATATAATAGACTAAAAGAAAAATAATAATCTAATTATTATTATTATTATTATTATTATTATTATTATTATTATTATTATCATCATCATCATCATCATTGTTAGCCGACCAATCTTCAATCGGAAGTAGCAAGGACCTCCTCAGCCTGCGTATCTCGCGTAGCATTCTTGCTCTAACTCCTCCCATTTTCCATTGCAGGTCACGAACTTGATTTCGAAGTTCATTCACGGCGTCTTGTAGAAAAGCAACGTCCCATACTGGGTTAGCCATAATCTTCTAGAGTGTAAAATGAGATGCAATAAATAAATAGAGTGTAGTTGAATGAACGATTGAGTCAGGAGAGACCTATTTATAGAGGATTGAATTTGAATGAGAGGCAAAAAGGTGGGACTATTTACCTCCATTCATTAATTACATTTTTGATTAAATTAAAAAAAAAATATTGTGATAAGTCATGACTTTTTAGATTATTATTATTAATTAGTTCTTTCGAAGAACCGTTTTTATTGAGTTGTGGCAACAGACCTATATTTATTACATCAGATAACACATCTGTGACAACAGATATATCATCTGTTGCAACAAATATAAAATATGTTGCATCGGATAACCTATCTGTTACAACATATAATCTAACTGTTCATCTCCATTTATTAATTACATTTTTTATTAATATAAAAAGTAATGACTTAATTAAATTAAGAAATATTGAGATAAGTCATGACTTTTCAGATTATTATTATTAATTAGTTCTTTCCAAGAACCGTTTTTATTGAGTTGTGACGATAGATTCGATATCGGTTGCATCAGATAAATCATCTGTGACAACATATATATCATGTGTTGCAACAATAGTGAACCTGTTGCATCAAATAATATATTTGTTGCAACATATAATCTACTTTTTTTTTAAAAAAAAAACTATCATCATATCATTAATCCAAATTTGCTTACTTTTTATTTTATAAATAAAAAAATACCTTTTCAAATTTCTTAATAAAATAATAACCATTTTATTATATAATAAATAATTTTAAATAACAAATTCAAAAACAAAAATGGTGAAAAGTCACGATCAGTTATTAAAATTAAATAACCGTTCTTTTACGGTTATAAATTGTGTTTATCATTTATTTCCTTATTATGTATTTACAAAATATTTTTCATATTGAATAATCGAAAAGTCATGTCTTTTCATCCTCTCAATAACAACAATAATTCCTTTTTATTAATAACCGTCAGGTGCAACATATGATCGATCTGCTATAGCAGATTAACCTCTGTTGACACAAATTGCTCAATCCATACCACCAACCGTCGACATGTTGAGAACAAGAAATAAATAGAATGATTATTAAATACTAAATAAGAATTAAAAATTCAAAGTCGACAACAAAATGAAATGAATGTCCATATATTTTTGAATCCCTTGGGTAGATCCGATATACAAAAGGAGAAAAATACATGCACTAAAATAAAAACATTACCTAATTATTATTACTACTATTATTATTATTGTCAATCAGACATTTTTCATCCGGCAACCTTGCTCTGAAGTCAGCCAAATCTCTCTGGAGTTCATCAAACTGCCTTTGAAGTTCACACAAGGACTCGATATGAATATTCTTGTACGAATATGGATCATTCATATTTGTAAGGAGGGACTTATTTATAAATTATTGTATCTCGAAAAGAAAAAAAAATTACTTTAAAATAAATCTAACAGATGGGTAATCTGTTGCAAAATATATTCTTTCTGTTAGATAACTTACAACATACTGGCAATCTTTTGCGACAGATGTATATATTTGTTTAATTTCTCCAACAAATACGTCATATGTTGCAACATCTTGATCATTTGTCGTAACTGATGTCTCCAATTATTTGACAATATAAACAGATGTGTCATAAGTTGCAACTAGCTAGTCATCTGTTTATTCAATTTAAGTCATAGATGGGCTAGGAAGAATAAGGTGCGTGCAGATGGATCCGCTATCATATGTGTGGGAGTTAAGTATGTATTACTAATAAGGTCACTGGGACAACACACACAAAGTACAATATTTTTGTGAATGCAGTTTTTAATCGATTAGGCATTGATCATTCAAATAAGATTCTACATTGTACATTAAGTTTGATGGGTTCGAAATTGATAAGGCTGAGGACCTCATGAAGATGGTGCAGATACCCTGTTACGAATTACTGACGGTTGTTGCTCATGTTTATGCGCGTTAAGTTTTGAGAAAGGATCAATATTTGTCGTCACTGCAGAGAACCAATAGTGATTTGACTTAACTTTAAGTGTGCATTGGACCCTTAGAGGGCCCTCAAAGCCTTGCACTGCATCAAACAAGAACGAAAAAACAATAAAAATTCCCCTGGCTAAAATTTATATGGTTGGGTTGCTCGCTCGGGGTGATAATTATATGTCGAAAGGTGCAGTAAGAGAATGCCTTCGAGGGAAAATAGGTGGTTGATGGAAGACTATATCATATGAGAGCTAATTGAAGAAGAGACATAGGGTAGAAAGTAACTTCTAATGAATCTGGCCGATGGAATTATCTTAACAGATGCGAAATCTGAATCAAGTACAAATATGAAAGTGTATCTGGTAATATAATTTTGTCTGTTGTCTCTCTGAAAGAAAAGTAATGCAGATGGACACTTTGCTAGGGAGCTTCGTGGTCGGAATTATCACCTAGATAGAAAATAGGATAATACCAACAAAGCAACTTCACGAGCATCGAGGGTTGAAATGATGTACAACAAGTCTAGAAAACTTACGCCAACAACAACTACAGTTAAAATAACAAATCTAAGTGAAAGTGGCAATTTTTGAATTTTAAATTTCATCCCATACCTTATTGTTTGTATTTTCGATTAGGTACACTGTCGTTGACCTGATCGAAACCACAAACGAGATTGAAAGGAAAATAGAGTATCATTACTTCCTTAGCAATATGGATTAATTGATTGTGTTTTCTTGCCTTAGCATGCTTTCAACATTCCTTGGAGAAAAGCAGATGCTTGCTGTAGTATGTGAATCCCAATAATTTTCAAGCTTGCCTCCAGCTTGCTAATTCTGTATTCAAGCTGGTTGTTTCCGTCTTCGAAGTTGGTAAGGAGTTCCTCATCTCTTGTGAGCTCGATTAGGAATACTACCTTAAAAGTTGTAGCATTCTAGAAGACCTTCAGAACACTTTCTTCAGAAGCCTTAAAGGATACATGGCGGGTCGCTGTGTTTGTTTTAGGTCAAAATATGTTGATGCACGTTGAAGATATGGTCCCAACAGTTGAACAACACACTTTTATCGAGCTTTACTCTATGCATCTTACTCAACCAACAACAACAACAACAACAACAAACCCAGTGTATTCCCACCTAGTGGGGTCTGGGGGGGGTAAGATGTACGCAGTCCATACCTCTACCTCTGAAGAAGTAGAAAGGCTGTTTCCGATAGACCCCCGGCTCAAGACAGTCGCCACACAAATATAAATATAAATATAAATATAAATATAAATATAAATATAAATATAAATATAAATATAAATATAAATATAAAGTAACGCATAGGTAGTAGGAAACATCGGGAAGCACTCAGATACCTAATAAAACATGGAACACCGAAATCATAACAAGAAGAAGAATAGGAATAGGAATAAAAATAAGAGTAGGAAGAATAACAGGAATAAACCCCACCAAAAAAAAATTCCCTACCCTTGTGCCCCCAAACTGGCCTAGTCTTCTGCCCTAATCCTCGCCCTCCAGACCTTCCTATCTAGGGTCATGTCCTCGGTGAGCTGTAACTGCTCCAAGTCCCGTCTAATCACCTCTCCCCAGTACTTCTTCGGCCGACCCCTACCCCGCCTAAAACCATCCAACGCTAGCCTCTCACACCTACGAACCGGGGCATCCATGTCCCTCCTCTTCACGTGTCCAAACCAACTCAATCGGACTTCCCGCAACTTGCACTCCACTGGAGCCACCCCAACCTTCTCCCTGATAGTCTCATTCCTAACTCTGTCCCCTCTAGTCATCCCACACATCCAGCGCAACATTCGCATTTCCGCCACCTTCAATTTTTGGATGTGGGAGTTCTTAACTGGCCAACACTCCGCTCCATACAACATGGCCGGACGGACTACCATCCTGTAGAATTTGCCTTTAAGCTTGGGCGGCACCTTCTTATCACACAACACCCCCGATGCGAGCTTCCACTTCAACCATCCCGCCCCAATACGGTGCGAGACATCCTCGTCAATCTCACCGTTACCCTGAATCACGGATCCGAGATACTTGAAACTATCCCTCTTACATACCTCCTGCGATTCCAGCTTCACTACCACCTCATCCTCCAACCTCACGTCATTAAACTTGCATTCCAAATACTCTGTCTTGCTTCTGCTCAACCTGAACCCTTTAGACTCAAGAGTTTGTCTCCACACCTCTAATTTGTCATCCACACCCTTTCGGGTCTCGTCAATCAGAACTACATCGTCTGCAAAAAGCATACACCAAGGAGTTATGTAGCGTGTGATCTAAACCGGCTCTACCAAGCCTATCAAACGTTACATAACTCCAAGCTCATTACCATATAAAAAAAATATGCCCGAGTTAGTGCACAAATTGAATGAGCTCAATCTCTCAGCCTTTCTGCTGATTGCTCTTCTCCAATATAGATGACAAGATATCTGCTATGCAAAAGTCTACACCATTGCCAGACATGCTTGCTTGGGAGTAATTCTTCAACAGATATCAAACAGATGTTTTCTGAAGAATTGCTCCCAGGCAAGCATGTCTGGCAACAGTGTATACTTTTGCATAGTAGATATCTTGTCATCTATATTGGAGAAGAGCGATCAGTAGAAAGGTTGAGAGATTGAGCTCGTTCGATTCGTGCACTAACTCGGGCATATTTTTTTTATAGGATAATGAGCTTGGAGTTACGTAATGTTTGATAGGCTTAGTAGAGCTGGTTTAGATCACACGCTACGTAACTTTATGATTACTAATTTATCAAATTGGTTAAGAAAGATACATTGAGCAACGATCGATAAAAGTGTGTTGTTCAACTGTTGGGACCACATCTTTAACGTACATCAACACATTTTGACCTAAAAAAAATACAGCAACCCTCCATGTATCCTTTAAGGCTTCTGAAGAAAGTGTTCTGAAGGGCTTCTAGAATGCCACAACTTTGAAGGTGGTGTCCCTAATCGAGCTCACAAGAGATGAGGAACTCTTGACCAACTTTGAAGATGGCAACGACCAACATGAATATAGAATCAGCAAGCTTGAAAATTATCAGGATTCACATATCAACAAACATCTGATCTTCTCCGAAGAATGTTGAAAGTATGCTAAGGCAAGAAAACACAATCAATTATAACCATATTGCTAAGGATGAAATGATACTCAATTTGCCCTTCAATCTCATTTGTGGTTTTGATCAGGTCAACGGCAGTGGACCTAATCGAAAACACAAACAAGAAATCATGTGATGAAATTTAAAATTCATAAATTATCTCCTTCGCTTAGATTCCTTATTTTAACTGCAGTTGCTATTGGCATAAGTTTTCTAGACTTGTTTTACATCATTTCAACCCTCGATGCCCGTGAGGCTGCTTTGTAGGTCTTCTCATATTTTCTATCTAGGTGATAATCTCGATCACACAGCTCCCTAGCAAAGTGTCCATCTAATTATTTTTCTTTCAGATAGACAACAAACGAATACATTACCGGATACACTTTTAGATTTGCACTTGATTCAGATTTCACATCTGTTAAGATAATTCCATCGGCCAGATTCGCTAGAAGTTACTTTCTACCCTATGTCTCTTCTTTAATTAGCTATCAGATGATATAGTCTTCCATTAACCACCTATTTTCCCTCGAAGGCATTCTCCTACCGCACCTTCTGGTGTATAATCATCACTTCGAGCGAGCAACCCAACTATATAAATTTGGTATAGGGCAATAAATATATTGGTTTTCCTGTCTTTTTAGATGTTGTGCTAAGCTTCGAAGGCCCTCTAAGGGCCCAATGCACCCTAAAAGTTAGTTTAATCACTATTGAATCTCTTTATAATAACACTAAAACTAGATCCTTCTACAATGCTTGACAAATAAACATGAGCAACAACCAACATTAAATCTTAACAGGATATCAGAACCATATTCTTGGTCCCTCGGCCTTATCAGTTTGGACCTACCAAACTTAACTGTAAAATTGCAGACATCTTATTTAAATGATCTATGACTAATCAGTAAAAACAGCATTCACAAAATTAGTGCACTCTATGTGTGTTTCCATGATAACATTATCAGTAATACATACCTCCCACATATGAAGTGGTTCCATCTGCATGCAACTTATTCCTCCAAACTCATCTTTACTGCAACCTCTTGTGATGGTCTGACAAAAGTTGATCAACTGTCAGTTCCTTATATCTACAAAGAAGAGGAAAAAAATTGATGTCACAAAAAGAACATTATCCATTTATTGCAACAAATGTAGAGTCTGTTGCATCAGATGTGGAGTCTATTGCATTAGATGTAGAGTTTTTTGCATCAGATGTGGAATCTGTTGCAACAGATGTAGAGTCTGATGGAATACATCAAACCATCCTTTCTGGTGGTTTGATTTGTTCCAACAGTTTCTCTATCTGTTGCAACATCAACAATAGTATAAACTACAAATAAAAAACACCAACAATAAAGAAACAATAACATTTGTTCCAACAACATCATAACAACAAAGAAGCAATATCCTTTGTTCCAAAACCATCAACAACACCACACCACAAGTTCCAACAACGCCAAACCCACCAACAACATCAATAACTACATTAGCAATAAAGAAACAAACAAAATACATACAAAAAAAATTATACTGCCAACAAGGCTTTTAAACGTCTCCTAATAGATGACTTTTTTCGCATATTGTAATAAAAATTCTCGGTTTTTTTATTCAACACTTAAAAGTTCCTTCAAATATTTTTAATAAATATGATATGGGTAAATAGTAATTGATGATTGGCGAATTTACACGCCTAAAGTACTATATTTTACCATATTTTAGCTAAGTTTTGAGGATAAATTATATAATTCATGCACTTTTAGTCCTTTTTCCTATAAGTGAGCTAACAAACGTGATTAGCAAGTTTTCAGGTATAAATGATGCAGATTTCAGCATTTTATGGATAACTTGATGCCAAAGGAAGCTTCACGAAAGAAGGAAGGGAAAACTTGGACGCCAAGGACCAAAAGTGACGCATGGAAAATCTGTCCCGGGCAAAAACAACAATTCTAAAGACTTTGGGGACTAGCAGTAACTTATTAGGATTAGGATAATGATGCAGTAATTTGTTAGGATTAGGATAAGTACGCAGTAGCCTAGTAGGAATAGGATATGGGTATTATAAATACCCTATTTTTCTGCAGCTTTTTAATTATCAACTCATTCAACACAACATTATTCTCATCATCTATTCAATTCTTAATTTCCACAACAAGAGAACGTTACTCAGCAAGGAAATTCACGCCATTCTTACCCCTAGACTTATCGTGAGATTATTGTGGTATGATGATAATTTCTATTGTGTTTTTCGTTGCAATCATGAGTAGCTAAACTTCTCTGTTGGGGTTATGGAAGCCTTATGAGATACTATCTATTGCTATGAGTTTGTGAATTCGCGACACGTATGCTGCTTATATCATTATTCTCTTCATCTTAATGCAAATTCTTGTGGTTGCAAACGCATAGAATACGCCAGTATAGCATTAACTTGTTCGAAAGAAAAGTTATATGTCTGGAAAAGAGATAATATCAAGGTAATTAATTAAGATCAATTCAGACCAAATTAGCAATTTAAAAACTTGTCATTCTTTTCTAAAATTACAAATCAACCCATACAAATCATCCATTTGCGAGACAAACTTTTCATTTCAAATCTTAAGTTCTCGCTCTTCTCTCTTTCTTTCTCTCTCGGGGTCTCTTCTCCCTCTCAATAATACAAACAACAACTACTCAACATATTGCTCAACCCTTCAAAATAGGTCAATTTTCTTTCCATTTACGACTACATATAGTTGTTGTTGTTTTTTACTTCATTCCCGCTTGTATCCGTCGTTTTCTCTATCTTCGCAGGTAACAAAGTTCGAGAAGAGTTCTATATTTGTTCTTTACTAAAAATAGGGCTTTTTAGTTAATGATGGAAAATAAGAATTTAGTTGTATTATCTTCAAGAATGGGTTAACAATTTTGAGTTTTGACGCTAAAAAAGTAGGAAGCACCCGAGAAATTCCAAGTTTTTCTCTCAATGTTTTATTGACTGTCGTGGTATTATTGGATAGTGTTGGTGGCTGTTGGTAGTAGTGTTGGTATTTGTGTTTTTTGGCGGTGGTGTTGGTATTGGTGGCATTGGTGGTGATCTTAGTGGCATTGGTGGTGCATTGGTTATGGTGGTGGTGGTCCATCTGTTGCAATGGGTGGAAGTTCTGTTGGGAGATATTAAATAGGTCTTCAAATAGATTCCCCATCTGTTCCAACTGATGGGTTATCCGTTGGAGTATTTTATTGTAATGTGGCGTAGAATAATTTATTGAAATTTGTCCATCTATTGCAACAGGTGAAATATCTGTTGGGAGATATTAAATAGGTCTTCAAATAGATTCGAGTTCCCCATCTGTTCTAACTGATGGGTTGTTCGTTGGAGTATTTTTTTTGGCTATATGGCGTAGAATAATTTATTGAAATTTGTCTCACTTTTTTTTAAAATTATACAGACATCAAATGCAATGTGTTTTTTATTTTTCTATTGTTTGTAGTTAAAAGATGTATCCTAAAAGAAAAGAAACTGAAAGTGGAGAAAGTGAATCAACTTCTGTTCACCAAACAAAAAAGTCTAGAGTATAGATAGATTCAGAGAAACTTCCAGAAAAATCTCAATTAGGGCAAAATAAAACCGAGGAAAGTGATAACTCCTCCTCACCAATGGGGCGTGAAATAATATCAAAATTCAAGCATGATTCTGTCAAAATCATTAGTATTGACAAGTTTTGAGTTGCAATGCCGATGAATATCCCTAAAGCAGTACTTGGTGATCTTGTACTTAAATGTCAATTGGGAAAACCTTTTGACGAACTTAGGAGTATTATGAATAAGGAAAACATAGATAGAATTTTTAAGAAGAGCTGCTTTGCATACTTTCTTGAGTTGTCTGGGGCCCGCCCTCTCCGTTTCCTAATGATCATGGTATATGGCCTTCTCAAGCACAGGATCAAGTATGCGGGGGATGATGAAGGTCCGAAGGAGGGCAGAAATAAGATAGATGAAGTTTGGATCAACTACTGTGGCATACCGATTTGTTTTGAATTGAAAGAGTTTGCCATAGTGACGGGCTTGAGAAGCAATCGTCCAGAAAAACCTCCCATCAAGAAAATACCCCACAAAGGGTCCAATAAATGCAAGATAAATAAAGATGGGTTGTTGGGCATTTTGGAACCTAGCTACAGAGTGGAGGATTTGATGGAAGATCTCAAGAATAAAGACATACTAAAGCACTACAGGGAGAAATTGTGCATAGTTTGGTTTGTCCATTTCGTTTTATTGGCAAGAGACGTTAGAAAAGTCATAAAACATAATTTTTTGGCGCTTGCTGATGATTTTGGAAAATTCAACGATTATCCTTGGAGATACGACAACTACTACTTAACTGTTAAATATTTACTGAAAAAGCTAAAGCCAAAGACGACCACATTATACAGCTTTTCTTGGGCTTTCATGGTAAAATTGATCACTATTTTTACTCATTCATTAATTTATATTGAATATACTTTTGACTTTTTTTTCATTTGCTTCCTATTTACAATTTTTAGGCTTGGGAATATGAAGCCATTCTTCCCTTCCGAAAGTATTTCAAGGATTACTCAAATAAGGTTTCTCATCCAAGGATCCTTAGGTGGTTGACTGCAGCAGAGAGCAGTAAAAAAAATATTAATAAGGCTGATCTCTATAACCCTCCAAATAATGCAGTACATCTTCTTTCAAGTAAAATAATTTTTCTCAAAGAAAGATATTAAAACAGATATTTCATCTGTTGCAATAGATGGGTCGTCTATTGTAATAGATTACCCGCCAACTACAACTGGTGCAATAGATAGGTAATATGTTGTGATAAATAATCCATATTTCATAACAGATTAACCATATGTTGCTCTGGTTCTCTGAACCCTACTCAATAGATTACCCATCTACTGCGAATTATGCAACAGATGGGTAATCTGATGCAACATATTATCAATCTATTTCAACATATAGATCAGCTGTTATGGTAGCTAGATCGTCTTTTTTATAAGTTGGTTGTGTTAACATCCATGTAACCCAACTAACTGCAAATTATTATTATATGATTTAAATTGCTCCTGTCTTTTTTTATAGGTTGTGCATCCTTGGATCGTGCCTACCATTAATTACTGGGGATGACTTCTTTTCTTACTTTGAGTCTTGTTGATACAAAAGAAGACCCAACGGTGGAGTTAATAAATAAGGAATTGGATGAAGCAACATCCATAAGAAGAGAAGTTAAGCAAGGTCAGCCTAATGTTGAAACTCTTCACGACCAACCTCAAACTACAACAGATCCGAGTGCTTCTTCTGGGGGTGTTGCTGGTGGAGTTGTTTGTGATGGTAGCAGCCATTCTGCTGCTGCTTCTACTGCCAGTCATGATTATGAGCATGTTGGTGCTCAGCAAAAAATAAATATATTTGAAAATATTCCTTGCACAGGTCCTCCCTCTCACCCCTATATCGGTCCCTCCCATCCTTACAGTGGTCCCTCTCACCCCTCCTCACCCTCATGTTCTTATTTTAAATGCAAAGTGTGCAAGGACAGAGAGGATAAAATCCTTGAAATGCTAGAGGCTATTGCTGAAGCTGTCGAAGAGTTGAAATCCAGGAGGGTTGTCATACCATCCAACGAGTTGAGGGAGCCATGCACTCCTACAGTGAAGGTTAGGAGAAAGAAAAGAAAAATTAGATAAATTCTCTCTATTCTGAAATCAACAAAAATTGCAACTCTCCCCGCTCCAATAGTTGTTGAAGTTCAGGGGCCGCCGAAGAAGGTGGACATATTCGCGGCGCTTAGCAAGGAGAAGAAGAAGGAACTGGAAGAATTCATCAAGATGAAGGTTAAAAATGAATACACCATGCATTCATTTGCTGCCAAAGACTTTTCAAATATGAAAAATATATGTGTGTGGTACAAGGACAAGGTAAGTTTACTTTTGCTAACCTAGCCTTCCAATCTACTCCATGAAGAAGAATCTACATAGAATATGTGTAATCTGGTGCAAAAACTTGGTATTCTGTGCAACATAATACACATCTGTTGCATAAGTTGCGTTGGCTGGATAATCTGTGAACTGATTCTGAGAACCCTCCGCATCGGATTCTTTCCACTGTGTTTTTATTCTTTATAATTAATAACCTATTTAAAAATTATCTTCTTATACCACAGTATGTTGATGAAATTCTCTGCCTCATGAGAGGTAGGCAATTAGCGTACCTAGATGTTTATGATGTTGCCGATAGGATAATGGACCTCAACTTCTACAACAATTTTAAGGATAGGTATGCTAAACTCTATAAGATAGCTGATTCCAGTGGCTCAGGATTTGATTAGTTAGTTGTTTTACATTCCAATGAGATGAAGAAGTGATTAAATATGTTAGAGGAAAGAGGTCATATCCACACGGCAAGAGCTGGACTAAGGCAAAGAGAATCCTTGCAGTCATGAACGTGGATGTCATATATTTTCTCACTATTAAGATACTACTATACAAGGGAAAGATTAAGGTTTATACTGCAACTTACCTGTCTTCAGCGAGTAGATATTTTTAACCCACATGCAACCACTCTTGAAGTTGTTGCCCAAGTTATTGACGCAGAGTAAGCTGATAGATCATTTGTCGACTGAAGTCTTGGCAAAGGAATCATGGGATATTGAAGATCAAAATAAGAACATCCAGCACCCAAGAAATACAATCGGTGTAGTGTGCGGGCCGTACTCGCTTGCATACATCGAGTGTTTGCTGACCGGCACACAAATGACCGATGTGTGCGACACCATTGTGAGAAAGATGCAATGGATCTGGGCACATGGGGTACTAACTAAATGATTGGAGCCCATGTATAAAAAAGAACATGTTCAAATATTGAGACGAACACGATAACAAATTTGCATTTCAAGACAATTTACTTTATATGTAGTGGCAATAATTTTTATGACTGGCCAAGTTGAATTTTTATAATACAACAGATTTATATCTGTCGTAACAGATATAGTACCTGTTATGACAGATTGATTATCTGTTGAAATAGGTTGGTCATCTATTGTGTTATGCAGATGTTCCCAGTCTGTCTATCGCAACAGATATACGATCTGTTGCAACATATAATCTATTTGTTGCAACTGATCAATAATCTGTTGGAGCAAATAAAAAAAGTAGGAAAACATGTTATATAATTTCCAACAGATAACTTACGTGTTCCATTTCATGTTGCAACATATGTCTAAATCTGTATGATAAGATATGTTGTTTGTTGCAGCAAATGTATTATCTATTGCGATATTTGAATCTAGTACTCCATTTCAATTAACATGTTCAAAACTAAGGATTAATTATATTCATAGACAGAATAAAATAAATTGAAGCCTTCAGAAATTACATGAACTAACTCAACAAATAAATGAAACGTAAAAAAATTATTATGGGTGCAAACGATCTACTCTACAAATAAATCAACAAGTTAAACCAGGGAGGATAGGTTATTATATTGAAGGACTCAAACTATAAAGATCTAATCAATATGGACAAGTTGTTCTTCATCCGGTGCTACGAAATTCGGCTTTGGTCATCGTAGATTTTTAACGTCGGTTGCATACGGCTTCTAGCCTTTTGCTTCTCCGTATTTTCATAAAAGAGCAGCATATATTTTGCGGAGTAATCCGGCATCAAGTCCATCATTTGGTACTTGTAATCCATCGCTCAAATACTCAGCATAGGAGACAACAAAAGGACCGTAAGCCCTGCGTTATAAAAAAATAGATAATCCATATCTTATAGTTCATGCAAGCGTAGTGAAATTTGTGAAATAAAGCTAAATCATGACATTTAAACTTACAGGCTACCAATGGTTTATTGAGCAATTCTGTCAACATATTGTACATTAAATGGATTAGCCATTTTATCCCGGTATGCTTCAATCATCGACCAATCAATACGAACCTTTTGATCCAAAAAGCCACTCATATCATGGTAAGCAGGCAATATTTTGGCTTGCTTTTATATCTCAGACGACGGCCCAGAACATCTCCTTCGCGACATCGAGTCATAAACTCGGATGTGCCTCTCTTTTAGAATGACGACAGCCAACACCCAATGGAATTCATCACCACAATTGATTGGGATGTACACTTCATCGACCAAATGCTAAGGTAAGCCAGCTAGAATGCTAAAACCTTTGATGATGTTGATTAAGCATTTCTCATCTCGGAAAACTTTCGGCTGCTGTTGACAATACCTATCGTAGGCATTATTGATGTAAACTTTGTACAAACAATTGCCTGTTGTGTATCTGTATTGTTCTTGTGTTTGTAACTTGGCCTTCTTTTGAAGATATTAAGAAATGACATCGATGTGCTGCACATATTATCAAACATTTCGGATTACGTGACAAAAAAATCAATACGCAGATGTAATTAAATAAAATATTAATTAATAGTAATATGTATGGCATTTAAACCTCATCATTCCAGCAAGTTTAGGGTTGTGATTCAAATAGAACCAATTCTTCATTTCGGGATGTGCAACAACAAAGTCGAATATATCAAAACCAAGACTTGATTCGTTCACTTTGTAGCACTCGTTATTTTATTTTCTACATGATGATTTATATATGGTAATGTCAGGTTCTTACAACAAGATGTATAAACCAATATCTATAAAATTAATTTATGTACCTGCCGGCATGATGCTTTAACAGCCCATTGGCAATCTATTCTGAATAGTTGTTGATCAACTGTGTTAGTTTTTTTGGAGCCTCGTCTGAGATGTTAAATACTTCAAACGGGTAATTCTTTCGTTCTCCCAAACTGACAGGTTCCACTTTTTCTTCATCTTTGAAAGTAGTTGATGGATTATCAACTATGATATTATGCTCTTCGGCAGTAGCTTCTAGTGTGACATCCACCTGGAAAGCCAGAATTGTCAATGCTAAGTAGAGATATACAACAGATTGTCCATCTATTGCAACAGATGAGTCTTATATTGTATCAAATGGATTATCTGTTGGAAAAATTTCAAATAGGTAAATCAGAGCAGTATGATAATTTCGAACAGATAACCCATCTGTTGCAATATAAGACTCATCTATTAAAACAGATAACGAATCTGATGCAATAGGTTAGATAACAGTTGCAATAGATGTATGTATTTGTTTGATAATTTTCAGCAGATGTATCATCTATTGAAACAAATATATGCCTATTTGTTTTTTAGAACAGATGATGTACATTCACCTTCTTCAGCTCATGCTACTCTCCTGTAGCCCTTGCACACTGAATATCGGTGCAAGACAAAGATAAAGGCATTGTAATCTTGCTTTTTTTATGATTGATGATGCCTTGGAAGTGTCTTTCCTTCTCCTCTTAGCCGCCTTGATCTTTAGTAGAGTGTCTGGATATGAAATCCTCTTTGATGGAATGACATCCCTCTTAGATGTCATTTCATTTACAGAAACAGTTAGTGCATTAATAACATTAATCACTCCATCGTGTTTCACCTTGCAGTCTTGACATTTACATGAAGAATATTCGCTAGATGGGGCAAAATCTAGAAAAAAATCTGTACAACCATTATGATCATAATCATAATGGCTTGTTGTTTCAAAAACTGTAAAAGGAGCATGATTAGCCCCACCATCCAACATTATTTTTCTTGTGATGGTTGTTACTCCAAAAAATTCCATTTTTATTTCATCAACGACCTTAGGGTCCGATAAAGTTTGCACAGACCGTAAAGTAATAAAAAATGACATTTTCAACTCTCGGTTGGTCGGAACAAGCCACGGATGGATAATCTAAAATAAGTCGGTACATATATTAAAAATGATGATGAAATCATTTAATCATCAATTAAAACAAAAAACTTGATTAGAATTCGACTTAGTTTTTCTTTAGGGGGATTGAAAAGATCAAAAAAATTTACATTTTTATTAGTTTTGGCCGACAACCATCTCAGAATTCTCGGACAGGAAACTTCTTCCTGGTAGTTCACTTGTTGTCTCAAATAAGGAATGGCTTCAAATGCCCAAGCCAATAACATAACACCAATAAATCAAAAGCATTATTGAATAAAAAAAATAATGAATCATATTATGATAAAAGAAATATTTACCATGAAGGCCCATGGAAGGCCATATAAGTTGACTATTTTGGTGTTAACGGAGTCAACAAATATTCGACAGTCATTTTGAAGCTTTCATAACCCCAAGGATAGCTGTTAAATACCTCAAGATCCTTGGAGAGATTTATTAAACCAAGGCTTATGTTGTTATTAACGTCTCTCACCCAAAGAACATTATGTACAAACCAAACCAAGTACAATGATTGCTTGTGCTTCTTTGAAAGTCTTTTACCTTTCAGCGCTTCTATCAGATTTTTATTTTTGACGTTTTGACCATCAATGGACACCAATTCATCATGATTACTCGACTTGACTTTTTCTTTTTAGGTGTGTGGGTTTTTTTGGGTGTTTTTTTTTGGGTCAGAGTATGTATAACTTGAAAATGAGAAGGAGGATAACATTTTAGTCCGGTATCTATGGCAAACTCCTTCCAACCAAAACAAACAGGCATGCCATAGTAATTTATCTACACCTCATCCATCTTATCTTTGTTTTCATACATAAACCTGTGCTTGAGAAGATCATATACCATTTTCATCTGGAAACGGGCATTGTTGTCCTCCGACAAATCAAGATATTGCCCAAAGCAGCTTTTCCTGAAATAAGAATCCAATTTTTATTCTCGAAGTATTTTTCTGAAGGCGTCGAAAAATTTTCCCATGACTGACTTAACCATGAGATCACCCATTAAATCTGTGGCATCATCGCACTGTATTCTCACAGGATAAGGATCAATGCTGAAGGTTTTGACCAACTCTTCAACGAAAGGGCTATTAGCGTTTGGATCATCTCTTTTGAAAGATTCCTCCTCCCCGTGTTCATTATCTTCTGCTCCTGATTGAGATAACGCTTGTAAAGCAAGCTCATAGAGTGGTGGATGTAGCCGAGCTGTTGTACTTGTTCCTTTACTTGAACTTGATTCGATTTCTTTTCTTTTGGGAGCCATTTTATCTTAAATTAACAGGAACATAACATAGATTATAATTGATTAATGCATAACAGTAATATAACAGTTTCAACAAACAACTAATCTGTTGCACCAGGTATGTTATCTGTTGCAACATATAACCGATGTTGCAACGGATGAGTAATCCGTGGGAACCATAAAAATAGCACTAATCTGTTCACCTGGTATTTTATCTGATGCAACATATAACCGACCCATTACAATGGATGAGTAATCCATTGGAAATCATAACAACAGATCACTAATATGTTGTACCAGGTTTGTTATCTGTTGCAACAGATAATTGACCTATTGCAATGGATGCGTAAACTATTGAAAAGAAAAAAAAATGGATCACTAATCTGTTGCACCAGGTACGTTATTTGTTGTAATATAAAACCGACATGTTGCAACGGATGAGTAAACCGTTGAAAAGAATAAAAACAGACACTAATCTGTTGCAAAATGAAGAGTAAACCGTTGGAAAGAATAAAACCAGATCACTTATCAGTTATCTGTTGGATCAATATTGTTTAGATTTCTTCTAAACAGAAGAGTCGTCTATCACAACAGATGAATGATCTGTTAGATTATTCACCTATTGCATCAGATTTTCATAGTTACATCAGATTTTTATCTGTTGCATCAAATGTTTCATCTGTTCCATCAGATGTTTCATCTGTTGCAATACCATTTTTACTAAGACAAAATAACAAATCAACCCAGCAACACCAATATATCACACACACACGCACACTAAGAACATCAACTATGACAAAAAATCACCAACAAATTTGAATCAACAGTATGATAACAAAAAGAAGAAATGCCAGAAATCAGGATTTTATTCAGTCCATATTTCAATATTAGAAGAGTAGTTGGCTCAAGTTCCTCTGTTTCTTCATAACTTTTTACCTGTGAAAAAAAAAATGGGACGATAAAGAACTCGAAGTTGTTGTCGCCGGAGAAGTCTTCACGTCGATTGACGGTTGAAAGTCGAAAAGAAACTCGCCGACTATTTGTCACAGTAGGTTGAAGGGAGAAATTTTATAGAACTGTTGGTTGGGAGAGAGATGAGAGTAGTTGGAGAGAGAGTGTGTGGTTGATTTAGATTGAAGAGGGGTGTGGGTTGGGTTGATTTGTATTTTTAAAAAGATTAGAAAGTTTTGAAAATATTAATCAAGTCCACAATTAACTTAATCAAGTTTCCTAATGATGTTTGACCCTTTAAGTTGGTCAATGTCACCAATCCTTCATTAAAGACTTAAAAGATACCTTTCCTTCAATTTTCTCATGTAAGTAAAGTATATCAATCAATCAATGAATTACATGTCTTTGGCACTTCTTCATTGGTTATTTTCCCTCCGTATAATTTATTTTTTTATTTGTTATATATTTCAAAAAATACGTAAGAAAATATTATAAATCACAATAATTAGCAACTTAAAAATTTAAAAGATATAAATATTTTACCAACTCTTGAAATTTTATAAGTATCACTTAAATTTTAATTAAAAAAAGTATTATAAATCACAATAATTAAAAACTTAGATTAATTTTAAAATATAATTGACTATCAATCCCAATTTTGATTTAATTTGTTATATATTTCAAACAAAGATGTAAAAGAAATTCTATAAATCACAATAATTAACAGCTTAAAAAATTTAAAAGATATAAAATATTTGGCTGACTCTCTAAACTATATTGGTGTCACCTAAATTGAAATAGAAGAAAAAGTATTGTGAAGGTCGACATGCCTACTTATGTTGTCTGCTTCAGCTGATTCAACCGCAATTTTACTATATCACTCTTAATTAATTATTATAAGTTATTTACGTATTAGAACATTAAACATATTAGTTAAAAAATAAAATAGTCATTTATGACATATCTGCTTCAACTGCTTCAACCATAATTTAACTATATCTCCCTAATTAATTAGTATAAGACATCCAAGTATTAAAACATTAATAATATTTAACAAAAAGGTAAAATAGACATAAACTGATAACTTAACTCTTGATATTTTAAATTAAGTTGACGTCTTATATGAGGATCAATAACAAATTCTCAAGTATTTCTTATAGTAAATTTGCTATATAACTTCTAATTAGTTGTTATGAGTCAGTTAAGACATGTCTACTTCATTGCTTCAATCGTGATTTTACTATATCACCACTAATTAATTATTATGGCCATCTAAGCATTAAAAAATTAATAATATTTCATAAAAGATAAAATAGACACAAAATGATATGTCAACACAAAAAATTTGGTTGACTCTCGAAACTATATTAGTGCCACAATTATTATATTAGCGTTACTTAAATTGGAATAAAAGAAAAACTATTATAAATTATAATAATTAAAATTTTAAATTATTTTAATAATTGACTATCTAAAAGACAAAAAATGTATCTAGTTATTATTTTCTACTATATAAAAATGAGAGTTGAGGACGACCAAGGGCAAACTTGTAATTATACTTACTATCAAGGGCAAAAGGTCTTTAACTTCAAAATATCTCTTTCTTCATTTTTTTCAAGCTTCTTGATATAAATTAAAAATACCTTATATACCGCTATACATCTTAATGCATATATTATAACACATTATATTTTTACCTAGGTTATTATGTTCTGTGATCTTCTCTATTAGTTAACTTTCTTATTTGTCCCTTGAAATATCGAGACATTGATTTTTTCCAAATTGATCCCTACTATTCCAAGAATATAAATATTCTTAATTTTTTATTTGAACAAATTCCTACTTTGGACATAGATATTATAGAAATATTAGTTCAAGGACGACTAAGGGTAAAATCATCTTTTCAGCATTCATTAAACTCACTTCAAAAACATCCTTTCTTCTCCAAAATTATTTTATAGATATATGAGTTAGGAAGCGACCAAGGGCATTAATGTAATTTTATTACTAGGTACTACAATCATAGTCATCTCAAAAAAGAATGTTATCGGCCATTTCTTACTTTCTATTCTAGCTTACGTGTTCTCCATTGTGGATCGTTATGTGCCAAATAACAACTTTTTACTTTTAAATGTCAACTTATTCTACTGTTTACAAAGTACTATTTCAAATAAATTTAAATTTATACAAAGATATTATCGCTTCCAATCATATGTATTTTTAATTAAGGGTTGAGTTAGATAAGGTTACTGTGTTCATCCGAATCTCCTTTCACAAAATATTAAATTATTTATAAAACTAAAATTATTTTTTATCTTTACAGGGTATATATTGACTTTTTTTAATTGCTACGTATGCTTACTTTTTATATTTTAAACCTTCTAAGTGAAATTAGTGACTCCACCACTACTTTCAATGTTTCAGCTTTCTAAATATTATTAGTTTTTTTTCAATAAATATTATCATGCATGAAATTCTACAAGCAAATTTATAAAAATTATGTGGAACTAATTATGTAAATCATAAATTAAGAATATGTAATTCAATAATTTATTAATTTTTACTTGCAATTTAGTGGTCTAAAATTCATAATTGTTAACCTATTTCAAGATAATTATTTTTTTCATTTATCAAATAACTTTTTTTACAAAATTATCATTAAATCAAGTAAATTGTTATTATATTGACATTTATACTTTTGATTTATTTTCTTGTATAATTTTTAAATAAATTCAAAAAAAGAAAAGCATTAAAAATAGTTGTTTAATTCAAGGAAATATGTTAAACCTGATGTTGAAAATTAACCCAGAACATGTTATATTTTAAGGTTAAATAGGTAAATAAGTTGTAATTTATAGATTTTATAAAATGAAAAGTATAAAGCGCGATCTCTATTATCATTTTTATTGTGTTGATTTAAATAATTAGTAATTATTTTTTAAAAAAATTAATTAAATATGTGAAAATTATCTTTTATATACTTAGAGATTGTTTATTGTTGTTATGACAATACTTTTTCATAATTATTGATTTAAAGAAATAATTGCAAGTTATAGAATTTTTTTTAAAATTATTTTTTTTATAACAAAAAAAATATTTTTGCATAATTATTAGTCAAATTGTCTCCTAATTTTTAGTCTTTAATATCCATCTCTCCTCATTAACTCTTTTGATAATCATAGTAGGTGTTATTGTTGATTTTAAGAATTATTTTATTTTAATTTTATCAGTTAAGTTATCAAATTTGTTCTTAAATTAAGGAGTAAAAAATTTGGTAAAGATATTTCTTTAATCATATTGATCTCTTTCTTATTCGTTGTCAAACATGTTTTTCTTCTTCTTTATTATCAAACATACCATTTTTCTTCTTCATCACAATTTTCTATGAAATTCTCTCCCTTATTGTCTTCTTCTTCGTCTATGATGTAACATGATTGAATACAAATTATCACAATTCACATTGTATGAAACTTTTTTTAAAATTTGTCAATTCAAGAACTTGATTTTTACATAAAGCACTCAAATTGCTATGGCCTAAAACCTCGTCTTAAGCAACAAAATTTTATGAAAGATTTTGATTGAAAAATTATATTTTGTAGGAAAAAAAAAAGTTTATTGAAGAAGGTGAAGAAGAAACGCGTCTGAAGAAAAAAAAATGGTTAAAGAGAGATTTGGGTTACAATTGGTATCTCTTATTAACTGTCATCTATTTTTAAGGAAAGAATATTTTGTTTTTATTATATAAAATCTATTTTTTCCTTTTTTGATTGGTCTTGATTTGCTTATTTAGAAAAATAAAAATTCTTTTTTATATATTTTTAATAAAAATTACTACAAGTTACAAACTAAAAAGATTTTCTATAACCCGTATTAAACAATCTAATGTTTTATATTTAGAATTTTTTCTTATTAAATATATCTATAAAAATATTTAAAATTATAATATTGGGCCCGTAAATGGGACCTTAATTATCTAGTACTTATAAGGGACAATCACGAGTTTCGTAGTCCTCACAAGGACTTTTTAGACATTTCACTTTTTCTTGTAAGCAAAGTTACTACATATGTCAAATTTGTAGTGCATTGATGATTTTCTTTTCTTGTATATTTTCATTTTTGCCCTCTCCTTTTTTTGTTAAGACCATCTCCTCTTGATCTTTTGTAATTGGTTTTTTCTTGTTATTTATTGGATTGCCTTTTAAATAATTCTATAAGAAGAAAGAAAAAAATCATCAAAATAAATTTATTTTATCTATACTAACAAATTAAAAGTATAGTATTTTTTGATTTATTTTTTTGTCGAATTATAATTATTTATATACTTATCTTCAAAAATTATTTATCTTCAAGAATTATTTATATATCTAATTCTCTGACAATCTATTTATTTCTCAAAAATAATATTCTAATTTAAATTATTCAATTATATGATTATGAACTTAAATAATTATGAATACTTATCAAAAAAGCATTTTTAATATTTAATTAAATAATATTAATTATAAGATAAAAATATGATATAAATTAATATTTTATTTTTCTATTTTGAATTTGGGTCCGGGCTTAGCATGGATAAAGGACAAAATTCAGAAATAACATACTTATCCCCTTAATTATGAGTTTCATAGCAAAAGTTTCATAATTACATAATATAACAAGTTGTATTTTGTATTTTTGCAAACTGTTGCTACAAAAATACAAATACATATGATTTTTATTGCCCTTATGATCGATATGTATTTTTTATTTTTGCAAACTGTTGCTACAAAAATACAAATACATACAAATACATATGCTACAAGATGTAATTTGATAAAAGTGTTGCTATTGTTTTTATAATTTAATACTTAATTATGCCACTTTATGTATTTTTAAGAGAGGATCTTGAGGCTTTGGTAGTCCTCACAAGTTTGTTTTTGGTATTTTAAGTTTTTGGTAAAATAAAATTATTACACATTGCAAATAATAGTGTCTTTTTATTACATATTTCCATTTTCACCCTTATTCTTTTTATTATAACCATTCCATTTGATTTTTTTATAATTGATTTCTTCTTGCCACTTGTTAGATTACTATTAAATTAAAACTCCCTCCATTTTAAATCAACAATCACTTTAACTCAAAAAAAAAATCAACCAAATTTTTAATACAAAATTAAAGTTTGCAATGATTTTCATCTACAACCTCAGAGTTCTTTTTGATATTATAATATAATATATAATATCTTGTTTTTATTGTTCTTCGCAGTGGACATAAATAAGTTTAAAATAATAAGTAAAATGGGACGAATTTATTACTCTTGTAAGGGGTGTGTAAAAAAAACATAATAAGTAAATTGATCAAATTGAATAATCTATTAGTGTAGTTTAATTATAATTTAATATCCTTATAGATCCTTACTAAGTTAATTTATATAATAAATATCAAAATAAATTTATTTTTAGCTATAATTAAGAAAATAAATACTCGCAAATTTTACAAATATATCAATATTTTTTTTTCTATTTATGATTTTCATCGAAGAGTAATTATTAAATATTTTAAAATCATGTCAACATATCAAATCAAATTACTTGTAGCTTTTTTAGATATTCTAATTCTCTAGTAATATCTTCTTCCTCATAGCTAATTTTTTTTAATTTAAAATTATCCAATTATGTGTTTAATAACTCTAATAATTATGAAAACTTATCAGCAAGAATTTTTAACAGATCATTAGATATACTAATTGTAAAGTAAAAAACGGTATAATATAAATTAAATTTCTAACTTAAAATTATTAATTTTATATTTTGAGTTTGGGCCCGGGCTTAGCACGGGCCTCATCAAACTAGTATATATATATATATATATATATATATATATATATATATATATATATATATATATATATATTAGATACCGAAAGACCCGTGCTAGCACGGGCCCAATATGTATTT
Source organism: Capsicum baccatum var. pendulum (assembly GCA_030864225.1). NCBI lineage: Eukaryota > Viridiplantae > Streptophyta > Magnoliopsida > Solanales > Solanaceae > Capsicum > Capsicum baccatum. Next base: position 45,896,708 of record CM061550.1, read on the forward strand.
TTTTTATATCAATTTATGAGACATAAATAAAATTTAAATAATTAACTATATTTTTAATATATTTTTAGATATTTTAAGTTATTAATTATTGTTATGTATAATACTTTTTTGACATTATAATTTACTATTTATGTTTTTAGTTATAGTAACGAATAATACTCTTCTTGTCCAATTATTTTTGGCATTAATAGTCAATTATATTTTTAAAATAATTTAAATTTTTAATTATTATAATTTATAATACTTTTTTTCTATTCCAATTTAAGTGACACATATAATTTGAACAGTCAACCAAATATCACGGTTGAAGTATCAAAACAAACATGTCTTAAATTACTCATAATAACTTATTAGAAGTGATATAGCAAATTACTATAAATATAGTTGTGAAAAAAATTTAAGTGAGTCTCACATAAGATTTTAAGTTAATTTAAAATCTCAATAGTTAATTTATCATTCTTTATTTATTTTAATAATTTAAATAATTAATTAGGGGTGAAATAATATAATTACGATTGAAGCAACAGAAGCAGACATGTCATAAATGTCTATATTATTTTTTTAATAAATATAATTTTTTTAATACATAAATAACATATAATAATTAACTAGGGATGATATAGTAAAATCACGGAGGAAGCGGGTGAAAGGAGATTAATTATATTTTCAATATGTTTTTAGATGTTTTAAGTTGTTAATTATTATAATTTATAATACTTTTTTGGCACTGTGATTTACTATTTTAAGTTGTTAGCTATTGTAATTAATAATGCTCTCCTTGTCCAATTTTTTGTGACATTGATAGTGAATTATAGTTTTAAAATAATTTAAATTTTTAATTATTATGATTTATAATACTTTTTATTTTATTCTAATTTAAGTGACACATATAATTTCAACAAGCAATCAAATATCACAGTTGAAGTAACAAAACAAGCATGTCTTAAATTACTCATAACTTATTATAAGTGATATAGCAAAATTATTATAAAAATAATTGTAAAAAAAATTTAAGTGAGTCTCATATAAGATTTCAAGTTAATTTAAAACATCAATAGTTAATTTATCATTTTTATTTATTTTAATGATTTAAATAATTAATCAGGGGTAAAATAGTAAAATTACGATTGAAGCAGCGGAAGCATACGTGTCATAAATGACTATATCATTTTTTTTAATAAATATTATTAACTTTTTAATACATAAATAATATATAATAATTAATTAGAGATGATATAGTAAAATTACGAAGGAAACAGGTGAAAGGCGGCAAGCTAGCAGGATGACCCTGACTAGCTTACCTTCACTCTTCTATATTATAGAACTAGATACCGAGGGCCCGTGCTAGCACAAACCCAATATAAATTATTTTTTTGCTTCAATTTATGTAACAAAAATAAAATTTAGATAATTAACATATTTTTAATATGTTTTTTGATATTTTAAGTTGTTAACCACTGTAATTTGTAATACTTTTTTTTATGTAATTTTTAAATAATATATGTTACTCTCCTTGTTAAATCTTTTGTGGCATTGATACTCAATTATATTTTAAAGATAATTTAAATTTTAAATTATTGTGATTTATAATAATTTTTCATCCATTTTACTAATCAGAAGTGACATAGTAAAATTATCATTTTATATCTATTTTCTTATTAAGTATTATTAATTTTTTAAATACTTAGATAATTTATAATAATTAATTATGAGTGATATAATAAAATCAAGATTGAAGCAGTTAAAGCAGACATGCCAAAAATATTTATTTTACCTGTTTGTATTAAATATTATTAATTTTCTAACATGCAGATGACTTATAATAATTAATGAGCGGCAATACAGTAAAAGTACGATTGAAGCAGCTAATGAACTCCCTTTATCAAAATTACTTTAAAAAAATACTTATGAATTTTTTTTTAAGAAAGTCTCATATGAGTCGTCAAGTTAATTTAAAACATCAAGAGTTAATTTTCAATTTATGTCAATTTTACCTTTTTATTAAATATTATTAATTTTTTAATGCTTAGATGACTTATAATAATTAATTAAGGGCGATACAGTAAAAATATAGTTGAAGCAGCTGAAGCAGATATGCCATAAATAACTATTTTATTTTTTCTAATTAAAAACTATTAATTTGTTATTATGTAAATGACTTATAATATTTAATTAGGAATATAATAATTAATTAGGGGTGCTATAATAACATTACGATTGAAGCAGCTAAAGCACACATCATAAATGTTTATTTTATTTTTTATTAAATATTATTAATTTCTTAATACGTAAATGACTTATAATAATTAATTAGGGGTGATATCGTAACATCACAATTGAAGCAGCTGAAGCAGGTACGTCGACCTCCTTCCTGCTTCAGCTGCTAAATTGCCTCTTATAACTAAGACTAGTCGGCTTATGCTGTGCTACGCACGACCCAATGTTGATCCTTAAAAATTCTATGTTATAAATAATTCTATCATTTAATTAAAAGCTTCACTTTTCTGACATTGATAGTCAATTATATTTTTAAAATAATTTTAGTTCTTAATTATTGTGATTTATAATATTTTTTTCTATTCTACTAATTAGAAGTGACATAGTAAAATTATTGTAAAAAATACTTGTGAATTTTTTTCAAGTGACTCCATATAAGAAGTCATGTTAATTTAAAACATCAAAAAATAATTTATCATTTTAAGTCTATTTTACGTTTTTTTATTATATATATATATATATATATATATATATATATATTTTAAACTTTAATACTTAAATGACTTATAATAATTAAATATGGATAATTTAGTAAAATTACGATTGAAGTAGTTGAAACAGTCATGTCATAAATATCTATTTTAGTTTTTTTTTAAGTATTTTTAATTTTTTAATATGTAAATGACTTATAATAATTACTTAAGGGTAATGTAGTAAAATCATGATTGAAACAGCTGAAGCAGGCATGTTGATCATGAGCAGCTTGCTTCAACTGCTTATTGTGACTTCTTATATAGGATACTAATAATATAACTTTTTTAATGCTTAAATAACCATAATAAGTAATTAGGGACGAGATAGTAAAATTATGATTGAAGCAGCGAAGCAGAGATGTATTAAAAGTGATATAACATAATAACTATAAAAAATTACTAGTGAAAAAAACCTAAGTGAACCTCATATAAGATGTCAAGCTAATTTAAAACATCAAGAGTTAATTTATCATTTTATGTCTATTTAACCTTTTTATTAAATACTATTGATTTTTTAATATTTAGATAATTTATAATAATTAATTAGGGTGATATGGTAAAATGACGGTTAAAGCAGTTGCAGAAATGTCAGAAATGTTTATTAATGTAGTAAAATCACAATTGAAATAGCTGAAGCAGACATGTCAACCATGAGCAGCTTACTTCAGCTGCTTATTGTGACTTCTTATATAGGATACTAATAATATAATTTTTTTAATGCTTAAATAATCATAATAAGTAATTAGGGATGATATAATCACAATTGAAGTCGCGAAGCAGACATGTATTAGAAATGATATAGCATAATAACTATAAAAAATTACCTGTGAAAAAAACCTAAGTAAGCCTCATATAAGACGTCAAGCTAATTTAAAACATCAAGAGTTAATTTATTATTTTATGTCTATTTTACCTTTTTTTAAATACTATTAATTTTTTAATATTTAGATAATTTATAACAATTAATTAGGGGTGATATGGTAAAATTATGGTTAAAGCAGCTGCAGACATGTCAAAAATATTTATTTTACTTATTTGTATTAGATATTATTAATTTTCTAATATGTAAATAACTTATAATAATTAATTAGGGGTGCTACAGTAAAAATAAGGTTGAAGCAGCTGAAGCAGGCTTGTCGACCTGCTGCCTGCTTCAGCACGAAACTCCCTCTTATATATAAATAACTAGATATTGATGGCCCATGCCAGTATGAGTCCAATAAATGTTATTTTCGTATCTCAATTTAAATTATTAAAATAATTTATGTTTTTAATAATTGTAATTTATAATATTTTTTTTCTATTTCAATTTAAATGATGTTGGTATAATTTCGAGAGTCAACCAGATATTTTATATTTTTTAAATTTCTTAAGTTGTTAATTATGTGATTTACAATGTCTTTTATATTATTTTTCAATAATACATGAATATTCTCCCTGTCTCAATTTATGTGGCATAGATAAAATTTCGACAGTCAATCAAATTTTATTTTACGTATATACTATTATATTAATATTTTAATTATTGTGATTTATAATACTTTTTATTTCATTTTCAAATAATATATATTATTTTATGTTTTGCTTTGTCACATCCCAATTTATGTGCACTAATATAATTTTGCTAGTCAATGAAATTTTTTATATTGATATATCATTTTATGTCTCTTTTACCTTTTTTTATGAAATATTATCAATTTTTTAATGCTTAGACGGTCATAATAATTAATTATGGGTGATATAGTAAAATCACGATGAAAGCAATGAAGCACACGTCTTAAGTGACTTGTAATAATTAATTGGAAACGGCATAGCAAAATTACTATAAAAATACTTGTATAATAAATAATTAACAATGCTACAGTAAAATTACGACTGAAACCGTTGAAACAGTCATAAATGTATATTTTATTTTTTTCTAATTAAATATTATTAATTTTTTAATATGTAAATGACTTATAATATTTAATTAGAGATATAATAATTAATTAGAGATGATATAGTAAAATTGCGATTGAAGCAAATGAAGCAGACATGTAATAAATGGTTATTTTAATTTTTTTAATTAAACATTATTAATTTTCTAATGCATAAATAACTTATAATAATTAATTAATATAGTAAAATTACAGCTAAAGTAGCTGAAGCAGACATGTCGACCTCGTGCTTGCTTTACAAATACAGTACAATTATGGTTGAAGTACCTGAAACAATCATAAATATCTATTTTACCTTTTTTTAATTCAATATTATTAATTTATAATATGTAAATGACTTATATAATATTTAATTAGGGATACAATAATTAATTAGGGGTGATAGATAAAAATACGGTTGAAGCAGCTGAAGCGGGCATGTCATAATATCTATTTTAATATTATTAATTTTTTAATATATAAATAACTTATAATAATTAATCACAAATGATATAGTAAAATTACAGTTGAAACAACTGAAATAGGTATGTCGACCTTCTACCTACTTCAGCTACTTAACTCCCTCTTATAATAAAAAATATAATAATTAATCATAAATAATATAATAAAATTACAATTGAAGCACCGAAAACAACCATATTGACCTCCTACCTGCTTCAACTACTTAACTCCTTATAAGAAAAATAAGAGAAAGATAAGAGAAAATACCAATAAATATGGGTCCTGTTCAAATTAACTAACGTGTCTATCTCTTGTTTCTTCTAATCATGACTTCATGACATGTCATGAATTCCTACATTTATTATAAGCTTCGGTTGGCATGACGTTGTGAAGGAGGTGAATGGTATCAAGCATGTCCTAATTTCAGTTTCTCCTGTTGGCAATTCTTCTAAAATGTACGGAGACTCCATTCAGCTCATTCTTTAATATTATTTTTATACCATATTTCTCCACGACAAATTTTCCTCGTACAAGTTTATACAAAATTACAATTCCAAATGTGTACAGAAATTATAACGGTGTAGTTTTATGGAAGATATATGATAAAATAATGAACAATTTTATTGGTGATACTTGAGAAAATAATATAATCTCAAACGTAAAAAGAAAATTATAATTTTCTTTGAAATTTTTCACTGGTGATACTTGAGAAAATAATTCAATCTCAAAATCAAGATCTTTTATAAATTAATTTTAAATATATATGTCCGAAACTTTAGACATACATACTTGGGGCTTTGAGCTGTAGGTGACAAAAAAATTAAAAAATGTGGTGTAGGTGACACAAGTGGGGGTGACAGTTACTTTATTATGAATTAAGAAAGTTGAGTAAGTTTGAGAATAACTCAGAAGTTTTTAAACTTACACATTGATCCAAATATTAACCTAATATAATAGGAAATAGAGGGGAAAAAAGCACATTTCTCTCTTTTCTCATCCATTGTTGTTTTCTCTCTCTTAGCGATTTTTGTTGTTCATTGTTGTTGCTGCAGCTTTATTCATCATCTTCTGCTTCATTATCATCATCTTCTACTTCATTATCATCTTCATCTTTTTCTTGTTGACTATTGTTGTAGTTGTTACCGCTACTGTTGCTATTTGACCAATTTTTTAGGTCAAATTTTATTTCGTACATCACTTTCCACTTTGACATTACTTCATAAGAGACTTCGGTAAGTCAAAATATGATTTTAGTTGAATTTGTCATCTGGGTAACTGCTATTGTGCTAATTTTTCAACAATAGATAGCACGCGAATATGAACGCAACATAAGAGCCATCTGTTTAAACAGATCAATCATCTGTTGCGACAGATGAGACATCTGTTTCAACGGAAGACTCACATGTTGAATTCATGTTTATGGTTCTATAGTGCCGTAACATGAATCGAATAGATGGGTCATTTGTTGTAACAAATTATTTATCTGGTGCAATATGATAAATATCTGTTGCAACAAATTAGTAACCTATTGCAACAGAACCTGAAACAGATTGAGATAGAACCTGAACTCGATTCCAACAGATGGTAAATATCTGTTGCAACATGTTAGTAACTTATTGCGATAGAACCTGACCTCAATTCTAATATATTGTGGTCTATTGCAACAGGTAAGTCATCTATCGCACCAGGTTAATTATCTGTTGCAACATGTCACTCATATGTTGGAATCAACTTCAAAGGTGCCTTAGTACTGTAACATCTATCCCAACAGATGCTTCATCTATTGCAACAGATATATAGTTTGTTTCAACATATGATTCACCTATTACAATAGATGACTCGTCTGTTTAAATCAGCTTCAAGAGCATAATATGAATCCCAACAGGTTAGTAATCTGTTACGATTGATCACTTACCTGATGCAACAGATTACACATCTATCGAGATTCATGTTACGACACTATGTAATCACTATTAACTTTTTTTTAACAAATAAATTTATTTAGGTACCACAAATGGAGGGATCAATAATAATAGGGGTGGATTGTCATGGTCAGTGGATCGAGAAGAATAATTGATATGTACGGCATTGGAAGAGGGTGAAATGCTAAAGACGGTAGCTATGACAGTCCAAAGTGATGTCTTGTATGATGATTTTGTGAATTTAGTCATCAGCTATTGTGGACTGAATTATCAATCGGAAGAACTCGTTATCAGCTACATGCATAACTCCTTTGAAAATCAGAGGGTACTGCGTTGCAAGATAACCGATCAGGTTCGTCTGCGTTCTTATCTTAGTGATTCATCTTGACCGGTGTTAAGGGTGTACGTGATTGAAAAGACGAGAGAGAATGAGAACCAGAACATAGAAGAAGAACAACAAGAATACATCTTTGATGATAGGTTGGATAATCTAAACATGAATATTCCATATTATGATCAAACACCTACGCCTGTTGATGCGACTAATACGGTGGGTAGTTCTTCTCGATCGACACAGTCTGGAAATCTTCAAGATGACAGGACCAACTTTTTTAACGGAATGTCATTCAAGGACAAGAATGAACTATCTACCACTTTGTTTATTTCTTGCTTGAAAAAAGATTTCAGAATAAAAAAGGTGAATAATTCATGCAATATCTTTTTCTACAAATGTGCTAATCCAAACTACAAGTGGCAGTTGAGAGCAGTAAACTACGTAAATTCTGATAGATTCGTCATTCATAAACATGAAAAACATCATACATGTGGTTCGGAGCACATCTCAGGCCAAAAACCTCATGCCACGACAAAGGTCCTCGGTGAATATTTCAAGAGTAGTTTCCCCGATGGCAAAGGCCCTTCTACAAGGGTTATGACCAATTAAATCCTTATGGAATTGGGTGTCCTGGTGAGTTATTGGAAGATATATACGACCATGGGGATTGCCAAGAACTTGGTTAGGGGGACACACGAGCATGAGTATGCAATCCTGGATGCCTACCATTACATGATTAAGTCCACAAATCCCGAAAGTAAGACGACATTGCTTGTTGATGAAAACGGAAGGTTCAAGTACTTTTTTTTATCCTATGGTGCCTGGATTCAAGGTTTTTGACATTTGAGAAAAGGCATAGCTGCCGATGGTACCTTCTTGATGAGTAGGTATAATGGAGTTCTACTAGCGGCGGTAGCGTAGAATGTGGAGAATCACATCTTTACTGTTGTTTTTTGAGTAGCGAACAAGTAATGCGATGCCTTTTATGGATTTTTTTTGAACAACTGGGAAGTTACGTTGAAGATACCGAAGAGTTGTGTTTTGTTTCGGATAGGCATCCAAGTATTCCAAAGATGGGTTCAATTTTCTTCACTTCAGCTTACTATGATTGTTGCATCAGGCATCTTAGAGAGAATATTTGGACCAACTATTATAACGAAAGGCTCATGACCCTTTTTTATAAGCAGCTAAAGCATATAGTAGAGAGGATTTTTAGACCATTTCAATCAAATAGCGGATATACATCCCCAGGCAGTAGAACATCTCGTACGTATCGGTTTTGAGAGATGGAGCCGGACATTTTATCTGGCAAATAGGTACATTCTTATGAATTTAATATCTTGTTTGAGTTACAAGTTTAGTATGATGTCGTACTAAGTGATTCTTTTGTATAGGTTCAATATTATGACATTAAACATAGCTAAATCGGTGAATTCATTATTTGGCGATGAAAGAGAATTTTCCATCAAGGCTCTGTTTGAAATAATAAATAAGAAGTATGGCCAATTTTTTAACGAAAGACGTGTGCAGTTTGAGGGCCCAAGAAGATTCCCATTTGTTTTAGAAATCAAAAATATAATATCAATGAACATTAGTTTGTGAAATAGGTTATTATCTTATCAAATATCAGATTACAAATTTAGTATCACCGGTCATAGTGATGTTGCCATGGTCTATCTTCAAACAAGATCTTGTACATGCAGAGCTTTTGACTTGGACAAAATAACTATCCACATTCTATGGAAGCGCTTTGAGCTCAATACGGTGCAAAATATGAACCTAAAATTTACAATCACTCCTTTCAATATTATTCTATGGAAAAATATAAAATGGCATATAGTGGGCATATTACTCCAGTGCATCCCAAAGAATCTTATGTTGTTCCTGCAGAGCTTTTGGAGAGATTAATATGTAATACCCATGACTTTTTCCTAGCTTGAAATCATATCAAAAATGTTAAAACTTGCTCGAAAATATAAATCCATTTTTGTACATGTGGTATTTTAGAGATTCTCACTTTCTATCATGTGGGAAATTGAATAAGCTTTCCATCGATACCAATTTCATCAAAAACCGGTATTGGTGGAAGAAGTTATGGACATTTTACGGAAGCAGTTCGGACTACCCAGGACCGATGGTTAGGTCGACGGACCGTCGCTAGCTCGACGAACTGTCGGAGCCTGCCGTCGCACTGAGGCAGTGGACCTACTTTCTGCCCAAGAGCGACGATAGCAACCAATGGACCTTTGCTAGCTGACGGACCATCGCAAGCTCGACGGACCGTCGAAGACTCCCGTCGCACTGAGGCAGTGAGACTTGTTTCTGCCCAGGTTTGACGGTCAAGATCGATGGACCATCGCAGTTCCGATGAATCGTCGCCCTAGTTCGTTGCACCATACGTTCAGTATTTTTAGGTTGTTTTTAAAGGGGTATTTTGGTCTTTTACCACCTGCCTATATATACCAGTTATATTCGACCTCAGCTAATTATTCATTATTATTTCAACAACAAAGATAGGGTTTCTCTCAAGATCAAAAACCAAAAACTAGGGTTAAATCCTTCTTCAAGAAAATTCAATAAAATTTAAGAACCAGTCTAGAGATTCTCTAAGAATCTTCAAGGATCTATCGTCCCAGATATGCATAGTGTTCATTCATGGACTCCTTTAGTCCATAAAGTCCAAGAATCATTTTTCTAAGTTTAAGATTATGGATTTTCTTTATGAATTTCATGTTGGGTTGCTGTTGTTCATGTTGATAATGACTAATTGAATTCTAATCCATGTTTGGTGATACATTTCATGTGGAATTGATTAGTAAAGATGTAGGTTCATGTAAACCTAGGATTAAAACCCTTGGATGATGAAATTAGAGATGAATCTTGATGTTTGATTGTTGTGTAATGTTGTTTACACATAATATGCCTATCATGTGTTTGATTAAATGCCTTTATAAAGGAAAAGTGCCCAACTAACATGCTATCATAAAATCCCCATTTATGTACAAGTTTATGCATATCACATGTTTGATGAAGTGCTTCAATATATGAATTATGAATTGTGTTGTCGCATATGTGTTCAAGTAAGTCATGTCATGTCAATTTCTTTCCATCGAGTCTTGGGGTTACTTGTACCCGAAACATTAGCTGTGTACCTAGAGCCATGTCATTTTTTCAAGATACTCTCAGTCAAGCCATGATCCTTAGACTTCAGAAAGTCTTATGACTCAGGAAATCTCAGTAACCTAAGTACTGTCAGTCAGTCCTCAGAACTTAGTAGCATTCCGTCAGTCAACAAAACTCAGTAAACTCAGTTTAGCTCCGCTAACCAATATCGCTAGTATCAGTTCAGTTCAGCTCAGTTTAGTTAATCAGTTCAATGTCTTTCAGATGGGAGTAGGATTCAACACTGAGCGAGCCTAGGGATGGGGACTCACCCGCTAGATAGGACTGAGATCCCTAGAAGCAATCCCTAAGTTTCAGAACTACCTTGCCAGTGTAGGCACGAGATGTCACCTGTTAGATAGAACTGACATACTCAGGGATCACCCATTAGTATATTTAAATATATAGGACTGATCCCAGGGGTCACCCGCTAGATTAGGACTGACTCCACAACAGTTGTCTTTACCAGTGGCGTAGTACTGACACCCTTCCAACTGGAGTTACTGGTTAGACCCTAGTTAGCTTAGTATGGGGCATGTCAGTTAGATGAATACATCCCACAATTTCAGTTATAGAATCAGGACTGTCAGATACAATCAAATCAGCTTAATAGTAAAGATTTAGGACTGTCAGATACAGTAAATCCTTATCATTATAAATAGACTTCGGGATCACCCACTAGATAGGGCTGATCTCAACTATGGTCAATCAGTATCAGTATTATCAGATTTAGAGATCACCCGCTAGATAGGACTGATCTCAAATTTAGTAACTTAGACACAGTAAGAAACTCAACTAGTTCCGTCAGATCTTAGACTGTCAGATACAGTCAACTTAGATACAGTACAGAACTCAGATAGTTCGATCAGATTCAGGACTGTCCGATACAGTCAGTCATGTTAACAGTTATATTAGTTATCAAAACTCATGTTATCAGTATTCAGATTCAGTAATCATGTTATCATGGTACCAGTGTCAGTTATTATGTCTCATGCATGTATTCTCATGCTTGTGATAGTAAGTCTGTTATTATTATTATTATTATTATTATTATTTATGCATATGAACCCCATGTATTTAGCCTACCTCACATGCATACCAGTACATTCAGTAGATGAATAAACACTATATGATATTTCTTGATGGGGTAGAAAGAATAAGGTGCGTGCAGATGAATGGATCTACTTTCATGCGTAAGAGTTATGTATTATTGATCAGGATACCGTGATAAACACACATAAATTACAATAATTTTGTGAATGTAGTTTTTTACCGATTAGACATTGATCCTTCAAACAAGATCCTGCATTGTACAGTTTAGTTTGATAGGTGTGAACTAATAAGGCCAAAGGGTTCCAAGATGGTGGTGTCGATAGCCTGTTACAATTTAATAACGGTTTATGCTCATATTTTTGTGTTAAGTTTGGGGAAGGGTTCAAGTTTTTGGCGGCAGTGTAAATATTCAATTGAGATTGGACCAATTTTAATGGCGCAATGGACTTCTTGAAAGCCCTTCAAAGCGTCGTACTGCAGAAAACAATGATGGAACTAATAAAAATTCTCCTGGTCCAAATTTATATGAATGGGTTACTCGAGGAGACTATTGTACAATAGAAGGTTCTTGGGAGAATACCTGTGCGGGAAGGGGAAGGTGGAGAAAACCATATATTATCTCAGACCTTGTTTAAGAGAAAACGTAGGGAAATAGGTAAGAAAATTCTAGCGAATCTAGCCAATGAAATTGACATGAGAAATGAAAAAACTGAATGAGCTTCAAATGTGAAAGTGTAGCCAAATATAAAAATCTGTCAGTCGTTAAAGAAAAAGAAGAATGGTCAAGAGGACTGGAGCTAGTCACTTTGTTAGAGACTGCAACTAGCGAGCATGGCCTCAGTGAAGACTCACAAATTATAGGACTAGAACTCTAAGGAAGCAACTTCGTGAGCATAAGAGATTGGTAAAGTTTTCGGCCAAGATTGATACCTGAATCAACAACTACAGAAGTAAAAATAAGGGAAGTCAAGACGTCAATTTCTGAAGTCTAACTTGCATGCCATACCTTCTGTTTGTGGCTATCATCAGATCAATGGTAGTAGAAACAAAAACGTGTGAAGTTGGGCAGAAATCCCATGCCTTGTTATTTCCACTGTCTTTGACCTAACCAAATCCATAAACCGGAGGCTTGGGATGCAAGTTTAACTTGAGAAATTGCCACCTTGGCTTGATCCCTTATTTTTAATCCAGGAGTAGTTGGTTCAAGTTTCAACCCTGATCGACAATCTTACCACCTTCCATGCTCACGAAGCTGCTTTCTTAGAGTTTTGGTCCTGTATTTTGTGGGTCTTCATCAGGCCACACTAGCTATTTTCACCCCCCTAACAAAGTGCATAGCTCCAGTCCACATAAGCATTTTTCTTTTTTAAGAACAACTGATGGATTTTCATTTTTTGGATACACTTTTACATTCGTAGCTCACTCAATTTTTTTATTTTTTATGTCAATTTCATTAGCCAGTTTCTCTACACTTTCTTTCCTACTCTGTGTATCTTCTTCAATAAGGTCTGATTTGATATATAGTCTTCTCCACCTTCCCCTTCCCGTATAGGTATTCTTACAATAACCTTCTGTTGTATAATAGTCTCCTTGAGCAACCCATCCATATAAATTTGGATCAGAGCAATAACTATTCTTACTTCCATTTTTGTTTACAGCAGTGCGAGGCTTCGAAGGCCTTTCAAAAGTCCATTGAACCCTTAAAGTTAGTGAAATTGCTATTTAAATGTTTACACTGCCACCAAAAACCTTAACCCTTCTCTAAACTTGACACATAAACATTAGCAAAATCTTTATTAAAGCGTAATAGGGTATTGACACCACTTACTTGGTCCCTCAGTCTTACCAGTTCAAACCTAACAATCTTAACTGTAAAATGCTATATCTTGTTTGAAGGATTAGTGCCTAATAGGAAAAGAACTAATATTCACAAAATCATTGTATTGGATATGTGTTTTTAGGATATGTTGATCAGTAATACATACCTCCCATATATGAAGTGGTTTCATCTGCAAGAAGCTTATTCCTCCAAACCCATCTTTACTCTAGCCTTTAATGTTGGTCATGTAAAAGTTGATCCAGTTTCACTTTCTTTTATCTGCAAACAAGAGAAATACATTTGATGTCAAACAATAGAAGAACAAAAAGAACATTACAAAAGGGTAACACAAAATTGAATGAATCAATAGATGACCAATCTGATACAACAAATTCTCCATCTGTTCAACCGATGAGGCATCTCTTACAACAGATAGATAATATGTTGCACCAAATGGGTCATCTATTGGAATAAATCAAACTATCCTTGCTACTAGTTTGATTTCTTCAAATAGTTGCTCCGTCTGTTCCAACAGCTGATTCATCGGTTACAACAGTTAAGGAAGCTGTTGCAACACCACTACCAACAACATCAACAACAAAGAAACAACACCATATATTCTAACACCATCAAATACACAAACACCACATGTTCCAACACCACCACTACCCCAACAACAACAACACCAAAGTAACAAATAAAAGACATGAAAAAATTATACTGACAATAAGGCTTTCTATGTTCTTACAACAAATGACTTTTTTTTGCATATTTCAATAAAAATAAAGGTTCGTTCATTCAATACTTAAAAGTCACCTTTCCTTTAATTTTCTCAATAAATAGAAAACTGGTAATGAGTAAATTATTAAGAGCAACACATGTAAATATCTAATTTAAAGAGCATACAAAGAAGAAGACGAGAAGGAAAGAGCAATAGTGAACCATACCTAAAATTTCAAAAAAGAAAAGGGATCAGAACATCCAGTTCAGTCGAGAAAAGATATTGATCGATTGAGATACGAAAGGAACCTTATTCGAAAGAAGAGAGAAAATAGAGAAAAAAAGGAAAGAAAAAGAATTAAGAATAAAGAAGAGAGATAAGATAAGTTGAGTTACTTACTTTATGGCTGAAGGAGAGAGTATTCTAGATAGGGGTTTTAAATAATCATTAATCACTTTTGACTTTTGAGGGGCACAAGGAAATAGTGACATTGAAAAGACCAGATAAGACTACTTACTGAGGAGATTTTTGAGTTATCCAAGTAGTAATATTTTTTACCTTAGTGACATCCAGTTCACCCAAGTCATGCTTTGAAACAGATAACAATTTTTGTTTGAAAATTTCCAAAGCTAGGACATCTGTAGCAACGGATGACAGCGCCTATTTGATGATTTACAACATATGGATAATCTATTGTAATAGATGACTTAATCTGTTTTATTAATTCCAACAGATAGGTCATCTGTTGTAACATATTGAACATTAATTTTTATACAATTTCAAATGAGTTCATATGTTCAACTAATACCTAAATTGATTAATCTAGGACTAGGGGTGATTTCTCATAGGGTCAACTACAACTTCAATTAAGTCTTTTGGCAATTATATGATAAGACGGTATTGCATTTCTCCTGACCAGAGTCATCAATCAATCACTCTGAGCTGAAGTGATTCTTATTACCTAATATGTTCAACTAGTTAATTGATTAATCTGGACTAGGGATGAGTTCTCATATGGTTAACTACAACTTTAATTGAGTCATTTGGAAAATACATGATGAACGGTATTGTGTGTCTTCCGACCAGAGTCGCCGATCGATTACTCTAAGCTGAAACGATTCTTATTACCTAATATGTTCAACTAATACCTTAATGATTAATCTAGGACTAGGGATGAGTTCTCATAGGGTCAACTACAATAGATGGAAACACCTATTTGATAATTTACAATAGAAGGGTAATCTGTTACAACAGATGACTTAATCTATTTGATAATTTACAACAGATGTATAATTTGTCGTAATAGATGACTTAATTTGTTTGATAATTTACAATAATGGGTAATCTATTGCAATAGGTTGAACATTTATTTTTACACAATTTTAATTGAGTTCATATGTTTAACTAATATCTTAATTGATTTATCTAGGATTATGGATGAGTTTTTATAGGGTCAACTACAACTTCAATTGAGTCTTTTGGCAATTGCATGATGAGACGGTATTGCGTTCTTCTCGACCAGAGTCATCGATCAATTACTCTGAGCTGAATCAATTCTTATTACCTTATATGTTCAACTAATACCTAATTGATTATTGTAGGACTAGGGGTGAGTTCTCATAGGGTCAACTAAATCTTCAATTGAGTCTTTTGGCAATTGGATGATGAGACGGTATTACGTTCCTGCCAACTAGAGTCGTCGATCGATCACTCTGAGCTAAAGTAATTCTTATTACCTTATATGTTCAACTAATACCTAATTGATTAATTTAGGACTAGAGGTGAGTTCTCATAGGGTCAACTACAACTTCAATTGAGTTTTTTGGAAAATGCATGATGAGACGGTATTGCTTTCCTCCCGATCAGAGTCGTCGATCGATCACTCTGAGATGAAGCAATTCTTATTACCTAATATGTTTAACTAATACCTTAATTGATTAATCTAGGACTAGAGACGAGTTCTCATAGGGTGAACTACTAAGATGGTAGTGCCTAATTGATAATTTATAATAGATGAGTAATCTGTTACAATAGATGACTTATTATATTTTATATTTTACATTAGATGTGTAATCTGTCATAAAAGATGACTTAATCTGTTTGATAATTTACAAAATATGAGTAATCTAGTAAGATCAATGACTTAATCTTTTTGATAATTTACAACAGATGGTTAATCTGTTGCAATAGGTTGAACATTTATTTTTGTACAATTTTAATTGAGCTCATATGTTCAACTAATACCTAAATTGATTAATCTAGGACTAGGGGTGAGTTCATAGGGTCAACTACAACTTCAATTGAGTCTTTTGGCAATTGCATGATGAGAGGGTTAAAAATTATGCATATCTTATATAATTTTAAAAAATAATTAAGATCAATTCATACCAACTAACATTTTCAAAACTTTTCATTCTTTTCCAAAATACAAATCAACCCATACAAATCATCCATTTGCGAGAAAAATGTTTTATAATTTCAAATCTTAAGTTCTCGCTCTCTCTTTCTCAATAATACAAACTATAACTACTCAACAAATTGCTCAACCCTTCATAAAAAATCAGTTTTATTCTTATTTTCGACAACATAGGTATTATTTTTAACTTCATTCTTGCTTGTATCAGTTATTTTCTGTCTTCATAGGTAATAGAGTTCGAGAAGAGTTCTATATTTGTTATTTTTTCTAAAAAATAAGGGTTTTTAAGTTAATGATAAAAAAGAAGACTTTTAGTTGTATTATCTTTGAGAATGAGTTTACAATTTTGAGTTTTGATGGTAAAATTGTAGGAAGAACTTGAGAAAACCCTAGTTTTTTTACAGTGTTTCGTTGACTGTCGTCATATTGTTGGATGATGTTTGTGGTATTGGTGGTCGTGGTGTTTGTGTTGGTGGTCTTCGTGGTGGCACGGTGGCGTTTTTAGTAGTTGTTGGTGTCATTGGTTAGTGGTGCTTGAGGTGGCTATTGGTGGTGTTGGTATTCGTGGTGTTTGTGGCATTGGTTGGTGGTGTTTGTGGTGATGGCTATTGGTGTCGGTATTGGTGGTGTTTGTAATGTATTTTTTAAAATTTATGCATACATCAATTGTAATGTAATTTTTATTTTTCTGTTATTTGTAGGTAAAATATGTCCAAAAAGAAAATAAAGTGAAAGTGGATCAACTTCTGACCACCCAACAAAAAAAGCTACAGTACAGAGGGATTCGGAGTAGCTTTCTGAATAATCTCAATCAGGAAAAAGTGAAGCTAAAGAGAGATATAAAAATAACATTGCGGAATATGGACAAGGGTCTGTAGATGGTGATGAAGAAAATAAAAGTGAGAAAGAGGAGGAATTAGAAAGTGAGAAAGAGGATGATCATCAACAGATGATAATGGATCACCAATGGGGTGTGAATTATTATCGACATCCTAATATTATCATGTCAAAAATATTAGTATTAACAGGTTTTAAGTTATGATGCTGATAGATAACCCTACAGAACTAACTGGCGAACTTGTACTGAAATGTCAGTTGGGGAAAAATTTAGTAATTTTAGGAATATTATGAAGAACAAAAACATAGATAGACTTTTTAAGAGGAGTTGCCTTGGATGCTTTCTTGATCTGCCTGAGGACCCCTCTGCCCATTTGTAAATAAGGATGGTATATGGTCTTCTCAAGCACAGTATCAAGTATGTGGGGGGATGATAAGTATTCAGATCCAAGGCAAGCAGGGCAGCCAAACCACCAAAAAAATAGAGAGAAGGCATTGTCCCAGAGACCATCCAGCAAAACCAATAAATTCAAGGAAAAAATAGATGGGTTGTTGGATATTGCTGGACGTAGCTACAAAGCATCGGATTTGTTGACAAATCTCAGGAATAAACCATACCAAAGCAGTACAAGGAGCAATTATTCTTAGTTTGGTTTGCTCATTCGGTTATATTGACAAGAGACGTCAACAAGGTCATAGAAGATGATTTATTGGCACGTGCTGAGGATTTTGATAAATTCAACAATTATCCCTGGGGATGTTATAGCTTTTAATTTACTGTCCAATATTTACTGACAAAGCTATCCTCAGGGTCGACCACATTATACGACTTTCCTTGAGCTTTCATCGTAAAATTAATCACTATTTTTACTCATCTATTAATTTATATTAAATATAATTATTATGACTTTTTTTGCTTGCTTTCTATTTACATTTTTTAGGCTTGGGTATTTGAAGCCATTCCTTTCCTTCAAAAGCAGGTAATGGATTACCCGAATGAGATTTTTCATCTAAGAATGTTTAGGTGGTTGGCTGCAAAGAACAACACAGGAATTAAGACGACTGATCTCCTAAACCCTCTGGATGATGCAGTACGTCTTCTTCAAGTTAAATAATTTGATTCAATGAAAGATTTTGAACAAATGTTGTATCTGTGCAACAAATGTTATATCTAATGCACCAAATGGGACATTTTTTGTGATAGATTACCCGTCCTGTGCCAACTGGTGCAACAAATGGGTAATCTATTATGACAGATGACTGATATCTTGTATCAGATTACCCATATATTGCTTTGGTTCTCTGAACTCGATTCTCTTAGTAGATTAACCATCCATTGTAAATTATGCAACAGATGGGTAATATGATGTAACATATTGCTAATACGTTGTGACATACAAATCATCTCTTGCATAATATATAACCCAAAAAATTACCTGCCTTGTACCAACTGGTGCAATAGATTGGTAATCTGTTGCGACAGATGATTGATATTTTACATCAGATTATCCATCTGTTGCTCTGGTTCTCTGAACCCAACTCAAATGGATGTTAACCATCTACTATAAATTATGCAACAGATGGGTAATATGATTCAACATATTATTAATCTATTGTGGCATACAGATTATCTGTTGCATAAGTTGTTTTTGTTAACATGGAAACCAACTGTGAAAATTATTGTATTATATGATTTAAATGTATATGTCTTTTTTTAATAGGTGGTTCATCTATGTATCGTGCCTACTGAGCAAGAGTTGGCGATGCCTTCTTTTATTACGCTAGGTCATGTTGATACTATAGCAGACCTAACGGTGGAGTTAACAAAGACGAAATTAGCTAGAGAAACAACCATAAGAAAAACAGTTAGGAAAGGTCAGCATAATTTTGAGGCTCTTCATGACCAATCTTTTGAGGCAGATCCGGGTGCTTCATCTGGTGGAGTTGTTGGTGTTGGTGGCAGGCATGATGATGTTTCTACCACTCGTTATGATAAGCATGTTGATGCTTAAGAAAAAATAAATATCTTTAAAAACACCCCTTTCACAAGCCTCTCTCACCCTTACATAGGTCCCCCTCACCCTTACGCTGATCCCTCTCACCCTTTTTCACCCTCGTATTTTTGTTGAAAATGTGAAGAGCTTAAGGAAAACCAGTATGAACTCTTTGAAAAGGTAGAGGCTATCACTAAAGATGTCAAGGAATTCAAATCCAAGAGAGGTGTCATACCATCCAAGAAGGTGAGAGAGCCATACACTTCTAGGAGAAAGAAAAAACAATTTCCAACGTACTCTCCAGTCAGAAATAAACAAATATTAAAGTTCAGGAGCCATTGAAGAAGGTCGTCATATACACGAAACTTGGTGCCAAATAGAAGAGGGATCTGTGATGGGCCAAGAATGCTAAGCGAAGCGCACCAGATTACCCCAGGCTTCCCTTTCTCCCCCAAGACTTCCAGATTATGACAGATATATGTATGTAGTATGAGGATAAGTAAAAAGTTTACTTTTCATAACCTATCATTCTAATCTACTCCATGAAGAAAAAGAAGCTACGAAATAGATGTGAAATCTATTGCGACAGTTGGGTATTCTGGTGCAACTGGTAGTGGTTCTATTGCAACTTATTATCTATTTGTTGCATAAGTTACATTGTATTATTGATTCAGATAACCCTATGCAATAGATGGACCATCTGTTGCATCTTTATAATTACTAACCTATTTAACAATTGACTTCTTATATCACAGTATATTGACAAAATTCTCTGCCTCATGAGAAAAAGGCAATTAGCATACTCAAAAGCTTATGATGTTGCCAATAGGATAATGGACCTTTACTTCTACAAGAAGCTCAAGGATAAGTACGATCTACTCAATGAGATAGAATAATCCCGTGGCGCGAGATTTGATTTGTTAGTTTCTATTTTGGACTGTGAGGAATAAGAAATAATAAAATATGTTAGAGGGAGAAGCCAAATCCACATGACAAGAGTTGGATCAAGGCAAAGAGTATTCTTGCAGTCATGAGCGTGGATGACATATATTATCCGACTGTTGAGATACTAATCGAGGAGGGAAAGATCAATGTTTATGACTACAACAAACCTGCCATCGATGAGGTCCTTTTTTATCCACGTACAGCCACTACTGAACCTATTCCCCATCTTGTTGAGGCAGAGTAAACTGATGTATCATTTTTCAGAGGAAGTGTTGATGAAAAAATCATGGAATTTTGAAGGTCGAAACAATGGCATAAACCTTCCAAAAATATACCAGTTTCACGTGTGGCTCACACGCTCTTGCATACATCAAATGTTTGCTGACTGACACAGAAATGATCAAGCCAACGACCTTTCTGTACGACAATTCTGTGGCGAACCTGCAAGAGGTCTGGGCTTATGGGGTACTAACTGGACGCTTGGAGCATATGTATAAAGAAGAACCTGTGAAATAATAATTTTTAATTTCAAGTCACACTTCACTTTAAATTACATGTACATATAGTGACAATGGTTTTTTCTGATAAAAGTTGAGTTTTTTATAATGCAATAGATTGTCAATCTGTTGAAAAATATATTCTATCTGTTCTGGCAGATAGTTTATCTATTGCAATAGGTTGGTCATCCGTTGCATTATACCGATGTTATTTTTATCTAATCTAAATCTAATCAGTTGCAACAGTAGAAAGACCTGTTTGATAATTTCCAACAGATGACCTAAATTTTGCAACAAATTCCTAAATCTGTTTGATATTTTCCAACAATTACGCTTGAATATCTATGTACTCGACAACATCAAACCAGTAGAAAATACACCACCATGAAAATTTTAGCAATTAGGCTTGAATATCCATGTGCCCAACAACACCAAACCAGTAGAAATAACGACAACAATGTAGTATCTTCTTGCTCGATTTTGTTTCTCTTCAGAAGCCTTGACTTTCTTCAATAAACCCCAGAGTACATGATTTACTTGTGAAATGTGTCGTTCTTCATACCAATCAAAGTAATCGTATCCATCCAACTTCTATAAAAACAAGAACACAATTACAAGTTAATAATTAATCAACTAATTAAATAAAAAAAATATTATCTTTGAAATCTTACAAATAAAAAACCTACGAAAAAACCACGACCTGAATTTTGTTGAGTTCAAGAAGTATTCAATAGAGCTCGATGACGTCACTAACATTAACAAAAATCTTTATTATAAAAATAGTGGAAGATGCGCTCGACATTGTCAAGCTCAGTTGGAAAAATTGGAAAAAAAAGAAAGAAAGACCAAATGCAAATAATTTGAAGAATTTGGATAGATAAAAAAAATGATGAAAAAGAAGATTTGGAAATTTAGGGTTAAATTTTAGAAAGAAGATGAATATATAAGACAATAGAGGAGGGGGGAGGGGGAGGGGGGGAAATAACCGTTGGGGGCCAAATCAGACGTCAAGTCAGCAAAAATGGGGGTTCAACGAGCCTTGACTGGGTGAATTACACGCGAACAACCAACAACAAAAAAAGTGCCAAACTAACACATTTGATGCCTATTTTATTTTACGTGTTTAAAATAAACACTTTCTAGTCTCCACTGTCTACTTTATGCCTATTTTATTTTAGGTGTTTAAAATGAACACTGCCGATGGGTTCCACCTTTTTTATTTCAATTCACTTTTACATTTTTACATACATGTAGTGATAATTTTTTATGTCTAATGAAAGTTGAATTTTTATAATGCAACAGATTCTCCATCTGTTGTAATAGATATTCTACCCGTTCTTACAAATAGTTTATCTGTTGAAATAGGTTGGTCATCTTTTGCATTATGTTGATGTTTCTATCTAAGTCTATCTGTTGCAACAGTGAAAGACTTGTTTGATAATTTCCAACAGATTACCTACCTGTTGCAACATATGTCTAAATCTGTTTGATATTTTCCAACAAATGTGTCATTTGTTGCAACAAATACATTATCTATTGTAATATTTGAATCTAGTATTCCATTTTAATTAATAACTTCAATTCTAAGAAAAAAATAAAATTCATAGACAAAATAAAATAAATTGAAGCCTTCAGAAATTAGCTGAAATAAATCAACAAATAAATAAAATGAAAAATTATTGTTATGGGTACATATCTCAACAAATACATCAACAATTTAAGTATGGATGCCAAGAATTTCTAAGGAGGGGTAAGGTTATTATTTTGACAGACTCAAGCTATAGAGATCTACTCAATATGGATAAGTTGTTCTTCATCCGGTGTTATGAAATTTGTCTTTGGTCATCGTGGATCTTTATTGTCGCTTACGTACGATTTCTGCGCTTTCTATTCTCTGTATTCTCATACAAAGAGTAGCATATTGTCAATGTTGCTCAACAATAGCTTCTACATCAACCTGAAAAGTCATAATTGGTCAATGCTAATCACGGAGATACAATAAAACGAAAAAGAATAACTCATTTGTTCTAGTAAATAAAACAACTCTTCCTCCTGTTTTAAATTGTCCCAAACATATTATGTTTTTGTTGCAACAATGAATCAACTATTGGGACAAATTTCTACATGAGGAAGACTTGTATGATAATTTTCAACGGATGAACCATCTATTGCAACATATGACTCATCTATTGAAGCAGATAGGTCATCTGTTGGTATAAATAAAAGCGGAACGAGACATATGTTGCAATAGATACTTAATCTGATGCAATAAGTTAGTCAACTGTTGCAACAAATGTATATATCTATTTGATAATTTTTAGCAGATGTGTCATCTGTTGAAGTAAATATGTGTTTATTTATTAGTTGGAATAGACATATATATTCACCTTCTTTAGCTCGCACTGCTCTCCTTTGGTCATTGTACATTGCTTAGTGCAATACACGGACAGAGGAGTTGCAATTTTGCTTTTTTGGATGCTTAATAATGCCTTGAAAATCACTTTCCTTCTCCTCTTAGGCTTAATCTCTAATGGAGTGGATGGATATAAAATCCTCTTTGATGGAATGACACCCCTCTTAAATGTCAATTCCTTTACAGAATGCATTAATAGCATTAATCACTACATCATGTTTCGCCTTGCAGTCTTAACATTTACATGCAGAACATTCATTGGGTGAGGGAAAATCTGTATAATTAGTATGATCAGACTCATAATGGTTGTTTTAAATACTGTAAGAGAAGCATCATTAGCACCAACAACATCACCACTATCACCACCAACAACTCTATCACCACTAAGACCATCAATAACAACAAGACTACCCTCTAAAATTATTTTTCTTGTAATAATTGTTGCTCCAAACAATTTAATTTTTATTCTGTCAATGACCTTAGCACAGACCATAAAGTAAAAAAAAATGGCATCTTCAACTCTCGATTGGTCGGAACTAGCGACAGATACACAATCTAACATAAATAATTACATATATTAGAATGATGATTAGATCATTCAAAAAAATAATTAATTAAAACAAAATGTTAATTATAATTATACCTACTGCATCCTTCGGAGGGTTGAAGAGATCAAGAAATTTTAAATTTTTATCAGTTTTGGCCGACAACCATCTCAAGATTCTTGGACAAGAAACTTTTTCTTGGTAGTTCACTTGTTGTCTCAAATAAGGAATGACTTCAAATGCCCAAGCCTATAAAATAACGCCAAAAATCAAAACCATTATTGAGTAAAAAAAAATGAATGATATCATAATAAAAGAAAGAAACATTTATCGCGAAAATCCATGGAAAGACAAATAAGTTGACTGTCTTTGGTGCTAATGGAGTCAACAATATTTAACAGTCATTTTGAAGCTTTCATAACCCCAAGATTAGTTGTTAAATGCCTCAAGATCCTCAGAGAGCTTTATTAAACCAACACTTATGTTGTTGTTAACGTCTCTCACCCAAAGAATATTATGTACAAACCAAATCAAGCACAATGACTGGTTTGTGTTTCTTTGAAATTCTTTTACCTTTCAACACTTCTATCAAATATTTATTTTTGAAACTTGGATCTGTCACACCCCTTTTTTCGCTCGAGAGCTGAGTCGAAGGGTTTTTCCAATTAAAGTGACGATATTGAATAGGGATTAAATTATTTACAGAGTCGCCACTTGGAATTGAGTTTTGGTGTTCCAACTCACCTCTTTTTTTTTTTTTGAATCCCTAATCAAAAGAAAATGACTCTTATTTGGTCTGCGAAAACAAAAAATGGGTAAGGAATTCTGTTGATCAAAGGGAAGGCGTGAGGCACCCTTCGAATCCCGTGGTTCTAGCACGGTCGCTTTTATTGACTTATACTTAACTAAATTATTTCGATAAATTGTGTTAAGGCCAAAATTCATTCATTTTTAAATATACTAAAAAAACTTGTCTATTATCTTATATTAAATAAATCGTTAAAAATAAATTTTCGAAAAATATTTTTCTTTTTTAAGGTGCATTATTGCATCCTTGAATTTTAAAGTATCTCAGAAAGATGCGTACGCCGCATTCTTAATCGAGATTACTATTTTGAATATGCCTAAAATTTACTTAACGTTAAAACTTTGGGTTGTCACTTATAAACTCATAACAGTTTTATTTATATAAAAGATTTCTTAATTTTAACAATAACCTTATGCAAAATTCATTTAAGCAATTATTTAATTTAACAAATAATTTTATAAATTTTATTAATGACCATAAAAATGATGATGAAATAAAAAGGAAATAATAGATAAAATTAGTTATATTATGCAAGTCTTATAATACTATACGTCTAAGAATTAAATACTAAAACATTTTTTATCTTTTCAACCTCCCTGTGTAATTCTCTAGGTTTTTCTATTTGTGCGTGTAAAATATATATAGACGAGTATTATCAATAAAATGTGTGTATTTATTTATTTATTTATTTTAAGTTGATCACGATAAGGCAAAAGTGGATACGTGAAACATACTCATAATGATAATTAATTTTGAAATTCTTATATGTTTTACACATTACGGAACTAAGAAAGCATCGAGTAAGATTAAATGAATTTTCGACTATCACAAAATATTGACTACAGTATATGTTAATTATCTCTTAAATATTGTGTATGCATATGCACATTATTTTATTTTTAGTCTTTTTGCATGCATGCATGATTCTCATATTCTGAACTAACACAATTTTTTACATATTAAAACACTAATAATTTTAAAAAATTATCTCATTTAAAATTCAAAATCAATCTAATTATCATTATTTCATAAACAACTAATGAATTACAAATAAAGATATAAAGCATAAATTACATAAAAATAATAAACTAAACATAGTAAATAATATAAGAAGTCATTGTAATAATTTCATACATACTTTAATTCACCACAAGACTTATAAAAATAATAATTCACGAATTGACTAAAAAACCCGTGTGATGATTTAAACGAATGTAAGAATAGAACTACCGTCACTGGAAACTCGAACAAGACTTCAAACTCAAACACTAAGTTTTCTCTCTTTTGATTTTTTTTTTCGTCCAGTTTTTCTAAATGTTCTTGGTTTTTTTCTTTTGTCAAAACTTCTTTGACTTTTTTTAGTCTTTTTCGTTGGTGTTCTGTCCGTGTGTGAATTGTTATATATAGGGTGTTGGGTGTGTAGTGTTGAAGGAGTTGTAGTGGGAGTGGGAGTGGTGAGTTGAGAGACGTGGGGTATGTGGGGAAGTTAGGGAAAGTTTTTCTTTCTTTTTTTTAAGATAAGATTCCTTTTTTTTTTAAATTATAAAAATAACAAAAAAAATAAAAAAAATAATAAATAAATAAACAAGATAATAATAACAAATAAAATAATAATAATAATAACAATAATAATTAATTAATTTTTATATTTCAAAAATATAATAAAAGTCTAAAAATAGTCAAAAATAAATTATATAATTAAGATAGTACAAAAACTACTAATTTATTTATTTAAAAAGAACTTTTTTAAAAAATTTTGTATTATTATTTTTTTTTTAAAAAAAATAGGAATAAAATAAAATAATATCCTAAAATTAACTTCATTTAATTATTTTTATAAATTAAAATAAATAATAGTCAAAATAATATATGATTAAATATAAATATAAATATTTAATATCAATAAACAAGTTAAAATTTAGGGAGAATCAAAAATCACGTGTCTACATTTTTGCCCCTCTTTGTGTGAAATCTCGAAGAGTTTTAATACAAAGAAGTAGACAAGATATGATTTTTGACTCTCCAATTATTTGAAAGGTAAAAATAAAAATAAAAAGACAAATATGACTGAGTCCTGTTTTTGGACATCCTACCTATCCCGGGTTATAAGGGAATCAGGTCTTGAGTAGTTTAAAAGGTAATTCGGTGAGAGAAAAAGTTAAAGTCGAGTGAGATTCCGTCGAGTTTCCGGTTGACGACTTCTGCTTTTACATTCAACTGACTAATAAAAATCAAAAATGAAAAAATACAAGTAAAAATTGCAATCTCTAGAATCTTGATTCAAATCTTCATGACTTGAACTTGAAAATTTACCCTATTCTTCAGGCGGGCTCCTGAACTTTCTTTTTCTTCACCCTGTTCTTCAGGCGGGCTCCTGGACTTACAACTCTTCACCCTGTTCTTCAGGCGGGCTCCTGAACTTTTTTTTTTCTTCACCCTGTTCTTCAGGCGGGCTCCTGGACTTACAATTCCTCACCTTATTTTTCAGGAGGGCTCCTGAACTTGCAATTTCTGCACCCTGTTCTTCAGGCGGGCTCCTGGATTTGCAATTTCTGCACCCTGTTCTTCAGGCGAGCTCCTGGACTTACAATTCTTCACCGTATTCTTCAGGCGGGCTCCTGAATTTGTAATTTCTGCACCCTATTCTTCAAGCGGGCTCCTGGACTTACAATTTCTTCACCCTGTTCTTCAGGCGGGATCCTGAACTTTCTTTTTCTTCACCCTGTTCTTTAGGCGGGCTCCTGACTTGCAATTTCTTCACCCTGTTCTTTAGGCGGGCTCCTGAACTTTCTTTTTCTTTACCCTGTTCTTCAGGCGGGCTCCAGACTTACAACTTCTTCACCCTGTTCTTCTGGCGGGCTCCTGGACTTACAATTTCTTCACCCTGTTCTTCAGGCGGGCTCCTGAACTTTCTTTTTCTTCACCCTGTTCTTCAGGCGGGCTCCTGACTTACAACTTCTTCACCCTGTTCTTCAGGCGGGCTCCTGGATTTACAATTCTTCAAGAGGGTCCTGTCCCATTCTTTAGGAGGGTCCCGTCCCATTTTTCAGGATGATCCCGTCCTCACAAAAAATAAAGTTTATCATGACCAAGATCCAGTATCGGATGTTGTAACCATGCTCCTTGCATTGAGAGAAGTGTGAAATTGCATCCTTTATCTAAAAATAATTATTTCATCTCTGATCCAAACAATGAAAAATTGTGAGTTTTAAAACATGTGGTGGTTAGTTTGTGGCATTTGGCTTTTGAAGTGGCCGCTCTCGCACTTGCCATGCTCAACTCTTTTTCAATCCATGATAATCTTCTTTGAATTGTCATATTTCTGACTCAGAATTCTAACTACTTAGATCCTAAACACAAATCATATTTCCGTTATATGGTGCTTCTGAGTTTAGCTTCCAATACATCCCTTAGATTTCCTCAAGTTTTTTTTTAAATGGTCAAATCACAATCATCTTGAGTACTTTACTTTTACTTTGAAATGTTGTCTTTGTACGTCGACTCTTCGTCTTGCTTCGTACCCTTAAAGGAGTTGGTAGCGAGTTTGGAGTCTTTTCTGACTCGACCTGATGTGAATTTGACTGAAAAGACAACAAAAAATTTTGATTGATAACAAAGACCCAAAAATCAAACATAAAAATAAAACAAAATAAAAGACAATAGATATCTCTTTTTCCAAAACAAAGTGAAAACTTATCTGAATGTGGAAATCGATTCTGGTGATTATGACATGCATTTTGAATAACACAACCAGATCTACCCACACCAATCATTACAACTTTTGTCCACATATTGAGCTTGAAATTAAGCCAATCTTGAATTTGTTCCTTCTTGATAACAACATTTCTTAAGATAGTGGCACCTCAATGGGTTTTTACCAACGAGTCTATCTCCTTTTCATTTTCGTCTCAGCTCAAAGTCGTCTTATGATGCCTGAAAGGGTTTTCACCAATAAGACTCTCTCACATTTTTTTTTCATCACTTTTTTTTAATAAACACTCAAAATATGAAATATCAAGCACTCATAATATGTTTAGCCTTGACATTCTCAAAGATTAATCCGAAGGTCTTTCTTTGGTTATAACTTGGCTTTTGGATAGGGTTAGAAAGAAATGTAGGCATGAGGCTCAAAAACTTTATGACATTGGGTGAAACATACAACTTTTGGAATCTATTCTTTTAAGAAAATAAATTTTTGCCCCAATTTCATTTCATTCTGGGTTATTTGAATTTTCTTCTGGTTAGACCGAATCCCGGAGTAGGGTTGCCTACGTATCTTGTCATAGCAAGAATTAGGTCAAACGTAGTTCATGAAACATCATCATTTTTTTTATTCCAAAAGAGGGGTTCGAAGAAAAATAAAAGCTCAAAGGGGTAAGCAAAGGTTTATATATTATTCAGATAGTAGAACAAAATGCCTTCATCATTTCAATCTTTAAAAATATAAGTACAAAATATACATAACATAATTGTACATGAATATCATACATAATATCTTTTAACTGCATCAGCATTGACCGGCATTCCTTCCATTTTTCCTTCCACATCAGTTAGATATAACGCGCCATTAGGTAACACTTTCTTCACCATGAATGGCCCATGCCAATTAGGAGAAAATTTGCCTTTGGCTTCAATCTGATGAGGAAGGATGCGTCTTAATACTAACTGACCAACTTCAAAATGTCTGTGACGCACCTTTTTATTATATGCTCGTGCCACGCTCTTCTGATATAGTTGTCCATGACATACTGACGCCAATCTTTTTTCATCAATCAAGCCTAATTGCTCCAAACGAGTCTTGACCCATTGGTCTTCATCAATTTCAGCTTCCACAACTACTCGAAGAGATGGAATCTCAATCTCTGCAGGTATGACTGCTTCAGTTCCATACACTAACAATTAAGGAGTTGCACCAATTGAAGTCCGAACTGTTGTACGATAACCCAACAAAGCAAAAGGTAACTTGTCATGCCATTGTCGGGAACTCTGCACCATCTTATGGAGTATTTTTTTTAAGTTTTTGTTGGCAGCTTCTACAGCTCCATTTGCCTTTGGACGATAAGGAGTTGAATTCCGATGCATAATCTTAAATTGATGGCACACTTCTTGCATTAGATGGCTATTGAGATTTGCAGCGTTATCCGTGACAATTATCTTTGGAATGCCGAAATGACAAATGATGTTGGAGTGAATAAAATCAACCACAACTTTCTTGGTCACTGACTTGAAAGTCGCTGCTTCTACCCATTTCATGAAATAATCAATGGCTACCAAGATGAACCTATGTCCATTCGAGGACTTTGGTTCAATTGGTCCAATTACGTCTATTCCCCAAGCCATAAAAGGCCATGGAGCAGTCATTGTATGTAACTCAGATGGAGGGGAATGTATCAAGTCTCCATGTACCTGGCATTCATGACATTTACGAACGAAATTGATGGAATCTCGCTCCATGGTGAGCCAATAATAACCTGCTCGGAGTATTTTATTTGCCAAAACATACCCACTCATGTGTGATCCACAAATCCCAGAATGTACTTCAGTCATGATTTTTGAAGCTTCTTTAGCATCTACACACCTCAGAAGTCCCAAATCAGGAGTCCTCTTATACAAGATTCCTCCACTTAAGAAAAATCCACTAGACAAACGTCGATGGTTCTCTTTTGATTACCATCAGCATGTACAGGATACTTCCCAGTCTGAATATATTCTTTGATATCATAGAACCAAGGCTCCCCATCAAATTCTTCTTCAACCACATTACAATATGCATGTTGATCGTGAATCTGTATATGCAAAGGGTCAATATAAGTTTTATCGGGATGTTGAAGCATCGAAGATAAGGTCGCCAAAGCATAAGCAATCTTATTATGAGCTCTGGGGATGTGTTTGAACTTTACTAATACAAATTGTTGACAAAGATCTTGCAAACAACTTCTATATGGTAGGAGTTTCGAATCACGAGTCTCCCAATCTCCTTGGATTTGGTGGACTAATAGACCTGAATCTCCTAATACCAACAATTCTTGGACCCCCATGTCAATGGATAATCTCAATCCTAGAATGCAAGCTTTGTATTCTGCCATATTATTGGTACAGTAGAATCGAAGTTGGGATGTTATGGGATAATATTGTCCTGATTCAGAAATAAGAACCGCTCCTATCCCCACTCCTTTTATATTAGCAGCTCCATCAAAGAACAACTTCCAACCTGAATGGCAATCTTCTGAAACAAACTCATCAACATATAATACCTCTTCATCTAGAAAATAAGTCTTCAATAGATCATACTCCTCATCAATAGGATTTTTATCCAAATGATCCACCAAAGCTTGAGCTTTCATTGCAGTTTGTGTCACATAAACAATATCAAACTCTATGAGAAACATCTGCCATTTCGCGAGTCTGCCTATGGGCATAGGCTTCTGAAAGATGTACTTTAAAGGATCCATACGAGAGATGAGGTAAGTAGTATAAGATGACAAGTAATGTTTCAGCTTTTGGGCTACCCAAGTTAAGGAGCAGCATGTTTTCTCAAGAAGAGTGTACTTAGCCTCATAAGTGGTCAACTTTTTGCTGAGGTAGTAGATGGCTTGTTCTTTTCTTCCTGTGACATCATGTTGACCCAATACACAGCCAAAATAATTATCTAAAACAGACATGTACAATATCAAGGGTCGGCCTGGCTCTGGAGGAACCAAAATAGGCGGATTCGACAAGTGTCTCTTAATTCTGTCAAATGCCTCTTGACATTCTTCAGTCCATTCAACTTTAACATTCTTCTTTAACAACTTGAATATTGGCTGGCAAGTTGTCGTAAGCTGAGCAATAAATCTACTGATATAATTCAACCTTCCAAGTAAACTCATCACCTCCGTTTTATTTTTCGGTGGAGGTAAATCTTGGATAGCTTTTATTTTTGAAGGATCTAACTCAATCCCACGTTGACTGACTATAAAACCCAAAAAGTTTCCTAACGGAACTCCAAATACACATTTTGCTGGATTAAGTTTGAGATCATACTTCCGAAGCCTTTCAAAGAATTTTCTCAAATCTTTGATATGATCAGATTGCTCTCTCGACTTAATGATCACATCATCCACATAAACTTCAATTTCTTTGTGCATCATGTCATGAAACATTGTGGTCATTTCCCTCATGTAAGTTGCCCCAGCATTCTTTAATACAAAAGGCATAACTCTATAACAATATGTTCCCCATGGAGTAATAAATGATGTTTTTTCCGCATCTTCTGGATCCATAATGATCTGGTGATACCCCGCATAATGATGATAGGCAAATTTACACGCCTAAAGTACTATATTTCACCCATATTTTAGCTAAGTTTTGAGGACAAATTATATAATTCATGCACTTTTAGTCCTTTTTCCTGTAAGTGAGCTAACGAACATGATTAGCAAGTTTTCAGGTATACATAATGCAGAATTCAGTATTTTATGGATAACTTGATGCCAAAGAAACATTCACGAAAGGAGGAAAGAAAAACGTGGATGCCAAGGACTAAAAGTGATGCATGGAGAACTTATCCCGGGCAAAAACAGCAATTCTGAAGACTTTGGGGACCAGCAGTAACCTATTAGGATTAGGATAATAATGCAGTAATTTATTAGGATTAGGATAATAATGCAGTAATTTATTAGGATTAGGATAATGATACATTAACCAAGTAGGATTGGGTTAAGTAATTCATTAGCTTAGTAGGAATAAGATATGGGTGTTATAAATACCCTATTTTGTTAGAGATTTTTATTCATTCCCTCACAATTCCCCCATTCCATGAATTCTCATCCATCCACCATCCATCCATCCATCAAAACAATTTTCTTTATTAATTCATTGTTGACATTATTTTTCATCTATTCAATTCTTAAGTTCCACAACAAGAGAAACGTTACTTGCAAAGAAAGTCACGCCTAACGCCTACCACACTTTGCTACACGAAATCTTTATTGTGGTATAATAATAATGTCTATTGTGATTTCCTTCGCACTCATGGGTAACTAAACTTCTCTGTTGGGGTTATGGAAGCCTTATGAGATACTATCTAAGGCTATGAGTTTGTGAATTCATGACACGTGTGTTGCTTCTATCATTATTCTCTTCATCTTAATGTAAATTCTTGTGGCTGCAGACGCATAGAATAACGCCAGTATAGCATTAACTTGTTTGAAAGAAAAGTTATATGTCTGGAAAAGAGATAATGTCAAGGTAATAGGGTCCCATCCCCTATTAAAATGTTAGTGCCGTAACTGGATTAACCTCTTGGAGAATTCGTACCGTTAGATACGCTTTAAGCTCGAAAGAGTTAAAGTGAAATAGTCCTTGTTGAGGTCGAAAGACGCTTGGATTTACCATCGAATACAATTCTCTATAAGCACATGCATGTCTGAATTTCGCATAACTCATAGCCAATAGAGACGTACAACTCATAAGGTGGACATAACCCCAACTACTCAATTCTCATTGTTTTACAACCTACTAAACATTCTTTCTTTTTACTTTGCTATTTTCAGTTTTACTTTAATATTTTGGTTACACATTACAATCCCCCTTTTTATGAGACTTGCACTAAAAGTCTAGTAATCGTTGCTTACTTGTTGACCAAGCTATTCCCTGTGGGATCGATACCCAACCCAGTTGGGTTCTATATTTGACGATGACCGCTTTACACTCCTACGAGAGCTGTAGATTGAGCGTTATCAAAAATTGGCGCCGTTGCCGGGGAATACGAGTGTCAATTAAGTTCGTGATAATTACTAGACCCTTT
This sequence comes from Capsicum baccatum var. pendulum, assembly GCA_030864225.1. Lineage (NCBI taxonomy): Eukaryota > Viridiplantae > Streptophyta > Magnoliopsida > Solanales > Solanaceae > Capsicum > Capsicum baccatum. The sequence goes on from CM061550.1 coordinate 45,930,090, forward strand.
GGTCAAAAATTCTCGTACTTTCACTTTTAGTTGTTGTTTTTGTTTTATTCAGGTTTGTTCAGTGCATTAATGGATGCAGAAAATGAAATTGAAAGGATAGCTGCTCAAGTGCATCAACAGAATATTGATAACCCAGGCCGTGCAACAAATCCTGATGATCAGGACCTGGGCGATGAGGATGTACTAAACCCACGGCATACTACTGCGGTGGCGGCACCATGTAGAGGAGAGATCATCAAGCACGATTGAGTCCTGATCGCCGAGCTATACAGATTCTTTTTGATGACGAAGATGACGATCTGGATGAAGCTGGTGCCACAGGAGCCATTATTCTGCCGCCCTTGGCACCTGGAGCAAATTTCAATATCACTAGCACCATGATTCAGCTTTTGCAACTCAAGGGATTATTTGGTGGACTAGCAAGCGATTATCCGAATATGCATCTGATCAACTTTATTTCTACATTCAAGTCGTTTGACAATCCTGGCGTTGGTCAGAATGCAATTCGATTACGCCTATTCCCATTGTCTCTGTCTGGGGAGGCAACTCTATAGTTGAATGGGCTGACTCCTGATTCTATTACTAATTGGAGGCAATTGAAAGATGCTTTCCTAGAAAGATTCTTTCCGCCATCCAAAAGAGCACAGTTGAGAGAAGAGATCACCAATTTTCGACAGCTTCCAACTGAAGCTCTCCACGAAACATGGGAGAGGTTCAAGACGAAGCTTATGAGGTACCCAAACCATCACATGACCAATGTCCACTTAATGAGGATATTATACAGAGCTTTGAATTCGGTGACTAAGCCAGTGGTTGATAATGCGGCTGGAGGATCATTCATGGACCTCACCTTTGGTCAGGCAAACAATATGCTAGATCGGATGACGAAGCAATGTAGAGCTTGGCATACCAGGGATTCTAAGGTATCAAGCCCCACTTTATCTATTGGCATGACTGCAGACCAAAGGAGAAGAGAAGAAGAACGTGGTCAAGACATGGCGTACATGAAAACACAAATGGATCTTCTTACAAAGCATTTATTATCAGGGAAGACCAAAAAAGTTAAGGCTGTGGTATCACATGGAAGAGACAAATCTGACTCTGAGGAAGAAGCCAACTACTTGAATAATCAGGGGGGTTTCTGAGGCAATACCGAAGGAAACCAAGGTCGGAACTACTATGATAAATCTGGAAACAAGGACCAAGGTAGTTGGAAGAACAAGAATGAAAAGAGTGGTTTGTACGTCCCCGCTGGAAGACGTGACGCCACCACATCTAGTTCTGGAAGTATGGAAGACATGATGGCTAAACTATTGAAAGGAGTGGAAGCAACGAGCGCGGGAGTAACGGAGGTAATAAATGATTTGTCCTCAATGAAGCAATTGGTTGACTCACATTCCACTTCAATCAAGCAAATAGAGCAGCAATTGAGCCAACTTTCAGCAGCACTCAATCAAAGAAAGGTTGGTACCTTACCTAGCGACACTGTGAAAAATCCAAGGAATGACGGATAATGCATGGCTATTACTACCCAAAGTGGTAAGGTGCTGGAAACTTCATCCAAAGGCAAGTAAGTGGATGACGAGGCAGCAGACATCGATGATAACGCAAAAGAAAAAGCTGCCCACGACGTCCATGACATCATCCCCAGCAGTTTGCAGCCTGAAACTACCAAAATTCGGAAGCAAGAGGAGAAGAAAGTCGTGGAGAAAACAATTCCTTATCCACCACCACCTTTTTCTCAAAGATTAAAGAAGATTGCAGATGATACAAAGTTCAGCAAATTCATGAATATGTTAAAGCAGCTGACCATTAATGTTCCGTTGGTGGAGGTACTAGAACAAATGCCTGGGTATGCAAAATTTATGAAGGATCTTTTGACAAAGAAACGGGGGGTAAGCTATGAGCCAGCAGATAATGTTCACCATTGCAGTGCAATCGCTACAAGATCGCTAGCTCAGAAAAAGGCCAACCCTGGTGCCTTCACTATTCCTTGCACTGTTGGATCTTTGAACGTTGCCAAGTCATTGTGCGATCTGGGTGCTAAAATCCGTCTACAGGAAGTTGGGGTTAGGAGATCCAACACCAACCAATATGAGGATCGTGATGGCTGATAGGTCGGTAAAATGATCTGTGGGTATCTTGAATGATATGTTGGTGAAGGTTTCTTCATTCATCTTTCCTGCAGACTTTGTTATTCTGGATTGTGAGGCGGATTCTGAAGTTCCCATAATCTTGGGGCGTCCTTTCCTCGCAACTGGAAGTGTGCTTATTGACATGAAAGCTAATGAGCTTTTATTTCGATTGAATGATGAAGTGGTCCATTTTGATATATGCAAAGCAATGAAGCAACCTAGCGATATAGATGTGTTCTCCGTAGCTTATGAGGATAAGAAAGCATTATCTGTAGAAAAGAAACAGCTTACTGTTGAGCCATTGTCTGCTGCACTGCTGAATGTTGCGCATGAGGATGATGAAGATTATGAAGAAACTATGTGTGCTCTAACAGGAATAGGGTCCTATTCTCATACTCCTAAACAGTTGGACCTTGATCTTACAAATCAACCTTCACAAACAGCTAAGACTTCCATTGTAGAGCCACCAATGCTAGAATCGAAAGAGCTCCCCAATTACCTAAGGTATACGTTCTTGGGATATGGAAATACACTTTCGGAGAGTGTTGCGGATGATTTAAGTGAACAGCATGTAGAGACTCTCATCTCTGCTCTGATGAGGTACAATAGAGCTATGGGTAGGAAGATTGATGATATAATTGGTATCCCTCCTAGGATATGTATGCAAAAGAGTCATCTCGAACAAGATTTCATGCCTACAAGTAAGTATCAACGTCGTCTGAATCTATTCAGAAAACGATGCCCCATCTATCTCGATGAAGTCTAAGTAATCGAGATAGTTATGTAGTGCCGTGATAATAAATCAAGCGCTTGGTGGGAGGTAACCCATCGTTTTTAATTGTCTTTGTTTTCTTAGAATTTAGTCGAGCCACGACCAAAACTAAGGTGCTTGATGAGAGGCAACCCATCATTTTAATCGTTTTTGTTGTTTTTGAGTAAGTGTAGGTGCAAGATGTATAAGTAAGGAGGTTGGTCTTGAATTTTGATTTGGAAGCGGTGCATGTTAAAGGTGGTAAGTTAGGAATGAAGAAGCAAAAGGCTATGGATTGGGCATTGCTCATGAAAATATAGGCATTGAAAAAGGCTAGGCATAGGTAAAACTAGGCCACGAACAAGGCAAGGCCTATACTATGGCCTAAGGTCTCGGAATCTAGTGTGCCATAGCATAGGCGCCGCCCATGCTCAAGAATGCTATAGCATAGACGCCGCCTATGCTAAAGCCTTTTGTCTCTGAATCACATATGCCATGCTAAAGGCGCCGCCTATGGTCACTAAAGGCTTTGCACTAGGCGCCACCTATGCCAAGCATAGGCAAAGCTAAAGGCGTCGCCTATGGTCACTTTGGGTCTCCAAATCCGATTTTAAATGGGTCAAAACCTGACCTAAGCTTGCCCTATATATATGAGACTTAGTCTTGAACCAAAAACACATTGGAAACCTAGCTTATGCGCTGCCTATAGTCTACCTCTCCAAATCCTCTCAAAAATTTTCCTTTTGCTCTTTTACTTTGCAAGAACATCATCCGAGGTCATCAACCAAGTAAGTACTACTTTGTTCTTCATTTATACTCCGTAAGTACTACACTACTACACCTATAATGAATTGTTAAATCTTGAAGTAGTAGTAGTGATTTGAATGTGGTTGATTTGTTGTGATACAACTAAGTGAGTGAACAAAATGTAAGGATGATCTTGACTTGTTTCCAACTTGTATTTAATTTCGATACACTGTCATACTTGTAAGGAATCAACATGGTCAAGATAATTGCATAATCTTGTAACTTGAAAGCTTGCATGCGTTGAATGACTTGTTCATTGAGATGAAAATCAGGGTTAACCACAAACATAAGATGTTGTGATTATTTCTATGACATAAACTGATACAATATCTATATAGTAGTTTTCGATGCATTAGTCCAAGACATGAAAACATAAGTCAAGATTACATGCAATAGAATCGAAAATGATAGTAAGATGACATGAAAGTATGACTGCGCTGAACATATGGTTGGAACATATCACCTAAATGTATGTCGATGAAGTCTGAGTAATCGACATCATTCACTTAATTAGTTTGTGTCAACAAATTAAGTGTGGGGCGGTGCCACTATTGTCTGTTTGTTGATTGAATCTTCCGAGATGAAGCTAACATGACTTTATTGAGATCTCAGGTACAATGTCACCAAAAGCAAGACAAGGTAAAGAAAAAGCGCCCACCACACAGAAAGGTAAGAAAAGAGGAAGAAAAGAGCAAACTGAATCCTACTCACTACAAATACCTCAAACGCACTTTTGGATCAAGTGGGGTACAATTTGAGGAAACTTTGAGGATGACGACTCTGATGATGATTCCGATGCAGGGGGTATGATCCCAAACATAGAGGATGAGTCCGACTAACAAGGTTCTTCTTATTTATTTTCCACTGAGGGCAGTGTGTCCCGTCTAAGTGTGGGGTGCTGGTATTTGCATGCTATACTTCTTTGTCTGCATTTGCTTATTTAGGTTTGCTTATTTATTTTTGTTATTTTTAGTAGTTAAAATTTTTTTAGTTAAAGTTTTTTTGCATGAAATTGTTCTGATAGGCAGTATGGTATTATGACAAGAGTCTGTGATAAAATCATGACTATTGAAACGTTTTAGGCTCTAATTATGACTCACGATGTGATATTGTGTGGTTCAATTCCTTCATCTATTGGTGCAAGAGTCTATACTACTCCCAATAAAGTCGACCATGTGCCTTGTGTGTGTGAGATAATAGTATATTCTATGTTTGTGGCTGATGCTAGAACTTGCCTGGTGTGTGTGTGAAGCGAAAATAAAGAATGTGAGTTTAGGAGATGATTTAGGCATTTCTTTGGCAACCTATACTTGTTTACCTTCTTTTTACATACCCGTGGACATTATCCTAGTTAACCCCTTTTGAGCCTTTAGCCTATTTTCTTTGACAGCCTCATATGTAAGCCTAATCCATTTTTTTTTCAAGACCATAATTTGATCAAAATTCCTAAAGTGCTTTAAAGTGTACAGTTATGTGACGAAATAAGAGGAGATCGGGTGAGTATGATGCTTTAGAATGTATTGGTGCTTGAATTTGTTATGAAAAAGAATTGCTATCATAAGAGGTATGTTATGAAAAGAAAAAGAAAAAGAAAGCTAAAAAGGTTAGTTATGTTCAAAAAATTGAAAAACAAAAGAGGTGACAAAGGGAGGTAGATTAAAAGAAAGCAAAAAGGTTGTTTGAAAGAAAGCATAAATGGTATATTGTGATGTATTAAAGCACTTAGGGAACTTAGTCACTATTTCTGGCCAAAATAGTCCTACCCATCCCTTATCCTACATTACAATCCGTAAAAGACCTATTTGATCCTAAGCTTAGCATTCTGATATTTAGTGGAGCATTACACTAAGGGCAAGCCTATGGTCATCAGTTGCAACATATGAATTCTTTGTGAGAGTGAGAGCAAGGATAATCCTATACCCATGTTCGAAATATATACAATACTTGTGAGTGATTATGGGTAATATATGGTGAGACACACATGGTTGATGAGTTTTGGATAGTTGTGTATGATTTTTTGTGCCTTGACTTTTGAGTATGAGTTGACCACCATCACGAGTCTATGTTAGAGGTTAAATTGTTTCTACTAATGATCAGAAAACTACTCTTTGTTAATGATTGCTATGCCTGTCTTGATGAATATTTTGTGTTGTTACTGTGAAACCCTAAGTAGATGTTTAGATGGACATGATATTTTGTTCGAGGACGAACAAAGCTTTAAGTGTGGGGTGTTGATGATAGGCGAATTTACAGGCCTAAAGTACTATATTTCACCCATATTTTAGCTAAGTTTTGAGGACAAATTATATAATTCATGCACTTTTAGTCCTTTTTCCTGTAAGTGAGCTAACGAACATGATTAGCAAGTTTTCAGGTATAAATGATGTAGAATAAAGCATTTTATGGATAACTTGATGCCAAAGAAAGCTTCACGAAAGGAGGAAAGCAAAGCTTGGACGCCAAGGACTAAAAGTGATGCATGGAGAACTTATCCCGGGCAAAAACAGCAATTCTGAAGACTTTGGGGACCAGCAGTAACCTATTAGGATTAGGATAATAATGCAGTAATTTATTAGGATTAGGACAATAATGCAGTAATTTATTAGGATTAGGATAATGATACATTAACCAAGTAGGATTGGGTTAAGTAATTCATTAGCTTAGTAGGAATAGGATATGGGTGTTATAAATACCCCATTTTGCTAGAGATTTTTATTCATTCCCTCACAATTCCCCCATTCCATGAATTCCCATCCATCCACCATCCATCCATCCATCAAAACAATTTTCTTTATTAATTCATTGTTGACATTATTTTTCATCTATTCAATTCTTAAGTTCCACAACAAGAGAAACGTTACTTGCAAAGAAAGTCACGCCTAACGCCTACCACACTTTGCTACACGAAATCTTTATTGTGGTATAATAATAATGTCTATTGTGATTTCCTTCGCACTCATGGGTAACTAAACTTCTCTGTTGGGGTTATGGAAGCCTTATGAGATACTATCTAAGGCTATGAGTTTGTGAATTCATGACACGTGTGTTGCTTCTATCATTATTCTCTTCATCTTAATGTAAATTCTTGTGGCTGCAGACGCATAGAATAACGCCAGTATAGCATTAACTTGTTTGAAAGAAAAGTTATATGTCTGGAAAAGAGATAATGTCAAGGTAATAGGGTCCCATCCCCTATTAAAATGTTAGTGCCGTAACTGGATTAACCTCTTGGAGAATTCGTACCGTTAGATACGCTTTAAGCTCGAAAGAGTTAAAGTGAAATAGTCCTTGTTGAGGTCGAAAGACGCTTGGATTTACCATCGAATACAATTCTCTATAAGCACATGCAGGTCTGAATTCCGCATAACTCATAGCCAATAGAGACGTACAACTCATAAGGTGGACATAACCCCAACTCCTCAATTCTCATTGTTTTACAACCTACTAAACATTCTTTCTTTTTACTTTGCTATTTTCAGTTTTACTTTAATATTTTGGTTACACATTACAATCCCCCTTTTTTATGAGACTTGCACTAAATGTCTGGTAATCGTTGCTTACTTGTTGACCAAGCTATTCCCTGTGGGATAGATACCCAACCCAGTTGGGTTCTATATTTGACGACGACCGCTTTACACTCCTACGAGAGCTGTAGATTGAGCATTATCAAAAATTGGCACTGTTGCCGGGGAATACGAGTGTCAATTAAGTTCGTGATAATTACTAGACCCTTTGGTCAAAAATTCTCGTACTTTTACTTTTAGTTGTTGTTTTTATTTTATTCATGTTTGACATTATTTTTCATCTATTCAATTCTTAAGTTCCACAACAAGAGAAACGTTACTTGCAAAGAAAGTCACGCCTAACGCCTACCACACTTTGCTACACGAAATCTTTATTGTGGTATAATAACAATGTCTATTGTGATTTCCTTCGCACTCATGGGTAACCAAACTTCTCTGTTGGGGTTATGGAAGCCTTATGAGATACTATCTAATGCTATGAGTTTGTGAATTCGTGACACGTATGTAGCTTATATCATTATTCTCTTCATCTTAATGCAAATTCTTGTGGCTGCAGACGCATAGAATAACGCCAGTATAACATTAACTTGTTCGAAAGAAAAGTTATATGTCTGGAAAAAAGATAATGTCAAGGTAATAGGGTCCCATCCCCTATTAAAAAGTTAGTGTCGTAACTGGATTAACCTCTTGGAGAATTCGTACCGTTAGATACGCTTTAAGCTCGAAAGAGTTAAAATGAAATAGTCCTTGTTGAGGTTGAAAGACGCTTTACATGCATGTCTGAATTCCTCATAACTCATAGCCAATAGAGACGTACAACTCATAAGGTGGACATAACCCCAACTCCTCAATTCTCATTGTTTTACAACCTACTAAACATTCTTTCTTTTTACTTTTCTATTTTCAGTTTTACTTTAATATTTTGGTTACACATTACAATCCCCCCTTTTTATGAGACTTGCACTAAAAGTCTAGTAATCGTTGCTTACTTGTTGACCAAGCTATTCCCTGTGGGATCGATACCCAACCCAGTTGGGTTCTATATTTGACGACGACCGTTTTACACTCCTACGAGAGCTGTAGATTGAGCGTTATCACATAACAATCCACAAGAGAATCAAGATCATGTTGGCACAATTGTCCAACAAAATGTGAATATTGGGAAGTGGAAAATTATCTTTCGGACTTGCTTTATTCAAATCGCGATAATCAACACACATCCGAACTTTGTCGTCCTTTTTTGGAACAGGGATAATATTTGCCAACCAAATAGGATACTGGCCACTTGAATGACTTTAGCCTCAATTTGCTTCATGATTTCCTCTTTAATTCTTACACTCATATCAGTTTTGAATTTTCTTAACTTTTGCTTGACAGGAGGAAAAGCATGATCAATTGACAACTTGTGAACTACCAAATCAGTACTTAAACTGGGGATATCATCATAAGACCACACAAAGATGTCCTTATACTCATGCAAAGATTTAATTATAGCTTTCTTTTGTTGTGGTTGAACATGTACACTTATCTTAGTCACCCTAATATTTTCAAAATTTCCTAAATTGATCGCCTCAGTTTCTTCCAAATTGGGATTTGTCTTACTCTCAAACTGTTTGAAATCTTTGCTTATATCCTCAAATGTTTCTCCTTCATCGTATTCAACCTCCTTATTCATTAATTCAAAATTAGATTGGGTTTTTAAATCTGGTGAACAATTCTTCATGCATGTCATATCATTAGAATCGGCATAGAAAGAACTGTATGATAGAAAATAAATAAATAAAAATTAGACTTAAAATAAAACAAAGGGAAATTGCGCTTAATTAGAAACATAGATAGAAAGAGTTTTAACCTAACATACCAGATTTAAAGTTCTGAATTATAATCCTAGAATAATTTAAATTACAGAAGTAAAAACAAACAAATTACTAAGACTGTAAGAAAACAAACAAACTACTAAGACTGTAAGAAAACAAACAAACTACTAAGACTGTAAGAAAACAAACAAACTACCAAGACTCTTTTATAATAGGGAGAGGAGTGGCCTCCCAATTGTTAAGCTGGACATCAGGGCCTACAAACTACACATCTGCATTGCTAGTACCTTCCCCGATTTCAACCATATTAGCTTCAATGAACATATTCTGAAAAAGATCAATCAACTCTGTACCATCATCATTCATTGATTCTGCAGCAGGTAACTTGGAGGATCCGACATCACTGAATTTTATAAAAGACTCATGAAGTGGCAGTATCGGCTTGGTAAGTGACCATGACTCTTTCTTACGCTTTTTAGCCTTATTTATATCTTCAGCAGTAGGCTCGTATCCCAAACCAAAAGTACCAAAGTTCTCATAGAGGTTTACCGGATGAACTATGCCTTGCAAAAACATCCCTAGACCTTTTCCTGGTTCAAAACCATGCTTCAACATTTCATTCACTACCATAACAGATGCAGAGGACAATTGTGGTCTTGCGATGAGATTCCCCTCGAGGATATGCTCAACGGCCACTACCTCAGAAGCTTGATGAATTAACACATTGGCAGTCTTTGCTTCAATGGAAGAAATATAGTAGTCTTTATACATTGATAAGTCTCCTTCACCATGAACCACTATCTCTTGCCTGTCACATTCGAATTTGACCATTTGATGCAACGTTGATGCAACTGCTTTAGCCCTATGAATCCATGGCCTTCCCAATAACATATTATATGAAGCATCAATGTTCAGTACTTGAAACTCCATAGCAAAATCCACAGATCCAATTGTCAATATGAGTTCTATTTCACCCATGGCATCAGTTTTTGATCCGTCAAAACCTTTGACGCACACATTGTTAGGTCAGATTCTTTCCACATTAACATTCAATTTTTGTAAAGTTGACATAGGACAAATGTTAGCGCCTGATCCTCCATCAATTAACACTCGAGTGATGATGGAATGTTCGCATTTCAAAAAAATGTACAGACCTTTGTTATGCTCCGTACCTTCTATAGGCAATTAATTGTCTGAAAAAGTAATTTTATTTGCTTCAAGGATCCTTCCAACAACTTTTTCCAGCTGATTTACTCTAATCTCACTAGGAACACATGCTTCATTAAGAGTCTTCATTACAGCCTTGCGGTATTCTTCTGAATATATCAATAAAGACAACAAAGAAATCTGTGCTGATGTCTTCTTCAACTGTTCTATAACAGAATATTCTGGTAATTTCATTTTCTTTAAGAATTCTTTAGCTTCTTCATCGGTGACAGGCTTCTTGACTGTCATTCGTTCTTCACCACCTTGTTTATTCTTTCTTAACTCTACTGGAGCATAACATCTTCCAGATCGAGTTAATCCTCCTACTTTATCTACATCTTCAGTCACTTATTTCCCCTTGTGCATCACCACAACGCGATCATAATTCCAAGGGACTGCCTTGGTATCAACCATAGGCAGCTGTGACCCTGGTTTAATAACAATAGGAGCTACAGGAGCTCTTTTTATGATTAAAAGAGGCTTATTGGATCTTCCAGGAATAATGAGTTTCGGCCATATTTGACTTGACCTAATATTTTCTGAAATCTCTTTCCCCATCACTAAGGGATCATTCGATGATTCGCGTTCTATCACCACCTCCGCTTCTGCAAGCTTTTCTTTTGTTAAATCTACAATATTTACTGATTTTTTCAAATCAGTTTTAATTTTAATGATCGGCTTAAAGAGAATCGTAGCATCTTCACCACTGAGTATCACATCGAGCATGTTTGTTTTATTATGATCTGGCAGCGGATTTTGATTGACATTTGGAGCGCCTGGACTTTTTACCATAATCTGTTGGGTATCAATCAACTCTTGAATGGCTCTTTTCAGATACCAACATTTCTCTGTGTCGTGCCCTGGGGCATCAGAACAATATTCACATCTTCTAGAATAGTCTAAATTCTTTGGAGGAGGATTCAGGATCCTTCTCTCTATTGGGTTTAGAACATTCATTTTTATCAGTATATGAAATAAACTGGTGTAAGATATTCCAATAGGAGTGAAATTATCTTTTACCATGTTATCCCTTTTGAATTCTGCTCTAGGCTAAAAATTAGACCTCGGAAGGCCTCTTTGAACTTGCGGGGCCATTGGATGATTTTGGATTGCTGGTGTACGCCACTGCGGGTAAGAAGGACCTCGAGCATATGGTTGTGTATTGTAAATAGGATATTGGGGAGGTGGAACAAAATATAATGGATTTTCCGCGTATGGTTGACGCGCATCTCTCCAATTTTGTCGTGGACCTGTCATGACAGTTGCTATATCCTCTTTTCTTTTCGTTCCCCCAAAACTTCCTGTACCATTTTGAATTGTCTGTGTTGTTGCTTTCAAAGCAGCCTGGCTGATGATATTTCCTGATTTGATTCCGTTTTCTACCATCTCTCCAACTTTGATAACTTCTGCAAATGTGCTTCCGATAGTAGAGAGCAAATGATGGAAATAATTAGGTTCTTGTGCTTGCAAAAAAATATCAATCATTTCAGATTCTTTTATTGATGGTCTAACTCTTGAAGCCTGCTCTCTCCATCTGACGGCATATTCTCGAAAACTTTCAGTCATCTTTTTTCTCATGTTGGCAAGCGTAGTGCGATCTGGCACTATCTCAATGTTATACTGAAATTGTTGAACGAAATCTCGAGCCATGTTGTCCCATATGTGCCAACGGGAAATGTCTTGGTCAATGAACCATTCAGAAGCTATCCCTGTAAGGCTTTCTCCAAAGTACGCCATCAATAATTCTTCTTTTCCTTCTGCTCCCCTTAATTGATTGCAAAACTTTTTCAAATGAGCTACAGGATCGCCGTGTCCTTCATATTTGTCAAATTTTGGCATTTTGAACCCTATCGGCAAATGGACATCAGGAAACATACATAAATCCTTGTATGAAACACTTTTTGGTCCACCTACTCCTTGCATATTTCTCATACTTTGTTCCAGGCTTCTAACTTTTCTAGCCATCTCCTCCTGTTCCTCATTCTTAGCAATCTTCTCAATCACGATAGGAGTATCGCGTTGATGAATATGATAATGTGGATTTTGTGATTTGAAAGTCATTTCAGGAGGATATAATATATCATGATTTGTTTTTCCCATATTTTTTGGTATTGTCGGTTGAATAACCGAAGTAGCTGGCGCTACAGAAGCAAAAAGTGGGTTATTTGCGACAGATGAATTTGGTGGGCGCATAGTAGAAGTACCAGCAACTCCAAACATATTAGCAAATGGGCCAAATCCGGGTGGGTAAAATGGATCACTAGTTTGAGCTGAGTCAGAATTTGGATCATTTGAAGTTGAAAGTCCAGGGATTGAAGAAGGGGGGGGGGGCTTGTCCATTCAACCAAGCTTTGTACATCTCCGCCATCTGTTGTTTTAATGACTTTATTTCTTCCATTGATGTTAATTCCTGCGAAATCAACTGATTCTGCTCTTCTTCACTATCAGACCCTATATCTTCTTTGCGAGTCATTCTTCTTTTACCATTGTATCTGGTGTTATACGGAACCACCAATTATTTTATCTTTTCTGTGATCAAGTAGCAAACAGGTGAGTGTTATATATTTAACACATTATAATGTCACGTTATATGTCATGTTTCTATATGCATTTCCCAACCTATCATGGAAGCTTTGTGTTTCATCCCGACTTTTCTAGGCATATTTTCAAAAATTATGATCGAACCCTTTGGAGGGTTGCCTACGTATCATGTCAAGACATGAATTAGATCTTGCGTAGTTCGGGAGGAATTTAACAAAATTGTTTTGTCTTTTTTTTTTAATTATCTAAATTGATTCTATCAAAAACTTTGCTATAACAGACTTCTAGACAATTTTATCTATATGTTTGAACACAATACTCCCTAAGTACAAAAATAAAATAAAAGGACTCAGAAATAAAGAAAAATAGAATGACCGTTTTATGAATGAAGTTGTATAAAATTTTCAGTCTCACGACCCTAAAGGTTCAGGACTTGTTAAAATTGATATATATATATTTTTTGTAAAAACTTAGCCTCATGATCCCTAAAGATTCCGGGTTGTTGAAATATATTTTTATTTTATTGTTATTATTATTATTATTATTTTTATTTTTTATTTTTAAATCTTAGCCTCATGATCCCTAAAGATTCAGGGCTGTTAAAATATATATAAAAATTAGACTTGAAAATTAAAAAATAATTATAAAAATAATCGTATTTTCAAAATATTTTCCAATAAATCTATGAACAATTTTTTTTAAAAGATAAGGTCGTATCCTGGGAAGGACTTTCTACGTATCTCACTAAGATGTGAGAATAAGACCCTCGTAGTTCATAAAGATTGTAAAAATTGTGTTGCTATATATCTAAAAAAAAAATTCTTTATTTTAAAAATAAATTTTTTCTTTTAAAAAAATGATCAACTAAATTTGAGAATAAATTAATCTCTCGTATTTTAAAATTGCCTAAAGCCGGTCAACAAATAAATAGTCTTCCAAGCAAATGTCAAAGAGCACGTAGGATGCACATGTTGGTCTTTATAAATTAGGTTACCTGTCCTAGACAGACTCGACCCCTGTGCTGAGTCCCGCTAAATCAAATGCATATGATGCAAATAAAGCGGTACCTAATAGGGAGAACCAGATTCTGAGTTTTCAGTTCTTCTAAGTTTATGCCTAATAGGGATAGGTGTCTAGACTGGCTTACCCGAGCGGACACTCGAGCCGGGGAGGGACAACTTGGTCGGTAGCAGGGCAACACCGCCTTCGTTGTCGATCCGAACCCCGCCTAACATGTGTGACTATATCCTTCACCAGGTGCCTTGACACTCCGGTTATCTCAAAAAGAAGGTGGGATGCATATACTGCATTCTCTTTATCCTATTTCAGAGACTCAGAGGGGGTGCGCGAGAGAAGACAATATATATAATACAGTTCAAATAATTTCAAAGCAGTAAATGAGCGACAAGTAGCACATAAAACACATTATAAAATAATTAAAGCAAGTAAAGTCAATATCAAAGCTCGAATTCTTATTTAGGATCCCCAGCAGAGTCACCAGAGATGTCACACCCCTTTTTTTCGCTCGAGAGCTGAGTCAAAGGGTTTTTCCAATTAAAGTGACGATATTGAATAGAGATTAAATTATTTACAGTGTCGCCACTTGGAATTGAGTTTTGGTGTTCCAAGTCACCTCTTTTTTTTTTTTTTTGAATCCCTAATCAAAAGAAAATGACTCTTATTTGGTCTGCGAAAACAGAAAATGGGTAAGGAATTCTGTTGATCGAAGGGAAGGTGTGAGGCACCCTTCGAATCCTGTGGTTCTACCACAGTCGATTTTATTGACTTATACTTAACTAAATTATTTCGATAAATTGTGTTAAGGCCAAAATTTGTTCATTTTTAAATATACTAAAAAAACTTGTCTATTATTTTATATTAAATAAATCGTTGAAAATAAATTTTAGAAAATATTTTTCTTTTTTAAGGTGCATTATTGCATCCTTGAATTTTAAAGTATCTCAGAAAGATGCGTACGCCGCATTCTTAATCGAGATTAATATTTTGAATATGCCTAAAATTTACTTAACGTTAAAACTTTGGGTTGTCACTTATAAACTCATAATAGTTTTATTTATATAAAAGATTTCTTAATTTTAACAATAACCTTATGCAAAATTCGTTTAAGCAATTATTTAATTTAACAAATAATTTTATAAATTTTATTAATGACCCTAAAAATGATGATGAAATAAAAAGGAAATAATATATAAAATTAGGTATATTATGCAAGTCTTATAATACTATACGTCTAAGAATTAAATACTAAAACATTTTTTATCTTTTCAACCTCCCTTTATAATTCTGTAGGTTTTTCTATTTGTGCGTGTAAAATATATATAGACGAGTATTATCAATAAAATGTGTGTATTTATTTATTTATTTATTTTAAGTTGATCACGATAAGGCAAAAGTGGATACGTGAAACATACACATAATAATAATTAATTTTGAAATTCTTATATGTTTTACACATTACGGAACTAAGAAAGCATCGAGTAAGATTAAATGAATTTTTGAATATCACAAAATATTGACTACAGTATATGTTAATTATCTCTTAAATATTGTGTATGCATATGCACATTATTTTATTTTTAGTCTTTTTGCATGCATGCATGATTCTCATATTCTGAACTAACACAATTTTTTACATATTAAAACAATAATAATTTTAAAAAATTATCTCATTTAAAATTCAAAATCAATCTAATTAACATTATTTCATAAACAACTAATGAATTACAAATAAAGATATAAAGCATAAATTACATAAAAATAATAAACTAAACATAGTAAATAATATAAGAAGTCATTGTAATAATTTCATACATACTTTTTAATTCACCACAAGACTTATAAAAATATTAATTCACGAAATGAATAAAAAACCTGTGTGATGATTTAAACGAATGTAAGAATAGAATTACCGTCACTGGAAACTCGAACAAGACTTCAAACTCAAACTCTAAGTTTTCTCTCTTTAGATTTTTTTTTTCATCCAGTTTTTCTAAATGTTCTTGGTTTTTTTCTTTTGTCAAAACTTCTTTGACTTTTTTTTGTTAGTCTTTTTCGTTGGTGTTTTGTCCGTGTGTGTATTGTTATATATAGGGTGTTGGGTGTGTAGTGTTGAAGGAGTTGTAATGGGAGTGGGAGTGGTGAGTTGAGAGACGTGGGGTATGTGGGGAAGTTAGGGTAAGTTTTTCTTTTTTTTTTTTTAAGATAACATTCCTCTTTTTTTTTTTTTAATTATAAAAATAACAAAAAAAACAAAAATAATAATAAATAAATAAACAAGATAATAATAACAAATAAAATAATAATAATAATAACAATAATATTAATTAATTCTTATATTTCAAAAATACAATAAAAGTCTAAAAATAGTCAAAAATAAATTATATAATTAAGATAGTACAAAAACTACTAATTTATTTATTTAAAAAGAATTTTTTTTAAAAAAATTTGTATTATTATTATTTTTTAAAAAAAAATAGGAATAAAATAAAATAATATCCTAAAATTAACTTCATTTAATTATTTTTATAAATTAAAATAAATAATAGTCATAATAATATATGATTAAATATAAATATAAATAATTAATATCAATAAACAAGTTAAAATTTAGGGAGGATCAAAAATCACGTGTCTACAGGATCAATAATGGACACCAGTTCATCACGATCACACGACTTGCCTTTGCCTTTTTTGGGTGTACGGGGTGCTTTTTTAGGGTTAGAATAGGTATAACATGAGAAGGAGAAGGAGGATAATATTTTAGTCCCGTAACAATGGCAAACTCCTTCGAACCAAAACGAATAGGCATGCCACAGTAATTTATCCACACCTCATTCATCTTATCTTTGTTTTCATACATAAACCTACGCTTGAGAAGTTCATATACCATTTTTATTTGGAAACGCGCATTATTGTCCTCTGAAAATCAATATATTTCTCAAAGCAGCTGTCCCTAAAATAAGCATCCAATTTTTGTTCCCGAAGTATTTTTTTGAAGGCGTCGAAAGATTTTCCCATGGATGACTTAACCACGAAATCACCCGTTAAATTTGTGGCACCATCGCACTGTATTCTCACGCGATAATGATCAATGCTGAAGGTTTTGACTAACTCTTTGGTGGAAGGGCTATTAGCATTTGGATCATCTCTTTTGAAACATTTCTCCTCCCCGTGTCCATCATATTCTGCTCCTGATTGAGATAACGCTTGTAATGTGATACGATAAAGACAACGTAAGGACGAAACACACCCCAAACACTCCACAAATAACAAGATCCGAGGACCTATTGGAGACCAACTTTCAGATTCAACAAATACAACAAGAATACAAGATACAAGAGTGTATTTTAACACCAAAACAGCTACAAAACGTGATGAACAAGATGAACAACAATAACACAAGTTTTGGATTCAACGAAGGCCCCAAAACAATCCACAACACAACACATACATGATTTGCAAGAAAGTAAAGGATAGATAGTGAGACCAAGATTATTACAAGATTAAGAACCAAGTATATTTCAACATTAAACCGTAATGAATGTAATAATCAAAACCACACTCTTACGGTGACCGCCAAAGGAATCAACTCACCTCAAGATCCACCATTTCCAAGCAAAGAACAATATTAGCTTTTCCAAGCCCTAAACTAAGACTAAGTGTTCTACTCTCAAAAGAGAGGATTTTTAATGTTTCAATCTTTCATCTTTCATAAAATAATGAAAATAAGACTAAAGGAGCCTATTTATAATCTATTACAAAATAAACACAAAATGACTCCAATGCCCTTAATGAGGAGGGATGGTCATGGAGTGTCACTTAGACAAAGATAAGTGACCAAAATGCCCTTAATAAAGTGAACCAAAACCGTGAACCAACAAAGGTGGTCCAAACCCGAGAGTCCTTAAGTCTTCAATTCTCCAAACAATCTTTCACACTCGGGTTTGATCAATGGTAGGGTCAAAACGTCCCCTCCAAGTATAATCCCGTGCCCTCCATGCGACCAAAGTTTGACTCTTCACATAGTAACTTTGAATAATGTCGGCGAAAGCTAAGGTGGCCATTATTCTCGTATTATCCTCCCCTTCTTATAAAGGATTCAACCTCGAATTCAAACCTTGCAAAAATAAAGAGAGGGAAAACAAATACAAACTCCTCATGGCATGAGGGTTAGGGTTAGTATAATAAATCATCTCAATATGCCAAGGTTGCACATATTTGTAATATAACCAAGGATCATTTGAATTAAATATTACAAGCTCAATAAAAGATGCACAAAGGATTTGGTTATGGGAATCTCCAAGAGATAAAGAAACTACATAGGCCCCAATGGCATCAAATAATCCACAAGGTAGAACTTCCTTCATCTTATGAGTCATAAGACACCATTACTTCTTTATCTCATCAAAAGACCACACCAAAGGGGGGTGTTTCAATTATTTCTAAAGTCCATATAATCCATATAGCATTATCACACACACTTGGACAGACCAACAAACTTACTACCTCGACATAAAACAAATCCAAAACTAGCATGGAAATCATCATAGGCAAAGACGTAGTATAGGAAAGAATCACGTGCAAAGGAATTCACAGGTGAAGAATAAGCATTTAAACACATACACATTCTTTCCTTTAAAAAACTAGACAACTTGGCATCCAAAAGTTGGAATTCATCCAATTTAGGCACAAGTGTGTCAAACAAGGACGCACATTTAGGAACGTTACCCCAAGGAGTCAATGACACCTTTTCCCTTGGGTTTTCAAGAAGGACTACACATTCCTTACCCTTAAGAGTACTCTCATCTTTCAAAAAGAGATTTCCATCTTTAGGAGGAATGTTGCCACACCATAGTGGGTTAGAATATTGGCTATATCTTCCAAAGCAAGCTATACCATTATTTTCACCACTAGGTTCATTAGGAGTGTTTATATCATCTTCAAACAAGACATTATACCTAAAGAGAACATGATCTATCCCACGGGCAGATTTGGAATAAGTAAATTCACTCTCTAAAAGTTCATTATTAAGTTTTAAGGATTTCTTAAGCACGTGATTATCCCTATGATCCAAGCAAATATTAGAATTAAAGGGCAAGCTCACGGGTTCACTCCCATTCCTTTGATCAACATTTTCAACATCATCACACACTTGAGGGTTATGAATCACATCATACACATCCTCAAGTGGTGGGCAATTTTCACACATAAGTTGATCAACACAAATTTCATAAGATAATGTACTTTTATTCAACACAATAGTTTCAACACTAAGTGGACATAAATCAATCTTACAAGAAGAGTAAATTCGGTCATCAATAGGATCAACTAGTGTATCCACACTCACAACATGTACATCATCATCAAGTGACAAAGAAATAATAGACTCACATATAGGTAAGCTACAACTCACACTCAATGGGCTACTAGCCACACAATTATCATTCACATGCACAAAAATATAAGAGTTAGCTATTTTACCTTGAAGTCCTTGAGTACATTCTTCTTTGTCATGGTGTGAAGGTTCTCCACAAGCTTGGATAGAAACTTCCTTTCGGCATTGTTCACCTTCACTTTTCATGTTGGTACCTACACAAATGTCCTTAGAAATAGAAGGACAACTAATGTTAGCACGGTTTGGTGGTAATCCCCTCACTTTTCTCCATACAACCTCTCATTTTTCTACTCTCAGATTACCAACTTGCACCCCCTTACTCCTCTCAATCTTTTATCTCTCATAATAATTTGGATTGGAGTAGGTAGGCGCTCTTTGCGGCTTGGGCAACAAGTAGTTCATAAGGCGATTCCCCCATTGGTCTCTTACAACATTAGGCTAATTTTGCACGTTAGGAACTTGATGTCGTGCAAACTAATCAGCATCTAAGTATACATGATCGTAGGCTAAGGAAAGAATATCACACCACACCTCCTCATGGTATTTATATTGGGAGAAGACAACTTTTACCTTCTCGGTAACCATGAACCCATCCAAGAAGTATGGAATAAGTAAAGGCTCGCAAAATAACCCCAAGTAGTCAACCATGGATGGAACAATGTAGTTTCTATAGTACCTATCATTTAACACAACGAGGCTGCCCGGTATCCCACAGATGGTCACCTTTCCAGAGTGTACACTCCTTTTCGAATCAACATAACAAAGCATACGAGTACCCTTCGATTTTGGAGATGCATACCCTCTTCTTCTCGTTGGACAACCTCCACTATGGCTAGTATAACCATTCACACTATATCGACTTTGATAAGAAGCGCTATAAGGTAGAGAATATAAATCTTCATACTCCTCACGTGTACTCTCATCATAGCTCTCATAAGCTTTGCGAACGAAAGGGTTATACCTAACACCAAATCTAGGTTTGAAGTGAGAAATGTAAGACTCCTCACATACCCCAACATCATCATAAGATCCATCACGAGGTCCTACATCATCTCCAAAGTTACCATAAGCACTAGGCACTTTATTCTCTTCATTTTCTCCCTTAAAATAGTAACTTTCAAATCTGCCCAATTTTTGTTCATTGCAATTTTCATAGCTTCCGCAATCTCCCTCAACTTTGTATCCATAAAACCCCTCACTACAATCATAGTCTCCCATGTTGAAGTCATAATAATCCTCGGCTATCGAAGATATGTTCCCCTTATATCACCTTTGTACCTACATAATGAACAAATAAGATTAGTAGTAAAAGCTTCTCACTAACACTCGTATACTCTTACCTTTGTGATTCTCACAATTAGAGAGGCGAATATTGAAAGTTTCTTATACTCCAGTAGTCAATAGGATGTCAATTTTACTTACCGGCCGGCATAAATTCTTGTTTGATCGACTCAAGACACAAAAATAAAATTTACTTACGAACTTTAAACAAAGAAGTTACTACGAGTTAAAAATGATAAAAAGCACACAAATAACGAAGACATGAAAGGAACAGATTCAACAATTAATCTACAACTAAGTAGGTGATTACTAGTTGTTAATTAATTCTAGAATCAAGACAGGAAACTACGAAAACAATAAAGTGAAACTAATAATCTAAATTTAAACCAAAATTTGATGCGTGAACAGTAACTTGATGATGTGACAGCCACGTATTGGTTGCGGTTTCTACAATTTTTATTTTCCAAGGCCCAAGTCTTGACCAATTTTAATTTGGATTGGTGGAATTTATTTTAAGGAGGGAAGAATAAGTCTTGCAGCCTTTTTTCAAGTTTCAAATTTCAAGACTTGACTTTTGTAGTACTTTTCCTTAAAACATGGACCCTTATTTCATGGGAAAGTGACCCTTGTTTCATGGGAAAGTGGTTGAGAAGTGATGTAAAGTCTTTTGGTAGTTGGGGGTCTTTCAAGACTAACAACTACTAACACCTCTTTCCTTCACCTTTTAGGATCTATCATTCACTTTATGAAGGAAGGTGAAGAACTTAAAGAACAACAACAACCACACCAAGAACAATAACAACAATCTTCAAGAACAACAATAATTCCAACGGCCAACTCTAATCCACAGCAACAAATGGCCAAGTCTCTTTAGTGTTGTGTCTTCGGTTTTAACAAGAGATGAAGGTTGTGAAGAACTTCAAGAACAACAACAACATTCACCAAGAACAACAACAACAACACTCCTTTAAAAATAACAACCAAACACATGGCCAATCAAGTTTCTCAACAACAATGTTCAATAACAATAGACCAAGCTTATGTTCACAACAACAACATCAAAATACAAGCTCAAATCAAGATGTAGACTCAATCTGTTAGAGAGGAATAAAAATAAAACTTAGAGACAACAAATACAAGTAAAAATATCGGCCAAGACACATAAAAAACACAATTTTTGGCCAAGAATGCAAAATGGACATATTATTCTTTTTCTGGAATTTTCAGATTTCAATTTTTTTCTTTGAATTTTCAAGCAAGCAAGCCCAAGGTTGATCTTGTAGGAACAAAATCAAGCCATACTTTGATACCAAATGATACGATAAATACAATAGAAGGACGAAAAACACCCCAAACAGTCCACAAATCACAAGATCCGAGGACCTATTGGAGACCAACTCTCGGATACAACAAATACAACAAGAATACAAGATACAAGAGTGTATTTTAAGACCAAAACAACTACAAAACATGATGAACAATAATAACACAAGTTTCGGATTCAACGAAGGCCCCAAAACAATCTACTACACAATACAAACACGATTTGCAAGAAAGTAAATGATAGATAGTGAGCAAGATTATTACAAGATTAAGAACCAAGTATATTTCAACATTAACCCCTAATGAATGTAATAATCAAAACCACACTCTTACGGTGACTTCCAAGGGAATCAACTCACCTCAAGATCCACCGTTTCTAAGCAAAGAACAATATTAGCTTTTCCAAGCCCTAAACTAAGACAAAGTGTTCTACTCTCAAAAGAGAGGATTTTTAATGTTTCAATCTTTCATCTTTCATAAACTAATGAAAATAAGACTAAAGGAGCCTATTTATAATCTATTACAAAATAAACACAAAATGACTTCAATGCCCTTAATGAGGAGGGATGGTCATAGAGTATCACTTGGACAAAGATAAGTGACCAAAATGCTCTTAATAAAGGGAACCAAAATCGTGAACCTACAAGGAGGTCCAAACCCAAGAGTCCTTAAGTCTTTAATTCTCCAAGCAATCTTCCACACTCGGGTTTGATCAATGGTAGGCTCAAAATATCCCCTCCAAGTATAATCATGTGCCCTCCATGCGACCAAAGCTTGATTCTTCACATAGTAACTTTAAATGATGTCGGCAAAATCTAAGGTGGCTATTATTCTCATATTATACAACAAGCTCATAGAGTGGTGGATGTTGCCTAGCTACTTCACGTGCTCCTTTACTTGGACTTGATTTGGTTTTTGTTCTTTTGGGAGCCATATTATCTAAAATTAACAGGAACATAAAAAATTATATTATAGTTGATCAATGCATCATTAAAAAAAGATAACAGTAAATCTAACATGCAAAATAGTAAAATAACAGTTCCAACAAATCACTAATCTGTTGCATCAGGTAAGATATTTATTGTAGCATATAACCAACCTGTTGTAGAGGATGAGTAATCTGTTGCAATAATACAAAATATATCACTTATCTTTTAAGACAGATGAATGGTCTATGCAACAGATCACAAAGACAGCTGAATGGCCTATGCAACAAATCATACATCTGTTGTAACATATGAGTGATCTGTTGGAACAATTAAATAACCTGTTGCAATACATGAGTAATCTGTTGCAACAATATAAAATATATTACTCATTTGTTGAGAAAAATGAATGGTCTATGCAACAGATCACACATCTATAGCAATATCATCTGTTGCAACATATGAGTGATCTGTCAGAACAGTTAACTAACTTGTAGCAACGACTGAGTAATCTGTTGTGATAATACAAAATATATCACTCATCTGTTGAGAAAGATGAATGATCTATGCAACAGGTCACACATCTTTTTCAACATATGAGTGATCTGTTGAAACAATTATCAACGGTCACTATTATTTAGATTTCTTCCAACGGAAGGGTCGTTTATCACAATAGATTAATGATCAGTAAGAAAATCAAGTCTTGTACATATCCTGTTGGAAGATTTGATAAGATTTTATCCAACAGGAGATTCATCTATTGCATCAGATCTTTAATCCAATAGTTCCTTCGTTGCTTCAAATGGTTAATTTGTTGCATCAAATTTTTAATCTGATAGTTCCTCTGTTGCATCCGATAGTAAATCTGTTGCATTAGATGGTTAATCTATTACAACATATGGTTAGTCTGTTGCATCAGATGGTTAAATTATTGCATCATATGCTAAATCTGTTGCATCAGATGATTAATCTGTTGCATCAAATGGTTAATCTGTTGTATTAAAATTTTAATCTGATGGTTCCTCTGTTGCATTATATGATTGATCTGTTGCATCATATGCTAAATTTATTGCATCAGATGGTTAATATATTGCATCATATGGGTAATCTGTTGGAGAAAAAAAATAGTTGCACAATTTTATTCAACAGAAAAACAACAATATTACCATTTTTACCAAGAACAAGAACAAATCAACCCAGCAATGGGCGCAACATGAAAAAACACCAAAATCGTTGTTTTGTTTGTATAAACACAAACAACAGAAATCAAACTTCAAAAAATACAACAAACAACAAAAAATAATAATTCAATTCGAAAAGAGAAGAGAAGAAATACTAGAAATTACGATTTTAATCATACCGTATTTCAAATTAAAGCAACAAATATTGAAAATTTTAAGCAATACTATAAGAGAAGTTGGCTCAAGTTCCTCATTTTCTTCAAAACTAAAAAGACCATAATCTTTTACCTGTGAAAGAAGAAAAGAAACTATGAAGAATTCGAAGTTGTTGTGGCCGGAGAGCAAGACTGTCACGTCGATTGAAGGTTGAAGTCGAAAAGGAACTCGAAGTCCAACCATTTATTGTTGGAGGTTGAAGTCGCCGAAAATTGAAAGGAGAAATTTGCAGAACTATTAGTTGGGAGAAACTGTCCAGAGAGCAGATGGACGGTTGATTTGGATTGAAGAGGGGTGTAGGTTGGGTTGATTTGTATTTTTGAAAAGATTAAAAAATTTTGAAAATATTAATCAAGTCCACAATTAACTTAATCAAGTTTTTTAATGTCCCTTTAAATATCAATATCACCAATCCTTCATTGAAAATTTAAAAGACACCTTTCCTTCAATTTCCTCTACATACTTGAAGTTTAGCTTTATCAAGTCAAACTTGTGACTCACACGATGAAAGATTGTTTATACAAAAAATTTCCAAACTTCGTTCGCAAATATTCGTAACTTCAGTCACTAATGAATACAAAATAATTATGAACTTAGACGGTGATTTAAATAGGTCCCAAAATGGCTATTTGTGCACTTGAGCCATTTTTACCTCAGCAACATAAAATTGCACGTCTTTAGTTGATAATTTAACTTTAACAATGGAATTTATGGCTACTGAAGGAAATTTTTTATAGTGGGAGGGGTGCGCCAAGTCATTTTTGTGTGAGGGCTTTAATTATTGACTAGTGTAAATTATGGGATAACTTCTTTTAACTTTCCTCGAGAATTTTTTTGTTTGCTTTTAGTTTGTTTACTTAAAACCTTTTATAGCACATCATTATCAATTACTATTCCTTTCTTTTCAAATAAAACCCTCTTTTTAACTTTATTTAATATTTGATGTTTAATTATAAAAATATCAGTTACTACATAAAATTAAAAATGCACTCATAATTTATTTTTGATTTCATTATAATTTTGTTTTCAACTTATCCTAATATTTTTATTTTCATACAAGTAACCTCATTTAAATTATATTTCATATTTAAGTAATATTTAAAATTTGTAAGAAAAGTACATTCGAATAACCAACACAAGTTTAATTTTATTTTTTTCAAATAAAATGAAAAAATATTTATAATAATGTGTAGTAGCTCATACATAGAATCTAATATATGACATTATGTGACTATCTATCTTGAGATATTACTCTTTTAAAACATATTTAAGGGATAATACTCACAAAAATATTTGAATTTTGATCGAATTTTCAGTTGAACATATTGAACTTTGCGAGGGTCCTATTACCTCTTAGACTTTTTTTTTTTTTCGTATTTTAATGGTATATATCTTTCCACTTGGACATGTATAAATATGAGGTTGGCGCGTGTACACACGCCAAATACACGTGTAAAACGAAGATTGACGCGTGTATTACACCACCAGCCGCCGAAACCGGGTATAGAATTTCAGGGGAATTAAATCCACTTTAAAAAGTCTAGGGGTAATAGAAACCCCGCAAAGTTCAGTATGCTCAACTGAAAATTCAGTTAACGTTCAAGTTATTTTGTGAGTATTATCCCCATATTTAATGGATGTTTTAGAAAGATTAGTCAAGTTTGGTGATTTTGCTGAATTTAAAAAAATTAAGAGCATAAGATTAAAATTTTAAATAAAATGAATATATATATTTTTTAATTTCAAGGTGAAGTGCGTACTAAATAGCATGACAAGACATATTGAAAGAATTAATAACATTTTGTAGTTAGTATTTTGATGATTAATTCATTAAAGTCATTTCCAAAGAACAAGGATAGGAATAAAAATACAAATATTAATTTTTAACCATTAAGTTATTGTGTAAGAATAAATATGCGTTAAAATGACAGTCCTTTCATTTTCTTTCATTTTAAAAACATAGTGCACAAAGTACCACGACACTAAATACAAATATACAGCAAAAAATGAATAGTGTACCAAACAATAAACCAAAAACATAAATTAATGACTTCCTATTGAGAAAAGGCCAAAATTCAGCTTATTAGATTTTATTACAACAACAACATCAATCCAGTTAATTTCACAAGTAGGTGTGAAGAGATTTGAATGTATATAGACCTTACCTGTATTTCGTTAAATTAGATGGGTCTATTAAATTTTATTAATATGATTAATTTTAGTTTGGCAAATAAAAAATTTAAAGATAAATAACTCTCTAATAATCAGACATATATATGTATTAACATCACACAGAGAAGAAAAATGTATAACTGAGAGAAGATAATGATATGATTGAACATAATGTAATTGAGTAAAAGGAGAAATTTATGAACAAAAAGTGTTCCAAAAAATTAGGTAGAAAGATTAATTGTAAAAAAAGAAAATAGGACTGACAAAAGAAAAAAGAGTGAGAGAGGCAATGGGAGTGGGACCCACATCTTCTTTTTTCTTATAAAATAATTATTGGGAAAAAACATCATTTTTACCCTCAAACTATACAAGAAAAGTCGAAGTCATACCTAAACTATACTAGTAACCTATTACACACCTAAACTATAAAAAAGTGAAACTATTTACACTTTAGATCTGACGTGAAAATAAAATTAAATTAAAAAGAAAAAAAGGCGAGTTTAAAGCCAAAATTATTCTTTAAAACCCCATCCCAGCACCCAGCCCCACATAGATTCTCTCTCCTTCAACCCAATTTTTATTTTTTTCTATTTCTCTCTCAATCTTCTTTCTTCTTCATTTTTTTTCAATTCACAACCACTGCTCCTTGTGGTTGATGAAAATGATTTTTCCATAGTAGTTTTTGTAGAGAAAAAGAGAAGTTGAATCGGCGTGTTGAAGTGAGAAGAAGGTTCACCGAACGCAGTTGAACTATTGCTTTCTAAATTCAATTCATCTTGTTGATGTACTTTCAAATTAATCTGTTTATGTGAGAAGAAGTTCAATTCAATTTGGTGATACTTGTACTTTCAAAATTCTTTACTCATCTTATTGAAAATCATTGAAACTAAAAAAAAAGTCGATCAAAATTTTTTTGATGAGACTTGTAAAATTGATCAACACTGTCCATTGTTATTGTTGTTTGATGATTGAGGTGGTTGTTGGTGTTTTGATGGTTTTTGTTTTGGGGGAAATTATAGTACTATTGAGGTAGTGAGGTTTTGTATTGCGTGGCACTGAAGTTAGTGAAATTATAATTGGACATTGAAGAAAAAGAAATTTGAGCTCATAACAATGGATGTTTTGGATATTGAAGAAAAAGAAAAAAATTGAACTCATAACAATAGAGGTTTGGAATAACAATAGAGGTTTTGGATATTGAAGAAGAAAGAAAAAAAAATTAAATTAAAAAGAAAAAAACTATGAGCTCAATTGAAATTGAATAATTGCACTATCTTCAGTGACGGAAATTATAATTGGACATTGAAGAAAAAGAAATTTAAGCTCATAACAATGGAGATTTTGGACAATAATAGAGGTTTGGATATTGAAAAGAAAAAGAAAAAAAATTGAACTCTTAACAATGGAGGTTTTGAATATTGAAGAAGAAAGAAAAAGAATTTAAATTAAAAAGAAAAAAGAAAAATTTATGAAAATAATAAATTTATTATTTTTTTCGTATTATGCTGATGTGGCAAGCGCGTGTGCAAAACCCCACCACGTGCAAATGGTATAATACTTTCCAGGGTATAAAAAGTTTTACTTTTTTTATAGTTTAGATGTGTAATAGGTCACTAGTATAGTTTAGGTGTGACTTCGATTTTTCTTGTATATTTTGGGGTGGAAACGATGCCTTTTCTTAATAATTACCCTCTTACGCCAAGTCATATTTGTGCTTCTCCCACCGTAAAATTTCCGCTACTGAAGCATAGATAGACTCTTTAGAAAT
This sequence comes from Capsicum baccatum var. pendulum, assembly GCA_030864225.1. Classification (NCBI taxonomy): domain Eukaryota; kingdom Viridiplantae; phylum Streptophyta; class Magnoliopsida; order Solanales; family Solanaceae; genus Capsicum; species Capsicum baccatum. The sequence goes on from CM061550.1 coordinate 45,958,153, forward strand.
AAAAGTCATGACCGAATGTAAACTATAAAATATATTATCGGAAAAATATAAACTTTATTTCTAAAATAAATTATTTATCATGAAAATGAACACAATAAGGAAACTTTCGATTAAAAGGGACAAATAAGTTTTCCAATTAAGTGAATCATTCTAGTTTTAAAAATTAGGTGAAAGGAACAAAAGAAAATTTCAATTTTTTTTTAACTATTTTCGTTTCAACAACTATGTGCAGTTATCGAATAACTTTGATAATTGTTCGACAATTTTGTAAAGTTGTTCAATAACTATCAAAGTTGTTCGCGTAAAGTTATTCAACAACTTGATAAAGTTATTCTATAACTTTGCAAAATTGTTCAATAACTTTACAAAGTTGTTTAATAACTGTGTAAAATTGTTGAGACGATAACTATTTTAGTTGTTTAAACTATTTTATTTTTTCAACTTAATAAGATTGGGACTCACTTATCGTTTTTTTTTTTAATTATAGACTTGAGGTCTATAGACTCATTTTTCTTCAAAATAAGGGCAAAACTCAAAAGTCTCTCACCATTTTTGCTAGTTTTGGTGGTCTACTGAAGCTGCTATATCCAAGTCTCTCTAGCAGGTAAATTTTGTTTTTAAATTAGAGATTATTTTCTTTGTTTTATACCAAGGAAAGTTGTTTGTGCCTATATTCTGCTTGATGAAATTCCTCTAAGAACCTCTTTTCTCTGTTACTTAACTGTCTTTTTTTTTTCACAGTGAATTGCTTCCATTCTTTTTTTTAATTATATCTGCAAAAAGTTCATGAAAATCAATAGAGCCTTGTGGTTCGGCCCTTTCTGGACCCCGCACATAACGGGAGCTTTAGTGCATCAAACTGTTTTTTTTTTTTTGGGGGGGGGGCTTTGTTTCTGGTGGTTGTTGTTGTTATCTCTCTAGTGCAAATGATTTGGAGCTGAGTGTGTTGCTTTGTGCAGGCAAAAGAACACAATGGACTGGCCTTATGTGCATAAAATCTGGGAAAGATCAATTTCGACCAATGTTGGTTCAGGTCTGTGAATGAATATAGCATTTTTGAAGAAGTTTATGTGTTCTTTTTTACCTTAGCATGTGTAGTTAGCTGAGATGGATTCTTTCACTTTCAGGTCAACCATTGAAGGCTGCTTTGCTTTTAAATTACGATCCTAATGGCCCTTCTCGTCTCATGTCTACCATGTAAGGGAAATTATAGAAAAACCTATGTTGCTTGGACTCTCCAAAAATATTGTCGTAGATGCTCCAAAAATGCACTATTTTGGAGTATTGGACACACACCCGTGGATGTTTTTGAAGATGTCAAGCAACATAGGGAATAACCATTCGTAGCTCTTTTCTGTTAGTGTTTGTTTTAAGGTAGCTGACTGGTTACTTAAAACAACGCGATTTGGATTTCCTAGTATTAATTTTTCATGAGCATAATAAGTTCAGAAAGGGTATTCGGTTTTTGGTTTCTCAGGGCAGTTTTACATTGTTATTTTTTGGAGTTGGTTATAATTTGTATACTAGAGTAATCTCTTTTCAGAGATATTAATAAATTAACTGCATAACTGCATCAAGCTTCATTGCTCTGATTTGTGGTGATATCACTTGTGTGATTTCAGTATTTAACTTGGATAAGGTTCAATGAAATTGAGTGCTTCTTGACTTTTGAAGTTTTTTTTGTTGTTAGATGTTAGTTAGAAAAATTGTGGATTCACAAATCATCAAAGTGATTAGATTGGAGAAGAAAGTAGAAATTTTTCCCTACAGAAAAGTCCTACTTCTAGTTGACAAAGATGATCATCTAAAGTAGGCAGAAGAACCTGAATGTTACAAGCTGTCGGCATATATGCTTGGGGAGAAACGCCTCGGATGGTGTAGGAGAGTAGATTAGCTCTTTCTTCCTTATGGTATTTTTTGCAAAATTTGCTTTTTGAACTGTTCCAGGCTTTAGATGAAGAATGCCCTTCGAGTAATGAAATTGTTGGCGAAATTTGTTAACCTACTTTAATGAAGTTAAGGTGGCGACTTAAGTTTCGGGATGCAGGTCCATTTAATGAGGCTAGGCACTAATTTCTGACACATTTGTAAACACTTTTAGTTTTATTGTATCCTGCCACTAAACCAGTGGCAGAGCCAGGAATTTATGTAAGGGCATTCAACAAAAATGTCATAGTTGGGATTCAAAATTGTGACTTAAAGCAACTTTTGAACTCCCGTTATCACTACACGTGAATTTTCCCCTATATCAAGGTAAGTCAACAATTTATATATAACTAAAAGAATATTTTTTTAACCCTATTTGCACAATGTAATTTTCAGCAAAGGGACCCCCTTCCCTCGTACTTGCTCCACCGCTGTCCATAGCTGGTAAAGGAACTGTTTTTTAGTTATTGAACTCCTTGCTAATAGCCTGTGAGCATGGAAAAGTTTTTGGAGAAAAGGAAAGAGGAACTTTTGGTGATTGGATGGTGAACAACATAAAAGGATTCTGTAATAAGGTTTTTGAAGTTACATAAGGAGAGTTTTCTAGTTCCTGGGTTTCTAATTTTTATTGAATATTAGTTAAGAGTATTTTACACCGGATTCGTAATGATTCTTTTAACTTTCAACAATAACATACAATTATATTCTTCACTTTCAATACATCCTGTCTAACTCGAAACTGTTAAATATTTGAGTTTGCAAATTAAAGCTGAAAACTCAAGTTGAATATACCAGAAGTTACTGTTCGTAACTTGAAATGTATGCTTATATAAAATTGACTTGGCGCTTGACATTGATGTGTCCATGGGACTACCACACCATGTATTCATGAGTCATGATTGAAATTGAATAGATGTGTACCACCAACTTTGATTGATTGCTGATAAAATGATCATCTAGACAGGTTGACAAATGGTTGGATGAAATATACAGTGCTGACTTGACACTAATTAGGAATTTTATCAATGACCTGGTGTTGATTAGTTAAAGACCAATGTTGATTGTTGACTACTTGATAACATGTTGCTAAATGGGTAAAATCAGAGGGTTGACATATCAGGTCAGGTGATATGGATTGATAATATTGACCTTGGGCTATCTTGGTCTGAGAGACACGTGAGACATACGAGAAAATTTGAGGACGATATTTTCACCATTGTGTTAAATTGTTAATAACAGTAAACATAAAGAGACAAGAATACGTGGAACTACAACTTGACCAGCCAGGCAACGTAGAACTGACTGTTCTTAGTTACTTAAGCATATATCAAATTATTGAGGTTCTGATGCGTATACCTGTTACCTATTAACAGAGATAAGAAAAAGGTAATGTCTTGCTGAATTGATTGGTCAACAATATATAGTGGACTCTTCACAGAGTTGTTTTGGCTAGATTGAAATAATAAAAGTTTTCTTCTTTTTTTTGTTCTCTAATTATTATGCCATACAACAACATCTACGCCTCAATCACAAGTTACTTGGGTTTACCTACAAGAACCTCACTACCGTGTTGCTTTGAATCTATCCAATAATCTATATCTGGGTGTAGAGGTTTTCCATAATTTCTAGTGACATATACATCTCTATATAGTCTAAAGAGACTTCTAGCAGAAAGTGATCCAATGTAAGCATGCTTCATTAGTAAACCTTAACACTAACTAGTTTATTTTGTCTATATGGACCTCTTCTATTTTGTTCCATCTTCTATAATTTGTGTGGATTTCGAAAGGTTATAGGTCTTATCATTATCACATCATAATCACTAAAGAATATTCATACAATATTCTTAATGAGTCTCTTGGCATTCAACAATAACATAATTATAAGAATATTGCATGGAACTCATTTTTAATGATTAGCATTCAATTCTCAATTCAACAAAATACACTAGAAGTTATTGCACTACACAATGGTTCAGTATGTCGTGAATGATGTAAATTTGTACTGCACTAAACCAAAGGTATCGTTTCATCAAGAAGAGATAAAATCAAGATATGAGCCTAGTGTCATCTATTTTGAAGGACATTTCTCTTTTTCTTTATTTAAGTTACTTCTGGTGCCACTATTGCACTAAATATATATTCTTAAGCTGCAAAATAATTGTTTTAGTGATAAAGCACCAGAGGCATCTTGCTAATATATTGGTAAGCCTAGGTGAAATGTTTCTGTCCAAGTTTACACTATAGACAGTAGCTAAGCTGTTAAATACTGGAGCTCAGCTATAGTTATGCAGGGTACCCGTAGATTTCTTTTGTTTTCTTGGGGGTGGGGTGGGATGTTACCCTTTTCAAACATACTGATACTGGATAGGCTTCTCCACTCGCCTGAACTTGCGTGACTGTTGATCGAAACCCTTTTCCCCTAAATTTCACCAGCTCTTTGATAAAAAGATCTTTCTTCTGCTTTTACCATAATGTTATGGTCTTTTCTGCTTCAGTATAAGCAACTCGACTCGTTATTCCCAGGTTTTTTTTAATCGTTTTTCTTTGAGGTTCTATATTTTAACGTAGTTTTAGCTGCTAAATAAACCTGAGAAACGTAGAAGAGAAGACTGCAGACACACCCTGTATCCGAGCTTTATACATGAGCACTGATTGCTTTATGCAGAAAAGATGCTTTTGCAGAGTTCATTGAATCGTCTGTACGTATATGAACATCACAAGTGCTCCAAAAATAGACCAAATATGGGTATTTTTAGGAAGGTTCTTTTAGCTTTCCACTTCTATAGCTGCACTCTGACCCGTAATCATGCTTTAGTTGTGAAGTAACAGAAGAAACTTTGAACACTTTCCTCCGAAAATATATTTCTTTTCAGAGACTTTACGGTAGTCACTATGTGCAAATCTGGTTTTCTTTTTCGCTTCACTTTATGCTTCTGGAAATGGGTGTAGGTTTAAAGACTTATGTTTATGTTTGTAGTGCAGAGCAAGAGGGTATAAAGGCAGATCCAACCGAAATGTGTGAACTTGTCAGTTTTGTCAAGAGAAACAAACTGCAGACAGAGATCTTTGTCATTGGACAGAATCAATGTGAGTTATTGCTGCTTACAAATGAAAACATATCATGTGTGACTTTGAGTTCCGGACGTGTTTTATTTTTAACCTGTCATCTGAACAGTATGCCACTTCGTGGTAGTTCCAAAGTTCAGAAGCTTGGAGCTGTTTGTTTGGTTGAAATGTGTAGAGATAGTGATGGGTACCTACATTCGTGTTCGTCTCTTGCACCTGATATGGAGAAGCAAATGCAATACACCTGATCTTTTCTTAATAACAGTTTTTGTGGTGGTTGCTTTGTTGACTGCTTATAGGGTTTGATAGCATTTGTTTGTGCACCCAGTCAAAAATGCCGAGCAAAACACAAACTGTCATGCCTGGATACGTGTTTAAGTTTATTGTAATTGCAATTCTTTGGAAAGGATTACTAAAACCAGAACAACTGGTTTGTTTTTACTTTGCCTTTATCAAAAATAAAAATAAAAATGAAACTGGTTTGTTTTTCAAAACAAGCACCACCTTAAAGCTAGCTTTGCCATTTTTTGTGGACAGATCTTGTAACATCAATTCATGAGAGTTGGTTCTGTGCAAGAAGCATGAACACTTCAAAACCTTCTGGTGAAGGTGCTATTCTGATGCACACGGGAGCATTTCTCTTAATTGGATTGTAAGTATTTCCGTACGTACGGTAGGCCAATATGCACCCACCATTCTATTAGACCCAAAGAAATAATAAATGCATGTATAATACTGGCCAAATCTTAGTCTGTACTCTAGAAGTCACAATGTCGTGGAAACAAAGTGGGAAGAGCTAGTAAAATGGGTAAATGGTCTATTTCCAATATTCATTGGGTAATTCAGCAAAACTAAACTCTGTTAGGTGCAGTGACTAATAGAAATGTTTCGGAACATACCATAGTTCTTTGGATTTTGATGCATGAAAGAAGATACTAATAAATAATTGGCGCAGTTTCTATATAGGACTTGTTGTATTTTAAAGAAAGCATTTATGAATAACAATAAGATGCCTTCAAATTCTTCTTTTGATTTTTAAGATTCCATAAAATTCCTTCAGAGCTCTTTGTTGATTGTTTCTTAAATTCATTCAACAACAACAACAACAACAACAAACCCAGTATATTCCCACATAGTGGGGTCTGGGGAGGGTAAGATGTACGCAGTCCATACCACTACCCCCGAAGGAGTAGAGAGGCTGTTTCCGATAGACCCCCGGCTTAAATTCATTCAAGATGTTCCTAAATTAAGGTCTTGGGGAATCTCTCTTTGGTCCTTCTTTTACACTTTAATCTATCTTAGTACTTCAAATATTCATTTGTTGGAAGCACTCTTTTAAGCATAAAGTTAACATGTTATATACCCCCCTAAAAAATCTGACGATGTAAATTCTCACAAAGATACAAGTTTGGTTCCATTGGCTTCTCCATCCTCTTTTGTTTCACAACTCCCTGTATATCTAAGTAATTGTTCTTTCTTTTTGATCTTGAAAGGCCTACATAATCTGCTCAAAGTTTCCATTATTTCCTTACCTTCTTGTAGGTCTATATCCCTCTATCTACTTATTAAAGGAAAAAATCCCTCCTTCATCAGTGGGATTCTGAAGCATTGGTGTTCATTAAGTTGTACGGTACTTGAAGCTTATTCTTTTTATTCTAAGGTTATGTTTGAGTTTACTGGAGATGTCTGGTTTGGGATCAAGTTTGACTGTGTAGATCGCTCAGAAAATCATTTTGACCCTCTTTTCACTTGTGGGGCGCATGAACCTCTGTCTAAACGTGCTTGCAGAACACTTGCAGCTTGCAGAGTTTTCTAGTGACTAGGACTTAAACGTGCTTTCTTGAAATTGAGATTTTACTGACTGGAACCATGAATTTACTTGCTCATACAGGTATGATGGTTCGATTGGTTCAGCATCCCGTGCAATGGTAGTTCTTGATCAGTTTGCATGGCAACTTAGTCGAAGAAATCATTGATTGCTTCATGCATGTGTCAAAATATATTACATAGATCCGTGGTCTCTGCTTCTCAATGGATAGGAACTTTTTTGTTGAATCACTATTTCTTGTGCTGCAATTCAATAGCTTGTTTTTGTTTATGTACAAGCTTGGTACACATCAAGGTTGTATCAATTCCTCTAGACAATGGCATTTTGCGATTTAACAGAAACTAAATTTCTAGTTATGATCCCTTGGTGATGCTTTCACCCACAATTAGCACCTCCTGGGTCGGATGTGGTATGGGGAGTGAAGGAGCCAGCTGTGTGACTGGTTGTCAACTAAGATGGATTTGTTCAGGTCTAATTTTAAGCTATCTTTATGCCTGTAAAATTAATTAGTATATATTTGAACAGTCTTTATTTTAATTCTTGTAACTCCATAAAACGATAAAACCTGTATATAGAAGTGTCTCCAAGTTGAAGTTGGATAATCTAAAATTTATAAACATACACAAGCTTCACTGAAGCTTCAAGTCAATTGCCACTAAACCTAGGAGACATTCAGTCTTAAATCTCAATGATGTGGGATTGGCTAAATTCAACAACTATTGAACTTTTCCATCAACATTGCATTATTAAATGGGAGAAAAAGCTCTGGCATACTTACAACAGAACAGGTCTAATCAGCAAATTTTGAATTGATATATTCAGAGTATTATTATCAATCCAGCTAGGAGGCCGTTCCACTGAGCTACAACCGAAGAATAAACAGGCGTTACTCGTAGCAAAGACTGGACAAAAGATGATAGGTAAAAGAGAAGGGGGTTTAACCACTTCTTTCTTAGCAAATAAAAAACTCTAGTTTCTCTGAGAACATGAAATAAGCAAAGCTGACAGTTATTGAAAACAAAAACCGGCGAGCAAATGATAAACTAATAAGAATAAAAGGTTGTAATATGATAACAGCAAAATGAGAAAGTGCATAATCATGCATAAGCAAATACTCTCTCTCGTCCAAAAAGTGGATCTTTAAGCTATTTTTCAGTGTCTAAAATAAGTGAATTGTTCATTCTCTAAGAGACTGTTGAAATTTCCTCCAATTTTACCTTCATTTACACTTTCTAAGTTACTCCCTCCATTTAGTTTTACTCGTCACAAATTGAGATGACACACCTATTAAGAAAACAATGATTGATAGTATAACTTTATAATTTTGCCCTTATTAATAATTATGCCATATTGTTTAATTAAAGTTAAATTCCAACATTGATGGAGTAATTATTTGAATGATACCAAAGCATTTTTTCGATAAAGAGTAGTAGCCTTTTATACTCTTAATGGCAGCTTTTTATACTCTTAATGATAGTTTATCCGTTTTTGAATAATTTTTGAATCTTCAATCAATTTAATTGCCTTACTTTGATTTTTGTTGGAACTTCAGATGTTTCCATGTAACAAACGAGCAAGACCACTCGGGTACATTGAGGCGCAGCAGTAGGGACAAACAGTCCCCAAAATACCTGGTTGAGTATGTGGTCTCAAAGGCCAACAAAGACCACTACCTCTGCCAAATACTACTATGCATATTGCGCCAGTTACCAAGAAACATCCAAATGAAGACCCTCTTATATAAACATCACAAGAGCTTTAGAGTAGGGCATGGAAGAACTTGCATCTTATTTTCCTAGTTAAAGTTTTAGCAATCTGGAATCTCTCTTTTCTATTTTTTTTTTTTAAATCTATCTTTTACCTTGTGTTTTTCCTAAGATGAGAATTGCTACATTGTAATTTCTCCCTATCAGTTGAATAGAATTTCGAATCGTTTCATTTGGTGCATTCATTGAGCCTCCTCTACCAATGGGTGACAGTGCTCCTAACACACGTTTGCGCACAATGGTTGAGGCCTCCAAGAAGCTGCAAGACATTATTGATTCTCACAGTAAGACTTTTGACTCCATTAACTCCACACTTCAAGAAATTATCTCCCAAATTTCCACCCTCCAAACCTAGAATCAGCACACCCAGCCCTCTACCAAAAGCCCAACAACCTCTAACCCTAGTTCTTTTTCCATACCGCCACCACAAATTTCTTCTATCAATATCTTCCCCCCCACCCCAAACTCCGCATTTGAATCCACCACAACAACCACAAGACCTTTCTATAAACTAGAACCCTTTTAGCCCCTTTCGGAGAGATAAACCAACACCTATAGATTTAGCCCGTTTTGATGGCCAGTTTGCTGAAAGTTGAATTTTCCAAGCAAACAAATACTTTGATGCTTATAATGTCCATGATGAACATCGTTTGAACATTGTGTCCTTCTATATTGAGGCATGACTAGAGATTGGTATCAATAGATGTATAAGAACCATCAACTGATTGGCTGGGAACACTTTACCAAAGCTTTCGTAACTCGTTTTAGTTCAAAATTCATGGAAGCACTGGAGGGGCTTTTGGGAAAATTATAGATAACTTCGATTGTAGCTGAGTATCTTTCTCGATTTGAGCAGCTTGTTAATCGCACTAATGATGCTTTTCCAGAGATGTTGCGACATCTTTTTATTTCTAGGCTACCTACAGAGATCAAACGTGTTGTTTTATCATTTAGGCCCAAAGACATTCACAAGGCTATTAGTTTGGCCATGTTGCAAGAGCAAAATTATTGACCCAAGTTAAAACACCATACCAGTCCACTTCTATCACTAAAAATATTTCTCTCTCTTATCCAACTTCCCAAACATCACAACACAAATCGACCCCATCTTTGTCACCCTCTTCTTCACCCGCTCAGGCATCTTCATTTCCTGGTATTGGCCGTGTTCTATTTAAGAAACTTTCTCTGATGGAATTGCAATGCAAACAAGATCTCAATTTGTCCTTCAACTATGATGAAAAATATCAAAAGGGCCATCGATGTTCTACATCTCCAAAACTTCTGCTCCTCCTCACTGATGAGGATCAAGTGGAGGAACCTCCCCCGCCAGATATTGATTCACCTCCCTTGGACTCCAATTTCACCATTCCCACTGAGGAACCATCCTTCCTCGCCATCAATTCCTAAGCCCTTACTGGCATTTCTCATCCCACTACTCTTTGTTTTACAGGTCATATTAAAGGCCTTTTGGATCAAATTCTACTTGATGGGGGTAGCATCGATAACTTTATACACCTTCGTGTTGTTAAGGCTCTCAAACTTACTGTCGAGTCTTCACCTAAATTCTCTGTTGTTGTGGGTAATGACAATCGATTGCCTTGTTTGGGAGTGATACACAATCTTTCGATTACCATTCAGGGGCATTCCTTCTCTATAACTTTTTTTGTTTTGGATTTTAATGGTGCAAACATGGTATTGGGCGTGGTGTGGATTGCAACTCTTGGCTAGACTATTTCAGATTATTCCAAACTCTTGTTTGAGTTCGAGAGTAATGAATAACGCATTACATGGATCAAAAATCCTCCAACCTCACTAGAGCAGGTTCAACCTTCAACTCTTCGTCGCTTCACTATGACTGACTCCATTGCTTATATGTTCTGTCTTGAGCTACTATCTCCCAATATATCTATGGTACAAGGCAATCTTCTAGATCTTCAAGTCATATTATCCTCCTATAATTAGGTATTTTTGGCCTCAAATTCCCTGCCACCATTGAGACCACAAGATCATCGCACCCCACTACTTTCTGGTTCTTCTCTGATTAATATGCGACCCTATAGGTATCCATATTTTTAGAAGGGCGAGATTGAATGCATGGTCTCTGAGATGCTTCACTCGGGTGTTATTCAACACAACTCTAGCCCTTATTCCTCATCCGTCCTTTTGATGAGAAAAAAAGATGGCACATCATACTTTTGCATCGACTACAAGGCATTGAACTCCATCACAGTTAAGTATTATTTTCTAATTCCCACAGTTGATGAATTATTTGATAAACTCCATAATGTCTGTTTTTCTCTAAGTTGGACTTGTTGGCTGGATACCATCAAATCTGTGTCCATCATGATGATATAGAAAAAACAACCTTCTGGACTCATCATGGTCATTTTGAGTTTCTTGTCATGCCATTCGGCCTCTCAAATGCCCCATCCACCTTTCAAGCGACAATGAACTCAATATTCAAGCCTTTCCTTCGCCAGTTTGTCCTTGTCTTCTTTGATGATATATTAGTTTACAGTCAGTCCTGGCAGGATCATCTTACTCACTTGCAGAATATTCTTAATCTGCTCAAGAAAAAATCCGTGGTGGTTAAACTGTCTAAATGCCAATTTGGACAGACTTCTATTACTTATTTGGGTCATATTTGGGTCGCTGCCGTCCTCTCTTAAAGAAGTTCATGGATTTTTAGGATTGACGAGTTATTATCGATAATTTGCGAAGGGATATGCCCAACTTGCTTCACCACTCATAAACCTTATAAAAAAGGATTCCTTTATTTGGTCTGATAGGGTCTCCACAATGGTTTTTGACCTCAAATGAGCCCTTAGTTCTATTCCAGTTCTTATATTGCCAGACTTCTCAAAAGTGTTCTCTGTTGAAGCTGATGCTTTTGGTACTGGAATTGGAGTAGTGTTATCTCAAGAAGGGCACCCCATTGCTTTTTTTAGTAATAAATAATCTCCCAGGATGCAAGCGGCTTCTACTTACACGAGGAAAATGTTTGCTATTACCCAAGCTGTCCAAAAGTAGCGTCAATACCTTTTGGGTCGCAAATTCACCATCATAATTGACCAACGACTGCTGAAATCCCTTACGATTCAAGTTATTCAAACATCAGAACAATAAAAATGGCTATGTAAGCAGATTGTTTATGAGTTTAAGATTGTCTACCGGCCTGGAAAATTGAATTCAACCGCTAATGCCTTATCCAGAAAACTAGCCTTCATGGCTCTCACCGTGGCTATCACAAATATGGCTTTGTGTTAAGAATTTGTGCCTAGTGATTATCTTATTTTTGCCTAACTGTTGCCTATCGATGGAACGGGTTACCTGACGTGTTCCAAGAAAGCAGTAAAACAGAAAGTAAAGAACATAATGATTTTTATATGGAAAACACCCGGCTCAAAAGGTGTAAAAAACACGACCTACACCTCTATAGGATTTAATCCCAACTTCACTAAATAACTCTGAGCCTCAACAACGACTAATTACAAAACTCTTGTAACCAACAAATAGAAATTATAAACTCTAATTCCTTTAACTCAATGACTAGGAATTATAAACTCTAATTTCTAAATACACACACATCTTTCAAGGTATGCGTTCCCAAAGTCTCTGAGTTTTTCTCAACTCGAAGACTAGCTTCTAGTTCAGTTTATAACACACTGAAACTAATATTACATCAATAGTTCAAACGCAATGAACAACTTTAAAAATCAATGCTAAAACTCTTAGCTGGATTCTATACTTAGGCCCAGGTTCTTTAATATGTTTCTTCAGTGATTGAGTAGCACTTCGTGAAGTCAATCTGTCGATTGTGCTTTTCTGCTTTGTAAGTGTGTAAGTTATTTTGACTGATGCATTTTCTATTTAAGCACATCTTTTCAAAGAGGCATTCTTTATTTCAAATTCCTCCTTTAATCAGAACTCTCATTACACAGAGTTCTACTTCAAGTGAGACTCCTTCTTTAATTCCAACTCTTGTCTCCTTAGTATTGTAGTCAAACTTCAACTCTTTAAATCAGATTATCTTCAAGTATTTTACTCAACCACAACTTCTTTTATTTCTCACGTGATTAGTAACTTGAGTATATCAAAATTAGGCTTGCTCATTCATTCCTGACTTTAAGAAATCTTTGTCTGCATCCATCAGTGAAACTTGAAACCTCTTTTCCTATGCTTGGACCAGCTCAAGTAACATGGTCCATTCATGTGTCAGTCATTAGAAACCTCATTGATCTAACAAAGAGTCCTTCAATTTGTATGTTTTCTATCTTATGTAGATTTTTTCAATCTGTAGAATCTTTCTTATTCTACACATAGGGCTCTTTAGGATATACTCAGAAGTGAAACTCCTTCTTTCCATAGGACTCTTTTTTCAACTCAACTTTGCTTTCCCTTATCATCAAGTGTTTGAATCAAATTCAACTTCTACAAATTAGCACACATTTATTTCCATAAGTTTATCAGAATTAATCACTCATCCGGTTCTTGATTTCCTCCACCCTTGTCTTTAATTATTGATGATTTGCTTCAAGTTTCGGCTACATATTTTATATCACTTTTCCAGTTTGTTAATCATCAAAACTATATCGTACCCAAAAAATTCCCCCTTTTTGATGATGAAAAATGTCTTGTTTTGGTGCATTCAAAACCTTCAGGAACTTCAAAATCTCGTCAGTCAGCTTGAGTCATTTCAGTGTCATCATGTATACAAGGAAGCTAACTACACGGCGGACGCTCTGTCTAAATACAGCCACCACCATGACATTCCTCAGCACTACTACACTCACCATCAGCTGCCTAGAGAAGCAAGAGGGTACTTTATTCTAGACAAGCTTGGCACGAGCTTTCGACGAAGAAAGCTGAAGAGAATAAAGAAACCACCTTGATCCACTAGCTTGTTTCCTCCATGGCAGGTATTGAGTTTAATTTTTTTTTTTTGGTTCGGCATTTCTGCATTTTACAGACTTTATGTAGTCGTCATGTTTCTTTTGATTTCCCTCCTACTTGTAAGGGGAGAGTCTCCCTTATTTATTTATACCTAGTTTACTTTGTACTGCGAGGAGTCCTCGTGTTTAGGTGCATAGCACTAGGTTCCATTTTAGTATTGGGGACGGGTCGACTGACCCTCTTTGGTCAGTTGACTTGAAACCACCATAGGTTTGGAGGTCAGGTTTATGCCCCCCTCCGTGTACTTTCAGTTTCTGTTTCTCGTTTATTAATAATAAGGCTTGGGGGTGCATGGCTCAACCCCTGATCGTCTCGGGTGGGAGAGCCCAAAAACTCTTAATCCTCGGATGATACTTTAAAAAAAAAAACATCTTCACCTGTAAGCACTAAAATATAAAATACTAGAATGAAACAAGTTAGTCAATGGGTTATAAACATTGCACAACCCTCTTATCTTTCCATTTTTGGAATCATCGAAAAACTATTTCAATGCAATAATATACTAGCCAAAGTAATTTGTGATGTTATTCATGGCCACTGGGGCTATAACCAAAATAATTAGACATAGACTTTAGCCAACATAGTAATGTATTAAAGAGACCAAAAATATGAGTTAATTTAGCAAAGATAACTATTCCATTTAACTGACAGAGCATGTTCCACATTAAACCCTAGCTAGTACTGAACAAAGCAAAACAACTGAGCCTTAATTAAAAAAATATGGTATAAAAGTGGGACATGACTAAGGATACAAATAGTGAGGAGCTGATGAGGAAGATGGAACATGTGAAATCAACTGTGTCAATTGATGAATGATTTCTACATTTTCATACTTCTATCAATCAAGGTCAAGCTTCAAAGTGATGATCTTAGCCTTAAAGACCTCTTATTCCACTTCGTGACTGTCTTGTGCAGCTTCTAGTTCAGATTTTTTTTCCAGCTAAATCAATTTTTTTTCAATTTTTTTAAATGAGTGTTAGCCTATTTATTGAAATAGGTAGAGAAAAATGATTCATCTGGTCAAGAACATCTATTGTTGCTTTATAAGTCAAACCTGAGCTAGGATTGTGAAGTCCTAGAAAAATAACCAATTAGAAACTAAAAGGGAAAATATGTCCCATTTTATTTTGCGGAAACATATGCTGCATGTGATTGACAATCAAGTTTGGAAAATTCATGGTACAAAAATTGATATTTTGGTTGATAGAGAAGAAGGAATTTCTGGTGTAAAATTAACACATTTGTGCACAACCATTTGGAGGGAATAAAAGAAAGTTTGGTCAACCAATTCGTCAACATTATAGGACAAGAAGAGGATGAAGTGTAAGGAATTAAATAGGTATGCTCAACTATTTTAACTTAGACAGCCTATACTTATGTCAGTGTAGAACATACCTGATAAGAAGAACTTTGTGGTCACAATTGCTTGCTTGCACCTATTTTTCTACATAATCTAATACAAAATTAGGTTAGAAGAGTCAAAATTCTAGAATTAAGACACATAACTAAATGTGCAAGACTGAATTGAATAACATTTTAGCTAATAAGATTAATAAGAAAAATGGTTATTCTAGTCAATCATTGAGGAGAGTTCATGCAATTTTAATCATCCCCAAGTCTAACCTATTCCTTTCAAAATGCTCTCTTCTTAGTGCCTTTGGTGCTTCTCTAGTCAATTAAGTAACCCACACAATCAACATTTTTATAGACTTCAAGAGTGAAATTTCTTTCCCTTGGATACCATAGTATTAAGCCATTGATTCCCATAGGATATCTCAAGATTCTTGTGATAGCACCAATTTTTGAATTACCAAAAAAATTATCATCAGCTTGTGTTGGTGTTATTGATGCATCAATTTATTGATTTGTTATTCCCCCTGTCAATATGTCCTCAATCTATACAACAGTTGAACCAGGTGGTACAACATGTTTCTGTGCATGCTCAGCAGTTTCACTGTCATCCTCTTAACTTCTCTGCTTCTTACATAAGTCCACAAAGATTCATACGAACCAGGTTCAAGCACTAGATCGTTAATTTTTTTGAGATGTCCCTTGGTTTCCCCTTACACGAGCACTATAAATCTGGACATCTTTCAAATAATCCATTCTCCCTTTAAATGTGGTGAGTGAAAGAAAATTTATTTTCTTCTAGTCTTATGCCTTGAGCAAGCTTTATTCATATACAAATTTTGCTTGCCTTCTTTCACTTTCACCTGCAAAATAAATTAGGGGTTAACTTTAGGCACCCAGACAAGCTTGGGTCCTTTCTTATGAGTAAATGGATGAATTAGATTTCTTCTAGCCCATGCAGGCAACAAGTTACGTGACCTATTTCTCTGACCAGGTTTATTTATCCTTTTCTTGGTAGGAGATGGTTTATTTGCTAGATTTAGACTACTGGATCTGCTTTTGGCAGCAACAGGACATTCAGTGGCTGGATGTCCCATTTTTCCACAAATATAACATAAATCTTTATAGGAAATATTTTTTTTGTGAAAACCTAAGCCAACCCTCTCATTTTGAGTTCTACTACTTAGATGATTAACAATTCTAGATGACTTGGTCCATCAGTTAGCTCTTTCGAGATCAAGTTTTATCCTAGAGTTTTCTTGCGTTAGCTTTCTAACCTTTTCTTTTTGATAAAACAATTCATATTTTCTTTGTTTAAGTTTAGACTAAATTCTTTGATGATTTTCACTCATGGCTCTTTTTTTCCTTTTCAGTAATTGACAACTTTAAGATTTCTGATTTTAGATTTAGGTTTGATGAACCAAGTTGACTGACCTATTTCTTTAGGGGGCAGTTTTCTGTACAGTGACATTCTTGCAAGTATCAAGATCAATGTAATCAAACTTTAGACTTGCAAAAGCATTGAATAATTGATCCCTTTCAGATGTGAGCTTGTGAAAATCACCAATCAATGCGTTCATCAAGGGAATTATCCTTTTCTTAGAACAAATATGCAATTTATCTTTAAGATCAAGTAAACTTATCTCATATTTTATTTCCTTTTGTTCCATGTCTGAGTCACCTATAGACATAAGTGCACTTTCATCAACTTCATCATCATCAGATTCTTCTAAACTTGATCCCCATGCAGCCATCACAACAAATGATTCCTTCCTTTTGGAGTAAGATTTTTCTTTTAGCTTCAACTCTTTTTCAGCTCTTATATTTTTTTAGCTCAATTTCCCACAATGGACAATCCTTGAACATATGATCCGTATTTTCATACTTGAAACAACCAGCTTGAGACTTATAGTTTGAATAATACCTACTACTTGTTCCTCTCTTATTCTGGCGCTTTCCTTTTTTAAAATACCTTTTGAAATTTTTGGTAAGCTTTCTATTATCCAGATCTGATTCTACGTTGTCAGAATCTTTTAGTGCTATTGACTTATACTTAGTTCCTTTATTTTTCTCTAAGGTATCCATGTTCTTCTCATATGCATTCACAAGAGTCTCCCAAATTTGTTTTGTAGTGGTGCAACCTGAGATCCTGTTATATTTATCTGGTCCAAGTCTGCAAATAAGAATATATTTAGCCTTTGCATTCTTTCCAAGCATCTTAAAGTCGGCCTTATCATACTCACTCTTATCTTTTAATACATCCTTGTTTTCATCATCATTCTTCATAGGGTATTGAGGTCCATCAATAATTCTATTCTAGAGTTCATAGTCAACAGCCTGAAGAAAATCTTTCATCCTTTCTTTCCATCCTGAGTAGTACTGTCCATTGAACAATGGAGGCCTATTGATGTCTTGTCCTTCGCAGTAGCCAGTAGGTGGTGCAAATTCATCTTTGATCTTATCTTAAGGTGTTAGACTTCACAAGATAACCTGCTCTGATGCTTTGTGTTAAGAATTCGTGCCTAGTGATTATCTTATTTTTGCCTAACTGTTGCCTATCGATGGAACGGGTTACCTGACGTGTTCCAAGAAAGCAGTAAAACAGAAAGTAAAGAACATAATAATTTTTATATGGAAAACACCCGGCTCAAAAGGTGTAAAAAACCACGACCTACACCTCTATAGGATTTAATCCCAACTTCACTAAATAACTCTGAGCCTCAACAACGACTAATTACAAAACTCTTGTAACCAACAAATAGAAATTATAAACTCTAATTCCTTTAACTCAATGACTAGGAATTATAAACTCTAATTCCTAAATACACACACACCTTCCAAGGTATGCGTTCCCAAAGTCTCTGAGTTTTTCCCAACTCGAAGAGTAGCTCCTAGTTCAGTTTATAACACACTGAAACTAATATTACATCAATAGTTCAAACGCAATGAACAACTTTAAAAATCAATGCTAAAACTCTTAGCTGGATTCTATACTTAGGCCCAGGTTCTTTAATATATTTCTTCATTGATTGAGTAGCACTTCGTGAAGTCAATCTGTCGATTGTGCTTTTATGGTTTATAAGTGTGTAAGTTATTCTGACTGATGCATTTTCTATTTAAGCATATCTATTCAAAGATGCATTCTTTATTTCAAACTCTCCCTTTAATCAAAACTCTCATTACATAGAGTTCTACTTCAAGTGAGACTCCTTCTTCAATTCCAACTCTTGTATCCTTAGTGTTGTAGTCAAACTTCAACTCTTTAAATCAGATTATCTTTAAGTATTTTACTCAACCACAACTTCTTTAATTTCTCACCTGATTAGTAACTTGAGTATATCAGAATTAGGCTTGCTTATTCATTCTTGACTTTAAGCAATCTTTGTCTGCATCTATCAGTGAAACCTGAAACCCATCTTCCTATGCTTGGACCAGCTCAAGTAGCATGGTCCATTCACGTGTCAGTCATTAGAAACTTCATTGATCTAACAAAGAGTCCTTCAATTTGTATGTTTCCTATCTTTTGTAGACTTCTTCAATCTGCAGAATCTTTCTCCTTCTACACATAGGACTCTTCAAGATATGCTCAGAAGTAAAATTCCTTCTTTCCATAGGACTCTTTTTTCTACTTAACTTTGAATTCCCTTATCATCAAGTGTTTGAATCAAATTCAACTTCTACAAATTAGCACATGTTTATTTCCTTAAGTTTATTAAAATTAACCACTCATCTGGTTCTTGATTTCTTCCACCCTTGTCTTTAATTATTGATGATTTGCTATAAGTTTCAGCTTCATGTTTTATATCACTTTGTCAGTTTGTCAATCATCAAAACTACATCGTACCCAATACTTTGGTTGACAAACTCATGCAATTGAACAAAACTGATGCTTATTTGCTTCAACTCTAGCATCAGTTGCGCGATGATCTTGACTCCATGCCTCACTTCACCTTCCAAGAAGGTTTTTTTTTGTAAGCGTCTGATTATTTCCCCGGATCTGGCACTAAAAAGTTTGCTCTTAGAAGAATTTTATTCTTCTAAAATTGGAGGTTATGCTGGTATTGCGAGGTATTTTCACAACCTTTCATCTATGTTTTTTGGCCGGGTATGCGGATGTCAAGCAGTTCGTCCTAAATTGCCAAATCTGCCAACAAATGAAGAATACACATTTGAAACCTGTTGGATTTCTTCTTCCACTTCCTATACCTGCTATAATTTTTGAGGATATTTCTATGGATTTCATCACCAACCTCCCACCTTCTCAGGGTCGCACAATCATTCTGGTAATTGTGGACATATTGTCAAAACATGGCCATTTCATTGCTTTGCCCCCAAAATTCACTAGTCATAAGGTCGCGAAATCATTTGTCCAAGAATACATTCGACTACATATATTTCCTTCCTTAATTATTTCATACCACTATCCTATTTTCTTGTTTGATTTTTGGGCTGAGATCAATAGACTTCAAGGGACTAAATTAGCCAAGAGCTCTGCTTATCAGCCACAATTGGATGGACAAACAGAGGCTCTTAACAAGTGTCTTAAGATGTATCTTTGATATTTTTCTGTGAATATACCTGCTACTTGGTTTCGTCTACTCCCGTGGGCCGAATTTTGGTACAACACTTCATACTAACATAGCTCTAAGATTACTCCTTTTAAAATTGTTTATGGCCGGCCTCCCCCCAATGGTTTTTCGATACATCATGGATGACACTTCTAATCTAGATGTGGTAGAGTCCTTTTGTCAAAGAGATAAAACGTTGTCCCTTTTAAAGTCCAACTTGTAGGTTGCCCAGGAACGTATGAAGTGAAATGCTGACAAAGACCGTAAATATCTAATCTTTGAGATTGGATATTGGGTATATGTTTGATTACATACCTACAAACAACTCTCTATTCGCCTTCAACACCATGCAAAACTTAGTCGAAGATTCTTTGAGCCATTTAAGGTGCTCCATCATATGGGTGAGGTTGCCTACAAACTAGATCTCCCATCTTCCTCTAAAATACACCATCTTTCATGTTTTGATTATGCGGAAGTGATTAGGGAACCCTGATCAACAGGTTACTCCCATTGATCTTACATACCAAGACTTCTCTCTGAGGCTTACACCTGAGGACATTTGGTGTAGCATATTGTCATAAAGAAAGTGCATCAGATAACCTAGTTCTTGGTAAATTGGCAGAGCGTGCCTCCTTCTGAGGCCACTTGGGAAGACCTTTCTACACTAACTCATCAGTTTCTCGACTTGAAACTTAAGGACAAGGTTCGTCTTCGTGGGGGTGGCAATGTAACAAATCAGCAGGACCACTCGGGTACATTGAGGCACAACAATAGGGACAAACAATCCCCAAAATGCCTGGTGGAATATGTGGTCCCAAAGGCTAACAGAGGACCACTACCTCTGCCAAATACTGCTGCACATATTGCACCAGCTACCAAGAAACATCCAAATGAAGACTATCCTATATAAACATCACAAGAGCTTTAGAGTAGGGCATGAAAGAACTTGCATCTTATTCTCTTAGCTAAAGTCTTAGCAATCTGAAATCTCTCTTTTCTATTTTTTTTTATCTATCTTTTACCTTGTGTTTTTTCTAAGTTGAGAATTGCTACATTGTAATTTCTCCCTATCAGTTGAATAGAATTTTGAATTATTCCATTCCATCAATATATTTTTATATTTTTATTCATTTCTTATTTCTTAGAGCATAAAAGACTCTCATAAACTTTTTAAGAATAATATTTCAAATCAAAATACTCCATATTATAAGAGTATGTTTTTATGCATTAATCATGCACATATAGTTGAAGTTCAGATGACTATATTTCAAAAAAAAAAAAGAGAGGCTAAAAGTGAAACTAAAATGATTGAACTTAAGTTACACGAAAATTCTCTACGTCTCAAGTTAAACTTCAATTGAACTAGGGGAAAATCTCAGATGTGCCATTGATCAAACTTTCAAAAATTGTTCAAATATATCCTATTAATAGTTCGATTTATTTATGCCATCACCATAACACTATTGATTTATTCGTACCTCTTGCAGAACCTTATTGCTATAAGATTTTTCCACGTGACATTATCTAAAACCTTTGTTACTTACCTTGTGACCCGTCTCATTTAGTTAGTGGCATAATTTGAGCCTTTCCTCCATCCCTTATCATGTCTCAACACTATTAACACCCCAAAGTTCACCATTAAAGGACATACATAACCTTAATTAACATACTTCTATGTACTTCCACACCCAACTACACCTCATCAATGTACTCTTTAAACCTTTTTTTATTTTCCTAAGCAAATTTTATTTCATTTTCCTAAGCCAACACACGTCCTAGCCAGTGTAGTATGCCTAATTCCATAATTCAAACACATACTCGTAATTCACACACTCATATGTACTTTTTTTACTTAGGTATACCTCATTAGTCTCTTTTAATCCCCTTTTTCCTCAAATAAATTTCATGTCCTTTTCCAAGTCATCTCCATGTCCAACCACTATAATACCCAAAATTTTACCATGAAAACAAATATATACACAAGTACTCTTTTCTAAACCCGTCTTTTTTTTCTTAAACAAATTTCATGTGAATTTTAAATCTCTTTTAAGAGCCATAAGAATGAAAATTGTGAATTCTATAGTATAAGATTAGATTTATAATCCAATAAGAGGGTATAGTTTTCTCTTTCCTTAATAGTGAAAACGTTACATATTAAGCGCTAGGTTGAAGTTAGAGAAGACAATTAATTAAGATGGTAATTTTCTTGAAAGAAACATCAGAATTTTATTATGAGGAATTTTCTTGCAAGTATAACCAATCCCGTTGTCGGTCGTGGAGAGTTTTGCTAATTGAGACACCCACATTAGGGGGCATCCCCATGAAGGAATTTTCTCTGGGCTGAGAAAAAAAACTTCATATAGTCAATTGGGATACCATCACTAGGCCCCAAAAAGAGGGAGGTGTACGACTCTAAAGAAGTGAGATAAAAAACAAATCCCTTTACACTGGCCTAGCCTGAAGAATGTACCATAATCCTTAGGCTCTTTGGGCGAAAGTCCTGTACTTCAAATGCCGCCACAAAAGAAAAAGTACCAATACTCCTTTTGTCATCTCCAGAACCTGGAAATGCATCAAGGTGGGATGGGATACCTGCTCCAAAGCCTCCAAATGGATAGTAGGCAAAGGACAGAGAGTGATGTTTCTTAAGGATTCTTGAATTCCCCATCACAACTCTATCAATTATTAAGGGCCCTTCCAAAAAGAATATAAAACCCTTAAAGTGAGAGATATCTTTGTGAATGGGGCATGATATTTCTCCAAAATCTCCCTCCCCATCATGAAGGACCTTGTCACCATCATCAAGGACACCTATCTCACTGAGGCCAGTGAAAAGCAGGATAACTTGATTTGGAATGTTACCCCTAGTGGTCTATTCTCCACAAAGAGTGCCTATTACTTAATTGATAGCAGATATCACCACCATGACCAAGGAAACACGGATTCACTTGGATTTGGACTCTTAAAGTTCCAAACAAAATAAAAAATTTCCTATGGTTACTTCACCATGAAAGAATCCCCACCAATAACTACCTCCATAATATTGGCATCAATATCAGTCCTAGCCCTCTTCCATAAATATCGTTCGAAGAGGATAATGTGTATGTAATACGTCCGCCCCTGGTTGAACGACATCCCAAGGTTGACATTTTTTCTAATTTTAAATAATCCGTGAAGCTATAAGCAAGGAACAAAGAAAATGTCGCGTATAGCTCATCACTGGTGTATGCTTTCAAAAGTACAGATGACCCATTTATTAAGTGGGGATTTCAATATGCTGGGATAAATTAAAAGGAAAATATCACACTAATAAAATTCATTGAAAATAATTTATTTGTAGAGCGTAAAATGTGTAATTTGATATATATACTAAATGGCACAACCTTTGCCAGTGCAGGCCCAATAATGAAAATGTTCTCATATTGTATGGAAAAAATTATACATATCACAGTAAACACAAGTGCGCAGTTATTGATTCTCTGTCACCCATTTCAACATTCATCTTTCATTTACCATTGTTAACAATGAAGGTATCCATGGTTCTTTGGTAAGGAAAATTATAATTATTACTTCAATCTTTCAATCCATCCAGGGAATGGCTCCATCCCTTATAAGTGCTCAGTATAATTGTTGGCCTTAGGATTATGAGACCTCTCAAATTCATGATAGATCTGCAGAAACCCAAGAACCCCACCAAAAAAAATAAGAGATAATACACCAAAAACCCTCTAAACTTGTCCTCCCAACTCACTTTAGCACTTAAACTTTGCGAATAATTATTTACCCCCTTAACATCTTTCAACTAAATTATTTTCACACCATATGTTGACGTGGCATTTAAAAAAAAAAAAGAAAAGAAACGCGCGAAGCCAACAACCACCACCAGCACCCCCTCCAAAATCTACCCCCAATTACTTCTCCAATTACCAAATCACACCCCTACTTTCAATCTCTCCTCCTTCATTACCAATAATAAAAAATGAAATTGAATTTAAAAATTAAAAAATTGACATGATTTGAATATTTGGTTGTTGATTTTAGAAAAGTTAGTGTTGATTTGATCAAATTTACGAGGTGGTTGATTTTTTTATCACTATTTTATAATATATTTTTTATGGTGGTAATGGAGTTTTCCGGCAAAAATTCACCGAAAAATATGACGTATGTGTGCAGGTGTGGATGTAAAGGGTGAACGGAGATGGATGAGGGCGTGTGCAGGTGTAGAAGGTGGGGGTGGACGGGGTATTTGTAAGTGGGGCAATAGATGGGAAAGAGGGGGGAGGGGATGGAGGTTATGAAGAATATGAAAAATGAGGGGGGTGGGGGTTAAATAATATATATATATATATATATATATATATATATTATTTAATTTATGTTATGATATATATTAATTATAGTGAATGTCTATCAAGATCTATTTGATGTCTATCAGGATTTGATGTATTTATCTTTTAGTATGAAAATAGGGCAAATTCTCACTATAAATAGAAGGGCTTCATTCATTGTAAATCATCCCTCAAGATAAAGAATAACAATTAGTCTCTCTATTCTCTCTACTCTTCTTCTTTATTCTTTCTTGTTTTATAATACGTTATCAGCACGAGACTCCACCGTCTCAAATTTGAAGGCTAAGGCTAAGGTATTATTTTTTTTATTTCTTCCTTTTTCCATATGACTAAAAATCTTACGAAGTGTGAGTTCGTTGCCCTTCAAAGTTCGGGCAAGAACTATATTTCATGGGTGTTGCATGCTGAAATTCACCTAGATGCTATGGGTCTTGGAGACGCCATAAAGAATGAAAATACAACATCTAGTCAAAATCGTGCTAAGGTTATAATTTTGTTTCGTCATCATCTTGATGAAATTCTAAAAATTGAGTACCTTACTACTAAGGATCCACTCGTATTGTGGAATAGTCTAAAAGAAAGGTTTGACCACTTAAAGATGGTCATCATCCCGAAAGCACGATATGAGTGGATGCATCTAAGATTTCAAAACTACAAGTCTGTTTATGAATACAATTCTGTCATGTTTAGAATTTCTTCTCAATTGAAACTTTGTGGAAAGACGATCAATGATAATGATATGATGGAAAAAACGCTCTCCACTTTTTATGCCTCGAATGTGCTCTTACAACAACAATATCGAGAAAAAGGTTTCAAGAAGTATACTGAACTGAGTTCTCATCTTCTCATGGCTGAACAAAATAATGATTTGTTAATGAAAAATCACGAGATTCGACCAACTGGATCTGCACCATTCCCTGAGGTGAATGATGTGCACGCTCACCATGCTAGGCGTGGAAAAGGTCATAGCCCTGGTTGTGGACGTGGTCGTAGTCGTGATAACCAAGAAATAAACCCTGTTCCGGGTGTTAATAATTCATCAAACAAAAAGAGAAAAGATGAGAAACGTGAAGCATTTACTTGTTTTCGATGTGGTGGAAAAGGACATTATTCACGTGATTGTCGTGCTCTCAAGCACTTGGTTGATCTTTATCAAGCATCACTAAAGAAGAAAGAGAGAAATCCCGAGGCTAA
Organism: Capsicum baccatum var. pendulum; assembly: GCA_030864225.1. NCBI lineage: Eukaryota > Viridiplantae > Streptophyta > Magnoliopsida > Solanales > Solanaceae > Capsicum > Capsicum baccatum. The sequence goes on from CM061550.1 coordinate 45,983,155, forward strand.
CTTACTCTCTGAAAATAATGTTGACATCACATGTTTGGATGTAGCAGACTTTTTCGAGCACCCTGAAGGAAAGATTGATCACTTGATTGGTAATAGTTCCGTAAACATAAAAGAATGAATGATTTTTAATTTAATTTTACTTTTATTGATAATAGTTAGTGGATAAAGAATCATGTAAAAGTAGTTGTTTGCATGAGTATTAGTTTTTGATTAATATTGATTAGTTCAATTATATTATTGTAGTTTATTATTGATTGAATTGAATTTTAATTTTATCATTATTTATTAAAAAATAAAAAAGATGATAGTACAGAGGTTTACTTTTCGCATGAAAATAATACGTGGAGTGCTTGCTTTGCATTCATTACAATACAAAATTATCATTCTTTCCTATGTTGTGCAAATAATATGATTAAAATTGCATTCTGTAATGTATTCTCTATATTAATATTTTTTAATATAATAATATTCTCATATGATTATGTAATATAATAGTATTTTTATATTCTCATTTCGTAATACGATTACAATTGCATCTCGTATTAATTGGATAGATTTCTTTTTAATTACTTAGTTAAAGTGTGATTAATAATTTTTTTATATTATAAGTTTTCACTTTGTACAAAGATCTAATATATATTTTATTTGGTGCATGTTATTTTATTTAAAGATATGGATAATTTTCAAGAAAATATTTGTTTGATTGATTCTGGCACTACACATACGATATTCAAAGACAAGAAATATTTTTCTCATCTAAACATGGACAAGATTAATGTTAGTGCTGATTTGATTGAAAGCTTCGGCAAAACCATTATAATCTTGCCCAAAGGAACTAAACTCATTATAAATAATGCTATGTTCTCTCCCATGTCTCGGAGAAACTTGATGAGTTTTAAAGATATCCGTGAAAATGATTCTCATATCAAGATATTTGATGAGATGAATCTTGAATATCTTGATATCACCAAGAATGTCTCTGGGCAGACATATGTTATTGGAAAGTTCCCTGCTTTATCTTCTGTCCTGTATTGGACAAAGATTTGTGCAATTGAGACACATTTCATAGTAAACCGGAAGTTTACTGATTCCAATACTTTCGTACTTTTTCATGATCGTCTGGGACATCTAGGATCAATAATGAAGAGACGAATAATAGAAAATTCAAATGGAAGGTTTTTTCGAATGGTGAATTTTCATGTAATGCTTGTTATCAAGGCAAGTTGATTGTGAGACCATCGCCAATAAAAGTTGGGATTGAGTCCCCCGCGTTCTTGAAACGCATACATGGGGATATTTGTGGACCAATTCACCCACCAAGTGGGTTGTTTAGATACTTCATGGTCCTAATAGATGCTTCTTCTAGATGGTCTCATGTGTGCCTTTTGTCATCTCGCAACTTGGCATTTGCAAAATTATTGGCACAAATAATATGATTATGGACACAATTTTTTGATAATCAAATCAAGTCTATTCACCTTGATAATTCTGCAGAATTTTCATCCCAAGCATTTAATGACTATTGCTTATCGATCGGGATAAGAGTGGAATCCTGTACCCCATGTTCACACTCAAAATGGCCTTGCTGATTCATTAATTAAACGTCTGCTGTTGATAGCAAGACCATTACTAATGAAAACTAAGTTGCCCACTTCTGTTTGGGGTCATGGAATTTTGCATGCTGCAACACTTATTCATCTTAGACCGACAACTTATCATAAATTTTCTCTGTTGCAACTGGTTTTGGGTCAAGAGCCTAATATATCTTATCTGAGAATTTTTGGGTGCGGTGTTTATGTGCCGATAACACTACCAAAACGCACCAAGATGGGCCCCCAAAGAAGGTTAGGAATTTATGTTGGGTTTGAATCACCTTCCATTAATCGCTATCTTGAACCATTAACGGGAGATATGTTCACTGCTCAATTTGCAGATTTTTGATTTGATGAGATACTTTTCTCAAAATTAGGGGGAGAAGATAGTGACATCAAAAGAAAAATTTTGTGAAAAAATTCATCACTATCTCATCTTGATCCTCGTGCTTCTATTTATGAGCAAAAAGTACAAAAGATTATTTATTTGTGGAGAATTGCAAATCAAATGCCGGACGCATTTACAAATTTGAAAAGGATCACTAAATCATATATTCCTGCAGAGAATGTCCCAATTCGAATTGATGTCCCTAAAGGACCATCCACTAGTGTCATAACTAATGAATCTAAAGCACGCTTGAAGCGTGGTAGACCATTAGGTTCTAAGGATCGAAATCCTAGAAAAAGAAAAACAAAAGGTCAAGATGACACTACGAAAGATCCACATACGGCAGTTCAAGATTTGAGCAGTGTTGATATTCCTGAAGAAATCAATGAGCCTAAGACTCAAGAAAATGAGGAACTATCCATAAATTCAAGTGATGTTGAAACTAATCTGAACCGATCTGAAATAGTAATGGATCATGTCTTTGCATATAATGTTGCAACGAAAATCATGCAAGATAGCGAGGATCTTGAACCTCGATCTGTCATAGAATGTCGACAAAGAAATGACTGGCCAAAATGGCAAGAAATAATTCAATCTGAATTGAATTCGCTCGCCAAACGTGAAGTTTTTGGACCCATAGCTCAAACACCTAATGGTGTTAAGCCTGTTGGCTATAAATGGGTCTTTGTGCGAAAAAGAAATGAAAAAAAATGAAATACAAAGATATAAAGCACGCCTTGTTGCACAAGGATTTTCACAACGACCTGGTGTCGATTATGATGAGACATATTCACCAGTTATGGATGCAATAACATTGTGTTATCTTATTAGTTTCACTATCCATGAGAGACTTGAAATGCATTTGATGGATGTGGTAACATCCTATCTATATGGATCACTTGATAATGAGATATACATGAAAATTTCTGAAGGATTTAAAATGCCGAAAGCATATAGTTCAAAGCCTCGAAAAATATATTCCATTAGATTGCAAAGATCATTGTATGATTTGAAGCAATCTGGACGCATGTGGTATAACCGTTTTAGTGAATATTTATCTAAAGAAGGTTATACGAATGATGAAATTTGCCCATGTATTTTTATAAAAAAAACAACGTTGGAGTTTGTTATACTTACTGTCTATGTCGATGACATAAACCTTATTGGAACTCCAATAGAGCTTCAAAAGGCAATTGATTACCTAAAGAAAGAGTTTGAGATGAAAGATCTCGGAAAGACAAAGTTATGCATTGGTTTGCAAATTGAGCATTTGACAAACGGTATCTTTGTCCATCAATCTTCCTACACAGAAAAGGTGTTAAAACGATTCTATATGGATGGAGCACATCCATTAAGTACTCCGATGGTGTTAGATCACTTGATGTGAATAAGGATCCATTTCGACCTCAAGGAAAGAATGAGGAACTCCTTGGTCCTAAAATACCATATTTTAGTGCAATTGGTGCACTAATGTATCTTGCAAATACTACAAGGCCTGATATTGCCTTTTTAGTAAATTTGCTAGCAAGGTATAGTTCTGCTCCTACTAGGAGACATTGAAATGGGATCAAACACATATTACGGTATCTAAAGGGGACTACCGATATGGGCTTATTTTATTCTAAAGATTGCAATTCCGATCTTGTTGGTTATGCTGATGCTGGATACTTATCCGACCCGCATAAAGCTCGGTCTCAAATAGGCTATGTATTCCTATGTGGGGGTACTGCCATATCTTGGAGATCAACAAAACAGTCTATCGTAGCCACTTCATTGAATCACGCTGAGATTATAGCTATTCATGAAGCAAGCCGAGAGTGTGTGTGATTGAGGTCCATAATACATCTCATTCGAGAAAAATGTGGCTTGAAATGTGACAAAGTACCCACAATTTTATATAAAGATAATGCAACATGCATAGCACAACTGAAAAGTGGATTCATAAAAGGAGATAGAACGAAGCACATTTCGCCAAAACTCTTCTATACACATGAGCTCTAAAAGAATGGTGATATTAACGTACAACAGATTCGTTCAAGTGACAATGTGACTGATTTATTCACCAAGTCGCTTCCAACTGCAACTTTCAAGAAGATGTGCACAAGATCGAAATGCGAAGGTTCAAAAATGTTCTTATTAGGCGGAGCTAATACGCACTGTACTCTTTTTCCCTTACGAGGTTTTGTCCCATTGAATTTTTCTTGTAAAGTTTTTAATGAGACAGCCTATATGCGTATTGTTAGACATTCAAGGGGGAGTGTTATGATATATATCAATTATATTGAATGTCTATCAAGATCTATTTGATGTATATCAGAATTTGATGTATTTATCTTTTAGTGTGAAACTAGATTAAATTCCTCCTATAAATAGAACTTCCTTCATTGTGAATCATCCCTTAAAAGAAGAAATAACAATTACTCTCTTCTTCTTCTTTATTTTTTCTTGTTTTATAACAATTTTTATATATATATATATATAAAGAGGGGGACGACCCGGTTCATACCTACTCCGTAGGTGTCGGGAAGGGGACCACTCCAGGCCTGACCTACGCGCCTTCACCCTAACTTCGCTGGAGGGACGTTTCGAACCCCCGACCCTGGCACACCACGGTAAGCAAGCTTACCGCTGATCCAAGGCCATCCCTCTCTCTCTCTCTCTCTATATATATATATATATATAAATAATAAATATATATTTTTTGCATTTTAAAATAAAAATACATAAAAATAGTATGTGCACGATTTTTTTTTAAAAATTCAATTTCTTACGTGGCAATGATCTAACACTGATGTGACACTGATTTGACACTGACATGGCGCGTGTGTAACCCACTCTCCGTTGTGAGAGTGGGCTTCAGTTTTGAGGTGTGAAAATAATTCAATTGAAAGATGTTAATGGAGGGTAAATAATTATTTGTAAAGTTTAAGTGCTAACTACAAATTTAGGGGGATTTTGATGTATTAACTCAAAAAAAAAAAAAAAAAAAACCTTTTTACATGGGGTAAGCAGAAAGAAATTCTGAAAAAAGAAATTTGCATATCTCAATACATGCCTAATAAGCTAATTCCCTTGTGTGACATAGAACCATGGCAGCAACCTGACCAGCAACAGGTTCAATCTGTTGCAGAGTTGAAAGAACAAAAACAGAAGTTTTGCCCATTCCAGAATTAGCTTGACAAATAACATTCATGCCTAGAATTGCTTGCGGAATAAACTCATGTTGCACTAATGAAGAACCAAAGAGATTGGAGCCACAGAGACCTCAGTTTCAGTTCAAAAGAGTTTCACTTTACATCTCCATAATAGTAGTAATAATTTACCTGAAAACAAAAGATAGAAAGAAATCATTAATACCTCAAAAAGATGAGGAACAGTATCACAACAACAACAAACGGATAATACAATTACACCTCTGTCTCACACAAGTTGAACAGTTCACGAATCTTCACTGACCATGTTACTCCATCTAAACTCATCTCAAGCCAATTTTATTACACAACATACCCAATGTATCCCCCACAAAGTGGAGTATGGGGAGGGTAGAGTGTATGAGGACAGCCTATAAGATTGATCAAGCAACTTTATGGTATCAAATATGTTTTGAACACTTCGAAAAGCTACAACTCTGAATAAATGAAGTAATAGATGTAGCTCACCTCCTCCGCAGCATCAGGAACAACAAAAGTTAATGGCTCAATAGCAATTAGTTGAGTGACTGGGGGTGCTTCTTCCATATTTTCAGGCATGCCACAAAGAGATGAACCATGCTTTTGCATGCGGTATAATAAAGTTTTCCCCCTTGGATAACAAAATATGCCAGTCAAGACGCTTGAATTTCCAGCAACAGAATTTTCAAATGGTGAAGCACCAATTGCACCCCCAGAGGAAGGTCTAACAATAGTCCCTGTAGACCTCCCACGACCCAAGTTAAATCCCACATTTGACCCTTCTACTTTTTCTCTCTCCTGTCCAGACTACAGAAACAACAACATACCCCGTGTAATCTCACAAGTGGGGCCTAGGGAAGGTGGTGTGTCCTACAAGGTAGAGGGGTTGTTTGTGATAGACCCTCAGCTCAAGCAAAAGCATTACAAAGCGATTCAAAAAAGAAAACAATGAAAGCCAAGACAAAATTGCCAAAGCAAGCATGATAAAGCATACTTAAATGAAACAATCACTACCAATAAGTAGTATGATTATCCAGATTTAGAAGGGAAACTATGAACATGCCCTTGTAGAAATCTTAATTTAGTCTCAACTGCAAATTACGCACTCCAACTCGTCTACGCCGTGTCGCTCAAAACACCTAATGTTCATGTGACACACTAACGTTTTAGAGAGATCTAGATGATCATTTTTTAAGTTGGAGTGTTCAATTGATCTAGCGGAGGCGAGTTAAGGTATTTGGATGTGTATACTTAAAAGTTGAAACATTTACTTGTCAAAAGGAGTCCAAAGTCAAAACGCACACTTTTTCAACTCAATATCCCAAATGGACGGTCATTGGGTACATGTTTACAGATTTTATCTTAATATTAGGAAGGAACGACACAAACGCTCGACTACCTACTAACTTCAAAAAACGAAGTGCTAATTTCAAGAAAATATAGGAACATGGCTGTATATATGTGGCTTCATGCTGTCCAAACATTTTTGAAACTTATAATGAGTGAAAATCAAATACGATAAAATTCTGTAATAAGCTTGCTCTGTTCAAATATATTTCCTCTCAGTACTAACTCAATGAAGGAAAAAAGAACAGTACAGAAACAACTAACTAATATGGAGGTTAAATTTTATAAACAGGAGTGATATCCAACAGATGGAAACACTTCCTATGACAGTAGTTGTTGCCTCATACAGTAAGAGTTTGCTTGCTTCCACGGCCGAGCCAACTACCTATGAAATATATTTGTGAATGCAAGCTATCCACTCAAATAACATATTTATACTACACGATATCTATTTCTATCAGTTTAATTATCCGGTATCCAAAGTCATTTGGCCTAACTGATCTAAGTTTGCGTCAAAGAGATTCGCTAAGGGGAGACTACACTTCTTATGTAGAAGATGTAGTGGATAAGCTCTCCATGTTGGGATAGACGCTTGGATTGGAACAACTAGTCTAAAAGATCCAACCGATGCATATTCCCCCTTTTGGCTAAACCACCAATTCAGGCCAACCATTTTTCTCCTAGCTGGATCTTAACCATCCTACAACACCCCTTGGTGTTTTCTATATATGCAGTATCTTCACCACTTTTCAAGATTTTCATGTATCTTAGACGATGAACTATAATTATTTGGTGTTTCACTTATGGTTCAAGCTGGCCTATAGCAACTTTAGCCACGGGTTTACAGGGATGCCTAACATTTGTTTCAGCATTTCTCTGGTTTATTTTATTTGCTGCTAAATAAATTTCATACCTGACAGTTGGTATAGAATTCAGTGAAGTCTTCAGATATATTGTAAAGATATTCACACAGCAAGTTTGGTAAAAAATTGGTACAAGCTTCTTCGACAATCTGCAAAAGAGATCGCAAAATTTTTACCGGTTAGAACTTTGCAGAAAAAAAAAACCCTTCAATTTTTATAAGTAAACAACCCAATTAGTAGCACTTGTAGGCATAAAAAAAGCAGTAGCTTCAGAATTTGGAAATAAAAACGTGAAAAAGAAAGAAAGAAGAGCAACACTAAGAAACTAAGTTTGTTCTTGTTTTGCTCTTTTAAACCCATAAAGAAAGACCACCCATAAAACAATTATCAAAACTGAACAGCAATTTGTGAGTTGTAAGGAAGAACGATACCTTTTTCTCATCGAAGTTTAACAACGCCGGCAGCAACAACAAATCGTACAACTTCCGATACAACGCCGGTAGCAACAGCAAACCCTACAACTTCCGATACAACGCCGGCAGCAACAACAAACCGTACAACTTCCGATACAACGCCGGCAGCAACAACAAACCGTACAACTTCCAATAAACTGAGTGAAGAAGAAGAACACAGTAACAAAATCGAAGATTAACGATGTTGCTACCTCAATTGAATTACATTTTTTAGATTTACACTAACAAAGAGAGATGTAGAAGCAGAGGATGGCAAAACTATGTGCCTTTTTGTGTTCTTATCTCAGTTCTCAACAGCACGTGAAGAAGGCACAAAAGAACACAATTACATGAAGCCAACAGAACCTTAAAATTGCAACAACAATTAAGCCATATGTGTGAAGACTCACCTGAGGAGAAGAAACAACTTAGCGATGAAGAAAAAGATGAGATTGAAAAGCCCCTTTTCAGCAATTAGATTGGCACCAAGATAGGAGGGTATTACACGTATAAAACTCACCGACAAGGACGAAATAGGCCTTAGGCCAACTGTGAAATGACGACAATGCGCTTGATGCAAGCAGGGAGGACAACCGAGACCTCCTTGCTTCACGCCACTTATATATATTAGAAATAGAAAATAGAAAATATTAGAATATATATATATATATATATATATATATATATATATATATATATATATATATATATATATATTGATTTTCGGTTGATTGAAAATTATGACATTATAGTTGGCTTACATCTCATATTAACTTTAGCACTATTACATTATTTTTACATGTAAAACATGCTAGATATTTTAATTTCAGTGAGTTTTTTTTTTTAAATTTTTTTCTTGAACTTGCTTATATCTAATATTAACTTTAGCACTACTCCATTATTTTTACTTGTAAAATATGCTAGATATTTCATTTTTATGGTGTTTTTAATTTTTAAATTTTTCTTGAACTTTTAGTGTTTTTTGTGCCTATTTTTGTGTTATTATTCTATTAAATTAAGTTATAAATTAAATTAGTTTATAAATACATCAAACATATTCCCTGTGTTCAGGCTTCCATCTCGCCTCACAATCCTGCCTTTTAAAACACTTATATGAACTTGCTTTGCTTAGTCATCACTCGATTGGGTCTAGAAAGTGTACAACTCTTGGTGTACTAGGCTGCAAGCAGCCAGAGTGTGTGTATTTCTTCCTAATCCACTTTAATAAAACTGAAAAAGAAACATTTTTATTTTAGGACCAACAAATAAATTGAAATGGAGGAAGTACGGATTAGACCAACGAATTGAATAGTCTATTTTAGCAACTTCATCATCATCAATATATAAACCAAGCAAGTGCAACAAGTTGATATATATCCCAATGCAAAAAAATGGAAGCAACTTTGTTGTATGGTACTACTTCACTCTCGATTTTGTTTTTACTTCTAGTTCTAAAACTTGCATCCTTAAAAATAAGAAAATTCAATCTCCCACCAAGTCCACTACTTAAACTTCCAATAATAGGCCATCTCTATCTCATTAAACCTCCTCTACATCGCACTCTTGCGAAGCTTTCAGCTGAATATGGCCATTTTTTCTCTCTTCAATTTGGCACACGTCATGTTGTTGTAGTTGCCTCATCATTAGCTACTGAAGAATGTTTCACCAAAAACGATATCATTTTTGCGAATCGCCCTTGTTTAATGATTGGAAAATACATAGATTATAACTATACTGATGTCGTTTTTTCCCCTTATGGTGATCACTGGCGCAGCCTTCGTCGCCTCTACGCACTTGAAATCTTCTCATCTAACCGTCTCAACAATTTTCAGTCCATTAGGCAACATGAAGTCAAGCTTTTAATTCACAGAGTGTTTCGTTTTCGCAACTCTAGTGACAATCTTGTTGAACTTAAGTCCAAGTTTTATCAGATGTCTTATAGTATTATCATGAGAATGGTAGCTGGAAAGAGAGATTATGGTGAAGAGGTAGATAACGCGGAGGCAAATCATTTTCGGGAGCTTGTCGAAGAGGTTATTTTGTATGGTGGTACATCAAATCTCATGGATTTTATGCCTGCAATATTTAGGTTGTTTTACAGGAGTCCGGAGAAGAATTTAGCTCGTATTGGTGAAAAGATGGACGCGCTCTTGCAAGGTTTGATTGATGAACACCATCGCAATAAAAGCAGGAGTACCATGATTGATCATTTGCTTTCTTTGCAAGAATCTCAACCAGAGTATTACACTGATCAAATCATCAAAGGAGTTATATTGGCAAGTCTTCAATTGCATGAGTACAAGAACCAAATCCCAGTTGTTCCTTATCCTAGTTTTCTTACATTACTGAGTACGTATTGAGGTTTGTTGAAGAGCACCCATCGGAAGATCTCCTTATACGGACTTGGGTAATTCTTCCTTCGTGAGTTAGCTTTTGAGGTTGAGTTAGGTCCAAGATTCATCACGAGAGTCCACATTGGTCCTTTAAAGGATTAGTGGTCTCCTTATTTGGTATTGGATAATCCTCTCCTCATGAGCTAAACTTTTGGAGTTAAGTTATTCGTAAGGTTAATAGGCATTGATATCTGTCTCTGCTTGGAGAACTACGAGGATCGAGGCGGATTAAATAGACTTAATGTGTTCAACTGAACTACACAAATATCATATTGACATAATACATAAATATGACCCTAAACTTGACACCAAATTATAACCTTGACCTTAAATTTTGATAGTGCACAAATAGGACCTTTAACTATTCAAAACCTAAACAAATATGACCTCCGATTTTGCAACCCCCATGCGTGAGTTTCACTTGCGCCTATGTGGAAAGGTAATCCAATCACCCAATGCCACATTATTAAAAATGCTGATATGGCATGATGACGCGGTTTCAATTAAAACGACGTCGTCGTTTTGCTTATTATTATTATTATTATTATTATTATTATTATTATTATTATTATTATTATTATTATACTACTACATATTACGTACTATTATTATTACTATTTCTACAATATTTTAATAAAATTTTCTTCTTAATAACGTTTTATTAATAACGTAAATTTAATAATGTTTTAATAACGTTAATTAAAATGTTATTAAATTAATGTTATTAAAATATTGTTAAAATAACGTTATTAAAACATTATTAAACTAACATTATTAAATTAACATTGTTAAATTAACATTATTAAAATGTTATTAAATTAACGTTTTATTAATAACATTTTAATAACGTTAATTTAATAACGTTAGTTTAATAATATTTTAATTAGGTTAAATTAATAACGTTAGTTTAATAACATTTAAATAACGTTAATTTAATAATATTTTAATAACATTAATTTAATAATGTTTTATTAAAACTATATTTTTTTATTATTATTAGTGTAGTTTCATCTTTGAGCTGAAAATAATGAAAAATAATAGTGAAAAGTCATTTAAATATGTAAAAATGAATAAATAAGGGCATAATAGTCATTTTACCCATTTTACTGTTGGAACACTCAAATTTTTAGCCAGATGATAACGCCCAAACTACAGCCCTCGTAAGAAAGTGTAAGCGGTCGCTGTCAAATATAAAACCCAACTGGGTTGGGTGTCGAATCCCACAAGGAATACTTGGTCACTAAGTGTTGCAATTATCAGTAGACTTTTGCTCAAAAATTCCAAGGAAAAAGGGGGTGTGATTTATGCGTGATCTAATAATATCAAAGTAACGTTGGAATGCTAAGTGTAGTAAGATTTAATCACAGAGAATAATAAGTTAGGGTTATGTCCACCTTGTAAGTTCTACGTATCTATTTACTATGAGTAATGCAGAATTTAGACATGCATGCACTTATAGAGATTCGTATTCTAATTGTAAATCCAAGTGTTTCCCAACCATCAAGGATTATTTCACTTTAGCTCTCTCGAGCCTAAAGTGTATAACGAATGGTACAAATTCTCCAAGAAAGTTAATCCGGTTAAGGCATTAACGTGTAAACAGGGGTTGGAAACCCTATTTTCTTGTCACACTCTCTTTTCCAAACATGTAACTTTTCTCTTGAACAAGTTAATGCTATACTGGCATATTCTCTATGTTTGCAACCATAAGAATTTAATTAAAACGAAGAGAGTAATGATATAAGTAGCATACACATCAAGAATTCACCAACTCATAGTAATAGATAGTATATTACGAGGCTTCCATAACCCTAACAGAGAAGTTTAGCTACTCATGATTACAACGAAAATCAACGAAGACATCATCATCATACCAAAGTTAGAATAATCTCACGATGGGGATGATTTTGGCGTCAAACAAGAGTTGACGTTTTTCTTCCCTCTAGCCGTTCTTAAGTGTAGCGTGTTTTTCTCTCTAAAACTTACAAAATCTGTAAACTGAACAATGATAACAACATGCTGAAAAATTCAGCAATAGAGTTTTTATAATGTCCTTGTCTACTAAATTACTGCTGCATCCCTAAGTATTTAGAAATACTGATTTTGCCCGGGACAAATTCTCCATGCGTCACATTCAGTCCACAAGCTTCCAAAAGCTGCCTTTCCTCTAATGTGAAGTTTTTCTTTGCTGCTCACAAGTCCATAAAGTGCTGAAATTTTCATCATTAATACCTGAAAAACATGCTAATCACGTAGGTCAGCTCACTTAAAGGAAAATGGACTAAAAGTGCAAGAATTATATATTTTATCCTCAAAACTTAGCTAAAACATGGGTAAATCATGGTGTTTAGGCGTGTAAATACGCCCAACATCAACACCCCACACTTAAAGCTTTGTTCGTCCTCGAACAAAATATATCATCCATGCAAACACCTAACTAGAATTTCACAATAGCAACACAAAATTTATCCCTAACCAGAATTTCAATAGCAACACAAAATTTATCCTCAAGACATGCACAACAATTATTAACAAAGAGTAGGTTTCTTGATCACTACTAGAAACAATTTAACCTCCAACATAGACTAGTGATGATGGTTAATTCGTATCCACAAGTTAAGCCACAAAGAATCATATAACACTACCCAAAAATCATCAACCATGTGTGTCTCACACAAGATATCACCCATAATCACTCACAAGTTTGCATTTTCGAAACATGGGTATAAGATTCTCCTTGCTCTCACTCTCACAAAGAATTCTTATATTGGAACCGATGACCATAGGCTTGCCCTTAGTGTAATGCTCCACTAATATCAGAATGCTAAGCCTAGGATCAAATAGGTCTTTACATGGTTGTAATATAGGCTAAGGGACAGGTAGGACTATTTTGGTCAGAAATAGTGACTATGTTCCCTAAGCGCTTTAATACACTACAATATGTCATTAACACTCTCTTTTAAACAACCCCTCTACTTTCCTTTCATCTACCAACCCTTTTCACCTATTTTGTTATTCACTCAAAAACACAAAGATGAGAATATACAACTCTCTTATTTATATTTTTTTTCTTTTCTATTATTATTATTATTTTTTTATATTTTTTTTCTTTTCTTTTTTTAATATAAACATCCCTATGATAGCCATTCTTTTTCACCTTATTTTCAAGTACCAATACACTATGTGACATTACTTTTACCATTTTTCTCTTATTTTGCCACACTTCTTGCTCACTTGGTTCTATAATTTAAAGCGCTTAGGAGTTTGGATCAAATTATGGTCTTGAAAAAAAATGGATTAGGCTACATATGAGGCTGTCAAAGAAAATAGCTAAAGGCTCAAAAGGGGGTTAACTAGGATAATGTACAAAGGTAGGTAAAAAAAAGGTAAACAAATTAGGGTTGCCAAAGAAATGCCTAAATCATCTCCTAAACTCACACTCTTTATTTCGCTTTACACACACACCAGGCAAGTTCTAGCATCAGTCATAACACAGAATATACTATAACCTCACCCACACAAGGCACATGGTCGACTTAATTGGGAGCATTATAGACTCTTGACCCAACAGCTGAATAAATTAAACCACACAATTATCACACAGTGAGTCACAATTAGAGCCTAAATGTCTCAATAGTAATGATTTAGAACAAACTCTTGTCATAATACCATGCCGTCTATCAGAACAATTTCATCCAAAATCTAAAAAAAATTTAACTAACTAACTACGACTAATTCAAACAAACAAGAATAAATGTAGGCAAAGAAGTATAATACAACATATAAATACCAGCACCCCACACTTAGACAGGACACACTGACCTCAGTAGAAAATAAATAAGGAAAACCTGATTAGTCGATCTCCTCCTCTATGTCTGGGGTCATACCCCCTTCGTCGGAATCATCATCAAAGTCATCGTCATCAGAGTTGTCCTCCACATCTGAGTCTGGTAGCCGACGATCATCATCAGTCGGCACGTCATCATCGAGAGGTTCCTCAAAATGTACCCCAACTCTACACATGGCCCACGCATGCTCATTCATCGGGTAGTCATAATCCAACTGTAGGAGCTCTGCATCAGTCGGAATACGACCTCTACTCATCATTGTAAACCTAGTCATGCCATATAGATGGCGAAAGAAACTTTCGTCCTGAGCATGTCTTTCTGCAGTGGTAAGGTTGATGCCATGACAAATTTCAGGATCTTTAACTTTCGTGAGATCAACCTTCTTCGGGTTGTGTGGAAGCTTATGATCTGCAGGTTCCTCTTCAATGTGTTCCTTCCTTAATATCACAGTCAACAAATTACCAAGGCTGAAATGGGACCTTTTGTGCAGCCTAGCCTTACGCATTGACGATCGTATAATCGCACCAATGTTGATGGGAATATTAGTCATCAAAGCGTACACCAAGCATACTCTATCACGTGTGATCTTTGTGTACTGTGTCCCAGGAATCAGGAAAGAGTTGACTATCCTCAACCATATACGAGCTTCTCTATTCAAGGAAGCATACGGGAAGGTATTGTGCCGATCGTTATCCTTGTGACGAATCCACCATGCCATGGACCTTGTTCCGCACAGTGTGTGTCTGATTGCCCTGTAGGGAGGTATGTGATAAAGCTCCTTGAGCGGTGATGGATCTACAGATGGAAGACCCAGAAAGGAGTTGAATAACTCTACATTCAGTTGTAAAACTTAGCCCCGAATCTTCACTTCACTTCCTATAGTCTTTGGGGACCAATTGGCATAAAACTCGCGTGTTAGATCAAGATTGTGTTCCCCCATATCTCAGAAAATGAAATCAAGATTTAGTGCCATGATTTTAGCCAAAATGCGGGGCTCTCTCTTTTTTGGACTCTCTTTATGCATCAAATCCACGTGAACATATTTCTTTACTTTGTTGTTCTTGTACCACTCCTTTCCTTCCTCCTCTAGGACCCACTTTATCCCACAAGTGCGTCGAGGTATTTGCAGAGAGGAGGACTCATCTTTCTCCTTTCTTGACCTTTTTTGTCCTTTCTGTGAGGTGGACACTTTTTCTTTTCCTTGTCGTTCTTTTGGGGCCATTCTTCCTGAGATTACAATAGAGTAATGTTAGCTTCATCTCGGAAGATTCAATCGAAAAACAAACAGTAATGGCACCACCCCATACTTAATTTATTGGCACAGACTAATTAAGTGAGTGATGTCGATTACTCAGACTTCATCGACATACTTTTAGGTGATATGTTCCAACAACATGTTTAGCACAGTCATACTTTCATGTAATCTTGAATATCCTTTCCAACTCTATTTCATGTAATCTTGACTATACTTTCATGTTCGGATGAGTGCACTTTTAAACAAGACCACCACATATCGATCGTATCAAGTTATTGCATATAAATAATCACAACATTTTATGCTTGTGGTCAATCATGATCGGTATCCCGATGAACGAGTCATTCAAACATTCAAGCTTTCAACTTTCAAGATTACGCATTTATTTCAAAATTTTGACTTCATAAAAACATAACAGTGTATAACAATCAAATACAAGTCGGAATAAAGTCAAGAGCACCCACACGAAGCATTTCACTCAACTAGATGTATCATAACAAACCAATCATATTATTATCACCAAACACCACTTCAAAATCTAAAATACCATTATAAGCGTAGTATTGCAAAAACTACGGAATATAAAAGAATAACTTACTTGGTGATAGTTTGGGAAGATGATCTTACAAGACTAGATGAGCAAAAAGAAAAACTTTGAGAGATTTGGGAAACGTAGGTGGCGCCTAGGTTGAGCAAACAAGTGTATTTTGTTCTAAGGTTGAAGATCTATTTATAGACTAAGCCATGGGTCGGGTTTTATTCATGTAAAATCGGGTTAGAAGACAAAAAAGCATAATTAGGCGGCGCCTAATGCTTTGCCTATGCTTAGCATAGGCGGCGCCTTTTGCTTCGCCTACATAGGCATAGTCGGCGCCTTGCCTATCGCCTAGTTGGGCATAGGCGGCGCCTTGCCTATCGCCTTGTTGAGACAGTGAGCATAGGCAATGGCATAGGCGGTGCCTATGGTATTGCCTAGATTTGCATAGGAGGCGCCTATGTTGTTGCCTAGATTTGCATAGGCAATGCCTTGTCCGTTGCCTAGTTGAGGCAGTGAGCATAAGCAATGGTATAGGCCTTGCCTTGTCTATTTCCTAGATTTGTATAGGCCTTGCCTTGTCCATTGCCTAGTTGAGGCAGTGAGCATAGCCAATGACATAGTCCTTGCCTTGTTCGTTGCCTAGATTCACATAGGCATTGACTTTTCCATTGCCTAGATTAGCATAGGCAATGCCTAACCGATAGCCTTTGCTCCTTCATTCCTAACTTACCACCTTTAACATGGCTCACTTTCAAATCAAAATTTTGGGATTAATCCACTCCTTTGTACGTCTTGCACCTACACTTAATCAAAAACAACAAAAACGATTAGAAAGATGGGTTGCCTCCCACCAAGCACCTTAGTTTTGGTCGTGGCTCGACTCTTCTTTTTGGATTTTTATTTAATAAAAACAAACTCCTAGTAAAACAAAACGATTAAAAATGATGGGTTGCCTCCCACGTAGCGCTTGATTTATTGTAGCGGCATGACATAGTTATCTCGATTACTTAGACTTCATCGAGATAGATGGTGGCCATACATTTAATTGATTCAAGTGGACCGATATATGGCTTCACTCGTTGTCCATTCCCCTTAAAGACACCACCATCATTATTTTCTAACTCCACTACTCCAGACGAGTAGACTTGGCTAATTTTAAATGGACCAGACCATTTCGACTTCAACTTACCTGGAAATAGCTTCAGTCTGGAGTTGAAAAGAAGTACCATATCACCCTTCAAAAAGTTTCGTTGGATAATCCTCCGATCATGGTGCTTTTTCATCCTTTCCTTGTAGAGGTCTGCTCTTTCATACGCATGTAGACGGAATTCATCCATCTCATTTAGCTGCTCCAATCTCAGATTAATAGCATCATCCCAATTCAGGTTAAGTCGCTTCAACGCCCACAGTGCTTTATGTTCGAGCTCGATTGACAAGTGGCAAGCCTTCCCATAAACTAGTTTGTAAGGTGACATACCAATTGGTGTCTTGAATGCAGTCCTATAAGCCCATAAGGCATCGTCCAACTTTCGGGACCAATCTTTCCTACTAGCATTTACAGTCTTAGTAAGGATCAGCTTGATCTCCCTATTAGAAAGCTCTACCTGCCCATTAGTTTGTGGGTGGTAAGGTGTATCTACCTTATGTTGCTTGACCCCATATTTCACTAACACGGCTCTGAACAACTTGTTGCAAAAGTGTGATCCTCCATCGCTTATGATGGTACGTGGTACCCCAAAACGAGAAAAGATATTTCTCTTTAAGAATACTACAACACGCTTACCTTCATTATCAGCCAGCGCTACTGCTTCGACCCATTTGGATACATAATCCACAACAACTAGGATATATTTCATTCCAAACGAACTCACAAATAGGCCCATGAAATCAATACCCCACACATCAAATAGATCTACTTCAAGAATTTTAGACATGGGCATCTCATGGTGCTTTAAAATCACGCCTTTCCTCTGACACTGATCACATCTTCTCACAAAATTATATTCATCCTTGAATAATGAAGGCCAATAATAGCTGCTTTGGAATACCTTCCTGGCTGTCTGATCACCTGCATGGTGACCCCCAACATGGGAAGCATGACTTGCTTCCAATATGCTAGGCACCTCCACATCAGATATGCATCGCCTAATAACACCATCAGCACATCGTCGAAAAAGATACGGTTCATCCCAGAAGTAGTGTTTCACATCATGCATGAACTTTCTCTTTTGATGAAAGGAGAGATTCTCAGGCATCACTTTACTTACCACGTAGTTCGGAAAGTCTGCATACCATGGTAAGTCTTCTACCATAGTGGCTAGGATCTATTTGTCGGGAAATGCATCATCAATCTCAAGATCGGGCTGCGCTATGTGCTCACTCTCAAGTCTAGATAGATGATCAGCTACTTGGTTTTCGCAACCTTTTCTATCTTTTACCTCAAAATCAAATTCTTGGAGCAATAACACCCATCGAATTAGCTTTGGCTTAACATCCTTCTTTGCCATTAAATATCTCAGAGCTGCATGATCTGTATGAACCACTACTTTGGTTCCCAACAAGTAAGCACAGAACTTTTCGAAAGCATAAACAACTACTAGAAGCTCTTGTTCCATGACAGTATAGTTCTTCTGGGCTCCATTCAAGGCCTTGCTCGCATAGTAGATTGGATGAAATAGCCTTTCTCTTCTCTGACCAAGTACAACACCCAAAGCTACCCCACTTGCATCACACGTGACTTCAAACGGTAGAGACCAATCGGGTGCTACAATAATAGGAGCTTCAACTAGCTTCCCTTTGAGGCATTCAAATGCTTTCAAGCAATTTTCACTGAAGTCGAACTTTGCATCTTTATCCAAGAGTTTGCATAATGGACTAGCAATCTTGGAGAAGTCTTTAATAAACCTCCGATAAAAACTTGCATGATCGAGGAAACTATGAACTCCTTTTACAAAAATTGGAGATGGTAGTTTCTCGATAACTTCAATCTTAGCTCGATCGACCTCAATTTCTTTTTCAGAGACTTTGTTCCCAAGAACAATGCCTTCCTTCACCATAAAATGACACTTTTCCCAATTTAGTACCAAGTTGAATTCAACACATCTCTGTAAAGCCATACTCAGATTTGCCAACCATGATTCAAACGACTCACCTACAACTGAAAAATCATCCATGAACACCTCAAAGGTGTCTTCAACCATATCAGAAAAAATGAACATCATACAATGCTGAAAAGTGGTGGGTGCGTTACATAGCCCAAATGGCATACGTTTGAAGGCAAACGTACCATATGGGCATATAAAAGTGGTCTTCTCCTGATCTTCACGAGCAATGCAAATCTGATTATATCCGAAATAAACATCCAAGAAACAGAACCATCCTTTCCCTGCTTATCGATCAAGCATTTGGTCCATGAATGGTATTGGGAAGTGATCCTTCAGCGTCCATGAATTTAGCTTCCGGTAGTCCATTCACACTCTCTACCCTGTTACAGGTCTGAGTGGAATTAGCTCATTCTTTTCGTTTGCACCTACCGTCATGCCCCCTTTCTTGGGCAGACATTGACCGAACTCACCCATTTACTGTCTGAGATTGGATACACCACCACTGCATCTAACCACTTAATAATTTCCTTCTTCACCACCTCTTGCATAAGTGGATTCAAACGTCGTTGATGCTCAATGGTGGCCATGCAATTTTCTTTGAGCTGAATCTTGTGCATACATATCCTAGGAGGGATACCAATTATATCAGCGATAGTCCAACCGATGTCTCTCTTGTACCTCTTTAGAACAGAGATGAGAGCCGCAACCTGCTGTTTACCTAAGTCAGCCGCAACAATAACCGGAAGTGTATCACCACTTCCCAAAAATGCATACTTCAGGTGACTGGGCAGCTCTTTCAATTCTAGCACTGGTGGTTCTTCGATGGATGGCTTTGCTGGTGGTGAAGGTCGGTTTTTAAGATCAAGATCCAACTTCTTAGGAGCATGAGAATAGGACCTTATTCCTGTTAGAGCACAAATAGTTTCTTCATAATCTTCAACAACCTCCCGCTCAAAATTCATAAGCATAACAGCCAATGGCTCAACAATAAGCTACTTCTCTACAGATAATTCTTTCTCATCTTCATAATAAACATCATCTACAGAGAACACATTCATATCTTTGGGCTTATTCATTGCTTTGCATACATCAAAATGGACCACTTCATCATTCATCCAAAATAAAAGCTCATTAGCTCTTAAATCAATAAGCACACTTCCTATTGCGAGGAAAGGACGCCCCAAGATTATGGGAACTTTAGAGTCCACCTCACAATCCAAAATAACAAAGTTTGCAGGAAAAATGAAGGTACAAACCTTCACCAATACATCATATAAGATACCAACAGGTCATTTTACCGACCTATCTGCCATCACAAACCGCATATTGGTTGGTGTAGGATCACCCAACCCCAACTTTCTGTAAATGGATAGTGGCATCAAATTGATGCTAGCCCCCAAATCGCATAATACCCTAGCAAAATCCAAAGATCCAACCGTGCAAGGAATAGTGAAAGCACCAGGATCTGCCTTCTTTTGTACTAAAGACCTCGTGGCAATTGCACTGCAATAATGAACATTATTTGCCAGCTCATAGCTTGCTGCCCGCTTCTTTGTCAAAAGGTCCTTCATGAATTTCGCGTACCTAGGCATCTGTTCCAGCGCCTCCACCAAAGGAACATTAATAGTCAGCTGCTTCAACATAGTCATAAATTTACTGAACCTGGTGTCATCAGCTTTCTTCTTCAGTTTCTGAGAAAAGGTCGTGGTGGAAGGGGAATAGTTTTCTCCACCACTTCCTTTTTATCTTGCTTCCAATTATCAATCTTTTTAGGCTGGTGACGTCTAGGTGTAGTGTCATAAATGTTCTCATTCTGATTTTTAGCTTCTATAGAAGCATCACAATCTGCTTTAATTATATTCTCGTCTATATTATCAACCACCTGCTTACCTTTAGATGGATTTTTCACCACTTTACCACTCCGAGTAGTAACAACCATACACGATCCATCATTCCTTGGATTTTGCACAGTGTCACTAGGTAAAGTGCCAGCCTTTCTTTGATTGAATGCCGCTGAAAGTTGACTCAGTTGTTGTTCTAGCTGTTTTATTGAAGTGGAATGCGAGTCAACCAATTGATTTATTGATGACAAATCATTCTTTACCTCATTTACTCCCATATTTGTCGCCTCTACTCCTTTCAACAACTTAGCCATCATATCTTCCATAGACATATTCCCTGAGCCAGACGCCACAGCCTTACGATTTCCAGGAGAAACGTACAAACCGCTCCTGTCAGTCTTATTCTTCCAACTTCCTTGATCACGGTCCTTGTGTCCAGATTTATCATAATAGTTCCGACCTTGGTTTCCTTGGGCATTGCCTCAGAAACCCCCTGATTATTCAAGTAGTTCGCTTCCTCCTCAGAATCGGAGTCATCTCTTCCCTATGATACGACAACCTTGACTTTTGCGATCTTCTCTAATAGTAAATACTTGGTAAGAAGATCCATCTGCAGTTTTATATGCGCCATATCCTGGTCACGTTCTTCTTCTCTTCGCCTTTGTTCTGCAGTCATGCCAATAGATACAGTAGAGCTTGCTACCTCAGAATCCCTGGTATGCCAAGCTCTACTCTGCTTTGTCATACGATCTAGCATATCACTTGCCTCAATAAAAGTAAGGTCCATGAATGACCCTCCTGCAGCATTATCAACCACTGTCTTAGTCACCGAATTCAAAGACCTGTATAATATATCCATCAAGTGGACATTGGTCATATGATGATTTGGGCACCGCATGAGTTTCTTCTTGAACCTCTCCCATGTTTCGTGGAGAGCTTCAATTGGAAGCTGTCGAAAATTGCTTATCTCATCTCTTAATTGGAATCTCTTGGATGGCAGAAAGAATCTTTCTAGGAAAGCGTCTTTCAATTGCTTCCAATTAGTAATAAAATCAGGAGTTAGCCCGTTCAACCATAGAGTTGCCTCTCCAGATAGAGACAATGGAAATAAGCGCAACCGAATTGCATTCTGTCCAACTCCTGGATTGTCAAACGACTTGCATGTTGAGATAAAATTGTTCAGATGTATATTCGGATTATCGCCTGTAAGTCCACCAAATAATCCCTTGAGCCTCAATAGCTGAATCATGGTGCTAGTGATATTGAACTTGGCTTCGGGTGCCAAGGGCGGAGGAAAAATAGCCCCTGTGGCACCAGCTCTATCCAGATCGTCATCAAAAGGAACCTGCACAGCTTGGCGGTCAGGTCTCATTCTATCTTGACGATCTCTCCTATTCACAGGCGCTTCCACCTTATCTGCATGCCTTGGGTTTAATAACTCATCATCGCCCAGGTCCTCATCATCAGGATTTGTTACTCGACCTGGGTCATCAATATTCTGTTGATGCACTTGAGCGGCTGCCAATGCAGCTAATCTAGCCTGCTCCTGTTGAGCAGCCCTTCTTTCAATGTCTCGTTGTGCCTCTATTTTGCCAATAAGTTGCGGTTCAGGGTTTATGGGTAATAAAGGCTGACCAGAACTTTGAGTATTTTGCATGCACTCAACCAAACCTGAACAAAACAAAAACAACAAACAAAAAGTAAAATTCGAGAATCTTTGATCAAAGGGTCTAGTAATTATCACAAACTTAGTTGACCACCGTATTCCCCGGTAGCGGCGCCAAAATTTGATAACGCCCAAACTACAGCTCTCGTAAGAAAGTGTAAGCGGTCGCTGTCAAATATAGAACCCAAATGGGTTGGGTGTCGAATCCCACAGGGAATACTTGGTCACTAAGTGTTGCAATTATCAGTAGACTTTTGGTCGAAAATTCCAAAGAAAAGGGGGGCGTGATTTATGCGTGAACTAATAATATCAAAGTAACGTTGGAATGCTAAGTGTAGTAAGATTTAATCACAGAGAATAATAAGTTAGGGTTATGTCCACCTTGTAAGTTCTACGTATCTATTAACTATGAGTAATGCAGAATTTAGACATGCATGCACTTATAGAGATTCGTATTCTAATTATAAATCCAAGTGTTTCCCAACCATCAAGGATTATTTCACTTTAGCTCTCTCGAGCCTAAAGTGTATAACGAATGGTACAAATTCTCCAAGAAAGTTAATCCGGTTAAGGCATTAACGTGTAAACAGGGGTTGGAAACCCTATTTTCTTGTCACACTCTCTTTTCCAAATATGTAACTTTTCTCTCGAATAAGTTAATGCTATAATGGCATATTCTCTATGTTTGCAACCATAAGAATTTAATTAAAACAAAGAGTGTAATGATATAAGTAGCATACACATCAAGAATTTACCAACTCATAGTAATAGATAGTATATTACGAGGCTTCCATAACCCTAACAGAGAAGTTTAGGTACTCATGATTACAACGGAAATGAACGAAGACATCATCATCATACCAAAGTTAGAATAATCTCACTATGGGGATGAGTTTGGCGTCAAACAAGAGTTGACATTTTTCTTCCCTCTAGCCGTTCTTAAGTGTAGCGTATTTTTCTCTCTAAAACTTACAGAATCTGTAAACTGAACAATGATAACAACATGCTGAAAAATTCAGCAATAGGGTTTTTATAATGTCCTTGTCTACTAAATTACTGCTGCATCCCTAAGTATTTAGAAATACTGATTTTGCCCGGGACAAATTCTCCATGCGTCACATTCAGTCCACAAGCTTCCAAAAGCTGCCTTTCCTCTAATGTGAAGTTTTTCTTTGCTGCTCACAAGTCCATAAAGTGCTGAAATCTTCATCATTAATACCTGAAAAACATGCTAATCACGTAGGTCAGCCCACTTAAAGGAAAATGGACTAAAAGTGCAAGAATTATATATTTTATCCTCAAAACTTAGCTAAAACATGAGTAAATCATGGTGTTTAGGTGTGTAAATACGCCCAACATCACCCGATACGCCCAGTTTTGCGTGTACAACACGCGTTTTGCCACATTGGATCAGAGGTCATATTTGTGCAGTTTTGAATAGTTAAAGGTCATTTTTGTGCACTGTTAAAGTTTAAGGTCAAAGTTATAATTGATGTCAAATTTAGGGTCATATTTATGTATTATGCCTATCATATTTGAACCCATGCTTTATTAAGTGCAATAAGTTTAGTGCTAAGAATTTTAAATGTTGAATCTATCATATTTAAATCCTAATAATTTTCTAATTAACTAACAACTGTGGGTCATGCTAAATGCGGGAACTGAAACATCATTGGTGACAATAGAATAGGTGATGTCTCTTCTACTCAACCATCCAGAGGTGTTGGAGAAGTCCAGAATTGAAATAGACATTCATGTCGGTAAGGATCATTTAGTGGACGAAGCAGATTTACCCAAAATGAAATTACTTTAAAGTATCATCTCAAAGACGCTTCGGCAGCACAAATGCTACTGCCTCATGAAGCATCTGAGGATTGAAACGTCGCTGGCTTCCATATTCCACGAGGCACTATGCTAATGGTGAATGCTTGGGCCATCCAAAGGGACCCGTTACTTTGGGAGGATCCATAGAGTTTCAAGATAGAAAGGTTTGAAGGTGAAGAACTAGAATCATGGAAGCTATTGCCATTTGGAATGGAAAGGAGAGCGTGTACCAATTTTGGACTTGCTCAACGTGTGGTTGGTTAACTTTAGGAACTATGATATAGTGTTTTGAGTGGAAAAGGGTAAGAAAAGAGAAGGTTGATTTGATCGATGGTAAAGGTGTCACTATGCCAAAAGCTGAGCCACTCATGGCTAAGTGCAAAGCTCGTGACATTGTTCACAAAGTTCTTTCAGAAATATCTTAGTGTTTCCAGGGTCTTTTTAATCTATAGATTTTAGGCTAGAGAGGTTTGAATCTGTGATGTATCATGCATCTTCATTGTCTCATATAATATGCACTATCTGAGTTTCTCATTTGTCATTCAGATACTTTAGAATAATAATACATTACAGGTGCTCCTTTTTTTTAATCGTATAACCAAATGTGGATACACTGCAGATTTGATGGATTAAAAAGTAATCATCTTGACACGAAGCATAAATATATTGTCACGACCCAAACTGAGAGCCCTTCTCTAACTAGCAATCATATAAACAATTCATATGCTGAAAGAAAATGCAGAAAACATGATAAAACGAAAACATGGTCATTCTTTTACTTCAACTAAACAATACGAATATAAGTTTATAGGTATTTCAAATACATGACACCAGTCTGCGAAATCTCTAATAAATGTAGAACAACTCCTGTCTGAAAACTAGGACAAGACCCCTAGTCAGACCATGAATCAAACTAAACTAACAATGTTCTCAAACAGGCCTTCTGTAATAAGGAAGGCTCACCAACTGCAGACAGAGTTCAACCTACTGCTTAGCGGGACCCCGAGACTGTGCCTCAAATACTGAAATATAGGGGGTCAATACAATTGTACTGGTATGTGAAGCAACTCAAAATAACATGTTTTTATACAAAACAGGTGAGAGCATTTCATAATATCAGTGAACACAATACAAGTAAAAATACATGGGCATACAATTCTATAATCCCATGAGCTATGTGGGACCCTCCCTTGACTCGGCGACCAAGCCCCCAATCCAAGTAGCCGCCAGGATTAGGGTGGTGATACCCCATGTGAGCACACCGTAGGAAATCCCTCTTCGTGAGATGTCCTAAATGTCCTTTCATATAGGAGAATATATCATAAGTACCGCATAAAATTGGTATTATCATATTCTTTACCACCATCAGATTAAAAATATGAAATGGTAGAGTGAAATATATTACAGACCATTGTATGAAATTCTTTGAATTTATCAAAAGCTTCTATTTTTTCTCAGATAAAATAAATCTAAGAATATTTAGTAAAACCATTAAGAAATAAAATATAATAACAAAAATCATAATTGGAATTCGAAGGGGCTTGCCACAAATCTGAATGAACCAAAACAAAATGAGACATTGTATTACTTGAAAATGAATCAAATTGCAATTTGGTGTGCTTTCCCAAATGGCAAACGTTACATGAATTATTATCAAAAGTAGAACTACAACTAACTAACCCACGATGAGATAAGGCTGCTAGAGAGAGATGGCTAGGATGCCCCAAATGCTGATGCCATAGAGATGAGAAGACAGTGCTGAAAAATGCATAAGGAAAGGAGTGGAGTGCGGATAGAGGAAGCCATCATTCTTACAGCAGAGCAACACTTGACTGGTTCTCTTGCCCTTTATAAAGAAACTAGAGTTAGTAAATTCAACAAAACAATCATTATTCGTTCATAAGCGCTGGATAGACATACGATTTTTCTTGAGTGAAGAACCATATAAAACATTATTCAAGTGAAGGGGTCGGAAAGAGTAGAGAGAACAGATTGACCAATAGAGAAAATAGGTAGAAGATTACCATTACCAACCATGACCTGAGATGAGCCACTGTATGAAGCAGA
The DNA here is from genome assembly GCA_030864225.1 of Capsicum baccatum var. pendulum. Lineage (NCBI taxonomy): Eukaryota > Viridiplantae > Streptophyta > Magnoliopsida > Solanales > Solanaceae > Capsicum > Capsicum baccatum. Next base: position 46,009,503 of record CM061550.1, read on the forward strand.
AGAAGACAATAGAGCGGGATCGTAAGTCATGTGTGCGGAAGCCCCAAAATCGGGATACTACACAGGTGGTGAAATATCCTCTACGCTCATGCTGCAAAAGACTTAGTTAAATTATTTGGAATGAAATAATGATTAAACCTGTTCCAACATTGTAAGGCAATATGGTTGTAGTGAAAACATATTTGGCACTGTTTGGATGGAATAAAAGGAGAAAGACCAAGAATACCATCACTAGAAGTACGATTAGGTTGTTGTACACCATTCCATTGAGGAGAATATTCTCGAGAAGAAGTCTAAAAATATTGGCCACGACCTCTACCATTATATCCTGTGTTATTACGTCCATGAGCTCAGATTGTTTGACCCTCGAGATTGAGAAGGAGAAGAGGACATGTTAGAGGGAGAATTAACATTAGAAGAGGCTACCAAGGACGTTTGAGTGGTGGAGTCATCAGATTTAATAACATTTATATGGGATTCTTTGATTAACAAAAGTGGCCTTAAGGCGATGAAGGAAGAGAGTGACCCAGTGACATTTAGGCCAGAAACAAAAGTACGGTAAGAAGTCATTAGCTATTTTCTTACTTATTTTTGCCGATAGATCTCCTCCATAGCCGTCCCAAGTCATTAGTGACTTGCTGGAATCGATGTCACACCCCTTTTTTTAACTCCGAAAAAAGATTAATTTTAAGGTTTGAAAGGATTTTTATTATTAAAGTGACGAAAGATGAAAATTTATTTTGGAAAGGGATTTATTTTTTTAATTAAATTCAGAGTCGCCACTTGGCGTAATTTGGTGTGCCAAGTTACCTTTGAAAAATTCTTTTCAAAATGATTTGACTCTTTAAAACTGGTTTGCGAACAGAGATTTCGGTTAAGGAAATCTATTGACCGAGGGGAAGGTGTTAGGCACTTCTCGATTTTGTGGTTTGACCACGGTCTCTTGGTGGAGCATATCGGATAATTTGAAACTATGAATGTATAAACCACATAAAAACACACAAATTAATCGATCAAATAAACAAAACAAACAAGTCCAAAAATATCATGTTCAGTTCAATTATTACAGGCCCAAAATAAAAAGGTACTAAAAAATAAACCTACACTAATACTAAACTACGCTCCAATGCTTTAACCGATGCCTCAGGCCTTGATCATGAGCCTCCTTTATGTAAATGATGCTTCGAGGTATTCCCCAGTGAATAAATACAACGTGATCTCAGGGTATTCCCCGACGAATGAATACATTTGATGAGATATAATTAAAGTGGATAAATCATTCAACACAGACATTCACACATTCAATGCTATAGAATCCTACGAATTTGCCTACCCAAAACCTAAAATTTTCCTATCGAATTTGTCCTAAAACATTACTCTATCGGGTTCAACAACATCCATGTTTAAATCGAATTACACCAACATCAATGAATCTAAATCAATATGACATTCAACTTTATCAATTTAATTCCCACCCAATTTCATTTTTTACAATCCCAAACTCATATTGTCATCACATTTACCAAGGAGATCAATTATTCAAAAGCATACAATATCAACATCACAAAATCACCCAAACAAATAAAATAATGATATCAAATCACATCCATAATCAAGTAGAAATTAAAAAGGGAGAGATGAGAGAATTGGACCTCAATTTTTATTTCAATCCGTTGAAATATTTGTTTAGAGCTCTAGTTGGAATGCCTTGACCCAACCTCGACAACAAACAAAATCAACCCGATGTCGACAAATAATAACCCGAATATTTTTAGAATCAGTGGAAAAATCTTAATATGAATCGCCAAATCTGGATTTCAAACTAAGCGTAATCAAATCCCATTAGAATAGTAGCTGGGATGCCATTTGTAGCTCATCGGAGCTCCGACCGACTACGCAGTCACAAAATAATGTTTCTCGATGAGATTTCACTGGGAAAATCAGAGAATGGAGGAAATTTTTAGGGATTCAGATCTGAGATGGCTGAAATAGTGTGAGATGCTTGATTTCGGTGACTATTTTGTCAGAAAAGCTGAACCCATACCCATTTTTTATTTTTACTCTCAGTTCATTATTCTCCCTCTCTCGCATCTCAAATTCTCCTTCTTGGATCTCTCTCTCTCAATTCACTCTCCCTCTCTCAATTTAAACTTACTCCTAAACTCTTGATTCTCTTTTCTCTCCTTTACTATACATTCCTTACAGTGTGCATTCTAGTAGGTCTTTGTGGGAATTGTGCATATTTTTCTTTGTACCAGTGAGTGTGTGTATATTGTTATTCAGCTGTGTGTGCGTATCTTCTCTGTGAAGGTGAGGTTATATGTAGTGTATATTATATAAATGGAAGAAGAGAGTGATATGTATATTCTGTGGGCCTCCTCTGTGTCGTATGTGTAATGGTGTCTATGTGAGTGGGTTTTCAATCACGTGCATATATTCCATTGGGTCCCATAATTTTGTTAAGAGAAAAGGGTGAAAATATGATTTTGTGAGGAAGGGTGGGGACCACGTGGGGTATGGGTATGGGTGTGGGGTTGGGTTAGGATAGTGGTTGGGATAAAGTTTGTTAGGATAAAAGAATATTAGGTATTTATTGAAATTTTATTATTTTTTATATTTTTGTGGGGTATAATCACATGGGTGAGAGTGAATGAAAACGTGATGCAAAAATGGATGAATTGTGCTTTTGGGAGGGACAAAATTAGGTGCCTACAATCGATAGTTCAATTACCTAATGGTTCGTTTGGTTGTTAAAACCATTTTTCCAATTTAAAGTCTTCGTTGATTCCAAATGGCCGCCGAGCAAAAACTTCAGCAAAATAATTTTGTATGTAAATTTTGACTGTGCCAACAACTATGTAATATTGATTTTAGGAGAGATAGACCCTTGTTTCGGATCCCACAGCACCCGAGCTCATTTCGACCCATCAGTCAAATAGTTACAAATTTAAATATATGGGTGTGGGACCCATAAGTGGACAAATTACCTTGGATGAAAAAATCCGACTTCACCAATGCATCCAACATGTCAAATTTAGTGGAGTTACATAGTTTGTTTGCGAAAAATGGAGTCCGAATATGCTCGGGAGGTCAAAAACAAGTTTTGACCTCGCGGGCCCATCTAAAACCGTTTAAATGGGCTTTTTGGCAGATTTTAGGCATTCTTCATTTCTATTAAAACCCTAGTTGGTGACTCAAAAATTGGTCTTGTAAGTTGATCAGGAGCTTAGTAACTTGTGTAATCCATCCTTTTGCTGCAAATCTAAGGTAAGAATTCCTCTAATTTGATATTGATTTCATGGTTTCTTAACTCAAAACCCTAAATCATTGTGGGTCAATTGTATCCACAAAATTGAGTGATTGACTCAAATTACTTGATGGTTTTAACTCCCTAAAGATAATTAGGCTATGGGTTGGTCTTGGAAACTCCTTTCCAAAGGTGAAACACAATTAGGGTTTTGCCATCCATTTAAAACCTATGTCACAATAATGCAATAATGGGTATTGTTATTCTTATTGTAATGCTTAGATTGTTTGATTGACAGGATTGCTTGTGGAAGGGGAATCTTCTCAGAAAGGAAAGAAAAAACTTGTTGGTTCATGAGTTACTTGGATTCAAGGTAGGTTTGGATTACCCATAGTATAGATTGATATTGTTTGTAATGTAATCATTGATATCTTGCTAGATTGGGCAGGGAATTTAGATGATAGTTAATTAAATGGTGAACTTGGGATTCTCATTAATTGTTATAGGCCATGTATTTATAAGGTATGATATTGGACTCTTAGTCTAGGACCTTGGTTAGCTTAATTGTGGTCTCATGACTAGTGTGAGAACACTATAGTTATTCTAAGTAAACATGAATGGTATATTTATCTATCCTTAGGAGTGTATTGACCTATATAATGCCTAGATAGGAGATGGCCTTAGTGTTGGGTTGACTTATGAAAAATACTTGAAGAAGATTTCTCCTATATGCTTAGTAAGGTTTGATAAGCCCTTATCGTGTGACTTAGATAACCTATCCTAAATCTAGGTAGAAGTTAGTCCTGTAGAAGTGACTTTAGTATTATTGGGAGTTAGAAGTGGGACTTGACCCACCTTAATCTTGAACTATGTAACTCCTTGGTAACCTAGATACTTGATGAGCGTCTAAATAATGTAATTGAGATTATAAGGGTTAAACCCGATTGTCAGTTTATGAATAAGGTCGATGGTTGGAAAATATGTATACTTGATTGTTGTCTTATTATCGAGTTATGGATAGCCATGGAAATATGGTAATTATGTACGTTATCTAGATACTTATCCTGTGCTCTTACTCACATATCATGATGATTATTATTAATAAAGTGTGATGCTTTATGTATCTTACATCTCTGTTACTCAATTATTGTGAACTTATATATGTTTATTGATTTAGGGCCATTTATGTGTGTATGTTGTTGTCTTGGAAAATATTGGTGCTATGATGATGACCGATTAATCCAGAGAAAACACTGATACTATGATGATGCCCGATAAGTCAGGAGGAATATGTGATATTATGACGATGCCTAGTTTGAGTAAAAAAAAATATATGATATTATGATGATGCCCGGTTTGAGTTCGGAAAAATATGTGATATTATAATAATGGCCGGTTAATTTGGGGGAAATATTGATAATATGATGATGCCCGATAAGTCTAGAGGAATATATGATTTTATGATGATTCCCGGTTTTAGTCCGGAGGAATATGTGATATTATGATGATGCCCGGTTCGAGTCTATAGGAATATGTGATAGTATGATGGTTCCTGGTTCGAGTCTAGAGAAATGTCTGATATTATGACGATGCCCGATGAATTTTGAGGAATATGCTGATATTGTGATGATGCCCGATGAATCCGGAAGAGGTAAGAATATTATGATGCTGTGTGAGGCAAATTTATTTATATGCATTGATATTTGTAAGGTTTGGCCGTGTTGGGCCAACCGCCTATGTGCTTGAATTATGAGGTCTCTCTTGGTAAAATTTTATTCGTTTCTTGTTCCCAATCACTATATAAGAGGTGTGACCCTTGTTGTTGCTAAATTAACTACTAAAGTTTTGCCTAATATTAGGTTAAGGCTTAGCGTTATGTGTAAACTTGCAAAAAAAAATTCAAGGGCTAACCTAATATATATACTTGTCTTGAATAAGAGGTTATATTATGAAATCTTGCCGAGTAAGGTGTCTTATGTGATAACTAGCTACTTCTAAAATATATGATTATTATTTGAAACCTAGAAACCTAGTAAACTAGTTGTTGTACTTTACTAGATTAAAATATGGAAACTAGTCCTTAAGGTTGTGACATGCTTAGTGATGATGGATCTAGTATTGCATGATGGTTAGTTAAATTTTCTCCAAATATGTGAAGTTGAGATGGCTTAGTTGATAACTCATGTCATAATGATGCTAGTTAAAGAATGACCTTATGATAGTTGAATAACCGATACCATGGGTGGCTTGTAGTTTTTCCCCAATTTGATGACTAGTGATTTTAAGACTTGTAATCTTTTGAATTTTGAAAAAATAAGGTTAATTAATTTGGACTTTGCAGAATTTATCAATGAATTATAGAATTAATGATTACATGCCTATGCTATGACAATGCTACTTTCTTTATGTTGAATTACAGTATGGGTATTTGAAAGTGCATTTCGGTAATGAATCAAGGCGAGGCTGTTCTACCTGTGGTTTTCGGTAAATTGAAGGAGTAGTTGTACTTTATGATTTTATTGGTTGTATTCTTCTGTGTACTCTCCGGTGGTATGGGATTCCATGATGATTCCTTTGTTGTGCTCTTTTTTTGTGTACTCCCTAGCGTTATGGGACGTCGTGGTAAGTTTTTGTGTGTTGTTTTAAAGATAGATGATAATGATTATGGCAAGTAGATTTTATGCTATTGTGTATATGGTTGTATGATTTTGAAATAATACTCAGTTGTTATGGTGATTATGGAGTATATTGAAATAGTGTCATGATATTGCTTTAGTCGTATAGATATTGTTATAGTGGTATAAAAGAAGATCCAGGTCCGATCTTACCCCTTGATAATGATTATGGCAAGTAGATGCTTTGCTACTTTGTATATAGTTGTACACTTTTGAAATGATACTCAGTTGTTATGGTGATTATGGAGTATATTGAAATAGTGTAATGTTATTTCTTTAATAGTATTGATGTTGTTACAGTGGTATCAAAGAAGATCCAGGTTCGATCCTACCCCTTGACTTTAAGATCATTGTCTTACTTTATATCGTCTTTACTTTATATTTGAGCTCAGTCGGCCGATGATGCCTACTGAGTACCCATATTTGGTACTCATACTACACTTCTGTACCTTTTTAGTGCAGACCTAGCTTCTAGTTGCCGCTGTTGAGCTAGTCCGTGCGAGTTGACTATTCGGAGATAGTGTGAGCTTTTAGAGATGTAGTTTTCCTCTTTCCCCTCTATCCTTATTTATGTTTTTCTTTCGAGACAAATGTATGAGATTATTTAAGACATTTTAGATTCTAGATTTTAAATTCCTCTTGTCAAGTTTAGAAGCTTTTGTACTAATACTATCAGGTCATGGTATTTGTATCGGTTGTCCTTAGTTGTGAAATGTTGTTGTTATATATTGTGTTCATATATAGAGTCCATATTGGACATTCTTACCGAGGTAACCCACTGCCATAGCTCTGGGTTATAATATCGGCTTACCTACTGATGGGATGTGGTAGGTGCCATCATGACTTGTAAATCGGGTCATGACAAATTAGTATCAAAGTTTAGGTTTTACCGATATTATTGATATAAGAGAAAGTGTATAATAGAGTTCTATAGATCGTAACGCTGACATCCGTTTCCTGTCTTCGGGAGGCTATGTGACATTATTAGGAGTCCTTCATTTTTTTCATTCATATCGTGCTAAGAGTCTGAGTTGGTTTATAGCATATTTTCAATAACTAAAAGTTGGTCATTGGGGGGGGGGTGACTTAGGAGCTTAATTATCATCTTGTATCGCAATTATCTTCAAGATTAAGGTAAGAATTTCTTGAATTCATGCTTGAGTTTCTTTGTTTGGACCCAAAACCCTAATTTAGCTTAGGGATTGATTTTAGCCCAAAGTATGCATATTTTTCACCCATTCTTTGAGGGTTATGATTCCTTGTTCATATGTGAACATTGGGTTGGCCTCAAAAATTCATTTTTTATATATGGGACCCACTTGGGGTTTTGGTATCATTTTTGGACCTAAAGCACAATAGTACAATATGGGTATCATTAGACTCGTATTAATGAGTAGATTATGGTTTTGATAGTGTGATGACATTTTGAGGATTGTAAAGTGAAGATGAGCATATGGTGCATGAAGTGAGGTTTTGCGATTTGGCCTTGAGGTAGGCTTCTGTCTACTTTCTTTATAGATGATATATGATATATGTTGCGTGTGAATATAAATTTTATTAATGATTTTGAGTAGGATAATTTGACCTTGATTGTTGATATTTATTAAGATGGCATGTGTATGACCCTTTTGTATCTTATTGCCTTTCCTCTTTAGTTTAGATTAGTTATAGTATGGATATGATACAATGCTATGTTTGGAATATGGTTTTAGAATTTCAAAGCATGATTTGTATATTTAGCCTTATTGGGCTAGTGTGGTAGTCTTGAATTCGTAAGTTGGGTAGAGTTGACTTGAGTGCCCTTGTTTCTAATCAAGTTGTTATCTTAGGCTTGAATATGGATTAATTGACATCTAGAAGATGAACTAGATAGCTTAGCCTAGTTTGAGATATAGTATGCCTAATTATGGAAATGGTGGATTACAAGTGGGATAATTCGGCCCACTTAGGCCAAAGCTTGTGTTAAGTCCTGTGGACTTAGTTGTGGATATTAGACATAGATGAGGATAGTAAACCTTAGAATAATGTTACTTCGTAACTTGGTGACTTTTATTGATGTTCCCAGATTGTGGCTTTTGAATTATGGTTATGATACTCCTTGTGGAAGTGATATTGGGCATTTAGAGATGATATTCCTCCTAGATACGTTATGTCGCCTATAGAGATGCTATTTCCTCTTAGACTTGATGATTTTCCTATAGAGTTGTTATTTTCTCTTAGACTTGATGATTGGCCTATAGAGTTGCTATTTCCTTTAGTCATGATTGTTGGTCCTATAGAGATGATGTTCCTCTTGGATATGTAATTTGGCCTAGAGAAGTGATATTCCTCATTGTCATATTGTCTATGACCTATTGATATATGTATCCTATAGATAATTACGTGTCTATCTATATTATTCCTCTTAGATGTGAGATGCCTCTTGTGTGAGAGATGATGCAATGCTTATCAATAGTATTCCTCCTATATGTGAGATGATTAGGGATATGCTATGGTTTATAAATATGATTATTGATATGAGTTCCGGATATGTGTATGGGCTTAAGGCTATGATTATGAGGTTGTAATTATTTTAGATAAATTAATGGGCCAAGGGTTGTATTATGATATTAATTGAGTAGTCTAGAAATGTTTATCATTATAAATGATGCGATTACAGTTTATGAATATAAATATGTATATGTTTGTATACTCATCTCTCCGATATGGGATGAAGGAAGATGCGATATGTTACTTATGAATTCATTGATTAAATATTGGTGATGACATATATAGAATTGGTATATTCTTAATTCTTATATCAACAACTTATGTGATTCTAGATGAAATATGATCTTATGATTATTTTGATTAATTGAGGGTTACGCTATGTGGTAGTCAGTTGTCTTTTAGAAGACTATAGCACTTGGTGGCTAGGAATCAGATGTATTAGTTAATGAGTCTTGCTTAGTTGAAATATCGTAGCTATCGATGGTTGATACATGGCTAATGATGATATTGGGTTTATCATAGGTGAAGATTAGTGATATTGATGTCTAAGTTTATAATGTCAATTTGTTGTTAAATAAGAAGTTATGTATTAATGAGGCTAGATAATAACTGATGTTGGTAATAAAGAGGTGTTTAGTTAATAACGTAGAATATTTGCTAAATGGTTGATTAATGAATACTTAAATGAGGATTAGTTGGTTAACAATGGTTAGTTAATGAATGGTGTCAGTTAATAAAAGATGGTTAGGGAATAAGTAATAATGTGTTGTCTAGTAATGATTACGAATATAGGATGAGTAGTTGATAATAATAAATGGTGGATAAATGGTGATTATGGTCTAGTGATGAACCTTGGATAGTTCACCCTGATACTTCCTTAGTTTTGTTATGTTAGACTCTTGGACATGAATAAGATAGTTTTCCCTTATTATTCTCATTGACTTATTATATGATTTCTGGACTCTTGGGTGTAGTTTTCATTCTATTTATATGTTCTGTATATCTATTTTGGACCTTTTAAGATTTTCCGTGTAGTCGGGAAGGTGGCCTATGAGTTATTTTTACCTCCATACTTTGCCGTTGTTCATCCAGTTTTCCATGTCTCCATGATGCGGAAGTATATTCCTTCCCAGTCTCATGTGCTTAGGTAGGACTCAGTCTAGTTAGATGGGCAGTAAGCCTTTGTAGAGGAGCCCACACTTATTATTACTAGTGATGTGAGGCGATTGTGTACTAGAGAGATTCCTATAATTAAGGTTCAATGGAGGCACCGCCTAGTGAAGGAGGCCACTTAAGGGTTAGAGGGAGAGATGCAAGCCTAGTATCCACCTATTCGAGACTTTATGTATTTCCACATCTTTAACTTTAGTGGATGAAAGTTCCTTAGTAGTGGATGTTGTAATGACCCTTCAGGTCTTTATCCATGTTCTTGCTTATTTTCACCGATAGAGCTTCTCCATAGCCATCCTAAGTCATTAGTGACTTGATGGAATCGATAGTTCAATTACCTGAAGGTTCGTTTAGTTTTAACACCACTCTTCCAATTGAAAGTCTTCGTCGATTCCAAATGGCCGCCAAGCAAAAACATCAGCAACATAATTTTGGATGCAAATTTTTACTGTTCCAGCAACTATGTAATGTCGAATTTAGGATAGATAGACCATTGGTTCGGATCCTACAACACCCGAGCTCATTTTGACCCATTAATCAATATGTCAAAAATCAAAATATATGAGTGTGGAACTCACAAGTGGCCTAAATGACCTCGGATGGAAAATCCTACTTCACCAATGCATCCAAAATGTCGAATTTAGTTGGGTTACATCATTTGTTTGCGAAAACGGAGTTCGAATGAGCTCGGGTCAAAAATAAGTTTTGACCTTGTGGGCCCATCTAAAACCGTATAAAATGGGCTTTTTGGTAGATTTTAGGCATTCTTCATTTCTATTAAAACCCTAGCAGCCATGGGAGTTTGGTGACTCAAAAATTGGTCATGTAAGTTGATTAGGAGCTTAGTAACTTGTGTAATCCATCCTTTTGCTACAAATCTAGGTAAGAATTTCTCTAATTTGATATTGATTTCATGGGTTCTAGACTCAAAACCCTAAATCATTGTGGGTCAATTGTAGCCCCAAAATTGAGTGATTGACTCAAATTACTTGAGGTTTTTAACTTCCTAGAGATAATAGGCTATGGGTTAGTCTTGGAAACTCCTTTCCAAGGTTGAAAACCAATTAGGGTTTTGGTGTCTATTTGAAACCCATGGCACAATGATGCTATAGTGGGTATTGTTATTCTTGTTGTAATGATTAGATTATTTTGTTGATAGTATTGCTTGTGGAAGGGGAATCTTCTTAGAAAGGAAAGAAAAAGCTCATTAGTTCGTGAGTTGTTTGGATTCAATGTAGGTTAGGCTTACCCGTAATATAGATTGAGCTTGTTTGTACTGTAATCATTGATATCTTGTGAGATTGGGCGGGGAATTTAGATGGTAGTTGATTAAATGGTGAACTTGGGATTTTCATTAATTGCTATAGGCCATAGATTTATAAGGTATGATATTTGGCCCTTAGTCTAGGACCTTGGTTTGCTTAATTGTGGTCTCATGACTAGTGTGAGAACACTATAGTTGTTCTAAGTAGACATGAATGGTATACTTCTCTAACCTTAGGAGTGTATTGACCTATATAATGCCTAGATAGAAGATGGCCTTAGTGTTAGGTTGACTTATGAAGAATACTTGGAGAAGATTTCTCCTATGTCCTTAGTAAGGATTGATAAACCCTTATGGTGTGACTTAGATAACCTATCCTAAATCTAGGTAAAAGTTAGTCTTGTAGAAGTGACTTTAGTATTATTGTGAGTTAGAAGTGGAACTAAACCCACCTTAAGATTGAACTATGTAACTCTTTGGTAACCTAGATACTTGATGAGCGTCTAAATTATGTTATTGAGATTATAAGGGTTAAACCCAGTTGTCGGTTTATTAATAAGGTCGAAGTTTGGAAAATATGTATACTTGATTGTTGTCTGATTACCGTGTTACAGATAGCTATGGAAATATGGTAATTGTGTACTTCATATAGATACTCATGCCTATGCTCCTACTCACATATCATGATGATGATTAGTAATAAAGTGTGATGGTTTATGTAGCTTACATCTTTATTACTCAATTATTGTGAACTTGTGTATGTTTATTGATTTGGGGCCATTTATGCGTGTATGTTGTTTTCTTGGAAAATATTGATACTATGATGATGCCCAGTTAATTCAAAGGAAATATGTGATATTATGATGATGCCCGATTCAAGTCCGAAGAAATATGTGATATTATGATGATACCCGATTAATTTAGGGAAAATATTGATACTATGATAATGCCAGGTAATTCCGGAGGAATATATGATATTATGGTGATGACCGGTTCGAGTCTGTAGGAATATGTGATATTATGATGATGCCTGATGATAGGCGTATTTACACGCCTAAAGTTCTATATTTTACCCATATTTTAGCTAAGTTTTGAGGACAAAATATATAATTCATGCACTTTTAGTCCTTTTTCCTGTAAGTGAGCTAACAAACATGATTAGCTAGTTTTCAGGTATAAATGATGAAGATTTCAGCATTTAATGGATAACTTGATGCCAAAGGAAGCTTCACGAAAAATGGAGAGCAGAGCTTGGACGCCTAGGACTAAAAGTGATGCATGGGAAACCTGTCCCGGGCCAAAACAACATTTCTCAAGACTTTGGGGATCAGCAGTAACTCATTAGGATTAGGATAATGGTGCAGTAATTTATTAGGATTAGGATCAGTACGCAGTAGCCTAGTAGGAATAGGATATGAGTATTATAAATACCCAATTTTGCTGAAGCTTTTATTCATTCTGATAATTCTGATAATTCTCATTATTCTCATCATTCACATTCTAATTCATTCATCTACAACTCTAAACAATTTGCTTTCAATTAATTCTTATTTACTTTCTCTTCATCTATTTGACTTTTAATTTTCAAAATAAGAGAAACACTACTTTGAAAGGAAATCACGCGACAAGCCCTACCAACATATACTACATGTTCTATCCTTATATTGGTATGATGATAATGACTATTGTGATTTCCATTGCACTCATGAGTAGCTAAAATTCTCTGTTGGAGTTATGGAAGCCTTATGAGATACTATCTATTGCTATGAGTTTGTGAATTTTGGACACGTATGATGCTTATATCATTATTCTCTTCATCTTAATTTAAATTCTTGTGGTTGCAAACATATAGAATACACCAGTATAGCATTAACTTGTTCAAAAGAAAAGTTATATGTCTGGAAAAGAGATAATGTCAAGGTAATAGGGCACCAACCCCTGTTAAAAAGTTAGTGCCGCAACTGGATTAACCTCTTGGAGAATTTGTACCGTTAGATACGCTTTAAGCTTGAAAGAGTTAAAGTGAAATAATCCTTGATGGTCGAAAGACGCCTGGATTTACCATAGAATACAATTCTCTATAAGCACATGCATGTCTGAATTCCGCATAACTCATAGCCAATAGATACGTACAACTCAGAAGGTGGACATAACCCCAACTCTCAATTCTTATTGATCAAAACCAACCAAACAATCCGTTTTACTCTTCTATTTTCTGTTCGTACGTTATCATCTTGTTACTCACACTACAATCCCCCCCTTTATGAAACTTTCACCAAAAGTATAAGTAATCTTTGCTTACTTAGTGACCAAGTATTCTCCATGGGATTCGACACCCAACCCAGTTGGGTTCTATATTTGACAACAACCGCTTACACTCTTACAAGAGCTGTAGTTTGAGCGTTATCAAATCTTGGCGCCGTTGACGGGGAATACGGTTGTCTACTAAGTTTGTGATAGTTACTAGACCCTTTGGTCAAAGATTCTCGTACTTTACTTTTATTTGTTGTTTTTGTTTTCTGCAGGTCTTTATCTAGTACATGCCCCATACTCGAAGTTCTGGTCAACCATTATTACTTTTCAATCCTGAACCACATCGTATTGGCAGAATGGAGGCTCAACAAGAAATTGAAAGAAGGGATACTCAACAGGAACAGGCTAGACTAGCTGCTCTGGCCGCCGCTCAAGTGCATCAACAAAATATTGATAATCCTGGGCGAGCAACAAATCCTGAAGATGAGGATCTAGGTGATGATGAGTTACTAAACCCTAGGCGTGATGCTGAGATGGCGACTCCAGCCAATAGAAGAGATCATCAAGCTAGGTTCAGGCATGAACTCCGAGCCATACCATTCGATGATGATGATAATGATCTTGATGGAGCTGGTGCCATAGGAGCCATTATTCCTCCGCCATTGGCGCCCGGAGCCGAGTTCAACATCACGATCACCATGATTCAGTTATTGCAACTCAAGGGATTATTCAGTGGACTAGCAGGAGATGATCCGAATATGCATCTGATCAACTTTATTTCTACATGCAAGTCATTCGACAATCCTGACGTTGGACAGAATGCAATTCGGTTGTGCCTATTTCTATTGTCTCTATCTGGGGAGGCAACTCTATGGTTGAACGGGCTGACTCCTCATTCTATCACTAATTGGAGGCAATTGAAAGACGATTCTTTCCTCCATCCAAGAGAGCACAATTGAGAGATGAAATCAGCAATTTTTGACAGCTTCCAACTGAAGCTCTCCATGAAACATGGGAGATGTTCAAGAAGAAGCTTATGCGGTGCCCAAACCATCACATGACCAATGTTCACTTGATGGAAATACTATATAGATCCTTGAATTCAGTAACTAAACCTGTGGTGGATAATGCGGCTGGAGGATCATTTATGGACCTCACCTTTGTTCAGGCAAGTGATATGCTAGATCGGATGACGAAGCAAAGTAGGGCGTGGCATACCAGAGATTCTGAGGTAGCAAGCCACACTTTTTCTATAGGCATGACTGCAGAACAAAGGAGAAGAGAAGAAGAACGTGATCAAGATTTGGCGCACATGAAAACACAACCTTCAAAGAAATAGCGGTAATAGCGAGCTAAATCCAAAAAACTCCTAATATTAGATGGATAGATAGGCCTAGGCTAATTTCTTATAGCCTCTATCTTTTAAGGATCCACTCTAATACCTTCGGCTGAAATAATATGACCCAGAAATACGACATACCTTAGCCAACACTTATACTTACTAATTTGGTAAACAACTTATGATTTCTAAGAGTTTGCAAGACAACTCTAAGGTGGTCTGCGTGATCACCCTAACTTTGGGAATACACAAGGATATCATCAATAAATACAATAACGAACAAATAAAGATGGCTTGAACACTTGATTTATGAGGTCCATGAAAGCTGCTGGAGCGTTAGTTATCCCGAAAGACATGACAAGAAGCTCAAAATGACTATAGTGGGTTTGGACGGCTATTTTTGGGACATCACACTCCCTTACTTTATGTTGGTGATAGCTGGATCTAAGGTCTATATAGGAAAAATAACTTGCACCTTGCAACTGATCAAACAAATCATCTATTCTCAGAAGGGATACTTGTTTTTTACAGTGACTTTGTTAAGCTGATGATAGTCAATCCACATACGCAAAGAACCATCTTTCTTCCACATGAATAGAACAGGTGCACCCTAAGGAGAGACATTGGGTCTTATAAATTCTTTGTCTAACAGATCCTTGAGTTTATATTTCAACACCTTAAGTTCCACGGGAGCCATATGGTAGGGAGGGATAGAAATGGGTTGGGTATTGGGAAGAAGATCAATCCTGAACTTTATCTCTCTATCGGGAAGTATCCCTAGAAGATCTTCCAGAAACACGTCAAGAAACTCATTAACAATGTTGACTGACTGGAAACTTAGAGTCTCATACTTAGTGTCTTTAACTCTAACAAAATGATATATGCAACCTTTGGAAATAAGCTTTCTGGCTTTGAGATATAAGATAAAGTGACTCTTAGGGGAAACTGAATTTCTGGACCATTCAAAAACTGGCTCACTAGGAAATTAAAATTTGACTATATGGGTATAATAGTCTATAGATGCATAACAAGAGTGAAGCCAATACTTACCCAATATAACATCAAAATCCACCATCTCTAACTCTATCAGATCAGCAAATATGACTCTATGAAGGTGATAACGCTCAAACTACAGCTCTCGTAAGAGTGTAAGCAGTCGCTGTCAAATATAGAACCCAACTGGGTTGGGTATCGATCCATCAGGGAATAGCCCGTCAATAAGTAACCAAAGATTATTAGACTTTTGGTGCAAGTCTCGTAAAAAGGGGGGATTTTAATGTGCAAATAATGTAAACAAAATAGTAAAGTAAAAACAGAAATAGCAAAGTAAACAGAAAGAGTGTTTAGTAAGATGTTTAACCAATGAGAATTGAGAGTTGGGGTTATGTCCACCTTATGAGTTATACGTGTCTATTGGCTATGAGTTATGCGGAGTTCAGACATGCATGTGCTTATAGAGAATTGTATTCTATGGTAAATCCAAGCGTCTTTCGACCTAACAAGGACTATTTAGCTTTAATGGTACAAATTCTCCAAGAGGTTAATCCAGTTACGACACTAACTTTTTAACAGGGGTTGGTGCCCTATTACCTGGACATTATCTCTTTTCCAGACATATAAATTTTCTTTCGAACAAGTTAATGCTATACTAGCGTATTCTATGCATTTGCAACCACAAGAATTTGCATTAAGATGAAGAGAATAATGATATAAGCAGCATACGTGTCGCGAATTCACAAACTCATAGCAATAGATAGTATCTCATACGGCTTCCATAACCCTAACAGAGAAGTTTAGCTACTCATGAGTGCGATGGAAATCACAATAGACATTATCATTATACCACAATAAAGATCTCACGTGTAGTATGGTGTGGTATGGCTTTAGGCGTGAATTCCTTTTAGAATAGCTTTTCTCTCGTTGTGGAAATTAAGAATTGAATAGATGAAGAGAATAAGAATTGAAAGTGTTGAAAATATTATAATTGTTCGGATAGCAGAGGAATGAATTAAAAGCCGAATGAATTATGGAATAAGAATAATAAAAAGCTCCAGCAAAATAGGGTATTTATAATACCCATATCTTATTCCTACTAAGCTACTGCATTACTTAACCTAATCCTATTAAGTTACTGCTGATCCCCAAAGTCTTTAGAATTGCTGTTTTTGCTCGGGACAGATTTTCCATGCGTCACTTTTAGTCCTAGGCGTCCAAGCTCTCCTTCCCTTCTTTCGTGAAGCTTCCTTTGGAGTCAAGTTGTCCGTAAAATGCTGAAATCTACATCATTTATATGTGAAAACTTGCTAATCTCGTTTTTTAGCTCACTCACAGGAAAAAGGACTAAAAGTGCATGAGTTATATATTTTGTCCTCAAAACTTAGCTAAAATATGGGTAAATTAAAGCACTTTAGGTGTGTAAATTCGCCTATCATCAACACCCCACACTTAAGGCTTTGTTCGTCCTCGAACAAACTATTATGTCCATCTAAACATCTACATAGGGTTTCACAGTAACAACACAAAATAGTCATCAAGACAGGCACGACAATTATTAACAAAGAGTAGTTTTCTGATCACTTCTAGAAACAATTCAACCTCTAATATAGACTCGTGATGATGATTAATTCGTATTCAAAAGTTAAGGCACAAAGAATCATACACAACCACCCAAAACTCATCAACCATGTGTGTCTCACAAAATATAACCCATAATCACTCACAAGTATTGTATATGTTTCGAATTTGGGTATAAGATTATCCTTGCTCTCACTCTCACAAAGAATTCGTATGTTGCAACTGATGACCATAGGCTTGCCCTTAGTGTAATGCTCCACTAAATATCAGAATGTTAAGCTTTGGATCAAATAGGTCTTTACAGGTTGTAATGTAGGCTAAGGGACGACTAGGACTATTTTGTCCAGAAATAGTGACTATGTTCCTAAGCACTTTAATACATCACATTATGCCATTTATGCTTTCTTTCAAACAACCTTTCTATTTTCTTTTAATCTACCACCCTTTCTCACCTCTTTTATTTTTCAATTTTGAATAGAATTAACTTGTTATTCTTCTTTTCCTTTTTCTTTTCATAACACACCTCTTATGATAGCAATTATTTTTCATAACAAATTCAAACACCAATACATTCTAAGGCACTATTCTCACCCAATTTCCTCTTATTTTGTCACATGACTTTACAATTTAAAGCACTTAGGAATTTGGATCAAATTATGGTCTTGAAAAAACTAGATTAGGCTTACATATGAGGCTGTCAAAGAAAATAGGCTAAAGGCTCAAAAGGGGTTATCTAGGATGATGTCCATGGGTAGATAAAATGAAGGTAAACAATCATAGGTTGCCAAAGAAATGCCTAAATCATCTCCTAAACTCACACTCTTTATTTCACTTTTCATACATACCAGACAAGTTCTAGCATCAGCCACAAACATAGAATATACTATCATCTCACACACACAAGGCACATGGTCGACTTTATTGGAAGCAGTATAGACTCTTGACCCAACAGATGAAGGAACTGAAGCACACAATTATCACATAGTGAGTCACAATTAGAGCCTAAACATCTCAATAGTAATGATTTTAGCACAGACTCTTGTCATAATACCATGCTGCCTATCAGAACAATTTTATGCAAAGTTTGTAACCAAAAAAAAAAAAAATTTCCTACAAAAAATTAAAACAAACAAACATAAATAAGAAAAACACACATAAATAAGCAAATGTAGATAAGGAAGTATAGCAAGAAAATACCAGCACCCCACACTTAGACGGGACACACTGCCCTCAGTGGAAAATAAATAAGAAAAACCTGGTTAGTCGGACTCCTCCTCTTTGTCTGGGGTCATACCCCCTTTGTTGGAATCATCATTGGAGTCATCGTCATCAGAATTCTCCTCCACGTCGGAGTCTGGCATTTTGCGATCATCATCGGTTGGCACATCGTCCTCAAGAGGTTCCTCAAAGTATACCCCTACTCTGCACATCGCCCTTGCATGCTCATTCATTGGGTAGTCATAATCCAGCTGTTGGAGCTCTGCAGCAGTTGGAACATGACCTCCGCTCATCATTGTAAACTGAGTCATGCCATAAAGATGGCGAAAGAAACTTTCATCCTGCGCATGCTTTTCTGCAGTGGTAAGGTTGACGCCATGCATGGTATCAGCATCGTTAACCTTTGTGAGGTTAACCTTCTTCGGGTTGTGTGGGAATTTATGATCAGCCGGTTCCTCTTCGATGTCCTCCTTCCTCAAGATTGCGGTCAACAAATTGTCAAAGCTGAAGTGGGACCTCTTGTGTAGCCTGGCCTTTCGCATTGTAGATCGAATAATTGCCCTAATATTGATAGGGACATTCGTCATCAATGAGTACACCAAGGACACTCTATCTCGTGTTATCTTTGTGTACTGGGTCCCTGGAATCAAGTAAGAGTTGACTATTCACATCCATATCCTAGCTTCCCTATTCAAAGGAGCATATGGGAAGGTGTTGTGCCGATCAGTGTCCTTGTGTCTACTCCATCTTGCCATGGATAGTGGTCTGCATAATGTGTGTCTAATAGCTTTGTACGAAGGTCTGTTATACAGCTCCTTGAATAGTGATGGGTCAACAGATGGCAAACCTAGAAAGGAGTTCAAGAATTCCGCATTTAGTTGTAGAACTTGGCCCCAAATCTTTACTTCATTCCCTTTAGTTTTCGGTGATCAGTTGGCATAGAATTCTCGTGTTAAATCGAGATTGCACTCTCCCATATCTCGGAAGATGAAATAAAGATGTAATGCCATTATCTTGGCCAACATACGAGGTTCTTTCTTTGCTAGGCTCTCCTTGTTTGTCAACTCCACATGAACATATTTTTTCACTTTATTGTTCCTATACCATTCCTTTCCTTCCTCCTATAGGACCCATTTAATTCCGAACATACGGCGAGGTATTTGCAGCGAGGAGGATTCTCCTCGCTCTTTTCGTCCTCTTTTCTTGCCTTTTTGTGAACTGGTTGCCTTTTCCTTTCCTTGTCTTGCTTTTTGTGCCATTGTACCTGAGATTAAAACAATAGTCATGTTAGCTTCATCTCGGTGGATACAATCGATAAACAAGCAGTAGTGGCACCACCCCACACTTATTTTGTTGGTACAAACAAGTGTAGTGAAAGTTATCGATTATTCAGACTTCATCGAAATACGTTTCAGGTGCTATATTCCAACAATATAATCAGGGCAGTCATACTTCACGAAATCTTGGCAATACTTTCATGTTTGATATATCTTTTGAGCAAGACTACTCTATATAGGTTGAATCAAGTTTTAGGAATAATCACAATCTCGTATGTTTGTAGTCAACCATGGTTGTCACCTTTATACACAAGTTATTCCAACATGTAAGAGTTCTATTGACAAGATTAAGCAATCTTCTTGACCATGTCAATTCCGCAAAAGTATGACAGTGCATCAAAATTAAATACAAGTTGGAAACAAGTCAAGATCATTCTTACGTATTCTTTCCCCCACTTAGTTGTATCACAACAAATTAATCACATTCAACTCACCAATACTACTTCAAGATTTAACAATTCATAATAGGCGTAGTAGTGTAGTACTTACGGAATATAAATGAAGAACAAAGAAGTACTTACTTGGTTGATGACCTTGGATAATGTTCTTTCAAAGTAAAAGAGCAAAAGGAAAATTTTTGAGAGGATTTGGAGAGGTAGGCGACGCTTATGCTAGGTTTGCAATGTATTTTTGGTCTAAGACTAAGTCTCTTATTTATAGGGCAAGCTTGGGTCGGGTTTTGACCCATTTAAAATCGGATTTGGAGACCAAAAGTGACCATAGGAGACACCTTTTGCTTTGCCTATACTTGGCATAGGCGGCGCCTTTTGTAAAGCCTAGTTAAGCATAGGCGGCGCCTATGCCATGGCATTGTTAGGCATAAGCGGCGCCTATGCCATGACATATGAGATTCAGAGACAAAAGGCTTTGGCATAGGCGGCGCCTATGCTATGGCATTCTTAGGCATAGGCAGCGCCTATGCTATGGCACTCTAGAATCCGAGAGCTTAGGCCATAGCATAGGCCTTGCCTTGTTCGTGGCCTAGTTTTACATAGGCCTTGCCTTGTTAGTTGCCTATATTTTCATAAGCAATGCCTCACCCATAGCCTTTTGCTTCTTCATTCTTAACTCACCACCTTTAACATGCACTACTTCCAAATCAAAATTTGAAATCAATCTCCTCCTTTACCTCTCTTGTACCTACTTTTACTCAAAAACAACAAAAATGATTAGAACGATGGGTTGCCTCCCATCTAGCGCCTTAGTTTTGGTCGTGGCTCGACACTTCTTTTTGTATTTTTATTTATCAAAAGCAAACACTTAGTAGAAAAAAAATGACAAACGATGGGTTGCCTCCCATCTAGCACTTGATTTATTATTGCGGCATGACATAGTTACCTCGAGTACTTAGACTTCGTCGAGATAAATGGTGGCCATATAGTTTATCAAGTCAAGATGACCGATATAGGGTTTTACTCGTTGGCCATTCACCTTGAAGACAACACCATTACTGTCTTCTATCTCAATTACTCCAGACGAGTAGACTTGGGTAATCTTATATGGACCAGACCATTTGGACCTTAACTTACCTGGGAATAGCTTCAGTCGGGAATTGAAAAGAAGTACCATGTCGCCTTTTTGGAAGTTTTGTTGAACAATCCGCTGATCATGATACTTTTTCATCCGCTCCTTGTAGAGGTCTGATCTTTCATAGTAGGCATGTAGGCGGAATTCATCCATCTCATTCAGCTGCTCTAATCTCAGATTCATAGCATTATCCCAATTCAGATTTAGTTGCTTCAGTGCCCACATTACTTTATACTCGAGTGCGATGGGTAAGTGACAAGCCTTCCCATAAACTAGTTGGTAAGGGGACATGCCAATTGGCATTTTGAATGCAGTCCTATAAGCCCATAGCGCATCGTCCAGCTTCCGAGACCAATCTTTCCTATTAGCATTTACAGTCTTAGCAAGGATTTGCTTGATCTCTCGAATGGAAACATCTACCTGTACACTAGTTTATGGGTGATAAGGTGTGGCTACCTTATGTTGCTTGACACCATATTTTGCCAACACGGATTTGAACAGCTTGTTGCAGAAGTGAGATCCTCCATCGCTTATGATAGTCCGTGTTATTCCAAAGCGAGAGAAGATATTTTGCTTGAAGAATGCTACAACACGCTTTCCCTCATTGTCGACTAACGCTACTGCTTTGACCCATTTTGAAACATAATCTAAAGCAACTAGGATGTATTTCATTCCAAACGAATTTACGAATGGACCCATGAAATCAATACCCCATGCATCAAAGAGCTCGATTTCAAGAACTTTTGACATAGGCATTTCATGATGCTTCGAAATTGTGCCTTGTCTCTGGAATTGGTCACATCTTCTCACAAAGTCATAGGCATCTTTAAATATCGAGGGACAATAATATCCACTTTGCAATACCTTCCTTGCTGTTTGGTTACCTGTGTGATGTCCCCCAACTTGGGAAGTGTGACATGCTTCTAATATATTAGGCACCTCTACATGGGATATGCATCGCCTGATAACACCATCCGCGCATCGTCGAAACAAATATGGCTCATCCCAAAAGTAATGTTTTACCTCATGTATGAACTTCCTCTTTTGATGAAAGGATAGATTTGCAGGTATCATATTACTCACCACAAAATTTGCAAAGTCTGCATGCCATGGTAACTGTTCGATTATTGTGTCTAAGATCTCTTCGTCAGGGAATGTATCATCAATATCGAGGTCAGGCTGTGATATATGCTCGTTCTCGAGTCTAGATAGATGATCAGCCACTTGGTTCTCGCAACCTCTTCTATCTTTTACCTCGAAATCAAATTCTTGCAGGAACAATACCCATCGAATTAGCCTTGGTTTTGCATCTTTCTTTGTCATTAGATATCTTAGGGCTGCATGGTCTGTGTGAACTACCACTTTGGTTCCCAACAAATAAGCACGAAACTTCTCAAAAGCATACACAACCGCTAGCAGCTCTTGTTCTGTGATAGTATAATTCTTTTGGGCTTCGTTTAGGACCTTTCTCGCATAGTAGATTGGGTGGAATAACTTCTCCCTTCTCTGGCCATGTACAACACCCAAAGCTACCCCACTAGCGTCACACATGAGTTCAAACGATAGAGACCAATCTGGTGCTACCATGATAGGAGCTTCAATTAGCTTCCCTTTGAGGCAGTAGAATGCCTTCAAACAATCTTCATTGAAGTCAAATTTTGCATCTTTCTCCAAAAGTTTGTATAATGGACTAGCGATTTTGGAGAAGTCTTTGATGAACCGCCGATATAAACCTGCGTGCCCGAGGAAACTATGAACTCCCTTCATGGAAATTGGAGGTGGTAGCTTCTCGATAACTTCAATTTTAGCTCGATCAACCTCAATTCCTCTTTCGGAGATTTTATGCCCAAGAACAATACCTTCTTTAACCATAAAGTGGCACTTCTCCCAGTTCAGCACTAGGTTGAATTCAACACATCTTTGCAACGCCATACTTAGGTTTGCCAAGCAAGACTCAAACGACTCACCTACAACTCAAAAATCGTCCATGAATACTTCCAACGTATCTTCAACCATATCAGAAAAAATGGACATCATACAATGCTGAAAGGTGGCTGGTGCGTTACATAGTCCGAATGGCATACGTTTAAAGGCAAACGTACCATATGGGCATGTGAACGTTGTTTTATCTTGGTCTTTGGGAGCAATACAAATCTGATTATAGATGGAATAACCATCTAATAAGCAAAGCCATCCTTTCCCTGCTAATCGATCAAGCATTTCGTCCATAAATGGCATTGGAAAGTGATCTTTAAGCGTCCACGAATTCAGATTTCGGTAATCCATTCATGCTCTCCATCCTGTAATGGGTCTGAGTGGAATAAGCCCATTCTTTTCATTCGCAACTACCGTCATGCCTCCTTTCTTGGGAACACATTGTACCAGGCTTACCCATTTACTATCAGAGATAGGATACACCACCCTGCATCTAACCACTTAATAATTTCTTTCTTCACTACTTCTTGCATAGGTGGATTGAGACGCCTTTGATGCTCAATAGTTGGTGTGCAATTTTCTTCAAGCTGAATCTTGTGTGTATAAATTCCAGGTGGAATACCAATAATGTCAGCGATGGTCCAACCAATGGCTCTTATATACTTCCGTATAATAGTGATGAGAGCTGCAACTTGCTGCTCACCCAAGTCTGCCACCACAATGACTGGGAGTGTATTTCCGCTTCCTAAGAATGCGTACTTTAAATGACTAGGCAGCTCCTTCAATTCTAATGTGGGTGGCTCTTAAATAGTTGGTTTAGCTAGTGGTATAGGTCGGTTTTTGAGATCAAGGTCCAGTTTCTTGGGAGCATGAGGATACGACCCTAACCCTGTTAGAGCACCAATAGTTTCTTCATAATTTTCAGCTTCCTTACGCTCAACATTCATAAGTACAACCGCCAATGGGTCATCAATAAGCTGCTCCTCTTCAAGTAATTCTTTCATAACATCGAAATAAACATCAGCTACCGAGAATACGTTCAGATCTTTGGGTTGCTTCATTGATTTACACACATCAAAGCGAACTACTTCGTCATTTATTCGGAATAAAAGCTCATTAGCTCTCAAGTCGATAAACACACTTCCTGTTGCAAGGAAACGGCGCCCCAAGATTATGGGAACTTCTGAGTCCGCCTCACAATCCAAAATAACGAAGTATTCCGGAAATAGGAATGAATAAACCTTCACCAATACATCACATAAAAGACCAACAGGTCGTTTTACCGACCTATCTGCCATTACGAGCCTCATATTGGTTGGCGTAGGATCACCCAACCCCAACTTTTTGTAAATAGATAATGGCATCAAATTGATGCTGGATCCTAAATCGCATAATGCCTTGGCAAAATTCAAAGATCCAACAGTGCAAGGAATACGAATGCACCGGGGTCAGCCTTCTTCTGAACTAGTGATCGGGTAGCAATTGCACTGGAATGATGAACAGTGTCTGTCAACTCATAGCTTGATGCTCGCTTCTTTGTCAACAGATCCTTCATAAATTTTGCATACCCTGGTATTTGTTCTAGTTCCTCTACCAATGGAACATTAATGGTCAACTGTTTCAACATTGCCATGAATTTATTGAACTTGGTATCATCAGCTTTCTTCTTCAATCTTTGAGGAAAAGGTGGTGGTGGAAGAGGAATTGTTTTCTCCACGACTTTCTTCTCCTCTTTCTTCTGAATTTCGGTCTTTTCAGGCTGCAAACTACTAGGGGTGACATCATGGATGTCTTGGTCAGCTTCTATGGCATCCTTATATCCTTTATTTTCGTCCACATGCCTGTTTTGGGATGAATTTTCTAGTACCTTACCACTTCTGGTAGTAATATCCATGCATGATCCGTCGTTTCTTGGATTTTGCACAGTGTTGCTAGGTAACGTGCCAGCCTTTCTTTGATTGAGTGCTGCTAAAAGTTGGCTCAATTGCTGCTCTATTTGTTTTATTAAAGTGGAATGTGAGTCAACCAATTGCTTCATCGAGGATAAATCATTTATCACCTCAGTTACTTCCGCGTTGGTTGCCTCTACTCCTTTCAATAGTTTAGACATCATGTATTCCATATTTACAGAACTAGATGCAGTGGCATCACGTCTCCCTGGGGGAACATACAAACCACTCTTGTCATTCTTGTTCTTCCAACTACCTTGGTCCTTGTTTCCAGATTTATCATAATAGTTCCGACCTTGGTTTCCTTGGGTATTGCCTCGGAACCCCCCTGATTGTTCAAGTAGTTGGCTTCTTCTTCCGAATCAGATTCCTCTCTTCCTTTTGATGCAACAAATTTGAATTTTTCGGTCTCCCCTAATAATAGATGCTTTGTAAGAAGATCCACATGTGTTTTCATGTGCGCCATATCTTGATCACGTTCTTCTTCTCTTCTCCTTTGTTCTGCAGTCATGCCTATAGTAAAAGTGGGACTTGCTACCTCAGAATCTCTGGTATGCCACGCCCTACTTTGCTTCGTCATCTGGTCTAGCATATCACTTGCCTGAACAAAGGTGAGGTCCATAAATGATCCTCTAGCCAAATTATCCACCACAGGT
The DNA here is from genome assembly GCA_030864225.1 of Capsicum baccatum var. pendulum. Classification (NCBI taxonomy): domain Eukaryota; kingdom Viridiplantae; phylum Streptophyta; class Magnoliopsida; order Solanales; family Solanaceae; genus Capsicum; species Capsicum baccatum. The sequence continues at coordinate 46,035,137 of CM061550.1, forward strand.
TTAGTTACTGAATTCAAGGATCTATATAGTATCTCCATCAAGTGAACATTGGTCATATGATGGTTTAGGTACCTCATAAGCTTTGTCTTGAACCTCTCCGATGTTTCGTGGAGAGCTTTGGTTGGAAGCTGCCAAAAGTTGCTGATTTCATCTCTCAATTGTGCTCTCTTGGATGGCGGAAAGAATCTTTCTAGGAAAGCGTCTTTCAACTGCCTCCAATTAGTGATAGAATCAGGAGTCAGCCCGTTCAACCATAGTGTTGCCTCCCCAAATAGAGACAATGGAAATAGGCACAACCGAATTGCATTCTTTCCAACGCCAGGATTGTCGAATGACTTGCATGTAGAAATAAAGTTGATCAGATGCATATTCAGATCATCGCCTGCTAGTCCACCAAATAATCCCTTGAGTTTCAATAACTGAAACATGGTGCTTGTGATGTTGAACTTGGCCTCGGGTGCCAATGGCGGAGGAATAATGGCTCCAGTGGCTCCGGCTCCATCGAGATCATCATCATCATCGTCGAATGCTGGTTGCACGGGTCGGCGTTCATGCCTAAACCTAGCTTGACGATCTCTTCTGTTAGAAGGTGTTGCTATCTCCGCATCACGCCTTGGATTTAGTAACTCATCACCACCTAGATCCTTATCGTCAGGATTTGTTGCTCGCCTAGGATTATCAATATTCTGTTGATGCACTTGAGTGGCGGCCAGAGCAGCTAGTCTAGCCTGTTCCTGTTGAGCAGCCCTTCTTTTAATTTCCTGTTAAGCCTCCATTCTGCCAATACGATGTGGTTCAGGATTGAAAGGTAATAATGGTTGACCAAAACTTCGAGTATGGGGCATGCACTGGATAAAAACCAGCAGAAAACAAAAACAAAAACTAAAAGTAAAGTACGAGAATCTTTTACCAAAGGTCCTAGTAACTATCACAAACTTAGTAGACTACCGTATTCCCCGGCAACGGCGCCAAAATTTGACAACGCTCAAACTACAGCTCTCATAAGAGTGTAAGCGGTCGCTGTCAAATATAGAACCCAACTGGGTTGGGTATCGCTCCCACAGGGAATAGCCGGTCAATAAGTAAACAAAGATTATTAGACTTTTGGTGCAAGTCTCGTGAAAAGGGGGGATTTTAATGTGCAAATAATGTAAACAAAATAGTAAAGTAAAAACAGAAATAGCAAAGTAAACAGAAAGAGTGTTTAGTAAGATGTTTAACCAATGAGAATTGAGAGTTGGGGTTATGTCCACCTTATGAGTTATACGTGTCTATTGGCTATGAGTTATGCTGAATTCAGACATGCATGTGCTTATACAGAATTGTATTCTATGGTAAATCCAAGCGTCTTTCGACCTAACAAGGACTATTTCGCTTTAACTCTTTCGAGCTTAAAGCGTATCTAATGGTACGAATTCTCCAAGAGATTAATCCAGTTACGGCACTAACTTTTTAACAGGGGTTGGTGCCCTATTACCTGGACATTATCTCTTTTCCAGACATATAACTTTTCTTTCGAACAAGTTAATGCTATACTGGCGTATTCTATGCGTTTGCAACTACAAGAATTTGCATTAAGATGAAGAGAATAATGATATAAGCAGCATACGTGTCGCGAATTCACAAACTCATAGCAATAGATAGTATCTCATACGGCTTCCATAACCCCAACAGAGAAGTTTAGCTACTCATGAGTGCGATAGAAATCACAATAGACATTATCATTATACCACAATAAAGATCTCACGTGTAGTATGGTGTGGTATGGCTTTAGCCGTGAATTTCTTTTAGAATAGCTTTTCTCTCATTGTGGAAATTAAGAATTGAATAGATGAAGAGAATAAGAATTGAAAGTGTTGAAAAGATTAAAATTGTTCGGATAGTAGAGGAATGAATTAGAAGTCGAATGAATTATGGAATAAGAATAATAAAAAGCTACAGCAAAATAGGGTATTTATAATACCCATATCCTATTCCTACTAAGCTACTGCATTACGTAACCTAATCCTATTAAGTTACTGCTGATCCCCAAAGTCTTTAGAATTGCTGTTTTTGCCTGGGACAGATTTTCCATGCGTCACTTTTAGTCCTAGGCGTCCAAGCTCTCCTTCCCTTCTTTTTTGAAGCTTCCTTTGGCGTCGAGTTATCCATAAAATGCTGAAATCTGTATCATTTATACCTGAAAATTTGCTAATCACGTTTGTTAGCTCACTCACACGAAAAAGGACTAAAAGTGCATGAGTTATATATTTTGTCCTCAAAACTTAGCTAAAATATGGGTAAATTAAAGCACTTTGGGCGTGTAAATTTGCCTATCATCAGAAGCACTGTAACAAGACACTTTTTATACACTTTCTAGGCAATAATAGATTCACCCACTGGGGTAGAAACTAGGATAGGCTCAGGAATATTTTCGGGACTCACTTCAAAGTTCACAACAACCAGGGGTGTCACATACGAAAAACTGGACCCAGGGTCCAACAATGCATAAATATCAAATTGAAATGCACGGAGCAACCAGTAATGACATCAGGAGAGTCCTCCTGCTCCAGGTGAGATGGGAAAGCATAGAACCAGTTCTGGCACTGACCGCCAGCGATGCTAGAAGAAGCGCCTTGAGTCGGGGTTGGACGAGTTACCGGAGCTGGAGCACTAATAGTCTAGGGACGAATATCATGTTTCCCCTTCCTAGAATATGGGCACTCTCTAAGTCTATGACCCAGGTCACCACAGCCAAAGCAACCTTTCTTCTCACCCCCAACACTCACCCGAATGGGTCCTACCATACTTAGCACACAGAGGATAATTAGGCATGCTACCAATACTATGCTGAGACCTAGACATAGATGGCTTATTTTCTTACTCCTGCCTACCTCTAGCCATGGGAGTGCTAGCTGACAATGGTGCTGACATAGATGAATGGCTCAAAAATGGAGAGTGATTCCCTCCCTGAGACCTAGTCTATCCATAATTGCGCTGCTCAAATCTAGCACTCTTAATTCCCCTTACTCTGTCTCTCTCCCTGAGCTTGTCTGCTTCGATCTGCTGGGCATGAATCATCAACCTAACAAGATCCATATCCTTATTTAACATAGTAGTTCTGAACTCCTTCAACATAAAACTTGAAACACCTATCATGAACTTGCTCATGCTAGAGTGGGTATTAGCAATTAAGTTAAGAGCATATTTGGACAATTGGTTGAACTTAAAGCCGTACTCCTTAACGGTCATGGGGCCCTACCTCAATTTCATGAACTCCTGTAATGTCACCTCTCTCATCTCTAATGGAAAGAACTTATTCAAGAATACATCCTGGAATACCTGCCAAGTCATAGAGGCAGCACCCTCTTCTCTCTCTTTCATCCATACAACAACCCAGTCATGAGTAATGTCTTTCAACTTGTAGGATGCTATCTCAACACTTTCTTCCTCTGATACATGCATCACCTACGTAATATTCCTCCACTCCTCAAGAAACAACTATGGGTCTTCACCTGCCTTAGACCCATAGAAATCTGGTGGATTCATCCACATAAAATCACAAATTCTAGCAGAAACTGAATCACCTCCCTACTGGGGTAGAACTGGGGCCTGATTGGCCTGGGCATTGGAAGTGATAGCTTAGGCCAGCGCCTGGAAGGCTGCCCGAAACTCAGCGTGGGATACATTTGTATTGAGGGAATTAGAGAGATGAGGTTGCTGATCATTGTTGTTTCTATGAGCTCAACGAGAAGGCATTTTCTAAAACAAGAGAGCATAAATTAATAGCTGAGATAGAAAAATTTAAGCACAATGGACTCAAAGAAAACAAATGACTTTTTCCTAAAATGTTTCATAGCCTCTTGATCGTACATGTGACACGCTACAAACTGATGATCAAGACTCTACTTAACGCGGCTTGTCAAACTCCCTTGGATTCCTTAAACCTTAGGCTCAGATACCAAGTTTGTATGCCCCAAAAACGGAGATGTCACATGGTGCTTAAGGCTACAAGTAACCCCAAGCTAACCCTTTGATCCTACTATTACAATTATACTCATTTAAAGAAAATAAAACCACCAAAGGTACTTATCAGATTAGAGTTATGAGAAAACTCAAGAAAATGTACTTCATCCGAACAAAACACAATCTTAAAATCTCAATAAAACTGACAAACTGGTGAACTAGTCTGACAAGCCTCTACTACTCAAATAGACTAGAGAGTCATTGGGACATATCCCCAACTAACTAATACTCCATCAAAATAGACAACTTCATAGATAAAATACTGAGGTATCTGAACATAGGTCCCCAAAGCATGAGGATGACCTACTGCAAAAGATGTAGATCAATGTGCTCGAAAATCACTATCGAGCCTAGGACTGAGTACCTAAATCTATATTATGAGAAAATGTAGCCCACATATGAATATATGAGTCAGTACCATAGAAATGTACTGAGTATGTGGAGGTGTATGGAATTTCAATAATCGAATATCACAATTTAATAAAAGACATGCATGTTGATATAAATGACTCACTTAGCTTGAATTAAACCATCATAGTCATAGATGAATAATGCATGTAAAGTAAAACAAGTGAGTCATTACAATAAGTTCTCAGTTTTCTTTCTTCTCAGTTTCAAACTTGTAGGATAATCAACTCTTAAAACAACTCTTTTTAGAACATGATATATCAATCTTTTGGAAAACAAGAAACTTTCTCAGAAAATCATAGCTTTCAAAACATATACACTTATCTTAAATAGAGTAGAGATTCACTTTGGGAGTTTCTCTTAACCGCATAAACCATGTGAGCTACATGGATTCCAACATCCAACCCACATTGGGGAGAGCTGTCCTATCCTTGCCATCGGAGTAGGACTTACATTTTAATTCATTAGTGATCACTATATCAGCCTCAGGCTCATATCCTACGGGGGCACGTAGTTTAAGGGAAGTACCATACTTTCCGCTCGGTGCTATTAGCTCAGAACCTTAAAGAAAATCCACAATAAACAATTCAACAATTTGCATCGGGAGCCAATATGCTATCCCTTTTTTTCATAAATCAATCAAATGTTGATTTCTTTTCTTACTTGGGTTCAAAAATCAACTCTTTCTTGAAACTTTGAGAGACAAACATATTCCAAGCTTTAAAATCTTAGTAACAAGGGGTTATCAATACCATTCTTGAAACATAGTCAAACATGTAAAATTTCATTCTTCAACATAGGACATGTATGCAATTTCAAGATCCTTGAATTTTCAAAGTGAACCATAAATCATGAATTTAATCCCTTAAGTACTCAAAACATCAATCCATGGTAATGAAATAAAATTCGTAACATAAATTCATGAGTAAACATTAAACAATCAAGGATTTTACATTCCATAATCTCATGAACATGCAAAATAGTATAATAAGCAATAATTCAACTTGAAAGGGAAAATTCTTAAGAAAACCAACTTTGGACACAAGAACGAAAGAGTGTTCTTGTTGAAAAACCCCACATACCTTGTAATTGGAACCTTGGAATGAACTCTTTAATCTGGAACTCTATTTGCAAAATCGTGATATGCTTTTTGTATCCCTCGGAATGGGGATTCTGAATATCCAAGAATTATTTAAAATGCTACGGTTTATTCTTGAAATATTTGGAGCTTTAGGTTGAAACCCTAATAGTGGTTCTTGAGGATTTCTTATTAAGTATGACTTGTTATGCTCTTCTAGGGATTAAATACCTTGTTAGAGATGACAAGGGTTGCCAAAATTACCATAAATCCCTTAATGAGATAGACTAAATGTGCTAAATTCCCAAGTACGCGCAGCAGAGCATATGTCGCATGCTCTATCCCACTAGACTGACGTATGCGTCGCATGCTCTATCGCATGATCCAAGGATGCGATGCACCATGCAACACATCAAAATCGCATGGTGCTACTATTTCAAAAACCAAATGCACCCTAAATGATGTCTAAAAATTTTGAAAATCACCCGGGATGTCCTATAGACATGCCCCATTGCAATGCATCAAAAAATTTAAGAAATTGGGGTCAATAAGGTTACAAAGTAAATTGACAAAGATTGAGGGATCAAAATAAACTGATTGTTGGAACACTTAGTAAAATTTTAAGTCTTAAGCTCTTCTTGACTTTACTTCAGGGTTCTAACGTGACAAAAACTTATGGGGTCTTACACCTCCGATTTAAATCACCTCATAAGCATATTTAGTCATTATCAATCAATTTTTAAAATACATTAACCCTCTTTATTCCCAAGAACATGATTAGGGTTTTTTCTCAAGATCATCTCCCAAGAACAATATTCAAACCCTTCATCAAGAAAACCAAGAAGTTGTGTTGTCCAATCCAAGAATTTTTAAGAAAAGTTAATTATCTTTGAAGATTAAAGCTTAAAGGTATGTTTTAATGTTCATTCATGGGTCCGTTTTCACCCATGGAGTCCAAGAATCCATTTTCAAGTGTAAAATTATGATCTTTACATGTTGTTATGAATTATATCCATGAACTTTCATGTCAATTTTTAAATCATGTTTACAAACTATTTCCATTGGAATTATCCCTTGACATGTTTGAAGGATGATATTTCCATGTTAAATCCTTAACCCATGATTTTCATATTGTAAATATGTTATTATCACATTATTTAACTATTCCCATGCTTTATCTCATGACCCCATGTGTTTGATGAAATGCATAAATGATTGGGTTTTGAACAATGACTACATATTACATGTTTATAATGGAATTACTTATTTACAATGAATTACCTCCATGAAAATCTTATGAGATACGATCATGTATTATGTTTCCAAGAGTTTTGATAGAAAGAGCCCTTACACGTTTGAAAGTTGAAGTATGTTTATCTATGCCATGGTAATTTTATTTCAATTGTTTTCACATGGAATGTATTATAGTATGTTTTAAATATTGTGGTTTCCATATCATGTTCATGAGAATTTAGAATAAAACCATTAGTTTATTATTTGATCATGTGATTGTGCTATCTTATCAGGTTTAAAAGTAGCTCTATGTTAAAGTCTTGACCCTCATGTGTTTGATGAAATGCTTAAGTGAATAATTGTGAACAATGATTTCTTTCCATGGTTTCAAAGCTTTCATATGTCCCTGTTGTTATTGTTATCTAGTCTTGGGGTTATGAATACCCAAAATTCAGCTACTTATTTAGTCTCACTATTCTCATAATGGTTTCATACACGTATGTGCATTATCAGTTCAGCCAGTTATTGTATTAGTTAAACCTACATCAGTTCAGTAATCCGAGTCAGCTCCTTCTTTTATTAAACTTAGTTTAGTCCCATAATCAGTGTCAGTTCAGTTGAGAGTAAGATTAAGCATCGAGCAAACCCATGGATGGGGGTATTCCAATTAGTATAGGGTTTTAACCTTAGTAGCAATCCCTGAGTTGTAGAACTATGTAGCCAGCGTAGGTTTCAGATGTCTTCCTACTAGTTTAGGGTTGACACATATCTCATGAGTCTTTTTGTTAGTTTAGGGTTGACAAGATATCTTCCTACTAGTTTAGGGTTGACACAACCACTGTTAGTACCCGTGGCATGGTACTAGCACACTTCCAACTGGGTTGATAGGTTGGATCCTGATCTGTTTAGATTTGGGGCATGTCGGTTAGATGATACCTCCCACAATTTCAATTTCAGTATTCAGTTCAGAACACAATTCACTTTTGTTTGACCATAGCATATAGTTTATTAGTTATTCAATTATCAGATTTCAATATTTTAGTTTATAGAGTATTTCAACATTATTTTATATGTTTGGTCATACATTCTCAGATTCTATGGCTTTCATGCTTACTATACATCATTTATTTTATGTTGTTCATTCAAACAGTTATTATTCATGCACATGAGCCTATGCATATCATCCTAATTCCATCTAGCATAGTAGTACATTCAAAGTACTGACCACATACTCTCTTCTTGCACTATGAGGTCTTATATAATAGGTTCAGATGCTCGGGTTTTTGACCATACTTAGACACTCCAACACATCAGCAGTAAAAGCAGTGGTTAGTCCTTATATTTTGAGGACCGATTATGTTCAATGTTTTTAGTTTAGTAGTCGCTTGGTGTTAGTTGGTTTCTATCCCATCAACTCTAATTCGGTCAGATTTAGAGGCTTTCGAACACTTCAAACAGTCAGTCAGTTTGTCATTACCTTTGTTAATTTTCTAAAAGCTAACTTTTGGCTGTTGTTTTCATACTTATGATTTACACATATTTAAGTATTTGAAGTCATATGGCATATTTATTTATTTTTCACATATGTATTTTATTAGAATTATTTAATGCTTACAGCAGGTACTGGCTCATAGGTTAGCTTATGTTCTTTCAGGATCATAAGCACTGTATGGTGTCCAGGGTGTACTTATGAGGTATTACAGACTTGGTATCAGAGCCCAAGGTTTTAAAGTTTCTTAGGGAGTATAAAAGTCACGTTGAGTGAAGTCTTATGCATGGGTGTAAAGTGCGCCATACTTATGCACAAGAGACTATGAGACATTTTAGGAAAAGTTTCCTTTCTTTCGGTGTTCATGTCATGCGAAAAAGCATAAGCTCTATTCAAACTCTCTTTTTAATTAAATCTTTCTTTTTTTAGATAATATGCCTCCCAAAAAGAATAACAGAAGAAGAAATAGGAATCAGCCTGCACCTCTACCCATTCAGAAAGATCCCCTAAATGAGCAAGTTTCCCATGTCAAGATTAGAGCTGTATTTACCACTTTAGCCCACTCAATAGTAGTGCAGAACAAATAGTAAGCTGCAATACCAGCCAATCCAATGGCTAATGCTGCCACATCTAAAATCTGAGATTTTACTCGAATGAATCCTCCTTTATTTTTGGATAGTATGTCTGATGGAGATTCGCAGGAGTTCCTTGACATGAGCCATAAGGTGACTAATATTATAGATGTTTTGTCTAGTGAGAGTGTATATTTGGATACTTACCAGTTGTGGAATGTAGCTCACACCTAGTATAAGTAGTGGAAGGAGGATAGAGGCACAGATGCAGGGCCTGTAGTTCACCACAACCTTTTTAGAAAGGTTCTTTCCTTTAAATTTGAGGAAAGCTAAGGTGATGGAGTTTATTAATATGAAACAAGGTAGAATAAGTGTGAAGGAGTAATCACTTAAGTTGACTCAGTTGGCCAAGTATACTCCTAATGTGGTGTCTGATAATAGGTCTAGGATGAGTAAGTTTGTTTCTGGTGTAGCTGATAGTGTAGTCAAGAAGTATAGGACTACTATATTTTTTAAGGAGATGGAATTTTCTAGGCTTATGGTCCATGCTCAGCAGATCAAAGAGAAAAAGGCTAAGGAGAAAGAGATAGGGAGAGAGAGCAAACCGTCTACGAAAGGTATTTTTAATTTTGCTTAGTCAGGGTCAGAGGGTGGTAACCGTTCTCAGTTCCGTTAGAAGTTTTCAACCCCAGTTCTATCTTTAACTAGTGAGCCAGTACCAAAGTTTAGGAAAGATATTTAGATAGGGATCCAGGCTCCAAGAACCCAGGTAGTAGGAACAGTGGTTGTACCCATCTATTTTGTGGTGAATATGGTAGGAATCATAAAGGTGTGTGTAGAGCTGGATGTGATATGTGTTTTGGATGTGGCGAGCTAGGAAATAGATTAGATAATGTCCTAAGATTGGTCCACTGAGTCAGTACAGTCATTCTCCAACTCCAGTAGGTCACTTGACTTAGTAGTGCGCTACTTCCAGTGCCATCAGTGGTCAACGCCAGAATTTACTTTATGCACTCTAGTCCCGACATTATCAAGAAAGTTCTCCTAATGAAGTTATGGGTATGTTATAGGCATTTTATATTCTTATGTATGTTTTAGTAGACCCCGAAACTTCACTTCCTTTTTGTAACCACCTAAATAGTGGTTAAATTCGGTGTCAGTCGCGAAACTCAAGTAGAGCCCTTCTCAGTGTCTAGCACCACAGACTTAGAGTGATAGCTTAAAGCTAAGGAGAGATGATAGAACAAGAAAACCAGGTCAGGCTCTCAGATTCTAGTATTGATGCCAATTTGTTGTAGAGTAAAATTAGGGAGGAAGATTCCTGACCCATTATTATTTTAGTATTTGTACATCAGTTATCATGATATCTACTTATACATTACATGTTAGCTCTATAGTTATAACTCATATTCATGCATTTTATCAGAAATCATGTGTTCTCCCAGTTCATAATATAAGGAGTTCTGATTTGCTAGAAGTACAGATCATGTTCCATAAATTTATGAACTCCAAATTTAGGTCAAGTAACTCATGACTCATGTACTCATGCTTTACAGTATGTTCAGTTTTGGTACTCATGCTACACTCTTAATGATCAGCAAAATTCAGATTCATGTCATACATGTCCTCAGTTCAAACCTCTTTTATGAATTCATGTAATGACCCTCTTTTCCTCAGACCTTAGATTCACATTCTAGATGTTTAGTCATGATTCAGTCCATAAGGGTTCTGTATATCCTATCAGTCTTTTCTTATTATTTCAGCTAATTCAGTATCATTTCGGGGACAAACTATCCTAAGGGGGAGATGTATTGTAATGCCTACATTTTCATGTCCTAAACATCTAAACTTTACTTCACGAAACTAGATCCAGCCTAAGGTAATGGTTACTCATAAGTTGACTCTATCATTTCTATATATAATGCCTCAAGTCTAGCACCCCAGACACTACATAATGCTTATGATCCCGTAGGACCACAAGCTAACCCTTTTCTGGTACCTATAATTGAGCACTGCATAATATAATAAAATACATGTGAAAATCTAGCAAAATCTTGCCTTAAGGTTCAAATTCTAAAAAAAAAACAACTGAGTAAAGTCTACCAATATCAAAACTAAACATTTGTTGGAACAACTAGTCTGAAAAACTCTGTAGTCTGAACCCTCTAAACTGTCTGAATAAAGAGTTGATGGGACATCCTCGAATGATGAGGACTCACTGCTAAGTCTACCACTGCTGATTAAAACTGAGCTGCTAAGGGTGCTCTGGATCTCGTGCTTTTGAACCTATGGTGTAAAGTAAAACACCATAGCACAAATGTGTTAGTAAGTGGGAATGTACTGAGTATTCAAGATGAGGTAAGGCTGTAATAAAGGGATTATGCATGAATAATTACTTAACTGAATATCATGAAAGAACTGAATAAGGACATATGCATAAATGCACAAACCATAACTGAAATCACAATGACATTGAATACTGAGGCTTGAATACTACTTTAATGATGTCTGAACTCACTACTAATACCGAGATACTAAATAATTGAATCTTTTGATATTGATAATTGAATACTAAAGTTGAGATCAGTCCTCTTAACGGGATATATCTGAACTTAATGATAGTAGGAATGCTTGACTGAAATCTGAGATTAGTCCTATCTAGCTGGTGATCTTTGTATCTACTGATAATGAGAGTAGTTAAACTTTATTTAAGATCAGTCCTATCTATCGAATGATCTCTGTATATACTGATAATGAATATAACTTGACTAAGTCTGAGATCAGTCATATCTAACGGGTGATCTCTGAGTCTATTGATAATCATAATGATTGACTGTATATGATAGTCCTTTGAGTCTGTTGATAATCACAATGATTGACTGTATCTGACAGTCCCTACTCTGTACTACTAAGGTGAGTTCTTTTACTGAGACTGATTTTGAAATTGAGATTGTGGGAAGTAGTTATCTAACCAACATGCCCCAAATCTTAACTTGTGGGGTCCAACCTGTAACCCCAGCTGAAGTCAGTCCTATCTAATGGGTGACCCCTGGGATTAGTCCTATATATATATATATATAATATACTAACGGGTGATCCCTGAGTATGTCAGCCCTATCTAATGGGTGACATCTCATACCTACACTGTCTACGTAGTTCTAGAACTTAGGGATTGATCCTAGAGATATCAGTCCTCTATAGCAGGTGAGTTCGCATCACTAGGTTTGCTCGGTGATAAGTTCTACTCCCAACTGAAAGACTCTGAACTAATTCTTTTTCTTAAACTATACTAGACTGAGCTGATCTATTACTAATCATACTACATAACTGAGTTAAACTGAGTTTACTTAATTCCAAAGACTGACGAAATACTACGAAATCTCGTTATCTGACTGAATGATACTAAGTTCTGAATTGATTACTTGAACTCTACTAAGGTATGAAACTAAATTCTCAAATACTACTAAGATCTGAGTTGAGTACTGAACTGAAGCTGGATTGATAACGATACTAAGATTCCCTAGATCCTATAACTGCCTAAGAGTACTGAGTTCTATAACTGACTGAGTTCTACTAATTGTGGTTTGATTTAGAGTATCTTAAAAATGACACTGGCTGTAGACATGTAGCTAATGTGTCGGGTATAAATACCCCTAGGACTATATAACATAAAAGTAAAACATAACCATTCTTGAATAATCATGACCATAGACTTTCATTCACCATTACAATCATTAAAGCATCTCTTCAAGCACTTGGAAATCATAAACATTTGATAGTATAGGAAGACATGCTATTGGCTCATACTCCATTCAATAAGGTCATGCATCAAACACTTAACATGCATTAAAGAACACATAATTGGGGAATTTCATGCTAACATATCGCAACTCATTCACTAAGGCTTTTCAACAAATACTTGGCATGCATAAACTTACACATAATTGGGGATTTCTTGTCAACATGTTGTAATAACCCTAATTTCTTCACATAAGATTTTTATTAAACATATGGGGAGCTTGTTTTGGTTATACAACAAATACTACACCTAAGTATCATAATTTCATCAACGAACATGCAACTTAAAGGGGATTTTTCATGAACATCATGTAATTATCACATACTAGAATCAAAGCTTAGAACTTTGTATCTAAATCACGAATTAAAACTTAATAACACATAATCATGGAATTCCATACACATAAATCATAAAATCTAATAAAAATATAAACTTTACAAATTTGAAAAGGATTCTTAAACTTCTTGGGCGGAAGGAATCCAAGAATCAACATCTGCATACCTTAGAAGATTCTTTCTTAAGGGTTCTTGAAGAAATCCTTAGTCTTATTCTTGATTTCTTGGCTAGGGTTCTTTCCCCTTTGAGAGAAAATATTTTGATTTGGGGAAAATTTAATGAATAATGAAGTATTTTGGTTATTTATGGTATAAATACCGTGTTTGGATGGATTTGGGGCCATGAGAAATTACCAAATGGGTCCTTGAAATTTAAATAACGGAATCTGAAAATCCCAATTTTACATGTTGGCATGAAGCAGTGAAATCGCGCCAGCTTACTAAAAACTGAACGACTGTGAAAAGGAGCATTGGTGCGACGTTCTATAATTGCGGAGACTCAGTGAATTTTAATGATTGCCATTTTTTCTGACTCCGCGATGCGCTAAAGTACCAGGTGGTACACTGTCTTACTAAAATGGCTCTAACTGTTCGACCGAGTGTCGGATTTGGGCGAATTTGGTATCGATTGAAATCTTATTCAATTTTCCACGTGATAAAAAGTCAAAATCTAAAAAAAAATTACATGGAATAAAATATATTCAACTTTAAAGAAAGATCTTTGATGTTCTAGAGATGAATTTAAACTAGGAAAAGTGTGGTGTATTACACTATATCATCTTGATAATCCTTCACATGACATTGCTTATGCTCACAAAATTCAGTTTAGTTATGTATCATCTTTCAGACTCGGTTATGTAATCTTGTTTCCAGTCATGCACATTCAGACTATGATCTTAGTTCTCCCAGTATTCTTAATTCAGTTTAATTTAAGGACGAATGTACCTAAGAGGGAGATAATGTAACACCCCACATTTTTGAGCTAGAATTCAAATCATTGTTCGTATGCGTACAGAGTTAAACCCAATTATTATATGTATGTACATGTGTGATTATCAAATATATAATGTAAGATATCTTTGTATATTGATCGAGGTCATAAACATCTCCTAACTCAAAAACGAGTTAAGGATTTTTCTATTGATAGAGTTTTGACAATTGCTCCAGCTAGGATCCACTTTACGTAAGTGTATCTACTAAATATATTGATTAAGATATCCAAATATATATCAAATTAAGGGTCTTTGATTTGTCTTTCTAATGCATCTAGTTTCACCTTAATTTGATATCAGAATGGAAAGTTATGCTCATTTGACCTCAGCATTTCCGTCTGTCAACAAAGTGACGACTTGAGGTGATAAGCCATCAACTAAGTGATGACTTATCAATCAAGGCATCAGCCTTACCAAGAATATGATCAATCTCAGTAACAAAGTAACGACTTGAGTTGATAAGCCATCAGCTAAGTGATGACATATCATCCAAGTCATCACCCTTAAACAGCAAGGGTCCAAATCAAACTATGTGTTGAAAACTCTAGTTGATAAGCCATCAACTAAAACTTTCTGCAATTCTTATTTAGCTTTGGGGGGTATTTTAATCTTTTCCTCACCTCAAACCTCACGCCCCCTGCCCCCGACATAAATCACCTCATAAGAGTATTTAGTTATTATTAATTAGTTTTTAAAAGCCATTAACCCTCTTTATTCCCAAGAACAAGATTAGAGTTTTCTCTCAAGATCATCTCCCAAGAACAAGATTCAACCCTTCTTCAAGAAAACTAAGAAGTTATGTTTCCCAATCCAAGAACGTTTAAGAAAAGTCAATTCTCTTTCAAGATTAAATATTAAAGGTATGTTTGATGTTCATTCATGGGTACTTTTCACCCATGAAGTCCAAGAAGCCATTTTCAAGTTTAAAATTATGATCTTTACATATTATTGTGAATTATATCCATGAACTTTCATGAATTTCAATTTTTATATCATGTTAACAAATTATTTCCATTGGAATTATCCTTTGACACGTTCGAAGGATGATATTCGCATGTTAAATCCTTAACCCATGATTTTCATATTTCAAATATGTTATTATCACTTGATTTAACTATTCCCATGCTTTATCTCATGTCCCCCATTTGTTTGATGAAATGCCTAAATGATTGGGTTTTGAAAAATGACTATTTATTACATATTTACAATGAATTACCTCCATGAAACTCTTATGAGATTTGAAATGTACGTTTTGAAGAGTTTTGATAGAAAGAGACCTTGCACATTTGAAAGTTGAAGTATGTTTATCTATGCCTTGGTAATTTGATTTCAAATTATGATTTTAATTGTTTTCACGGGGAATGCATTTACTATGTTTTAAATATTGTGGTTTCCATATAATGATCATGCGAATTTAGAATAAAACTTTTAGTTTATGATTTGATCATGTGATCGTGCTATCTTATCTTGTTTAAAAGCACCCCCATGTTAAAGTCTTGACCCTTATGTGTTTGATGAAATGCTTAAGTGAATAATTATGAACAATGATTTCCTTCCTTGGTTTTAAAGCTTTCATGTGTCCCTGTTGTTATTGTTATTGGGTTCTGGGGGTTATGAATACCCTAAATATATCTATTTATTTAGTCTCGGTATTCTCAGAATTGTTTCACACATATGAACATTGTTAGTTCGGTCAATTATCATATCAGTCAAACCTAGATCAGTTTATTATTCCAAGTCAGTTCCTTCTTTAGTTAAACTTAGTTTAATCCCGTAATCAATGTCAATTTAGTTGAGAGTAGAATTCAGCATTGAGCGAACCTAGGGATAGGGTATTCCTATTAGTATAGAATTTGACCCTTAGTAGAAATTCCTGAGTTACAAAACTACATAGCTAGTGAAGGTTTTAGATATCTTCCTACTAGTTTAGGTTTGACACATATCGCATGAGTCTCCCTATTAGTTTAGGGTTGACATGATGTCTTTCTGCTCATTTAGGGCTGACACAACCATTGTTAGTACCCGTGGCATGGTACTTGCACCCTTCCAACTGGGGCCACAGGTTGGACCTAGATCATTTTAGCTTTGAAGAAAGTTGGTTAGATGATACCTCCAACAGTTTCAGTTTTAGTATTCAGTTCAGAACTCAGTTCACTTTTGTTTGACCATTGCATACAGTTTAATAGATATTCAATTATAATCTTTTAATATTTTAGTTTACAGACTATTTTAGAATCATCTTATATGCTTGGTCATGCATTCTAAGATTCTAGAGCCTTCACGCATACTATGCATCAGTTATTTCATGTTATTTATACAGTCAGTTATTATTCGTGCACATGGGCCCATACATATCAGCACAACCCCATCTAGCTTTCCATTACATTTAAAGTATTGACCGCATACTCGTTTCTTATGATATGATGTCTCATATCATAGGTTTGGACACTCATTTAACTAACCGCACTTAGATACTTCAGCGCATTAGCAGCAACAGCAGTGTTGACTTCTCATATTTTGAGAACCGATTATGTTTATTTCAGTGTTTTTCAGTTTTTTAGTTACTTGCAGTTTGTTGGGGCCTTCCCCATCATCTATTATTCAGTCAATTTTAGAGGCTTTCGAACACTTTAGATACTCAGTCAGGTTTTCATTACCCTTATTAGTTTACTGACAGTTGTTTTCAGACTTATAATTCAGAAATTTTTTAGTATTTGGAACCTTATGGCATATTCAGTTATTCTGCACATGTATTTTATTATAATTATTCAGTGCTCATAGAAGGTACCAGCTCATGGGTTAGCTTGTGGTCTTTCAGGATCGTAAGCACCGTGTGGCATCCAGGGTGTACTTCTGAGGTGTTACACTGGGGGAATCCCAGGAAGCTCCTTGAAAAAGACTTCAGCGAATTCATTAAACATATCAACTGATAGGAAAGAAATATTTTCAGTGCTAGAATCATTTACCCAAACAAGATGGTACAAACAACCTTAGATTTAAGTTTACGGGCCCCCAAAGATAAGATATAAATTTTTCTCTAGGTGCTAAAGAATTTCCCTCCCATTCAATAACCAATTCATTAGGAAAATGGAAGGTAAACTTTTTGGTTCTATAGTCTAATGTAGCATAACATGAGTGAAGCCAATCTATTCCTAAAATAGCATTAAAATCCACCATGTCAAGCTCTACGAGGTATACCATAGTATCTTGGTGAAAAATAGACACCAGAGTTTCTACAAACTCATCTACAATTAATAGAATCACCAAGAGGGGTAGAAATAGAAAAAAGTTTAGAAATATTGTGAGTCTTAAAACCAAAACTTACTACTATGTAAGGAGTCACATACGATAAGGCAGACCTGGGATCAAGCAGCACATAGAAATCACATAAGAAGATCTTTTGAATACCTGTAACAATATCTTATGAAGTCATTGATTCCTGGAGAGTAGATAGGTCATAAAAATGCTTAAACCCACCATCATTACCAGAAGTAGTACCCATACATGAAGGGGCTGAGAAGTGCCTAGAGTCGGAGCCTTTGTGCCTCAAAAGGTTCCTTTTGCAAAGGGGCATTCTCTAAGGAAGTGACCCACCTGGCCATATCCATCACACACCAGAATTCCATATTGACATCTCCTAGGTATTTATTCCCACAAGTTCTATAGTGAGGGTAAGGCTTGAAAGTCTGAGCTACACTACCCTATAATTGTGCGCCTTGAATCCTCAACTCATTATTGGGATGAAATCACTAATTGATGGGAGGTCTAGGTGCAAGTGTGCTCGTTGTGTGCTGAGTATTACCCTTAATTTCTTCTTAGACAATTTCTTGCCTCATTTGCTACCCTGTTGTTGACTAGCATCTTGATCTTCCGACCTAGGTTTCTTAGCCTACCACTCCTTATTCCCTACCTACTTTGTCTTCTCCCTCTCCACTTGCTACATATAAACTACTAACCTGGAGATATCTATATCAATATTCATCATTTCCCCTTTCATTCCAACACCAAATCATTAGAAAGGCTGAATGAGAATTTTCTCATAGGAAATCTCATATTGGATACTAACTCGGGGCATAACAAGACAGTTGGGTAAATTTTAATAAATACTCTTTGACACTCATCTAACCCTACTTTAGATTCACAAATTCCTCATCCTTAGCTTCACTCAATTTTTGAAGAAATAAGTGATCTAGGAAAGCATCCAAAAACTCATCCCAAATTATAGGTTCAGCATTCTCACTTCTCAACTCTTCTCACTTATCATACCACTGGTAAACAACCTCTTTTAACTGATAGGCTATAGATTTTAACTCCCCCCCATGCATGACTCTAACTATTTTCTCCATTTCATCCATAAAATATTAAGGATCATCTTCAACCTTGGTACCCATAAAACTGGATGGGTTCAGCCTCATGAATTGACCAACCCGAGTAGCCTCAGAAGAACTAGAAACATAACTTAAATTTCCCAAACAATGAGACTGTGATGCCACTAGCTGAGAAAACATATGCATAGACTCATGGAACTCATCATTTGAAATCTCGCTTTGTGGAGATTGAGTATGGTTTAATACCGATCTTAAGACCTTGAAGAGGGATAGTTGGGACTAGTGGAACCCCTGAAAGAGTAGTAAATTTTGGAGTATGGGATCTATACTGGGTTTGTATCCCATAAGTAGCGCAGACATCTTCAACATTTGTCTCAACAAGATGAGATGGTCTGGCTGAGGCATTCTGACCATTGGATCTTTGGGAAGGTATAATCGAAAATGTATAAGTTATAAGTTAGGAAAATTTCATTGTAACTGGACTCTGTAGCATGAACTAAAATAACGAAAAAAGGGGAAACATTCCTAAATGCCTTGTAGCCTTCCACTTATAAGTGTGGTGCGCTACATACCCATAAAAAGAACTACACTTGACAAAGCTTCATACATACCCTGGTACCTTAAATCAAGCTTTGGTACCAGGGTTGTCAAGACCCAAACTAAGGCCCCTGGCTGCGACGGGTATCTCAAACCAGATAGGCCTGAGATACACCTTAACATAACTGTCATAAGTATAATTCATATAAAGAAAAGTGGAATAACATCATAAGGTCTTAAAGAAGTCAATTAAAATAACTTGACACTTATAGTCGTAACGTAATAAAAAACAACAACTAGTCTACTAAGCCTCTACTATTGGTTATCTATCTAGGCTGGGACAGAGCACCCAATCGGGCCATAAAATTGAAAGAAAGATAAACATAAAAGTGACTGCCTTTCAGAGTATGAAGGTCTTAGCAACTCTAAATCTATAGAGTCTACTATTATATTGGACCATGGGACTAAACCTTGGTTCCACCATTATGAGACAATGTGGCTGCCCGAGGATGGTCATACTTGAAATGTATTGATATGAAGAACAATCCAAAAACCACATATATTTCAAAAAATACTCAAGTATTATCTAAACAATTTAACTTAATAGATATCCAAAACACATGGGCATAGTAAAAAGCTTCAGTCAATCTCTTAAAACACATACTCCACTCTTTGGTTTAATTCTGATCTAGATGGTACACCCTAGATGTCTATTACACCACGGTTATATAGGTCTGCCATTACTTATCGGCCAAGCCCCCAATCTAAGTTTGTCGCAAGGATAGAAGTGTTTGGTCTAGTATACAACAACATGTAGCAATTATACGATAATAATAAATATTTCAGGAAAAAATCACTCCCATATTAGTAAAATATGATTTTAGGCAATAAGTTTTCCACTTATTTTTTCTTTGGATAACCATCTAACTCTCTTAGATCCATTTTTAACCTTTTAAAAATCATATTCCATACTTATAAAAGTTCATCTCTTATTCTGTTAAGTGTATTTCATAACAAGGTATCATCGTACCTAGACTTGCAAGGCATATCATATCATATATTATCCATAGCCCTTCTTATTGATAAACATATTACTAACCACCAAGAAAATTCAAATGTTACAAAGAGTTCTCTGTAGAAATGGACATTTAAGTTTAGGCAAAACAATTTCCTTTCAAGACATAGCTCTTAGGTGGTGATTTCTTTCATAATTCATCAAAGTTTCATGAGAAAGTCACAACCCGAGACTACCCCTTTTCCCAACACTGTGATCAAAGTTATAAGTGACCCCAAGCTAACCCATGTCCTGACAAAATACTAAGAATATAGAAATAAATAATGAGATTTTGAGCGAAAATCAAACTAAAATAACTTTATTATAATAAAATAAAAATTAATACTGGATATCAAAACTATGACTGTTTGACATAATCAATATAAGAAAATAAAACTAATTGTCTGAAAGTCTCAAAATCATATGAGTTGTTGGGATAAGTCCCCAACTAACTCCAACTGTCTAAAACTAGAATATTACTAAAAATTACTAATAATTGACCCTCGAATAATGAGAACTCACCAAATTCTATTACTGATATGGTGCATGATTGTACTAAGCACGACCTGGATGTTAAACGCTAGAACCTATATATAAGACAATATAGCATAAAAAAAGTATACGATCGTTACTTTCAATATACTGAGTATGTGAGAAGGGAAATAATTGATATAGGTTGATCATGGTGCATGTGACATGCCAAAATAATGAAAGACCAAGTAATAACCATGTATTGTATGATAAGCTAAAAAACTAAGTACAAGGTCATGCGCGTATCTAAATCTAAACTATGAACTATGGACTGTGGGAGCTACCATTAACCAACATATTATGAGCTAACTGAGTTCCAACCTGTAACACTATTCGAATGGGTGTTTAGTACCTTGCTGTAACACCCCGTATTCAAGTATGTGTATTGGCGTATTCAAGTATGTGTATTGGTCTTATTTATATGGAATTAATTTAATTTAATTTTATTTATACCGTAATTTGCCCGTCGATGGTTCCATACGAAGGTTATTGAATAATATTTCCAACGATATAAAGATTTCCAAAAACGAATAGGTTTAGGATATAAACGAGCACGTTCGGAACTATAAAATGATGGCCGGTATATTTGGAAATAGTAAATATGCAGGAAAATTACCTGCACACAAACTACTGAGGCCAGCCAATTTTTTAGGTCAACTTTGAATGATCATAACTCCAATAATATAATGAACTGGGAGATCTTCAACCTATGAAAAGAAATATCTTTGAGTCTTCTTTCCAATGCAATTGGTTTCATCCAAATCCAACGTATGAGTAAGGAGTTATACTCATTTTACTTCAGCCTCTCAAAACGGATTTTTAGGGTCAACTTCAAACGATCATAACTCCTTGAACAGGACGAACTGGGTGGCTTACTTTATATGAAATGAAATCCCTTTGAATTATCTTTCCAACGATACCAATTTCACCCAAATCCGATATCGGAGCAAAGAGTTATGGTCGATCTATTTTAGCTTATCAAAACAGTCCATCAAAGGACAGATTTGACATTATTTAAATTTTAAAGGCACGTTGGTCATTCCCTATGATATTATGGACGGGAATATGTGTATATATTCATGTATATGAGTTCAAAAACTCATTTTCATCATCAATCATTGAGAAAGAACAAACCCTAGCCAAATTTGATCTTTAAATTACTTTTGATTCAACCGTGGAAATTCCAAAGTAATCCGATAACTGCGTTTATCATCTCGAGAGCTTCGAACGACACCTATTATTTGTGCAAACAGGATTGAATAATCAAGAGGTGAATTCTAAGGTATGATTATTGTTTGCCTTTGTTCTCTTCCATATGTATATGTGTGATAGAGGATTATATGTATTGGTTGTTATTGAAAGGTAATGAAAATAGGGTTATGGACTATTTTGCATGGTTTGGTTGTATTGAATTGTGGAAGGTGGATGTGGTAATTGAGTTATGGAAGGTTGATATGGTGATATACTATTGAATTGATTATTATTTATGTCTATGGCTCAATTTGGTTTAATGGATTAGTTGGAAGGATAAATGAATCCAAACTTGATATTGGAGGATGTTGTATGAATATGCATGGCATGTGAATGTAATTGGAGTATAAGAGGGTTAAAGTGACACCCTTTATGGTGTAATTAAGGCTTACTACTTAACCACTAGTTTGGTAAATTCAAATAATTGAATTGTGACGTTTGGTCGCTAATACTAGATTACTATATATGTTCATTATATATAAGTAATCCGAAAAGACGAGAAGTCCATTTGGGACTAGTATTGAAGGTTGACAGTCAGGTATGTAAAGCATACTCTATACCATATCTTTGGCATGAAAGTGAACAATTGTTCTATTAAGAAAGTTTCCAAAGTTATTCAGTAACATGTGCTATTAATGACTCCAAAACGTTTCATTGATATACCAATAAGTTCCTACTTCATTGTTATGGCATTGATGACTCCAAAACACTTCATTGATGTGCCAATGAGTTCTTACTTCATTGTTATTGCATTGATGGTCTATTTATATGTATCTTATTGATGTATCATTGTTTCAAAGTATCAAAAATGCGGTGGCGACCGAAATAACAATCTCAAAGATTAATTGAACTAAGTGATGGAAGTTCTCTCTTATCGGGTGGTATCCCAGGGGCATAAGCCTATCATGGGTCGATCCTTATTTATGTGTTTATGGATGGTATCCCAAGGGCATAAGCCTATCATGGCTCGATCCCAGATGATATGTACTGGAGGCAGCCTAATGGTCACAGTACAATACAATAATGGTTACAAAGATGATAAGAACGAAGGTAAAGTGATTGAATAAATGCAATGTACAGGTTGTCACAAGTTCTAGTAAGTGTGGTCCACACCTACTATAATTTATTCACTTATTTCTGATTTTTATTGAGCTCCTATATCATATGTGATTATCTACAGCTTTACATACTCAGTACATATTTCGTACTGACGTCCCCCACGGGGGACCTACATTTTCTGCTGTAGGTACAGGTACCTCAGCTCATACACCGCACAAGTAGGAGCCAGAATATCCAGCTGCTTTTGGTGAGCTCCAGTTTGCTTCGGGGCTTTCCGTGTCATATCCAGTCACTTTTGGTATTGTATATAAGTTAGTTATATGGTAGGGTGTGTCCCGACCTTAGTTAACCTCTGTGTATTATCTAGAGGCTTTGTAGACCTAATGTACAGTCAAGGTGGTGTTTTGTTAATAGACGTGATGGCTCAAACGACCAAGTATTGTATATACATATATATGTGTGCTCGAGCTTATACAGGTGATTATTTCCTTTTATATGCAACATGATGCTGTTCGAATTTCGGGTTGACATAGAGGTATGCATGGGAAGTATAAGTTTATGAGCTGGTTCTCTCGGACCTCCTCGGTTACGGGTGCCAGTCTACCCCAATAGGATTTGAAGCGTGACACTTTCCAAGTGTACGAACACTGACTTACGTGGATCTACTAAAATGATAACCGAAAGGACTAAAGAATCAATCCTGGTATGATGGGTGACCCTTTAGAACCTACAGTGATGTCATAGTTCTGGAACATAGGTACTTCTACTAAAGCTCTCAACCTAACTGGCGGGTAATCCTTCATCACTGCGTTCACTCGGTGCTTATGCTACTCCCAACTGAATGACACTGATAACTGAAAGTGCTCAATAATAGTAATATTTTGAAAGTTGAAAATAAATACATAATATAAAAGTATTCAATAATATTTAAGTTGTATAATAAGTGTATGCATGAAATTCTAGGTCATCGGGTGTTCATAACCCACCACCTCTAAAGAATGCAACTAATCATGGCAATACTATAATCTGAATGTAATAAGAAATATCATAACTCAAGCCCAAAATCAAGAATTTACCAGTATAATAAAATTTCAAAATCATAGGAATGAAATATACTCAATTTTATGGGAAAACATCTATTCATGGTTTAGTCAAAGAAGAAATAGAAAACTAAAGAAATTCGCACTATACATGGAAACTCTAAGCTAGAAGGATGAATTAAACTTGAGAAAAATAAGCTAACTTTGGGACTTAATGGGTGAAAGGAAACATATTTATGAAATACCACATACCTAAGGTTTAAAACTTTGATGAAATCTTCTAATTTGAAGATTGAAATTGAAGAATCCTAATTTTTGCCTTGGGAGAAGAAAATCGCTTCTTTCTCTGTTTTCTCTCTATGTGTTGATTGAATTTTAAGTTGATGGAGAATTTGGGGCATTTTATCCTTATATTCTAGCATTAGGATGGCTTAAAAGACATTGTTTTGGTGTTAAAAAAGTTGGAAAATACCAATAAAACAAACCTTTGAAAATACTATAATAGTGTAGAATTGTCCCGACTGACAGTTTGGGTGACGGACCGTCACTCCCATGACCAACCGGCACTCAAACCATCACAAAATGACCAAATTTTAGTCTTACTTCTTAAGGCTAATAGTTTGGACCGATGGGCCATCACTGGTGCGACGGTTCGTCATCCGAGCCATCGCGCCCTGGTAAATAGACACCTTTTGGTAAATCGATCATAACTTATTACGTTGATATTAGATTAAGAGAAAACAGGATATATTGTAAAGATAATTCAATTATCTATGTTTTGTAAGGTCTTGATTTCAATAAATTTTAGTAATACAGGTGTTATGATCATTTGAAGTTGGCTATAGCAATATTTTTCCCAGAATTTTATCGGTAAGGGATATTTTGACCTGTCTATAATCTAGTAGTTATTTATAGCCTAATATATGTATAACATATGCCTAACATACTTATCAAAATACAAAAACCATGATGTTTAATTTTGAATGAACTTGAAGCATGGTTATAATATTGGCTTGGATTTTGGGGTGTAACAGAAACAAAGGTATTTTGAAATACAAAAGATGCTCTCAGAAATTCATACAAATAACCAGTCCATACTTTTGAAAAAGATTCGTTTGAACACCAATCTTTCCATATTCATTTTAGAACCCACAACAATTTTTAAATAGATACTTCTTATCATAAAATGAGGTTCATAGTTCAAACATTTCAATTACTTCAAAAGCCATAGCATAAGCACATAAATGAAATCTAAAGTTCATAGAAAACCCCATAGAAAATACATAATTTCATCATAACAAGGGGGTTTAATAATTCATGCTTTTCAATCTATTTCAAAGTCCATAACTTAACATATACGATATAGGGTTTATTAAAACATCATATTTATGTCCATGAGTGTTAGGATGGTTCTACATACCTTTTTGTGAAGAGAGCATAGCAAAATTGCCCTTTGGAGCTTACAAATCTTAAATCATAGGAGTTTTCTCCTCTCTTGCTATTAGAATAATTACCATACGACTTTTGAATTAAAAAGTCATTTTTGAGGCCCTACTCACATACATAGAGATTTGAAAAAGACTTAAGGGTGTGATAAGGCTTAGTGACCTTAAAATATATCAAAAATGGAGTCATATCGATAAAAAGGGAGAGGGGTGCGGTGTGGACCCTATCCCCATCGCGCGGGGTCAACACCAGCTCATCGATATATTTACTAAGCTTCTTTATAGAGATTCTTATGATAGAATTTTATCCAAGTTAGAGGTTTATTCTCTCCACTCCAATTTGAAGGGGGAATGTTGGCAAAGAAAATCTTAATCAACATCTGTTGTAGACTCACTCTTCATTAATTGTAGTAAGAAGGAAAGAAATGAAAAAATGGACCTAGGGATTTCTGACAAAAGGAAAAGTGGTTCGGATATTCCTAGGTCTTCACTAAGCCACGTGGCTGAAATCAACCATCCAAATGAGTCTATGATAGTGCATTTTGAGTCATTTGATAGAAGTTAAACCTTTGATGAATCAACACGTGAGTAGCACACTACATGATCATAGAAGAGAATATAATTAGTTAGGAAGTTCAAAAAATTTTTAGGATTTAGACGAGTGTACCGCTGAGCATTTTTTGTATTTTTTTCTATACAAAATACTTGTATAAAGATTGAACTTGATTAATAATACATCAAAGAAAATTTCCACAAACTTTTCGGTCAAATCTTGAAATATGGTGGAACAAATATGTTTAAGAATAGATAGGGAAGCTTTATAGGATTTCTATAATTTATTTCTTCACAAGCAGGTTTACTGTCTGGCTGTCAAATTCCACTATGTTAAGGGTAATCATCGGCATTGAATGAAGGGGGACCTACTGAAACTACTATCTAGTCTGCGTTAGAGAAATATATAAATGCAAAAAATCATCAAATACATCGCCAACCAAGAGAATAAGAATTATGGAGTTGAGCAATCTTATAACTGGGGGCGGGAGGATAGCAAATCATTAGCTCAAGCCTTGGAAGAACTAGAAGGATGGATCTTCTGAAAAATCACTAAGTGTCTTTGGTGGCAGGTTAATCCCCTAAATTTTCTCTGTGCTTTCTTTCATAACAAGTTCTACTTTTTTAATGGAGTAATGACTTATTTTTGCCTGCAGACTCTAGCTCTAAATATACAGTTTGTGACTGCAAAAACTAGTACGACTAGAGGCTCAAGGGTGAAGAAACCACATAGGAGTAGACATTCTTTGGGTGATCAAGTGCAAGGTAAATTTTTGGTAAAACTTTGGAACGGCAATGGGGCATAAATGTGGGTGCTTACCTGTTCTTCTAAATTTGGTAAGTTGATTCTTTAGAATGAGGTTTGTGTTTTCTTTTGTGTCCATATAGGCATCCACTTTATTCTACTGCTACTTACTACTTCGTGCGTAAGAGATTTGTTGTTCCATTTATTAACTAACACTTCTCTTTTCAAGAAATAACTTAAAGTGAAATATAGTCATTGTGTTTCTAGGTGATAAAGAAGTTGGCGAGTAGATTGGAGGTGTCAATGTTCTATGTTAACTTCGTGAATCCTCTGAAGAAATGCCAATAGATCAATTGTTTGAACCTATAAGTGATCATAAGGTCCTTCCAATTCTTCCTGCTAGAAAATCAAGCTTTGGAGCTGATGCACAGTTGAAAAATGCTATGAGTGGAAAAGAGTTCGCTTTATGACTAGTTTCATATTTGTTTTATATTCTTGGAGTATTTATTTATATGAGGAACTTCCATTATTTAAGCAATGTTAAGATACTAACAAGGGAAAGTATTTGTTGATGATATACAATGTTATATGAGAAGTCAGAATATAGTTGTGCATATGTAATTTCCAATGCTTGAATTTTTGTAAGACCCCACAAAATACTAATCTTAACTCAGTCCTTTAAAACTTGTAAGGGGTCCCAGACTTAGAAAATTTTAGCTAAGTACTCAAACATAGTGTCATTTTAGCCTTCATAAGTTGGCAACTCTATTTCATGACCTTTACGAGCTTAAAATGTCAATCTTTAGGTTGAATCATGATCAGAAGTGTCATTAGGTATCCTCGGACAAGTTTTGGATTTTTCAGACTTCGTTTGAGGTGAATTTGGAAGTCCAAACCATAGGATCGACGCGCTGCATCGTCTATCGCGTCAATGAATATTTTCTTCCAGCTCCCCAGTGCAAATTCTAGTGAACCGAACTTGACGCTGCGTGTTGGACATAGTGTTGAGCCTATCGATACGATGCATAGGTATACACATCATTAATTTATTTTTCAGTAATTAAAAGCCGCATTCCTCAGGGGTATTTGGGTCTTTTACCCATGATTATCAGCCCCAAAACACAAAATTAAGCCCCTTTAGAGGCCAAATTCACTCCTTATTCAGAGATTACTCAAGAAAAAAAGCCCTAGGATATCTAATTTCAAACTCAAGGTTAAAGATTTCACCATCATTCTTCAATAATTTAGCAACCAAGGTATGTCAAGTGTTCATCCAAGGATTTCCTTCCACCCTTGGAGTTCAAGCACATTTTTTTCTACTAGTTAATGAGTTTGACGAATTTCATGGTTGAATTTGAATATGTTCATGACTACCATATTAATATGGTTTCTAGTTCATGATTCAATTGCAAGATGCATACAAAATTATTTGTTATATGTGTTGTACTATGTTAATTCATGTGAAAACCCTCCAAATTGTGAATTTGGTATTTAAAATTACGATGCTCGTATGTTGTTTAGTATTATGTGCACATACTATGCCCTCTAAGTGTTTGTTGAATTGCTCATGTGAGTTGAATAGTGAAATTATATCATGTTAGCATGTATTCAAGTTTATGTCATACAAGTGTTTGCTAGAATGTTCCAATGAAGGAATGATGATCAAGTAATTAGCTATCATGTTTCAAGATTGTGCTCTTTCTTATAATTTATGCTATCGAGTCCTGAGGGTATTCAATACCCGACAATTTAGCTGTTTACCTAGATCCATAGTCATTCACGGAATAGTATCAGTCAAGTCATGATTAGTAGAATTCAACTAGTTACAGAACTTAGGAAAGCTCAGTAGTATTCTGTTAGTTAACAGAATTCAGTAGTATTCCATCAATCCATGGAACCAATGAACTTAGTTCAGTTCAGTTATATAGTACAATCAGTAACAATTCATTCCAGCCTAGAATGGTTTAGCATTTAGTCCAGTGTCTATTCAATTGGGAGTAGATTCAGCACCGAGTGAACCCAAGTATGGGGACTCACCTTCCAGTAGAGGGTGTGATCTTTAGAATCAGTCCTTTTACTCCAACACTGCATATCCAGGTAGTTTGAGACATCAACCTGCTAGTTGAGGGTTGATGAGGTGTTTTAACCTGCTAGTTGAGGGTACCACCATTCTCACTCAGAGCATCTGTCGGATGAGGGTGACTCAATTTGTCTTTACTCATGGAATGGTACTGACACCCTTCCAACTGGGGTTATAGGTTGGACCACAATTAGTTCAGAGAAGGGTATGTCAGTTAGATGATTACCTCCAACAGTCTCAGTTTTAGTCTTCAGAATAAAACTCAGTTCAGTTCCACGGAATCAGTACTGTCAGACACAGTCACTCAGTTTAGTACAAAACTCAACATAGTTCAACAGAATCAGGACTGTAAGATATAGTTATTTAGTTACCAGTGTTACAGTATCAGTAAACTAGTGATTCAGAACTCAGTACCCATTGTTATCATGACCTCAGTTATAGTTTACGTGTTCATACATGTATCTCATTTAGTTATACTCATGTTATTCAGTCAGTATTATTCATGCATATGAATCCATGCATTTCAACCTACCTCACTTTGCATACCAGTACATTCAAAGTACTGACACATACTTTTATTTTATGCTATGATGTCTTATATCATAGGTTTAGATGCATGGGCTCTCAATCATATTTAGCAGTTCAGATAATCACCAGTCAGAGTTAGTTGTGAGTCCACATAGTCTGAGGACGTGGTTATTACTTCAGCATTTTACTTCATTTTAGTAGTTTAGAGTTAGTTGAGGACTGTAAAACCCCGATTTGCTGAACCGGAATGCTACACGGTGCTCATGACCCTGAGGGACCACAATCTAACCCATGACTGATATCTGTACCTATATACTACAAATCATGATATAATAATGTGTAATACATAGAACTGTAAGGCCATAAGGTTCAACTGAATAAAACCATGTGGGTGAAAATACCCAAAATAACTCAATCTAAATATAAATCTGAACATAAATCTGAAAGCCTCTAAACTATCTGAATAAGGAGTTGAAGGAACATGTCTCCAACTAACTTCGTAAAATCAAACTAAAGAAATAAATAAATGAATTAAATCATATTGTCCTCAAATCAATGAGGACTCACTATGTCTCTGCGACTGGAATGCTACCGCTACCGCTGGGCTGGAGCTCGTATCTTGGAACCTATGGTGTAACATGAAAAGAAAGCACCATAGCACAAATGCGTTAATACAACTGGAGTACTGAGTATACGAGAAAGGCAAGCTGAACATAAAGGGTTTCATGCATGAACAACACTGACTGACTAATATGAACGTGGAAGTGTAAACACACATATATAAAAACTGGACCGTGAATACGTGATAGCATGACCTGTAAGCTAATACATGGTTTACTGATAACTATCATGACTGATACTAAAACTGATATCATGGACGACTGTATCTGACAGTCCTGTATATACTAAAATATGAAGAACGCCCTGAGTTTTTTTACTGAGACTGATACTGAAACTATGGGAAGTAGTGTTTAACCAACATGCCCCATGTATACCGTTATGGCTAAACTTGGGTCCAATATCTGCCCCGACTGGAGGGGTGTCAATATCGTGCCATGGGTAAGGACAGCCTGTAAGTGACCCTTATCTGGCAGGTACTCAATGAGAATGGTGGGAACCCTAAACTGAAGGGTTAATCCACCTCATCAACCCTAATCTGATGGGTTAAGATTTCTCAACCTATGTTGGTTACGTAGTTCTAAAACACAAGGATGACTACTAAGAATCACACCCTAAACTGGCGGGTGAGTTTCCATCCTTGGGTTCACTCGGTGCTAACCTCTACTCCCATATGGAGGGACTGGACATTAATAACTTACTGTGCATGACTTAATCTTACTGAATTCCATTGACTGGTGGAATATTACTGATATCTGACAACTGACGAAGATCATGAGGTTTTCCTGAGTCACATGACTAACTGAAGTCTGTGGAATCATAGCTTGAGTTCGGATATCATGAAACATGACATGGATCTAGGCACATATCTATAATTTTTGGGTACAAGTACCCCTAGGACTTGATGGAAGGAAACTGACACACATGACTAACTTGATCATAAGAGTAGAGTCCATAATTTATAATATCATAAGTAGGGATCTCATACTAAGAATGGTTATTAACAATGTATTGCATGAAAAGGATATCATATCACATGGAAGTACTTGCACAATCTTAATATCATGTTCATTGAATAATCATATTGGAAACACATACCAATAGCATGGAAGTTCATGTGGATTGCAAGGTTATCATACATCTTGTTCATAAGTAGGATTTACAAGTAAACATAGCATACTCTCATAAGAATAGTTCATGAGTATTCCAACAATATTTACAAGGCACATTAACAACATAGAAGTCATTAGAATGTAAGGGTATATCATGAATCCTTCACTTAGTCACAATTTAGCTATATTGCATGATTTCTAGTTTCTTAGGCATTTTATCAAACACCTTACATGCACATCTTAAGAATAGGTGAAATCATCAAATTATACATCATGAACAACAAAATTTACATGTTTCCAACTCATATGATATCATGAAATTCAAAAAAAATATATAAAGATTCCATCTTGGGAATCACCCAATATCAACAACATGATCATCAATATCCAACAATATAAAAATCATACTTTATATTGAAAAAGAGGGTTTTTGAGCTTTATTGATGAAAGGGATCCATAAATCAACTCACACATTCCTTAGAAGGAAGATTCTAGATGATTGACGGAGCAATTTCCTTGAAATCGAATCTTCAAGCTTAGTTACGCAACCCTAGTTGTTTTTCTCTTTTAGTGCTCTTGGATTATGATCTTTGATATGATAATAGGGTTGTAATATATTTAGAATCTATATATTTTGTAGGGTTAAGTTTAGGGACGTGTAAGGAGTGTTAAAAGACTTAATTACCCTTAAAATAACTCAAAACGGAGTATTTTTGGTAACTGGAACTGACTTAGGCGGCGCCCAAGTGATTCCCTAATCTAGGTTGGGCGGCACGAAACCAAT
This sequence comes from Capsicum baccatum var. pendulum, assembly GCA_030864225.1. NCBI lineage: Eukaryota > Viridiplantae > Streptophyta > Magnoliopsida > Solanales > Solanaceae > Capsicum > Capsicum baccatum. The sequence goes on from CM061550.1 coordinate 46,066,712, forward strand.
CTCCTATGTTTGGGTTGGGCAGCGCCTAACCAATCGCCAATCCTTACTGTCTCTCACGAAAATGGGCATAACGTTTTGCTCGGATATTGGATTAAGACAAAATTGGTATCGGTCGAAAGCTAATTCAATTCTCTACAATTTGGTGGGTCTAAATCAGCCAAAATACCATAGTAAAATCAAGTTATACTCTTTCAAAGATGGACCTTGAAAAATTGAACACTAAAACTTGATGGATTCAAAAACTCTTAGCTTGTATTACCTTAAGTGACTCATATGAACATGCTTAATGCATCATAAGCTATCCTATCACTAGGATATTGATTGTAAGTAATGTACTCAAGTATGAGTCACAGGATAGGAGATTTCATACGTAGGAATACTTATTCACTTCCTAGCTTAGAAACATGCGGGGTATTACAAGGACTTGTCCCATCAACTCCTTATTCAAACAGTTAGAGGCTTATTCTGACTAGAGTATTTTTCAGACAGATCAATTTTGGTATTGATATACCATATTCTGTATTTATTTACAGTATTGAACTTTATGGATAGGTTTTGCCTATTTTTTATATTTTTACTATTTTATTATTCAGTTGTTGCAGCAGGTACCAGTCATGGATTAGCTTGTGGTCCTTTGAGATTATAAGCACCGTGTTGCATACAGGGTACAGACTTAGGGCATTAAAAACTTGGTATCAGAGCCAAAGGTTCAATAGAGTCATAGGAAGTATGAAAGACACATCTAGAAGAGTCTTGTGCATGGGTGTGTAGCGCGCCACACTTATGGACAAGAGGCTATGAGATGTTTTAGGAAAAGTTTCCCTTTTTTCAGCATTCATGTCATGTGAGTGAGCATGATCTCCAGTTAAACTCCCTGTCTAATCCAAGTTTCTCTTCCGATTATAGAATATGCCTCTAAAGAGGACTAAGTGAAGAGGAATGGGAGACCAGCCAGCACCCCAGCTCGTCAAGCCGAATCCCTTGGATGAACATGTCTCCCACGCTGAATTCAGAGCAGTTTTTACCACCCTAGCTTATTCAGTGGCAACCCAAAATGAATGACCAGTTGTCATTTCATCCAACCCAGAAGCCAATACAACTATAGCCAGGATTCCATACTTCACCTGAATGAACCCTCCATCTTCTGCTAGGTCTAAGTCAGATCAGGACCCTTAAGAATTTCTTGATTAGGTATAGAAAGTTACAAATATTATGGGTGTGACAGCTAGTGATAGTTCCAAGTTAGCTGCACATCAGTTGCAGGATGAGGTTCACTCATGGTTGAATAGTGGAAAGCAGAAAAAGCCACAGATACAAGGCCTAGGGAGTGGGACGAGTTTTCCACTGCTTTTCTGGACAGGTTCTTTATATTGGAGTTAAAGGAAGCAAAAGATTAAGAATTTATTAACCTAAAGCAGGTCAACATGATAGTGAAAGAGTATTCTCTCAATTTTACTTAATTAGCTAGATACGATCCTAATGTAGTGGCAGTTAGTAGGTCCAGGATAAGTAAGTATGTGTCTCGAGTTTCTAGCAGTGTGGTTAATGAGTATATAACAACAATGCTGATTAACGAGATGGACATATCCAGACTTATGGTCCATGCTCAGCAGATAGAAGAGACTAAGAATAGGAAGAAGGAGACGAAGAATAAGAGAGCGAGAACAGGTAGTTTCAACTTCACTTAGCCTAAGTTAGATGGTGAGAATCATTCTCAGTTCTGCCCAAAATCTTTAGTTCCAGCTCCATCCTCATCCATTGCTCCAGTGCTGAAATTCAGAGACGGCAACAGAGACAGGCCACTAGGCCCTAAGCATCAAGGTAGTTTCAGCAGTGCCCAAACTAATCCTCTTTGCCAGAAATATGGCAGAAACCACAAGGGTATCTATAAGGATGGCAGTGATGTAGGTTTTAGGTATGGCAAGCAAGGTCACAAAGTCAGGGATTGTCCCCAGTCAGGTTCCTAGGGTTAAAATAACTGTCTCTTAGCTCGGTTCGGTCGCACGAATCAGCAGGGTGCCGGATCCAGTACCCCTAATAGGAAACACATAAATAGAGTCTATGCTCTTTAATCCTTACAGGGCCAGTATAGTTCTCCTGATATGGTCACTTGTACATTACAGGTTTATCATTTATATGTTTATTGTTTGCTAGATCCAGGAGCTTCTTTGTCTGTTGTTACTCCCTATATAGCTATTGACTTTGGAGTCAGCCAAGTCCTAAAATTCTAGCTAAGCCTTTCTTAATCTCTACCCCAGTGGTTATATCTATCATAACCCAGTGGGAATAATGGAACTGTCCGGTTATGATATCTCAGAAAGTCACTTCAACAGACTTATTCAAATTTGAGATGACCAATTTGATATCATTCTCGACATAGATTGGCTTCATTCCTGTTATCCCTTAGTCGACTATAGAAATAGAATTTTCTAGTTTCAGTTCCCAAATAAACCTATACTAGAGTGGAGGGGTAGTACTTCAACACTTAGGGGTCAACTTACTTCCTACCTTAGGGAAAGGAAAATGATATCTAAAGGATATGTCTACCATTTTATTCGAGTCTAAAACTCTAGGTCAGAAACCCCTACTCTTGAACCAATATCAGTGGTATGTGAATTCCCAGATGTGTTTCCCAAAATCTTCCCAGAATTCATCCCAAAAGGGAAATCAACTTTGGAATACACCTTCTTCTAGATACTCAGCCTATCTTTATTATGCCATACAGAATATCTCTAGCATAACTCAAAGAATTAAAAAACTAGTTGAAGGATCTTCTAGATAAGGGATTTATCAAACCCAGTGTATCCCCGTGGGGTTCACCAGTTCTGTCAGTGCATAAGAAAGATAGTTCCCTCAAAATTTATAATGACTACCATTAGTTAAATCAAGTCACGGTCAATAACAAGTATCCACATCCCAGAATTGATGACTTGTTTGACCAACTTCGGGGTGCCAGTTACTTTTCTAAGATAGACCTCAATTAATCTATCATTAACTTAGAGTCATAGAATGTGAAATTCCGAAGACAACTTTTAGAACTCGGTATGTTACCTCAAATTCTTAGTCATGTACTTTGGTCTTACCAATGCCCCAACAGCTTTCATGGTTTTGATGAACTGCACGTTCAAGCAGTACTTGGACCTGTTCATCATAGTCTTCATAGATTATATCCCCGTTTACTCCCGCAGTGAGTATGATCATGTATACTATCTCAAAATAGTATTGCAGACTCTTAGAAACCACCATCTATTTGGTAAATTTAGTAAATGTGAATTTTGTCTAAGGTCATTATCTTTTCTCAGATATATCATTTCTGGTGATGGCGTTAGAGTTGATCCCCAAAAGACTAAAGTAGGGAGAAATTAGCCAAGACCCATCTCTTCATCAGATATCTTGAGTTTCTTGGGCTTGGCCAGCTATTACTGATAATTTATTAAGGGATTTTCATCTATTGAATTCCCTTTGTACAGATTGACTCACAAGAAAGTCAAGTTTCAGTGGTTAGATTTTTACGAGAAGAGTTTTCAGGAGGTGAAGACTCAACTCACCTCAACCCTAGTTCTTACCTTGACAGATGGGTCAGACGACTTTGTTGTGTATTGTGATGTATCCAGAATAGGTTTGGTTTGTGTTCTCATGCATAGAGTAAAGGCCATGGCTTATGCCTCTAGAAATATTAAGCCCCATAAGAATAACTACCCTGCTCATAATCTTGAGTTGGTAGTTTTAGTCTTTGCCACAAAGATTTGGAGGCACTATTTGTATGGTGTGCACGTTGATATGTTCACTGATCATAAGAATCTAGAGTATGTGTTCTCTCATAAATACCTCAACCTCCATCAGAAAAAGTGGTTGGAATTGTTGAAAGACTATGACATAAGTGTTTTGTATTATCCAGGAAAGGCCAATGTAGTGGATGACACTTTCATTAGAATGTCTATGGGTAGTGTTGCCCATGTGGAGAATAGTAAGAAAAAGTTAGCCCAGGAAGTTCATTAGCTAGCCCAACTAGGTGTTCGCTTAGTCAATTCATCAAAAGGTAGTGTGTAGGTGTAGAGTAGCTCAGAATGATCCCTAGTTTCCAAAGTGAAGGAAAAGAAGGATAGGGATCCCAGTCTAGTCCACTTGAAGAAATCAATCAGAAATCGGAAGGTAAAGGTTTTCTCCCAAGAGGGAGATGGTGTATTGTATTGTTAAGGTCATCTGTGTATGCCAGGTATAGATGACTTGAGGCAGCAAATTCTCATAAAGGCGCATTGTGTGCATTACTCTATTCATCTAGGGGCCACGAAAATGTACTTTGATTTGCGGGAGATATATTAGTGGAGTGGGATGAAAAGAAACATTGCATAGTTTGTGACTAAGTGTTCAATATGTTAGCAGGTTAAGATCAATCATTAAAAGCCTAGTGGGTCGATGCAGGAATTCAGTATTTCCACCTAGAATTGGGAAGAAGTGAACATGGACTTTGTGATAGTTTTGCCTTATACTCGTCGTCATCATGATTCAGTTTGGGCCACTATAGACAGGATGACTAAATCAACTTATTTCCTTCCAGTCCATACCTTCTATTAAGATGAGGTTTATGCCAAACTTTGTATCAGGGAGTTGGTCAGATTGTATGGTGTTCTATTATCTATTATCTCAGATAGAGGTACCTTGTTCACCTCTCATTTCTGGAAAAAATTCCAAAAGGACCTTGGTACCCGAGTTTAACTCAGTATATTTTTTCATCCTTAAACAGATGGTCATGCAGAAAGGACCATTTAGACTTTAGAGAATATGTTGTGAGCATGTGCGATAGACTTTTAGGGTAGTTGGGATGACCACTTACCTTTGATTGAGTTTGCATATGACAATAGCTATCACTCTAATTTTCAGATGGCTCCATTTGAGGCATTTTATGGGTGGAGATATAAATCTCCCATTGGTTGGTTTGAAATAGGTGAGGCCACAGTGGTAAGGCCTGAGTTTGTTTTTGATAGATTAGAAAAGGTCCAGTTGATTAGGGAAAGGCTTAAGACAGCTTAGAGCGAACAAAAACCATACAAAGATTTGCAAAGAAAAGATATCGAGTTTGAGATTGGTAACTATATGTATCTTAAAATCTCTCCTATGAAAAGAGTGAAGCATTTTGGCAAGAAAGGGAAACTCAGTCCCCAATATGTCGGTCCTTACCGAATTCTTAGTCGTTTCATAAAGGTATCTTAAAATCTTGAGTTGCCTTCAGATCTATCTTCAGTCTATCCATTGTTTCATGTCTCCTTGCTAAAGAAATCGTAGGTGACCCGTTATCCATAATCCCCATAAAGGGCATAAATGTTCAGAATAGCCTCTATTATGAAGAGATCCCAGTCAAAATCCTTGATTATTAGATTCACAGACTGAGGAACAAAGAATTCCCTTTAGTCAAAGTTCTATGGTAGAATTAGTCCATTGAGGGAGCTACTTGGGAAGCAGAAGCAGATATGCGGATCAAGTATCCTCACCTTTTCTTTGAAAACTCAAATTCAGCTCAAGGTAATAGTTTTCCTTAAGCTTATTCAGTTTCATGTTCAAATTTCAATCACAAACTTGGCATTAGTTACCATTGCATGTTCAGTCATGTGTTCATGCATCAGACATGCATGTCCAGTATGAGAAACTCATCTTATCAATATTCCTAGTTATGTATTCATGAATCATGTTTATCTATGTACTCATGCATCAGATATGCATGCTCATTATGATAATTTAATGTATCAGTGATATCAGTTATGAAACTATGCTTTAGTTATGCATTCCCTGTGCCTAAGTCCAGTTTGTCTGTATTCTTAGTCTTTGCAGTCTCATTCGAGGATGAATGTTCCTAAGGGAGAGATAGTGTAAGAACCCACAAAATCCTAAGCTTAGTTCAGTTTTTTAGGCTTGTCAAGGGGTCTCAGACTTAAAATAATTTAGCTAACTACTTAGACTTAGTGTCATTTTAGCCTAAGAAGGTTGGCAATATTATTTTGTTACCTTGATACCAAATATACGGGGAGGCAGGGGGCACAGAAGGCTGCAGGTGAGAATGGCCAGAGGCTAGGCAACATACCCCAAACTCTCCTACATGAAAGGCAGTTTCACGACCATGTAGGCAGCACGCCATATGAAATCAAAGATTTTGTCAAACACCACAAACACAGGCCCTAATTTTTCAATAGGTTTCAATATCGTGGAGGCGGTATACCTTAACAAGTCAAAGTTTTTGTCGACACCACCAACACAGAGACTAACCTTTCCAACATGACAGGCGATTCACGTCCATATAAGTGGCACACCTTATGAAATCAAAGCTTTTAATCTATATACCACAACTTTCCTATGCTTAAGATATGCAACCATATAGACGGTTTTCTTTTAGCTAAAAAGCCTTCACAAACCTTAACGGGATGGCATGGCTTCAAAACTTTAATCTACACATCAAGGATGGTTTGCCTTGGCAACAAAGCCTTCACAACCCAAAAAATGAGATGGCTTGACTTTGCCAGTCTTAGAACACATGAGATCCCTTGTCTCCTTAGTATAAAATTGTTCCATATTTTTCTAAAACGGGTCTTACGGCAGCTCTCCCTGGATTGTTTCCCTTAAATGGATGCAGAATAATATGTGTACTAAGACAGACCCTAGATATGCGTGTTCTTTCATAGATATTGAATCTTTTCAGAAAGCTATGGCATGGACTAAGCCAATTTTATTTCATATACATGTAAAGGAATTAGACATCTACGTCATGTGGCAAAAGCCAACTTTGTTATTAATGGAAAGCACTTAGGTATCTACGTCGCATGGACAAAGCCAACTATATTTCATAAACATGGAAAGTAACTTTGGGGTGTCATTGTTGCCATTGCAACAAGCTAGCACTTCACTGTAATATTTCCTTACCCCCTACTCCAACCTAGAGGATCGAATTACCCATCCATTTGGAAGAGAGAACTCAAGAGCAAGAGATTTTAGCCAACAAACTTTTTTATTGATAGTAGAGAGAAACTATATAAAAGGTTTTTAGGTAGAGCAAATGTTCTACCTGGAGCCAATGTTGCCTCTAACCTAAAGGCCTAGGCTTCCTTTTGTAGAGGAAGGAAGCTTACTAGCTAATCTAAGCTATGAATAAAGTTAAAATAAAATATTACAATTCCTATCTTAACAGCTAAGGGATAGGCATTATCCGTTAATAAGGATAAGTCTTATCCTTTTAGAAGGGATAAGTATTATCTTTTATGACTGGATGGGACTTATATTTATTCACACTGGGCCCTACAAACATGTAGGGGGAAATAAAAACAAAACATACTATGTTGTTGGCATGTGACAGCATGTGCAAGCAGGTGAGTCAGCATCTTACAAGAAGGTGCATCAGCAGCTTCACAGGCATCTTGTAAGAAGGTGGATATGCTCCTTTTATTTGAAGTAGCTAGGTCAACAATTTTAAGAAACCCATCTGAAAGGGTAACCCACTAAGGATGGTTTCCTTGGAAATAAGGGTAATTCTCTGGAAAAGGTAACCCACTGACGAGGGTAACCCATCTGATAGGGTTACCTTGAGAGGAGGGTAACCCACTAGTGAGGGTAACTTTTTTGCAAATGTCATCTAAGATCATCTCTAAGGTGTCAATATTAGAAAGATTTGCCGGCGGCGTGGTCGCGTATCCTTCTCCCATCCACCAATCTATTTCGTGCTTCTGTTTGAGGTGTTCTTGGCCTTCCAAGATTATCTTCATCGATCTGTTGAAGTAACTAATTCTAAATGATGAATGTTAGCATTCCTGCTGGGGAACTTTCAGTTGGATACTTGTGATGGATCCAGTGACTTCATCCCTTGCGATTTCATATTGTGGCTGGTATTCTTTTGTTGCTTGATGAACATCATCCTAGTAGGGATGACTCTCATCTTCATAGTTCGATTTTCCCCATTCTTTCTACAATATTTCTTTTGGAATACATAGTATTCATCTTCCAGGGAGTGTATGGATACAGGAAATTTCTAGATAAGTAAAATATTTGGTTGAGATTAAACATCATGACCTGATATTTCAATAGGACGATGCAGCATAAGGACTAGTGCATCATAAGAATCTTTGAAGTATCGAACCCAGTATTCTTGTGGCTTGAACCACAGCATGAATCTCTGCAAAGCTGGATGGATGCGATCAAAATACCTTAAGGCATCGTACTTGAACTCCATAAGGATGTAGTGCTGGTGGCACAGATACTAGAACATCTATAGAAGTTCCTGCAGGAAGTCGCTGGCCAGCACAATAAACACATGCTAGAAGGGATACTCTGGTGTACTCCAAAAGACTTCAGGATGGATCTTCCATACTTTCTGAACACTTAAAGATCATGGAAGGTTCTTCTTTCTCGAATTATAAATGGATCAAAGGGATCCACATACTAGTTGAATAGATCTGGAGGGTAGTCTGCTATATCGAAAGATAGTATTCCTGTCATGTTAAGCATGAGGATTTGAATGGACTGGTGATGGTTGCCTTCTTTACTGCTGGATATCAAGTAGAGATCATTAGCATAGATGTCGCCTGAATTGTCATACACGTCTATGGAGAAGAGGGTGTCCTCCATCAGTTCTTTTTCTAGCGAGAAGACCGATTCAAGATAGTCCTCTGTGCTGAGATAGACTCCCACATGATCAGCTATCTCTTCAAAAAGTTGGATGGAGTCTTTCAAACTCATGACCTAATGCCCGAATTTCTACAAATAAAGCATCCATTATCTTTCTTCTTATAGCTGATTGGGCTCCTCCATCTTAAGTACCTAGTTCGCCGGGTGACCCTACTTCTGTAAGCGGGGGGCCTTGATAGTTTGAACCTCCTAAAGAGTAGTTGGTTTTTTATGCTATATTACGGTGAGGACATGAGCAATTGGACTTAGTGACAAAGTCATATTTGCTGCAAGATCGATCGAGGGATGGATTGTGCTTAGAGATCTACTTCAGCATGGTCCTTTTGATGCACATGCTATCTAGATCCTGGAAGATGGCCTACCAGATATATCCTATCTATAAAACGGTTATGGATTTGAACTTCTCCTCTACAATTATTATTGTGTGGTTTACTAGCATCTCTGGCAGAGATGATATGAAGGCCTTCTTTAGGCTGGGTTCTTCGCACAACTCAAAGTAGATCTTTTATATCTTCTAGAAGTGGATATCGATGACATTTCTATTAAACAATAGGCACTTTATCTCGAAGAGCTGTCGCTGGAGCTTCTCCTATCTATGACTTGCGTCCTTACAAAATACCTCATGCAGGATTCTGATATTGAAGGCAAAGTCCTAGGATGTCAGATAAGTGTTTTTTTTAGAAATCCAAAGAGCATTCCACCAATCCCTAAGTATGCCAGAGAATTTAGATGTGAATTCGGATAGTATCATGTGTTTATCATGCTTAGTCAGATTCTTCATCACCATCCAGGTATAGAAGTCCTGGATCCACTGGGGCCGGGCTAAAATCTTGATGTTGTCGAGGGTGAAGGTATGAAACCCGGGTCCCATGGTCTTTCTCATCTGTGTACTTAGATCTGTCCTTCTTTCTAGGATTGGATTATCCATCATCTATTCTTAGTCGTCGATAACCTTGGAGACTTCTAGTTTCTTGGAATGGTTTATGTATATCGGTGGATGTTCTTCTTTTGAAGATTCAATTGAGGATTCAAGTGTATCCTCAATATTTTCACGTGAATCGACAGACTTTTCACTATCCTCCATGTACCTATCGGTTGAAAAGTTATCGCCGATGTCGAAGTATACTTCTGCAATAGAAGAATCCCCTTTCCTTTAAGTAGGATCAATAGAATCAACATCCTGGATCTGTTTATTGTACCTTAGAGATTATTCAATAGGATCAGGGACTGATGTGGCTTGTGATATGATGATTATGTCTATTATGACTTCCGTTGTAATCATGAGTAGCTAAACTACTCTGTTAGGGTTATGGAAACCTTGTAAGATACTATCTATTGCTACGAGTTTGTTAATTCTTGATGTGTATGCTACTTATATCATTACTCTCTTCATTTTAATTGAATTCTCATGGTTGCAAACATAGAGAACATGCCATTATACAATTAACTTGTTTGAGAGAAAAGTTACATGTTTGGAAAAGAGAGTGTGACAAGAAAATAGGATTTCCAACCGCTGTTTACACGTTAATGCCTTAACCGGATTAACGTTTTTGGAGAGTTCGTACCATTAGTATACACTTTAGGCTCGAGAGAGCTAAAGTGAAATAAATCCTTGATGGTTAGGAAACACTTGGATTTAGAATTAGAATACGATTTTCTATAAGTGCATGCATGTCTAAATTCCGCATTACTCATAGTTAATAGAGAAGTAAAAACTACAAGGTGGACATAACCCTAACTTATTATTCTCTGTGATTAAATCTTACTATATACATTGTCTCATTCGTTACTTTGATATTATTAATTCACGCATAATCAAATCCCCCCTTTTCCGTGGAATTTTCGACCAATAGTCTACTAATAATTGCAACACTTAGTGACCAAGTATTCCCTATGGGATTCGACACCCAACCCAGTTGGGTTCTATATTTGACAGCGACCACTTACACTTTCTAACGAGAACTATAATTTGGGCATATCAAATTTTGGCGCCGTTACTGGGGAATACAGTTGTCAACTAAGTTTGTGATAGTTAATAGACCCTTTGGTCAAAGATTCTCGAATTTTACTTTCTGTTTGTTTTTTTTGTTTTGTTCTGGTTTGGTAGAGAGCATTCCAAATACACGAAGATCTGGTCAGCCATTATTACCCATAAATCCTCAACCACAACTGATTGGCAGAATGGATGCACAATAAGACATTGAAAGAAGGGCTACCCAACAGGAGCAGGCTAGATTAGCTGCATTGCCAGTTGCTCAAGTTAATCAACAGAATGTTGATAACCCAGGGCGGGCAACAAATTTGGATGATGAGGACCTGGGTGATGATGAGTTACTAAATCCAAGGCGTGCTGATGATGTGGCTGGACCAGTGAATAGGAATTTCAACAGAGATCGTCAAGCTAGAATGAGACCTGAACGCCGAGCTGTGTAGGTTCCTTTTGATGATGATGATGACGATCTGGATGGAGATGGTGCCACAGGGGCTATTATTCCTCCGCCCTTGGCACCCGGAGCCAAGTTCAACATCACTAGCACTGTGATCCAGCTATTGCAACTCAAAGGGTTATTTGGTGGACTTGCAGGAGATGATCCGAATATGCATCTGATCAACTTTATCTCAATATGCAAAGAATTTGACAATCCAGGGGTTGGAGAGAATGCGATCCGGCTACGCTTATTCCCATTGTCTCTATCTGGAGAGGCAACTCTATGGTTGAACGGACTAACTCCTGATTCTATCACTAATTGGAGGGAACTGAAAGATGCTTTCCTAGAAAGATTCTTTTCGCCATCCAAGAGAGCATAATTAAGAGATGAGATCAGCAATTTTCGATAGCTTCCAACTGAAACTCTCCATGAAACATGGGAGAGGTTCAAGAAGAAGCTTATGCGGTGCCCAAACCATCAGATGACCAATATCCACTTGATGGAAATATTATATAGGGCTTTGAACTCGGTGACTAAGCCAGTGGTTGATAATGCTGCAGGTGGGTCATTCATGGACCTTACTTTTAATGAGGCAAGTGATATGCTAGATCGTATGACAAAGCAGAGTAGAGCTTGGCATACCAGGGATTCTGAGGTAGCAAGCTCTACTGTATCTATTGGCATGACTGCAGAACAGAGACGAGGATAAGAGGAGCGTGACCAAGATATGGCTCACATGAAAATACAGATGGACCTTCTTACCAAGCATTTATTATCAGGAAAGATAGAAAAGGTCAAGGCTATTGCATCAGAGGGAAGAGATGAATCAGATTCTGAGGAGGAAGCGAATTACTTGAATAATCAGGGGGGTTTCCGAAGCAATGCCCAAGGAAACCATGGTCGGAAATATTATGAAAAATCTAGATACAAGGACCGAGACCAAGGGAGTTAGAAGAATAAGACTGATAGGAGTGGTTTGTATATTCCTCCTGGGAATCGTGAAGCTACCGCGTCTGGCTCTGAGAAGATGTTCATGGAAGATATGATGGCTAAACTATTGAAAGGAGTGGAGGCAACCAACATGGGCGTAACTGAGGTGAAAAATGATTTGTCCTCAATAAATCAATCGGTTGACTCATTTTCCACTGCAATAAAACAGCTGGAACAACAAATTAGTCAACTATCAGCGGCATTCAATCAAAGGAAGGCTGACACTTTACCTAGTGACACTGTTCAAAATCCAAGAAATGATGGATCATGTATGGCTATTACTACCAGGAGTGGTAAGGTGTTGGAAAATCCATCCAAAGTCAAGCAGGTAGTTGATAATACAGAAGAGAATATTATTGAAGCAGATTGTGATGATTCTGTAGAAGCTGAAAATCATAATGAGAATGTTCATGACACTACACCTAGATATCACCAGCCTGAAAATATTGATAATCGGAAGCAAGCTAAAAAAAAGTGGTGGAGAAAACTCTTCCCCTTCCACCACCACCTTTTCCTCAAAGACTGAAGAAGAAGGCTGATGACACCAAGTTTAGTAAATTCATGACTATGTTGAAGCAACTGACTATTAATGTGCCTTTGGTAGAGGCACTGGAGCAGATTCTAGGGTATGCCAAATTCATGAAGGACCTGTTGATGAAGAAAAGGGCAGCAAGATATGAACTGGCAGATGATGTTTATCATTGCAGTGCAATTGCCATGAGGTCTTTAGTACAGAAGAAGGCAAATCCTGGTGCTTTCACTATTCCTTGCACGGTTGGATCTTTGGATTTTGCTAAGGCATTGTATGATTTGGGGGCTAGCATTAATTTTATACCGCTATCCATTTATAGAAAGTTGGGGTTGGGCGATCCGACACCAACCAATATGCGGCTTGTGATGGAAGATAGGTCGGTAAAATGACCTGTTGGTATCTTATATGATGTACTGGTGAAGGTTTCTACCTTTATTTTTCCTACAGAATTTGTTATTTTGGATTGTGAGGTGGATTCTGAAGTTCCCATAATCTTGGGTCGTCCTTTCCTCACAACAGGAAGTTTGCTTATTAATTTATGAGCTAATGGGCTTTTATTTCGGATGAATGATGAAGTGGTCCATTTTGATGTATGCAAATCAATGAAGCAGCCTAAAGATATAAATGTGTTCTCTATAACTGATGTTTCTTATGAAGATGAGAAAGAATTATTTGTAAAGAAGCAGCTCACGGTTGATCCACTGGCTGCTATTATTATGAATATTGAGCATGAGGATGTTGAATAGTATGAAGAAACTGTTTGTGCTCTAACAGGAATGGGGTCCTATTCTCATGACCCTAAGAAGCTGGAACTTGATCTTAAGAATTGACCTTCATCACCAGCGAAACCATCCATTGAAGAGCCACCAGTGCTAGAATTGAAAGAGCTCCCCAGTCACCTAAAGTATGCGTTCTTGGTAAGTGGAAATACTCTTACGGTTATTGTTGCGGCTGATTTAGGTAAACAACAAGTTGCAGCTCTCATATCTGTTCTGAAGAGGTACAAGAGAGCCATTGGTTGGACTATTGCTGATATAATTGGTATCCCTCCTGGGATGTGCATGCACAAGATTCAGCTCGAGTAAGGTTGTGTACCCACTATTAAGCATCAGCATCGTCTGAATCCATTCAAAAATTGATGGTCCATCTATCTCGATGAAGTCTAAGTAATCGATATAACTATGTCGTGCCGCGATAATAAATCAAGCGCTACATGGGAGGCAACCCATTATTTTGTTTATCATTTTGTTTCTTTAGGATTTTGTTTTTGATAAATAAAAGTTCATAAAGAAGAGTCGAGCCACGACCAAAACTAAGGCGCTCGGTGGGAGGCAACTCATCCTTCTAATCATTTTTGTTGTTTTTGATTAAGTGTAGGTACAAGATGTACAAAGGAGGGGATTAGTCCTAAATTTTTATTTGAAAGTGAGCCATGTTAAAGGTGGTAATTTAGGAATGAAGGAGCAAAGGCTATCGGTTAGGCATTGCCTATGCTAATCTATGCAATGGACAAGGCAATGCCTATGCTAATCTAGGCAATGGACAAGGCAATGCCTATGCTAATCTAGGCAATGGACAAGTCAAGGCCTATACCATTGCCTATGCTCACTGCCTCACATAGGCAACAGACAAGGCATTGCCTATGCAAATCTAGGCAACGGATAAGGCATTGCCTATGCAAATCTAGGCAATGCCATAGGCGCCACCTATGAAAATCTAGGCAATACCATAGGTGTCACCTATGCCATTGCCTATGCTCACTGTCTCAACTAGGCATTGACAAAGGCGCCGCCTATGCTCAACTAGGCATTGACAAAGGCGCCGCCTATGCTCAACTAGGCAAAGCATTAGAGCCGCCTACTTATCATTTTTTGCCTCCTAACCCAATTGTACATGGATCAAACCCGACCCATGGCTTAGTCTTTAAATAGATCCCCAATCTTAGAACACAAGTCCATTGTTTGCTTACGATAGGCGTCACCCAAGCTCCCTAATTCTTTCAAAATTTTTCTTTTTGCTCATCTAATTTTGCAAGCTCATCTTCCGACTCCATCATCACGTAAGTTATTCTTTTATATTCCGTAGTTGTTGAAATACTACGTTTGTAATGATTTATTAGATTTTGAAGTGGTGTTGGTGATTAGAATGTGGTTGGTTTGTTATGATACATCTAGTTGAGTGAAAGAATACGTGTGGGTGTTCTTGAATTTGTTCCGACTTGTACTTGAGTGTTATACACTATCATATTTTTATGGAGTAGAAATCGTGAAGTTAATGCATAATCTTGTAAGTTGAAAGCTTGAATGTTTGAATGACTCGTTCATCGAGATACCGATCATGATTGACCGCAAGCATAAGATGTTGTGATTATTTCTATGCAATAACTTGATATGATCTCTATGTGGTAGTCTTGTTCAAAAAGTGCATTAATCAAAACATGAAAGTATAGTCAAGATTACATGAAAGTATGACTGTGATAAACATGTTGTTGGAACATATCGCCTAAATGTATGTCGATGAAGTGTGAGTAATCGACATCACTCACTTAATTAGTCTGTGCCAATAAATTAAGTGTAGGGTGGTGCCACTACTGTTTGTTTTTTTGATTGAATATTCCAAGATGAAGCTAACATGACTTTATTTTAATCTCAGGTAGAATAGCCCCAAAAGGACGACAAGGAAAAGAAAAAGTGTCCACCTCACAGAAAGGTCAGAAAAGGTTGAGAAAAGAGTAAGATGAGTCCTCCTCTCTACAAATACCTCGACACACTTTCGGGATAAAGTGGGTCCTAGAGGAAGAATAAAAGGAGTGGTACAAGAACAACAAAGTAAAAAAATTTGTTCACATGGATTTGATGCAGAAGGAGAGGCTAGCAAAGAGAGAGCCCCGCATTTTGGCTAAAATCCTGTCATTAAATCTTGATTTCATTTTCTGAGATATGGGGGAATGCAATCTTGATCTAACACAAGCGTTTTATGCCAATTCGTCCCCAAAGACTACCGGAAGTGAAGTAAAGATTCGGGGCCAAGTCTTGCAACTGAATGCGGAGTTCTTCAACTCTTTTCTGGGTCTTCCATCTGTGGATCCATCACTGCTCAAGGAGCTTTATCACAGACCTCCCTATAGGGCAATCAGACATATACTGTGCGGAACCAGGTCAATGGCACGGTGGATTCGTCACAAGGATAACGGTCAGCACAATACCTTCCCGTATGCTTCCTTGAACAGGGAAGCTCGTATATGGTTGAGGATAGTCAACTCTTGCTTGATTCCTGGGACACAGTACACAAAGATCACACGTGATCGAGTATACTTGGTGTACGCTTTGATGACGAATATTCCCATAAATATTGGTGCGGTTATACGATCATCAATGCGTAAAGCAAGCTGCACAAGAGGTCCCATTTTAGCTTTGGTAATTTGTTGACTGTGATATTAAGGAAGGAGAAGCTTGTAGAGGAACCTGCAGATCATAAGCTTCCACACAACCCGAAGAAGGTTGATCTCACGAAAGTTAAAGAACCTGAATCTGGTCATGGCATCAACCTTACCACTGCAGAAAGACATGTTTGAGATAAAAGTTTCTTTTGCCATCTATATGGCATGACTAGGTTTACCATGATGAGTGGGGGTCGTATTCCGACTGATGCAGAGCTTCAGAAGTTGGATTATGGCTACTCGATGAATGAACATGTGCAGGCTATGTGTGGAGTGGGAGTATATTTTGAGGAACCTCTCAATGATGACATGCCGACTGACTATGATCGCCGACTACCAGTCTCAGATGTAGAGGACAACTCTGAGGATGACGACTCTGATGATGATTCCGACGCAGGGGGTATGACCCCAGACATAGAAGAGGAGTCCGACTAATCAGGTTTTCCTTATTTATTTCCACTGAGGGCAGTGTGTCCCGTCTAAGTGTGGGGTGCTGGTATTTGTATGCTGTACTTCTTTGCTTACATTTATTCTTGTTTGTTTGAATTAGTCGTAATTAGTTAGTTAATTTTTTTTTAGAGTTTGCATGAAATTGTTCTGATAGACGGCATGGTAGTATAACAAGAGTTTGTACTAAATCATTACTATTGAGACATTTAGGCTCTAAGTGTGACTCACTGTGTGATAATTGTGTGGTTTAATTCATTCATCTGTTGGGTCAAGAGTCTATAATGCTCCCAATTAAGTTAACCATGTGCCTTGTGTGGGTGAGGTTATAGTATATTCTGTGTTGTGACTGATTCTAGAACTTGCCTGGTGTATGTGTAAAGCGAAATAAAGAGTGTGATTTTAGGAGATGATTTAGGCATTTCTTTGGCAGCCCTAATTTGTTTACCTTCTTTTTACCTACCTTTGTACATTGTCCTAGTTAACCCCCTTTGAGCCTTTAGCTATTTTCTTTGACAGCCTCATATGTATCCTAATCCATTTTTTTTCAAGACCATAATTTGATCCAAATTCCTAAGCGCTTTAAATTGTAGAGCCATGTGGCAAAATAAGAGAAAAATGGTGAGAGTGATACCTCAGAGCGTATTGGTACTTGAAATTGTTGTGAAAAAGAGTGGCTATCATAGAGGTGCTTTATAAAACAAAATTAAAAATAAATAAATAAATAAAAAAAAAGAGAAATAGAAAAATAAAAAGATAGTTGTTTTTATGATTGAATAACAAAATAGTTGAAAAGGGGTTGGTAGATGAAAGAAAGGTAGAGGGGTTGTTAAAAGAGAGTGTAAATGGCATAATGTGGTGTATTAAAGCGCTTAGGGAACATAGTCACTATTTCTGGCCAAAATAGTCCTTCCTGTCCCTTAGCCTACATTACAACCTGTAAAGACCTATTTGATCCTAAGCTTAGCATTCTGATATTAGTGGAGCATTACACTAAGGGCAAGCCTATGGTCACCAGTTGCAATATAAGAATTCTTTGTGAGAGTGAGAGCTAGGAGAGTCTTATACCCATGTTTTGAAAAAGGCAAAACGATGAGTGATTATAGGTGATATCTTGTGTGAGACACATATGGTTGATGATTTTTGGGTAGTGTTATATGATTCTTTGTGGCTTAACTTATGGATACGAATTAACCATCCTCACGAGTTCATATTGGAGGTTGAATTGTTTCTAGTAGTGATCAAGAAACCTACTCTTTGTTAATAATTGTCGTGCATGTCTTGAGGATAATTTTTGTGTTGCTATTGTAAAATTCTAGTTAGGTGTTGCTGTTGTGAAATTCTAGTTAGGTGTTTGCATGGATGTTATATTTTGTTCGAGGACGAACAAAGCTTTAAGTGTAGGGTGGTTATGTTGGGCATATTTACACGCCTAAGCACCATAATTTACCCATGTTTTAGCTAAAGTTTGGAGGATAAAATATATAATTCCTGCACTTTTAGTCCATTTTCCTTTAAGTGAGCTAACCTATGTGATTAGGATATTTTTCAAGTATTAATGGTGAAGATTTCATCACTTTGTGGACCTTTGGGCAGCAAAGGAAAACTTCACATAAGAGGAAAAACAACTTTTGGAAGCTTGTGGACTGAATGTGACGCATGGAGAATTTGTCCCTGGCAAAATCAGTATTTCTAAATACTTAGTGGTACAACATTAACTTAGTAGACAAGGATATTATAAAAATCCTATTGCTGAATTTTTCAGTATTCATTATCATTATCATTCAACGCTTTTCATTATGCTGTAATTTCGGATAACAGAGGAAACGGCTTACGACACCAACGGAGGGAGAGAAACACATTATTCTCTCTTGTTGTCGCAAATCACTTCCATTGCCAAGACTATTCTAGTTGTGGTATGATGATTATGTCTATTGTGACTTCCGTTGTAATCATGAGTAGCTAAACTTCTCTGTTAGGGTTATGGAAACCTTGTAAGATACTATCTATTGCTATGAGTTTGTAAATTCTTGATGTGTATGCTACTTATATCATTACTCTCTTCATTTTAATTGAATTCTCATGGTTGTAAACATAGAGAACACGCCATTATACAATTAACTTGTTCAAGAGAAAAGTTTCATGTTTGGAAAAGAGAGTGTGACAAGAAAATAGGGTTTCCAACCCCTGTTTACACGTTAATTCCTTAACCGGATTAACGGTCTTGGAGAATTCGTACCATTAGTATACACTTTAGGCTCGAGAGAGCTAAAGTGAAATAAATCCTTGATGGTTGGGAAACACTTGGATTTAGAATTAGAATACGATTCTCTATAAGTGCATGCATGTCTAAATTCCGCGTTACTCATAGTTAATAGAGAAGTAGAAACTACAAGGTGGACATAACCCTAACTTATTATTCTCTGTGATTAAATCTTACTAAATACATCGTGTCATTCGTTACTTTGATATTATTAATTCACGCATAATTAAATCCCCCTTTTTCCATGGAATTTTTGACCAACAGTCTACTAATAATTGCAACACTTAGTGACCAAGTATTCCTTGTTGGATTCGACACCCAACCCAGTTGGGTTCTATATTTGACAGCGACCACTTACACTTTCTTACGAGATCTGTAATTTGGGCGTGTCACTTAGTACAGTTTAGAATTTATTCCAGTGTTTATTCAGTTGGGAGTAGGATTCAGCATCGAGTGAACCCAAGGATAGGGAGTCACCTGCCAGTAGAAGGTTAAATCCTTAGAAGCAGTCCTTACATTCTAGAACTACGTAGCCAGCATAGGTTGAGACATCAACCTTCCAGTTGAGGGTACCACCATTCTCGTTCAGAGCACCTACCAGATGAGGGTGACTCTTCAGCTTGTCCTTACCCGTGGCATGGTATTAACACCCTTCTAACTGGGGTTACAGGTTGGACCCCAATTAGTTTAGAGAGGGGTATGTCAGTTAAATGACTATCTTTCACAGTCTCAGCACCAGTCTCAGTCTTAGAATAGAACTAAGTTTAGTTCTACAGATTTAGGACTATCAGACATAGTCACACAACTCAGTATAAAACTCAGTATGGCTCCATAGTATTTAAAAATTTCAGGAATAGTCATTCAGATAATCAATAATACAGTATTCATAAACTAAGATATCGGTTATTAGTATTCAAATTTGGTACTCAATATTAGCACGATCTCAGTTACAGTCTATGTATTCCTGCATGTACTCTTACTCAGTCATACTCATGTTATTCAGTTATTATTGTGCATGCATATGAACCCATGCATATCAGCTTACCTCACTGAGCATACCAGTACATTCAAAGTATTGATGCATGCCCTTCTTTGCACTATGATGTCTTATATCATAGGTTCAGATGCATGGGCTCCAGAGCACCCTTAGCAATACAGATTCTCATCTTTCAGAATAGTGGTGAGTCCTTATAATTTGAGGGCATGCTTATTATTTATAGGCCTTTAGTTTTATTTCAGTAGATAAAGTTAGTTGGGGGCTTGTTCCATCAACTCCACAGTGCAGACAGTTAGAGGCTTTTCAGACTAGAGTATTTTCAGATAGTTGTTCAGTTTTTCAGTACTTATATTCAGTTTTAGTATTTTGATATCGCATTCAGATTTATTTATTAATTTGAACCTTATGGCATCTATTTTAGCCTATTTTTGCAATCATTACAGTACTTATTACACAGTTATGGCAGCAAGTACCAATCATGGGTTAGCTTGTAGATGTCATTCTTAAGGGTAGTGATATATGTCAGAATGTTGGAAAAACATTTCCACTCGAGAAAGAGTATATGTTAAGGTGTCATACCCTATTGGTAGTAAGATTATCCGAAAGTTAGTGATATAAAGTCCTAAGGTTAGAAGTCAAGGTGAGGGTGGCTTTTGCGTAAATAAGTAGTTGAGTTGTATAACCCTTGATTGAGAGGTAGGTTGCTCTTGTTTGGTGATTGGCTAATATTGCAACGAAATTTTTAGAATGTATGCTAGTGGATGGAGGAAGTGTCTGCCTGTGATTATTAGTTATTCAAAGTAAGGAAGGATCTCAGAAGGGATAGCTATGGAGGTTATAGAAATTATTTAAAGGTTGTGAATGGAAAGGGGTAGATCAGTTAATAAGTTATCAGTAGAGACTCATTGGCATAAATAAAATTTGATGGTAGTCTAAATGTATGCATGGGTAAGTAAGTATGATGTGAGAAAATAGAATATGTTGATAAGATCGTAACGGGTTATGTTATAAGATTAGGATCAACTGTCCCTATAATGTGACTTTACCCCTGCCCCCTCCCCTTGATTGTCTTTTCTTTGGTAGTTTTAAGCTAATACTTTATGTGAGAAGGTGTGTCGTAGATTCTAAGGTGTGGAAGTAATATTATGGAGAGAATAAACTTATGGGCGGTAGAGTTAAATAGCATAGTTGGGTTGATTCCCCAATTGGATTGAATAGTGTAGTATGTGACCTTCTTCATCAGTGATGTATGATTGGTATTGTTATACAATAGGCTTGAACTTTAGATGTGGAGTGTAGTGGCAAAAATAGTAGCTTAAGATTAATGATGTATGTTTTGTAGGAGTAAGTAGTAGGCTTAATTCAATGTGTGCAATAGCCTAGGTTGGCAACTTGTAGAAAAAGAAGTGGATAATTATGACATATTTATATACATGGGACTAGTGTTAGAATGATAAATTGTGGTTGAGTCATTAAGTATATAAGAGTGTGGGTATATAAGAATAAGTTGAACCCCCCAGGTATCATGTTGTTAGATAAAGTTTTATGTGTATAAGCGTTTTGCATACCTAATTTGTGTTCTTCAAATTTGTAGTATGGAGACATCTGGGAAAGACTAAGGAGTTGTTATATGGTGTTTTTTATATCTAAATTGAGAAAATATAGGTGCGCAATATGGTCTTTGGTATAGTTTTGCAAACTTTGTTAAGTTGTAAGTTATGTGGTTATAGGTTTAATGTTTGAATGTTGAGTAGTTGAGAATGGATCATTGTGTGATAAGGAGTGTGATGTAGACATTCATGAGAGTGTAAGTTGTAGGGTGATAGTTACAGAGACTAGATAAAGTTGAGAGCAGCTATCCCAAAAAGCAATGCCTTTTTATGTGTATAGTGATACCCCATTGTGTTGAGTGTTGTGCTTGTAGATTTAATGAGAAGCTATGTCCAAAAGTTTAGGAGTGTGACTTTTCTCTAGGGGGATATAATGAATTAAAGTAGTTCTTGAATTTTCTTGTGGTGTTAAGTTTCAAGAAAGAATCATGATAAATTAATTCCTATTCAGGCAAGATCCTCCTACTTTGATTTGAATGGATATCTATAAATGTCTTAGGTATTCAAGTCTTGCCTATGTCTAAGGTTTGATCTCTCTATGTAACTCATGTCATGTTCCGACCTCCAAACAAAAATCAATAATGTCCCTCAGTGATCCAATATTCCCAAATATCCAAGCTCTATGTTATATTGCTCATGATCCAAAAAAAATCCATGTCTCACATAATGCTTTGTTCGAAGAAACTATGCTTTATATGTCGCTAATTCATTCTATGTTGGGTTTAGCCAAAGTGATAAAGTTTATAAAAAACTCATGGAAAAATTCTACTTCTTTAAATGAGGATCAATCGAGTCAAGCGGCAATCCTTATCTTAGTTATTAACTACATAAATTGTCTTTATGCCAAATAACTCATGATATGTGCATCCATGTTTCTCAATGTGATCTGTCCTATGAAATCATGTTGTGTTGTGTTTATTGCCGAATGACTCTTTACTTATGATTCAGACACTTGATATATGAATCAATTCGTGTCTATTCTATTGTATTTTCACCTAATGTCCACCTTGAGTAGATCAACAAATATGGGTTATAATTGAGTAGTGTTTCTCCCATTCATGATTCTTATGCTCGGGCCCCTTAATGACCCTCCATATGATAGTATGATAAGTAGTTATGAAAGAGTAGTAGTGACTTAAGAAGGGGGAGTAATTGTTCTTAAATGTGAAAATTTTGATGTGATTTCCTTAACTAAGATTATAATTGAAGTGAGAAAGAAGGAGATAGGCTTTCGTTATGAGAAATAGTTAGATACGTGGCAAAAATATTATGAGACTGATTGAAATTGTTGGTCTTAGTGGGGAGACCCATAAAGTGGGTGTAGTAATGATAGGCTTGAATGTTTTGATCGGTGAAAACACAAACCAATGTGCCATGTGCTTAGTATTCCTTGAATTAAGACTTGAGGTGTTTGGATTATAGTGATGAGGTGAGGTCATTTCTTAATGTGATGTAGAGTAAGGGCCCATAGTTTAAGTTAGCACCTTTTTAAAGTCGAATTAAGCTTCAACATGAAAGTACTATGTGGGGAAGCTCAGACTCTTGTGGTTAGAAGTGTTATGGGAGAATTGTAAGTTGGAAATGATGAAGAATGTTAGTTCTTGTTTGGGGCATAGTTGAGTAGTGTCTCTCAGTTGTAGGTCTATGAGTTGTATCTTGTAAGGTAGAGAATACTTCTATTTCTTATCTTCCACGAAATCTTATTTCATGATTAGTACTAATATAAATCAGGTATATGATCACCAAATAAACCCATGCCTTATGTTGTGGTGATTATGTTTGATAGAACTCATGCGCAAGATCATCCCTATGTAAAGTCTCGTTACTTCGCGCTTCGTGCTTACATATTTCACTAGGGGTTATCATGAAGCTCATTTGATACCTTTTCATATTTGGTTAAGGAAAAATGTTTAATGTGAGATTATTTTCTTTATTATACACTTTTAGAGCTTCAAAAAGTCCCTACCCATCATTTGGGGACAAATGATCCCAAGGGAGAGATAATGTAACGCCCCGCACTTTCGAACTAGAAGTCGAACTATTGATCCTGCGTGTGAATGCTCTAATAGAAACTATTTCCAAGTGAGGATAAGTTTCATGATCTTTATCCTCGTGTTCAAAGAGCTTTCGGGGTGGAAAATTTTTGTAGGATCACTTCGAGAAAAGTTGAGCTAAGAACCTTTGATTTGGCTAAATCTTTGTATTTGATTTTTAAAGTTCTAATTTGAATATAAATGACTTTCGATAAAAGTAAAAATTTTCAAATCAATACCCACCAAATTGTAGATAATTGATTCAGCTTTCCAATGATACCAATTTTGCCAAAATCCGATACTCAAGCAAAAAGGTAAAGCCATTGATTCCGATACTCTTAGTTTACAGCTATTGATTCCGCATTTTTAAGGGAATTTTAGTATTTTTTCCCTTATAACTCCCAGACCACTCCTGATAACTCTCAAGGGGCGATATTTTCCTTCTACTTCATTATTAAACATCTGAAATCCTCTAAAAAACATAACACTAGCTCCTCCCCAAAGATCTAGAATTCAAGTCTTTGAATTCAAGATTCTCAAGAAACGTTTCAAGAATAGGGTTCCATTCTTCAAACCAAGGAACTTAAGGTATGTGGGACTACTCTAAAAACCATGGGCGTAAGTTTAATTGTTTTATCAAGATTAGAAATCCCCAATTATGTTTTATAATAAAGTGTTCGATATTGTTTTTGAAAAGTATGTATCATGGGATTGTTTTGATGAAAATAAATGTTGTCTTGAACCACTTTCATAGAAATTGAACTATAACCATATATATACATGATTTTTGGTGTTTTGTAAAGTGGATTGAGAGCATGAATGACTAAACTCCCTCTCCTTTATGATATCTTTGATTTCAAGTATTGTGAATTGTTTAAATGCATGAATTTTCTCAAAGAAAACTAATGAGTGAATCCGTTACTAATGATCATGGAATGATATGGGTTGTTACGTGTTGAGAGGGGGTTTGTGAATGAAAAATATTTATCATGTCAAAATTAACAATTTCTATGGGTATAGAACAATATAAGCATAACATGACCACCTTATGATTCTACTATTGAAAGGAGAGTGTTTTTGATGTAAACTCAAATGAAAACCTATTACATGACTCTCCCTCACTTGATGCTTAAAAGCTATGGGTGGTCATTAATATGATAATAAGTGAAAAGGGCTGTAGATATGATGTGACGTAATTTGATTGACTTACAAGTCAGGGTATGACGATACCCAGTGATTATATGCCCTTAACAAGATAAGTATTGAATGTTGTGATAGTATGAAGCATGTTTTTCTTAAAGAACTAAAAGTTGGGCTTAAGGGAGCTAGTTGGTTAGCTGAAGAAGGCGTTTGAGTGTAAGGGCTAATTGCTGGAAACCGTAGTTGATGATTGTTAGGATAACTTTGAACCTTGTTTGTAATTATCTGTATTTGATATTTGTATTTATACATGATCTTGAAACTTCAACTTGGTATCAAGAGCTATGACAAATTCAACATCTTCCAAATCCTCCACCATCTCTAATATCAAGGGTTTCATTTATTGAACTTACGTACCTAAATTATCTGGTGTGGAAAAATGTCCTTCTCACAGTCTTAAAAAGTCACAATCTTCATCCTTCGATTGATGGTTCAATTCCCTTCCCATCTCCCACACATGACGAATGTCGTTTATGGATTTAGTGTGATACCATCACCCTAAGTTGGATCAACACCACTCTTTCACCACCAGTTCTTGATTCTCTTCTAAACTTTGCATGCGAAACTTCTAAAGAAGCTTGGGATACTTTAGGTTTGCTTTATCTTGATTAAGTCTCATCTTCAGTCATTCACTTGAAATGAATATTTCAGAATTTCAAAAAAGACTCACTTACCATGGAGGAATATCTTCAAAAGTTTCACTCAATTGACTGTCCTTTGAGAGCTATAAGAAAACCTATCACAGAGGATGATCTTGTCGCATAGGCACTACAAGGTCTACCTTGTCAAGACCCAGTTTCCAAGTCATGATGGCACCTACCACATCCCACGGGTAGATAAGTCGATATCGTAACCCAAAGCAATGGCAATGGGTTACCTCGGTAAGAATGCCCAACATGGACTCTATATATGAACACAATATATAACAACAACATTTCACAACTAAGGATAACCGATATTCATACATAAATCCAATGACCTGATAGTAATAATACAAAAGATTCTAAACTTGACAAGAGTAATTTACAATCCCGGAATCAAAAATGTCTTAAATAATCTAATACATTTATCTCAAAATCAAAATAAAAATAAGGATAGAGAGGAAAGAGAGGAACTCGATCTCCAAGAGCTAACCCTGTCTCGGAATAATCAACTAGCACAAACTACCTCAAAAATAGGAACTAGAACCTGGGTCTGCACCAAAAAGGTATAGAAGTGTAGTATGAGTACCAAAACACGGGTACTCAGTAGGCATCATCGGCCAACTGAGCTCAAATATAATGTAAAGACGACATAAAGTAAGACAATGGTCTTAAATTCAAGGGGTAGGATCGGACTTGAATCTTCATTGATATCACTGTAACAACATCTATAAAACTAAATCAATAACATGACACTATTTCAATATACTCAATAATCACCATAACAACTGAGTATCATTTCGAAAGCGTACAACCATATACACAATAGCAAAACATCTACTTGCCATAATCATTATCAAGGGGTAAGATCGAACATGAATCTACTTTGATACCACTGTAACAACATCTATACTACTAAAGCAATAACATGACACTAGTTTAATATACTCCATAATCACCATAACAACTGAGTATTATTTCAAAAGCATACAACCATATACATAATAGCACAACATCTAATTGCCATAATCATTATCATTAGAACATACACACAATAACTTAACACAAAGTCCCATACCGTCGAGAAGTACACGAAAGAGAGCACAACAAAGAACTCATCACGACATCCCATACCACCGGAGAGTACACAAAACAATACAACCAATAATATATTAAAGCACAACTACTCCATCAATATACCGAAAACCATGGGTAGCACAACCCCGCCATAACTCATTACCGAAATGCACTTCCAAATACCCATACCGTAATTTAACATAAAGAAAGCAACATTTTTATAGCATAGGCATGTAATCAATAATTCTATAATTCATTGATAAATACCGCAAAGTCCATCTTAATTAACCTTATTTTTTAAAAATTCAAAAGATTACAAGTCTTAAAATCACTAGTCATCAAATTGGGGAAAAACTACAAGCCACCCATGGTATAGGTTATTCAACTATCATAAGGCCATTCTTTAACTAGCATCATCATGACATGAGTTATCAACTAAGCCATCTCAACTTCACATGTTAGGAGATAATTTAACTAACCATCATGCAATACTAGATCTATCATCACTAAGCATGTCACAACCTTAAGTACTAGTTTCCATATTTTAATCAAATAAAGTTCAACAACTAGTTTACTAGGTATCTAGGTTTCAAATAATAATCATATAATTTAGAAGTAGTTACTTATTACATAAGCCACCTTACTAGGCAAGATTTCATAATATAACCTCTTCTCCAAGACTAGTGTATATATTAGGTTAGCCCTTGAATTTATTTTTTTTGCAAGTTTCCACATAACGCCCAATATTAGGTATAACTTTCCTCTAGTAGCCAATTTAGCATCAACAAGGGTCACTCTTCTTATATAGTGATTTGGAACAAAAACAAATAAAAATTTACCAATAGAGACCTCATAATTCAAGCACATAGGCGGTTGACACCACACGGCCTAACCTTACAAATATCAATACATATAAATAAATTTTCCCCACACAGCATCTTAATGTTCTTACCTCTTTCGGATTCACCGGGCATCATCACAATATCAATATATTCCTCCAGATTCATCGGGCATCGTTATAATATCACATATTTCTCTGGACTTGAACTGGGCATCATCATAGTATCACATATTTCTCCGGACTCGAACATCATCATAATATCATATATTCCCCTAGAATTACTGGGCATTGATAACGCTCAAACTACAGCTCTTGTACGAGTGTAAGCGGTCGTTGTCAAATATAGATACCAACTGGGTTGGGTATTGAATCCCACAAAGAATACTTGGTCACTAAGTAAGCAAAGATTACTTAGACTTTTGGTGAAAGTTTTGTAAAAGGGGGGATTGTAGTGTGAGTAACAAGATGATAACGTAAGAACAGAAAATAGAAGAGTAAAACAGATTGTTTGGTTGGTTTTGATCAATGAGAATTGAGAGCTGGGGTTATGTCCACCTTCTGAGTTGTACGTATCTATTGGCTATGAGTTATGCGGAATTCAGAAATACATGTGCTTATAGAGAATTGTATTCTATGGTAAATCCAGGTGTCTTTCGACCATCAAGGATTATTTCACTTTAACACTTTCGAGCTTAAAGTGTATCTAACGGTACAAATTCTCCAAGAGGTTAATCCAGTTACGGCACTAACTTTTTAACAGGGGTTGGTGCCCTATTACCTTGACATTATCTCTTTTCCAGACATATAACTTTTCTTTCGAACAAGTTAATGCTATGCTGGCGTATTTTATATGATTGCAACCACAAGAATTTAAATTAAGATGAAGAGAATAATGATATAAGCATCATACGTGTCCAGAATTCACAAACTCATAGCAATAGATAGTATCTCATAAGGCTTCCATAACCCCAACAGAGAAGTTTAGCTACTCATGAGTGCAATGGAAATCACAATAGTCATTATCATCATACCAATATAAGGATAGAACGTGTAGTATATGTTGGTAGGGCTTGTGGCGTGATTTCCTTTCAAAGTAGTGTTTCTCTTGTTGTGAAAATTAAAAGTCAAATAGATGAAGAGAAAGTAAATAAGAATTAATTGAAAGCAAATTGTTTAGAGTTGTAGATGAATGAATTAGAATGTGAATGATGAGAATAATGAGAATAATCAGAATTATCAGAATGAATAAAAGCTTCAGCAAAATATGGTATTTATAATACCCATATCCTATTCCTACTAGGCTACTGCGTACTTATCCTAATCCTAATAAATTACTGCATCATTATTCTAATCCTAATGAGTTACTGCTGATCCCCAAAGTTTTGAGAAATGCTGTTTTGGCCCATGGTTACTTTTAGTCCTAGGCGTCCAAGCTATGCTCTCTTTCTTTCGCGAAGCTTCCTTTGGTGTCAAGTTATCCATAAAATGCTGAAATCTTCATTATTTATACCTGAAAACTAGCTAATCATGTTTGTTACCTCACTTACAGGAAAAAGGACTAAAAGTGCATGAATTATATATTTTGTCCTCAAAACTTAGCTAAAATATGGGTAAATTATACCACTTTAGGCGTGTAAATACGCCTATCATCAACACCCCCCACTTAAAGCTTTGTTCGTCCTCGAACAAAATATCATGTCCTTCTAAACATCCACTTAAGGTTTCACACTAACAACACAAAATATTCATCAAGACAGGCACGACAATTATTAACAAAGAGTAATTTTCTGATCACTTGTAGAAACAATTCAACCTCTAATATAGACTCGTGATGCTGGTTAATTCGTATTCAAAAGTTAAGGCACAAAGATTCATATACGACTACCCAAAACTCATCAACCATGTGTGTATCACAATATGTCACCCATAATCACTCACAAGTATTGTATATATCTCGAACATGGGTATAAGATTATCTTTGCTCTCACTCTCACAAAGAATTCATATGTTGCGACTGATGACCATAGGCTTGCCCTTAGTGTAATGCTCCACTAAATATCAGAATGTTAAGCTTAGGATCAAATAGGTCTTTTACAGGTTGTAATGTAGGCTAAGGGACGGGTAGGACTATTTTGGCCAGAAATAGTGACTATGTTCCTAAGCGCTTTAATACATCACATTATGCCATTAACACTTTCTTTCAAACAACCTTTCTACTTTCTTTTAATCTACCACCCCTTCTCACCTCTTTTGTTATTCAATTTTGAACAGAATTAACTTTTTATTTTCATTTTCATTTTTCTCTCTTTTTTTTATTATAACACGCCTCTATGATAACCATTCTTTTTCATAACGAATTCAAGTACCAATTCACTTTAAGGCACTACTCTCACCCAATTTCCTCTTATTTTATCACATGACTTTACAATTTAAAGCACTTAGGAATTTGGAACAAATTATGGTCTTGAAAAAATGGATTAGGCTTACATAT
Source organism: Capsicum baccatum var. pendulum (assembly GCA_030864225.1). Lineage (NCBI taxonomy): Eukaryota > Viridiplantae > Streptophyta > Magnoliopsida > Solanales > Solanaceae > Capsicum > Capsicum baccatum. The sequence goes on from CM061550.1 coordinate 46,096,366, forward strand.
GAGTTTGTCAAAGAAAATAGGCTACAGGCTTAAAGGGGGTTATCTAGGATGATGTCCATGGGTAGATAAAACGAAGGTAAACAATCACAAGTTGCCAAAGAAATGCCTAAATCTTCTCCTAAACTCACACTCTTTATTTTGCTTTACATACATACCAGGCAAGTTCTAGCATCAACCACAAACATAGAATATACTATCATCTCACACACACAAGGCACATGGTCGACTTTATTGGGAGAGGTACATATTCTTTACCCAACAGATGAAGGAATTGAACCACACACTTATCACATAATGTGTCACATTTAGAGCCTAAACGGCTCAATAGTAATGATTTTATCACACTCTTGTCACAATACCATGCTGCCTATCAGAACAATTTCATGCAAAGTTAAAAATTTAAAAAAATTTAACTACTAAAAAAAACAAAAAAAACAAGACAAACAAACATAAATGAATGCAAATGCAGATAAAAAAGTATAGCATGCAAATACCAGCACCCCACACTTAGACGGGATACACTGCCCTCAGTGGAAAATAAATAAGAAGAACCTGATTAGTCGGACTCCTCCTCTATGTCTGGGGTCATTCCCCCTTTGTCGGAATCATCATCAGAGCTGTCGTCATCAGAGTTCTCCTCCACTTTGAAGTCTGGCATTCGACGATCATCATCGGTTGGCACATCGTCATCAAGAGGTTCCTCAAAGTACACACCTACTCCACACATTTGCCTTGAATGCTCATTCATTGGGTAGTCATAATCCAGTTGTTGGAGCTCTGCAACAGTTGGAACACAACCTCCGCTCATCATGGTAAATTGAGTCATGCCATAAAGATGGCGAAAGAAACTCTCATCCCGAGCATGCCTTTCCAAAGTGGTAAGGTTGACGCCATGCGTGGTTTCAGCATCTTTAACCTTTGTGAGGTCAACCTTATTTGGGTTGTGTGGAAGTTTATGATCAGCCGATTTCTCTTCGATGTCCTCCTTTATCAATATTGCGGTCAACAGATTGCCAAAGCTGAAGTGGGACCTCTTGTGTAGCCTGACCTTTCGCAATTCTAGATTATGTAATCTTGGTAAAGCTTCCATGTTTTGGACTAATGCATCACTTTGAATACAACTACTACATAGATATTGTATCAATTTATCACAACATCTTATGTTTATAGTTAACCTTGATTTTCATCTCAATAAACAAGTCATTCAAGCAAGTTTTCAAGTTACAAGGTTATGCAATGTTCTAGACTATGTCAATTCCGAAAAAGTATGACAGTGTATCAAAATCAAATACAAGTTGGAAACAAGTCAAGAACATCCTTACGTATTCTTTCACTCACTTAGTTTCACCACAATAACTCAACCATATTCAAATCACCAATACTACTTCAAGATTAAACAATTCATTATAGACGTAGTAGTTTAGTACTTACGGAACATAAAATAAGAACAAAGTACTTACTTGGTTGATGGCCTTGGAAGATGTTCATGCAAAGTAAAAGAGCAGAAGGAAAATTTTTGGGAGAATTTGGAGAGGTAGGCGGAGCTTTAGGGTGAATTGCAATGTGTTTTTGATTTAAGACTAAGGTTCTATTTATAGGACAAGATTGGGTCGGGTTTTGACCCATTTGGAATCGGATTTGGATACCAAAAGTGACCATAGGAGGCGCCTAATGCTTTGCCTATGCTTGGCATAGGCGGCGCCTTTTGCAAAGCATTGTTGAGCATAGGCGGTGCCTATGCTATGGCATTGTTAGGCATAGGCGGTGCCTATGTCATGGCATATGAGATTCAGAGACAAAAGGCTTTTGCATAGGTGGCGCCTATGCTATGGCATTGTTGAGCATAGGCGGCGCCTATGCTATGGCACTCTAGAATCCGAGAGCTTAGGCCATAGCATAGGCCTTGCCTTGTTCGTGGCCTAGATTTACATAGGCCTTGCCTTGTTCTTTGCCTATAGTTTCATAAGCAGTGCCTCACCCATAGCCTTTTTCTTCTTCATTCCTACTTACCACCTTCAACATGCAATACTTCCAAATCAAAATTTGAAACCAATCTCCTCCTTACTCCTCTTGCACCTACATTCGCTCAAAAACAACAAAAATGATTAAAATGATGGGTTGCCTCCCATCAAGCGCCTTAATTTTGGTCGTGGCTCAACTCTTCTTTTTGGATTTTTATTTAGTAAAAACAAATGCAAAGGAAACGAAAAAAACACACGATGGGTTGCCTCCTATCTAGCGCTTGATTTATTGTCGCAGCACGACATAGTTACCTCGAGTACTTAGACTTCGTCGAGATAGATGGTGGCCAGATAGTTCATCGAGTCAAGGGGGCCGATATATGGTTTTACTCTTTGGCCATTCACCTTAAAGACATCACCATTATTGTCTTCTAGCTCAACTACTCCAGACGAGTAGACTTGGATAATCATGTACGGACCAGACCATTTAGACCTTAACTTACCTGGGAATAGCTTTAGTCTGGAATTGAAAATAAGTACCATATCACCGTTTTGAAAGTTTCGTTGAACAATCCGCTGATCATGATACTTTTTCGTCCGCTCTTTGTAGAGGTCTGATCTTTCATATGCATGTAGACGGAATTCATCCATCTCATTCAGCTGTTCCACCCTCAAGTTCATAGCATCATCCCAATTCAAATTCAGTTGCTTCAACGCCCACAATGCTTTGTGCTCAAGCTCAATGGGTAAATGACAAACTTTCCCATAAACTAGTTGGTACGGGGACATGCCAATTGGAGTTTTGAATACAGTCCTATAGGCCCATAGTGCATCGTCTAGCTTTCGATACCAATCCATCCTATTCGCATTCACAGTCTTAGCAAGGATTTGCTTGATCTCTTAATTGGAAACCTCTACTTGTCCACTAGTTTGTGGGTGATAAGGCGTGGCTACCTTATGTTGCTTGACACCAAATTTTGCCAATATGGATTTGAACAGTTTGTTGCAAAAGTGAGATCCTCCATCGCTTATGATAGTACATGGTATCCCAAAACGAGAGAAGATGTTTTTCTTCAAGAATGCAACAACATGTTTTCCTTCATTATCAGCCAATGCTACTGCTTCGACCCATTTTGAAACATAATCTACAGCAACTAGGATATATTTCATTCCAAACGAATTCATGAATGGACCCATTAAATCGATACCCCAGACATCAAAGAGCTCTACTTCAAGGATTTTCGAGATGGGCATCTCATGGTGTTTTTAAATCGCACCTTGTCTCTGGTATTGGTCGCATCTTCTCACAAAGTCGTAGGCATCTTTAAATATCAAAGGCCAATAATAGCCACTTTGCAATACCTTCCTTGCTGTCTGATTACCTGCGTGATGTCCCCCAACTTGGGAAGTGTGACATGCTTCCAATATATTCGGCACCTCAACATGGGATATGCATCGCATGATAACACCATCCGCGCATCGTCTAAACAAATATGGATCATCCTAGAAATAGTGTCTCACGTCATGCATGAACTTCCTCTTTTGATAAAATAATAGATGTGTAGGCATCACATTACTTACCACGAAGTTTGCAAAATCTGCATACCATGGGAACTCCTCCATCATTGTGGCTAAAATCTCTTCATCAGGGAAGGTATCGTCAATCTCACGATCTTGCTGTGCTATATGCTCATTCTCGAGTCTAGATAGATGATCAGACACTTGGTTTTTGCAACCTCTTGTATCTTTTACCTTGAAATCAAATTCTTGCAGCAACAATACCCATCGAATTTGCCTTGGTTTTGCATCTTTCTTTGTCATCAGATATCTAAGGGTTGCATGGTCTGTATGAACTATCACTTTGGTTCCCAACAAATAAGCAAGGAACTTTTTGAAGGCAAACACAACTGCTAGAAGCTCTTGTTCTGTGACAGTATAGTTTTTTTGGTCTTCGTTCAAGACCTTAATCGCATAGTAGATTGGATGGAATAAATTTTCTCTTCTCTGGCCAAGTACATCACCCAAAGATACCCCGCTAGCATCACATATGACTTCAAATGGTAAAGACCAATCTGGTGCTACCATGATAGGAGCTTCAATTAGCTTCTCTTTGAGGCATTCAAATGCCTTTATACAATCCTCATTGAAGTCAAACTTTGCATCATTCTCCAAAAGTTTTCATAATGGACTAGCAATTTTGGAGAAGTCTTTGATAAACCTTCGGTAGAAACTGCATGACCGAGGAAACTACGAACTCCTTTGACCGAAATTGGGGGTGGTAGTTTCTCGATAACTTCGATTTTAGATCGATCCACCTCAATTCCTCTTTTGGAGATTTTATGCCCAAGAACAATAACTTCGTTCACCATAAAGTGGCACTTCTCCCAATTCAACACTAGGTTGAATTCAACACATCTCTGCAATGCCATACTTAGATTTGTCAAGCACGATTCAAACGACTCACCCACAACTGAAAAATCATCCATGAATACCTACAACGTGTCTTCCACCATATCAGAGAAAATGGACATCATATAATGCTGAAAAGTGGCGAGTGCGTTACATAGCCCAAATGGCATACGTTTGAAGGCAAATATACCATAGGGGCATGTAAACGTTGTCTTATCTTGATCTTCTGGGGTGATACATATCTGATTATAGCCGGAATAACCGTCTAAGAAACAAAACCATCCTTTCCCTTGTAATCGATCAAGTATTTGGTCAATAAAGGGCATTGGAAAGTGATCTTTAAGGGTCCACGAATTCAGATTACGGTAGTCCATGCATACTCTCCACCCTGTGACTGGTCTGAGTGGAATTAACTCATTCTTTTCATTTGCAACTACCGTCATGCCACCTTTCTTGGGTACACATTGTACTGGGCTTACCCATTTACTGTCGGAGATTGGATACAAAACCCCTGCATCTAACCACTTAATAATTTCTTTCTTCACCACCTCGTGCATAGGTGGATTTAGACGCCTTTGATGCTCAATAGTGGGTATGCACTTTTCTTTAGGCTGAATCTTGTGTGTACAAATCCCAGGAGGAATACCAATGATATCAGCAATGGTCCAACCGATGGCTCTCATGTACTTTCGTAGAACCATGATGAGAGCTGCAACTTGCTGCTCACCCAAATCTGCCGCCACAATAACCGAAAGTGTGTTACTGCTTCCTAAGAATGCATACTTTAGATGACTACGCAGCTCCTTCAATTCTAACGTGGGTGGCTCCTCAATAGATGGTTTAGCTGGTGGTGTTGGTCAATTTTTGAGATCAATGTCCAGCTTCTTGGGAGCATGAGGATATGACCCTAATTCTGTTAGAGCACAAATAGTTTCTTCATAATTTTCAGCATCCTTATGCTCAACATTCATAAGCACAACCGCCAATGGGTCATCAACAAGCTGCTCCTATATAGGTAATTCTTTCTCATCATCAATATAAATATCAGCTACCGAGAACACGTTTAGATCTTTGGGTTGCTTCATTGATTTACATACATCAAAGCGGACTACTTCGCCATTCATCTGGAATAGAAGCTTATTAGCTCTTAAATCAATAAGCACACTTCCTGTTGCAAGGAAAGGACGCCCCAAGATTATGGGAACCTCAGAGTCTACCTCACAATTCAAAATAACAAAGTCCGCTGGAAAGATGAATGAAGAAACCTTCACCAATACATCACATAAAATACCAACAGGTCGTTTTATCAACCTATCAGCCATTACAAGCCTCATATTGGTTGGAGTAAGATCACCCAACCCCAACTTTTTGTAAATGGATAATGGCATCAAGTTGATGCTGGCTCCTAAATCGCATAATGCCTTGGCAAAATTCAAAGATCCGACAGTGCAAGGAATAGTAAAGGCTCCTGGGTCTGCCTTCTTCTGAACTAGTGATCTGGTAGCAGTTGCACTACAATGATGAACTGCATCTGTCAACTCACCACTTGCTGCTTGCTTCTTTGTTAAAATATCCATCATAAATTTTGCATAGCCTGACATTTGTTCTATTGCCTCAACCAAGGGAACATTAATGGTCAGCCGTTTTAACATTGACATGAATTTATTGAACTTGGTATCATCAACTCTCTTCTTTAATCTTTGCGGAAAAGGAGGTGGTGGAAGGAGAATTGTTTTCTCCACGACTTTCTTTTCATCATGCTTAGGTTTGGAGATCTTTTCAGGCTGTGGACGTCGAGGACTGAAGTTATGAATGCCTTCATCAGATTCGACGACGTCATCTTCTTCTGTATTACCTATGATATATTCGGCCACTTGCTTGCTTTGGGATGAATTTTCCAGCACCTTACCACTTCTGGTAGTAACAGCCATTCATGTTCCATCGTTTCTTGGGTTTTGCACTGTGTCTCTCGGTAGGGTGCCAGCTTTTCTTTGATTTAATGTGGCTGAAATTTGACTCAATTGTTGTTCCAGCTGTCTTATTGAAGTGGAATGTGAGTCAACCAATTGCTTCATTGAGGCCAAGTCATTTATTACCTCCGTTACTCTCGTGGTGGTTGCTTCCACTCCTTTCAACAGCTTAGCCATCATATCTTCCATTGGCATATTTCCCGAACCAGATGCAGTGGCCTCTCATCGTCCAGGAGGAATATACACGCCACTCCTGTCAGTCTTGTTCTTCCAACTACCTTGATACCGGTCCTTGTTTCCAGAATTATCATAATAGTTCCGACCTTGGTTTCCTTGGGCATTGCCTCGAAAACCACCCTGATTGTTCACGTAGTTGGCTTCTTCCTCAGAATCGGATTCCTTTCTTCCTTTTGATGGAACTGCTTTGACTTTTTCGGTCTTCCATGATAGTAGATACTTTGTAGCGTGAGTAACAAAATTATAACGTAAGAAAAGAAAATAGAAGAGTAAAACGGATTGTTTGGTTGGTTTTGATCAATGAGAATTAATAGCTGGGTTTATGTCCACCTTCTGAGTTGTACGTATCTATTGACTATGAGTTATGCGGAATTCAGACATGCATGTGCTTATAGAGAATTGTATTCTATGGTAAATCCAGGCGTCTTTCGACCATAAAGGATTATTTCACTTTAACTCTTTCGAGCTTAAAGCGTATCTAACGGTACAAATTCTCCAAGAGGTTAATCCAGTTACGGCACTAACTTTTTAACAGGGGTTGGTGACCTATTACCTTGACATTATCTCTTTTCCAGACATATAACTTTTCTTTCGAACAAGTTAATGCTATACTGACGTATTCTATATGTTTGCAACTACAAGAATTTAAATTAAGATGAAGAGAGTAATGATATAAGCAGCATACGTGTCACGAATTCACAAACTCATAGCAATGGATAGTAGCTCATAAGGCTTCCATAACCCCAACAGAGAAGTTTAGTTATTCATGAGTACGACGGAAATCACAATAGTCATTATCATTATACCAAAATAAAGATAGAACGTGTAGTATGGTTTGGTAGTGCTTGTGGTGTAAATTCCTTGCAAATATGCTCAACAATGCCATAGCATAGGCGCCGCCTATGCAAAAGCCTTTTGTCTTTGAATCTCATATGCCATGGCATAGGTTCCGCCTATGCCTAACAATGCCATAGCATAGGCACCGCCTATGCTCAACCAGGCTTTGCAAAAGGCGTCGCCTATGCCAGGCATAGGCAAAGCTTTAGGCGCCGCCTATGGTCACTTTTGGTCTCCTAATCCATTTCCAAATGGGTCAAAACCCGACCCAAGCTTGTCCTATAAATAAAACCTTAGTCTTAAAACAAAAATACATTGCAATTCCACCCTAAAGCGCCGCCTACCTCTCCAAATTCTATCAAAAATTTTCCTTTTGCTCTTTTATTTTGCAAGAATATCTTCCAATGCCATCAACCAAATAAGTACTTCTTAGTTCTTCTTTTATATTCCGTAAGTACTACACTACTATGCCTATAATAAATTGTTAAATCTTGAAGTAGTATTGGTGATTTGAATGTGGTTGATTTGTTGTGATACAACTAAGTGAGTGAAAGAATACGTAAGGATGGTCTTGACTTGTTTCCAACTTGAATTTGATTTTGATACACTGTCATACTTTTGCGGAATTGACATGGTCAAGAAAATGGTATAATCTTGTAACTTGAAAGCTTTCATGTTCGAATTACTTGTTCATTAAGATGAAAAAATCATGGTTAACTACAAACATGAAATGTTAATTATTTCTGTGCCATAACTTGATACAATCTCTATGTAGTAGTCTTGTTCAAAAGGGTACATCAATCCAAACATGAAAAGTATTGTCAAGATTACTTGAGATAGCATCAAAAAGGATAGTTAAGATAACAAGAAAAGTATTACTGCACTGATTATGTTGTTGGAACGTACCACCTAAACGTATATCAATGAATTCTGAGTAATCGACAACGTTCACTGATGATAGGCGTATTTACATGCCTAAAGTGCTTTAATTTACCCATATTTTAGCTAAGTTTTGAGGACAAAATATATAACTCATGCACTTTTAGTCCTTTTTCCTATAAGTGAGCTAACAAACGTGATTAGCAAGTTTTCAGGTATAAATGATGCAGATTTCAGCATTTTATGGATAACTCGACGCCTAAGGAAGCTTCACGAAAGAAGGGAAGGAGAGCTTGGACGCCTAGGACCAAAAGTGACGCATGGGAAACCTGTCCCAGGCAAAAACAACATTTTCCAAGACTTTGGGGATCAGCAGTAACCTATAAGTATTAGGATAATGATGCAGTAATTTATTAGGATTAGGATAAGTACGCAGTAGCCTTATAGGAATAGGATATGGGTACTATAAATTCCCTATTTTACTGCAGTTTTTAGAGACACATCATTATTCTAATCATTAACATTCTAATTCATTCCTCTACAACTCTAAACAATTTGCTTTCAATTAATTCTTATTTACTTTCTCTTCATCTATTCGTCTTAAATTTTCACAACAGGAGAAACTCTACTTGCAAGGTCTTCACGCCACAAGCCATACCAAACCCTAATACACGTGAGATCTTTATTTTGGTATAATAATAATGACTATTGTGATTTCCCTTGCACTCATGAGTAGCTAAACTTCTCTGTTGGGGTTATGGAAGCCTTATGAGATACTATCTATTGCTATGAGTGTGCGATTTCTTGACACGTATGCTGCTTATATCATTATTCTCTTCATCTTAATGCAAATTCTTGTGGTTGCAAACACATAGGATACGCCAGTATAGCATTAACTTGTTCGAAAGAAAAGTTATATGTCTGGAAAAGGGATAATGTCAAGGTAATAGGGCACCAACCCCTGTTAAAAATTTAGTGCCATAACTGGATTAACCTCTTGGAGAATTTGTACCATTAGATACGCTTTAAGCTCGAAAGAGTTAAAGTGAAATAGTCCTTGTTAGGTCGAAAGACACTTGGATTTACCATAGAATACAATTCTCTATAAGCACATGCATGTCTGAATTCCGCATAACTCATACCCAATAGAGACGTATAACTCATAAGGTGGACATAATCCTAACTCCCAATTCTCATTAATTAACATCTTACTAAACATTCTTCCTTTTTACTTTGCTATTCTCCGTTTTTACTTTGTTATTTTATTACACTATTGCACGCTACAAAATCCCCCCTTTTACGAAACTTTCACCAAAAGTCTACTAATCTTTGCTTACTTAGTGACCAGCTATTCCCTGTGGGATTCGACACCCAACCCAGTTGGGTTCTATATTTGACAGCGACCGCTTACACTCTTATGAGAGCTGTAGTTTGAGTGTTATCATTCACTTAACTAGTTTGTGACAACAAACTAAGTGTGGGTTGGTGCCACTACTGATTGCTTGTCGATTGTATCTACCGAGATGAAGCTAACATGACTATCATTTTAATCTCAGGTACAAATGGCACCAAAAGCACGACAAGGAAAGGATAAAGCAACCACTTCACAAAAAGGCCAGAAAAGTGGACGAAAAGAGCAAGGAGAATCCTCTTCGCTACAAATACCTCGCCGCATGTTTGGAATCAAATGGGTCCTAGAGGATCAAGGAAAGGAGTGGTATAGGAACAATAAGGAGAAAAAATATGTTCATGTGGAGTTGATCCACAAGGAAAGCCTAGCAAAGGAAGAACCTCGCATGTTGGCCAAGATCATGGCATTACATATTGATTTCATATTCCGAGATATGGGAGAATGAAATCTCGATCTAACATGAGAATTCTATGCCAACTGGTCACCGAAAACTACAGGGAGTGAAGTAAAGATTCGTGGCCAAGTCCTATAACTAAATGTGGAGTTCTTCAACTCTTTTCTAGGTTTGCCATCTGTTGATCCTTCACCAGTCAAGGAGATGTATAACAGACCTCCTTACAGGGCCATGAGACACACATTATGTGGAACAAGATCTATGGCACGATGGATCAGACACAAGGACACCAGCCGGCACAACACCTTCCTATATGCTTCCTTAAATAGGAAAGCTAGGATATGGTTGCGAATAGTAAACTCTTGCATGATTCCAGGGACACAGTACACAAAGATAACACGATATAGAGTATGCTTGGTGTATGCATTGATGACTAATATCCCTATCAATATTGGGGCAATTATTCGATCTACAATGCGAAAGGACAGGCTACACAAGAGGTCCCACTTCAGCTTTGCTAATCTCTTGACCGCAATATTAAGGAAGGAGGACATCGAAGAGGAACCGACTGATTATAAGCTTCCACACAACCCAAAGAAGGTTGACCTCACAAAGGTTAAAGATAATGAATCCACACATAGCGTCAACCTTACCACTGCAGAACGTCATGCTCAGGATGAGAGTTTCTTTCACCATCTTTATGGCATAACTTGGTTTACCAAGATGAGCGGAGGTCGTGTTACAACTGCTGTAGAGCTCCAATAGTTGGATTATGACTACCCAATGAATGAGCATGCGAGGGCGATGTGTGGAGTAGGTGTATTTTTTGAGGAACCTCTTGATGACGATGTGCCAACCGATGATGATCGTCGAATGCCAGACTCCAACGTGGAGGAGAACTCTGATGACGATGACTCTGATGATGATTCCGATGAAGGGGGTATGACCCCAGACATAGAGGAGGAGTCTGACTAATCAGGTTCTTCTTATTTATTTTCCACTGAGGGCAGTGTGTCCCGTCTAAGTATGGGGTGATGGTATTTGTATGCTATACTTCCTTATCTGTATTTGCATTCATTTATGTTTGTTTTTTTTGTTTTTTTTAGTAGTTAAATTTTTTTAAATTTTTAACTTTGCATGAAATTGTTCTGATAGGCAGCATGGTATTGTGACAAGAGTGTGATAAAATCATTACTATTGAGACGTTTAGGCTCTAAATGTGACACACTATATGATAAGTGTGTGGTTCAATTCCTTCATCTGTTGGGTCAAGAATATGTACCTCTCCCAATAAAGTCGACCATGTGCCTTGTGTGTGTGAGATGATAGTATATTCTATGTTTGTGGCTGATGCTAGAACTTGCCTGGTATGTATGTAAAGCAAAATAAAGAGTGTGAGTTTAGGAGATGATTTAGGCATTTCTTTGGCAACCTATGATTGTTTACCTTCATTTTATCTACCCATGGACATCATCCTAGATAACCCCCTTTGAGCCTTAAGCCTATTTTCTTTGACAGCCTCATATGTAAGCCCAATCCATTTTTTTCCAAGACCATAATTTGATCCAAATTCCTAAGTGCTTTAAATTGTAAAGTAATGTGACAAAATAAGAGGAAATTGGGTGAGAATAGTGCCTTAGAATGTATTGGTTCTTGAATTTGTTATGAAAAATAATTGCTATCATAAGAGGTGTGTTATGAAAATAAAAAGGAAAAGAAAAATAAAAAGCTAATTCTGTTCAAAATTGAAAAATAAAAGAGGTGAGAAAGGGTGGTAGATTAAAAGAAAGTAGAAAAGGTGTTTGAAAGAAAGCATAAATGGCATAATGTGATGTATTAAAGCGCTTAGGAACATAGTCACTATTTCTGGCCAAAATAGTCCTACCCGTCCCTTAGCCTACATTACAACCTGTAAAAGACCTATCTGATCCTAAGCTTAACATTCTGATATTTAGTGGAGCATTACACTAAGGGCAAGCCTATGGTCATCAGTCGCAACATATGAATTCTTTGTGAGAGTGAGACCAAGGATAATCTAATACCCATGTTCGAGATATATACAATACTTGTGAGTTATTATGGGTGACATATTGTGAGACACACATGGTTGATGAGTTTTGGGTAGTCGTATATAAATCTTTGTGCCTTTACTTTTGAATACGAATTAACCATCATCACGAGTCTATATTAGAGGTTGAATTATTTCTAGAAGTGATCAGAAAACTAATCTTTGTTAATAATTGTCATGCCTGTCTTGATGAATATTTTGTGTTGTTACTGTGAAACCCTAAGTGGATGTTTAGAAGGACTTGATCTTTTGTTCGAGGACAAACAAATCTTTAAGTGTGGGGTGTTGATGATAGGCGTATTTACACGCCTAAAGTGCTATAATTTACCCATATTTTAGCTAAGTTTTGAGGACAAAATATATAACTCATGCACTTTTAGTCCTTTTTCCTGTAAGTGAGCAAACAAACGTGATTAGTAAGTTTTCAAGTATAAATGATGAAGATTTCAGCATTTTATGGATATCTTGACACCAAAGGAAGCTTCACGAAAGAAGGAAAGCAAAGCTTGGACGCCTAGGGACCAAAAGTGATCATGGAGAACCTGTGCCGGGCAAAAACAACATTTCAGAAGAATTTGGGTATCAACAGTAACTTATTAGGATTAGGATAATGATGCAGTAATTTGTTAGGATTAGGATAAGTACCCAATAGCTAGTAGGAATAGGATATGGGTATTATAAATACCCTATTTTTCTGCAGCTTTTTGAATTATCAACTCATTCATAATACACATTCGAATTCTCATTCATCTTTATACTTCTTCCATCAATTAATTTCAAAAAAATTCTCTTCATCTATTCAAATTCTAAATTTTCACGACAAAAGAAACGCTATTTGCAAGGAATTCACGCCACAAGCACTTCCAAATCATACTACACGTGCTATCTTTATTTTGGTATAATGAGAATGACTATTGTGATTTTCGTCGCACTCATGAATAGCTAAACTTCTCTATTGGGGTTATGGAAGCCATCAACCTTAAACAAACTATGGAAGTGAATGAATTTTATGATGACATCCATGAAGCGATGTCATGCTGGTGATAAGGCATCACCGTCGTTGTCAACCTTAGCCAGCAAGAGCTAAAATTAAAGAGAAGCTGACGACATCCGTGATAGGCCATCAGGATTTTGATAGGCCGTCATGAACGACGTCATTAATTCCTAGAAAAAGCTGAACTTCTTATTTTGTTTCCTTATTTAGGGTTATCTATTTAAACGCCTTGTTTTAGGATTTTTCAAGAATAATTAAGCATTAAGTCATTGACTTATTGACTTGTCTTTATTCTGAGAAACATACAACACTTTTCTCTCTCTCTCTCTCTCTAAACCAATATTTTGGTAGTTTTGCCTTGTGATTTAATTAAAAGTATACTCTTTGATTTCCTTAATCATTGTAATTAATCCTTTCAGTTATGAATTCAATTAGTATGCTTTTTTCTTGTTATATGAGTGGCTAAACACTTTTAACCTGGATTATGGGATCTAGGGCTAGGTCATGATAAGGTGTTAAATACTCAAGATTCAATAGTTGTTAGGATTTCTTGGTAATTCAGAGATAATAATTAATTTCTGTTGGTTGCAAACAGTAGGCGTACCTAATTTGATTTGCTTGAGAAAGAAATCATAAATAGTAGGAAGTGAATTATCAACAGGGACTCGGAAATACTTCATTTCATAATCAGCGTTGTAACAAGGTTGATTAACTTGAGGTAAAATATGGACATAAATAATGATTCCCTATGTCCGAGAGGATTTGAAAATTAGATGCTTGAATAGGTTGAGAGACATTTGAGCATATCATCGATAAAGATAGCTTGTTATCCTAACTACTGTGAGAATCTTGAGTTAATTTTAGCATCTGTTATGTACCGCAAGCCCTAGTGAACATAATTCTGGTTATTTCATAAAACTTGGTTACAAACATCAAATTTAAAGTGACAATCAATTATTGTGGAACTTAAACCCCCATTTCAACAAATATTACACTATTAATGAATTAAACTACAAACAACTTGAGTTCACACCTTATTCCCTGTGGGATTCAACCCCAACCTATTTGGGTTTTATATTGACAATGATTGCTTACACCCATTCAAGAGTGTAACTTGAGCATTATCACCAACATAAACCATGTGAGCTACCATGGAGTCTAACGTCTTACCCACGTTGGGGAGAGCTGTCCTATCCTTTTCATCAAAATAGAACCATAACTTAAGTGATCACTGAACTTCATCTATATGGGGAAAAATCTTAATCTGTGGTGCTCGTAATTTCTAGGAATTCGAGATATTCTCATATGTATTCCCTTATCGATGCTAAATATGACTCCTAGAATACTTATATCCTCATACTTTAATAAATCCACCTTAAAATAGCATAAGGGTTTATAGAATAAACCTCAGTTATGCTTCTCTTTACCTTTAAATCATAATCAAGATAAACAACTATGGATTTCATATTTTATCTTAGGATCAAAAGACCAGTATTTACTTTACACCTTGTCACAAAACTTATCTGTCACAACCCAAATTGAGAACATATTCGCAACAGGCATCTCGAATAATGAAGGGTCGAGATCCCTCTTAACTTTCAACTTCGAGATCCCTCTTAACTTTCAACCATACACATAATTCATCTATTATGTAAAAAAAATATGGAAATAAACTGGAAACTTGGTCATCTTATTATTGCAACTTACCAATATAGAACATATATTCATAAAGACCCAAATCCATCCAAAACAAGTCTAGGAAATCTCTGCTAAACTAGAATTAACAAGCTGTCCAAAGCCCGAGACAAGGCCCCCGATTCGACCACAAACTAAACCAATTTAAATCAACATATGAATAAGATGCCTTTCAATATGTAGGAGACATACCAACTCTGAACGCTTGAAAAATCTACTGTTTAGCAGGACAACGAGACTAGGCCTCAGAATCTAAAATATAGGGGGTCAATACACAATGTACTGGTATCTAGAACAATCCAAAGACAAACTATTTTTTCATACAACATAGATGAGAGCATTTCATAAAAACATGTCAGCATAAAACATTTGAAAATACATAGGCATAAGCAATAGACTTCAACACATTTTTCAAATTTTGAGCTCAACTCTGTCTTATTTCTGAGCTTAGGTGGTACACCCAACATATCTACAATCCCACGGGCTATATGGAATATTCCCTTGATATGGCAGCCAAGCTCCCAACCCAAGTTTGACACAAGTTTTGGAGTATCTGAATCTAATATGCCAAAGGGCACAAGGCCAACATAAAATACCTATCTCAGGTCATAATAAAATAGGTTTTGGCAAAACACGGTTCCTGACCATGAGTTATCTGATCTCGTGTCCTCTTCAGGTAACCACCTAACTCTCTTAAAGCCCATATTTAACCTTTTAAAACATATATCTTACTGAAATCTAGATCTAAAACTCTAAATAGAATCTGTATTCCAATCTTTTCTAAATTTGTCATGGCATCCATCTGTTTAGAATCATCATACTAAGACTTGCAAGTCATATATAAGCCATATCATATTGTGCTTTAGTTCTTTCAATCATAATATGTTATTTGAACACAAAAAACATTTAACCATAACATGAGAGAGTTTGAGATTCAAAACACATGAAAAAATACTTTCCTTTCAATTCTTTAGCAAAGTGTGGTCATCTTCTTTCATCAAGCATATGCAAGTTCTTTAACAGCGAATATGAATATTTAATAAAAATGATAAAACCCATCTCAATTCTTTCATAAGATAATGAAAATACCTCAACGTTAGAAAAACACTTAATTCAATTTTCAACCATGTATCTAAACAATCCTTGGCATTATCAAATAATAGGTTTTGTAACAAGAGAGGGAATGTGCATGAACATTTCTCTCACACAGCTTTCAAATTAATAACACACACACACACACACACATATATATATATATATATATATGAAAATGACTAAAATTTGGAGAAGCAATCTCATAATTTATGCTCGATTCTATCATAAAAAATTATTTACAACACATGTTTCCTCAAGTTTAGGATAGCCCCATGTACCTCAAGTTTCCTTAACTTAGAGGACGAAACCCTAATCTTGGAACTTTCTTGAGATTATTGAACTTAAAGGGCTTGAATTCTAGATTACTCACGGGAGAAAGGATGGGATTCTTGTTCTTGGGGAAGAGGGAAGTTTTTTTTTAGAGAAAATTGGAGAGTATGGGACATTTGTGCCCTAACTGACGTTATTATTTGTTATTTAACCAGCTAAATTGATGGAAAAAGACATAACTACCCCTTAGGCATTTAAAACCATAACTGGACTACATTTTGGATGCTCACCGTGATGAAATAGGTGTGCCATCACTATAGGCACCGTGACCCGGTTCTATCACGATGAGTTGCTGGATCAAAATCCAAATATGACCCAATCCTCATTTCAAAAACCCAAAACTCCCTTGAGACATAAAATCCATTACATTAAACATTAATTAATTGAAAATCCAACACCTTGGGGGTAGGGAAGACTAATTTAAAAATACTCAAAGCTAAGAGTTTTAAAATATGACTAAGTTCCCAACACTTAGAAAAATTTCAGGCCTTAAACTCGCCACATATGCAACTAAGATCTGAATGAAACCTAGAATAATATGGGGTGTTACATTATCCCCCCATGGGATCATTCTTCCCGAATGATGGCTCGTGATATATCAAGCATAATTTTTCAAGCACTACATGGAAAGGAAAAAGTATTATAAGATTGTACCTTCTAAATCATCATTCACGATTTGAAAGAGGTTTGGGTATCTCGTACGCATGTCATTCTATGACTCCCAAGAATCTTTCTCAGCTGAATGATTCTCCCATGATACCTTAACTGAGGTTATCTCTTTCTCAACTTCAAACATGGTGATCTAAAATAGAAATGGTTTCTTCTTTGTATGCTAATGAGTCCTTTACATTAGTTTTTTCCATAGGAAACACAAGAGAATGATCTACAATACACTTCTTCAGCATGGATACATAAAACACAGGATGAAGATAAGCCAAACTTGATAGAAAATCTTGTTCATAAGCAACCCCATCGATCCTCTTTATAATCTGATAAGGGCCTATGTATCGAGGATTGAGCTTCCATTTATTTTAGAATCATATGACTCTCTTCACAGGGGAGACTTCTAGAAATATACAATCATCAACCTCAAACTCCAACTCTCTGATTCTAACATCAGCGTAGGACTTTTGGTGACTCTGACCTGTCTTTAGTCACTTTCTAATGACCTTCACTTTCTCCATCATCTGATGAAAAAGATCAGGCCCAAACAAATGGGTTTCACCAACTTATTCCAATGCAATCAGTGACCTACATCTCCTCCTATAAAGAAATTCAAAAGGAGCTATCTAAATACTAGAGTAGTAGCTATTATTATACGCAAATTCTATCAATGGCAAGTGATCCATCTAACTACCCCTAAAGTCTATGATGGAAGTCCTCAATATATTTTCTAAGGTCTGAATGGTGCACTCTGCTTGCCCATCCATTTGAGGGTGAAAGACAGTACTAATATTTTCTTGGGTACCTAAAACCCTCTGAAAAGACCACAAAAAATGAGAAGAGAATTGGATACCTCAATCAGATATAATAGACACGAGAGCCCTATGCAAATGAACTATCTCTTAAATATGAAGCTTAGCATAATCATCCCCCGAATAATTTGTCCACACTAGAAGAAAATATTTAGACTTGGTCATCCTATCTACGATCACCCAAATAGAGTCATTTTGGTTTTGGGATCTTGGAAGTCCTGTAATAAAGTCCATGTTGATCATCTCCCATTTCCAAAGAGATAATATTATCTCTTGGGATGTTCCGCCTGGTCTCAAATGTTCCACCTTAACTTGTTGACAATTTAAACACTTAGCCACAAAGTTAGAAAAATATCTTTTCACATTATTCCACCAGTAAATTGCCTTAAGATCATGATATATTTTAGTAGAGTTAGGGTGAACAAAATATTTAGAAGTGTGAGATTTATCTAGAATTCTTTCTCGCAACGCACCACATTCGAAATACATAGCCTACCTTGATACCAAAAAATTACATCACCCCCAATTTCAAATGCCATTACTTTTTGCTAACTAATATCTTCCTTAATCTATATTAAAATAGGGTCCTTAGACTGGTTTTCCTTAACTTTTGCACATAGGGTGGATCTAGCTACCTTGGGAAGGAATACCCCTCTATCTTTGAAATCCAGAAGTTAAACTCCCAAATTTGCAAACTAATTAATATCCTTCAACATATTTCTTTTTCCTCTCTCCATATGAGAAATACTGCTCATTGACAATCTGCTAAGGGCGCCAGCCACCACATTGGCCTTCCCCGGATGATAGTGCAGGCTCATGTCATAGTCTTTCAACAATTCCAACCACTGCCTCTATCTGAGATTCAATTCTTTCTATGTGAAAACATACTACAAAATTTTATGATTAGTAAATATATCAATGTGCACCGCATAAAGATAATGATGCCAAATCTTTAATGCAAACACCACAGTTGCTAACTCCAAATCATGGGTGGGATAGTTCTTTTCATGAACTTTGAACTGTCTAGATGTATAGGCCACCACCTTACCATGCTACATAAGTACACATCCAAGTCCCATGTAAGACACATCACATTTCAAAACAAAGCCCTCTGTACCCTCAGACATTATAAGAACCCATAAGATCCTAACTCAATTCATCTCACCATAGAATATTAAAAAGGTCAAATACTTAGAAAATTTCACAAAGTGTTAAGACTTAGTCATTTGTAAAGACTCTTAAACTTCAACAATTTTATTTTTGAACTTCATGGCCTTAGAATGTCAATTTTTAAGTTCATTCATGATTGCGGTTGATGATAGTACATCTCTAGTGAGTTTAGGAAATTTTGGATGAGCGTAAGGAGACATTTGGAGTCACAAAATAGTAGACCCCCTGGGATAGGCCCATGGTGTGGGGCTTGGACTGCTGCTGAGGGTGCCTACGGTAGAGCCTGCGGTGCGAGGATTAGACCACTGGTCCAGAGACTGTGGCTCCTGGCTCATCGCCTGAACATTAATTTCTAGCTTTCAATCATTTTTTTCCTAGGGTATTTAGGTATTTTCCCTTCCCCCAATTGATTCATAACACGGGATTAAGGATCCTAACAACATTATTTTCTACCGTTTACACAAAATTCTCTCAAGAGAAAACAATTCTCTCTTAAGAACAAAACCCTAGCCTCTTTAAAATTCAAGCTCAAACTTCAAGAAATCACCAAAAACCTTCACGAATTCTTCAATTAAGGTATGTGTGATGTTCATTCATGGGTCATTTTCACCCATGGATAGTTTGAAGTTATGATTTTTACATGTTATTATGAATTAACTTCTTAAAGATATCACGATTGAAGGATGATATTAGCATGATTAATCTTTAACCCATGATTTTTATGTTGTAATTATGTTAGTAACACATGTTTTAACTATTCCTATGCTTAAGTCTATGAATTCCAAGAGTTTGATGAAATATCTAAATGATAGGATTTTGAGCAATGATCCATTATTATGTTTCAAAGCTTTAGAACGTGGTTTAATTTTTATTGCAGGTGAGTCCTGGCGGTTATGAATACCTAAAACATAGCTGTTTTACTTAGTCTTAATATTTTCAAAATATTTTTAGATACGTATGAGAATTATTAGTTCATTCAGTTATAATAATCCATTAAACTTAGTCAGTTCAATAATCTGAGTCAGTTAAGTTGGGAATAACACTTAGCATCGAGCGAACATAGGGATGGGGTTCACCTTCTATTAGAGGGTGTGAATCTTAGTAGTAATCCTTGCATTCCAGCACTACATAGCTAACATAGGTTTAATATATCAGCTTATCAGTTAAGGGTTAACACATATTTCACCAGGGCACTGCTAGTAGAGGGTGACTGTATAGTCCTTCGGGACCATATTATAGTGGATCCACACAACCACTATTAGTGCCCGTGGCAAGATACTGACACCCTTTTGATGGTTAAATAATAGCTCCCATAGTCTTAGTCCAGTATTTAATTCAAAACTCAGTTTGGTTTTGTTTGACATTATCATTTATTCAGCTATCAATATTTTAGTTTACGAACTAATTTAGAAGTAGGTCATATGCTTTGCCATGCATTCTCAGATTTTATAGTTTCCATGCATTTGAACTCAGTCATCTTATGCAATTCAATAAGTCATTATCTCATACATATAATCCTATGCATCTCAGCCTAACCTTCTCTAGCATACCAGTATACTCAAAGTACAGATTGCATACTTTTTTCTTTGTGCTACGATGTCTTAAACATAGGTTTAGATACTTAGTTTGTTGACCACGCTTAGCTAGATCAGCATATTAAAAGTTGTGGTGAGTCCTTATACATCAAGGACCGTTAATTATTATTTCAGTACATCAGTATTCATTTTTAGTAGTTATTTGGAGTAACTTGGGTCCTGTCCCATTAACTCTTTGTTTTTTAGTCAATCTTAGAGGATTTTAGATATTTTAGATAGTCGGTTAGATTATCAGTTTTTATCTGTTTTTAGACAGTTATTTTCATACTTATGATTCAAAAATGTTCCCAGAATTTAAAACATGATGGTGTTTTTAATTAATTTCTACACATGTTCTTTTGTTATAATTTTTATTTAGTGCTCACAATAGATACCAGCTAATGGATTAGCTTGAGGTCACTTCTTATCGCAAGCATTATATGGAATCCAAGGTGTATTTTTAGGGTGTTACAAACTTGGTCTCAAAGTATAAGGTATTTCTAGTGTCCTGGGAGTCTGAGCCATGTTGAGTAGAGTTATGTGCATGTGTGTGAAGTGTGCCACACTTATGGAAAAGAGTTTATAAGACATTCTTAGGAAAAGTTTCCTTTCATTCATTATTTGTCTTATGCGAATAAGTATGAGCCCTATTTAAACTCTCTTTCTAATTCAATATTCCATCCATTTATAGAACATGCCTCTCAGAATGACTAACAAAATAATAAAGAACAATTAGACCACACCTCCGTCTATTCAGGAAGAGCCCCTAAATGAACATATTTCTCATACTTAGTTCAGAGCTGCATTCACAAAATTTTTCTTATTTAATAGCAGCTCAGAAAAATTATGCAGCTACTGTTCCAACTAACCCAGTGGCTAATACCTTAACATCTAGAATTCAAGACTTCACCTAAATAAATATCCCTCAGTTTTTTAGATCCAAGCCTGATGAGGATCTGAAGAAGTTCCTTGACATGGTTCAGAAGGTAATAGATATTATAGTCGTAACTTCTAGTGAGAGTGCAGAGTTGGATTCTTACTAGTTGTAGGATGTATCTCAGACTTAGTTTAAGAAGTATAAGAGGGATATAGGAGCAAATGCAGGGCCTGTAGAATGGAAGGAGTTTGCTACCACCTTTTTAGATAGTTTTTTCCCTTTGTAATTGAGGGGAGCTAATGCACAGGAGTTTATTAATTTGAAGAAGGGGAAGATGAGTGTGAAAGATTATTCTCTTAAGTGTAAAATCCCATAAAATTCTAAGATTAACTCAGTCCCTAAAAGCATGCTAAGGGGTCCTAGACTTAGAAAATTCTTGCAAAGTATTCAGACTTAGTATTATTTTGGCCTTAGTAAGTTGGCAATGCTTTTTCATAACCTATAAGACCTTAAAATGTAAATATTTAGGTTGATTCATGATTAGGAATGTCAGTAGGTGTTCCCAGACGAGTTTTGGATTTTTCAGACCTAGTTTTAACCACGTTTGGGAATCCAAACTAGTGTATCAATGCGATCTTAGAATGGCATGGTGGCCATCACGTCGATCAATATTTTCCTTGGTTTTCAATAATAATTTACAGTGAATCAATCCAGACTTGATACAGTAGATTGGTCATCGCATCGATGCCAATGACGCGGCACATCGGCCTGTGCGTCGATGGTTCAACTTTCAGTCTTTTAAACCCATGTCCAGAGGGGTAAATGGGTCTTTTCCCACCTTATATCTGCCTTTAAAACATATCATTAATCCATCCAAGAGGAAAAATATAATCATTCTCTCTAGAATTTATCAATAACAAACTCTAGTTCATCACATTCAAGATCCAAGGCTCAAAGTTTCCATCATTATTATTCAAGACTTCACTAACTAAGGCATGTGAACTATTTATCCGAGGGTTTCTTCCACCCTTGGAGTCCAAGAAAATCTTTTAAACTTAAAGTAGTTGGAATTTATGACTTCCATGATTGGTTTTAAGTGTATTCATGATTATTATTTTAATTAGATTTCTATTTCATGATTTATTCTACGTTTTATGCGGAATTGGTTATTATGTGTGTAGATTCGTATGAATCCATGTTAAACCCCTTGAAATTGGGGAATTGGAAGTGAATCATGATGCCCTCTTATTATGTGCATATATTATTCTCACCAAGTACTTGATGAATTGTTTATGTGAACTAATAAGGGAAAGAAATCATGTCATGCTAGCTTTTGTGCAAGTTATACCATGCAAGTGTTTGATAAAATGTCTCTATAGATACATTATGAACAACTGTGCATTTTATGTTATGCAAGATAATATGATTCAAATTTAGTCTCAGTATAAAACTCACTTCAGTTCCACAGATTTAGGACTGTCAGACATAGTCACTCAACTCAATATGGAACTCAGTATAGTTGCACATAATTAGGAATGTCAGATACAGTCATTCAGCTATCAGTGGTACAATATCAGTAAAACCAGATATTAGTTAATCAGTATTTAGATTCAGTATCTAGTGCTGTCACGATCTCAGTTACAATATACATATTCATACGTGTACTTCCATTCAGTTTTATTCATGTTATTCAGCCAGTATTATTCATGCATATGAACCCATGTATTTCAGCCTACCACAGTTAGCATACTAGTACATTCAAAGTACTGATGCATACTTTTCTTTTGCAC
Source organism: Capsicum baccatum var. pendulum (assembly GCA_030864225.1). Lineage (NCBI taxonomy): Eukaryota > Viridiplantae > Streptophyta > Magnoliopsida > Solanales > Solanaceae > Capsicum > Capsicum baccatum. Next base: position 46,119,532 of record CM061550.1, read on the forward strand.
TATGATATCTTATATCATAGGTTCATACGTACGCGCTCTCGAGCACCCTTAGCAGTTCAAATTTTTAGCACTTAGAGTTAGTGGTGAGTCCTTATAGTTTTAGGACATGATTATTTTATTTAGTATTTAAGTTTAGCGGTACAATTTTAATAGTTGGAGTTAGTTGGGGGATTGTCCTATCAACTCCATATTTTAAATAGTTTAGAGGCTTTTTCAAACTAGAGTATTTTCTGACAGATGTATCAAATTTGTATTTTGTTATACCATATTCAATTTTATTACAGTATTGAACCTTATGTCATGTTTTCTGCCTAAATTTCGCATACTACATTATTATTATTTAGTTAATGCAGAAAGTACTAGTCATGGGTTAGCTTATGGTCCTTCGGGATTATGAGCATCGTGTAGTGTCTAGGGTGCAGACTCGGGGCATTACAAAATTAGTATTAGAGCCTAAGGTTTAATAGAGTCCTTCTAATTCTAAAATACATATCTAGTAGAGTCCTGTGCATAGGTGTATAGCGCGCTACACTTATGGATAGGAGGATACGAGGTGTTTTAGGAAAAGTTTCCCTTCTTTTAGTATTCAAGTCGTACGAGTGAGCATGATCTCAATATAAACTCTCCATCAAATTTATCTCTTCCTTATGCTTTTAGGACATGTCTTTCATAGAAGCTAATGAAAGTTGTAATGAAAACCAGTCAGCCCCTTTACATGTTCAGGCAGATCCCCTGAATGAGCATGTCTCCCACGCTGAATTTAGAGCCACTTTAAATGCCTTAGCTCATTCAATGGTTGCTTAAAACAATTAGCTGTATGTTATCCTATCTAATCTTATAACTCATGTTCCACAGATTAAGGAGAAGAGGTGTATAAGAAAGGGGAGAAAGAATAAGAGAGCTATAATATCAAGGCCAAAGAGTACCGAAACAAATCCCATTTGTCAGGAATGTGGCAGAAACCATCAGGGTATCTACAGAGCTAACAATGATGTTTGTTACAGATGTGGCAATCTAGGTTACAGAGTCATAGATTGTCAACAGTCAGGTTCCAAGGGTCAGCATAACCATCCCCCAGCCCAGTTCGGTTGCCCGAATCAGCAAGGTGCCTTATCTAGTGCCCCCAGTAGGCAGCACCCAAATAGACTCTATGCTCTTCAGTACCGACAAGATCAGAAAAGTTTGCTTAGTCGATTTAGCAGAAGATAGTGTGTGGGAACAGATAGATCAGAATCATCTCTAGTTTTTGAAGTGAATGAAAAACAGGATAAGGATCCCAATCTAGTCCAGTTAAAGGAATTAGTCAAAAATCAGAAGGTAAAGGTTTTCTTCCAAGAGAAAGATGGTGTTTTGCATTGTCAGGGTCTTCTGTGTGTGCCAGGTGTAGATTTCTTGAGACAACCAATTCTTGCAGAAGCGTATGGTGCAAGTTACTCTATTCATCTAGGGGCCAAAAGATGTACCATGATTTGCAAGCGATCTATTGTTGAAGTGGGATAAAAAGAGACATTGCAATGTATGTGGCTAAGTTCTTAACATATCAACAGGTTAATATTAAGCATCAGAAGCCTAGTGGGTCCATGCAGGAGTTTAGAATTCCCACCTGGAAATGGGAAGAAGTGAACATGGACTTTATGATAGGCTTACCTCATACTTTTCATCATTATGATTTAGTTTGGATTATTGTAGACATGATGACCAAATTAGCTCATTTCCTTTTAGTTCATACCTCTTATTTAGCCGAGGACTATGCCAAACTCTATATCACAGAGTTTGTTAGATTGCACGGTGTTCTATTATCCATTATCTCAGATAGAGGTGCCTAGTTCACCTCTTATTTCTAGAAAGCATTCCAAAAGGGTTTTGGTACCTTAGTTCATCTCAGTATAGCCTTTTATCTTCAAACTTATGGTCAAGCAGAAAGGACCATTCAGACCTTGGAAGGTATGCTGCGAGCATGTACTATAGAATTTAAAGGTAGTTGGGATGACCACTTACCTTTGATTGAGTTTGCATATAACAATAGCTGTCACTCCAGTATTCAGATGGCTCCTTTTGAGGCACTTTATAGGAAGAGGCATAGATCTCCCATTGGTTGTTTGAAGTGGGTGAGGCTGTATTAGTAGGGCGTAACTTTTTGTTTGATATTTCAGAGAAGGTCCAGTTGATCAGAGAAAGGCTTAAGACAACTCAGAGCCAACAAAATTTGTACGCAGATGTGCGCAAAAAAGATTTCGAGTCTGAGATTGGTGACTATATGTACTTGAAGATCTCTCCTATGAAAGGAGTGAAGCATGTTGGCAAGAAAGAAAACTCAGCCCTCGATATATTGGTCCTTGCCGAATCCTCAGGCATTTTAGAAAGGTAGCTTAAGAGCTTGAGTTACCTTCAAATTTATGTTCAGTTCATCCACTATTCCTTATCTACTTGATAAGGAAATGCATAGGTGACCCAACAGTTGTAGTCCCTATTGAGAGCATTGATATTCAGAGAAGCCTCAATTATGAAGAGATCCCAGTCGAAATGCTTGACTATCAGATTCGTAGACTATCTACAAAGAAGATCCTCTAGTCTTGGCAGAATCAGTCCATTGAGGGAGCTACATGGGAAGCAAAAGCAAACATGCAAACCAAGTATCCTCATCTATTCTCTGCTAATGCAGACCCAGCTCAAGGTAATAGTTTCCTTAAGCTTAATCAGTTTCATGTTCAGATTTTAGTTACAAATGTGGTATCAGTTCCCATTGCATGTTAAGTATATAGATTCAATTTATTAGTAATTCTACTCATGAATTCATGAATCATGTCCAGCTATATCCACGTATTAGATATGTATGTTTAGTATGATAATTCAGAATACTAGTGATACCAGTCATATTGTCATGTTCTAGATGTTCATGTCCAGTAAGTAAGTCATCCTCCCAGTATTCTTTGTCTCAACAGTCTCATTTGAGGATGAATATTCCCAGGGGGGAGATAATGTAAGACCCCATAAAATCCAAATCTTAATTTAGTCCTTTAGGCTTGTCAAGGGGTCCCAGACATAGAATATTTTAACTAAGTACTCAGACTTAGTGTAATTTTAACCTAAGAATTTAGGAAATCTTATTTTACGACCTTTACGTTAATTAAATATTGATATTTAGGTTGATTCATGATCAGGAATGTCTGTAGGTGTTTTCAGATAAGTTTTGGATTTTTTAGACTTCGTTTAAAGCACCTTTGGAACCTTAAAATAGTGGATCAATGCAATCTTAATGCGCCGCATCGACTATTGCATTGATTAATATTTTCTCCAGCTACCAGCATCCAATTCTAGTAAATTGATGCAAACAGAACGCGACGTGTTGGCTATCACGTTGATGGCATCGACGCGCCACATCGACCTGCGCGTCAATAACACAATTTTCAGTCATTTAAAAACCACATTATTGGGGGTATTTAGGTCTTTTTCCCTTGACCCTCAACCCCCAAAACATGAAATTAAACTCCATATAGAGCAAATATAGTCATTCATTCTTCAATTAGTTCAAGCACAAAACCCTAGGTGCTTAAATTTCAAATCAAGAACTCAAGATTCAATCATAAACTTTTAGAAATTTTTCAATACAGGTATGAGAAGTGTTCATCCAAGGGTTCCTTCCATCTTTAGAGTCCAAGAATCTCTTTTAAAATTCCAGTAATTGATTTTAGGATTTCCATAGTTGGAATTAAAGTGTATCCATGATTTCTATTTGGATTAAGTTCCTAATTTATGATTATATATATGTATCTCATGTGAACTTGATCATTATGTTTGTAGATTGAAGTGAATCCATGATAAACCCTTGACTTGTAAAATTAGTGATGAATTATGGTGCTCACATGTTGTTCAATACTATGTGCATATACTAAGCTCACCAAGTTCTTGATAAATTCTCCATGTGAACTATTAAGGGAATGAAATTATGTCAAGTTATCTTATGTGCAAGTTATATCATACAAGTGTTTGTCAAAATGCCCCAATGTATGAATGATGAACAAGTTCACAGTTTACATATTTCATGTTATGTCATGTCTCTTAATTAATGATATTAAGTCCTGGGGTACTTGTACCTGACAATTTATCTTATTACCTAGATCCATGGTCAGTCATAGAACAGTACTTATCATGACACAATTAATAGTACTCTCAGTCAGTTATAGAACTCAGGAAAACTCAGTAGAATCCATACTAGTCCGGTCTAATTTAGTATCCAGTTTAGATCTCGGTGAACTCAGTTAGCTAACAAAATTCAGTAGTATTCCATTAGTCAATGAAACTTAGTGAACTCATTTTAGTTAAGATAAATAGCAATCTTAGTAACCGTTTAGTCTAGCCTAGTATAGACTAGAAATGTATATTTAGTTGGGAGTGGGATTTAACACCGAGTTAACCCAGGGATGGGGGCATTTCTGTCAGAAGAGGGTTTGACCCTTAGTAGCAATCCCTGCATTACAGAACTATGTAGTCAGCGTAGGCTGAGATATCTTCCTACCAGACATTATGAGGGTTAATACTTCAAATCTGAGTTATCCTATCAGCGAGGGTTGATGAAAGAGTTTCCTGTGTGAGAGGATTAACTCACAATTTATTCTTACCTGTGGCACAATATTGACACCATTCCAACTGGGTTACAGGCTAGACCCCAAATCAGTTAGATAAGGGGCATGTCGGTTAGGTGATTACCTCCCATAGTCTTAGTTCTAGTCTCAGTCATAGAATAGAACTCAGTTCTGTTCTACAGATTCAGCACTATTAGACATAGTCACTTAGCTTAGTACGAAACTCAGTATGGTTCCACAGTACTCAAAATTGTCAAATATAGTCAGTTGAATAATCAATAATATAGTATTCATAAACCTAGATATCAGTTATCAGTATTCTGATTCAGTACTCAGTATTAGCAAGATCTCAGTTACAGTCTACGTGTACATGCATGTACTCTTACTTAGTCATACTTATGTTATTCAGTTATTATTGTTCATGTATATGAACCCATGCATATCAGACTACATCACTGATTATACTAGTACATTCAAAGTACTGACACATGCTTTTCTTTCCGCTATGATATCATATATCATTGGTTCAGATGCACAATTCCTAAACCACCCTTAGCAGTTTAGATTCTCAGCTTCCATAGTAATGGCGAGTCCTCATAGTTTGAGGATATGTTTATGACTTACAGTACTTTATTTTTATTATAGTAGATGGAGTTATTTGGGGAATTGTCCCATCAACTCCATAGGTCAGATATTTAGAGGTTTTTTTCAAACAAGAGTATTTTCAAATAGTTGTTCAGTTTTTCAGTACCTATATGCAGTTTTGGTATTTTGATACCGTATTTAGATTTATCTATAGATTTGAACCTTATGGTATATGTTTCCACGTATTTCTAGATAATTATAGTATTTATTACTCAGTAATTATAACAGGTACCAGTCATGGGTTAGCTTGTGGTCCTTCGGAATTATGAGCACTGTGTAGCATCTAGGGTATAGACTCGGGGTGCTGGGGTATAGACTCGGGGTGTTACAAATTTATAGAATAACTTTAAATTATACTATGAGAATTTCTAGAATAGTTATATATCAGTTAGTTAAACTCAGAATAGTCTAGTATTTTAGTGTCTTTTAGTTGGGAGTAGGATTTAGCACCGAGCGAGTGTAGGGATGGCAGCTTCCCCATTAGATAGGTAGAGTCATTAGTAGCAGTCCCTATACACTAGAACTATGTATCCAGCATAGGATAAGAGTAGTCACCCGTTAGATTAGACTTGACTATATCACAGGGGTTACCCGTTAGTTCAGGCTTGACACCCTTAGTCCTTTGGACATTATATCAGTTTAGTAGATCTACATAGCTATTGTTAGTAACCGTGGCATGGTATTAAAACCCTTCCAACTGGGGTTATAGGTTGGAACCCGATTATCTTAAATTGGGGAATTTTGATTAGATGATGCCTCCCACAGTCTCAGATATAGTCTCAGTTACAGTTCCTACTAAGTTATTCAATCTTAGTGTTGTTTGACCAAAGCATACAAATTTTAGTTATTTTAGTATTTTAGTTTACAGATCTTACTCAATTATGCTATATTCTTGGTCATGCATCCTCAATATTTACAGGTTTCCATGCATTATCTGTATCTACAAATTCTATGTTCTCTACTTAGTACTCCATGCTTTACATGTATATCTAGTTAATTATTAGTTCTGTTCATGAAACCATGCATATCAACCTACCACATTTAACATACCGGTACATTTAAAGTACTGACCATATACCTTTTTTTGGCTCTATGATGTATTATATCATAGGTACTGATGCTCAATTCTTGGATCACACTTAGTCCCTCAGATCATCAGTAGTACAGTAGCAGTAGTGAGTTCTCATCATTTGGGAATAGATTATATTACTTTATGTCTTTATCTCAGTAGTTAGTAGAGTTAGTTGGGGGCCTATCCCATCAACTCACAATATCCAGTTTAGAGGCTTTTCAGACACTACAGTTAGCTATTCAAACTATTTAGATTTTAGTATTTTTATTAGATTCATAAGTTAGTAGTTATTTCATTATTAAAACCTTATGACATTTTAGTTATTCTTCTACATTCATGATTTTATTTTTTAGTGCTCACGACAGATACCAGCTCATGGGTTAGCTTATGGTCTCTCAGAACTATAAGCATTGTGTAATGACTATGGGTAGTCTCAGGTCATTACACAAGTATCCTCACCTCTTTTCCTCAAACTCAGGCTCAGACCAAGGTAATAGTTTTTCCTTAAACTTACTCAGTCACCTGTTCAAATATAACTATCAACTTGGTATCAATTAACATTGCATACTCAGTCATGCATTCACAAATCAGTTCAGTCATATCCCCATGCATTAGATATGCATGTTCAGTATATAAACTCAGCTTATTAGTAATCCCAATCATTCATTCATGAATCATGTTCAGCTATGTACGCCTGCATCAGATATGCATGTTCAGTATGATAATTCAGTATATCAGTAATGTCATTCATAAAATTATGATTCAGTTGTGCATGTCTAGTGTTTAAATCCAGTCTATCAGAATTTTAAGCTTAGTCAGTCTTATTTGAGGATGAATGTTCCCAAAGGGGAGATATTGTAAGACCTTGCAAAATTTTAAGCTTAACTCAGTCCCTAAAAGTTTGCTAAGGGGTCCCAAACTTAGAAAATTCTAGCTAAGTATTCAGACTTAGTATTATTTTTGCCTTCGTAAGTTGGAAATGCTATTTCATGACCTCTATGACCTTAAAATGTCAATCTTTAGGTTGATTCATGATTAGGAATGTCAGTAGGTGTTTTCGAATAAATTTCAAATTTTATAGACCTCATTTGAACCATGTTTGGGAATCCAAAATAGTGTATCAACGCGATCTTGGTGCGGCGCAGCGGCTATTACATTGATCAATATTTTCCTTGGCATCCAATGGCAATTCCCAGTGAACCGATGGGGACTCGATGCGGTGCATTGGTCATCACGTCAATGCCAATGACGAGACACGTCAGCCTGCGCATCGATGGTTCAACTTTTAATCTTTTAAACCTACGTCTAGAGGGGTAAATGGGTCTTTTCCCACCTTATATCAGCCCCCAAAACATATAATTAAGCCATTTAAGAGGAGAAATATACACATTCTCTCTAGAATTAATCAAGAACAAACCCTAGTTCAACACATTCAAGATCCCAGACTCAAGGTTTCTACCATTATTCTTCAAGAATTCACTAACTAAGGTATGTGAACTTTTCATCCAAGGGTTCCTTCCATCCTTGCAGTCTAAGAAACTCTTTTAAACTTCAAGTAGTTGGAATTTATGACTTCCATGATTGTAGTTAAAGTGTATTCATGATTATTATTTAAATTAGATTTCTATTTCATGATTTATTATACGTTTCATGTGGAATTGGTTATTATGTCTGTAGATTTGTATGAATCCATGTTAAACCCCTTGAAATTGGGAAATTGGAAGTGAATCATGATGCCCTCTTATTATGTGTATATATTATGCTCACCAAGTGCTTGATGAATTGTTTATATGAACTAATTAGGGAAAGAAATCATGTTATGCTATCATGATCTCTGTTACAGTATACGTATTCATGCATGTAATCTCATTCAGTTTTATTCATGTAATTTAGCCAGTATTGGTCATGCATATAAACCCATGAATTTTAGCATACCTCACTTAACATACCAGTATATTTAAAGTACTGATGCATACTTTTCTCTTGTGCTATGATGTATTATATCGTAGGTTCAAATGCACGGGCTCCTGAGCACCCTTAGAAGTTCAAATTTTCAGCAATTAGAGTTAGTGGTGAGTCCTCATAGTTCAAGTTTATCAGTATAGTTTTAGTAGTTGTAGTTAGTTGGGGGTTTGTTCCATCAACTCCATACTTCAGATAGTTTAGAGGTTTTTTCGGACTAGAGTATTTTTAGACAGATGTATCATATTTGGTATTTTTTATACTGTATTCAGTTTTATTACATTATTGAACCTTATGGCATATTTTTTGCCTAATTTTTGCATACTACAGTATTATTATTAAGTGATTGCAGCAAGTACCAGTCATAGGTTAGCTTGTGGTCCTTTGAAATTATGAGAATTATGTAGAGTCCGGGGTACAGACTCAGGGAATTACATTAAGTTTACTTAGCTATCCAGGGATGCTCGTAATATGGTGTCTGATGATAGGTCAACGTTGAGTAAGTTTGTCTATGGTGTGGATTATAGTGTTTTTAAGGAGTGTAGGAACGAGATGTGGATTAAAAAGATGGACTTATCAAGGTTGATGGTTCATGCTCAGCAGATTGAGGAGTAGAAGGCTAAGAAGAGAGAAAAGGACAACAAGAGGGCTAGGATATGTAGTTTTAACTTTGCTCAGCCAAGATTGGAGTATGGTAACCATCCTTAATTCTATTAGATATCTTTATCTCTAGCTCTATCTTCATCTAATACTACTATACCAAGGTTCAGAAATGGTAATTAGGATAGATTGCCATACTCTAAGTCCCAGGGCAATATGCACAGTGGTCGTGCTAATCCTCTTTGTTAGAAATGTGTTAGAAATATTCAGGGTGTGTGTAGAGTCAGTAGCAATGTGTGCTTTTAGTGTGGAAAGCCAGGCCACAGAGGAAGGATTTCCTAAAGAGTGGTCAGTAGGGTCAGTCCAGCCATCCCCCAGTTCCATCTGGTCACCGACCTAGCATGGGGCTGCTTCCAACACAACCAGTGGTCAGTCCCCATATTGATTGTATGCACTCCAGTCCTGACAGGATCAAGTAAATTCTCCTGATGTGGTTACGGGTATGTTATAGGTTTTTCACTTGCATGTTTATGCTTTGTTAGATACCGAGGCTTTTTTTCTTTTGTAACTTCCATATAGTTGTTAATTTTTGTGTCAGTCATAAAACTTTAGCAGAACACTTCTCAGTGTCTACTTTAGTAGGTGTTTCTATTGTAGCCAGGTAGGTATACAAGAATTGTTTGATCATAATATCCTAGAAAGTCATTTCATTTGATTTTACGGAGTTAAAGGTGACTGATTTTGATGTCATTCTTGACATAGATTGGATCCTAACATGCTATGCTTCAGTTGACTGTAGAAACAGAGTCGTTTAGTTTCCAGATGAATCAATGATTGAATACAAGGGTAGTACTTCAGTGTTTAGGTATCAGTTTGTTTCACTCCTTGGAGTGAGAAAAATAATATCTAAAGGGTGTGTTTACCACCTTATTCTAGTCAAAGACCTTAATTCTGAGACTCCCAATCTCGAGTCAGTTTCAGTAGTGAGGGAATTTCTAGATATGTTCCCTAAAGATCTTCAAGAGTTTCTCTTAAAAGGGAAATCAATTTCGTTATAGATTTTCTTTTAGATACCCAGCCTATCTCTATTCCACCCTCTAGAGTGACTTTATCCAAGCTTAGGGCATTGAAAGAACAGTTGAAAGACCTCCTAGATAAGGGATTTATTAGGCTCAGTGTATCCCGATGGACTGCTCCAGTCCTTTTCATGCGTAAGAAAGACGGTTCTCTCAAAATATACATCTATTACAGTCAGTTGAACAAAGTCACTATGAAAAATAAGTATCCACTTCCTAGAATTAAAGACTCGTTCAACCAACTTTAGGGTGCCAATTACTTTTCTATGATAGACCTCTGATCCAGCTATCATCAGCTCAGATTCAGAGAATGTGACATTTTGAAAATAACTTTTAGGACACGGTATGGTTAGTTTGAATTTATAGTCATATATTTTGGAATAAAAAACTCCCAGAAGCTTTCATTGACTTGGACATGTTCGTCATAGTCTTCATTGCTAATATTCTTGTATATTCCCATAGTGAAAATGATCAAGCAGACCATCTCAGAGTAGTATCGCAGACTCTTAGATCCTATTAGCTTGCTAAATTCAATAAGTGAGAGTTTTGGTTAATATCAGTGGCTTTGCTTTGATATATTTTTTTCAGTGATGGCATTAGAGTTGATCCTTAAAAGACTGAAGCAATGAGAAACTGGCCTAAAACTATTTCTCTACTATATATCATGAAATATTTGGGTTTGGCTAGCTATTACAAATGGTTTGTTGAAGTTTTTGCATCTATTACATCGCCTATGTCTTTATTGACTTAGAAAAAAATCAAGTTTCAGTGGTCAGATTCCTGTGAGAAGAGTTTATAAGAGTTGAAGACTCAACTCACCTCAGCCCCAGTCTTGACTTTGCTAGATGGTTTAGAGGGATTCATTGTGTACTGTGATGCTTTAAGATTTGGTCATAGTTGTCTTGATGTATAGAGGTAAGGTTATAACCTATGCCTGTAGACAACTTAAACCCATGAAAAGAATTACCCTACCTATGATCTTGGGTGAGAAGCTATTGTGTTTGCATTGAAAATTTGGAGACATTATCTTTCTGGGGTGTATGTTGATATGTTCATGGACCATAAAAGCTTACAGTATGTGCTTTCATTGAAAGATCTAAATCTTTATCAGAGAAGGTGGTTGGAATTGTTGAAAGAATATGATAAGGGTGTTTTTTATCACTCAAGAAATGCCAATGTGGTGGAAAATGCCCTTAGTAGATTGTCTATGGGTAGTGTTGCTCATGTTCAGAGTTCTAAGAAGTTAGTCAGGGAGGTTCATCAGCTTGCTTGACTAGGTGTTCATTTGGTTGATTCAACCAAAGGCCTAGTGGCACTATACAGGAGTTCAAAATTCCTAATTGGAAGTGGGAGGAGGTGAACATGGATTTTGTTATAGGGTTGCCCCATTAGCGTTGTCAACATGACTTGATTTAGGTTATTGTAGACAGAATGATCAAATCATCTCATTTCTTTCCAGTTCATAATTTTTTTTTTCAGTCGAGGATTATGTCAATCTCTATATTAGAGAGTTAGTTAGGTTGCATGGAGTCCCATTGTCTATTATTTAAGATAGAGATACTCAGTTTACCTTTCACTTTTTGAAAGCTTTTTAGAAGGGTCTTAGTACCTAAGTTCATCTTATTACAACCTTTCACCCTTAGAAAGATGGTCAGGCAGAGAGGACCATTCAGACCTTAGAGGACATGTTGATAGCATGTGTCATCGACTTTAAGGGTAGTTTCGATGATCATTTACCATTGAGAGAGTTTTATTACAATAACCGTTAACACTCTAGTATTCAGATGGCTCCATTTGAGGCTCTCTATGGAAGGAGATGTAGATCTCTTATTGGTTTGTTTGAGGTTCGTGAGACTATGTTGATAGGTCCTAATTCAGTTTTTGATACATTAGAGAAAGTTCAGCCAGTTCGAGAGAGGATTAAGATAGCCCAAAGCCGTCAGAAATCCTATGCAGATGTGAGTAGGAGAGATCTCGAGTTTACATTTTGAGATTTGGTTTATTTGAAAATCTCTCACATAAAGGCAGTGAAGAGATTTGGCAAGAAGGGGAAAATCAGTCCCCGATATATTGGTCCTTATAGAATCTTAAGCTATTTTGGTAAAGTAGTAAATAAGCTTGAGTTGACTGCATATTTTGCATCTGTTCATCCATTGTTCTATGTTTCTCTATTAAAGAATAGGATTGGTGATCCAGATGTAGTTGTTCCTATAAAAATCACAGACATTCAGGATAGCCTTTCATTTGAATAAATACCAATCGATATCTTAGATCGTTAGACTCAAAGGTTAAGACACAAAGAAGTTCCCTTGGTCAAAGTTCTTTGGCAGAATCAGTCTATTAAGGGAGCCACTTAGGAAAAAGAAGCAAATATGCAAACCAAGTACCCTCTGCTTTTTTTCATTAACAGAGAATCAGCTTATTGTAAAAATTTCCCTAGATTGACTCTTTTTAGTTCTCTGTTTCAGCTATGTAATACATTTTATGTCAGTGCATGTATTCACGAATCATTCCAGTCATTAATCATGTTTCAGAATAAGTCATGTGGTCATGTTCTCAATTATACATATTCAGCTTGCGATATCAGTTCCTCAGTATTCTCAACTTAATCAGTCTAATTAGAGGGCGAATGTTCCCAAGGGGGAGATATTATAAGTCTCTGTAAGATCGTAGCTTAATTAAGCTCGCCATTGTACGTTAAAAGGGTCAAAGACTTTAGAAAATTTCACTAAGTGTTAATACTTTGTCATTTCCAAAGCCCCTTAAATTTTGATGATTTTATTTTTGACCTTCCCAGCATTAGAATGTCAATTTTTAAGTTGATTTATGATTGGATTTGACGATAGTACATCTCAAGTGCGTTTCGTAATTTTTAGGCGAGCGTAAGGACACATTTGGAGTTGCAAAATAGTAGACCCCCAGGAGATGACCACAGAATGAGGCTTGCACCACAGCTAGGGATCCCTGCAGCGTAGGGATTAGACCACCGATCCATCGGCCGCGGTGCTCGTCTCATCACCAGCCCTTAAATTTCAATCTTTTAGTCAAAACTTTTCAAGGACATTTAGGTATTTTACCTTCACCCAATTGATCCATAACACGGGATTGAATGTTCTAAAGCATTAGTTTCCATCTTCTACACAAAATTCCCTCAATAGGAAGCAATCAATTCTCAATAAAAAACCCTAGCCTTTTAAAAATTCTAGCTCAAACTTTAAGAAATCACCAAGAACCTTCCAGAATTCTTCAGTTAAGGTATGTGTGATTATCATTGATGAGTCCTTTTCATCCATGGAGCCCAAGAATCCCTTTTCAAGTTTGAAGTTATGATTTTTACATGTTATTATGAATTATCTTATTGAAGCTATTATGAGCTTTGATTAAAAACTTTGTTTCCATATGTTTTCATTGGAATAAGCCTTTGTCACGATTGAAGAATGATATTTTCATGATTAATCTTTAACCTATGATTTTTGTGTTTAAATTATGTTAGTATCATATGTTTTAACTATTACCATGCTCAAGTCTATGAACTCCAAGTGTATGATGAAATGTCTAAATGATGGGATTTTGAACAATTATCCATTATTATGTTTTGAAGCTTTAGCATGTGGTCCTATTTTTATTGTTGTCGAATCCTAGGGGTTATGAATACCCAAAACTTAGCAGATTTACTTAGTCTCAGTACTTTAAGAATGTTTTTATATACGTATGAGAATTATCAATTAAGTCAGTATCATAATTAGTTAAACTTAGATTAGTTCAGTTATTCAAGTCAGTTCAGTTAGGAGTAGGATTTAGCATCAAACGAACACAGGGATGGGGGCTCACCTGCTAGTAGAGGGTGTGACTCTTAGTAGCAATCCCTGTGATCAAGAACTACTTATCCAGCGTAGGTTTGAGATATTATTTTACCAGTTGAGGGTTGGAAAATATCTCACTAGGGCACCTGCCAGTAGAAGGTGACAATTTAGTCCTTTGGGACCTCCTTATAGTAGTGGATCCACTCATTAAGTGTCACTACCCATGCCACGATACTAACATCCTTCCAACATGGGTCGTGGGTTGGACCACAATTAGATCTTTAGGGCATGTCAGTTAGATGATGCAACGCCCCAATTTTCTAAACCGAAATGCTACATGGTGCTCAAGACCCCGAAGGACCACAAGCTAAGCCATGACTGATAACTATACTTGTACACTGCATAATATAACATAATAATGCAGAACATGCACTGAAAGGAAATAAGACTCAATACTGATTATAATCTGAATAATATAGCATCTATGTAGGGTAATACAATACCAAAAACAAAACTAAAAATACTGAAGTCTAAATCTGATAATACTGTAGTTGCCTGAAAGCCTCTAACTGTCTGTATACTCTAAGTAAGGAGTTGATGAGACATGTCCCCAACTAAGTCCATCAACTAAAAACTGAACTAAAAAGATAAAAAGAAATAATAATCATATCATCCTCGAATGAAGAGGACTCACAGCTACTCTGAATACTAAAATGCTGCTGTTGCTGCTGATCAGGAAGTCGTGTCTCTGAACCAATGGTGTTAAATAAAAATAAACACCATAGCGCAAATGCATCAGTATGTTGGAACGTACTAACTATGCAAGTGAGGTAGGCTGAATGCATGGAGATTATATACATGGACAATAATAACTAACGGACAATTTTGAACCTGAGAATACATGTATAAATTCATAGTAACTAAAATCATGAGAGCATGATTACTAGATCTGTATGCTAATAGCATGTGTGTAATGATAGCTAACATGACTGATATAAATGATAACATGGGTGACTATACCTGACAGTCCTAAATCTGATGGAACTTTGTGAGTTCCATATTGTAACTGAGTTGACTGTATTTGATAGCCCTGATATTCTGGCGAACTATCTGAGTTCTTTTAGTGAGACTGAGACTAAAACTGTGGGATGTAGTTATTTAACTGACATGCCCCAATTACGCTATAATATCTAAGATAGGGACCAATCTGTTTCCTAATTTGAAGGGTGTCAATACCATGCCACTGGAAAAGATAAGTTATGGGTAACCTTCATCTGACAGTGTCCTAAAAAGAGAATGGTGGGTCCCTCATATAACAGTGATTATCGACCTCATCAACCCTCATCTGACAGGGTTGATGTCTCAACCTAGGCTGGATACATTGTTCTGGAACACAAGGATGACTGCTAAGAATCACACCCTCATCTGATAGTGTGTGTTTCCATTCTTGGGTTCACTCGGTGCTAATTTCTACTCCAATCTGAAGAGACTGAACATGATTAACTTACTGTAGATTGACTGAGTTTACCAAGTTCTGTTGACTAGCGAAATACTATTGATATCTGATAATTGACTAAGATCATGAGATTTTCTAAGATTTCCTGAGTCACATGACTGACTGAATTCTATGGAACATGGCTTGACTGAGGGCAACGTGAAAACATGACTTGGATCTAGGCACACAACCATATTTTTTGGGTACAAGTACCCCTAGGACTCGATGTATGGAAACTAATACACATGACACTTCTTCATCATATGAGTAGAGTTCATAATTAATAATGCCATAAATAGGGGATTTCATGCTTGACATGGTTATCATATTCTTGATCGTGGAAGGGAATGCTTATAACATGTACATACTTGCCTGATTTCAATATCATGAACATTGATACACAACAATCAATACACAAAATAGCATGGAAATTGTGTTGAATAATGAGGGGTAACATAGACTTGTCATTTAAGTACTATTGAGTCATAAGGGACATGGTTTTATCATTCTAGAAATTTTATCAAACACCTTACATGCACAATTCATGGCATAAGTGAAATCATCAATTTAATCATCTTAAAGTAACCCAAATTCATTGGTTTCAACTAACATGTTCACATACTTCACAGAAACACATAAAGATACCATCTTGGATCACCAATAACAACCATCAACATGACATAATCATACAACATATATAAACCATAATTCCTTATTTAAAACATGGTTTATGAAATCTATGGATGAAAGGAATCTGTGGATGAACACTACGCATACCTTAATTGAAAGTTCTCTGAAAACAACCTGTGAAATCACTTGGTGTTGGGTCTTCAAATTGAAACTCTTGTTCTTGTTCTTGAGAGAAATTGATGAAAAAAAGTATATTTTGGTGTTTTGAAGCCTTAATCACATGTTTGAGAGCTTATATATGGGTTGAAAAGAACCAAAATTCCCTTCCAAACATGGAGCTGGATGCTGAAAAACTTGGCACCCACCGGAGTTGCAGGGCAACGCCCAGCTAGTCCCCCGCTCTAGACAGGGCAGTACCTTACTTAGAGCGGTGACCTAGCCTGGGAGGTGGGGGTATATCTCCCTGAGCTACTAGTTTGGGCACCCAAATGTGCCCTTACGCTACTCTAAAAATTTCAAAACTCACCTGGGATGTACTATGAGCTTTTCCTATCGCAACACAACTTTAAAATTAGAAAATGGAGGTTGGGAAGGTCATCAAATAAATCCCCAAAGTTTGGAGGTCTAAAATAAGACTAAATGTTGAACACTTAGCTAAAATTTTCCAAGTATTGGACCTTATATTGGGCTTCAAAGAGACAGTCTGAATATAAATGGAATGTTCTTGTGGGGTCTTACAATATCTCCCACTTGAGAACATCCATCCTTGAATAAGACTGACTGAGAGGGGAAATAATAAGCTGAACATAACCTAGACATAAATGGCTAAAACATGATCTCATGACTAACATGACTGATGTTTCTGATATCTGAAGTTCTCGCAATGAGAAGGCATATCTGATGTATGATTACATACTGGACTGATACATGTATGTATGTCAGAATATGCAATGGTACTTGATACTAAATTTGTGATGAAATATAAGCATTAAACTGAATATCAAGTTGTATTGAATACTGAACGGGTAGCTGAATAAGCTTAAGGGGAAATGTTATCTTGAGCTTGATCTGGATAGGCGGAGAACAGGTGAGAATACTTGGCATGCATGTCTACTTCTACTTCCCGAGTAGATTCCTCAACAGACTAATTTCGCCAAAGCACTTTGACTAGAGGGACTTGTTTGTTCCCCAGTCTACAAGTCTGATAGTTTAGAATTTTGACCAGAATTTTCTCATATGAGATACTGTTCTAAACATCAATGCTCTGAATAGGGACTACGACTGATGGTTCACCTATTCAGTTCTTCAGAAAAGAGACATGAAAGGCTAGATGAATTGATGCTGGATCTGAAAGTAATTCAAGCTCATAAGCTACCTTGCCTAATCGACTAAGAATCTTGAAGGGACCGATATATCGGGAACTGAGCTTTCCCTTCTTGCTGAACTGCTTCACTACCTTCATAGAAGAGATCTTTAGATAGACATAATTATTAATCTCGAACTCTAGATCCTTTCTACGAACTTCTACATAGGACTTCTATCAACTCTGAGTAGCCCGGAGTCTTTCTCTGATCAACTGAACTTTCACTAAGGCATCGAATACTAAGTCAGGCCCTATGACTGAGGCCTCACAAACTTTGAACAAACCGATTAAAGACTACATCTCCTACCATAGAGAGCTTCAAATAGAGCCATCTAAATACTGGAATGATAGTTATTATTGTATGCAAATTAAATCAAAGCAAAGTGGTCATCCCAACTTTCCTTGAAATCAATTGCACATACCCTTAGCATATATTTTATAGTCTGAATGGTCCTTTCTTCTTGACCATCTATCTGAGGATGAAAGGTTGTACTGAGATGAACTTGGGTACCAAGATCCTTTTGAAATGCTTTCCAGAAGTGAGAGGTAAACTGGGCACCTCTGTTTGAGATGATAGATAATGGAACACCGTGTAATCTGACAAACTATATGATGTAGAGTTTGGCATAATCCTCAGCTAAAAAAGAGGCATGAACTGGAAGGAAATGGGCTGATTTGGTCATTCTGTATACAATGACCCAGACTGAATCATGCTGATGATGAGTTAACGGCAAACCCATCACGAAGTCCATGTTCACTTCATCCCACTTCTAAGTAGAAATGGTGAACTCTTGCATGGAACCACTAGGATTCTAATGCTTTATCTTAACCTACTGATATGTAGAGCTCTTATCCACAAACTCTGCAACATCTTTCTTTATCCCACTTCACTAATAGATCTCCCTTAAGTCACGGTAGATCTACGTGGCCCCTGAATGAATAGAGTATCGCGACCCATGTTCTTCTGTAAGAATTTACTGCCTCAAGTCATCTACATTTGGACCACACATATGAACCTAACAATAAAGAACGCCATATCCCCCTTAGGAGAAAACCTCTACTTTCTGGTCTTTGACAGACTCTTTGAGCTTGACAAGGCTAGAATCCTTGTCTTACTTTTCTTTCACCTCAGAAACTAGAGATAATTCTAAACTACTCTAAACACATACATCACCCTCTCTGAAGAGTCGACTAAGTGAATGCTTAGTCTGGAAAGCTGATGAATTTCTTGAGCTGTCTTCCTTCTGCTGTCTTCAACATAAGAAACACTACCCGTAAAGAGCCTATTGATAGCGTCGGCAACAACGTTGGCCTTGACCGGATGATAAAAGATACTCATGTAATAATCCTTCAAGAGCTTTAACCACCTTCTCTGACAAAGATTAAGATCTTTCTGAGAAAAGACATACTGAAGACTTATGATCTGTGAAGACATCTACATAAACTTCGTAGAGATAATGCATCCAAATCTTCCAGGAAAATACTATGGCTACTAACTCAAGATCATGAGTAGGGTAATTTTTCTCATGGGGTTTTAACTGTCTGGTGGCATAGGCTATGACCTGACCATGATGCATGAGGACACAACCTAAATCCACTCTTGATGCATCAGAATATACTACTAACCCATTGGAACCATCTGGTAACGCTATAATTAGAGCTGGGGTGAGTCGAGTCTTCAACTCTTGAAAACTCTTCTTACATAGATCTTACCACTGAAACTTGACCTTCTTCTGAGTCAATCTTGTCATAGGAGATGAAATTAAAGAAAATCCCTCGACAATCCATCTATAATAGCCAGCCAAACCCAAGAAACTCCTGATATCTGATTGAGATACAAGGTGTTGCCAGTTTCTTACCACTTTAATATTCTAAGGATCTACTCTAATGCCATCATCGAAAATGATATGGCAAAGGAATGCTACTAAACTCAGCCAAAATTAACATTTACTAAATTTTGCGAATAACTGATGATCTCTGAGAGTCTGAAGAAAAACTTTTAGATGGTCTGAATGGTTTTGCTCACTGTAGGAGTAAACAAGGTTGTCATCTATAAAGACTAACACGAAGAGGTCTACGTACTACCTGAACACTCAATTCATCAAGTCTAGAAAAGTTGCAGGGGCATTGGTAAGACCAAAGTACATTACTAAGAATTCGAAGTGACCATACCAAGTACAGAAAGCTTTCTTCAGAATGTCATATTCTCTAAATCTGAGCTGATGGTAGCCTGATTTGAAGTCTATCTTGGAGAAATAACTAGCACTCTAAAGTTGGTCAAATAAGTCATTGATTATGGGAAGTGGATACTTGTTCTTGATCGTGACTTTATTGAGTTGATGGTATTCTATGTTCATCCTAAGAGAACTATCTTTCTTGCATACGAATAAGACTGGTTCACCCCATGGAGAAATACTAGGTTTAATGAATCCCTTATTTAAGAGATCTTTCAACTGATCTTTCAATTCCTTGAGTTCTGCTTGTGCAATTATATATGGTAGAATGGAAATAGGCTAAGTATCTGGAAGGAGATCAATACGAAAGTTTATTTCCCTTGCGGGAGAAATGCCTGGAAAATATTTTGGAAAGATATCCAAGTATCCATTCACAACTGGGACTAATTAAAGACTAGGAAATTCAGAACTAGAGTTCTTAACATGAACGAGATGATAGACACACCCCTTAGCTATCATTTTCCTTGCCCGAAGGTAGGAAACAAGTTTACCTCTGAAAGATGAAGTACTAAACTTCCAATCTAAGATGGGTTCATTCGAAAAATGAAACTTAACTATTCTATTTCTATAGTCGACTGTGGGATAGAAGGAATGAAGCCAATCCATGCTGAGAACGACATCAAAATCAGTCATCTCTAACTTGACTAAATCTACTGAAGTGATTTCTTAAAATATCATAACCGGGCAGTTCCTGTATACCTGCTGGGCTATGATGGTTTTACCACTGGGGAAGAGACTGAAAAGGTCTCTACTAGAATTTTGGGACTGACTCTGAAATTGCATGTTATATAAGGAGTAACAAAAGACAAGGATTCACCTGGATCTAGCAAAGCATAAACATGAACATGAAAAATCTATAGCGTACCAGTAACAAAGTCAGGAGAATTTTCCTGATCCTGTAGGGTCTGAAGAGCATAAAGTCTATTTGGGCGTTGCCTACTAATAGTATTGGAAGTGGCATCCTGCTGGTTTGGGTGATCGAATTGAGCTCGGAACGGTTCTACTGACCCTGATAATCCAACTGAGGATAATCTCTGACTCTGTGGCCAGGCTTTTCACAACCAAAATATACATCGCTTCCAGCTCTGTAAGTACCCTTGTGGTTCTTACCACAAGTCTGACATAGGGGATTAGTTCAGGCCTTACTGACACTACCCTGGGACTTAGACCCTAGCACACTATCTCTGAACTTACGAGTTGGCGCACTAGCTGAAGAAGGAGCTGGAACTAATGGCTTAGGAAAAAACTGAGAATTGTTTCCTCCCTCTAATTTAGGCTGAGCAAAGTTGAAATTATCGAACTTATCTCTCTTGTTCTTCTTATCCCTCACTCTAAATTTATGCTTCTCTATCTACTAAGCATGAGTCATAAGCCTGGCTAAAGTCATGTCACTATTCAGCATTGCAAACCTGCACTCATTTACCACATTGTTATTCACCCCTAAAATGAACTTACTCATCTTGGATCAACTGTCTGCAATAATATGAGGGGCATATCTGGCTAATTAAATAAATCTGAGAATACTATTTCACTATCATATTGCCCTACCTGAGGTTGATGAAATCTAGAACCTTTGCCTCCCTTAGCTCTTGGGAAATGAATCATAGGACCCGTATCATCTACCCTTTCAGACTTTCACTACTTGTACCAAGTATGAGCCATATCCTACAACTGATATGCGGGTAACTCAAAACTTTCAACAGTAGTCACCCACATGATATCTATCACCTTTTGAGTTTGATCAATAAATTACTGAGGGTCTTCATCTGTCTTAAACCCATAGAAAGATGGAGGATTCCTTTGGGTGAAGTCCCAAATCCTGGCTATGGCTGAATTAGCCATTGGGTTGGTTGGAATGACAGCTGGTTTTTAATTCTAGACAGCGACTGACTGAGAAAAAGTAGTGAATGCAGTCTAGAACTCCGCATGATAAACTTGATTGCCCGAAGGTTCATCGGGCTAAGGGGCTGACTAATTCCTTCTCTTGGGAGGCATTTTCTGAAATAAAGAGAAGAAGCAGATTATACTGAGATTGACTTAAGACTATGTTCACTGACACGACATGAATACCAAAAAGAGGAAAATTGTTCCTAAAACATCTCATAACCTCCTATACATAAATATGTCCTATAACACACCCTGTACACGATTCTACTAGATGTGGCTTTCAGACTTACTAGGACACTATTGAACCTTAGGCTCTGATACCAAGTTTTTAACGCCCCAATTTTATGAATTGAAATACTACACGGTGCTCATAACCTCGAAGGACAAGAATCTAACCCATGACTAATATATTTACCTGTATACTGCATAATATAAGATAATAATGTAGAAACATGCACCGAAAGGCCATAAGGTTCAATACTGATCATAATCTAAATGATATAACATTTATGTGAGTTAATATAATACCCAAAAAAATTGAAAATACTGAAGTCTAAATCTGATAATACTGTAGTCGCCTGAAAGCCTCTAACTATCTGAATACTCTAAGTAAGAAGTTGATGGGATATGTCCCCACTAACTCCATCAACTAAAAACTGAACAGAAATGATAAGTAGAAATAATAATAATATCTTCCTTAAATGAAGAGGACTCACATCTACTCTGAATACTGAAATACTACTGCTGCTGATCAGGAAGTCGTGTCTCTGAACCTATGGTGTCAAATAAAAGGAAACAACATAGCGCAAATGCGTCAGTATATTGGAACGTGCTAAGTATGCAAGTGAGGTAGGCTGAATGCATGGGGTTTATATGCATGGACAATAATAACTGACTGACCATTATGAATGTAAGAATACATACATGAATTCATAGTAACTGAACTCGTGAGAGCATGATAACTAGATTTGTATGTTGATAACGTGTGTGTACTGATAGCTAACATAACTGATATAACTGATAACATGGGTGACTGTATCTTACAGTCCTAAATCTGATGGAACTTTCTGAGTTCCATATTGTAACTGAGTTGACTGTATTTGATAGTCCTAATATTCTGAAGAACTATCTGAGTTCCTTTACTAAGACTGATACTAAAACTATGGGATGTACTTATTTAACTAACATTCCCCAATTGCGCTATAATAGCTGAGTTGGGGTCCAATCTATGCCTTAATTAGAAGGGTGTCCATACCGTGCCACTGGTAAAGACAAGCTGTGGATAACCCTCATCTGACAGTGTCCTAAAAAGAGAACGGTGGGGCCCTCATCTAATAGTGCTTATCGACCTCATCAACTCTCATCTAATAGTGTTGATATCTCAACCTATGCTGGCTATATAGTTCTGGAACACAAGGATGACTTCTTAGAATCACACCCTCATCTTATACTGTGTGTTCCCATCCTTGGGTTATCTCGGTGCTAATTTCTACTTCCATCTGAAGAGACTGAACATGATTAACTTAATTTACATGGGTTGAGTTTACCAAATTCCGTTGACTGGAAGATACTATTGATATCTGATAATTAGCTATGATCATGAGATTTTCTGAGATTTCCTGAGTCACATGAATGACTGAATTCTATGGAACATAGCTTGACTGAGGGTAACGTGAAAACATGACTTGGCTCTAGGCACACAACTATATTTTTCAGGTACAAGTACCCCCAGGACTCAATGGAAGGAAACTAACACACATGACACTTCTTGATCATAGGAGTAGATTTCATAATTCATAATGCCATAAATAGGGGATTTCATGCTTCACATAGTTATTATATTCTTGATCATGGAAGGGAATGCATATAACATGTACATACTTGCATGATTTCAATATTATGAACATTGCATACACAACAATCAATACATAACAATAGCATGGAAATTGTGTTGAATCATAAGGGGTAACATAGACTTGTCGTATAAGTACTATTAAGTCATAAGGGACATCATTTTATCATCCTAGGTATTTTATCAAACACCTTACATGCACACTTCATGGTATAGGTGAAATCATCAATTTAATAATATCTGACAACCCTAAATTCATGGGTTTCAACTAACATGTTCACACTCTTCATAGAAACACATAAAGATACCATATTGGATCACCAATAACAACCATCAACATGATATAATCTTACAACACATAAAAACTATAATTCATTATTTAAAACTTAGTTCTTGAACTCCATGAATGAAAGGAATCCATGGATGAAAACTACGCATACCTTAATTGAAAGTTCTCTGAAAACTATCATTGAATCACTTGGTTTTGGGCCTTAAAATTAAAAACCTTGTTCTTGAGAGAAATTGATGAAAATAAGTATATTTTGGTATTTTGAAGACTTAATCATGTGTTTGAGAGCTTATATATGGGTGGAAAAGGACCAAAATAGCCTTTAAAATATGGAGGTGGAATGCTAAAAAACTGGGCACTCACCGGAGTTGCAGGGCGATGCATAGCTAGTCCCCTGCTCTATCCAAGGCGACGCCTTACTTAGAGCAGTGACCTAGCTTGGGCAACACGAGAAAATCTCCCTGAGCTACTGGTTTGGGCACCAAAACGTGTACTTACGCTACTCTAAAAATTTTGAAACTCACCTGGGATGTACTATGACCTTACCCCATCGTAATCCAACTTGAAAATTGGAAAACGGAGGTCGGGAAGGTCATCAAATAAATTCCCAAAATTTGGAGGTCTAAAATGAGACTAAGTGTTGAACACTTAGCTAAAATTTTCTAAGTGTTGGACCTTATATTGGGCTTTGAAGAGCCAGATGATCTGAATATGAACGCAATATTTTTGTGGGGTCTTACAGATGATAGCGCCAATAGTCTCGGTCTAGTATTCAGTTCAGAACCTAGTTTGGTTTTGTTTGACCATATCATACTATTATAAGTTATTTATTTATCAGTATTACAGTTTACGAACTAATTCAGAATCAGGTTATATACTTGTTCATGCATTCTCAGATTTTACAATTTTCATGCATTTAAACTCAGTCATCTGATTCCATTCATTTAGTCATTATCTATGCATATATGCCTATGCATTTTAGCTTAACCTCATCTCGCATACCAGTACATTCAAAGTGCTAATAGCATGCTTTTTTCTTTACGCTATGATGTCTTATATCATAGGTTCGAACACTCGGTATCCTGAACACGCTTAGCTAGATCATCCTATCAGCATCCATGGTGAGTCCTCATACATCGAGGATCATTTATGCTTATTTAAGTACATCAATATTCAGTTTTAATAGTTATTTGGAGTTAGTTGGGGCCTTTCCTATCAACTCTTTATTTTTTAGACAGTCTTAGAGGCTTTCAGATATTTCAAATAGTCAGTTAGATTATCAGTTTTCAGACAGTTGTTTTTAGACTTATAATTCAGAAATGTTCCCAGTAATTAAAACCTTATGGCATTTTTCAGTTAATTTCCACACATTTTCTTTTGCTATAAGTTTTATTCATTTCTCACAGTAGGTACCAGCTTAGTCACTTAAGACCATAAGCACCGTGTGACATCTAGGATGTATTTCTAGGGCGCTGCAGGTTGAGTTAAAACTACTGCGGTAGTCAACTTGTCTTTCAATTTCTCAAACTATTCTCACAAGAGTTAGACCACAATAATTTTACCTTTTTTCTGAGTCAATATAGTAAGTGGAATAGATATGGATGAAAAACTCTCTACAAATCTTTTGTAATGCCCTGCCAAACTCAAAAAGCTTCGGATGTCAGTTGGAGTGGTAGGTTGGGCCATTTTCTCTCTTCCTCAACATTTTAGGGGCCAACCTTATTAATTCCTAAGCCAGAATTTACACTTAGAAAGATTTGTATAAAACTCATGATCTTTGATAGTCTCAAGGATGATCCAGAGGTGATTGGCACTATCCTCCTCACTCTTAGAGTAAATCAAGATGTCGTCGATAAAGACTATGATGAATAGATCTAGAAACTGATGGAACACCCTGTTTATTTGGTCCGTAAAAGTTATAGGGGCATTGGTTAGTCTGAAGGACATGACTAAAAATTCATAGAGACCAGATCGGGTTCGAAAATCCATCCTAGGAATGTCAGTTCACTAACCTTTAACTAATGGTACCCCGAACGAAGGTCTATTTTGGAAAAATATTTTACATCTTGGAGTTGGTTGAGGAGATCATCAATTCTGGGTAGAGGGTACTTATTTTTAAATGTGACTTTTTTCAGTTGACAATAATCTATACATATACGAAAGGAGACATCTTTCTTCCGCACAAAGAATACCGAAGCACCCTAGGAAGAGATACTAGGATGAATAAAGACTCTGTCAAGGAGATCTTTCAACTGATTTTTCAATTTGTTCAATTCTGCAGGAGCAATTCTGTTTGGAGGAATCGAAGTAGGTCAGGTGTCCGATAATAAGTAAATTCCAACATCTATCTCCCTATCTGGTGGTACCCCGAGAAAGTCATCAAGAAAGACCTTTGGGAATTCATTAACTACAGGGACATAATAGAGGGATGGACTTTCAGTACTGGAATGTTTTACTCGGACAAGATGGTTTTGATATAATCTTATTGTCTCTAAGATAAGATAAGAATTTTCCCTAGGTGCTAGGGAGTATCTCGCCTCTCTATCACTGGCTCATTAGGAAAAGATAAGGTGACCTTCCTTGTTCTACAGTCTAATATAGCAAAACATGAATGGAGCCAATCCATTCCTAGTATAGCATCAAAATCAATCATGTCTAGCTATACCATATTAGCCACTGTATCACAATGATAAATAGACACCACACAATTTTTATAAACCCTCCTAGACACAATAGAATAACCAATAAGAGTGGAAACAAAAAAGGTTTCTGAAATATTTTTGGGCTTGAAACCAAAACTAATGGCCATATAAGACAAGGTAGACCCTGGGTTAAGTAACACATATACATCACAGGAGAAAATGTGTAACATACCCATAACAAAATCTGGAGAAGCTTTTAAATCCTAGTGGTTAGACAAAGAATGCAATCTATTACAACTACCTCCAGTAGCGAATGTATTACCCTTAGGTGGTAGAGCTGTGGAGTTTGTCTAGGATTTAGCACCCCTAAAATTTCCTCTAGCTGATGCACAATATCTTTCAATATGGCCTGGCTGACCAAAAGTATAGCACACCAGCCTACCAAATTGACACTTTCCTTGGTGATATTACCATAAGTCCCACATCGGGGGACTGGCCGGTACGGCTGAGACACACTACCTTGGGACTAATTACACTGTATCTTTAAACCACTGTCTGGCTGAGAGTTATTAAACCGGTGCTCAGTTAGAGCTTTGGGTGTTAGTTGAAAATTAACCATTGCTCTAAAACTTCTTATTATACCTCTTATTCCCCAAATTTCCACCCTGGTGCTGGCTGACATTTTGATCCACCGACCTAGCTCTCATAGCTTGTCTTTTTTTTTTTACTTACCTCTACATGCCTCTTCTTCTCCTCTTTTACCTATTTTGTATGCACTAATAACTTGGAGAAGTCCATATCCTTGTTCAACAATGCTCCCTTACGTTCTAACACTAAATTATCTGAGAGACTAGATGTGAACTTTCTTATTCGGGCTCTTATATTACCCATAAATTCTGGAGCATAACGAAATAGCTGGGTGAATGTCAACGAATATTCTTTGACACTCATCTTATCTTGTAATAGGTTCATGAATTCTTTGAATTTTTCTTCCCTCAATTCCTGGGGAAAGAAAAGATCCAGGAAAGCCTCTACAACTTACCCCACATAGAATGTTCAACATCATTACCCTTTAAATCCTCTCACTCATTATACCACTAGTTAGTAACATCCTTTAACTGATACACAGTGAACTTAACATCTTCAACTTCATTAGCATGCATCAATCTAAAAATTTTCTTTATTTAATCAATGAAACCTTGG
The DNA here is from genome assembly GCA_030864225.1 of Capsicum baccatum var. pendulum. NCBI lineage: Eukaryota > Viridiplantae > Streptophyta > Magnoliopsida > Solanales > Solanaceae > Capsicum > Capsicum baccatum. The sequence continues at coordinate 46,146,868 of CM061550.1, forward strand.
GGTTCTTCCTCAACCTTTGTGCCAGTAAAGGTAGGTGGATTCATCCACATGAATTGACCAACCCGAGTAATTTTAGATGAACTAGACATAGAACCCACATCTTTAGACCAATAGCTCTGAGAGTCCATAAGCTAAACAATCATATGAATGGACTATTGGAACTCAGCATTTAAGAACTCTCTGAGAAGGCTGGGTACGGTTAAAATTGAACCAAAAGGCCTGAGGTAGGCTAGTTTGGACTGGAGGACGTACTAGAGTAGCAACAAATTATGGAGTATGAGCTCTATTATGGGTCCACATCCCACGAGTAGTACAGACATCCTTAACACGGGTATTTCACTCATTAGATCTATGGGGAGGCATGATCATCCAGTCTCTAAAATATTTGAAATCATGAATTAGGGGACGTTCAAACTCTATAGCATATATCACAGCATGAAGAAAATAGAGACATTCTTAAATGCCTAGTAGCTTTCCCCTTATCAGTGTGGCTCGCTACACACCAATAAATAGGAATCTACTCGACGCGACTTTGTAGACACCTTGGGACCATGAACCATGCTCTGATACCAAGTTTTTCATAACCCAAACTAAGGCTCTAGTCACAACAGTCACCCTAAACCATGAAGGATTGAGATCCCTCTTAACCTGCAATCATATGCATAATTTATCAATTATATATAAATAAGAAATGCGTAAATAAACTAGAAACATGGTTATATTATTAATTCAAAGTAACAATACATAATGTAAATTCATAAAGACCCAAATCCTTTTAAAAAAAGTCTGTGAAATCTCTACTAAACTAAAATTAACAATCTGTCTTAAGCCCGGGAAAAGGCCCTCGACCGGACCAGGACCTAAACTAATTGAAATCAACATATGAATTAGATGCCTTTTGAAATATGGGAGGCTCACCAACTATGAACACATGACAATAATCTACTGTTTAGCAGGACCACGAAACTGGGCCTCAAAACCTGAAATATAGGGGTTCAATACATAATGACTGGTACATAGAACAATCCAAAGACAAAATATGTTTTTATACAACATAGGTGAGAACATTTCATAAAAACATGTCAACATAAAACATTTAAAAATATATGGACATAATCTATAGGCTTCAAAACATTTCTGCAAATTTTTAACTCAACTCTTTGTCTTATTTCTAAGCTTAGGCAGTACACCCTACATATCTAAAATTCCATGGTCTTTATGAAATCCTCCCTAGACTTGGCGGCCAAGCCCCCAGCCCAAGTTTGTCGCAACAGTTAGAGTATTTGAATCTAATATGCAAAAGGGCACTAAGCCAGCGTAAAATCCCTATCTCGGGACATAATAAAAGTCATATCAGCAAAACACGGTTCCCAGCCTTGAGTTATCTGGACTTGTTTCCTCTTTGGGTAACTACATAATTCTTTAATTCCCATATTTAACCTTTTAAAACATATATCTTACTAAAATCTAGATCCGAAAATCTGAATAAAGTTAGTATTCTGATCTATTCTAAATCCATCATGGAACTCATCTATTTGGTATCATCATACCAAGAATTACAAGTCATATATATAAGCTATACCATATTGTGCCTTAGTTCTTTAAATAAAAACATGTTATTTGACCACAAAAAAATCATTTAAACTTGACATAAAAGAGTCTTAGATTCAAAATACATGAAAGAAAGCACTCTCCTTTTGAGTTATTGGCAAAGTGTTGTCATCTTCTTTTATCAAGAACATGCAAGTTCTTTAATAGTGATCATGAACATTTAATAAAAATGATAAAACCCCTCTCAATTCTTTCATAAGATAACGACAATCCATCAATGTTAGCGAAAACACTTAATTCAACTTTCAACCATGTATGTAAATAATCCATGACATTATCAAGCAACAGGTCTTGTAACAAGAGGGGGAGTGTGCATAAACATTTCTACCATACAACTTTCAAATCAATAACACGTGTATACATGAAAATTAATTAAATTCAAAGAAGCAATCTCATAATTTATGCATGATTCAATCATATAAAAAGGATTTACGACACATATTTCCTCAACCATGTAAAAATCTATCTATTGTATGTAATTATATACGTTATAAGATTGATTGAACAATAAATTTTATGCTTATGAAGATTAGGATATCCCCATGTACCTTATATTTCCTTAACTTGGAGGATGAAACCTAATCTTGATAGTTTCTTGAGATTCTTAAACTTGAAGGGCTTAAGTTCTAGATTACTTATGAAAAAAAAAAGGGGGATTTTTATTCTTGGGAAAGAGGGAAGGGTTTTCTTTCAAAGGAAATTAAAGAGGATGGGCAATTTATGCCCCAACTAACTTTAATAATTTTGATTTGATGAATTGAATTGATGGGAAAAGCTAGAATTGCCCCTCAGGCATTTAAACTCATAACTGGACTGCGTTTTTGAGGCTCACCATAACTTGGTAGATGTGCCATCACTATAGTCACCGCGACACGGTCCTGTCGCAATGAGTTGCTATAATCAAAATCAAAACACAACTCAATCCGCATCCAAAAAACTTAAAACTTCCCCGAGACATACTATACACTACCCTAAAGATGAATTAACTCAAAAATAAATGCCTCAGAATTGGGAAGACAAATTTAAAAATCTTCAAAATTAAAAGGCTTAAAATTTCTCTAAGTCCTTAACACTTAGAAAAATTTTCAGGCCTTCAAGTCCCTATGCTTGCAACTAAGACTTGAATTAAGGCTAGAATAATACGGGGTGTTACATTATCAATGGAACTTCACAGCATAATCTTCTTGTAAACTCAATACTTATATTTAGGACTTAGAATTTATGCTTTAATTCATAGAAACTCATAAAAAAATCTTATGCTCATTAATCACCTTGAAATCTTTCAGTAATCCCAGCCAAAATAATGAAGCTAAAATCACAATGTGAATCTTATGAGTCAAAACATGAATATATGCAATGCTTGATGTACTTAAGGCTTTCATTCTCATGATAGTTTTATAATTCAAAAGTATGGCTATTTGGCTATGGACCCTAATTCAAAATAAATAAATTAGTTCTTAAAACCATGCACTTTTGGCACAAGGATGAAAGAATTAACCTTTTTTGAAACACATATCTGAATTTAGTGATTATTTAAAGGAAACTCGATTTGTGCCTTGGGATTGAACTTTTAAGAGAAACCCTGCATCCTTACTTATTGAGAGTGGAGAGAATAATAAGCTTTGGAAATAGATCCTTTTTATGGAAAAAAGCATTTATTGGAGGATTTAAGTCGTGGGAGAGGAGTTTAATACGAGAAAAAACCAAATTAACGCTAAAGAAACTGAATAAAAATTGCAGGAATTTTTTAGTTGATGGCTTAGGTGATAGCTTATCGCCTAGCTGATGACTTATCAGCGTAGTCGTCACCTCCTAGCTAAACTTGGTCACATTTTTGTTGAGGATGACAACTTAGTTGATGGCTTATCACCTAGGTGGTGGCTTATCAACCTAGTCTTCTCCTTTTCCAAGTGATGTAGGGTATTTTCTTTTTAAGGCTGACGATGAGGTTGAATCCCATCACGTAGCTGATGGCTAATCACCTCAACTCGTCACCTTGTTAAATAGCAAACACTCCGAAGTAAAATGAGCATAATTTTCTTCTCCAATGCCGAATTAAGATGAAATTGAATGTTTTGGAAAGAAGACTCAAAAAACTTTCATTTGATACATAGTAAGACACCTGAATCATTATATTTCAAAAGTTTCACTCAGTTAAAGTTTAACCTTATATGGTGGAATACTAAAGCTCAATCGACACATGTGTTCTCAACTCGACTTTCTTTAAGTGCATTCTATGATCATGATACACATCAAAAATATTTTATCTACTAGATGAATGGTCATGACCCTTAATTGTTGCTTGACATCATCGTTTCAGGGTCTTTAATCATTTGCCAATAGTTGAAAACTTATCTAGAAACTTGTGGGGTATTACATTATTCTACTACTTATGACTTACCATAAAAAATCCCAAATAGCAATATCTCTTGGGTGGAAACACCACCCAAGAGTATATACACACCCTTTCCCCAATTAAGGGTGTCATCTAATATATGTTCCTAAAGAAGAATAGGGAGAACAATCTAACTATGGCTCAAAAGCATGATTTATATGAACAAGAGTGTTTGTTTTTTTTTGAATTGGTAGACTCGAATACACTAATGGGATACTAAAAAGCCCTTGTGTGGTTAGTTAACTTTCTTTTGGCTCTATAACGGAGACCTCATCGATAAGGATACAAGTTTTATAAGTCCTTCCACCTTAAAGATGAGGAGTAGATAGAGAAATATGTGAATCGTACGAATCCAATGAAGTTTTTTTTTTGGCACCATTTTACTGCACGGTCTAGAATATGAAAGAATGGGGAATGTCTCTGAAATGACCAGTATCCTCCTGATTAAAATTATGGAGAGTTTTATACCCATAATAAGGACTCTATTTAACAAGACTTCATAGATACCCTAGTAAACATTAAATTTTGGGCTCTTATACCAAGTTTGTAACGTCCAGAGCCCTGGACGTGACATGCACCCAAAACTATTACTAGCACGAGTGAATGTTCTATCATAACACATAACAATGCAAACAACATAAAGGAATATAACTGAAATAATATAAAATTGAAATAAGATTTATTAAAGGACAAATGTTTTCATCAAGGTTTATTAACAACACTTAATATTATACAATATTAATAGTCATGATAAAGACTAGAAATTAAAAAGTTTATTTGACAACTACACAAGCCGATGAATCCTCTAATAAGTACCAATACTTAACTGAAAGAAAATGTAAGAATGTCATCATAAGTCCATCCTACTGGCCGGAAAGAGGCTCACTAATGCTAGGAAATAGAGATCCTAATGAGGAGCCTGAACATAGACTCAGAGCTAGAACCTACATCATGAAATGATGCAGCGTCAAAGAATATCAATATGTGGAATGTATTGGTATAAAAAACCATTTTAGGAGGGTAGTATATCAAGGGATTAGAAATGATGATAAAATTCAAATGTAAGTAAAGAAAACTAGAAAGGAGCAGAAATGTAAACTAAATTTATAATTGACCAAGTAAGGTAGATTTGATTCCTTTGATTATTTGTGGGGGAAAGTAATGAACTATCATAAACCACTATCTGAGTGCATGGATTTTGATCTCGTCCATTCAGCTAAGCCATCCTATACCTTATTGGGCATAGGAAATGAAATGACATTATTTTCTTGCAAGTATCCATGATTATCCCCTTTTCAGGATATGTGAAAAAAGAGTAATACGACTTGCTAAATAATCTTATCCTATATCGGCAAACATAGTTTTAGACATTTTTCATTTAAACTTATGCCTTCACGGCTAGCTAAATAACTCCCTTAAGATCATAATGTTATGTATTTATTTTACTGGTTCATGTTTATAGATTAGCCATATTAGGCTCATATTCATGGTTTATCCACTTTAGAGACCATATATGAGAATTTACCTTCTTGAGTTCATATTTGAAATTTAGATACCTTAGGTTCATTTTCATGAACTTTCCACTTTTGGATCAAGCCCATAATTTACATGATTCATTAGAATCGTTGAGGGTTCATGGGAGGTAGATTCATAGTTGATTATGCCAAATTAAATCATAAGTTAAGTATTTTCATCACTTTAAGGAGAGTGAGATTTTGTCATATTCACGTCATTTTTTAGCCTTCATGGAGTGTCATGTGATAACGCTCAAACTACAGCTCTCGTGAGAGTGTAAGCGGTCGTTGTCAAATATAGAACCCAACTGGGCTGGGTGTCGAATCCCACAAGGAATACTTGGTCACTAAGTAAGCAAAGATTAGTAGACTTTTGGTGAAAGTTTCATAAAAAGTGGGGATTGTAGCGTGAATTTAAGAGTATCAAAATAGTAATGTAAGAACGGAAAATGACAAAGTAAAAAGAAAGAATGTTTAGTAGGTTTTTAATCAATGAGAATTGGAAGTTAGGGTTATGTCAACCTTATGAGTTTTACGTATCTATTGGCTATGAGTTATGCGGAATTCAGACATGCATGCGCTTATAGAGAATCGTATTCTATGGTAAATCCAAGCGTCTTTCGACCATCAAGGATTATTTCACTTTAACTCTTTCGAGCTTAAAGCGTATCTAATGGTACAAATTCTCCAAGAGGTTAATCCAGTTACGGCACTAACTTTTTAACAGGGGTTGGGGACCTATTACCTTGACATTATCTCTTTTTCAGATATGTAACATTTCTTTCGAACAAGTTAATACTATACTAGCGTATTCTATATGTTTGCAACCACAAGAATTTAAATTAAGATGAAGAGAATAATGATATAAGCAACATACGTGTCAAGAATTCACAAACTCATAGCAATAGATAGTATCTCATAAGGCTTCCATAACCCTAACAGAGAAGTTTAGCTACTCAGGATTGCAACAGAGATCACAATAAACATCATCATGATCTCACGTTGGTCACAAGGGCCGTGCTTTCTCTGTCAGAAGGTGTGACGTGAATTAGGAGCAAAAGTTGAATGAAAAAAAGACTTGAATTAATTAATGAGTGAATAAGAATTAATTAGAATGGGAAGGAATAGAAGGGGGAATAAGAAGAGAATCGAATGCTGAAAAGTTCAGCAAAATAGGATTTTTATAACACCCATATCCTATTCCTACTAAGCTACTGTGTACTTATCCTAATCCTACTAGGTTACTGCATTCCTTATCCTAATCCTACTATGTTACTGCTGATCCCCAAGTCTTTGTAAATGCTGTTTTTGCCCGGGACAAGTTATCCATGCATCACTTTCAGTCCATACGCGTCCAAATGCTGCTTTCCTTCTTTCGTGAAGCTTCCTTTGGCATCAAGTTATCCATCAAATGCTGAAATATTCATCATTTATACCTGAAAACTTGCTAATCATATTTGTTAGCTCACTTATAGGAAAAAGGACTAAAAGTGCAGGAATTATATATTTTGTTCTTAAAACCTAGCTAAAATATGGGTAAATTATAGTGCTTTAGGCGTGTAAATACGCCTATCATCATCATGATACATTAGGTTAATGATTCAGTTCAAAGATTTACATAACATTTATAAGCATTATGGAGCAAATTGAATTCCTTTTGGTTTGGAGTCAGAATTCTCGTTCAAATGTGAAAGTTGTTTCCGGTAGACTTGTTATAGCAAAATAATTAAGAATATGCTGGAGAACAGACCACATTGAGTTCATAAATAATGAGTTATTATCATTATTGGATAGTTATGAGACGTAATATCATAATTCACTATGTTAAAGTTCATGAATATGGCTCCCATAGCTTTTGATGAAATAATGAGTTAACTAAAAAATATTCTTATTAAGATTCATATTCATATTATATAATTGAAAGGCTCAAATCAGCAAATTAATCCAGTGGTAAAAATAAATTACAAAATTATTGTTAGTGAATTAATAAAATATCCATACTAGAAATCAAGAAAAGTTCCATTTGTATCAAATTCACAATTTTTGGAGTTAATATGAGTTAAGTTTATGAAATTCGTAATAATAAGTTAAATTATTTCAAAACTTCATTTGATTTGTGGATTTACAAAAGTTCATACATCAAAATAATTTTCTACACTTGAAATTATGCATAAGTTTACCATATTGACATAATTTAGAGAAAATCGAGAAATGAGAGAGTTTACCCATAGATATCTAAAAAAACTACTTGAGAATTTAATTGAGGAAATAGGATTATAGGTACTCTTCAACCCTATTTTATGTTGGAATGACTTGAATTGAAGAACATGAAATTCAAGGAAATACAAAGAAAGAGTTGTTTTACGTACCTCAAAAATATTAGAAGAATTGTAATTGGAATCGAGGGATTTGACTTAATTCTTAAATCAAATTCTCATGGATTCTTCTTAGTTATTTTAGGGAGGATAAGAAAGGGTGTTATGTGTTAAAAAAATATGTTAAAACTGATGAAGAAAAGGTTGAGATCGTGTTGGGGGTATTTGAAAAGGTTTGGATGAAATTGCCCTTGAAGGGGTATTAATTCAGGTTGTGTAACTACTCTAGCACCTTTTATTAAAATGATTGTAACATTTTATTTCGGTCTTAGATTAATAAATAGTTGGTGGCATTGGAAAACAAACTCAAAAATCTATAATTTGATAGGTAATGGGTCATGTTTCTCTAAATATTCTTGGAGAAATGCTTCTTTAGATTTGATTCTTGTATGAACCTATACGAAAATTTAATCATTAAAGGACCTTTCAACTCAAATTTGTTTTAGAGATTCAGTCCTAAGTACATATAAAAAATTTGTTTTATGCCTAGATAATATAAAATTTCAAGATTCAGTCCTAAGTACATATAAAAAATGGTCCAATTTATTTTATTTTTAGCCTGAAAGTTCAGGGTGTTACATGTCTATCTTAGAGGCAGAGCGACTATTTTTGATAGACCTTCAAATTTAAGATTAAATCAGTCTATACAAGCAAACAATACTAAAAACAACAAATTTTAGCTGAGAAATACTACAATAAAATACTTCCAGAATCATACTACACAAAACAACATATAATAATACAAAATGAAGAACAAGAAACAAGGGTAAAACTTTGATTAGTAAAATGAACAATAAGAAAAATACACTCCTACCACTAGTAAGGACAACATCTTACATATTGTTCTGTCCTTATATATGTCCTCCTGACCTTACTATCATAGGTAAAATATCCTAGGTAAGGTAAAATTGCATAACCTCATCTCAATACTTCCTTGGTCTACCTCTACCTCTCCTATATCAATCCATAACCAACCTCTCACCTCCATACCGAGGCATTCTTGCATCTCCTCATCTCATGCCCAAATAATCTAAACCTTAATTTTTAGATCATGTCCTCCAACAAAAGCTACTCCAGCCAACTTATCTCAAAAGTCCTCTTATCTCTCTTAGAATACCCACACCTCAATCATAGAATTGTCATCACACCTATTTTCATTTTCTAAGTCTCAGAATATTTGACGAACCAACAGTCCACCTCATATAGTAAAGTTGATCTAACCATCTCCTTATAGAACTTATCTTAAAGTTTTAGTGCCACCTTATTTATCACACAAAACTATTGTATAAATCTTCCCGAGTTGCAAACAAATATGGTGTCTTTGCTCTAAATTCAAAATGAAGTTACATTGAAGAATTCAAAAAAAAATCATAAACAAGATAAAATCTTATGGATAGTTTCTAAAGTGCTTTTCATTTTGAACAACATTTCTGGAACCCTTGTATAAATAATATAATAAAGGTCATATAGGATAATCCATACTAATTCAATTTGGAGGTAAAAATAACTTATATAAACACCACGGGAGATTAATATGTTAATAGAATCTAGCATCAATTTAATTTCTTTCATCGCCATAGAAAGAAAATAGCAAAACAAAAGTTCTAATTAATTTCAAGTGAGGCGATGGTATCCTTATGTTCTGAAATATGAAGTGAATTCAAAATTACAGAGCTTTGTATTGATAATGCGTCATTTTATTTTAAGAGGTTAATATTTTAATGTAAATAAGTTCCCTTTTTATAGGGTCAAAATCTCATACATTAAATTTTTTTTCTATTAAAGTTTGACCCTACTCCTTTTTATTTCATCTTTTTAGAATATATATATACTTTTAAGTCTAAAGGTTATTTTTTAATTTCTATTTTATTTTGGAAAAATGAAAATCACAAAAGTAGCCACGTTTTTTATAATATAAATTTGGTCTTTTATTTCCAAAATAAAAGAAAAAGAAATTTACAAATATAAGTTTTGCTTAATGTATCATTTTACTAACTTTTTGATGTTCTCTTATTCATTTTGATTTATTTAAAAAATAAACAAATTAGGTTAGGCCAACGAGAGTCCGCCACTTAGATAAGCTTATGTAAATTCATACCAAATATATTCCATTTTAAAAAGGAAATAGTCTATTTTTTTCTTCATGTTTTTTAATCTCATTCAAATTCACAAGGACAATTTAGGGGAAAAAGTAAATAATAGACTCTAACCCAAGTCCCAGTCAGAGCTATAAATAGAAAACTAGGGATTTTATACTAAAAGTGGTCAAAGAAAGAACAGGGAGCCGTTGCTCGCATTTTTCAGTGGAGTACAAACAAGGTTATAAATAGCCGCCACAACTCTTAGATGAATTAGCCATTTTACCATGCTTTTTTTTTCTCTCTTAGAAACTTGACAAGGTTGTTAGCTACAAATTCAGTTTGAGGAACTATTTTCTTGATTTTTCAAGGTACATCTCAACAATCAAGGTCGATTTCCAAACTTTTGTGTTAATTGGTTGGATTTAGGAAATATTGGTTTTGCTATAAGTTAATTATTTCTGTTTGATCTTGATTTTTTTAATTCTTAAGCAAGTGATCCAAGATCGTTTATCTAAAGAGTATCAATTATCATGATCTAGTAGGAGACTGAAGAAAAACCTAGGGATCTTAGACTTCAACAACAACAACAACAACAACAAACCCAGTGTATTCCCACCAGGTGGGGTCTGTGGGGGGTAAGATGTACGCAGTCCATACCTCTACCTCTAAAAAGATAGAAAGGCTGTTTCCGAAAGATCCCCGGCTCAAGACACGAGACACCATGCAAATACATAGTACATAAATACATAGTGAAGCACCGAACAAGGTTACAAGATTACATAACATAAAGACGGCAGCCATAAGTAAAGGCAACAGAGTAAAACACCCAGGTTCGTAATAAAACAAAGAACACGGAATCATAATTAGGATACTAACCCTAGCAACAAATTCCCTGCGCTAGCAACCTAGACTTTCCCTAGTCTTCAGCCCTAATTCGCGTCCTCAAGACCTTCCTATCTAGGGTCATGTCCTCGGTGAGCTGTAACTGCTCCATGTCCCGCCTAATCACCTCTCCCCAGTACTTCTTCGGCCTACCCCTACCCCGCCTAAAACCATCCAACGCCATCCTCTCACACCTACGAACCGGGGCATCCATGTCTCTCCTCTTCACGTGTCCGAACCAGCTCAATCGGACTTCCCGCATCTTGCACTCCACTGGAGTCACACCAACCTTCTCCCTGATAGACTCATTCCGAACTCTATCCCCTCTATTTAGCCCACACATCCAGCGCAACATCCGTATCTCTGCCACCTTCATTTTTTGGATATGGGAATTCTTAACTGGCCAACACTTCGCTCCATACAACATGGCCGGACGGACTACCACCCTGTAAAATTTGCCTTTAAGCTTGAGAGGCACCTTCTTATCACACAACACTCCCGACGCAAGCTTCCACTTCATCCAACCCACCCCAATACGGTGCGAGACATCCTCATCAATGTCACCGTTACCCTGGATCACGGACCCGAGATACTTGAAACTATCCCTTTTACATACCACCTGAGATTCCAGCGTCACTACCACCTCATCCTCCAGCCTCACGCCATTAAATTTTCACTCCAAATACTCTGTCTTGCTTCTGCTCAACCTGAACCCTTTAGACTCAAGAGTTTGTCTCCACACCTCTAATTTGTCCTTCACACCCTCTCGAGTCTCATCAATCAGAACTATATCATCTGCAAAAAGCATACACCACGACACCTCCCCTTGAATACGTCGCGTCAACACATCCATCACCATAGCGAACAAAAAGGGACTAAGAGTAGATCCCTGATGCAATCCTGTCAAGACGGTGAAATGCTCTGAGTCTCCTCCCGCCGTACTCACCTGAGTTTTCGCTCCCTCATACATATCCTTAATTGCTCTGATATATGCCTGCGGGACTCCACTCACCTCCAAGCACCTCCAAAGCACTTCCCTGGGGACTTTGTCGTATGCCTTCTCCAGGTCGATAAACACCATGTGCAGGTCCTTCTTCCTTTCTCTATACTGTTCCACCAGCCTCCGTACCAGGTGAATTGCTTCCGTCGTCGAGCGGCCAGGCATAAACCCAAACTGGTTTTCCGAAATAGACACTATCCGTCTCGGCCTCACCTCGACCACTCTCTCCCAAATCTTCATAGAGTGACTCAATAACTTAATCCCCCTATTGTTATTGTAACTCTGGATGTCCCCCTTATTCTTGTAGAGAGGGATCATGGTACTCCACCTCCAAGCCTCGGGCATCTTTGCCGTCTTGAAGATTTCGTTGAACAATCCAGTCAACCACCTTACACCAGCCTCTCCAGCGAACTTCCAAAACTCCACCGGTATCTCATCCGGTAAAAAAAAAAACTCATTGCTCATAGTTTTTTAGTGCAGCTCCAAATAAAGATATACATAGTAGTCTCAAGTCTTAGATGGATTAGCCGTTTTTATACACTTTGTTTCCTCTCCTAGAAACTTGACAGGGTCATTAGTTGTATATCTGGTTGGAGAACCTCTTTATTTGATGTTTCGGTATTTCGCTATAATAAAAGTCCATCTCTAAACTTTCATGTTAATTGATTTGGTTTATGAAAAATAAGTTTTTCTATCAATTATTTTGTTTTTGTTTGATCTTGACAATTTCGTTCTATTGTTTCATTGTTTTTAGTTTGCCAGTACAACGAGGACTATCATGTAACCCACGAAAAGGGATAACCATATGCATTTACCAACAACTAATCATAAATCATATGCACAACAATTAAATCTCTCTTTCTCTCTCTCTCTCTCTATATATGATGCTTGGATATAGGCAAAGGGTGTGAAACATGGCAGTTCAAAAAATTAATCCTAAACTGTGTAGCTCATATTGACCTTCGACACCCATAGGCTATATGGGTCCGGCTCCCCCTTCCGGAAGGGTCAAGTCCATGTTAGTTGCATGGACCGAGGAATAGGCAAAAGTCACTAAGGCAATAACGTCCCAATAATATAACTGTGTACTACCACTCAAAGCCAGTACATAGTGGTCATCTATATTTTAGGACAAGACCTCCTAATGTCGGTAAATGTGATTTTCAGTGTTGGTCCCCCAGACTGCACTTTCTCAGTTAAGCTACACAATTTTCTTTTAAGACCAATTAAAATATTTTTTTAGACCATGGAGTCTTTATTTAAGTTATTTTCTAGTTGGTATATTCATACCAATAAACTTGCAAGCTATTCCAGTTATGTCAAACCATAATCATTTAACAAATTAGACTCTAAATTCTTATTTAAAATTTAAAACCATAGCCCCCAAGGATGTTTCAAAACCTCTTTACATTTTTATCATTTTATACCATGCAAAATTTCAAAAGATGAATTGAACTCTTTAGAATCCTTGTTCAAATTCAAATTATAAATTGGGTTGAGGTTCATTCCATGAGCATGCCAAAATTCATAAACATTATGAAAACTGTATTGTAAAATTCTATCATTACTGTGGGACACAAATTCAATTTACAATCCACCATTCAAATCATGAATAAATCATTTTAAATAAAAAAAAATCAATGCAAGTGTGTAACAATCAAAAACCCTCAATCCATGTTCAATTTCAATGTTCAAGAACACATAAAATCATATAAATTTTTGCAATATAATAATAACTAAAATGGGAAGTGTCCAACTTGCCTTAATGATGGAGAATTTCTAGAGAAACAGAAGTTTAGAGACCAGAGAGTTGAATCCTTTAAATAAAAACCTTAGTTGCTTCTCTTGAAAATTAAAAAAGGGAAAATAATGATAAAAACCGACAATTGATTGCCTATTAGGGGATGGGGAGTGTTTAAGGTCATTTAATGAGGTAAAGAATATAAAAAAAACTCAACCCAACTTTAAAAAAATAAACTGGGAGATTTGTGCCTAACAGAGTGGCACGTCGCTATCACGTCATGCACATAGTATGCTACTCCCTTATCACGGCGTGCACATAGCATGGCTCTCTACTATCGCAGACCATTATTGGTTTAGGGTTCCTAAATGACCCCAAATGTTTTTTAAAATTTCCAAAATTCTCCCAAATCATCCTGTTAACATTTCTTATCATGATTCAAGTCAAATATTATCATTAAATATGAGGCAGGGTCCAAAATAAATTTGCCAAAATTCTTAGGGTCTCACAATAAACTATGTAATTTCGAGGTGGATTTACATTTATTTCTTCTTTGATGAATGTATAAGAGGAGCTGAGAATGGAAATTAGACTTAAGAAATAAAACTAGAATATCAGGGGCTTCCAAAGGAAGAAAGACCTAATATATTTTTTTCATTATAATGTCTATAATTGTTTTCTATAGAGCTACTGATGATGATGTTGAAGAATTAGTTGCATTTGGCATGTGAATGGATTAAAACCACAAATATTACATGTAGTTTTGTCATTGGTAGGTATAATACCTACCATATTTAAACTTGTCCTTGTAATGGTCTTAGCTTAGGGAAGGCCAGAAATTACTTCAAGGAAAATAGGTTCCCGAAGTAGATTTTTTAGGTCAAAATAATGATAATATTAATAAAAAGTGTTCAAAAGTAGGGGATGGGGCGGGGGGATTCCCCAATAAGAGGTATACTATAAGTGTAGACCACAAATCGATGTAATAGTTGATTGATTAATGTGTCTTATAAAGATCATTCCTAAATCTCTTTCCAATGCTTGTAGTATAAAATCAAGGGACATGTTATCATTGATAGGTTTCCAAAAAGATTTTTGTTGGTTGCATGCTTGGAAAGGTTTCCCGTTACTTTATTTTGATCTTTGAAGATTTATTGTAGAACTGAATGTCCCAATTCCTTGAGTAAGAATTTGCATGCAGTGATAATATTATAATCAAATGGGTTTTAATTTTTTAGATCATCAATTAAATTATTAAAGTCAGTATCGATTTCAAGGGGTGTGAGATGATGGTAGCCTGCGAGTAGGAGGCCTTTGTACAAGATTTGAGCTCAACCATGCTAGGATTCTAAGAGGCATACTCTCTAAGAGGCCAAGGGTCCTTTGGACCTAATGATTTCTAAATACCCATACCATACCTACAGGCCTAGGGCTATTCTTAAGCAACTTGTCTATCTTGATCTTGGTTTTGCCTCTTTTGGGACTTCTGCATTTGAGGATAGTACAGTTAAGTGGACTGGATGTGGTATGTAAAATATAAGAGAAAATGTCAGCAACTAAGGTGCTACAATTTCAAGATAAAATAGCTCTAGACTTGGCATAGTTTATCTTTTGGAAAGGGCTCATGTGGAGTTTATAGAGGTCTTAGAGGATTCTGTGACAGTCATCAACATTGACTTTAGAGAAGAGAGTAAGGTAATTAACAAGAACAAGTAGGGGATTCTAGGCCCACCAATAGTGATTCTAATTTAGGTCCAAGAATTTTGGCTCTCTTCTAACTTAATTTTCTTGGTAGGTCATTCCATGAAAATGATAATGAGGTAAGGAGAAATAAGGTCTCCATGTCTGATTACCTTATAAAAGGTAGAGGTTTTCCTACCATTAAATAGGATAGAGATAATGCTGCTTTGGACACATAATATGATGATCTTGATGAGCTTATTTAGGAGGTCTATAAAGTCGAAAGATTCTCTAATATAGACCACTCAAGTCCACCAAAAGCTTTTTAAAGTTCTATCTTTACAATCATATTAGGATTCTTGCCTCGCATTCTTTTAAAGTTGAGATGTATTCCTGGAAAATAATGACCTTATCTACAGCTATCCTATTTAACAGAAAGCTGGCTTGAGAGGGGAAAATAATGGTGTAAACAAAAGACTAATCTTTACACAATAATTTTGGTGACAAACTTATACGATGTGTTACAAAGATGAATAGGTCAAAATTTTGGTATAAAGGTGGCATTGATGCATTTGGAAATATGGTAGAGGAGGCTGGTTTTGGTATGCTCTAGCATGAATATATCTTAAAAAATCTTGTGGTAGTATACTTTAGTGGTAGCTCTTGTAGAGTCCCAATACATCTGGTAGAATATAATGTAGAGGCCATTATGTAAGGTGCTTTGAGTGTGTTGAAGGATTTTAGAGCAATATGAATTTCACTATCTCTTAGGGGTGCCTCTAGGGTGGCTACCATATCCTTAATGAGAATTTTCCTTACAACTTTGGTTTGAGGAAAGAGGGACAAGGTATGATCATGGATGAAGAGCTCAGAGTAGAAACTTTTAATATGGCTAGGAATGTTGGAATTATTAGTGATTTGGTTTCCAACCTCTTCGTTAAGGTATTAGATCCCGATGCTCTGGGTGAGATTTGAGCCTAATATTAGGTGTTCATGTCAGAACCTTTTTTTTGGTTTCAAAACCACGTAGGTAAAAGCTTTAAGGTCTTATTTCTGGTAAATGTAGTTTTGCATAAAGGCATGGTTAATCTGTATTAGATGACTAATGAATTTTTTTCTTTGCTTAAAAGGCACCAGGGGGTTAATTTATCTTCACTAAACACATATTTTCTTACAAAATGCTTGTCAATGATTCTATTTAGAAGTTAGAACACATACAAGATAGTTGTTGAATAATCCTAGCCTTCTCGAGAGAACTAGGGTGTTTGATGACATTGTAGGGGTGAAGAGATTGGTTACTGATACTCCAAAATTACACCTCTATTGCGAGAGAGTAAGCATTTTTTGTCAAATATATAACCCAACTAGGTTGGGATCGAATCCCACATGAAATATGATGCTAATTAAGTTGTATACAGATTAGTTGACTTCTAATCTTTTATTTTCGTAAAATAAATAGGGGGATTTGATTCAGTTAACAAATTAATGGTTTCAATTTAACAAGATGAAATATGTGTAGTAGTATTCAAATTCAGAGAAATAACAAGCTAGGGTTATGTCCACCTTGTAGTTTTCAATACTTTCTTACTATGGGCTTTACGAATTCATACATGCATCGTGTTTACAGAGAAATGTATTGTCTGTAATAACATAATCCTAGTGTTTCTCAACCATCAAGGACTAATTCACTTTAGTTCTCTCGAATAAAAAACGTTCACCAAAAACAATACGAAATCTCCAAGTAGTTAATCCTGCTAAGGCATTAACTTATAAAATAGGGGTTGGTAATCCTATTTTCTTGTCACTACTCTCTTTTTCGAACATCGATCTTTATTTCGAACAAGTTGCGTTTTAAGGCATATCCTCTATGTTTGCAACCACGAGAATTTAAGATAAGCGAAGAGAGTATGATGTAAATAAATCAATGCATAATGAATTCAAAACCCAAAGTGATAGATTGTATGCTACAAGGCTTCCATAAACCTAATTAATAAACTTAGATACTCATGAATAAAATGAAAAGCATCATAAATATATTCATCATACAAAAAACTAGAAGACAATCTTGGTTTATGAATAGTGAAAACAAGAGAGAAAAACGTTGCTCTTCCTCTCCTCAAGCTAAGCCACCTTTCTCCTCTCTCAGAATAATACAGAATAATGAATAATCCGTAAAAATTCATCATTAAGATTTTTAATATTCTTTTTTTTAATAATTGCCTTCTAAGACCCTGAACTAATTATAAATGACAAAGTAGTCTTGGACATAGTTGCTAGGCGCCACATTTCATCCAGATTGCTACTCTCTCTTGTGTCATATGCCATCCGCATTCCATAGTCCCATAATGTCTTCATCTACTTCATTAATACCTGAAATCATGCTAATCACATCTGTTAGCTCAATTACATAGTAGTAGAGTAAAAACACAAGAAACTAGGCACTTTGTTGTCTAAACTTAGCTAAAATTTAGATATGTTATGGTACGTAGGCGTATAAATACACCCAAGATTAGTTAGTAACCCCAACAAAAGTATACTATCTTCCACTGACTATGGAGCTATCCAATAAAGTCCCTAAAAGTTGAGATCAGAAAACTTTGGATCGTGGCTTGACAATTGATCAATCTAAAGCCGTCAAAAAGTAGGACTCAAATTAGATACTTGGAATTGTTAACAAGGCAACACAACGTGATGCTAAAATTAATGATTTGAGGTTTGCTGAAATTTCTAATTAAGGTGCCTACAAGAATCCATAGTCACATTTAAAAACGCATGAAATTAGCCCAAGATTAACTCCAAATACTACTGATTGATAGAAGTTGAAATAGAATGAGAAAAATTTCTATCATATCAACATCGAAATTTGTAGGATAAACTACATAAGCTTCACCAATAAACAAACTTGAATAATAAAAGAGTCTTTTCTCGCACTGCCTAAAAATAATAAGCAAAGTCATGATAGTACTATACCTGTAAGATATTCCTCAAATTTGAATCTAACGTTGAGTGACTCTCGATGGAACGGTTTCATCTCATCCATCATCTGTGTACCCCAATGAAATTCCCTAACATTCTAATTGAAAATGTCCTCAGATACAGATGGCTAATATAAACTTGATAAACCTACCTCATCTTGAACAAGCTTTGGGCATCTTCACCATCTTGAACACTATATTAATAAACTCTGTCAATGACTCCAAACCTACTCCACCTGATCTTTTCCAAAATTCCATTGGAATCTCTCCTGGCCCAATTGCTCTATGCTATCCATCTTATGAAAAGCACCCCTTACTCTAATATTGGCATCTACAATGGTACTCGTGGAAAATTTCATTTCAAATGTTGGGGAATTTCATTGGGGTACATAGATGATGGATGAGATGAAATAATTACATTGAGAATCACCTTACGTTACATTCAAATTTGAAGATCTTAAATATTCAGAACTCTATGACTTTGCTTATTGTTTTTAGGTGGTGCAAGGACATGTTCATCTTTTATTATTTAAATTTGTTTGGTTGGTGACCCTATGTACCTATCTTACAAATTTCAATGTTGATTTGATAGAAACTGTGCTTAGTCTATTTCGACTTTTGTTGATCACTAAACATTACAGTTCATCTTGGGAAAATTTTATGTGCTTATTAATATGAATATAGATACTGCATATCTATTAGGCACCACAATTAGAATCCTTTTATCAATCCTCAAATCTTTTATTTTAGTAGCAAGCTATGTTGTCTTGTTAACAATATCAAGTAGTAAATCCGAGTACTACTCTTTGAAAGCCTCAGATTGATCAAGTGTCAAGCTTCTTCGGAGAATTATAGCATTAAGCATGGTCCAAGATTTTCTAATCTCAATTGTCAACGACTTTATTGGATAGCTCCACTGTTAGTGGAAAATAGTATGCTTTTATTGGGATGGTAACAAAACTCCTTACCAATACAATATCATCAAACTCTACAATTCTCCTGAGAAGTTTTGAATTATTCAACATCCATCTCTAGATGTGTTCTAACATCTGAATAGCATCATAGACAAGCCATTTGTAAGAAAATATCTACTTTAGTTCAACTAAATTAAGCCTCTCCTGATTGCTTTTAAGAAAAAATAAATTCATTAGTCATCGAATTCTGTGCAACTATGCCTTTTTGTAAAACCACATTAACCGGAAACAAGACCTTAAATCTTATACCTTCATGGTTTTGGAAGCAGAAGAAAGGTTCTGATATGAACACCCTAAAATTAGGCTCATCTCTCAGTTGGAGTTTCTTCCTGTAAGTTTTACCATGGGAACCCTATTTTCTTTATAGTAATTCTTGGCCTTCTCAAAGCTAGGACCATCGGGAGGTTGAATTGATATCCGGTAGGTATTACAGCGACAATTGGCTCTACTACATATAATGTTTTTTTTTTCAAATCCATTGATTATCATCATCTAACAAGTCTAATGCAACTAATTCTTCAATATCATCAACATCAGTTCTGTAGAAATAATTTATAGGCATTACAGTGCAAACAACTTATCAAGTGAAAATGGTTATTAGAGTTAAGGAACTGCCATATTTAAATATATTGTTTGCACTTTACTTACAACTGATTTTAAATTGATGGTGCATTTTTAGTTTAACATTGCACCCAAAATCTTTTGGATGGTTTTACCGCATCGACTGCTGCCATATATGCCTTGCCATAACTTTGGCTCATCCTCTAGGGAGATAAAAATTGACAATTTATCGAAGTCTCAATTGTTTCAAATGTAACTTCTTTGTATGTTTAGTTAAACTTTAGGATTTTCTGTTGTGTTGAGGTTCTTAATAACAATCCAATATCAGTCTAGGACTGAAGGATATTGTTGAAGGTTTTCTACCTTCTTGCTCATCTCTTTTGTGCTCAGTTAATGGTTCTTACATGATAAAATAATAATTTAGGTATTGCATACTTATAACAATTCAGAAGTTTTATATGAGAGGAGGATATGTCAAATCTGTTCTATTTAGGTAATACCTATATTGAGGAATTCATGTTGGAATTTATGATGCCATTTAATCAATTGAGTTGGGAGGGAAGAGTTGGTGTAGCCACATCGTTCAGAGGAATCAGTGGAAGCAGAAACCACAAATATCATATTATGGAGGCGAGAACAACAAATATCATGTTTTGTTATAGTTTTTGAAGCACCAGCTTGTGTTTGGGAAGTACTAGACTATAATTTTTGAGTTATTTTTAAATTGGGTACATGTTCTTTTGCAGTAGATTACTTAAGAGTCTCTTAACCAAGCTTAAATGTCTTGAAGTTGGAACCAGCTTATTAAGTATGGTAGTTCAGTAATTTACCAATTCTTTTTAATATTGACTCTTGGATCTGGGCAGTCAGGGCTTCCATTCTCATTCAACCGCAATGCGTCTGTTTAGTGAATTAACCAGCTGTTACAAATTATCTATGTTACCAAATAAGCTCTGGCCCTATTATATCTTCTTCATTATCTCAAGTTGTGTTAAGTTTGCTAATTAGGCATAAACTTTTTGATTTATAATGAGGTGATGTTTCCATTTTGAGTATTAGCCTTGTTAGGTTTAAAGTTTTGGCAGAAGACGACGCATGGCATGAGAAGTGTGCATGGCTTTATATTAGATTGTGATGTGCAGCAATGGGAGGGTTTTTGTTGCATCGCATTTCATGTGAGTGAAAGATGCAGTCAGTTGGAGTTGATAAGTTAGTAACTACGTATTAATTTTGGTAATCTTTTTTGACATGTATTGCGTGTGGCAAGGTTGTAGCCTTGAAAAAAACCATTTCAACTCTTAGTATACCATATTTGGCAGTACGATCTTGGTACATTCCATTTTCATTCTCTTGATTTCTAGTAATCGTTGAACCCCTAATGTTCCTACAGGATTCACTATATTGGCATGTATTAGAGCAAGGATTTACTGTCATAATTTATGGAGAAAGCAACCAAAATACAGATGAGTCATGCTTTTTAGTAAGGACACTCGAGGATCTTTAGAGATTCTTCAAGGAAATAAAGTCAAAGACAAATTTGATATTCAATTATAGAACATATTTGTGATATCCACAAAGGTGATGTGAAAAGGGAAGGATGACGAACATGATCATCCATGTAACAAAGAATGGGGTTCTAATTCTATTATCAGATACATCTTCAAATCGAATGCTAACCCGTAATTAGCTTGTATTACATTGCTCTGACCTTGTTTCATGGTTATACAAGGCAGACTAAAAATTTTTAATTAATGATTTTCATCTTGTTTGAAAAGCAAATGTTGTTATGATCCAATTTTTGGAGATACCATCAAAAGGCATCAAATTTACCATAAAGGAAAATTGGATATTGATGCCTTAGTGAGTGGAATATGTTGAATCACTTGTTGAATTGTTCAGGGCTCAGCCTGAGGATCACAGCCAGGGCACCAGTTCGGGTTATGACAAACTTGGTATCAAAGCATGGTTCATAGTCCCAGGGTGTGTGAAATCATGTTAGGTGGAGTCTTTTTTATGGGTGTGTAGCGCGCTATACTTATAAGTAGGAGGCTATAAGGCATTTAGGAATGTCTCTCTTTCATCATGTTCTAGTTCGTGCTATAGAGTCAGAATGTTCCTCCTTCATACTCTAATTCGTGCTATGGTGTCACCCATACGAAAAGAAAAGTTATCCTAATTTCTTCCTCACTCTAGTGTTTTCAGATATACTTCGATTATCTAGAAAAAATTTTAGAAGTCCCACAAAGGATGAGAGAGGAGTTCCCTAGTGTAAAATTGTGTCCTCGTTCTTATGAGGCGTTCAGTTAAGACAAGAGTAAGATGTGTATTCTTGAGTCATTTAATATTTTGTATCAAGATTCTATCTCTTGTAATCTTGATATCATTGTGTTGTTGAAAACAAAAGTCTAGTGAAGCTGTGTGAGGCCTATTTCAATTCACTAGCAACTTGTTGTTCATCTTGTTGTTCTTATGTTTGTTGGAACTATATTTCCACCCGAGTAGTAGTATAAGTTAGAGTATCGGTGTAATGACCTATTGGTAGTGAAATTAGACAAAGAAGTTTGTGATATGAAGTCACAAGGTTAGAGGTTAGAGTGAAGGTGACTTTTGTGATTAAATATTTATAGTTGAATAACCATTGATTAAGGATGATTTACCCTTTCGTGGTGGTAGACTAATGTGCTGGTACCATTTATGAATTGTATGGTAGTCCATGGAGGAAGTGTTGACTCAGAATGTTATTTGTTTTCTTCCTTTCAAAATAGAAAAAGAGCCCAGAGTGGATGCTGAAGGTTGTTATAGAAACCCCTTATAGCCTATGAATGAAAATGGCTAGATTAGCCAGTAGGTTGTAAGTATAGACTCATTGTCATATGGGGTATCTGAAGGTAGTCTAAATTCCCATTGAGGTAAGTAAGTGTGATGTGAGAAAACCTTATAAGTAGATAAGATTGTATGGTTATAATATAAGCTTAAGGTTGATCATGTCTATTATGTGACCTTACCCCTTAACCTTCTTCTCATTGGTAGTTGTAAAACTAATACTACTTGTGAGAAAGTATGTAGTATATTTTTGAAGTATTTGGGTAGAATATCACAATTTAAGGATTAGTATATTTATATTATGTTGCACTTTTCATTGGTTGTAAATGATTGATGCTAGAGTATAGGCTTGAATGTAAATGGTGTGGTGGTGAATAGTAGCAAGAGATTGATGATACATGTTTCATGGGATTAGATTTGTAAGCTTGATGTGTTGAAATAGTACGTGCTAATGGATTATGACAAGGAAAACCGTAAGGTCATGATCTATTATTGTGGTTATGAATTTCTAGTGTACTAGTATTTCTTGATGTTTATTTCCTAGTTTCTAAGTAAGGATTGTGTGTAAGGTTGGTTGTAAATCATGTTTAGCACTAGACATTAAGTTTGAAATAATTGATGGTCATGGAGGTAGATGTGATGATTTCTTGGTTAATGATACTAGTTATATGGAAGTAATTTATAGGCTTGAATAGTGTATACAAGTGCCTAAGTTTTTTGATTCGTAATGAAGTATGACGTTGCATATGTGATGTAGAAGTATGCCCAAGGTGGTATGAAGATATAGTATTTTTCTAAGGCTATTACATGTTATGTGTGGCTACTGTTACCCTTGAGTGTCTAGGTGGAAAAGACTAGCTAGATAGTATATGTGCTCTAAATAGCCATGTTAAGGACCTTTGATTGATAGCGTTGAGCCTTTTGATAAGAACTTGATTCTCATGGTAGAGGAAAATAAGTTAGAAGTTGCTATGTTTGTAGACTATGATAGAGATAGAGTGGCTCATTAAAGACTCGGTGATACCCATGTTAGGTGTTATAATCTAAGCTCAAGTCCTTGAAAGTCGTGCTAATAGAAATAAGAGTAGAGGCACTAGAGGGTGTGCACTTCAACTTTGGGGATACTCATGAAAATTCGAAGTTAGTAAGTGTTCGAGTAATAGATAATGACTATTGGGCTTACAAAATGATAAAGTGTGCCTCAGGAGGTAGTATTAGCAGTGGGCGTTCCACTTTCATATGTGGTCTTTCGGGTTAAGTTCTATTAATTTTGTGTATTGTCATATTTCAGAACCAAGAGTGCAGTTAAGTTTAAAGTCTAGTAAGGTATCTCCCAAAAACTTAAGATGATGGCTTGAAGCTAAGGGGGAGATGACTAAACTCAGATTCTTGTAGTGATGTCATGATGATATAGAACATCAAAAAGTAAGGGTGAATCTCAACCCATTCCTATCTCAGTATTTCTCAGTGATCCTAATACCTACTCATGCTTTATGATTTAGTTCCATGATCAGTTCACGTTCATACATATGATAGAGAGTCATGTACTCATGCTTTATAATGTTTTTCTTTTCCATAACTCATGTTTTACGCCAAATGATTGGCGAGATTCAGCTTATAGCCATGAATACCCTAAATTTAGAGAGCTTTGGTGAGTCCCTGTTGTTGTTTTGCTATTCCTCAGGCCTCAGATGAGTGTCAAGCTTCATATAGTATCATTTCATGCCTCTAGATCTTATGTTCTAACCTTTTTATGACTCCTCCTTATGCGATGATAGTGGTGGTAAGTAATTATTCCTTGTTGATGGAAGATCATAGTACGCTTGTTTAGATAAGGCCATAAGTATGAAGTAATATTTGCGGCCAAGTTTTTATTTATGTGATGGTTAGTGGAATTTTGTATGTGTATGTTCTTGGGGTAGCTCGTGGGAGTGATATTTATAGTGGTTTAGAGAATATGTGAAGTATGCCTTTATGAGTGTTTGCGTTGAAGTTCATATGTAGTTATTAAGATAGGCTTGAATGACATGTTAAGATAATTGTAAAGAAACACTATATGCGCTAGCGACTTCATAGTAAGAGTTCAGAGTAGTCATTGAAGTGGTAAGGCATGTTATACTTAAGATGAGATCTTTAAAGGAGATATAGAAGATTGTATCATATGGTTTAGAATAATAGCGTGGTCTGACATGTTGTATTTTTGTGACTTAGATTTAGGCTTGATCGCGGCAAAGGGATTAAGTGATTTTCAACATTAGTAGGAAGATTTGTCAATGCTCATATGAGAATTTTAAGCTGAGTTAAATGAATCTGATATTTAAGGAGACTAGTATAGTTAAGTGATATTCGAGAAGTGTTCTAAGCTTGAAAGTAAGAAGTTGTAATGCCAAAGGCCTTGTAATTCAATCCTAATTCAAGAGTTATATGCCTATGTTCCAAACTGTAGAGTAGTGTCAATGTGGTGATTACTTAGTTGGATGTATTGTGTAATCCATACCCAAGATTCATGGCTCCCTATTACTGCTAGAATTTCTTTAGAATATTGTGATGAAGAGATACTCTAGTTAAGTATGAAGGTGTAGTATAATTCATTCTATATGGCCAATAAGTTAGTTTAGCAATTAGATTCGCATGACTTGTTTTCTCGTCTTTGCACGTATTCATTCTACTCAAAATCTCAGACATGCTACTATTCCAAGATAGAGTATACCGGTAGTTACGAGTATAGCTCATTTCATGCATCATGCATTAAATTAAGATTCCAGATGTTCAGTTATGATTCAATTCGTAGGTGCCCTGTGCATCGCCTCAGTTTTCCGAGTATCTTAGTGAATTGAGCATTTATAGAGGGAAATAGGGTACCAAGGGGGAGATACCCCATTCAGTTGCATGCATAGATTCTTATTACAACCTTCACATCGGTTATTATTACGTATTTAGCCATACGTTCATACGTTAGTTGAGTTAGATATGTATGCATTAGAAATGAATGTTCAATAGAAAAGTTCATCTTATCAGTGTATTCAGTCCTGCATTCATGTGAATAACTCGGTCAAAGATCCATGCATCAGATATGCATGATTCATTATGAGAATTCAGCCTATGAGTAACTTCAGTTGTGTATTCCATGCCTCGGATATGCATGTCTGGCATAAGTATTTAAAATATCAGTAGTTCCAATCTTATAGTAATGTTTCCGATCAGTGTATTCTTTCTTAGGGAACATATCATGTCCGTATTTTTTCATACCCTTAAGACTTCGACATTCTATTCATTATTCGGGGATGAATGATCCCAAGAGAGAGATAATGTAACACCCTGCATTTCGGTCTAGAATTAAAACCATGACTCTGATACGTTAATAATCCCAGAGTCTTAAATTGTATGCCAATTTAGCATGTTTATGTAGTATGTTAATCTATTTAAGCGTGAATTTAGACCATAGAGGTCCTTCAACTCAAGGACGAGTTGAAACTATTTCGATCGATTAAGTTTTAATGGATGTTGTAATTTGTGTCAGCTTCCATCGACCATAACTCTCTGTACATATCGAATTAGAGATCCTACTACGTGTCAAATGATAGGTCTTCGAGTTAACTTTCCAACGATACCAATTTTACTAAGATCTGACACCCGAGCAAGAAGTTATGGCCTTTCAAAGTAGTATGCGTCGCCTAACCAATCGCACATGGCCACTGGAAAGCATATGCGGCGCCTACGTAAATATAAGCGATATCATATGTTGCGTCTATGTAAATATAGGCGATATCATATGCGGTGC
This sequence comes from Capsicum baccatum var. pendulum, assembly GCA_030864225.1. Taxonomy (NCBI): domain Eukaryota; kingdom Viridiplantae; phylum Streptophyta; class Magnoliopsida; order Solanales; family Solanaceae; genus Capsicum; species Capsicum baccatum. Next base: position 46,173,261 of record CM061550.1, read on the forward strand.
CTATGTAAATATAGGCAATATCAAATGCGGTGCCTATGTAATATATGCAATATCATATGCGGCGCATATCTTATGGTTTCAAGCGACTTAAACACTCCATTTTTGGGGAAAAGTGATCCTTTTCCCACCCTTATCAGCCATAAACACGAAATTCAGTCCCCAATTCTCCGAAAAACATCCACATTCATCTAAAAATTCTCAAGAACACTCTTAAGGGTTTCAAACTAAAAACTCAAATAAATCAAGATTTAACCGTGGGTTTTCAAAATTGATTAGAGATTTAGAATCTCCAATCCACAGGCTTCAAGAAGCACCCATTATTTTATGAAATAGAGGTACGTGGGGTTTACCTAAATTCTCATGGGCATAGAAAAATCATGTTTTGAAATGGGGTTTTTTAATCTATGTATATATTCATGTATTAAATGTTTTAACATCATTGTTTTGGTATTTTGACCTTTCCCAAAGTGATTTGAGAATATGAATGTATGTAACCATGTATTTAAGAATGAATTCTTGTTGAGAGCATGATTTTCGGTGAATTCCCTCTTATTATGAATTTTTCAGATTTCTCATAGCATATGAATTATTTTGTAATGCATCCTTGAAAAGCACTATATGAAATGACTGAACTCTTGTTATGATTTAAAGGTGGTTTTAAATAACTAAAGAGGGAATCTAGGATGAATGTTTAATGTTCATAATGCATGTAATGAAAGAGTGCATGGATTTGCTAAAGGCACTAGACCACCATATGTTGATGAAGTTTTTGCATGATTTTGACTTGAGTTACGAAACACGAAATCTTCTATATCAGTTGCATGTTTTTGGTTCTCTTATGTATTATATATATATATATATATATATATATATATATATATATATTCAATTACTCTATGTTGGATTGCTTCGCGTGCCAGTACAATTGTGCTGACCCCCCTTCCTCCCAGGTACTGAGGCGCAGTCTAGGGGTCCAGATCCTCAGTAGAGTCTATAGACAGGGTTGTCTCAGAGTTCAGTTGGTGAGCCTTCTTTGCTTTGAAAGGCCTTGGCATTTAGGTATTTATTTCAGTATGGATTTTGGTCTGCTGGGGGCCTTGTTCCAGTTATTCAGATAGTATTTCAGTAGAGATTTCGCAGACTGTTGCAGATGTTTATTAAATATTGTTGGGCATGTTTTCAGGCCTTTATCTATTTTAAATTGTTGACCATGTTTCCATATTATTGTGTCTATTTCATATTACTTTGATCATATAAATTATGTGCATGATTACCAGATAAACAGAGAGAGTTCTGGGCCATCGGGTTCGAGAATGCTCGTCACGGTCAGGGCCCCGAATTGGGTCGTGACATAGGGTCATAAAACAAGGAAAATACATAATTGATATTGAAATATTTAAACTCAGGCTTTTAACCGTTCTTATAAACAACCACAAAACATTAAGACAATTGGTTTCATAATAAGGAAGGGAATTTCGTAGATAATTCTCTCATATTGATTCTCAAACCTGATAACATTTATACACATAAATACAATTCAAGTTTAGGGAAAACCCCCATAGTTTAAACAAGATTTCATTATAAACCGGGGTCCCTAATACATGCTCTTCAATAATTTCAAAACCCATTGTGTATACATAAATATATTTTCTTAAAGCTTGCAAAATGATAAAATCATGACCATGAGATTTAGGATAGCCCCACGTACCTTTTTTATGAACCAGAATTTGAAATAGCTTGGGATTTAATATTAGAAATATTCCTTGGAAGAAATCCTAATTTTTTTCTTGTTCTTGAGAGTGGAGAGGATTATGAGTGTTTTAAAGCTGATTAGAGATGGATAATAATACTTATTGGGTGGTTTAAGTTGTGGGAGAGGATTTTAGGGTGAGGAAAATACCAAAACACCCCTAAAGAAACTAACAAAAACACTGGATTTTCCTTAGCAGACGTCTAGGTTGACGAGTCGCTAACTTAGTGATGTCCTGTCGCCCTAGTTGTCAGTTATAAATAGAATTTGCTCTTTTCTGGTTAAAGGTGTTGAATAGGTTTTATGTCTAATTACCTAGTTTATGGCTTGTCAAATTATTCGTCACCTAGTTGACAACTCATCAACTTTGTCATCATAGTTTGACTGTCAGACACTACGAAGTAAAACGAGCATAACTTTCTACTCTGATATCGGATTAAGGTAAAATTAGTTGCATTGGAAAGAAGACTCAAAGATAGTTCATTTGGTATATAATAGGCTACATAACTAATTATATAATAGGAGTAATGATCATTGTATATTGATCAAAGGTAAAACTTTCACTCAAACTTAATCGATAGAAACGTTCTCAACTCCTCTTTGAGTTAGGAGATTTTTGTTACCTCAATTAATATTCCAAGGTATTTCAACATTATAGAATTTATATCATACATATAATAACATTTAGTCATTGTGTTTGGGATTATAACATCAGTTTGAATTCTAGCCCGAAAAGGCAGGGTGTTACATTATCTCCCCTTGGAATAATTCGTCCTCGAATGATGGGTAGGATTTTGTTGAAACTATAGAAGTATGGAATAAAGGACATAAACTCACATTAGGAATTTTATTTTCCTCATTGAAGAATGCGTAGGAATTCATGAAGATCTTTATGAAATCAGCAAGTAAATTGTGTAAGCATAAATCATGAGATAACGAGACTTGACATAGACAAGATCTTGGCATATGTTCTATGGCACATAATCATAACATTGTAAGGCATGAATTTTCCTAAGAATCCTCAGACTGATTAAGATAGGTACAATACATAAACATGTAACTGAGATTTTTGTGGGACATAAGAATAGAATAGAAATATTCTCTACCTCAAATAATATGTCTAATAGCCTTTAAATTTTTTGTGATGCATCTCCACTATGATTTCAACTATTATTACCATATTTCAACAGCTACACCTTATAATTCCCCCCTTAAATACATAACTACAAGAGCTTGAGTCTAACTGGATTGTACTTCCATGTTGAAGCCTAAACCAAAGTAAGAAGATGATAACTTAAGCTATGGAACCTCATACTCTACATCACTATAAGAATACTTCTCCGTCTTATCACTATAACCGATCTACTTTCTGGTCTTAAATCGAGGAGTACTAACCACATGGTACATTAGTTTGTGCATTCATTAATCACAATGTTCAATCCATCCTTACTACATCCATTTTATAGATCTCCCCACTAAAACCAATAATTTCAATCACTCTCACAAAGGTTTTAACCATAATCTCCCTTCCTAGCTAATGGCTCATTTCCCTCTCCCTCTTTACCTATAACCTTAACTTGATTAGCCACACTCAAAATTTTGAACTTAAAGAAAATTCACTCCTATATTTAAAACATTACTCCACTGCTACTATAACTATTATTCCAATACAAGGAAGATCATTGAGGGACTAGAGGATAGGCATCAAGAATGGGAGTGATAATACTTGATTATGACTCATATATGTTATACTTCTTAAGGTGCGATCCTCGAAGTGAGAAGTGGTATAATAGGAATGAAGTACATAATATATTATATGTATAGATCATAAATAAAGAGTCATTCAACATAAACACAACACAACATGAGTTCTTAGGATAGACCACAATGAGAAACATGAGCGAAAACATCATGAGTCGTATAACATAAGGCCAAAATTCATGTAGTCAATGATATAGACAAGGATTTCTACTTGGAGCTATTGCTCCTTATTTCCAGAGCTGTGGTAATGATTAGTTTTCATGAACCTTATCACTTTGGCAAATCCTGTCATAAAATGAATTGGTAATATATAAAAAGCATAGTTTCTTAGTACCAAGCATGATGTGAGACATAGATTTATGAATCATGAATATAATAACAATGGGCTTAGTACTTGAAAGATTGGATTACTAAGGTACATTATTGCTTTTAGTTTGGAGCTCAAATGAAGGACATAATTCCATAGAGAACTCAAACATAGCTATTGGTATGACTTGAATACATAATACATTAGCAAAATAGCCTCTTAAATTGAAGTAGGAGAAATTTGCTTGAATAGGAATAAATTTATCATGGCTCTTCCTTGAGACTCGTCACCATGAGAAAATTTGCGAACTAACTTAACTCATCATCTGCCCCTTAGTTCAAAGTCACAATCTTGAACTTCAGAACATAACCTGTCATCAAATCTATACCTATAGCTCTCAATACAAAGGGGTATCACCATGCACATAAACGCTAGACTCTCCCTGATAAACTATAGTTAGAAGGTATTGCATTCTAGGAATGCTACTCTTAACTTTTTCTAGCCTCTATAGACATCACCCCACAACTCACACTCTCATGAGCATACACACCCCCACTCCATATCACATAACAATCCATTCTACACTACTTAACATACTAGCATTAGATCTCTAATCATATAACTTACAACTTAACAAAATTTGTAAAACTATACCAAAGGCATAATTGCCTACTTATATTTCCTTAATTCAACTCTAATGAAGACCATACCATAGCTCCCCAGACTTCCCCATACTACAAAATTCAAGAACGTGAACTATGTATACATGTCACTTATACATATAAAACCTTATCTAATAATATGCTACCTGGGGGTTGAACTTATCCTTTTATACTTATGCCTTTACCCACTTAATGATTCAACCACAATTCATTGTTTTACTCTAGTCCTCATGTATATAAATCACAATTATCCTCTTTTTTTCTTGCAAGTTGCCAACCTATGTTATTTCCTACCTCATATCAAGCCTACTAATTCATTCCCAAAAATCTTGCATCATAATTCTTGAGTTAATATTGTTATTACCATAATTCATACCTGAAGTTTAAGCCTATTATCTCATACCAATCATGTAACACTGCTGAAGTATGCTGCATATTATACTAGTCCATTAAATGGGGAAATCAACCATGTCTATTATTTTATGTAACTACTACGTACAATCACATCTCCTCCATGACATTGCTTCTACACCTCAAAATCTACTACATACCATCTCACATGTAGTACTAGTTTACAACTACTAGAAAAAAATAATAAGTAGGGGGGGGGGGGGGGCTAAAGTCACATATCAAGGATACTTGATCTTAATGTTATAATATAACCCATTACGATCTTCTAAATATATTATACTTCTTACATCACATTTTACTTACCCATACATACATTCCCATGATTTTCAAATTCCATAAAAATCACTAAGTTTTCCCATGTTAGTCTATAATTATAATTCATTTGATAACCTACACCTATCCGTTTACCATCTATAAATAATTTATATAACCACCATAATTACCCACTCTATGCTCCTTCCCTATTTTGAATAAATACAATCTTATTCAATCAATTCCTTCACAGACTACTATATAATCTAAAAACCTTGCTATAACATTAGTATATCACTATAAAATGGTAACCCATACCTCCATCAAGGATTATACAACTAAAACTAGCTTTTTTATGCAAAAAGTCACCCTCACTATAAATTCTAAACCTGTGACTTCATATCACTAATTTTTGGACCATTTTACTACCAATAGGTCATGATACATTAACATGTACTACTTATCGAGTAAAAATATTGTTCCAACCTTCTTCTAAACATCTCTACCCTTAAGCTTGACATCAACAATAAGGATTCTAAAAGGGATTGAATACACTTTGTACCTCAGTCCGAAAAGCATGATTGCATTATGATACAGGTATACACTCAAATCAATACACTTTAAAACACAAATAGAATTTTCTCAAGTCCTTATCTATCTCATAACTGCATGGATAACTCACTTGGAACATACCATATTGTTGGGATCTAAACTCTTGCACTTGTATCGCCTCAACAATAAGGAATGGCTAAGAAAATTAGAGTAAGGAAGGAATTTGTATAACATTCATATGGAAGATGATATAGCACGAACTACAACGTTAAAGAATGAGGAATAACTCTTAAATGCCTTATAGACTCTTGATTATAAGTGTGGTTCACAAAACACCCATAAGAAAGACTCTACTAAATATGGCTTCATAGATACCTAGGACCATGAACTATGCTTTGATACCAAGTTTGTTATCACTTAAACCAAGGCCCTGTCTGTGACGGGCATCCCAAACCATGAAAGCCCTAGAGAACCCTTAGCATGTAATCATAAGAATAACTCATATGATATTAATGTACAAAAGATAAATTAAAAATTCAAGGAATATTATAATACAAACTGTGTCAATAAAATATGACAATACAATACTTAGCTTCCATCTATGAAGCCTCTTGACCCAAGGATCCCATATAAACTATAAACTAAATGAGATTACATATAGATAGAATGCCTTCGGTGTAAGGGAGGCTAACAGTAACACCCTGTATTTTTGGCTAGAATGTAAGCCATCATTCCTGCATGTAATAGTTCTATAAGCTAATAAATACTATGAAAATTTAGTGTGTTAATCAACGTTTTAGTGTGGGAATCTAGTTTAGCATGAATTGAGATCATAGAGGTCCCTTAACTCAAAGACGAGTTGAAAGACTTCCTATCGATTAAGTTTTAGTGAATGTGTAAACTTTGATTAATTTTCATTGACCATAACTTTTTTTATATAAAGAATTGGGGGGCCTAATATAAATCAAATGAAATTTCTTTGAGTCCTCTTTACAATGCCTCTGATTTTTCCTTAATTTGCTATCAGGGTAAAAAGTTATGCCTATTTTACTGAGAGGTGTCAGTCTGCTGAGGTGCGACGGCCAGATTAACGGCACGTCAAGCCAGTGATAGCCCATCAAGTTTCCCATCAACCCATAAGCCGTAAGATCATTTTATGGCCAAGAAGTGACAGTTGGAGTAACGGTCCTTCACCAGACTAACAATCTGTTAACCAAATCGCCATTTGAGGCTGGATCACGCAAAAGTGCATTTTTAATAGGGTATTTTGGTACTTTTACTCCCTAGAAACTTCTCACATTAATTAACTTATATTATAATATTTTTAGTCCATCATTGTCAGTTATACAACATCAAAATTCTCTTTTCACTCTCAAAAATAAGATCAAACTAGGGTTTTCTCCAAGAACAAGAAATCAAGAAAATCACTCCTTAAGTTCAAGATTTCCAAGGAACAAATCAAGATTCAAGTTCTACACTTTAAACCTTATAATATAAGGTATGCGTGGTTTTTCTAAACTACATGGGCATGGTTAAATCATTTTGATAGTGTTTAGATGTTGAGAAATTATGAATTTCCAAAGGGTTTTGAATTCACAATTATAATTGTGCATTGTGAAATCCTTTCTATGATATAGTTTTGGTCTTGAGAACTTCTCCTAAATTAGATTTGTACTCGTAAATAAGTATGTATGCATTTTTGAGTTCTAATGTTGAATTGAGAGCATGAACAATTAAAATCACTCTCTTGTTGGGTAAGACCCTACGAAATCCCATGTTTAACTCAATTTTTTGAGCTTGCCAAGGGGTCCAGACCTAGAACGTTTAGCTATGTACTCAAACTTAGTATAATTTTGTCCTTCGTAAGTTGTCAAATAAATTTAACAACCTCTATGATCTGAAAATGTCAAACTTTAGGTTAATTCATGATCAGGAATGTCAGTAGGTGTTCCTAGATGAGTTTTGTATTTTTTAAACCTCGTTTGAACCATGTTTAGGAATCTAAAACATTGTATTAACGTGATCTCAATGCGGTGCATTGGCCATCGCATCGATCAATATTTTCCTTGGCTCCCAGTGGTAATTTCTAGTGAACTTACATCACTAGAAATGCGGCATGTTGGTTATTTCATCAATGCCAACGACGCGGTGCATTGGTCTGCGCACCGGTAGTTCAATTTTTATTCATAAAAAGCCACATCTTTGGTGGTAATTGGGTCTTCTTCCCACGTCCTTCAGCCCCTATAAAATGAGATTTAGCCCTCAATTAGCAAATTATATTCATTCTTTCTCAAAATACTCAAGTATAAAAGCCCTAGGATATTAAATTTAAAATTCAAGGCTCAAGATTCCACTATTAATTTTTAGGAATTTAGCAACCAAGGTATGTCAAGTGTTCATCCAAGGGTTCCTTCCACCCTTGGAGTCCAAGAAACTCTTTTAAATTTCAAGTAGCTTATTTCATGCTTTCCATGATTTGGATTCAAATGTATTCTTTATTATAATATTGATTGGATTTCTATTCCATAATTAAGTTCAATATTTATGTAAAAACAACTATTATGTATGTATTGTCATGTGAAATCATGTTAAAGCCTTGAAATTGTGGTGCTTGTGTGTTGATTAGTACTATGTGCATATATAATGCCTTCCAAGTGTTTGATGAGTTGTTCATGAGATGTAAATAATGAAATTATATCATGTTAGCATGTATTCAAGTTCATGTCATGCAAGTGTTTGCTAAAATGTCCTAATGAATGAATGATGATCAAGTTGTTATTTATCATGTTTCAAGATTGTGCCATGTCTTATAATTTATGCTATCGAATCTTAGGGGTATTTAATACCCAATAATTTAACTGATTAACTAGAGCCATGGTTAGTCTTAGGATAGTGTCAGTCATGTCATGATCAGTAGACTCAGTATCAGTCTATTCCAGTTCAGACCATAGTAAATCCAGTCAGTTAACAAAATTTAGTAGTATTTCATCAATCCACGAAACTCAGTGAACTCAGTTCAGTTCAGTTGAATAGTATGGTTAGTAGCATTTCAGTCCAACTTAGAATAGTTTAGAAATCAGTCCAGTGTCTATTCAGTTGGGAGTAGGATTCAGCATCGAGTGAACCCAAAGATGGGGATTCACCTTCTAGTAGAGGTTGTGAGCCTTAGAAGTAGTCCCTGTATTCTAGAACTATATAGATAGTATAGGTTGAGATATTAACCTGCCAGTTTAGGGTTGATGAGATGATCTACCTTCCAGTTGAGGTTACTACTGATCTAGTTTAGAGCACCTGCAAGATAAAGGTGACTCAACTTGTCTTTACCCGTGGCATGGCACTGACACCCTTCCAACTAGGGTTTCAGTTTGGATCCCAATCTATTTAGAACGAGGCATGTCAGTTAGATGATTACCTCCCATAATCTCAGTTTCAGTTCCAGTCTCAAAATAGAACCTAATTTAGTTCTACAGATTCAGGACTATCAGATAAAGTCACTCAACTTATTTTGGAACTCAGTATAGTCCCACAGAATCAAGAATGTCAGATACAATTATTCAGTTATTAGTAATTTAGTATCAGTATACTCAAATATCAGTTAATCAGTATTCAATGTTATCACGATCTTAGTTACAGTTTATGTATCCATGCATGTACTCTCACTAAGGTACATTCATGTCATTCAGTCAGTATTGTTCATGCATATGAACCTATGTATTTTAGCCTACCTCACTTAGCATACCATTAAATTCAAAGTACTGACATATACTTTTGTTTGAGCTATGATGTTTAATATCATAGGTTCAGACACATGGTCTCTCGAGCACCCTTAGCAGTTCAGAAATTCAGTAGTCAAAGTTAGTGGTGAGTCCTTATAGTTTGAGGACATGATTATTATTTCAAAATTTCAATTTATTTTAGTAGCTGGAGTTAGTTGGGAACTTGTCCCATCAACTCCATATTTCAAATAGTATAGGCTTTTCAAACTAGAGTATTTTCAGACAAATGTTTTAGTCTTGGTATTTCTATACCATATTTAGTTTTAAATTAGTATTGAACCTTATGGTAGGTTTTCGTCTAATTTCTGCATATTTATAGTATTATTATTCAACTATTATAGCAGGTACCAATCATGTGTTAGCTTGAGGTTCTTTGAGATTATGAGCACCGTGTAGCATCCGGGGTATAGACTCGAGATGTTACAAACTTATTATTAGAGTCTAAGGTTCAACAGAGTCCTAGGAGTTCTAAAAGCCACATCTAGTAGAACCTTGTGCATGTGTGTATAGCATGCCACATTTATGGAAAAGAGCCTGTGAGGTATTTTAGGAAAGGTTTCCCTTCTTTTAATACTCTCTTTCTAATATAATTTTATATTACATTTATAGAATATTCCTCCAAAGAGGACTAACGGAAGAGGAATGGGAGACTAGCCAGAACCCTAGCCCATCCAGCCAAATCCTTTGGAGAATACATCTCCCACACTGAGTTCAGAGAAGCTTTTACCACCCTAGCTCATTTTATGGCAGCCAGAATAAACGTCCAGCTCCAACCCTGTGGACAACACTACTTCTGGCAGCATTTGAGATTTCAACTGAATGAACCCTCCATCTTTTACTGGGTTTAAGTCAGATGAGGACCCTCAAGAGTTTATTGACCAGGTGCAGAAAGTGATAGATATTATAGTGGTTACTGATGTTAAGAGAGCTGAGTTGGTCATATATTAGTTCCAGGATATGGTCCACTTATGGTTCAAATAGTGGAAAGAAGAAAGGGTTGCAGATGTAGGGCCTATAGAATGGGAGGAGTTTGACATTGCTTTTATGGATAGGTTTTTCCTATTGGTGTTGAGGGAAGCAAAGGTTTTTGAGTTTATTAATCTAAACTAGGGCAACATGATAGTGAAAGAGTATTCTCTCAAGTTTTCTTAATTAGCCAGATATGCTCCTCATGTGGTGGAAGATAGCAGATCCAGAATGACTAAGTATATGTATGGCATGGCTAATAGTATTGTCAAAGAGTGTAGGACCATAATGTTGATTAAGGAGATGGACATATCTAGGCTCATGGTCCATGCTCAGTGGATAGAGGAGGCTAAGAATAGGGAGAAGGAGAGGGAGAGTAAGATAGCGAGAATAGCTAGTTTCTACTTTTCTCGTCCTAAGTTAGAGGGTGGGATTTATTCTCAATTTTGCCCAAAATCCTTAGTTCCATCTCCATCCTCAGCTAGTTCTCCAGTGTTAAAATTCAGAGATAGCAACAGAGATAGTGTATTAGGCCCTAAACCTCAGGGTAGTGTCATTAACATCCGTACCAATCCACTTTATTAGAAATACAGTAGAAATCAATAGGGTATCTATAGAGGGGGAAATGATGTGTGATTTAGGTGTGGAAATACAGGCCATTGAGTCAGAGAGTTTCCCCAGTCAGGTTCTCAAGGTTAGTAGAACCATCCCCCAGCTCAGCCCGATTCCCCAAATCAGTAGGGCGCCTCTTTCAGTGCCACCTATGGGCAGCGGCTAAATAGACTCTATGCTCTTCAGTACCGATAGGATCAGGAGAGTTCTCCCAATATGGTCCCTAGTACATTACAAGTTTTCCATTTATATGCTTATGCTTTGCTTGATCTAGGAGCTTTGTTGACCTTTGTTTATCCATATATAGTCATTGATTCCGTAGTCAGTCCCAAAATTCTAGCAAAGACTTTCTTGGTCTTTACCCTAGTGGGTAAATCTATCATAGCCCGACGGGTATACAGAAACTATCCAATTATGATATCTTAGAAATTCACTTCAACAGACTTAGTCGAATTAGAGATGGCTGATTTTGATGTCATTCTTGGCATAGATTGGCTTCATTCCTACTGTGCCTCAATCGACTGCAGAAATAAAATTGTCCAGTTTCAGTTTCTGAATGAACCTGTCCTTGAGTGAAGGGGTAGTACTTCAGCACTAATGGGTTAGCTTGTTTCTTATATCCGGGTGAGAAAAATGATATCTAAGGGATGTGTCTTCCATCTTGTTAGAGCTAAACACTCTAGTTTAGAAACCCCTACTCTTGAATTAGTGTCAGTAGAATATGAATTCCCAAATGTGTTTCTTAAAGATCTTGCTGGAGTTTCTCCCAAAAGGTAAATCAACATTAGAATAAACCTTCATCCAGATACTCAACCTATATCCATTCCGGCATACAGAATGGCCCCAACAGAACTCAAGGAGTTAAAAGAACAGTTGGAGGATCTCTGAGATAAGGGATTCATCATACCCTGTGTGTCCCCATGGGGTGCTCCAGTTTATTCGTGCGTAACAAATACGGTTCTTTCAAAATATGTACTAATTACCATCAGCTAAATAAAGTCACGGTACAAAAAAAGTACCCTCTTATCAAAATTGATGACTTATTTGACCAACTTTAGGGTGCCAGTTACATTTCTAAGACAGTCCTCAGATAGGGCTATCATCATCTTAGAGTCAGACAATGTGACATTCAAAAAATAGCCTATAGAATAGTATGGTCACTTTGAATTCTGAGTCATGTACTTTGGACTTACCAATACCCCATTAGCCTTTATGGAATTGATGAACTGTGTGGTCAGGCAGTACTTGGACATGTTTATCAGAGTCTTCATAGATGACATTCTTGTCTCCTGCCAGAGTAATCATGATCATACAGACCATCTCGAAATAGTGTTATAGACTCTCAGAAACCATCAGTTATTTGCAAAATTTAGTAAGTCTTAATTTTGTTTTAGGTTAGTAGCCTTCCTTAGCCATATCATTTCTGGTGATGGCATTAGATTTGATCGCCAAAAGACCAAAGCAGTTAGAAACTACCCTAGACTCATATCTCCATCAGATATCAGGAGTTTCTTGGGCTTGTCTGGCTATTACCAATGGGTTTTTGAGGGATTTTCATATATTTCATCCCCTATGTCTATATTGACTTAGAAAAAAGTCAAATTATAGTGGTCTGATTCTTGTGAGAAGAGTTTTCATGGATATAAGACTCGACTCACTATAACTCTATTTTTGACCTTACCAGATGGTTCAAATAGGTTTGCAGTGTATTGTGATGCCTCTAGATTTGATTTGAGATATCTTTTGATGCAGATTGATAAGGCCATATCCTACGCCTCTAGATAACTTAAGCCCTATGAAAAGAACTATCCTACTTATGATCTTGAGTTAGCAGTATTAGTGTTTGCCTTAAGGATTTGGAGGAACTATTTATATGATGTGCACGTTGATGCGTTCATAGACCATAAAAGCCTGCAGTATATGTTCTCTCAGAATGATTTAAACCTCCATCAAAGAAGGTAATTGGAGTTGTTGAAATACTACAATATGCGTAACCCATATCATCCAGATAAAGCCAATGCAGTGGCTGATGCTCTCAGTAGAATGTCTATCGGTAGTGTTTCTCATGTGGAGAATGCTAAGAAAAAGTTAGGTTAGAAAGTTCATCAGCTTGCCCAGCTAGGTGTTTGCTTAGTCGATTCAGCAGAAGGTAGTGTATGGGTACATAGTAATTTGAAATCATTTCTAGTTTCTGAAGTGAAGGGAGAGCAGGATATAGGATCCCAGTCTAGTCAAGTTAAAGGAATTAGTCAAAGATAAAAAAGTAGAGGTTTTCTCCGAAGGGTGAGATAGGGTATTGCACTACTAGGGTCAGCTATGTGTGCCAGGTGTAGATAACTTGAGGTAGGGAATTCTAGCAGAAGTGCATGGTGTGCACTACTCTACTCATCCAGGGGCAACTAAGATGTACCATGATTTACAGGAGATCTATTGGTGGAGTGGGATAAAGAGAGATATTACAGTGAATGTGGCTAAGTGCTTAACATGTCAACAATTTAAAATCAATCATCAGAAGCCAAGAAGGTCCATGCAGGAGTTCAATATTCCCACCTAGAATTGGGAAGAAGTGAACATGGACTTTCTAATGGGTTTGCCTCGTACTTGTCACTAGCATGATTCAATTTGGGTCATCATCGTAGATAAAACGACAAAATTAGATCATTTCCTACCTTTAAATACATCTTATTTAGCTGAGGATTATTCCAAACTCTCTATCAGAGAGTTGGTCAGATTTCACGGTGTTCCATTATCCATTATGTCAAATAAAGGTACCCAGTTCACTTATTATTTTTGGAAGGAATTCCAAAAGGGTTTGAGTACTTGAGATCACCTTAATATGTCCTTTCATCATCAGACAGATGGTTAAGTAGAAAGGCCCATTCAGATTTTAAAAGATATGCTGCGAGCATGTTCGATAGACTTTAAAGGTAGTTGGGAGGACCACTTGCCTTTGATTGAAGTCGCATATAACAATAGTTATTATCCCATCATTTAGATGGCTCCATTTGAGGAATTTTATGGGAGGATATCTAGATTTTCTATTGGTTGGTTTGAAGTTTGTGAGACCACAGTAGTAGGGCCTGACTTTGTATTTGATAGCTAAGAGAAAGTTCATTTAATCAGGGAAAGTATTAAGACAGCTTAGAGCCGACAAAAATCTTATGCCTATGTACGCATAAAAGATCTTGAGTTTGAGATTAGTGATTTTATGTATTTGAAAATCTCTCCTATGAAAAAAATGAAGAGGTTTGGCAAGAAGGGGAAGCTCAGTCCCCGATATATCAGTCCTTATTGAATTTACAGCCATTTCACATAGGTAACTTACGAGCTTGAGTTGCCTTCAGACTTAGCTTCAGTGCACCCAGTGTTCTATGTGTCATTGCTTAAGAAATGCATAAGTGACCCAACAGCCGTAGTCCCTATAGAGGGCATAGATATTTAGAATTTCCTCTCTTATGAAGAGATTCAAGTCGAAATCCTTGATTATCAACTTTGCAGACTGAGGAACAAAAAAGCCCCTCTAGTCAAAGTTCTTTAGCAGAATTAGTCTGTTGAGGGAGCTACTTGGGAAGCAGAAGAAGACATGCGGACAAAGTAACCTCATCTCTTCTCCACAAACTCAGACTCAATCTAAGGTAATAAATTTCCCTTGAATTTACTCAGTCTTATGTTTAGATATAGCTATAAACTTGGTATTAATTAACATTGCATACTATTCATATATTCACGAATAAGTTCAGTCATGTACTCATGAATCAAACATGCATGTCCAGTATATAAGATCAGTTTATCATCAAATCTCAGTTATGTATTCTTGAATTATATTCAGCTATGTACGTATGCATCATATATACGTGTTTAGTATGATAATTCAGTATATCAATATTCTCAGTCATGAAATCATACTTTAGCTGTGTATGTACAGTGTCTAAATCCAGTCTATCAGTATTCTCAACTTAGTCAGTCGCATTCCGGGATGAATGTTCCCTAGGGGGAGATATTGTAAGACCCCACAAAATCCTAAGCTTAACTTAGTATTTCGAGCTTGATAAGAGGTCCTAGACTTAGAAATTTTTAGCTAAGTATTCAAACTTAGTGTAATTTTTGTCTTTGTAAGTTGGTAACTCTATTTCATGAACTGTATAACCATAAAATATTAATCTTTAGGTTAATTCATGATCAGGAATGTCAGTAGGTGTTCCTGAATGAGTTTCATATTTCTTGGACCTCATTTGAACCACATTTGGAAATCCAAAATAGTGTATCGACGCAATCTCAGCGCATTGTGGTGGCCATCACGTCTATCAATATTTATCTTTTCTCCTAGTGGTAATTTCCTGTGAATTAACATGGACTCGATGTGGTGCGTTGGCTATCTTATCGATAACAATGACGCGGCATGTTGGTCAGCACGTCGGTAGTTCAATTTTTAGTCATTAAAAAGCCACATCTTTCGGGGTAATTTGGTATTTTTCCCACATCCTTCATCGCCCATAAAATGAGATTTATCCCTCAATTAGCAAATTATATTCATTCTTTCTAAAAATACTCAAGAACAAAAACCTTACGAGATTAAATTTCAAGTTCAAGGCTCAAGATTCCACCATTAATCTTCAAGAATTTAGCAACCAAAGTATGTCAACTGTTCATCCAAGGGTTCCTTCCACCATTGGAGTCCAAGAAACTCTTTTAAATTTCAAGTAGATTATTTCATGCTTTCCATAATTTGGATGCAAATGTATTGATGATTATAATATTGATTGGATTTCTATTCCATGATTACATGCAAGATTTATGCAAAAAACTATTATGTATGTATTATCATGTGAAATCATGTTAAAGCCTTGAAATTATGGTGCTCATGTGTTGATTAGTACTATGTGCATATACAATGCCTTCCAAGTGTTTGATGAGTTATTAATGAGAATTAACTAATGAAATTCTATCATGTTAGCATATATTAAACTTCATGTCATGCAAGTGTTTGCTAAAATGTCATAATAAATGAATGATGATCAAGTAGTTATTTATCATGTTTCAAGATTGTGCCATGTCTTATAATTTATACTATCAAATCTTAGGGGTATTTAATGCCCGATAATTTAGATGATTACTGATGTTAGGCGTATTTGCACGCCTAAAGCACCTTAATTTACCTATATTATAGCTAGGTTCTAAGGACAAAATATATAATTCATGCACTTTTAGTCCTTTTTCCAATAAGTGAGCCAACCAACGTGATTAGCATGTTTTCAGGTATAAATGATGAAGATTTCAGCATTTTGTGGAATGTTGGACGCCAAAGGAAACTTCACGTAAGAAGGAAGGCAGCTTCTGGAAGCCTGTGGACTGAAAGTGATGCATGGAGAACTTGTCCGGGGCAAAAATAGTATTTCTAAAGACTTTGGGATCAGTAGTAACTTAGTAGGATTAGGACAAGGATGCAGTAACTTAGTTGGACTAGGATATGGATATTATAAAAACCCTATTTTGCTGAATTTTTTAGCATTCTGATTCATTCGATTCTTTTCTCTTTTCATCAATCCGTCAATTGGATTATTATTTTCTTTGACACTTTACAAGAAAAACGCTACCCTTGGGGAAAACGTCTAGAGGGCAAAACCGTCAAACTAGTTTTGATGCCACACCCATCTTCAACGTGAGATTCCTTGAGCTTTGGTATGATGATAATGTTTGTTGTGATATCCGTTGCACTCATGAGTAGCTAAACTTCTCTGTTAGGTTTATGGAAGCCTTTTGATAATACTATCTATTTCTATGAGTTTGTGAATTCTTGATACGTATGCTACATATATCATTACTCTCTTCATCTTAATTAAATTCTTGTGGTTGAAAACATAAAGAATACGCCAATATAATATTAACTTGTTCGAGAGAAAAGTAATATGTTTGGAAAAGAGAGTGTGAAAAAGAAATAGGGCTACCAACCCCTGTTTACAAGTTAGTGTCGTAACTGGATTAACCTCTTGGAGAGTTTGTACCGTTAGTCATACGCTTTAAGCTCGAGAGAGTTAAAGTGAAATAATCCTTGATGGTTGAGAGACGCTAGGATTTACCATTAGAATACAAACCTCTATTAGTGCATGCATATGTGAATTCTGCATAACTCATAGTTAATAGATACGTAGATTTTATAAGGTGGACATAACCCTAACTTATTCTTTTCTGTGATTAAATCCTACTACATTAATCGTTTTATTCTTTATTTTGCACGCATAAAATCCCCCCTTATTCCGCAGAACATTAGACCAAAAGTCTACTAATAGTTGCAACACTTAGTGACCGAGTATTCCCTATGGGATTTGACACCCAACCCAGTTGGGTTCTATATTTGACAGTGACCGCTTACACTCTTACGAGAGCTGTAGTTTGGGCGTTATCAAATTTTGGCGCCGTTTCCGGGGAATACGGTTGTCAACTAAGTTTGTGATAGTTACTAGACCCTTTGGTCAAAGATTCTTGCATTTTAATTTTAGTTTTTGTTTTTGTTTTATTCAGGTTTTGTTCAGTGCATGTCAAATACTCGAAGTTCGGGACTACCATTATTACCCATAAACCCTGAACCGCAACTTATTGGTAGGATGGAGGCGCAACGTGACATTGAAAGAAGGGCTGCTCAACAGGAGCAGGCTAGACTAGCTGCATTGGCCGCTGCCCAAGTGCATCAACAGAATATTAATAACCCTGGGCAAGCAACAAATCCTGACGATGAGGACCTAGGTGATGACGAGTTACTAAACCCTAGGCATGATGCTGAGGTGGCGACACCTGCTAACAGAAGGGATCGTCAAGCTAGATTTAGACCTGAACGCCGAGCTATGCAGATTTCTTTTGATGATGATGATGATGATCTGGACGGAGCTGGTGCCATAGGAGCCATTATTCCTCCTCCTTTGGCACCCGAAGCCAAGTTCAATATCACTAGCACCATGATTAAGTTATTGCAGCTCAAGGGATTATTTGGTGGACATGCAGGTGATGATCCAAATATGCATCTAGTCAATTTTATCTCTACATTCAAGTCATTCGACAATCTAGGCGTTAGACAGAATGCAATTCGGTTGTGTTTATTTCCATTGTCTCTATCTGGGGAGGCAACTCTCTAGTTGAATGGGCTAAATCCTGATTCTATTACTAATTGGAGGCAATTGAAAGATGCTTTCCTAGAAATATTCTTTCCGCCATCCAAGAGAGCGCAGTTGAGAGATGAGATCAGCAATTTTCGACAGCTTCCAATTGAAGCTCTCCACAAAACACGAGAGAGGTTCAAGAAGAAGCTTATGCGTTGCCCAAATCATCATATGACCAATGTCCACTTGATGGAGATACTATACAAGGTGACTAAGCCAGTGGTTGATAATGATGTGGGTGGGTCATTCATGGACCTTACTTTTATTCAGGCAAGTGATATGCTAGATCTTATGACAAAGCAGAGTAGATCTTGGCATACCAGGGATTATGAGGTAGCAAGCTCTACTATATCTATTGGCATGACTGCAGAGCAGAGGCGAAGACAAGAGGAACGTGACCAAGATATGGCTCAAATGAAAACAAATATGGATCTTCTAACCAAGCACTTATTATCAGGGAAGACCAAAAAAGTTAAGGCTGTTGTAGCACATGGAAGAGATGAATCTGATTTTGAGGAAGAATCTAACTACTTGAATAATCAGGGGGTTTTCGAGGCAATGCCCAAGGAAACCAAGGTCGGAACTATTATGATAAATCTAGATACAAGGATTATGATCAAGGTAGTTGGAAGAATAGGACTGATAGGAGTGGTTTATATGTTCCACCTAGAAGCCGTGAGGCCGCTGCATCTGGTTCTGGAAAGATGTCCGCGGAGGACATGATGGCTAAGTTGTTGAAAGGAGTGGAGGCAACCAACATGGACGTAACCGAGGTGAAGAATGATTTGTCTTCAATAAATCAATTGGTTGACTCGCATTCTACTGCAATAAAACAGCTGGAGCAACAATTGAGTCAACTATCAGCGGCATTCAATCAACAAAAGGCTGGCATTTTACCTAGCAACACCGTGCAAAATCCAAGGAATGATGGATCATGTATGGCTATTACTACCAGGAGTGGTAAAGTATTGGAAAGTTTGTCCAAAGGAAAGCAGGTAGTTTATAATACAGAGGAGAATGTTCTTGATATAGAGTTTGAAGATGCCGTAGAAGCTGAAGTGAGTGCTCATGATGTTACACCTTGATGTCACCAGCCTGAAAAGAGTGATAATCAGAAGCAAGATAAAAAGGAAGTGGTCGAGAAAATGATTCCTCTTCCACCACCACTTTTTCTTGAGAGACTGAAGAAGAAGGCTGATGACACTTCTGAAAAGGTTGATAGTCGAAAATAAGATAAAGAGGAAGTGGTGGAGAAAATGATTCCCCTTCCACCACCATCTTTTCCTCAGAAACTGAAGAAGAAAGCTGATGATACAAGGTTCAGTAAATTCATGACTATGTTGAAGCAGCTTACTATTAATGTTCCTTTGGTGGAGGTGCTGGAATAGATGTCGGGGTACGCTAAATTCATGAAGGACCTTTTGACAAAGAAACGGGCAGTAAGCTATGAGCTAGGAGAAAATGTTCATCATTGCAGTGCAATCACTACAAGATCGTTAGTTCAAAAAAAGGCATATCCTAGTGCTTTTACTTTTCCTTGCACCGTTGGAACTATGAATTTTGCTAAGGCATTGTGTGATTTGGGAGATAGCATCAATTTGGTGCCACTATCTATTTACAAAAATTTGGGGTTGGGTGATCGTACACCAACTAATATGCGACTTGTAATGGTAGATAGGTCAGTAAAAAGACCTGTAGGTATCTTACATGATGTATTGGTGAAGGTGTCTACCTTCATTTTTCCTACAGACTTTGTGATTTTGGATTGTAAGGTAGATTCTGAAGTTCCCATAATCATGGGATGCCCTTTCCTCGCAACTGGAAGTATGCTCATTGATTTGAGAGCTAATGAGCTATTATTTTGGTTGAATGACGAAGTGGTCCACTTTGATGTATGCAAAGCAATGAAGCAGCCCAGTGATATGAATGTGTTCTCTGTAGATGATGTTTATTATGAGGACGAGAAAGAAGTATCTGTAGAGAAGCAGCTTACTATTGAGCCACTATCTGATGTGCTGTTGAATTTGAGCGAGAGGAGGCTGAAGAATATGAAAAAACCGTTTGTTCTCTAACAGGAATAAGGTCCTATTCTCATGCTCCTAAGAATATGGACCTTGATCTTAAGAATCAAGATTCACCAACAGCGAAGACTTCCATTGAAGAGCCACCAGTACTAGAATCGAAAGAGCTTCCTAGTCACCTAAGGGATGCGTTTTTGGGAAGTGGAAATACACTTCCGGTGAGTGTTGTGGATGATTTAAGTGAACAGCACGTAGAGGCTCTCATCTCTGCTCTGAAGAGGTACAAGAGAGCTATGGGTTGGACTATTGATGATATAATTGGTATCCCTCCTGGGATATCTATTCACAAGAGTCATCTCAAAGAAGATTGCATGCCTACAAGTAAGCATCAGCGTCGTCTGAATCCATTCAGAAATGATGCATCGTCTATCTCGATGAAGTCTAAGTAATCGAGGTAACTATGTCGTGCCGCGATAATAACTAAGGCACTTGATGGGAGGTAACCCATCGTTTTTAATTATTTTGTTTTCCTAGGATTTTGTCGAGACACAACCAACACTAAGGTGCTTGATGGGAGGCAACCTATCTTTCTAATCGTTTTTGTTGTTTTTGAGTAAGTGTAGGTGCAAGACGTATAAAGGAGGAGATTGGTCTAAAATTTTGATTTGAAAGTGAGCAATGTTAAAGATGGTAAGTGTGTAATGAAGGAGAAAAAGACTTTCAGTTAGGCATTGCCTATACAAATCTAGGCAATGGACAAGGCAAGGCCTATATAAATATAGGCAAAGGACAAGGCAAGGCCTATGCTATGGCCTTTGTTCTCTGAATCTACAATGCCATAGCATAGGCGCCGTCTATGCCCAATATTGCCATAGCATAGGCGCCGCCTATGCTCAACTAGGCAAAGCATTAGGCGTCGCCTATGCCAAGCATAGGCAAAGTTAAAGGCGCCGCCTATGCCATTGCCTTTGCTCTCTGAATCTACAATGCCATAGCATAGGCGCTGCCTTTACCTCTTTAATCTCTTAAAACTTTTATTTTTGCTCATCTAACCTTGCAAGATCATCTTCCGATTTCAACACCAAGTAAGTTCTTCGTTTATATTCCGAAGTTGTTACAATCTTACGCTTATAATGGTATTTTAGATCTTAAAGTGGTGTTGGTGATTAGAATATGTTGATTTGTAAGATACATCTAGTTGAGTAAAAGAATACGTATGGGTGTTATTGATTTAGTTCCGACTTGTATTTGATTGTTATAAACTGTCATCTTTCTGTGAAATTGAAATGGTGAAGTTAATTGCATACTCTTCAAAGTTGAATGCTTGAATGTTTGAATGACTCGTTCATTGCGATAAAGATCATGATTGAATACAAGCATGAGATGTTGTGATTATGCCATAAATTGATACGATCTCTATGTAGTAGTCTTGTTCAAAAGGTGCATTAATCTAAACATGAAAGTATAGTCAAGATTACATGAAATAGAGTGGAAAGGATAGTTAGGATGACATGAAAGTATGACTGTGCTGAACATATTGTTGGAACATATCACCTCAATGTATGTCGATGAAGTCTGAGTAATCGATATCATTCACTTAATTAGTTTGCGCCAACAAATTAAGTGTGGGGGTGGTGCCACTACTGTTTGTTTTTTTGATTAAATCTTTTGAGATGAGCTAGCATGAATCTATTTCGATCTCAGGTAGAATGGCACCAAAAGGACGACAAGGAAAAGAGAAAGCCTCCACCTCACAGAAGGTCCAGGAAAGGGGAAGAAAAGATCAAGCTGAGTCCTCCTCTCTGCAAATACCTCGACTGATAAGGTGAAGGACAACTCTGGTAATGACAACTCTAATGATGATTCCGACGCATGGGGTATGACCCCAGACATAGAAAAGGAGTCCGACTAATCAGGTTTTTCTTATTAATTTCCAATGAGGACAGTGAGTCCCGTCTAAGTGTGGGGTGCTGGTATTTGTTTGTTGTACTTCTTTGCCTACATTTATTTATGTTTGTTTGTTTGATTTAGTCGTAGTTAGTAGTAGTAGTTAAATTTTTTAATTTTTTTTTTAGATTTTGCATAAAGGACATGGAATTGTTTTGATAGGCAACATGGTATTATGACAAAAGTTTGTGCTAAAATCATTACTATTGAGATGTTTAGGCTCTACGTGTGACTCACTATGTGATAAGTGTGTGGTTTAATTCCTTCATCTGTTGGGTCAAAAGTCTATACTGCTCTCAATAAAGTTGACCATGTGCCTTGTGTGTGTGAGGATATAGTATATTCTGTATTGTGACTGATGCTAGAACTTGCCTGGTGTGTATGTAAAGCAAAATAAAGAGTGTGAGTTTAGGAGATGATTTAGGCATTTCTTTGGCAGCCTATGATTGTTTACCTTTTTTTTATCTACCCGTGGACATTATCCTAGATAAACCACTTTGAGCCTTTAGCTATTTTCTTTGACAGCCTCATATGTAAGCCTAATCCATTTTTTTTCAAGACCATAATTTGATCCAAATCAATAAGTGCTTTAAATTGTAAAGTCATGAGACAAAATAGTAGGAAATTGGGTAAGGGTGATGCTTTAGAGTGTATTGGTACTTGAAATTATTGTGAAAAAGAATGGTTATCATAGAGATGTGTTATAAAAAAAAGAAAAAGAAAAAGAAATAGAAAAAAACAAAAAGATAAATTGTGATTATGATTAAATAAAAAGATAGTTATGTTTGAATGACAAAATAGGTGAAAAGGGGTGATAGATGAAAGAAAGGTAGCAGGGTTGATTAAAAGAAAGTGTTAATGGCATAATGTGATGTATTAAAGAGCTTAGGGAACTTAGTCACTATTTCTGGCCAAAATAGTCCTACCCGTCCCTTAGCCTACATTACAACCTGTAAAAGACCTATTTGATCCTATGCTTAGCATTCTGATATTAGTGGAGAATGACACTAAGGGAAAGCCTATGGTCATCAGTTGCAACATATGAATTCTTTGTGAGAGTGAGAGCAAGGAGAATCTTATACCCATGTTCCGAAAAATGAAATACTTGTGAGTGATTATGGGTAATATCTTATGTGAGACACACATGGTTGATGAGTTTTGGGTAGTTTTGTATGATTTTTTGTCCCTTAAATTGTGGATACGAATTAACCATCATCACGAGTCTATATTAGAGGTTGAATTGTTTCTAGTAGTGATCAGAAAACTACTCTTTGTTAATAATTGTCGTGCCTGTCTTCTTGAACATTTTGTGCTATTACTGTGAAATCTTAAGTAGATGTTTACATGGACATGATATTTTGTTCGAGGACGAACAAAGCTTTAAGTGTGGGGTGTTGATGTTAGGCGTATTTGGACGCCTAAAGCACCTTAATTTACCTATATTTTAGCTAGGTTCTTAAGACAAAATATATAATTCATGCATTTTTAGTCCTTTTTCCTGTAAGTGAGCTAACCAACGTGATTAGCATATTTTCAGGCATAAATGATGAAGATTTCAGCATTTTGTGGACAGTTGGACGCCAAAGGAAACTTCACATAAGAAGAAAGGCAGCTTTTGGAAGCTTGTGGAATGAAAGTGATGCATGGAGAACTTGTCCTGGGCAAAAACAGTATTTCTAAAGACTTGGGGATCAGCAGTTACTTAGTAGGATTAGGACAAAGATGCAGTAATTTAGTAGGACTAGGATATGGATATTATAAAAACGCTATTTTGCTGAATTTTTCAGCATTCTGATTCATTCTATTCTTTTCTGCTTTCATCAATCCATCAATTGGATTATTATTTTCTTCGACACTTTACAGAGAAAAATGCTACCCTTGGGGAAAACGTCTAGAGGGCAAAAACATCAAATTAGTTTTAACGCCACACCCATCTTCAACGTGAGATTCTTTGAGCTTCGGTATGATGATAATGTTTATTGTGATATCCGTTGCACTCATGAGTTGCTAAACTTCTCTGTTAGGGTTATGGAAGCCTTTTGATAATACTATCTATTTCTATGAGTTTGTGAATTCTTGATACGTATGCTACTTATATCATTACTCTCTTCATCTTAATTAAATTCTTGTGGTTGCAAACATAAAGAATATGCCAATATAAAATTAACTTGTTCGAGAGAAAAGTAATATGTTTGGAAAAGAGAGTGTGACAAGGAAATAGGGCTACCAACCCCTGTTTACAAGTTAGTGCCATAACTGGATTAACCTCTTGGAGAGTTTGTACCGTTAGTCATACGCTTTAAGCTCAAGAGAGTTAAAGTGAAATAATCCTTGATGGTCGAGAGATGCTAGGATTTACCATTAAAATACAAACCTCAATAAGTGCATGCATATCTGAATTCTACATAACTCATAGTTAATAGACACGTAGAACTCATAAGGTGTACATAACCCTAACTTATTCTTTTCTGTGATTAAATCCTACAACATTATCGTTTCATTCTTTATTTTGCACAGATAAAATCCCCCCTTATTCCGCAAAACTTTAGACCAAAAATCTACTAATAGTTACAACGCTTAGTGACCGAGTATTCCCTGTGGGATTCGACACCCAACCCAGTTGGGTTCTATATTTGACAGCGACTGCTTACACTCTTACGAGAGCTGTAGTTTGGGTGTTATCAATTACCTAGAGCCATGGTTAGTCATAGGATAGTTTCAATCATGTTATGATCAGTAGGCTCAGTATCAGTCCAGTCTAGTTCAGTATTCAGTTCAGACCTCAGTAAATTCAGTTAGTTAACAAAGTTTAGTAGTATTTGGTTAGTTAACGAAACTCAGTGAACTCAGTTTAGTTCAGTTACACAGTATGATTAGTAGCAGTTTAGGGCAACAACTTATACCACTAGGTTTCTGGATTCACTTATGTAATTGATCTTTATTTTATTTATTCCACATTATTTTATTTATATTATTGAGTAGTCCGTCAATAGCCTTTCTAGACTACGGGTTGGGCTTTCTTACTGGTGCATTATAGTAGGCGCCATCATGACTTAAGAAATTAGCTCGTGATAAATTGGTAGCAGAGCATTGGTTTCATCAGTGTATTAGTACAAAATTTTAATGTTTGTAGTCTAGCAGATCTGTGTGGAGATATCCGTAACCTATCATTGCGAGGCTACAAGGAAATTTTAGGTTATTCACTTCTTGAATCCTTATCATATGTTCGTATTACTATAAAACTCGAACAAATCCTTTGAATCCTTTTTTCCTTAATGAATAATGCAAGATGGGCGAAGATATGGAAAAATATGGACGAGACTATAGTACATCTTTTTAAAGTTTCATCGTTACGTCTGACTAATGAGTCAGAGATGCATATTGAGATCTTCAGCATTATCAAAAGGATTTAGGGCCAATTTAGGCTCCAGCTGAGATCGTGACTACTACAACCTTTGACGTTCAACATTAAGAATCCGAGTCATATTGAAGGTCCCTCACAACTATTGATGATAGATGATTCATCGAGTAGTTCCTACACTCGAGTTTTATCTATTATTTTTTATCAGGGCTGATTATCATTTTTCGATTATGATATTCGATTTCTTGAGTGGGAAAGACTTATTCCTATGTTGTATCCTTCTAAGTTTGGCATGGTGCATGTAATCATTAGAGGTTTAGCATTGCTACTCCATTTGGTATCAGAGCACTTGATAGCAACTGGGTTTTCCTTCCCTTAGGTTGTTGATTATGAGAGGACCATAGAGAGAACATGTATTGAGGCTTATGGAAATGGCGACAAGAGGCCAAGCCATCAGTATATAGCTATTGGTATTCTATTTGAAGTGAGGGTCCTCTTGATTGAGTTTAGCTTTATTTGCAGCCCAACGGGTCTACATAAAAGTATTTTAGACTATGAGATAGTCAATCAAACAGGGTTAGCATATATTCCTCGCCAGTCTAGAGCATATAATAAAGGCTATGATTGTGGAAGGATGGACATAATTCTAAAGATTTTTACTAGTGTCAGTTGTCCAGCTATTTGATCTCAGTTTGTGTCCCTGACATGGTGATGCTTCAGAAATTGCTTTGACTATAAAGAGATTGACTATTGATCTAGAAAGTGTTCCCAACATGGAATTTCTAGTCATTCATCTCATTCAGATTAGCCTCGTGATGCTGTGGTATCTTCAGTTAGAGATAGTATGCATCGTGCCTTGGTTAATGATCCACTCAGTCAGTTTGACTTTGACCCATTCAAATTTGTTTTCCTTGTGCCCATTAGGAATGTGATTATGGATGTCACCATAATTAGTGTGCTTTTATTTCCTGCATTTATCTTTTATTATATGTATTGGGGTTTTTCATTCCCATTGATGATTAGATTCCTTGATGAGTTCATATTGATTATTATGTGCCTTGTTATTGAATTCATGATTATATGAATACTCCCGTGGTTTATTTTTTTTAGTAATAGATGAAGTAGATCTGTGCTGATGTTTCTGATTATGAGTGTAGCATTTGGGTTCTAGTCTAATTATTCTTGGAACATTGGCCTTGTTATGGCCCTTGAGTCGTACATGATATTGATGTTTATTTTGGTACCGCCTATTCATTATATTGATATGGATATTGTGATTGTCATTGCTATCACTGCTTGAGGTTATTGATATTATTTAATATTATTGCTTGATGTAACTGATCCTCGCTGGGTAGCTATTTAGACTAGTGTTATCTAGCTAGAATTTCATTTTGTGATTTTTATTCAGTGGCTTGAGTAGATATAACCCGATTTGATTATTTTTTCGCATAAAATGGTGAGGTTGATTTTTCTCTCTTGGTTAGTTGTATTAGACTGATTTGGGAATATATTATGGTATCAAAGGTGAGTTTACCTTCCATGATTTTGTGTGTTTTTTAAGTTGGTAATTTAGTTATATTGCTTGTTATTGAGTTTGATATTCTTAGACTTACTTCCAGGGTGGCAAAGTCTTTTGTTTTGGTTATCCCTACAGATATAACCCATTTGTGATATTGACCTATTTTAAGGTCCGTTCTTTGGTTATGACTATTTTATTGCACGATAGTGGTTTTGACATCGACATTGAGGTGTCATGGATTCTTCTCTTATATTTGATAGATTTATTCCCTTTGGATGGTTTTCCCTTATTATTAGTGCGGAGAGTAGATACTCCCTTCTTGTTGTGATATGATTTTGTCTTAAGTAGAGTTGGAAAGTTAGAGACAGGTTGCCTTTCTTGTGATTACTTCTTAAGTTGAAAAATTGGAAATTCCATACCTTGAGTTTTTGATTTTCTGGTGGTGGTCTTAATTTGGACGTTGGTTCGGGATTGATATATTTTTTCTTTCATGATGTGATTTTTGGGTGGATTCATGAAATCCTAATTCTAGAGTTTTTTTTCATTCTAATGAGGGTTGCTGGAGTATTTCTCCTCAATAATATGTGCTTATTACTACTCGTTGCTAAGATGGAGTATTGGACTAATTAGTTCTGGCTTAAGTTGCATTTCTATGAGTTTCTAGAATTTTTGCCTTCGCTAATATGGTTTGCAGCCTTGCGAAGTATTTTTAAGTATGTTTTATAGATCGTGCCCTCCAGTATATATGGGGTAGGTTATTTGCCTTTTAAACAATAATTTATCCTATTGCCAGATTTCTATACTGTGGTTTTTTATGATTTATCTCGAATAAGTCAGAATTGGATACTAAAGTCGATTTGAATAGTTGGTAATGATATAGGTTTATTGTTTCAGTTTTGACTTGGCACTTTGGAATGATGATTTGAATGTTGTGATGAACATGAAGTATTGAGGCCTATCCGTCCTTAGGTTTGGTATGGGTAGTTCAAATCGAGCGTTAAGTCTTGTTATTGAGATTTAAGCTTAGTGTTGTAGAGCTTGCGTGCATATTTCGTTTTATATTTTTCTTAGTTAAGATTTAATTTATAAGGTAGTTGAGCCTACTCCGTGGTTGCCTATTGGGTCTTCTCGACTTTGGATGGATTACAGATGATAAGTGTTCAGATGATAACCCACGAATCTGATATTAGTTCGATTAGCTTTAATCTCGAGTCTCTAGTTTTCTTTGAGAATTTTGGATGATATACTCAGTGGGAGTAATACACTTGAGATGGATTCAATATGGCTTTATTCTCATTAGATGGGACATCATGGACCAAAAATTTAGTGATGCGTAGTTATACCTTAGATTTTGAGATTTTAGCTTTATTTTTATTCGGACTGGTTGTAGCATTCACATAGATTGCATTCCTTGATTATCTCTATTTGTGTGCTCAAATAACACCATATGAGTTTATTCTTATGTTTCTCATATGGACTTTTAGTGGATCAACTTTAATTTTTCAAGTTTTTGATAATGAGATTGTACGGGAAAAACTCAGGTAATTTTCTGCCTTGCTCGGAGTCGATAGCATGATTGGATTAGTAGAAGAAGATTATGTTTGGATTTGGGAGTCAGTGGTATGACTTATGACTTGCGTCGGTTCGACTTAGATAAGACTTTGTTGATTTGTATAGGTATCGATTGGTATCATTGTGTTGTGGTTTAGATTTGCGTGCATTAGGTTTTTCAGTTGAGATAGAGGCTAGTTAGTAGTTGAATTGAGTTTTGGAAATTTGGAAAGAAAAGTGAGTGTGTTGGTTGAAAAAGGGATACTTGTGGCGAAATCCCTTGCAAGTGTTCTCTCCTCATAGAGGTTACTTGAAAAATCATGTTCGTAGCATGTAGGCCCAGTACCTCATCCTTTTGAGCTTTTAAGATTCTTTCTATCCGTTGACTTTTGGGGACGAAAGTCCTTTTAGTAGTGGATGTTGTAATGACCCTCTGGTCATTTTTCATCTTTACACTTATCTTCAACATTAGTGTTTCTCCATAGATGCCCCAAGTCATTTATGACTTGTTGGGACTGATAGTTCAGTTATTGGGTAGTTCATTTGATTTTTAGAGCCAATTTCTTATTTTGAAGTCTTCATTGATTCCAAATGGCCATCGGGTAAAAACTTCAGTGAAACAATCTCAAACGCAAATTTTGACCGTGTCAAATGATCCGACATATTAATTTTAGTCCAGGTAGACCTTTAATTCTTGTTCCAATGTACCTGATTTCATTTCGACCTATTGGTCAGAAAATTGGAAAATTGAACTATTGTTGTGGGACCCACACTAGGTTAAAACAATCTCAGATTGAAATTTTGAGTTCTTCATCACATCTAGAACATAAATTTTAGGCTAGGGGTACTCTTGGTTCAGGTCCCAAAGCTTTTGAACTTTTTTTTAGATATTTAGCAGATTTTATGAAAAATGAAACTATAGGTGTAGCTCTACTTTTTGCTGAACTGATCTTGGATAAACGTTTTGATGATTCCAATGGATTTGAAATGTGGATTATACTCAAATTTCACTATTGGGTAATGTTATTTTAGTTTCAAATGAGTTTTGAGTGTCAAAAACAAGTTTTGACATTGTTGTCACGAGCATACCGCATCTCTTCGCGGAGGGAGGCGATAAATAGACCCCAAGGCCACAAATTTTGGCATTTTCCCTTCTTCTTTGATAGCCTAAAACCCTAAATGGGTATGTTAACTCAAAATTGAGTCTTGTGGGTATCTAGGGAGTTTGGTAAACATCTTTTATCATGATTATCATCCGGAATAAGGTAAAATTGTATCACTGTTTTGGTAAATTTCTTAAATCTTGATCCAAAACCCTAATTTAGATTAGGCCTTAATTTATCCCTAAATTTGATTTTTTTGCACCCATTATTTGAGAGTTATGATTCTGTGGTGATGTATGAGCATTGGGTTGACCTCGAAAACACAATTTTTCATACGTGGGACCCACTTAAGGTTTTTGGTGTCTTCTTTGGACCCGAAGCAAAATATTTCAATATGAGTATCATTAGACTCGTATTGATTATTTGATTATATTTTTGATAGTATGATGGTATTTTGGGGATTGTGAAGTAAAGACAAGGATGTGGTTCATGATGTGAGGTTTTGGAGTTCGGACATGAGGTAGGCTTCTACCTACTCTTCTTCGAAGATGATGTGTGTTATGATGACATGTAAATATGAATATTAGGCTTTGATTATGAATAAATAACCTAGGATTGATTATAGATATTTGGGGAATTGGATAAAGGTTTTGGTCTCGTAAGGTAGTATGTTTGTGAACTTTTTAGAATCCTATTACATTCTCCCTAGATTGAACTAGTTTGTAGTATGAAAATATTATGATGATAGGTTTTGGATGTGGTCCAAAGTGTCGGAATCATGGTTAGTGTGATTGACCTTAGTTGGACTAGTCTAGTCTTGAAATAGTATCTTGGGTAGAATTGACATAATTGTCCATCATTCTGACGAGTTTCCTATTTTAGGATCGGTTGTGGCTTACTTGACATCTAAAAGTTGAAATAGATACCTTAGCCTAGTTTTGGGTGTAGTTTTCCTAAATATGGAGATTGAAGATTAGAAGAGGGATCATCCATCCCACTTTAGTCAAGACTTGTGTTCGCCGTTGTTAACTTAGTTAAGGATTGTAACGTCCTAGATCTGGTACCTGAAATGCTACACGGTGCTCAAGACCCTGAAGGATGACAAGATAACCCATGACTAATGTCTGTATCTGTACACTGCATAATATACTTTATATATTTATACATACATTGAAAAAATAAGAAATGGAGGCTACAAGTCCATAAGGTTCAAAACTAAATAAACATCTGATAAAATAATGTCTGACAAATGGCATAACAATACCAAAATGAATCTAAAGTAGCTGTCTGACATGCTATAGTCTGAAATCCTGGAAACTTTCTGAATAAGTAGTTGATGGGACATGTCCACAACTAACTCCATCTACTTAGATAAATAAGTATTGAAAGAATAACATAATCAATTAATTTCCTTCTCAAAGGATGTGAACTCACTGCTATCTCTGTTTGCTAAAACGTGGAATGCTACAGACGCTCTAGATCTCGTGTTCCTAAACCTATGGCATATAATAAAACACTATAAAGCAAATGTGTCAGTATGTTGGAATGCACTGGTACTCATGTGAGGTAGGCTAAATGTATGGGGTTCACATGCATGAACAATAATAATAATAGACTGACTTAATAACATAAATGTGAGAATACATGCATGACTAGGTAGCTGTAACTGAGATCATGATAAGACTAAATACTGAGTTCTGATTACTGAGTTTACTGATATTGACATCTGAGTCACTGATGAGTGAGAAAGACTAATACTATATTACTGAATACTGAGGGACAAATATTATCTTACTGTTACATGAATAACCATGTCTGACAGTTTTGGTTATGAAGAACTTGTCTAATTGACTGCATCTGACAGTCCTAAAGTTGAATACTAATAATATGAGTTCTGTTAACTGATATAATTGATAACATGAGTGAGTGTATCGAACAGTCTTGAATCTGATAAAACTAGATGAGTTTCGTACTGTATCTGAGTTGACTGTATGTGACAGTCCT
This sequence comes from Capsicum baccatum var. pendulum, assembly GCA_030864225.1. NCBI lineage: Eukaryota > Viridiplantae > Streptophyta > Magnoliopsida > Solanales > Solanaceae > Capsicum > Capsicum baccatum. The sequence continues at coordinate 46,204,967 of CM061550.1, forward strand.
AAAATCTGAAGAACTATATAAGCTCTTTTTCTGAGACTGAGACTGAGACTTAGAATGAAACTGTAGGAAGTGATCATCTAACCGACATGCCTCCAAAATAAACTGGTAGGGTACAACTTGTAACCCCAGCTAGATGGTTGTCAGTACCATGCCACGGTTAAAGAAAAGATGTGGAACTTGAGAATTGCTTCTGGGGATCTCAGTCCGATCTAAAGGGTGAACCCGTATCCCAAGTCCAGATCCGTGCTGAATCCTACTCCCATCTGAAAGACACTAAACTGATTAGCTTGACTGATTAACTAAACTAAACTGATACTGATGGTATTACTTAGCTGAGTTGAGCTGAGTTCACTGAGTTTCGTTAACTGATGGAATACTACTGAGATCTAAGAACTGACTAAGAGTACTGAATTTCTGAGATTACTGAGAATACTGAAGTTTCCATCATTTCTGAGTACTGAGATAATTGTGATTACTGAACTAGTGGGATTACTGAGATTGAGATTTTTGGGTTACTGAGCTTTCCTGGGTTACATGACTGGCTGAGTTCTATGGATCATGGTTGGACCGAGGATGTCATGAAAACATGACACTGGTTCTAGGAACACAACTATATTTTTGGGTATAAGAACCCCCAGGACTCGATAGAAGGAAACTGACACAACATGACTTGAACACATGACCAATATTCACAATCATAATAACATAAGTTGGGGATTTTAAACAATACATGGTTCTAAAAGTCTTATACATGGAAGGGAATGCATATAAAATCCCGCCATAAGTCCATCAATCTATTTTCAAGAACATTCCATCAAAATCACAATGCCGAACAATATCATAAATGTCATTATTTTCATAAGGGTGCAACATATATTTAACATTTAGGTCACAATTTAACTATAACACATGATTTCTAGTCTCTTAGGAATTTTATCAAGAACCTTACATGCAAAACTTAGGCATATGTGTAATCATCAAATTATTCATCATGATTCATCAAATTTACATATTTCCAAATCATATGATATCACAGATACATATAGACACATAAAGATTTAAGTTGGAAATCATTCAACATTAACAACATGAACATAATCTATTCAACATATAAATGTCATGATATAGAATTTCAAAGAGGGTTCTTGGGATTCATGGATAAAAGAAATCCATGAATGAATACTATGCATACCTGGGTTGTGATTTCTTGAAGATATGTGAAGGAAAACATGAATTCTTGGCTTGGAATTAAGCACCTAGGTTTTTTTGTTCTTGGGGATTGATCTTTGAGAGAAACCCTAATGTTTGTTGTGGTGAAATAATGAATAATTAAGTTGAGGTCGGGTATAACTGGCTATATATAGGTGGATGATAAAAGAACAAAATACCTTTGTTAAAATGACTTAAAAAATAACTGAATGGGTGTTGATATTGGGCACGATGGTCTGTCGCATGTCCGACGGCCTATCAAACATAACCAAAAACTGAACTCTCTGCCTCGCTTGTGATAGTATGGTCAATGGACCACCGCTAGTCCTGCAGACCTGACATTCATACTTGGCCAGAAGATGAGCTTACTACCTTGTCGCGATGTCTTGGGTGCGATGGTCCATCACATGTCTGATGGTCCATCGTCCTACACTGCCGGACCTGACCGTTTTGACTGCTTCTGTATTTTAGCCATAACTTCTTCGTCTGATACCAAATTTGGACTAAATTTATATTATTGGAAATATAATTCAATTTCCCACTGAACAAAAATTTAAAATCTTAGAAATTCTATGTCTATAAATGTTGATTCATCTTACAAAGAAATCTTCTAACATTCTTGGAGAAATATTTTAAGCTAGGAAAAGTACGGGTATTACAATATCTCACTCTTAAGAACATTCATCCTCGAATGAGACTGAGAGTGAGGGGAAGAACATAACTGACACACATACTTAACATGAATAACTGAAACATGATCTTATGACTAACATGAATTAATAGATAAATATAACATACTGAATATGCATATCTGATGCATGACTGATAAGATGAATTCATGCATATGTGATACATGGATAATTGACTTATGAATATATGACTGAATGTTCTGATAAATTGAGTTTTTCATGGTGATAATGCATGTCTGATGTATAATTACAAGCCTGTACTATTATATGAATGCATGGCTGAATATGAAAGGGTATTTAGTACCAAATCTATAATGGGGATCTGAGCACGAACTGAATACCAAGTTTATAATGGTAATTTGAACATGGAACTGAGTAAACTTTAGAAAAACTATTATGTAACTGAAATATATTGATGACCCCATGATTATGCTAGTCGTATGCATGAATGAAAACCTGAGAACATGACTGAGACTGAAATATAATACATATAAACTGAATTTCGTAAACTGAACTGAGCCCCAACATACATGGCTCATAATTGAGATTCGAACTTGAGGGCTAACTTATGATTATTCCTACTCAAAACTGGATTCATTACGTAAAAAATAAGTGGGATGTTTAAGTTATAAAAGTTTGGGGGATTATAGCGTATCTCCCTCTTGGGACACTATGTCCCTTGAAAAATGCTGACTTTACTGAGATATTGAAGAAACATTGAAGCAATGCACAAGGTACCTAAAATATGAATTGAATTTTATTATCTAAGATTTGAATGGTACTTTATCCTAATAGCTGGGCTGAGGATATGGAATTTCTCTTACAAACATTAGAAAGGAACTAACTGAGTAACATAAAATAGCTAAGTGTGAATTCGTGAAATACTGAATTGTTCAAGGATGCAAGGCTAGGTGGATGACATGATTCAAAAATATTTTGTAAGATGAGGTATTGAAACACTGATGTCATGTATGACTGGTAGTTACATGCCATGGTCAAGCGACACTTGAAATTAGACTGTGGTACTGATCTTATTTTGAACTAAGGCTGACGCTAACACTGTATCTAAGACTATAGTAAAAACTTTAACTTAGTCTCTAATTGGGAATCATACAAGAACTGAATGTTGGTTTCTGATAATTGAGGTTTAGACTAATATGGAAGTACAGATGCTGGATATTGATAACTACTTAGGCAAGATTGACATATGAAAGGATCCTATAATAAATAATATATTAACCTCAACACATGACTAAGGCCTGAGGAACGGAATACTACCATTATGAACTTATTAAGAAATTTAAACTGATGGTATACAAGATGTAATCTGATCTTGAATGATCACTAGGACTAGAGCATAAGTTATGTGAACTGAACATATGGTAAAACATGACATGAGGGCCTGAGTCATGAGCTGCATGCCCTGAGTCTGAAATTTCTATGTTCACGGAATATGATTTGTAAAACTAAGCGAACTAAAACTCCTGAATCTAAAGAAACATTAACATACAAATAAGGCATCTATAACTTACCAATGGATACACTAGGAGAACTTTCCGAATACTATCGGGACTGAAGGGCATGGAGTCTGTTTGGGCATTGCCCACTGGTAGTGCTGGAATTGGCACCCTGCTGATTTGTGTAATCGGATTGAGTTAGAGAACTAAGATAACTCTTGTAACCTAACTTGGGGAATTCTATTACCTTTTGACCTAACTTACCACATCCAAAACACACACCATTTCCAGCTCTACACACACCCTTATGATGCTTACCATACTTTGTCCAAAACGGATGAGTAAGGATTCTGCTCTTACTACTCTGGGCCTTGGAGCATGATGCCCCATTCCTATGGTCATTTATGAACTTTGGTACTGATGCACTAGATACAAAGTATACTAAGGTAGAATATTTCTGACAAATTAGAGAACGGTTACCTCCTTGTGACCCATGCTGAGGAAAACTATAACTACCAATTCTAGCTCTCTTATTTTCTCTCCTTCTTCTTAAGATTCTGGTCCTCCATATGTTGGGGATAGATCATAAGCCTAGATATTTCCATGTCACCAATCAATAGTGCCGTCCTGCACTCCTTAACCAATCTACCTAATACCCATACATAATCTTATTCATTATGGATCTACTGTCTGGTACTAACTTGGGAGCGTACCTGGATAACTGAGTGAAATTAATGGAGTATTATTTTACACTCCTCGTACCTTATCTGAGATTGATGAAATATAACACTTTAGTCTTGTTCTTCTCTATGGGAAAGAACCTATCTAAGAAAGCTGTAGCAAAATCTTCCCATTCTATGGTCTCTATATCTGTATCCTTGTCTACCTTCAGTGTTTATACCATGTATAGGGTATATCTTATAGATGATAGGTTTCTAAATCTACTCTCTCATTGGAAGTCACTCCCATGATTTTTGTGACTTTTTGAACCTGATCGAGGAACTCTTGTAGATCCTCTTCGAACTTAGAACCAATAAATAGAGGAGGATTCATTCGGGTGAAGTCCCAAATCCTCAATGTAGTAGAATTTGCCACTGGGTTAGCTGAAATAGCAACTGTCCATTAATTTTAAGCTATGACTGAACTGGGAAAAATATTAAATATAGTCCTGAATTCTGCATAAGAGACATACTTATCCAGAGAATCTGGCCGGATGGGATGAAGAGTTGACTTATTTTCAGTTTCCCTTTCATTAGTCCTTTTGGGAGGCATGTTCTATAAACAAATGGAAGAAATAGATTAGACTAAATTTTAACTGGAGCTTATTCTCACGAGCATGACATATATACTGAAAGAAGGTGAACTATCCCTAAAACATCTCGGAATTTTGTAACACCCCAGATCTGGTACCCGGAATGCTATATGGTACTCATGACTGCGAAGGACTACAACCTAACCCATGACTGATATTTGTACCTATACACTGCATAATATTCTCTCTCTATATATATACACATATACTGTAAAAATATGGAATATAAAGTATAAGGCATTATGGTTCAAAACTGAATAAACATCTGATAAAACAATATCTGAAAAATGGCATAATAATACCAAAATGAATATGAAGTAACTGTCTGACATGCTATAGTTTGAAAGCCTATAAACTATCTGAATAAGGAGTTGATGGGACATATCCCCAACTAACTCCTTCTACTGAGATAAATAAGTACTGAAAGAACAACATAATCAAATAATATCATCCTGGAGTGATAATGAATCATTTCTAACTCTGTCTGCTGAAACCTAAAATGCTACTAATGCTATGGATCTCGTGCTCCTAAACTTATAGAGTATAATAAAACACCATAGTGCACATGTGTCAGTACTTGGGAATGTACTGGTATGTATGTGAGGTAGTATAAATGCATGGGGTTCATATGCATGAACAATAATAATAATAGACTGACTTAGTAACTTGAACGTAACAATACATGCATGACTTCATAGTTGTAACTGAGATTATGATAGTACTGAATACTGAGTTCTGATTACTTAGTTTATTGATATTGACATCTGAGTCACTGATGAGTGAGAAATACTAAAACTATATTACTAAATACTAAGGGACTGATACTATGTTACTGATACATGAATAACTGTGTCTAATAGTTTTGATTATGAAGAACTGGTCTGATTGACTGTATCTAACTGTCCTGAATACTAATAACATGAATTCTGATAGCTGATATTACGGATAACATGAGTGACTGTATATGACAGTCCTGAATCTAATGGAACTAGATGAGTTTCGTACTGTATCCGAGTTGACTGTATATGATAGTCCTAAAATTTAAAGAATTATCTGAGTTTATTTTATGAGACTGATATTGAGACTAACACTAAAACTGTGGGAAATAATCATCTAACCAACATGCCCTAGAACTAAAATGGTGGGTTCTAACTTATAACCCCAGCTGGTATGGCGTCAATACCATGCCTCGGGTAAATACAAGTTGTGATTGTACCCTTGCTGACAGGAGCTCTTCCATCAAACCCTCCTAGTAAGTAACCCAAATGAGATGTACATATAGTCCCTAAATTTGTAGGATGGATGTTAACCTATGATGGCTATGTAGTTCTGGAACTTAGGGATTGCTTCTAGGGATCTCAGTCATATCTAGCGGGTGAGCCCTAATCCCTAGGCTCTCTTGGTGCTAAATCTTACTCCCATCTGAAAGACATTAAACTGATTAAATGGAATGATTAACTAAACTGAACTGGTGCTGATGGTATTTCTTAGCTGAGTTGAACTGAGTTCACAGAGTTTCATTGACTAATGAAATACTACTAAGATTTGAGGATTGACTGAGAGTACTGAAGTTACTGAGATTACTGAGAATACTGAAGTTTCCATCATTACTGAGTACTGAGATCATTGTGATAACTAAACTACTAAGATTACTGAGATTTCTGAGATTTCTGGGTTGCTGATCTTTCATGAGTCACATGGCTGACTGAGTTCTACAGATCATGGCTGGACTGAGGATACCATGAAAACATGACACTGGCTCTAGGCAAACAACTATATTTTTGGGTACAAGTACCCCCAGGACTCGATAGAAAGAAACTGACACAACTTGACTTAACTCTTCTTGAACACATGACCAATATTCATAATTCATAATAACATAAGTTGGGGGATTTTATACTACACATGGTTCTCAAAGTCTTATACATGGAAGGTAATGCATATAAAAACCCACCATGAGTCCATCAATCTAGTTTCATGAACATTCTTTCAAAATTAGAATGCCTAACAATATCATAGAAGTCATTGTTTTCATAAGGGTGTAGCATACATTTGTCATTTAGGTCACAATTTAACTATAACAAATGATTTCTAGTCTCTTAGTTCTTTTATCGAGAACCTTACATGCATAACTTAGGCATAGGTGTAATCATTAAATTATTCATCATAATCTACAAAATTTACATATTTCCAACTTATTGGATATCATATATTCATATAAATGCATAAATATCCCAACTTGTGAATCATTCAACATCAACAACATGAACATAATCCATCCACCACATAAATATCATGATATAGAATTTAATAGAGGATTTTTGGGATTCATGGAATAAAGGAATACATGAATGAACACTATGCATACCTAGGTTATGATTTCTTGAAGATCTATGGAGGAAAACTTAAATTCTTGGCCTGGAATTAAGCACCTAGGGTTTCTTATTCATGGGGATTGATCCTTGAGAGAAACCCTAATGTTTGTTGTGGTGAAATAATGAATAAACGAGATGAGGTCGGGTATAACTGGGTATATATAGACAGTTAGTCAAAGACCAAAATACCTCTATTAAAATGACTTACAAAAATAACTGAATGGGTGTGCGATGGTGGGCGCGATGTTTTGTCGCATTTCCGATGGCTCGTCGGTCTATCCCATCAAACATGACTAGAAACTAAACTTTTGCCTCGCCAGCAGCGGTATGATCGACTGTCTGTCCCTAGTCCAACGGTCCCTCAGACATGACTATTGCACTTGGCCAGAAGATGAGGTTAATGCCTTGTCACGATGGCTTATATATATGTATACATATTTTTAAATATATATAAAATATTTTCTTAAAAAAAATATCCCCCACCCCCATTTTTCATGTTTTTCATAACCACCCCTCTTCCCTCACTTCTTTCGCCACCTCCCGTCCACCCTCACATGGCTACACTTGCAGACCCCCCCCCCCCCCAATCCATCCCCTTCCCCTGCAAACACCCCCATCCTCCCGTACCCTGTAAACACTCTTTTATTTCATTCTTTGGCCACTCCCACCCCTGCAAACCCCCCCTCCACGTTCACCCACCCACACCTGCAAATTCATGTCATATATTTGGGTAAACACCCCCAAAAATTCTTGTATGCTCTGCAAATTCTGGTTATTTTTCTCCGTTTAAGTGTTATTTGTTATGAATTTTCTAGACGTAGTTTCTTTGTGTTGGCAGACTTTTTAATCCTTTCCCTTTGTTAAGTTCAGAAATAATCGAGCATCAGCTCAACTAGTGAGCAGAGCATTTGTTGTTCTGTTATTTTTTGGAGTAGATTCAACCATTTAAATGAGGAATAATTGTCACAATACAGAAATAAGGAAAAAATTAGTGTGAGTTGTTTCCTGGATTTAATCTAACAACCAACTAAGACTGACTTTCTATTTCGGCACGTTTTATATAGTAGCTTCAATATTCTTTAATTGGAAAAGATGATGTATTTGAAGGTGTTGTTAGTTGAGCAGGTAGCTAATGTTTACCATGAAAATAGGCAGTAACAACATATCCCTTGTTCACATCTCTGTAGATTCTCAATTTTAAGATTTAATGACTATTGACAACTAATTAATGGAGAGAAAGAGAATTTGGCAGGGATGGTGGTGAGAACAACGGGGTGGGGGGAGCGGGGTAGGGGTGAGGGGTCTTGATGAAGAAAGGGTGCCTTTTGTTTTCTCTCTCTCTCTATATATATTTATAATAACAATAATAATAATAATAATAATGAAAAAAATTGGGACCATCTCAGTTTTTAAAAAAAAAAATGATTTTTTTCTTTTTTATTTAAAAAATTTTACGTCAGCTTAAGGGGGTGAAATCAATACACTTTAACGATGTTAAGGGATAAATAAACAGAAGTTTAATCTAAGTCCTAAAGTAAGTTGAGCGGATAATTTCAGGGCAAAAATGATGTCTCTTCTTATTATTTTATTCTCTCTCTTATATACATGATCCATTAAAGTAATCACTCAAAATTTAATTGAGCTTTTATCATTATTTTTTATGAAAAAGACAACATATTATTTACACTAAGTTTTAAGAAATAAAATCACGTCAAAATCCAAATTTTTAATCAAGCCATGACTGACACCAATGTTTTAACTTGACCGAGCGAATCAAATTTTTTGTTTAAGGATGAGGTCCTATGTGGCATAGTACCAATGCAGGCAAGTGTTTGAACAAGTCGAGGAACTCAATCTCTATGAAGGCAGGAGAGCATGGGCTTGTGTTCGGTCACGGTTATTCTAGTTTCACAGAAGGATAGAACTTGGTGTATGTGTGTTGATTGCGGAGCAATCAACCTATGAAGGGTAAAATATCGCCACTCAATCTCTAGAATAGATGACATGCTAGATGAATTGAGTGACATACTCTTGTTTCTTTTTCAAGATTGACCTTAGGAGTGGGTTCCATTAAATCTAGACGAATCTGGGTGGTAAAACAGCAGTCAAGACCAAATTTGGTTTCTATGTATGGATGATAATGCCCTTTGGCCTCACGAAAGCTCCTAATATTCATACCAACTTCACAAATCCACCTTAATTTGTGTAGCCTGCTCATTCCGACATTGACTTTGTCCATACCCGATTAACTCTTAACCTCTATTTGCTTAAGATTTTAAAGTTAGAGCCACGGGTGTTGCAAGCACTCCTCAGCAGTCGGTCGTTTCTCTGGCTCAAACCAATCCAAAAATTCTGTGAACTTGATCATGAGTATCGCTTTTTGAAAAATCTTTAATAACTAGTCAACTAGTAATTTATTTAGATAACCATATTTCAAGCTATGGATCCTCTTTAAATCTTAGGTTTTCTTATTCATATGTCAAGAGCTGATAAGATTTTGCATGTTATATTAAATTAAACCACATGCTCCATTGCTTGTGCAGTGGAAGTGGTCTTCCACTTGAGTTGCCTGTCAAAGTAATCTTTGGATCTAGCCCCCACCAACGGCTATTTGTAAATGAAAATTTCAGAAATATTAATGCACCGTAATGCAATTCTGAAGGATAACTTGTAAACTAAATGATATATATAATACTGAATAATTAAATCTAATAGGACTTAATGCAAAACGTAAAAACTTTTTTTTTTCTCCAACAGCCAGCAGCCGGCAGCCGGCTACTCCTGATCAACAGCTACGTACCACCGAATAAGCAGCAGGTACAACATCAGCAAGATTATTCATTACCTAATTCACTAAATTGCAGTCTCTAACATACAGGTGCGGGTCAATATATTGAAATCCTTCTCTCTCAAAATACCAATCAGCCACAGCTTCATTGATTGTCTACACATAAATGTTCAAGAAATTAAAATATGTTATGAACTAATCAAAACTAATAATTATGACAGGCATTTGATAATAATATTCGAAAACAAAATGTGTGTATTCAAACTTTATATGGATGAAAAAACGAACAGATATTACCTTATTAAGTAACGTCAGAGATCTAGCATTGTTGTACCAGTAGGCCGGTGAAAGAATTCCACCGTGTGAATAGCAAGACGTGAGGAAATAACCCCTCGTTAAAGAAGGAGGTAGTTCCTCGAACGTCTTCAAGAACTCCACTCCAAAATCTATATTAAAGAAATAAATAATAAAAATTAAAGAGAAGAAGAGTGATTGTATGCATGTGTAATTGGAAGGTAAACATTAGTTAATCACCGAGAAATGGTAACCTTGAATAACTATACGTTGGCCAAATGTGCAATTATTTATGTGACGGATGCAATCTTTCCAGGCATGTTGAGGATCAAGGTATGGAGGAATCAAAGTATTATTAATCTGGAGTTAGAGTGCACTGAATAATCAATATTTTTAGATTTATAGAAGTTAAAGAAAGAAACAAATCAAATTCATGAAATTGAGAGAAATTAACATGTCTCACTGACCTGCCAGTAATCATAGATTGAATTGATTATGAAAAGTGGAGTCTGAACAAATGGAGCAACATTTTGAGGGAAAAAACACTGCACCATATACAATTAAGGAAAGATAATGTATAATTAGAGGTCAATGTACTACTATAGCATATAATTAAAAAACTGTTTTTGTTTCAAAAACTTAAAACTCTAATTAATTACCAAACTTGGTTCCATTGAAGCCGTGCAAGCTAAGGGTAAATTCTTAGCTGATCCCTGAGAATAAAAGAGGAAAAGATTCAACTTTTATATACTTCCTGAGCATAACATAAAATTACTCGGACAAAACAATAAATGAAAAAAAATGTGACTCACATGTAGGTTAACAATTCTCTGATACATCTCTTGGATATATGAAGTACCATAGATTGTTTTCCTGCATAAATAAAGAACGTGCCAAGAAGATCAGACACATAAATTTTATTAAAAGAGGATGAAAAGTGTCGTTTCTTGAGATCTAACCCATTGATAAAGAAGCCAGCATCCGCAATACACTTAACTCGGGCATTCTCTGGAGTGAGGCATTTAAACTTATCGCAGTTCAAAATTGTTGCTAATCCTCCTGCTGATATCCCCGATAGAATTGCCTGATATTGCATTTTTGATTTTCAATATTTAGCCAAGATTTTTTATTTTTTTTTAAAAAGATGATAAAGTAGAATAAGGAACATGAAGCTAATGTGTGAACTGGATAAAATATTCTTACATTTTCAGCATTTTTCATTCCTTTGCTCCATAAATCTTCCATAACAGCCTTAAATATTCTTGCCCCTCTAAAATACAACTTGTTGTCCTAATATATATTATTTCTCTATTTCAATCAGAAAGATCGTTACAAAATTAGTAAAATATATGCATGAGAATACATGTGTGGTATAATTCTTACAGAGTCAACTTGTTCAACGTCACCGGTGAAAGACGAACCATCACAATACTTCACCCTCACCCTGTTCCAATTGTAAAACTCTAAAAAATGCCAACATTGTTTGCAGTTAGAAAAAGTGGGTAAAATTTTTTATTTATGCACTCAGGGAAAAAGTAAAAATGTAGTGCACATGAAATGAAATATATAAGAGCTTCATTCATCACCTGGATTTTTTTGGGAAGTATTATGAAGTATCCCAGCAAAAAGACCTATTTGACTCATCTTCTTGGTTGAACCTAAGAACATAGTTGAACGATTAAGACAATCCGGGATACTGTCGCACCAACCGCCTCCCTAAACATATGAAATTTCTTCGGAGTTAATGAAGGTTTAATTTGGTGGCTAACTGGTTATGTGCAATATAAAAGTTAATTTAGCAGTAATAACTAACATCCAAGTAAATAATCCAGCTGCGAAGTCCGGTACCATGTCCCCTGTCCAGATGATACGCTGGTGGACTTCCATCTAGACATACTGTTGACAAACCAAATAAATATTATGTGAGTAATTTTCTTTGACGAATCAACAAAATATATATATTTATGTACAATTAGCTAGTCATTACCTGCACCTTGGGCAGTTGCACTTTCGAGTATTGTTCTATTGATGAACAAATCATCCTTGGCCCCGAGAACATGAGTTGTACAAAATACTGCTAGACATGCTAGCAATGCCAACATAAATGTTGTCATCCTCCGACAGACAAAAACAAGTACGTGTAAATCATGTACAAAAGGCTTCATCACCAAGTTTAATTTTAGACAACAGAAAGAGAGACAATTGTTATTCATAAATGAAACAAAAGAAACAGATAGAAGAAGTATGAAATAAGGATTACATGTTAGTAAGAAACTTAGGTTATTCTTCTTAAAAGGGTTGAGAAGAAAGGAGGTTTCAGTTGGAAAGAGAGGGCAAGCTAGCAGAAAATGCTTATGAGTATGTACTGTAGATCTGAAAATATAATGTTCATCAGCCACTCTTTATAATAGAAGGAGCTTATAGACTTTCTGAAATTGTCTGGTCTTGGTTAATAAATGATTCCCTTTCATAATAAATCTGACAATTTATTGCTACATCACATGTGTTTACTTTTCTTGAAATGTAAAATTTCAATTATATTCTGTGCAATTCAACTCCCCGAAATAGAGAGAGCGCATATATCCCCAAACTACAACTATTAGGTGTGAATTTAGATGAACCAAAGTGGATATCGATTACCGTCACCAAACATAGTATGAATTAAACTATATCAAAGAATGTTACGGACTAGGGTTTATGAAACTAGCTATAAAGAAAATTGGAAGTTCATGCTATTGTTTGGTGTATGCCATGGTCCATTCTAACAAATTATAAAAATTTTCTTTATTAACGATGATCAGTCATATGATAATTTGCTCTGTCGTGTGAGGGAAGGGATGGACGTACACTAATCTATCGCCTAGGAATCATTTGGTACGAGGGATAAGCGATAATAATCTTGAAATAATATGTAAGTTATATATCCTATATTTGGTTAGAAGTGTTAATTAGCCCTATGATTATTTATCCCACTGTTTGTACTATAATGATAAAATAAATATTCTACAAATATGGTAGAATAACTAATCTAATGAGATAATTTTGTGTACTGGCCATATAACAGCATAAACATAACATTTCATCGATCAAAATTTCCTTAGGAGAAAGAGGAACACGCAGTGCTCAGCCATGAATAATTAATACTTTCTATTTATATTCTACAGGAACAAAAAAATAGAATTTTGCCAGCTTCTATCTTTCTAACAGACTTTCTAAAATTGTCCGGTGAATCATAATTAATATGTAATTTCCTTCCACTCACATAAAGAGTTGCTTCATCACATGTGCATTATTCTTTCAATATGTAAATAGATTAAAAATGCTTCTATCTTTGTAACAGACTTTCTAAAATTGTCCGGTGAATCATAATTAATATGTAATTTCCTTCCACTCACATAAATAGTTGATGCATCACATGTGCATTATTCTTTCAATATGTAAATAGATGAAAAATGCTTCTATCTTTGTAACATACCTTCTAAAATCGTCCAGTGAATCATAATTAATTTGTAATTTCCTTCCACTCAGATAAATAGTTGCTGCATCACATGTGCATTAGTCTTTCAATATGTAAATAGATTAAAAATATTCTTTTAAGTCATTTATTATAAAAACGAGAAAAGACACTATTACCCCATTGAATTATAGCGGAAGTTTCCTAGACACACTCCAACTTAAAGGATTTCCTATTAGCAACCTGAACTAAATTATACTGTACTTTTGTCAACCTTAAGTGCCTATGTGGCACATACTGTAATACTCCACATTTTCGAGTTAGAATTTAAACCGTCATTCCTACGTGTATTGACTCAAACCCAATGATTTCTATGTAAATATAAGTATGTTGATCGATTCTATCGTGTGAGAATATCTTTGAAAATGAATTGCGATCATAAAATTTTCCTAACTCGAAGATGAGTTGAAAACTTTCTTACCAATTTAGTTTTAGTGGACGTTTGTACTTGGGTCAACTTCCAATGACCATTACTCATGGAATATAATGAGTTTGGTGTCCTACTATATAGCAAATGGAAGATCTTCGAGTCTTTTGTCTAATGCATCTGATTTTACCTTAATTCGGTATCTGAATATAAATTTATGTTTATTTTACCGGAGTGTGTCTATCTGCCAGAGGTTGATAACCAGAGCCTACAAGCCGTTAATAAGTTGACGGGCTATCAACTCTGTCGTTAACCTTAACCAACAAAAACCTTAAATCATCTAGAGATCGACAATCTGAAAAGACGAGCTGTCAACTCCGTTGTCAACCATAATCAATAAATATCTAAATCAAATAGAGATTGATGACTTGAGTTGATGAGCCATCAACAAGTTGACATGCTATCAACTCTATCGTCAACTGAGAAATTCCTGCAAAAACTTTTAGGATTTCTTAGGGGTAGTTTGGTCTTTTCCTCACCACAAACTCCTCCCCATGACTTAAATCATTCAATAAGTGTTATTTACCCATCCTTAGTCAGTTTTCAATGCTCATTCTCCTCTCCACTCTCAAGAGAAAGAAATTAGAATTTCGTAAAAAACTCATACTTTCAAGGCTTAGAGTCTAGCCGTCTCAAATTGTATTCATGAAAAAAGGTATGTAGAACGATCCTAAATACTCATGGCCTTAACTATGGTTTCTTTATGAATTTAAAATGGTATTATATGCACATATATGCTATGGATTTTTGAGAATTTATTTAACAGCATGACTTGTGAAATTTCCTTTTCTATGATGAAATCTACTTGCTTATTATGTTACGAATTGTTTTGAAGCATGATTAAAACTTGAGTTTAAATGCTTTATTATCAATTGTGAATTTACACGGTTATGGGTTCCAAAAGAGGATATTTTCTTATTTTCTAAATGCTCCTTGTTTTAAGAGAGGATTACATGTTATTTATGAAAGAGATGACCACCTTAAGTGTTGAGTCTTATAAGGGAAATGATTGCTTAAACTTGCATGTTCATTTCAAATCCAGGAACTCTCATGACTTTTAAATCATGTTGTGGTCATTAACATTTTTTGAATGAGACAACTATGGACATGATATGATATGATACATCTTTCAAGACTAGGTATGACAACACCTATTAAGGAATTCCCTTAACATGAAAGAAATAAATGTTTATAAACATGAATCATGATTCTTAAAAGGCTAAAAGTTGGTCTTAAAGAGAGCTATATGGTTACTGAAAAAAGTAAGAGTTGAAAGACTCATTGCTGAAAATCGTGTTTTGTCAATGCGGGATTTATGATATGTTATCCTATAAGGGGGATAATTATGGTATGCTTTTAAGGGGGTATACCATCATGCAAAAACTCCAATCTTTGTAGGAAACTTGGATTGATGGCTGGTCAATGAGTTAATGGCAGACCCATATATCCCATGGTGTCATAGACTTGTAAGATGTACCGTCTAACTCAGAATTAAAAGAAAAAAAGTTGAGTCTATATTTTATGAGAATAATTGAATCTTTTTAATTATGCCTATGTATTTTGGTCTCTATTATATTAAATTAATTTTGTAATGCTCTTGGTTACTTTACATGAAAATATATATTTTTTGGATTGTTCTGCATACCGATACATTTCAAGTATTGACCGTCATCGAGCAGTTATACTGTCTCATAGTCCAGCACAACAGTAGACTCTTATGTCGATTCAGAGTTAGTGAGCCCTCTATACTCTGGAAGGCATTTATTTTTATGTTCATTTTTTTTTCCATTTTATGGTCTGACTTGGGGCCTTGTCCTAGCTTAGACAGCATAAGTTATCAATAGAGGCTTCATGGACTGGATTTGGGTTTCTAGTTTAGTATGAATATGAATATGAGATTTTCCCTTATTTGTTTTAACTTTTTATTTATAAGTGAATTTTACTTATAAAAGTATGCTAAGGGGTATCTCGAGCCTCTGTGGTTCGAGATGCCTATCCCGGCTAGGGCCTCATCTTGTCTCATTACAAGCTTGGTATTAGAGTATGGTTTAGGGTCCTAGGGTATCCCAAAAGCTGCATTGAGTAGAGTCCTTTTTAAGGGCGTGGCACGCACCATAATTATAAGAGGGAGGCTACGAGGCATTTAGGAATATTTCCCATTTTTCATATTCTAGTTTGTATTACCGAGTCTAGCTGCAATGTAATGTAACAGCCCGATTTGCTAAATCGAAATGCTACACGGTGGTCATGACCCCAAAGGACCACAAACAAACCCATGACTAATATGTATACCTATACAGTACATAATAAAGTATAATAATGCAGAAACATACACTATAAGTCCATAAGGTTCAAAACTGAACATAAAACTAAATGACATAACATCTGTGTGGGGTAATAGAATACCCAAAACAAAACTAAAAATACTGAAGCCTGGAAATGATAATCTGTATCTAGTCTGCATCTAGTCTGAAAGCCTCTACTTTTTGAATAATCTGAATAAAGATTTGATGGGACATGTCCCCAACTAACTTCAATTGTTAAACTAATCAATGAGATAAAATAAAATCATCATGTCCTCGAAGGATGAGGACTCACTTCTATTCTGATTGATGAAGACTGGAATCTACTGCTAATCTAGAGCTCGTGTCTCTAAACCTATGGTGTAACATAAGAAGAAAGTACCATAGAATAAATATGTTATTACGAGAGAATGTACAGAGTATACATGTGAGGAAGGCTATATACATAGTTTTCAAATGAATAACTAATGCTAACTGACTGTCTAACATGAATGTGAGAATGCATACATAAATACATAACTATAACTGGCAACATGACATCGTGATTACTGAATCTGAATACTGATAACATGAAATAACTGATAACATGAGTGACTATGTCTGACATTCTTGAATCTGATGGAACTATTTGAGTTCTGTACTGTATCTGAGTTAACTGTATCTAACAGTCCTGAAATTTGAAGAACTATCTGAGATCTATTACTGATACTGATTGACTGTATCTGACAGTCCTGATTCTGTAACATGAAACTATAGGAAATAGTATCTAACTGAGATTTCCCAAATGTGCGATAATAGCTAAGTTGGGGTCCAATCCGTGCCCTGATTGGAAGGGTATCAATATCACGCCACTGGTAAGGACAACATGTGAGTAACTCTCATATAACAGGTAACTCTAGTGACAATGGTGGGAATCCTCATATAATAAGTTAAGCTGCCTTATTTATCCTCATATAGCAGGCTACAATGTCTCAACCTATGTTGGATACATACTTCTGGAACATAAGGATTGCTTCTAAGAATCACAACCTCATATAACAGGTGAGTTCCCATCCTTGGGTTTACTCAATGATAATTCCTAATCTCATTTGAATAGACACTGAAGATGATTTATTGAACTTATCATGAGCTAAGTTATAGAGTTCCATGTACTGATGGAATACTACTAATATCTGACAACTGACTGAGTCATGAGATCATAGAGATTTTTTCTGAGTCATAAGACTATTTCAAGTCTAAGCATTCATAACTTGATTGAGATTATCCTGAAAACATAACATGAATCTAGGCATACAACTAATATTTCGGGTACAAATACCCCCAGGATTTGATAGAAGGAAACTGATATGACTTGATATTCTTGAATACGTAATAATCACCACAATATATTTATTGAAGTATTTCATCAAACATGTAATAGGCATAAACTTGTACATAATTGAGGATATTCCTTCACCTAGGAATTTAATCAAACATATTGCAGGCATGATACACGTAAACATCATTATTCAATTCTAATTTCTTCATTCAACGGATTAAATCTTAGAGTTACATGATTCTATGGATATAGTAATTAAACCCACATAGAAATTATCAACAATGATGGAGTAGAACTCAATTTACATTTTATAAATTTTACATCCCCTTGCTATAATAGAAATTTTACATCCACTTGCTAATTTTGGGTCATAGTCTTAGAATCTAAAGATGGCAGGATGAACATTGAGGAGGTAGATAGATCATCCTTATTTGCAGAAGTTAAGTAAAAAATAGTTAATGACCACATATTGATGCAAATAAAAAAGGATGTTGTCCAGTAGAAGGCTTTGGCATTTAAAATTGGGGGAGACAGTATATTGAGGTATCAAGGGAGGTTTGTATTCTAGATATTGATGGGTTATGAAAAATGATATTGACTAAAGCTTATGTTTTTGGGTATGTTAGACATCCCAGTTCTACTAAGATGTACCATGACCTTAAGGAGATATATTAGTGGACTAAAATAAAGAGAGATATTATTGTTAGCAAGTTAAGGTTGAGCACTTGAGATATGGTTGTACCTCCCAAGACATAGATTTACCCATGTTGAAGTGGGAGATGATTAATATCAACATTGTTAGTGATCTTCCACGGTCTCAAAATTAGCATGATTCTGTTTCGGTCATTGTTGATTTAAGGACCAAGTCTGCTCACTTTACCCATGAGGATTAATTATTCGGTAGAGAATACTGCAAAGTTGTTTATGTAGGAGATATTTTGATTTTATGAGGAACGACTGCTTGCACAAAATTGATATCTGAAGCCATAGATGAATAATCAATGTTTAGGTAAACTCTCCCTCATGGGTACTATTTTCCTTTTAGATTAAACCTCGCTCTTGATACCACTGATAGAATATTGCAAATAGAACATTAAATGAAAGTAGGTTGAAATACTTAACAAAAGAAATATAAATTTATGTGTAACTCTCTTATCTTCAATAAAATAGGATAAGCATTATATATACTTTTGTAGAAACTTTTATGTGATGCTTTAAACCCACAAATCCACGACTACTAGGACTACTAATAGATTGTACTAACTCAAAAAAATATGCAACCTATGTCCTAATAACTGGATAACAACAACAACAACAACAAACCCAGTGTATTCCCACCTGGTGGGGTCTGGGGGGGTAAGATGTACGCAGTCCATACCTCTACCTCCAAAGAAGTAGAAAGGCTGTTTCCGATAGACCCTCGGCTATGTCCTAATAACTGGGAGTTGAATAATTCAATAGAATAAGAAGACCAAAAAACATAAAATTAGTGGTTTCTACATAAAAGGATAATTCCAAAAATATTTGCCTTCTAGCAACTGAAGGATACTTTTTTTATGTAAAATAAATCATGGAAAGATTCAGAGGGGTAGATACACCTCCCACAATATAGTAAGAATTCGTTGGATCACCACTTTTTCCCTTAGAGCTTAAGAACTCAACTTAGTTTTCAGCACTCCGACTGGGTACCATGAGCACGATGGAGTACAATTTAAAGTTTGGTCAGTTGGCTCGATTTTCTCTAAGGATTTCTACATAGGGACGTGCAAAGAAAAAAGTCAAAAAGCAAAAAATGAATGGAGTATTATACAATTCTAGTGAGCATCAAAGAAGAGTGTGATTACTTTACTCAATATCTCATATTATTTGGCCTTTATTTGACTAATGGAGTATAATACACTTCTGGTCATTAAAGAAGAGTGTGATTACTGTACTCTCAATTTCAATTTATTTGGCTTTACAATCCAGACATATCCCTTACAAACTTTTAATGAGAGATCTATTTTAGTCAACTAATATTATTATTGATGCATTAGAGGATAGAGGGGTGCTCGTGGTGTACACTAGGTCAATTCAGGACATGTACGATGATATGAAAATTCATGAGAGGATGATATAAGGAGTTGTAGAGATCTTTACTATTTTGACAGGGTTGCACCAGAGATTGAATCTTATCTTATTTTTATTTGACTTGGTGATGGATGTTTTGACACGGCGTGTTAATGGGGAGGTATCTGGGTGTATGTAATTTTTTGATGATGTTGTAATTTTTGATGATGCTGTATTGATTGATGAGACTAGAGAAGGGGTTAATGGTAAGTTAGAAGTATAAAGATAGACCCTTGATTCTAAAAGATTTAGGTTGAGTAGTACCAAGACGGAGTACTTGGAATGTAAGTTTAGTGATTAGTCACATGAGGCTGATGATAACGCTCAACTTACACCTCAAATTAGTGTAACAAAATTAATAAAATTATTCAGAATAGGTGACGCCCAGGCTGACCTATGACGGATGGCGTCAGAGAGGATTCAGTTGCCTTCAGGTTTTTTCTTAGGCTGACGATGTAGCTGACGCCGTGTCACCAATCTGATGACGTATCACCAACGTCGTCAGATTCCTATGGAGATTTTTCACCTCGAAAGCACTTCAAACATGAGATATAGATCATAACACTTATTGTCACTCAGAATAATTTCTATTAGAGCTTACACACATAGAAACAACAATTCAATTTCTAGTTAAAAAATGCGGGGTGTTACATTAACTTAACGAGAATCTTATGTTTTATAAGTTATCTCATTTTTTCTACTACAATTCTGATTTTTTTTCATCCTCATTTCTTAAATGTAGATTATTACTAGCTCTTGATTTTCAGTGGGTTATTCTTTACGATAAAGAAAGTAATTAAGACAACCAAACTCAAATCTTTTAATTGAGATTCATGACTTGCAGGATACAACAGAAGAATAGCCAACCTATGAAATTTGACTCTGTGCGTGTGGGGGGATGCACTGCAAGATTTATATCAAGTGAACTTTTAATAGCAGGTATTGAAAAGAGTGTTAAGAAAAGTATTATTTTCAAGAAAGTGAAAACAACTTAACATTGGAAACTTCCTTGGTATTAAAAGTTTGGCCTTATACTACTCAGTTTGATTTGTTTAGTATGTGATGATGCTTGTCTTTAAATTTGGTATTATGCTTTTTAAGCTTATTTTTACAACAGATATTTGTTGTTGTTGAATTAAACAAAATGAACAAGAGAAAGAGTTCTTTGTCATGACTCGCGTTGAGGCCCTGACCACGATGGACATTCCAAACCAGGAAGGCAGAGAGACCCCTTAGGATACTATTACAATCATAATTCATACAAAATAAAAATATATATTATATAACGAAATGTAAGGAAAATGTATAATCAGACCATGTCAATAAATTAATGACAAAATAATAACCAAATCTCGTCTATAAAGCCTCTATTAAAAATGAATTGTCTATCCCAAAACAAGGCCCTCGGCTACACCATAGCTAAAATAAACAAACATATAAATAAAATGTCTTCCAGAAGATGGATGGCTCACTAATTATGATATATTTGAATGTTCCACTGATTTGATGGACCACAAAACCGAGCCTTAGTATGAGACAATGTAATCGCGCGAGAATGATCAATAATAGGAATGTATTGGTATATAGAACTGTAATGGCCCCTAAATACACCCTGATCATCACATGGTGCTTACGGTCTCGAAAGACCACAAACTAACATATGATACTGGTACCTACTGGGAACATTGGGTAAAATTTATAATAAAAGAATAAATGCAGTATTTAACTGAAAAATGCCATAAGGTTTTAAATCATATTTCTGATAATGTCTGTAAAACAATACTGACTATACTGATAAAATGGCTGATAATAACAACTGAAAACTAACAAACTGTCTATACTAGTCTGAAAGCCTCTAAATTATCTGACCGTAGAGTTGATGGGACAAGCCCACAACTAGCTCCAACTGACTAAATAATCAAACTACTAACATAACTAAATATAAGATAAAATTTTCTCAAAGGATGAGGACTCACTACTTCTGCTGCTGATGCACTGGGAAATCTAAGTACGATCAGGAATCTAATCATCCGAACCTATGATATAAGACATCATAGCATAAGAAATGAGTATGCGATCAGTACTTTGAATGTACTAGTATGCTAAATGAGGTTAGGGATGATGCACATGGGTTCATGTGCATGAGTAATAACTGGCTGAATATACAACATGAGGTATTGAGTAAGAAGCATGTAAACTGTAAAGACAAAGAGTGCATGATCAAGCATAACTAAAATTCTAAAATAGTCTATAAACTGAAACACTGAAATTTGATAACTAAATAACTGACAAACTATATGATATGATCAAGAAAGACTAAAATGAATTCTGAACATAGTACTGAAACTAAAACTGTGGGATGTATTATCTAACCAACATGCCTAATCTGAGCTGATCGAGGTCCAACCTGTGGCCCCAGTTAGAAGGGTGCTAGTACTGTACAACGGGGATTAATAGTGGTCGTGGAGTCAATTCTAATCTAGCAGGTGACCCCTGAGATCAGTCCTAAACTCGTGGGTGATCCCTAAAAGTGTCAGTCCTAAAATAGTAGGTGATATCTCATAATATACGCTGGCTATGCAGTTATGGAACTTAGGGATTGCTTCTAAGGAGCTATTCCTAACTGAAAGGTGATACCCTATCCTTAGGCTCGCTTGATGCTGAATCCTACTCCCAACTTCACTGACATTGATTATGGGACTAAGCTAAGGTTAAGTGGACAAGTAACTAACCATGATGGATAACTGCATAAATATGATCATGGTTTATCGAAACCATTCTTTAACTACTGAAATTCTACAGACAAATAATTTTTTTGGTATTCATAACCCTCAGGACTCGATAGCACTAACAACAAGATCATACTAAAACTTTGAGGACATGACATGTAGTCAATATTCAAAACTCATTCTTTGAGACATTTCCTCAGACACTTGCAATGAATGGCTTAAGCATGGGAATTGTTTTAAATATGTAGTAGTACCATAATTTTGATACTAAATCGACAATTAAGGCTTAATTGGTGAACAACACCATTCAAACATATATGGTTTAACAATAACAATAATTTTTGTATAAACATGATATAAAATTCGTAATTCATGAAAGTTCATGGACATAATTCATAAAATATGTAAAGATCATACTTTTAAACTTGAAATTGGGTTCTTGGACTCCATGGGTAAAAAAGGACCATGGATGAACATCTAACATACCTTAGAGTTTTAAATCTTGAAAGAGAATTTGACTTTTCTTGAAAGTTCTTGGATGGGGAATCTTAAATTCTTGATTTTCTTGAAGGAGGTCTTGAATCTTGTTCTTGGGGAATGATCTTGAAAGGAAACCCTAATATTAATGTTGAGTGTGAATGAGGATGTTTCGGCATCTAAAATTGATAAGTGATGGATAATAATGCATAATGATGCTTTAAGTAGTGAGAGGGGTAGGGTTTGAGGTGAGGAAAAGACCATAATACCCTACAAAACTAATTCATAATTACTGAAATTTTCAGTTGACGACTTGGGTTGATAAGTCTTCAGTTAGGTGATGGTTTATCACCTCAAGTCGTCACTTGGAAGCTGAGTTTGATGAGTTTCAGGTTGGGATGTCGACTTGGACTGATAGGTCGTCACTTAGGTGGTGACTTATCAATTTAGGTCATTACTTGGAAGCTGAAATTGATGGTATTCTATTTAAGGCTGATGGCTTGGGCTGATAAGTCGTCACTTAGTTGACGGATTATAAACTTAGATCATTACTTTGTTGACAGATGGATATGCCAAAGTAAAATGAGTATAATTTTTCATTTCGGTATCGGATTAAGGTGAAACCAAAAGCGTTAGAAATACGATTTAAAGATCTTTGTTTTGATATGTAGTAGTCCACGTAACTCATTATGTGAAAAGAGTAATGGTTGTTGAAATTTGACCCAAGTTAAAATATTCACTAAAACTTATTCTATAGAAACATTTTCAACCCGTCTTTGAGTTGGGAGATTTTTATGACCTCGACTGATATAATAAGACATTTCTACACTATAGAATTGATCATTACACATATGTATACACAAAATCATTCGATTTAAGTCTGTGTGCATAGGAATAACAATCTAAATTCTAGCCCAAAAATGTGGGGTGTTACATTCTCTCCACCTTGGGAACATTCATCTTGGAATGATACTGGTTAAGCTGAGAGTACTGAAAAATTTGAGATCAAATACTGAGCATGCATGAATGGGAACATAAGAACATAACTGGGTCCGAAACATGGTACATCTACTAATTATAGCATGAACTAAAATTATTTTCTTAAATGCATGCAATGATATGAGAATTGTTATATGGCTGAGATAGAAACAAGTGAGTCAACTTAGAGTAACCACTACTTTAGAATGGATCTAGTTTCATGAAGAAAAGTTGAGAGATTTAGGATATGAAAATCAGGATATCACAACATCTCCCCCTTGGAATAGTTTTTCCCCCAAATGAGACTAACTTGGCTGAATTACTTAAGAAAAACTGAGATGATACACGGGACAATTATAATTTGAATAAAGATTGAATATCTAGAATCTAAAATTGATGCATGATGCGTGAACTTAACTGGATTCAAAATCCACATGGATGCGAACAAACAATTGCTTGGAAGGGCCATAGACATAAAACTTCAGATAGTAAGACTAGATTAGAAGACAGAAAAACCATAGGAACTTACCTATCTATATGCTAATCTGAATTACTGGCTATATAAACTAACTCATACTGAAAGCATATACTTAACTATAGTATCTCTTCGACACTCTTTATATGAAGTTCTAATGACTTTAGGTACCAAAAAATCTTTGGCATGGTCTGGATAAAACATATGAATAAGAAATTACAATATGGCTAAAACTCTGTAATATGGAACAGATGCCTACGAAACATCAGATAGGATAGAGTTACTAAGCCTTATGCCCTGCAACTACAAACTTTAAATTTTAGCCACACTTCTCAAATACTCCCTCAACTATACTTTCTACTCAAAAACCGCACTTCACTTAAGGCTACTTAAAATATTAACATGGGAAATGATAACTTTAACTACTGAAGTCTAAGTTGGACTATATTTTCTCACTATGTACAATCCCACTCAAATCTACAAAATGCAGACATAACATTATAATACTAGTATGAGTATGAATTCAATACACGCTGCATTTTCATAACCTTCCATCTTCTAAATAATGCTAATTATCCCTTCAACAACTAAATATAAATAGTTATTCACTAAGACGTACTGCATTTATCTACGTACTAGTCTGAAAGCCTATAAACTATCTGACCATAGAGTTGATCGGACAAGCCCAAAACTAACTCCAACTGACTAAATAATTAATCTACTAACATAACTAAATATAAGATAACTCTTCCTTGAAGGATAAGGACTCACTACAACTGATGCTGATGCACTGGGAAATCTAAGTACTATCGGGAATCTGATCATCCAAACCTATGATATAAGATATCATATCATAAGAAATGAGTGTGCGATCAGTACTTTTAATGTACTAGTATGCTAAATGAGGTTAGCATGATATACATGGGTTCATATGTATGAGTAATAACTGAAAGAAAGTATAGAATGAGAGACTAAGTAAGAATGCATGTAAATTATAAAGACTGAGACTGCATGACCAAGCATAACTCAAGTTCTAAAATAGTCTATAAATTGAAATACTAGAATATGATACTGAATAACTGTAACACCCCACATTTTCTTAGCATAATTTACGTCCCTATACATGAGTATTTATATATTAAATTTTGCAAACGCTTAGTATCTTTCATTTTAGAGCCTGCCATTGCATAAGAAATTGAATAGCTTTCCAACGATATAAAATTTGCCTAAATTTGATAACCAGGTAAGAAGTTATGGCGATTTAAAGTTTCAGTCATTAAGCACCATCATATCGGGAAGTAGGACAATTTCCTATTTAGCAAATTCCAGTGAGGGTCCATGATCCTGGCGCATTGCGCCATAAGCAAAATTGGTATTTGGCAGTTTCTAGTGTCCCTCTAAGATTTTGCCGCGTCGCGCCAAGTTTCTAGGTCCCATATATGGTGGCACCGTGATACCACCACGTTGGGCCACCATACATTTTCCCAGTTTTTCAATTCCAGTTACGCAGTGCGATAACACCACTTCGCACCAACGGCCCAGATCGGAAAAATTTTTATGAAAATTTAAAATTTCATCCAGGGCTAAATCAGTCTTATCCCATTATTTTAATCCGCCCAGATGGAATATTTATGCCCTAAAAATATTTAAAGGTTCATTCTTTAGTAATTTCCCCAAATCAAAGAACATTCTCTCTATAACAAAAAACCCTAGCTCTCAAGAATCAAGACCAAATCTCAAGAACTCTCCATCAATCCTTCCAAATTTAGTAAGCCAGGTATGTTAGATGTTCATCTATGGATCCCTTTCATCCATGGAGTACAATCAACCATTTTTTAAATTATAGAATTGTTATCTTTTCAAGTTTTTATATTTTAAATCATGATTTCATCCATGAATCTCCACGTACTATTGAATTATATCATGTTACCATAAAATTATCTTTAGCAATCAATCCTCTATGTTTTTAGGTTATTATTTATTATATTAAACCATGACTTAGTGTCTTCCATGATAAATTTATGTCACTTATGCCATTCCTTTAGTATTTCCATTGTTTGACTAAGCTATGAACCACAAGTGTTTGATAAAATGTCTATAAGAGTAAATGTTTTATGAAAGGATTCACGTTATGTTCCCCAAGTTTTAGTGTCATTTTAGATATTGTTGTTTTGAGTCATAGAGGTATTGAATACCTAAAAACCATAGCTTTTTATTTAGTCAAGTCTCAGTAAATTACAGAATAACTTCAAATTATACTATGAGCATTATCAAAATATTCAGATATCATTCATTAAACCCAGAACGGTCAAGTAATTTAGTGTCTTTCCGTTAGGAGTACGATTTAGCACAGAGTGAGTGTAGGGATGGTGGCTTTCCTGTTAGATATGCAGAGTCGTTAGTAGTAGTCCCTATATTCCAGAACTACATATCCAACATAGGATATGAGTAGTCACCCATTAGATTAAGCTTGACTATCTCGCAAGGGTCACCCATCAGTTCAGGATTGACACGCTTAGTCCTTTTGATATGATATCAGTTTAGTAAATCCACACAACTAGCGTTTGTACCTGTGGCATGGTATTAACACCCTTCCAACTGAGGTTAGATGATACCTCCCACAGTCTCAGTCTAATAATCAGACCAGTAATTCTGTTTTACCATTGTTTGATCAAAGCATATAGATATCAGTTGTTTTTAGCATATTAGACTTAATTTTTGTTATATGCTTGGTCATACATTCCAGTCTCTATAGACTTCCATGTAATTTTAGTATTTCCAAACTTTCATGCATACTCCATGTTTACATGCTTCACATGATTTCAGTATCTACAAATTTCCTCTTCTCTACTTAATACTCTATGTTTTTACATGTGTACTCAGTTATATATTATTCTTTTTCATGAACCCATGCATATTAACCTACCTTATTTAGCATACTAGTACACTCAAAGTACTGATCACATACTTTTATTTTGTTCTATGATGTATCATATCATAGGTGCTGACACTCAGTTCTTGGATCTTAGTTTTTCATATTCTCAGCAGTAAAGTAGCAGTGGGGATTCCTCATCATCAAAGGATAAATTATATTACTTTATTCCTTTATTTCAGTAGTTAGTAGATTCAGTTGAGGGCTTGTCCCATTAACTCTCAGTCAGTCAGTTTTATAGGCTTTTCAAACATTACAGTCAGTTAGTTTTCAGTTTAACAGTAGTTCATCAAATTTATACAATTATTTTTCTAGATTTATATTTTAGTTTTGAATCCCGTTATTTAAAACATTATGGTATTTTAGTTATTCTTCAGCATTCATGATTATATTATCCAGTGCTCACAGCAGGTACCAGCTCATGGGTTAGCTTGTGGTCCTTCGGCATCGTAAGTACCGTGTGACTACTAGGGGGTAGATTCGGGTCGTTACAATAACTGATAAACTATATTCTATGGTCAAGCAAGACTAAACTGAATTTTGAATCAGTACTAAAACTGAAGCTGTGGGATGTATATCTAATTGACATGTCCTAGTCTAAGATGATCGGGGTTTAACCTGTGACCCCAATTTGAACGGTGCTATTACTGTGCAAAGGTATTAACAATGGTTGTGGAGTCAGTCCTAATATAGAGTGTGACCCTTGAAATTAGTCCTAAACTAGTGGGTGATCCCTAAGAGTGTAAGTCCTAAACTAACGGGTGACATCTCATAACCTATGGTAGCTACGTAGTTTTTGATCCTAGGGTTTTCTTCTAAGGAACCAGTCTTAACTGATAGGTGAGGGCCCATACCTAGGCTCACTCGGTGCTAAATCCTACTACTAACTGAACTGACAATGATTATGTGACTAAGCTAAGGTTAACTGGACAAGTAATTGATCATAATGGCTAATTGGATAAATAGGCTCATGGTTTATCGAAACTATTTTGTAACTATTGAAATTCTAAAACTAAGCTTTTGGGTATTTATAACCCCCAAGACTCGATAGCAATAACAACAAGATCATAGTAAGACTTTGAGGATATGATATGTAGTCAATATTCAAAACTCCTTCTTTGAGGTATTTCATCAAGCACTTACAATGCATGGCTTAAGCATAGGAATATTTTTAAACATGTAGTAATAGAATGATTTTAATACTAAATAACTAATTAAGGGTTAAATTGTCAAACAACACCATTCAAACATGTAGGGGTTAATAACAACAACAATTTTTGTGTAAACATGATAAAAAATTCAAAATTCATGAAAGTTCATGGACATATATCATAAAGTATGTAAAGATCATACTTTTAAACTTGAAACTGGGTTCTTAGACTACTGGGTAAAAAGGGTCAATGGATGAACATCGAACATACCTTAGAGCTTTAAATCTTGAAGGAGAATTTGACTTTTTTTGGAACATTCTTGGATTCAGAATTTTAAATTCTTGATTTTCTTGAAGGAGGGCTTGAATCTTGTTCTTGGGGAATGATCTTGAAAAAAACCCTAATCTTGATGTTGAGAGTGAATGAGGAGTTTTTGGCATCTAAAATTGAAAATTGATGGCTAATAATGCATAATGATGCTATAAGTCGTGGGAGGGGTAGGGTTTGAGGTGAGGAAAAGACCAAAATACACCTATGAAACTAGTTCATAATTGCTGAAATTTTCAGTTGACGACTTGGGTTGATAAGTCTTCACTTAGGTGATGGCTTATCACCTCAATTCATCACTTGGAAGTTGATTTTAAAGGTTTTCGGGTTGGGGTGACGACTTGGGCTGATAGATCATAACTTGGGTGACGACTTATCAATTTAGGTCGTCACTTGAAATCTGAAATTGATGGCATTTTGTTTAAGTGTGACGACTTGGGCTGATAAGTCATCACTTAGTTTATGGCTTATCAACTCAGGTCATTACTTTGTTGATAGATGGACATGTTGAAGTAAAATGAGAATAACTTTCCACTCCAATATTATATGAAGGTGAAGCCAAATATGTTTTAAAAAGGATTAAAAGAAATTTCTTTTGATATGTAGTAGTACACGTAACTCATTATGTACAAGGAGTAATGATCGTTTAAAGTTGACCCAATCTGAAATATTCACTGAAACTTAATCAATAGAAGCATTTTCAATTCATCTTTGAGTTAGGATATTTTTATGACCCCTACTGATATAATATGACATTTACACACTACAGAATTGATCATCACACATATATAGACATAAAATCATTGGGTTCAATTCTGTGTGCATTGGAACAACGATCTAAATTCTAGCCTAAAAATTTGGGGTGTTACAAGAACAATCTAAAAATAATATATATTTCATAAAAAATAATCAAGGTCTTATGAAGTCAATTAAAATAATTGAGATCAAAACACATGAGCATAATTAAAAAGCTTGAAATCATTCTTGTAAAATTATAGACTCAACCCTTTGCTTTAATTCGAAAGTAGATTCACAACCATACACTTCTATATGGAATCTGCTTTTTACTCTTTAGTCAAACCTTCAATCCAAGTTTGCCGTAAGGATCAAAATTTCTAAAGGGTGTATGTATGATCACAAAGCAGGGTACTATGATCCCTTATGAATTTGACATAAAATAAAGGTGTATAAGATAGAAAAGAAAGACACCACAATATCTAATTAGGACAACATGAAATGGAGGTATACAAGATCAAAAAGCAGGGTACCATAATCTTGCATCAATAAAACATAGTTTTCAGCAATGAGTCTTTCAACTCATGCTTTCTTTAGATAACCATCTAACTCTATTTAAGCCTAATTTTAACTTCTTACAAACCCAAATTTCATGCTGATAAACATTTATGTCTTTCATGTGAAGGGAATTCCTTAATAAGTATTGTCATACCTAGACTTGCAACCCATATCATATCATATCACTTCATATCTATAGTCCTTCTCATTCAAAATATTTTAATGACAACCAAAATATTTACGCATTCCATGAGAGTTCTTATTTTAAAAGAACTTGGAAACTTATTGAAAAACACTCCCCTTTCAAGACTTAAACATAAGGTGGTCATCTCTTTTATAAATCACATGCAATTTTTTCATTTAATTCGAAGAGAATTCATCAATAAGAAACACCTCTTTGAACACACGTAAATGACAATGCATAATTGATAAAGAGATGTTTAAGACTCCAACTTATCATTATTCATTAAATAGCCCCCAAAACTAGTCAATAAATAAATCTCATGATCAAAAAAGGGAATTTATAGTTCATGCTTTTAGATCTACTTCAAAATTCATAACACATGCACATATTTCGTATTAATTTGAAAACCCACAACAACATTTAAATACATAATTCTTATCAAAAAGGGGGTTCACATTTCAAACTCCTCATAAACCATAAAGTCAAAACTTAAATAGAATCTCAAGTTTATAGAAAAACACATAGTAAATACATAAGTTTATCATAAAAAGGGGTTTCACAGTTCATACTTTTTCAATCAATTTCAAAGTACATAACCATAAAATAGGGAGTATTCATAAACCATGTTCTTAAATCACGTTTCAATATTCATAAGACACATGCACACACACACAAACATATATATATATATATATATATATATATATATACACATACACACACACATAAATTCACTTTGAAATTCATACAGAAACCATACTTAGTTCTACATACCTTTTTACGGAGAAAAATTGAATAACAATCTCATGTTTTGAATCTACAAGCTTTATAGTTGAGAAACCCTTCTTGATATTATTGGGATCAATAGAATGAGGATTTGGGTGACTTCTACTAGTTTAGGATGACTTTAGGGTTATAAAAATAGATTGACGGAGTTGTGAGGGATGAAAAAACCATTTTCCCCTTGATTTAATGAGGGAAAACATAATTCAATGTCTGTAAAGGGAGGGTTTTGCCACAGACCAAAACTCATGGCTCCAGCTATGTGCCGTGACCCCAATCGTGAAGCAAGAGCTTTGCCCCATGCATCCATCGTACGCCCTAGACAGTGCATCACTAAAAAGTCTATAATTTTTTACTTCAAATTTGGATTAATGAACGGTAAGTGGCATTGGAAATAAGAATCAAAGAGATTTAATTTGATATATAATATTCCACATAACTTGTTATATTCTAGGAGTGATGGTCATTGGAATTTGACCAAAGGAAAATCACATACTAAAATTTAATAGGTAAGAAAGTCATCAACTCAACTTTGAGATAAGAGATATTTATGACTTCAAGACATTTATGAAGATGTTCCAACCTAAAAGAATTATTATTCATGATTAGTTTTAAATATAAATCATTGGGTTTGGATCTATATATGTCGAAAATACGGTTCAAACGTTATCCTAAAAGTGAGGGGTGTTACATTATCTCCCCCTTGTGGTCATTCGTCCTCAAATGATGGATATTAGTTTGTTGAAGCTCTAGAAGTATGGAACAAAGGACGTAACCTCACATCAGTAATTTCCCCATAACAAAACATACAAAGGCAGCAAAAAAGCTTCACAAAACCCTAAGTGAATCATATATGTACGAAATATGAGATAATGAGAATTGACATATATATGACCTTGAACATGAGTTCTATGGATCATAATCATTACAACATAAGACATGAATTTATTTGCTGACCATAGGTTCTGATGTTTATTGATACTTGACATGAAATAAGGTTTTGCGGGATATAGGAATAGAGGCTTCTCCACCTTACATGATACAATTAATAGACCTTAAATTTAGTGGAACTATTCAACGATGCTCTATACAATAAATAACATACTTCATTATTTCCAATTCATAATTACCCCACATCATACCTAACTACAAGAGTCTGAGTCCCACTATTTAGTAATTACATGTCAAAGCCTAACCCAGAGTTGGAAGGTGCTAGCTTAAGGTATGGGACCCAATACTCAACACCCCTTTAAGAATCCTACTCCATCATCACTATAATAAAAAAACCTCAGGTATTAAATCAAGTAGTACTAATCACATAACACAATGGTTTGTGTATCAATCAATCGGTACATTTAAGCCTATATCTACTACACACACTTTATGAAACTCCCCACCAAAACCAACAACTTTTATCACTTTCTTAAAAATTTACACTGCATTTCCCCCTTCCTAACTTTTTCATATAATGAAAGTTTGTCTCATTCTTCGGTCTTCATCTTGAACCTTAGATCGAGTTGTCACACCAATATTTCCACAATAAAGATCATATACCCTCTTATATCAAACATTAATATACTTCTATAACCACTACCATTCTAACATAAGGAGGGTCATTGAGTGACTAGAGCACAAGCATTAAGAATAGAAGTGACACTATTAAGTTATAACTTACAAATGTTACACTACTCAAGGTGAGGACTTTGACTTAAGATATGATATAATAGGACTGAAGTGTTTTACATAACAACCACCTAGATTTTAAATTAACAGTTGTTCAGATATACGCATAACATAGCATAAGTTCTTGGGCACCGTGAAAAAAATGAGTTCATAAATCATGAGTTATATAACATAAATCCGAAATTCATATATTTAATTAATATGACAAGGATTGTTTCTTAAAGCTATTGCTTCTTATTTTGATAGTGGAGAACGGTCAAGAGTTTGTATAAACCATTTTGTGTTGGGATGGAACTGACATAAAAATGAATTGGTAACATATATAAAGCATGGGTTCTTAGAATTAAGCATGATATGAGATATGGATTCATGTATCATGAGCGTCCTAACATAGAGATTGAATACTTGGAGGATTGTCTTATTGAGAGACATTATTGCTTCTAGTTTGGAAGTTGAAACATGGATAAGGTAACTCTTCTGTCCCATTTAAAAATAACTTTAAAATAATTAAATAGGATATGCGATGGTGGGTGCCATGGTCTATCACTGGGTCGATGGTTCGTCAGTCCAGACCATCGCACCTAGGCAGAACAGGGTTTCATTACCTCCCTTGCAACGGCATGGGAAATGGTTCATATCCAGCTCGATGGTCCATCGGACTAAGCCATCGCTCATAGATAGAAGGTGGTCTCACTGCCTCACTGCGACGACTTAGGATACGGTCCATCGCCAGGTCAACGGTCTATCATCTCTCACCATCACACCTGGGCGGTTTTGACTGCATTCTATATATTGGATATAAATTTCTCATCCGATGTCAATTTTCCATATGACAAAAAGTGAAAATCGTAAAAATTCCACGTGTACAAAAAAATGGATTCATTTTTCAAAGTAAGTTTCCAATATTCTTGAGACAATTTCAAGCTAGGTAGAAGTATGGGGTATTATAGGTAGGGAGCATGATGTACAATGGTAAATCTCAGCACATAATACTATTAGAGAACTTCTCTCTAGTGGAATTATCACTATTGACTATGTAAAGTCAAAGGATAATGTGTCAGATCCACTTACAAAAGGCCTGTCTAGAGAAGGAGTTGAGAGGACATCTAAAGGAATGGGTTTATGGCCTAGGACAAGTCATCATTGTGGTAACTTTACCTATCAGACTCGTGATCCCAAGAGCTAGGTTCAAGAAGATCAAACAAAGTTGTTTTTGACAGGTTTAACATTGTCAATATATCCAACCCATTCTCATGATGTAGATAATGTTTAGTAAATGAGGATAAGATTTATGGTGTAAAGTCTTTTAATTATAATCTGAATTTGGCTATTTTGACCAAATATCCTAATCTATAGGATTAAACGTTTAGAAATCATCTATGTAAGGGCAAAATCGAAGCTTACTTCAAGGAGAATGTTAGTAAAGTCCTATTCTCTAAGCTCTCATGAGACCGGGACATGTTCATGGATAAAACGAATAAAACCATAAGAACCATAAATGGTACAAGGATGGTTATGTGACATGTATTTTATAGGTGTACATTAAATCTCAGTGGATCGATGCTATCAAATCTACCGATTGACCGAGTGCATTCGATACATGTTCACTAGGGAAAGTTCAAAGTGAAACCTACTTATCCAGCTGCAATCAGTCTTTGCTTGATGATCACATACTTATTCATAAAGTTTTATGAAAAAGTAGCTAGTCCCCAATCTTTTGGGGTGTTGTTGGGTTCAAGTTCAAAGTGTGAATGGAAAATGAAGGGAACTAAGTGGAGAATAAAATTGAGATAACACTCAAAATGAAAAGTGTACTAAAATATGGAAAAGTCTACTAAATTCTCCCACATTGGAGGGAGAAAGAAACTTTCAAGATTTTATAATAAGAAATACTTACTCCACATGGTAAGTGAGGCAAGAACCAAAAGTTGTATTGCACCATCGTCATTATCGCTTGGTAGGATCGGCTTTGACTTTGAAACATATGGAAAATCCAGTCCAAAAAAACAAAGGAAAAATGCAATAGCTTGGTTGCAGTTTTGATCCTCCATTAACGTAGATGCTTTTACATGCAAAAACTATGGTTGCGACTGTTCGAAGAGACATGAATCTTTGACTAACAGACACATGTTTCAGGATAAGGTATGACAATTTTGGATGGTTGTGGTGTTCAGAAAAGACATACACTTTCTAATGAACAAGCATGGCTGTTTTGAAAGGATACACCTTTCTGGTGAACCATTTCCACCTTTTTAAAGGGAACCTAATGTCTATATAAACCTACATTTCTCCACATGTTAAGGTATAAAATTTTTGCATTTTACAAACACTTTTTTTCTTCAATATACTCCGTGTGATCATCTAATCGTTGAGTGAGTTCGAAGAGAGTTCGATCATTTGAGGTACCACTACAGTAGGGTTGTTAGGCCACTTTATCCTGTGAGGAAAATTCCGGAACCTCGGGTACTTGAGGGGAATTATTTTTGTAAGGTCACTTTCATCTAATTTTTTGAAAAATACACTTCTTTGAACGGTCTTTTTGATCTTGTGTTGAGGGTTTTATATAACTTTATTAGTGTTCTTGATTTATACTTGAACTTGTGTTGAAGTTGTTATGCTGAATTACAGATTTTGTGTACTGAAAATAATAGTTCCATCTATGCAGATACTTACATTGAGTTATTATTCAAGTAGTTCTTGGAAACTATGTTTCTTTTTTAAGGTCTCAAAGTTATTTTTCTTTGTTACGGAGGAACTAAAGTGATTTGTATATCCCAGGTAATGTGTATAAAGTGGATGAAAAGAGAAAGTTGTGCATATACAGTGGATGAAAACATAAAGTTATGCAAATAATGTAGACAATAATATGAAATAGTAGTTTTAATTAGTGCATTGATACTGAGATAAACTCGATATCATCATAGTTTATGAAATTATGCATGCTGACATAAATGACTCACATACCATGAATAATATATGAAATATAAGTCTCACAAATCATGAATAATGAAACATTTAGTACAAATCTCGTGAGTCATTTCACTTTCTTCTAAAATTTGTATTCTTCACTTATTCTCAAAACATGTAAGCTAGATGAAATCTAAAACTCATTTTGTAAAGTAAACTCTTTATCTCAATACTTTAAATCAATAAAACTATTTCAAGAGTGGGGGCATCTTTTGGAGTTTCTTCTAACCCACATAATCCATGTGAGCTGACATGGAGTCCAACATCACACCCACATTGGGAAGAGCTGTTCTACCCTTGCCATCAGAATAGAACCTTAACTTAAGTGATCACTATCTAGGCCTCAAGCCCATAAATCTCAATCCTACGGAGGCACGTATTTCTGGAGCATGAGACCTTGGAATCATACTCAACTTTTTGCTAAATACTACTCTCAAACTTATGCTCAGAACATTTAGGAAATTTACCTTAAAACAATAGAAGGGTCTATAATAAAGACCAATTATACTCATATTTACTTTAAATTATAATTAATGTGGATTCCTATCTTAGATTTAAATCAAAAGATCAATCTTTGCTTTTAAAGCACTTATCAAACTTATCAACAAGACATTGAGATCACAGTCTCCTTATAAACTCATTACTAGTACTTAAGATTAAAAATATATGCCTTTAATGCAATAATAATCATATTCAACTCCATGCTCAATAATAATCTATAAAAGCTTTCAACATTTTTAAAATAAAAATCTTTAAATAGGGGTTACTGACCCATATATCAAACTCACATTAAAATACCAAAAGATTCATGCTTGATAAGGTAAATATTGATGAATCAACTCAAAATCTGGAAATTTCAGTAATAAGCATGAAAATATAAATATACTCATGTAATATCATAGAAAAATATCATACTCAATATGCTTGTTGAAAATACTTCAACGTCAAAATATAAATATCAAGAATCACAACATAATGCTTAAACTCACTTGAAAAAATATGGAAAATCACATTACTTGCATAAATATATGAAATTAGTCATGCAAGTCCACTTCTAAATCATTGGAAACTTTATAAGCTTGTAATTAACAACAATGGGTATAAAGCGCAACCTGAATTTCATGGAAAATAATCAAAAATTCAGTAATTTATAATCTAAAATAAGTTTTGGGCCCAAGGACAGAAGGATTGTCTTTGTTGAAACCCCACATACCTTGGATTAGGAACTTGAATGAACTCTTGCTTTTTGGGATGTTATTCATACAATTGATTAGTGCTTATTCTATCCCTCACTATGGGAATTTTGAATCTTGAAGAATTATTGAAAAACCATAGTGAAATCTTGAGATATATTGATCTTTGGGTTGAAACCCTAAGGAGTGTTCTTGATTAATTTGAGAGAAAATAATCATCTTTTGGTGTTTTGGGATTTTAATCAAATGATACCCACTTTTCCCTTAATGAGGTGGAAACAGAACCTGAAAATTTACTGTGTGCGATAGAGCATGCGTCGCACGCTTATCGTGCTATGCTACTGTCTTAGTCACCAAAATGGCTATAACTTTTCACTCGGGTGTCGGATTTTTACGAAATTGGTATCGTTGGAAAGATAATTCAATTATATATAATTTGGTGTGACTTGAAAAAAAAACTTTCATGTATATAAAGAGTTATACACGTTTGAAATAGACCGTTATAGAATTGAATAACAAATTTTGGGCGAATCAATTGAGCTTAGCTCAACTTGGTTCTAAGTCATTGATATGAATATTTTTCAACTATAAATAACCTCATAGACTATGATAATGATCATGAAACTTATATTCACATTATACTCATTTGGATTAGAGATTAGATGCGTTGGAATGATGGTTAGAATCTGGATAATTAAGCTGAAACACAGAGGAATCTTAGTCTTTACGATATCATATACCACTGATATAAATTGAATCACTAAATCTCAAACGTAATGAGCTACTGATTTGATCTGCAAGCGCATGAATTCTCATGAAAATAGCTATATGGCTAAGATAGAAACAAGAATGTCAACTTATGAGTAACCATTAATTTGCGCTGGATCTAATCTCATTAGAAAAAGAGGAGAGGTTTATTACAAGAAAACTTGAGGTATTACAACATCACCCCCTTGGGATCGCTCATCCCCGAATGATAATAATTTGGTGGAAATACTAGGAAGAGACTGAGATGCTACACAGGATACTTAGGAACTGAATCATGACTTAATATCTTAAACTGAAACTGATGCATAGACTAAAATGAATTATCTTGTGGAATAGAAATACACATGAAAATTTAGATAGTAAGACTAGATGAAAAGTTGGGAATCTATCGGAGCTTATCTGCTTGCTTGCAAAACTGGATTGCAGGCTATA
The DNA here is from genome assembly GCA_030864225.1 of Capsicum baccatum var. pendulum. Classification (NCBI taxonomy): domain Eukaryota; kingdom Viridiplantae; phylum Streptophyta; class Magnoliopsida; order Solanales; family Solanaceae; genus Capsicum; species Capsicum baccatum. The sequence continues at coordinate 46,243,134 of CM061550.1, forward strand.
CGGACTGGATCATACTGATTGTCCATGCTCAAATAGAGTATTTCTTCAAAACTTGTCAATGAAATTCTATTGACATTAGGGAACAAAGAATTTAGGGTTTTATTTGAACAAGACATTTGACTAAAGAATCACAACATTGATATAACTCAATAGCATGGAATATAGACATATAACTCAGGGGCTACTATAGAATTACTAGGCCATAGCCAACACAACTTCTTACTTTCAAGCTTCGAAACACTTCTCAAACACACTCTCAACAATAAAATTCCCCTAAGACACCATACTTATTTAATTCAACTTATAATTCTCACATGGTTATTAATAAATCCATCTACTAATCTCTAAATTAAACTAAGTCCTATAACAATGATCTAGCGTAACTCTAAATTAGAAGATACAACATGCCAAACCACAATACTATTCTAAACCACAAGATTCAATATTCTATATTGTAATACCCCAAGATCCCATCCCGAGATGTCACACGGTGCTTAAGGCCACACGTAGCCTCAAGCTAACCCTCTAATCCTTTCATCACTTCTAGAACCCACTTTGATGATAGTCATGCTAAGATAAGGGAGAATATCATATCATGAACATACTGGAATATGAAGAAATACTAGCTTGTACAATCAAAATTCTGAAATTCTATACAGACTGATACTCTAGTCTGACAAAGACTCTACTAATCAAGACTAAGGAGCTATTGGGACAGATCCCCATGTGACTCATACTCAACTGAAACGAATTAATCATCTTCTAACAAAACAAAAGTCAGGGGCATAGGTCCTCAAACCATGAGGACTCACCAATAGCAGGGACGTAGATGAAGGTACTAGAAGATCACTATCGCTGGTGAGACTGAGCACCTGAACCTACATCACGGGGAAATGTAGCACACAGAAGAGTATGGGAATCATTACTTGGAAATGTACCAAGCATATTAGGGTGTATGCAACATCTTAAACAATATCAAAGATGTATAAGAAAAATCATGCATACTGACGATAATACACTCAAGGGTCCATCATAGAGACTAAATCATAAATATTTCTCATCTTTAAATCAAAAATAATTATGAATTCCTATCTCGACTCAAACTCAAAATAATCTTTCTCAACATCAAGTGTACCTGCTCATTAGATCATATAAAATGTCAAAACTTCAGGAAGACATCAAAGAACTCATTCTTGACTCTCAAGCTCAAATATCAATATATTCAATAATCAAACTTCTCATAGAAAATCTTAAATCATGACACTAATCTTAAATCACGTAGAAATCATCAATTAATAGTAACAATATACAACTCATGGCATAATTTCTCAATTTAAGTAATAAGATGATGAAATAGTCATATATGTCAAACTTGAACAACTCGAATCTCATAAGTCAATAATAAAGTAGTTTGGGTGTAAACCCACTTTGCAAAATCATTAAATTCAATAGTAGAAATTAAATCTTTGAGCACAAGAAAGAAAGAATTGTTCTTGTTCAAACCCCACATACCTTGGATAATAAATTTAAGATGAACAAGCTTAATTGAAACTCTTTCTCGCAATTTTGATTTGGGTTTCTTGATTCCTTAGACTTTGGTAGCTTGAATCTGGAACAAATTTATGAACTCTATAAAAGATTCTTGAATTTCTTGGAAGAGGATTGAATTTTGGGTTAGAGAGAACCCTTGTTTCTTGAAGGTTCTTGGGAGAGAAATAATGAGAAAAGAATTTCTCTTCTCTATTTGTGATTTATAGTGAGGGTCAAAATGGGCGAAAAAGACCAAAATGCCCTTTTAAAAATGACTTAAAGTCTTAGATCAGGGTGTACGATGACACTGTCTAATGGAACATCATAGGGGAGACGGTCATCAAACCTTATCATCGAACTTAGTCCATAGAAGGATCTCACTGCCTCAGTTAGACGGTTCTGGGCGATGGTACGTCGATAGTCCGACGGTCCATCAGACCCCACCGTTGGACATTTCCAGTGAATTAGGTCCATGCCTCAATACGATAGCCCCAGTTAATGGTACATCACTAACGCAACATTACGTTGGACGTCACCATTGCACCTGGGCGATTCGGGCTGCTTTCTATTTTTTTGTAATTCAGCCATAACTTCTTACTTCGATCTTCAATTTTGACAAAACTAGTATCTATGGAAAGCTTATTGAATTCTCCACATGAAAAAAAAAGTCAAAATCAAGGAAATACGATATGTATTAAACATCATTTACTTTGGAATTCATTCATATTCACTGAAAAAATAGATTTAGGCTTAAGGAATGATTAGGGTATTACAATATCCCCCCCCTTCGAAACAGTCGTCCTCGAATGTTGCTAGTTAGACTCAAGGTCAAATAGAAAAATGAACATAATCCATTGGAATAATCTAATCCACTGACTTACTTCACTCTACACTTCTAGGTACTTCAGTGAATGCACGAATCATAGAAAGGATAACTATATAGCAGAATAATCTGGATTAGAAAGGAATTGAATTAATGGAAAATAATACCTTTGGTTTGATTTGAACTCACAGAGAAGAGGTGGGGTTACTTGTGATGATAGGCAAATTTACGTGCCTATATCAATATATTTTGCCCATATTTTAGCCTAGTTTTGAGAACTAATTATCTATTTCATGCACTTTTAGTCCTTTTTCCTATAAATGAGCTAACGAACATGATTAGGAAAGTTTCAGGTATAAATGATGCAAAATTCAGCATTTTATGGCTTACTTGACGCAAAAGAAAGCTCACGAAGGAAGGAAAGGGAGTTTACACGCCTAAGGACCAAAACTGCTGCATGGAAACTCTGTCCCGGGCTAAAACAGCATTTCTGAAGACTCTGGGGACCTGGACCAAAACTGCTGCATGGAAACTCTGTCCCGGGCTAAAACAGCATTTCTGAAGACTTTGGGGACTTACAGACACAAAGCTGGATTTTGACAATGATACATTAACCTAGTACAATTGGGTTATGTATTTCATTAGTTTATTTGGATTAGGAGAATGTTACATTAACCTAGTACAAATGGGTTAAGTATTTCCTTAGTTTAGTAGGATTTGGTTATTTATTTCATTAGCATAGTAGGAGTAGGATAGGAGTATTATAAATACCCTATCATGCTAGAGATTTTAATCAAGTCCTCCCTTAGTGGAGGCAACTCCTCCCTTAATTCAAGAAATTCATTCTTAAACTATTAATTTTCTTCCATCTCTCTCATCTTCCACCACAAACACTTCTAATCTATTCTTCTATTCATCTATTCCACAACAAGAGAATCGTTACTTGCTACGGAATCACTAAAACCACACGCCAAACACCTACTATTCACGCCATCCACCATGCAAAACGTGATATCCTTCGCATTCATGGGTAACTAAATCTCTTAGTTGGGGTTATGGAAGCCGAATGAGTTACTATCTACAGCTATGAGTTTGTGAGTTCAAGACAAGTATATTGCTTATATCATTATTCTCTTCATCTTAAATCTACATTCTTTGCGGTTTCAAACACAAGAACACGCCATTCTAACATCTAACCTGTTCGAGAGAAAGGTTATTTGTCTAGAAAAGAAGACGCATAGACCAACGCCAGTCTAACATTTAACTTGTTCGAGAGAAAAGTTATTTGTCTGGAAAAGAGATAATGTCAAGGTAGTAGGACACCCTTTCCTATTAAAAAGCTAGTGCCGTAACTGGACTAACCTCTTGGAGAATTCGTACCGTTAGACACGCTTTAAGCTCGAGAGAGTTAAAGTGAAATAGTCCTTGTTTAGGTCGAGAGACGCTTGGATTTACCATCGACTACAATTCTCTATAAGAAATTGCATGTCAAGACTCTACACACTCATAGCCAATAGAGACGTATACCTCTGAAGGTGGACATAACCCCAACGCTTCAATTCTCATTGTTTACAACCAACGTGACAATCTTTCTCTTTTTACTTTATTATTTTCAGCTTTTATTTCATTACTTTGGTTACTTATTACAATCCCCCCTTCTTACGAGACTTGCACCAAAAGTCTATTAATTTTGCTTACTTGTTGGCCAAGCTATTCCCTGTGGGATCGATACCCAACCCAGGTTGGGTTCTATATTTGCTAACGACCGCTTTACACTCCTACGAGAGCTGTAGATTGAGCGTTATCAAAAATTGGCGCCGTTGCCGGGGAATACAAGTGTCAATCAAGTTCGTGATAATTACTAGACCCTTTGGTCAAAGATTCTCGTACTTTTACTTTTAGTTGTTTTTTTTTTTGTTTTTTTTTAGGTTTATTCAGTGCATCAATGGAGGCACAACGTGAAATTGAAAGGATGGCTGCTCAAGTGCATCAACAGAATATTGATAATCGTAGGCAAGCAACAAATCCTGACGATGAGGATCTGGGCGATGAAGAGCTACTAAACCCACGACATACTGCTGAGATGGCGGCACCCTTACAGAGGAGAGATCGTCAAGCGCGATTGAGGCCTGATCGACGAGCTATGCAAATTCCTTTTGATGACGAAGAGGACAATCTAGACGGACCTGGTGCCACCAGAGCTATTATTCTTCCGCCATTGGCACCCGGAGCAAAGTTTAATATCACTAGCGCCATGATTCATCTTTTGCAACTCAAGGGATTATTTGGTGGACTAGCAGGCGATGATCCGACATGCATCTGATCAACTTTATTTCTACATGCAAGTCATTCGACAATCCTGGAGTTGGACAGAATGCAATTCGATTACGTCTATTTCCATTGTCTCTGTCTGGGGAGGCAACTATGTGGTTGAATGGGCTGACTCCTGATTCTATTACTCATTGGAGGCAATTGAAAGACGCTTTCCTAGAAAGATTCTTTCCGCCATCCAAAAAAGCACAATTGAGAGATGAAATCAGCAACTTTCGTCAGCTTCCCTCTGAAGCTCTCCACGAAACATGGGAGAGGTTCAAGACGAAGCTAATGCGATGCCCAAACCATCATATGACCAATGTCCACTTGATGGAGATATTATACAGAGCTTTGAATTCGGTGACTAAGCCAGTGGTTGATAATGCGGCAGGTGGATCATTTATGAACCTCACCTTTGTGCAGGCAAGCAATATGCTAGATCGGATGACGAAGCAAAGTAGAGCTTGGCATACCAGGGATTCTGAGGTAGCAAGCTCTACTGTATCTTTTGGCATGACTGCAGAGCAGAGGCGAAGACAAGAAGATCGTGACCAAGACATGGCTCACATGAAAATGCAGATGGATCTTCTTACCAAGCACTTATTATCAGGGAAGACCAAAAAAGTGAAAGCTGTAGCGTTAAAAGGAAGAGACGAATCTGATTCTGAAGCGGAGGCCGACTACTTGAACAATCAGAGGGGTTTCCGTGGGAATGCCCAAGGAAACCAAGGTCGGAACCATTATGATGAATCTGGAAACAAAGACCAAGGTAGTTGGAAGAACAAAAATGAAAAGAGTGGTTTGTACGTTCCCCCTGGTAGATGTGATACCACCACATCTAATTCTGGGAGTATGGAAGACATGATGGCTAAGTTATTGAAAGGAGTGGAAGCAACGAGCGTAGGAGTTAAGGAGGTGATTGATGATTTGTCCTCCATGAAGAAACTAGTTGATTCTCATTCCACTTCTATCAAGCAAATAGAGCAGCAATTGAGCCAACTTTCAGCAGCATTTAATCAAAGAAAGGCTGGCACTTTACCTAGCGATACTGTGCAAAACCCAAGGAATAATGGGTCATGCATGGCCATAACTACCAGAAGTGGTAAGGTGCTGGAAACTTCAGAAAAAGGCAAGCAAGTGGTTGACGAAGTGGTACGGTTTGATATATGCAAAACAATGAAGCAGCCCAGCGATATGAATGAGTCATCTGTAGCTGATGTTCATTATGAGGATATGAAAGCATTATCTATAGAGAAACAACCTACTGTTGAGCCATTGTCTGCTGCGCCACTGAATGTTGAGCATGAGGATAATGAAGATTATGAAGAACTTATGGGTGATCTAACAGAAATAGAGTCTTATACTCCTAAGAAACCGGATTGTGAACTCAAGAATCGACCAACAGCGAATACTCCCTTTGACAAGCCACCAATGCTAGAATCGCAAGAGCTTCCCGATTATCTAAAGAATGTGTTCTTGGAAAGTAGAAATATACTTCCAGAGAAAGCAGATGATTTAAGTGAACAGCACGTAGAAGCTCTCATCTCTGCTCTGAGGAGATACAAGAGAGCTATGGGTTGGACTATTGATGATATAATTGGTGACTCTCCGGAGAAACGTATGAGCCAGCTCGAAAAAGATCGCATGACCACAGGTAAGCCTCATTGTCGTCTAAATCCTTTTAGAAAACGATCCATCACTTATCTCGAGGAAGTCTAAGTACTCGAGGTAACTACGTCGAGCCACGACAATAAATAAGGCGCTAGATGGGAGGCAACCCATCGTTTTATCATTTTATCGTTTTATCGTTTTGTCTTTCTTTCATTCTAGTACTTGTTTTTGCTTTTGATAAATGAAAATCCAAAAATAATAGTCGTGCCACGACCAAAACTAAGGCGCTTGGTGGGAGGCAACCCATCGTACTAATCGTTTTCATTTGGTTTTGAGCAAAAATAGGTGCAAGAAGTATGCAACGAGGAGATTGATTTTAATTGACGATTTGGTCGCATTGTATGGTAAAGTCGGTAATTTAGGAATGGTGATGCATAAGGCTATGAATTGAGCCTTTCTCACGTCATAATAGGCTTCGAGGAAGGCTAGGCCTTGGTATAAATAGGCCACGAACGATGCACAACCTATTCTATAGCCTAAGGACTCGGAATCTAGTGTGCGATACACTATGCGCCGCCTATTCCTAGGTGTGCTTTTGACTATGCGCCGCCTATGCTATGGCATTTGAGATACTGAGACCAAATGCCATAGGATATGCGCCGCATATGTCTAGAAATGCCATAGACTATGCGGCGCATATGTCCCATTATGCCATGGACAATGCGCCGCATATGCCATTGATATGCCAAGAGATATGCGCCGCATATGTGGTGATTTTGTCCCCAAATCCGATTGTAAATGGGTCATAACCCGACCCATACTCTTCCTATATAAAGGGGACATAGTTTTACAACACAACCACATTAGAAAACACCCTAAAGGCGCCACATAACCTTCCAAATCTTCTCAAAATTTTCTTCTTTTGCTCTTCCAATTCACAACACCGCCTCCACAAGCTTCAAGCAAGTAAGTACTCTCTTATTCTTCATTTATTTATCGTAAGTACTACGTTGCTATGCTTATTATAAATTGCTAAATCATATAAGATTGTTGGTGATGTTCATGTGTTTGAATTGTTGTTACATAATCATGTGAGTAAACATATACGTAGGGAATTCTTGACTTATTTCCGACTTGAATTTGGTTTCAATAGCATTGTTATGATATTTGCTGAATTGATATGGCTATGAATATTGCTTAAGAGTGTTGTTTGGATGCTTACATGTTAGACTATTCCGGCCATCGGGATAAGATTATAGTGCCTATCGACTTAGGAGGTTGTGCTTGTTGTAAGAATAACGATTTCATGTGGTAACCCCTATGTCGTAGTGTTGCTATATCTACCATGAAAGTAGTCCAATGGCTGCAAATAAGTGATACAATGCTGATTTTCTTGTTGGAATACAATCCTAAAACGTATGTCGACGAAATCTGAGTAAATCGACTACATTCACCTCGCTGATTTGTGCAACAAAACTAAGTGTGGGGTGGTACCCCTAGTACTTGCTTATAGATTGTATCAAGTGAGATTGTGCTGCAACTAACACTATTTCTAGTCTCAGGTACAATGGCACCTAAAGCGAGACAAGGCAAGGAGAAGGCTACCACCTCCCTAAAGGGCAAAAAGAGAAGTCGCAAGGACCAAGGAGAACCCTCCTCACAGCAAATACCTCAACTCACGCTTGGAATTAAGTGGGATACTTATGAGGAACGTCTGAGGATGACAACTCTGATGATGATTCCAATGCAAGGGGTATGACCCCAGACATAGAGGAGGAGTCCGACTGACCAGGTTCCTCGTATTTATTTTCCACTGAGGACAGTGTCCCGTCTAAGTGTGGGGTGGCATCGCATGCTATACTTCTCTATTTGCACCTATGTTTGTTTGTTTACTTTGTTTATTTGAGTTCGTTTCTTTTTGTTTTTTTTGAACCTATGTTTGTTTGTTTACTTTGTTTATTTGAGTTCGTTTCTTTTTGTTTTTTTTTTCGTTTGACGTTTTTTTTAGTTTTTTTTAGGAGTCAAATTTTTCTAGCTATGCATGAAATTATTTGATAGGCAGCATGAGATTAGAACAAGAGTATGTGCTACAATTGTGACTATTGAGACATTTAGGCTCTAGTTGTGACTTATTATGTGATAGTGTGTGATTCAATTCCTTCACTTGTTGGGACAAGAGTCTATATTACTTCCAATCAAGTCGACCATGTGCCTTGTGTGTGTGAGATAATAGTATATTCTATGTTTGTGGCTGATGCTAGAACTTGCCTGGTATGTATGCAAAGCGAAAATAAGGAATGTAAGTTTAGGATATGATTTAGGCATTTCTTTGGCAACCTATATTTGTTTACCTTCAGTTTTTCCTACCCATGTACATTATCCTAGTTAAACCCTTTTGAGCCTTTAGCCTATTTCTTTGACAGCCTTGTATGTAAGCCTAATCCATTTTTTTCAAGACCGTAATTTGATCCAAATTCCTAAGTGCTTTAAAGTGAAAAAGTCATGTGACAACATAAGAGGAAATTGGGTGAGTATGATGCTTTAAATTGTAATGGTGCTTGAATATGTTATGAAAAAGAAAGTGCTATCATAAGAGGTATGTTGTGAAAAGAAAAAGGAAAAGAAAGCTGAAAAGTGAGTTGTTCTTAAAATTGAAAAACAAAAAGAGGAGAACAAGGGTGGTAGAATAAAAGAAAGAAGAAAGGTTGAAAGAAAAAAGTGTCAATGATACAATGTGATGTATTAAAGTGCTTAGGAACTTAGACACTATTTCTGGCCAAAATAGCTGATCCTACCCGTCCCTTAGCCTACATTACAACCATCAAAAGACCTACTTGATCCTAAGATTAGCATTCTGACATTTAGTAGAGTACTACATTAAGGGCAAGCCTATGGTCATCAGTTGCTACATATGAATTCTTTGCGAGAGTGAGAGCAAGGATATGTTGATACCCATGTTTGAAAAATATGCTATACTTGTGAGTGATTATGGGTACTATATTGTGAGACACACATGGTTGATGAGTTTTGGATAGTGGCATATGATTCTATGCACCTTAACGTTTGCATGCGAGTTGATCACCATCACGAGTCTATGCTAGAGGTTAAATTGCTTCTACTTATAATCGGAAAGCTACTCTTTGTTGATAATTGTTGTGCTTGTCTTGAAGAATAATTTGTGTTGTTGTTGTAAAAACCCTAAGTTGATGTTTAGAAGGACATGATATGTTGTTCGAGGACGAACAAAGCTCTAAGTGTGGGGTGTTGATGATAGGCAAATTTACGTGCCTATATCAATATATTTTGCCCATATTTTAGCCTAGTTTTGAGAACTAATTATCTATTTCATGCACTTTTAGTCCTTTTTCCTATAAATGAGCTAACGAACATGATTAGGAAAGTTTCAGGTATAAATGATGCAAAATTCAGCATTTTATGGCTTACTTGACGCAAAAGAAAGCTCACGAAGGAAGGAAAGGGAGTTTACACGCCTAAGGACCAAAACTGCTGCATGGAAACTCTGTCCCGGGCTAAAACAGCATTTCTGAAGACTCTGGGGACCTGGACCAAAACTGCTGCATGGAAACTCTGTCCCGGGCTAAAACAGCATTTCTGAAGACTTTGGGGACTTACAGACACAAAGCTGGATTTTGACAATGATACATTAACCTAGTACAATTGGGTTATGTATTTCATTAGTTTATTTGGATTAGGAGAATGTTACATTAACCTAGTACAAATGGGTTAAGTATTTCCTTAGTTTAGTAGGATTTGGTTATTTATTTCATTAGCATAGTAGGAGTAGGATAGGAGTATTATAAATACCCTATCATGCTAGAGATTTTAATCAAGTCCTCCCTTAGTGGAGGCAACTCCTCCCTTAATTCAAGAAATTCATTCTTAAACTATTAATTTTCTTCCATCTCTCTCATCTTCCACCACAAACACTTCTAATCTATTCTTCTATTCATCTATTCCACAACAAGAGAATCGTTACTTGCTACGGAATCACTAAAACCACACGCCAAACACCTACTATTCACGCCATCCACCATGCAAAACGTGATATCCTTCGCATTCATGGGTAACTAAATATCTTAGTTGGGGTTATGGAAGCCGAATGAGTTACTATCTACAGCTATGAGTTTGTGAGTTCAAGACAAGTATATTGCTTATATCATTATTCTCTTCATCTTAAATCTACATTCTTTGCGGTTTCAAACACAAGAACACGCCATTCTAACATCTAACCTGTTCGAGAGAAAGGTTATTTGTCTAGAAAAGAAGACGCATAGACCAACGCCAGTCTAACATTTAACTTGTTCGAGAGAAAAGTTATTTGTCTGGAAAAGAGATAATGTCAAGGTAGTAGGACACCCTTTCCTATTAAAAAGCTAGTGCCGTAACTGGACTAACCTCTTGGAGAATTCGTACCGTTAGACACGCTTTAAGCTCGAGAGAGTTAAAGTGAAATAGTCCTTGTTTAGGTCGAGAGACGCTTGGATTTACCATCGACTACAATTCTCTATAAGCAATTGCATGTCAAGACTCTACACACTCATAGCCAATAGAGACGTATACCTCTGAAGGTGGACATAACCCCAACGCTTCAATTCTCATTGTTTACAACCAACGTGACAATCTTTCTCTTTTTACTTTATTATTTTCAGCTTTTATTTCATTACTTTGGTTACTTATTACAATCCCCCCTTCTTACGAGACTTGCACCAAAAGTCTATTAATTTTGCTTACTTGTTGGCCAAGCTATTCCCTGTGGGATCGATACCCAACCCAGGTTGGGTTCTATATTTGCTAACGACCGCTTTACACTCCTACGAGAGTTGTAGATTGAGCGTTATCAACTTGGCTCGCATATATTCTTCTACTTCCCAAGTAGCACCCTCGACTGATTGATTCTACCACAGAAATTTGATCAATGGAACTTCCTTGTTTCTTAGTCTACGAACTTTATAATCTAGGATCTTGATCGGAATTTGATCATACAAAAGACTATCCCAAACATCTAAGATTTCTGATGGATCATCAACTACAGAGTCACCTATGTGCTTCTTGAGCATCGAAGCTTAAAAGACAGGATGGAAAACTGACAACTCTGCAGGTAACTCAATCCCATAAGTTGCTTTTCTAACATGATTTAGTACTCTATAAGGGCCAATATATCAGGGGTTGAGCTTCCCTTTCTTCCTAAATCTTTTCACTCCTTTCATGGTTGAAATATTTAGATATACTAAATCATCAACTTCAAATTCAAGAGCTCTTCTTCTTATATCTGCATATGATTTTTGTCGACTCTAGGCTCTCTTCAAACCTTTCTCAAATCAGCTTAACTTTGTCCAGAGACTGAAACACAGCATCTGGTCCAATCGCAGAAGCTTTACCCACTTCAAACTAACCTATGGGTGATGTACACATCCTTCTATATAAAGCTTTAAATGGGGACAATCCAATGCTAACATGAAAATTGTTGTTACAATAAAATTCAAGCAATCGGAAATGTTCATCCCAACTTCTTTTGAACTCAAGAACATATGCCCTCAACATATCCTCCAAAGTCTGGATGGTCTCTCAGCCTGACCATCGGTCTTTGGATGGGAAGCGGAACTAAGATGAACTTGAGTACCATGACCCTTCTGAAAGGCTATCCAAAACTAAGAAGTAAATTGAGTACCCCTATCAGAGATAATAGACAAAAAAACTCCAAGCAACCTAACTAACTCTCGATTGTACAACTTAGCATAGTCCTCAACAGTGAAAGATGAATGCACTGGCAAAAAATACATTGACTTAGTCGACCTGTCTACAATGACCCAAATAGAATCATAATGGCAGCGAGAGAGAGGTAAACCGGTCATGAAATCCATATTCACTTCCTCCTATTTCTAAGTAGGAATGCCAAATTCTTGCATCTTCCTACCGTGTCTTTGGTGATCTATATTAACCTGTTGGTAAGTTGCACACTTCTTTATGAGATTTACTATATCTTTTTTCATACCATTTCACTAATAGATTTCTCACAACTCGCGGTACATCTTGGTATCACCGGGATGAATAAAATACCTCATGCTATGCACCTCAGCCATAATTCTCTACCTCAAATTATCAACATCAGGCATGTACAACCTATTCTAAAGTCTCAATACACCATCTCCCCATTAGGAGGAAACCTCCACCTTTTGGTCTTTAACTGAATCTTTCAGTTTGACAAAATGAGAATCCATATCTTGCTTCTCCTTTACTTTCAAATCTAGGGAAGGTTTGAAACTACTCTAGTCCTAAACATTACCCTCGGCTGACTCAAGCAATCTAACACCCAACGTAGCAAAACAATGTACTTCACAAGCTAATTCCTTCTTATCTTTATCTATATGCGCTAAACTGCCCATGGACGACCTGCTAAGGGAATCTGCCACTACATTAGACTTACCCAAGGTGATACAACACACTAATATCATAGTCCTTCAGCAATTCTAACCATTGCCTCTATCAAAGATTCAACTCTCTATGAGTAAACACATACTACAAACTCTTATGATCCATAGAGACATCAACATGAACACCGTACAAGTAGTGTCTCTAGATTTTTAAAGCAAAACCACGACAGCTATCTCGAGATCATGGGTCAGATAATTCTTCTCATACGACTTCAACTGTCTGGAGGAATAGGCTATAACCCTACCCTTATGCATCAATACACAGCCCATAATAACTCAAGAGGCATCACAGTACACCACAAAATCATCTATACCATTAGGAAGGGTCAACACAGGGGATGAAGTGAGTCGAGTCTTCAACTCCTGAAAACTCTTCTTGAAAGAATTTGACCATAAGAATTTAACTTCCTTTTGGGTTAACTGAGTTAAAGGAGATTCAATAGAAGAGAAACCTTCAAAAAAATGATGGTAGTATCCAGGTATACCCAAGAAACTTCTAATGTTAGATAGAGAGATAGGTCTAGGCCAATTTCTCACAGCTTCTACCTTTTGAGGATCAAATCGAACACCTTCAAAAGAAATAATATAACCCAGAAAAGCAACTGATCTTAGAGAAAATTCACACTTGCTAAATTTTGTAAATGACCGATGATCTCTAAGGATTTGCAAGACTATTCAAAGACATGACTAGGAACTCAAAATGACCATAATGGGTGCTAAAGGCCATCTTCAGAATATCACACTCCCTAACTTTAAACTGGTGGTAACTGGACCTCTGGTCTATTTTTGAGAAATAGATAGCACCTTGCATCTAATCAAATAGGTCATCGATTCTAGGAAGAGGGTACTTGATCTTGAATGTGGCCTTGTTAAGCAGACGATATTCATGCACATACACAATGAACTATCTTTCTTTCGCACGAATAGAATAGGTGCACCCCAAGGAGACATACTGGGCTTTATGAAACCCTTATCCAAAAGATCTTTGAGTTGCTCTTTCGACTCTTTAAGTTCTATAGGGGACATACGATACAGAGGAATAGAAATAAGTTGTGTATTGGGAAAAAGATCAGTCCTGAATTCTATCTCTCTATCAGGAGGTATCCCTAGGATATCTTCCAAAAAAATATCAAGAAACTCATTGACAACGCTGATCGACTGAATAGTCGGAGTCTCGGACTTAGCATCTTTAACTCAAACCAAATGATAGATAAAACCCTTGGATATTAATTTCCAAGATTTAAGGTAGGATATAAAATGACTCTTGGGAGATCAAGAATTTTTGGACCACTCAAAGACTGGATCATTGGGAAACTGAAATGTGACTACACGTGTACGACAGTCTATAGATGCATAAGAAGAGTAAAGCCAATCCATACCCAGAATAATGTCACAATCAACCATGTCTAACTCAATCAAGTCTGTAAACAAGACCCTATGAAGGACAGTGATAGGACACTTCTTATACACTTCTTTAGCAATAATGGATTCACCTATTGGGGTAGAGACTAGGAAAGGATCAGGAATCGTTTTAGCACTATCTCAAACTTCATAGCCACCAACGGAGTCACATAAGAATAACTAGAACCAAGGTCCATCAACACATACACATCAAAATGAAATACACGAAGCATACCAGTAACAACACTTGGTGAATCCTCCTGTTCCTAGTGCGGTGGTATAGCATAAAAGAGATTCTGGCACTGACCACTTACAGTACTAAATGAAGCACTCTGAGAAAGAGTTAGATGAGCTAAAGAGGCTGGAGCACTGATAGTCTGACTCCGGGGATGAACATCACGACTCCCTTGTCTAGTGTATGGGAAATCACTAAGTCTGTGACCCAACTTGCCACAACAAAAACAACCCCTCTGATCGACTAAGCACTCGTCGGGACTCGTCCTTCCATGCTTTGCACATGGGAGATAGTTAGGACTATTACTCACATTTAATTGAGACCTGTACATAATAGGCCAATTACCATGCTCCTGCCTGCTCTTGGATGCGGGAGCACAAGCTGATGAATGCACTGGGATAAATGAACAGTTCTAGAATTGAGGGTAGTTCCCTCTAGAAAACCTAGACTGACCATACCCTGCTTCTCTAATCTAACTCTCTTATTTTCTCTTATTATCTCTCTATGCTTCACCTTATTTGCTTCAATTTACTGAGCATGTATCATTATCCTTGAAAGACCCATGTCCCTATTTAGCATAGTGGATCTATAATCTGTCACAACATAACTTGACACACCAGTCAAAATCTTATCATAATGGTCCTAGAATCATCCATCTTACCGGGATCATACTTAGATGATTGGTTGTATTTAAGACAATACTCCTTAACTGTTATGGAGCGTTATCTGAAGTTCATAAATTCTTTTATTTTCGTTTCCCTCATCTCTATGGGAAAGAACCTCGCCAAGAATGCATCCTGGAATAATTTCCAATTTATTCGAGAGCATTCTCCTCTCTGCTCTTCCTCCATATCTCTACCCAATCATAAGCAATATCTTTCAAGCGATAGAAAGCTAGCTCCAAACTTTGTTCCTCTATTACATGCATAATTTTGGTGATCTTTTTCACCTCATCGAGATACATCTATGGAACCTCACCTGTACTTCACCTATAAAATTCTGGCAGATTTATCCATAAAAAATCATAAACCCGAGCTACTGCTAAATTACCTTCTTGTGGAGGTAAAACTACGGCCTAAACATTGTCCTTAACATTAACGGTAACCTCCTGGGCTAGCACCTGAAAAGATGCACGGAATTCAAAGTAAGTCACTATCTCATTTAAAGGATCAACAAGTTGAGGTCATTCATTATTTCTGCGACCTTTACGAGGAGGCATTTTTCTATCATAAGAGAGCACTAATTAATAGCAGTGGGAAACAGCTGAAGTCATGATTGACTTTTAAAGAAAGAGATGACTTTTCCTAAAATGTCATGTAGCCTCTTGCTTATGGATGTGGCGTGCTACACACCGATGATCAAGACTCCACGTAACAGGTCTTGTCAGTCTCCATAGGAATATTTAAACTTTAGGATTTGATACCAAGCTTGTAAAATCCCAAGATCCCATCCTGAGATGTCACACGGTGCTTAAGGCCACACGTAGCCTCAAGCTAACCCTCTTAGCCTGTCATTACTTTTAAAACCCACTTTGACGGTAGTCAAGCTAAAATAAGGGAGAATATCCTATCATGAACATACTATAATACAAAGAAATACTAGCTTGTACAATCAAAATACTAAAATTCTGTACACATAGATACTTTAGTCTTACAAAGCCTCTACTAATCAAGACTAATTAGCCATTGGGACAGATCCCCAACTAACTCATACTCAACTAAAAAGAAGTAATCATCTTCTAAAAAAATAAAAGTCTGGGACATAGGTCCTCGAACCATGAGGACTCACCAACTGTAGGGGTATAGATGAAGGTACTAGAATATCACTGTCACTGCTGAGACTGAGCACCTGAACCTACATCACGGGGAAATATAGCGCACAAAAGAGTATAGGAATCAGTACTTGGGAATGTACCGAGTATATAGGGGTGTATGCAACATCTTAAACAAAATCAAAAATGTATAAGAAATATCATGCATGCTGGCAATAATGGCTCTCTTGCTTGAATTAACTAAAACATAGTTTCCCATAAATCATCAATAATAACACATGCATCATAAATCTGATGAATCAATGTACTCAACTCAAACTCTTTGACTCAAGACTTAGAGTGACTCGGTAACTCATGAAATTGAACTCTTATGGACTTTGGAGTTTCTTATAATCGACATAAATCATGTTAGCTTACAAGCAGACAAACGTCTTACCGACGTTGGGGAGATCTTTTCTATACTTTCCATCAGAGTAGAACCTTAACTTTAGTGATTGTTGTGTCAGCCTTTGTCCCTTAATATCAATCCTATGGTGGAACGTAGTTCTAGGGAAGTAGGATGCGCTAAACCCATACTTCACACTCAGTGCTAAATACTACTCCCATAATTAAGCTCAGAACGCGTTAGGAAATTCATCTTAATCAACTCAAGTATCCATCATAGAGACCAAATCATAAATATTTCTCATCTTTAAATAAAAAATAATTGTATATTCCTAACTCGACTCAAACTCAAAACAATTTTTTTCCAACATCGAGTGTACTTGCTCATCAAATCATATCTAATATCAAAACTTCAAGAAGACATCAAAGAACTCACTCTTGACTCTCAATCTCAAATATAAATATATTCAATAATCAAACTTCTCATAGAAAAGTTTAATCATGAAACTTATCTTAAATCACTTAGAAATCATTAATTCATAGCAACAATATACAACTCATGGCATAAGTTCTCAATTTAAGAAATAAGATAGTGAAATAGTCATATATATCAAACTTGAACAACTCAAATCTCATAAGTCATTAATAAAGTAGTTTGGGTGTAAACCTACTTTGCAAAATCATGAATGATTGAATTTTGGGTTAGAGAGAAACCCTAGTTTCTTGAAGGTTCTTGGAAGAGAAATGGATTTCTCCTCTTTGTTTTGGATATTTCTAGAGGGTCAAAATGGGTGGAAAAGACCAAAATACCATTTTAAAAATGACTTAAATTTTTAGATCGGGATGTGCGATGCGTAGTCTAAAGGATCGTTGCAGGCGCAACGGACGCTGGACCTTACCATTGCACTTGGTCCAGACAAGGATCTCACTGCCTCGCTTTGATGGTGCTGGGCGATGGTATGTTGATAGTCCGATGGTCCGTTGGACCCCACCATTGGATATTTCTATTGAATTAGGTCCCCGCCTTAATGTGACGGCCCCGGCCGATGGTATGTCACTAACGCAACGTTACGTTAGACCACACCATCGCAGCTGGGAGATTCAGACTGCTTCCTATTTTTATGTGATTCGACCACAACTTGTTACTCCGATCTTCGATTTTGACGAAACTGGTATCAGTGGAAAGCTTATTCAATTATCCATATGAAAAAAAGTTTAAATTAGGGAAATACAACATGGATTAAGCATCATTCACTTTGGAAGTCATTCCTATTCAGTTAATAGACGGATTTAGGATTAAGGAACGATCGGGGTATTACATATATCTTCTTGGAGTTCACACCCTAAGCATAATATGCCTTACCTCTTCAATGACTAACTTGAAACTCTTACAATGGATTTTCTAGCGCATATTTCATTCATCCACTTACACCTAACATGACACTAAGCCTATCATTAAAATCACATATGAACTTCAAGGCAAAACTTCATCAAGGCATACTTTGCATATTCTCTAAATCTCAATCAATAAAAATTTTCTTGCACTATTCTTAAGAACATACACACAAACTTTAATTAACCATGACATGTATCAAGAACTTGGCCTCAATCATACTTCATAATTTAGCCCTAGATAGAAAAGCATAATTAATCTTTCTTAATGAGGGCCATCAACTCCCTATCATCCAAACCATTGCTTATCTATTATCATCGCCACTATCTTAACATAGGAAGAGGCCAGCAAAGGGCTACCAGATAAGAACCTGAGCATGAAAGACTACTATACATAACTTTAACACTTAACTGAGGCCTAGGGAATAGAATGTCTAAGGTGTGGATTCATTAAAGAGATCTAAACAAAGGGCATACATGATATAATGCGAACTTTGCTAGTATCATGAGTTCTAAAACTAGTCATACTCCGAAACATAAGTTGATACTTATCATAAGCTATTCAACATAAGACTGGAGTTCACAGATTTTTGAGGGATAACTTGAATCATAGAGTGAAACTATTACTTACTAAAATTTTAGAATGAACTTGAATGTGCATGAAGTATATAAACATTGGCCTTTAGATACATAAAAAAGGAGCTTGAAAAATAAGAGAGCAAGCTGTGGAGCGTGCGTCACACATTGTGGATCACCAAAGTGAAGTGTGCACCATATCCTCTATCATATGACACTAGGGGTGAATTAGAGCATGCGCTAATCCTACGATGCCACTATTTTGAATTCCGAACATGCCCTAAACGGATTCCAAAAATTCTAAAACTCACCCAAGATGTACTATTGACTTTTCCGATCATAAATCAACTTAAAAATTAACTATTGAAGGTTGAAAAGGTTATGAATAAAATCCTAAAAGTTCAAAGACTTTGGAGGAGACTAAGTCCTAACTCTTAAGCTGAAAATTTTCTAAATTTTGGAACTCATTAGGTGCAATAGTGACTAAAATAAGCTAGGATCTTACAGGACCTTATAATATATCCCCCTTATATTAAAGACATCCTTCTAAACTTATGAATTTAATTCATATTTCTGGGAGTGAGTCAAAATATCTTTGCTCTAACGGTCTAAACATAAATGATACACTCACAAGCATACATTATATGTTAAACTTACTGACTTCATTCTCAGAAACCCTTCCATATACCATTCTTACTTCCTCTATCTTTGATAATTATCATCATGGACTTACACTCTCTTAACTCGATAACATACATGCCTCACTAAAAACATAATCATAGGCTAACAAGATCATACTTCTATATTCATATTTTTTCCAAGCCATAAGAATCAAAATCATACTTCAAAGACTTAACACAATCTATCCATTACTCCTTAACTTGGTAATACAGAGTACCATGTACTAGACAACTATGCTTCTTCCACTTAAAAACTCAAGGGTACTCTAACCACACACAATACTTAGTAAACTTAGAAAATAATGCAACCTTATATCACCTTGGGTACACCTCTACCTCATACTAATAACATCATACTTAATCTCAACTCAATAAACTTACATTCTTGCATTCACTATTTCAAGCCTATTGGTTAACCTCCATATAACTAGCACCACTAACCAAGAAATTGTTATTTCCACCTTGATGACCATCAATTATTCAAACTAAATGTCTAGTGCTAAACATGATTAACAATACAACCTTATATACTATTCTTACTTGGAAACTATAAAGTAAAACATCAAGAAACACTAGTCCACTAGAACCATAAGAATAATAATTTAGCAAAATAATATGGCCTATCTTATTATAATCCATTAACACATCCTCCTTCTACACACATTACTATTCAGTTATCTAAACACCTAAATTTCCTTCATATCTCTATAAGTTTTAACTAAACTCCCTTTTTTTAACCTCAAGGAAGCCTAAATTAACAAAACTCAACCACCAATTTCTTTCATCAATAACCTATACTTTTCTAGCACAATAAACACGATCAACAACTTTTTTCATACTTCAAGCAAACAATAATTTAGCTTAACCAATAACTCCTTCTCTGCCTTTTACAAACCTAACATAAAAACACATATCACTACATTACTAACTCAATTATATGCAAAAACATTTGGCTATACATATATTCAATAAATCGCCCTTACCACCTTTATTGTCACTACAACTCTAAAACCCCAATTCTAACCAGCACAAGAACAACAAGATGAACAATAAGTTGCTAGTGAATAAAAATAGGTCTTACATGGCTTCACTAGACTTTGATTTTATGTTTTGAACAACAAAATGAGATGAATAACAAGGCAACTATGCTAGTGAATCGAAATAGCCCCACACGACTTCACTAGACTTTTAGTTTCAAAAACACCGTGATAATAAGACTGCATAATACAAGAGATAGAAACTTGACACATAATATTCAATGATCTAAGAATACATATCTTACTCTATCTTCACTGAACGAATCATATGAATGAGGACATAAATTTAAACTTGAGGGACTTATAGCACACTACAAGGCTCCTCTTAAGCCGCTTTATACGTCTTCTAAAACTTTTTCCTAGCTATTCTGAGAGCATTATCAGGGAAAGAAATTGGAACTTGTCGATCATGTTACCTCAAGAAGAGTACATAGAAAGAGAAGTGTATATTATCAATATTTATTTTGAACAGGAATTTGAAAGCACATCTAACTTGGACTTAGTGCATAATTTTTTATTAACATGAATAAAGCTCTTCAAACTTTGGAATTTAAAAGCATTGATGGGATGCTTTCTAGTCTGCTTAAAATCCCATAACTATCTATGGAGATTATCTGAGAAAGCGTTATCAGTAAAGACTTAATCTTGGCTATTTCTAATACCTTGAAAATAAGGTAGAGATGGCCTGAATAAAGTAAGGCAAAAATCTATATAAGTTTCTTAGAGAACGTTTCTATAGTAGGATCTAAGACTTGAAAGAATGGAAACATTTCCTAAATGCCTTGTAGCCTCTCAAAGAAAATTATAGATGTCTTCGTACCATTTCGCAAGACTCTACTAGACACAACTTCACAGACAACCTAGGATACTTGAACTCTGTGCTTTGATACCAAGTTTGTGATGCCCCAAAAATGGGTCTCGAGATGTCACATGGTGCTTAAGGTCACAAGTGACCCCAAGCTAACCCTTCTAATGGAATAACTCATAAGCAACTGAATAAGAAAGAAAAATATAAATAAAGTAAGTGGAAAATACATATTTTTTGAATTTGATAAATACAAAAGTGAATTCATATGATTACAACTCTGCTTTTACAAAGAAACTAAAATAAAATACATTGACTCTACTAACTGTCTATGGAGCCTCTACTAATACTGACTATAGATAGCTAGGATGCGACCCCAACAATCACTAATCAAAATATAATAATAATAAAGAAAGAAAATATATAAATGACATCTAACTTAAGTCACCAAAGTAAGAGGACATATCATCTGGTAGCTAGAATCTGTAACTGTCTGAGTTTGATGTGCATACTAAAACTTGTACAGACATTATGAGACAATTTAACATATAGATGTATATATGGATCAGTACTTTGAGGATGTACTGAGTATATGCTGGTGCAATACATATATAAAATAATATCTCACTATCATCACAGTTTATGAAATTATGCATGCTGACACAAATGACTCACTCAGCTTGAATAATATCTAAAATATAAATCTCATAAATCATGAATAATGAAACATTTAGTATAAATATCGTGTGTCATTTCACTTTCTTTTGAAATATGTATTCTCCACTTATTCTCAAAACTTGTACGCTAGATGAAATCTAAAACTCATTTTGTATAGAAAACTCTTTACCTCAATACTTTAAATCAATAAAACTATTTCAAGATAGGGGATATCTTTTGAAGTTTTTTATAATCGACATAAACCATATAAGCTGACATGGTGTCCAATGTCTTGCCTATGTTGGGGAGAGTTGTTCTACCCTTGCCATAGGAATAGAACATTAACTTAAGTGATCACTATCTTGGCCTCATGACCATAAATCTCAATCCTATGGTGGCACATAGTTCTGGTGTGAGACCATGAAATCATACTCAACATGATGCTAAATACTAATCCCATACTTATGCTCAGAAATTTTAGGAAATCTATCTTAAAACAATACAAGGGTCTATAATAAAAACTAATTATACTCATCTTAGCATTAAATCATAAACAATATGGATTCATATCTTATCTTGGAATAAAAAGATAAATCTTTTCTTTGAAAGAACTTGTCAACAAGACATTGAGATCACAGTCTTCTTATAAACTCATTACTAGTATGTAAGATTCAAAATATATATCTTTAATGCATCAATAATCATATTCAACTTCATGCTCAATAATAAACTTTAAAAGATTTCAACATTCTCAAAATAAAAATCTTTAAATAGGGGTTAATGACCCATATATCAAACTTGTGTTAAAACACCAAAAGATTCATGCTTGATAATGTAAATATTGATGAATCAACTCAAAATCAGGAAATTTCAGCAATAACAATGAAAATATAAACAAACTCATGTAATATCATAGTAAAAAATCATACTCAATATGTTTCTTGAAAATACTTTAACAATGTCAAAATATAAAAATCAAGAATCACAATATAATGCGTAAAGTCACTTGAAAAAATCTGAAAAATCACATTACTTGCATAAATATATGAAATTAGTCATGCAAGTCCACTTTTAAATCATTGAAATCTTATAATCTTGTAATTAACAACAATGGGTATGAACCCTAACTTGACTTTCATGGAAAATAATCAAAAATTCAGTAATTTATAATCTAAAATAAGTTTTGGGGACAAGGACAAAAATATTGTCCTGGTTGAAACCACACATACCTTGGATTAGGAACTTGAATAAACTCTTGATTTTGGAAAATACCCATTTTTCCCTTAATGAGGTGGAAACAGAACCTAAAAATTTGGTGTGTGCGTGTAATACCCCACATATTTCTTAGGTAGAAAATGTTGTTCCTACACATGAAACCTCCTATCCTATAATTCATATTTGATTACATGAATTAAGATGATTGTCTTAGTGATAATAGATATTATTATATGTTAATAATGATTATAAGAGTCACTTAGAGTAAGTCAAGCTAAGATCTTTTGAATCAACCAAGTTTCCATGTATGATTTCGCGTAGGTCATCTTTCAACAAGCATAACTTATTTTATAGGTTGTATTTTTGCAGATTTATACCCTCCAAATTATATATAATTGAATAAGTTTTTCGTCGATACCAAATTTTCCTAAAACGGACAGTCGGCGAAGAAGCTATGGCAATTTAAAGTTTCAACAACATCATTTCAGTTAGTGGAGCATCGCGCCATAAGCCAAAATAAATTTTGTCAATTTCCATTGTCTCTTCGCAATTCCACCACAGCGCAGTGAGTTTTCAAGTCACAAATAGGTGGCAACACAATATCTCCGCGTCGAGGACCCAAATCAGGTAATTTTCATGTAAATTAAATGACACATCTAGAGGGGTTTTTGGGTCATCTTTCCAACCATATATATGCCATAAACATGTAATTTAGACCCAATCCAACCACATTATACTTTTTTTAATCAAAATTTTCTCAAGAACCCCATAATATTTTCATAGGAGCTTCAAGATTCAAAAGATTTCACCATTAATTTTCACGGATCTTCCATCTAAGGTATGTGTAGTTTTCATCTACGGATCAATTTCGTTCTAACATAAAAGAATACATACAAATTGTTTGATAAAATTCTTAAGGTGATAAGATTCGTGTCCCATGATTTAATAGTGCTTAAATGACAAGTCCATGCTCTATGCTTTATGATTTCACATGACCCCCACGGTATTGATATGCGTCATTGTTGTGACATAGATTGAGCATGATATTAAAGCTATGAAAGTATACACATGTTGTATGAATTTCCTTTCGATACGTAAGATTTTGAGAACTATGCTTAGTGTGAAATCCACTACTTATGATGTGCTGAATTGTGGACTCTATTTTTATGATCAAGCCAGTTATGTGTGTTAGTTTCCTTCCATTGAGTCCTGGGGGTACTTGTACATGAAAATATAGTTTTATGCCTAGATACATGTCGCATTATCACAATAATCTCAGTCAATTTGTGATCTATAGACCTCAGAAAGTCATGCGACTCAGGAAATCTCATGATATCAATAAATTCTCATAAAGTAGTACTATTATGTCAGTCAACGGAAGTCAGTTACTCAGTTTATGTACAACCAGTTAAATCATATTTATTATATTAAAATGGGAGTAGAAGTTAGCACCGAGTGAACCCAATGATGGGAACTCACCTACTAGTTTATGGTGTTATTCTCAGTAGTCATCCTTGTGTTCCAGAACTACATAGCCAGTGTAGGTTGAGACATATTAACCTACCAAATTAGGGTTGATGAGGTGTCTTAACCTATCAATTTAAGGATTCCACCATTCTCATTCGAGTACCTGCCAGCTAAGGGTCACTCACAGTTGTCCTTACCAATGGGGCGGTATTGACACTCTTCTAGTTGGGGAAGAGATTGGACCCCAACTTATCTATATGTGTTATTGGATAATATCGGTTAACAAAATACCTCCCACAGTTTTAGTCCCAGTCTCAATAAAAGAACTCAGATAGTTTTTTGAATTTTAGTATACCAAGACTATCAGTTACAATTAATTCAATTACAGTATGGAACTCAGGTAGTTTCATCAGATTCAGGACTGTCGAACACAATCATCCATGTTATCAGAATTCTAGTATTATTTATGTTAGATAACAGTAAACCATGTATTAGTGTACATATCCATATATCTTGTATTCACAATCTCAGTTACTATGTATGCATGCTTGCACTCTCACATTCATATTAGTTGGTCAGTAAGCATTGCTCATGCATGTAAACCCTTTTGAATTTTCCCTACCACACTCGTATACTGAGTACTTTTAGTTATACTGACGCATTTTCACTATGGTGCTTTATTTTATGTTACACCATAGGTGTAGAGTCACGAGTTCCAATCAGCAGTAACAGTAGCATCCCAGTACGCAGAGTGGCAGTGAGTCCTTATCCATGTGAGGACGATATTATTTTATTTCATTCATTTTTTCATCTTAGTTTTTATAGATGGAGTAAGTTGGAGACATGTTCCTTCAACTCCTAATTTCAGAAAGTATTTAGAGGTTTTCAGATTTTGTTCAGTTTTGATCCAGACTTCAGTTGTTTTGGGTATTTTTAACCCATATGGATGTTAATATTTATCAAATAGTCTATTCAGTTGAACCTTATGGATAATTGTTCATGTTTTCTACATTTTACAAGTACATTATGTAGTGTATAGGTAAAGATATCAGTCATGGGTTTGCTTGTGGTCCCTCGAGGTCATAAGCACTGTGTAGCATTCTGATTTAGCAAATCGGAGAGTTACAAACTTAGTATTAAAGCCTAAGGTTCAATAGAGTCCTACAAAGTCTGAAATCCATATCTAGTAGAGTCTTGTGCATGGGTATATTGCGTGCCACATTTATATGCAAGAGGCTATGAGATGTTTTAGGAACAGTTTCCCCTCTTTCAGTTTTCATTTCGAGCTAGTGAGCATAATATCAAGGTAAACTCTTAGTCTTATCCATTCTTCTCTTATTTTAGAATATGCCTCCAAAGATAAGAAACCAGCCCGCTCCTCAGGCCAAAGATCCTTTTGGTGAACATGTTTCTCATGTGGAGTTTAGGGCCACATTCACCACACTTGATTAGTCTGTGGCTTCCCAAAATGAATGGCCACCAGTTATTCTGACCAATCCCGTGGTCAACTCAGCTGCATCTAGGATTCGGTACTTCACCCAAATGAACTCTTCATCTTTCTTTGAATATAAGTCTGATGAAGACCCTTATGAGTTCATGACCAAGTCCAGAAGGTCATACACATCATGGGAGTTACTTCTTGTTAGAGTGCCGAGTTAGCAACATACCAGTTACAGGATATTGCTCACACTTGGTACAAATAGTGGAAGTCTTAGAGGGTAGATAGTGTAAGTCCTATAGAGTGGGAGAAATTTTTCATGGCTTTCATAGACAGATTCTTTATCCAATAGCTGAGGAAGGCAAAAGTTCTTGAGTTCATTAACCTCAGGCAGGGAAATATGATAGTTAAAGATTAATCTATCAGATTTTCTTAGCTAGCCAGATATGCCCCTCATGTGGTTGCAGACAACAGGGCTAACATGAGGAAGTTCATGTCAGGAGTGAATGATAGCGTGGTAAATAAGTATAGGTCTGCAATGCTGAACAATGATATGAATTTATCTATGCTCATGAACCATGCTCAGCAAATTGAGGATCAAAATATTAGGACTAGGGAGAGGCAGAATAAGAGAGCAAGATCAAGTAGTTTTGGTTTTTCTTAACCCAAATCTGAAGGAGAAAATCGTTTGTAGTTCTGTCCTAATCCAGTAGTTCCATCTCCTTCCTCCTCCAGTGCCCCATTGTCAAAATTTAGAGACGACAATAGAGATCAAGCACCAGGATCTAAGTCTCAGGGCAGTGTGAGCAGTGCCCAAACTAATTCCCTATGTCAGACTTATGGTAAGAACCACTAGGGTACCTATAGAGCTGGTTTCGATGTTTGTTTCGATTGTGGTAAGATATTCCATAGGATTAGAGAGTGTCCACAGTATGGTCTACAAAGTCAGAAGAATCATTCCACAACTCAGTCCAATCTCCCAAATCTGCAGGGTACCACTTCCAGTGTTGCTAGTGGGCAATGCTCAAATAAACTCTATGCGTTTTAGACCCAATAAAATCATGACAATTCTCCTGATGTCGTTACTGGTACAATACAGATTTTTCGTGTTCATGTTTATGATTTTCTAGATCCAAGTGCATCCTTGTTTTTTATTACTCCTTATAAAGCAGGTGATTTCAGAATCATTGTCAAAATTTTATTTGATCCCCTTTAAGTATATAGCCCAGTGGGTAAAACCATCATTTCTCAGCGGGTATGCAGGAAAATGCATAGTTATGATATATCAAAAAGCTACATCAGCAGATTTAGTTAAGTTAGAGATGACTAATTTTTATGTTATTCTCGGCATGGATTGGCTTCATTCTTGCTAAGCCGCAGTTGACTACAGAAATAGGATAGTTCAATTTTAGTTCCCAAATAAACCCGTCCTAGAGTCAAAGTGTAGTACTTCATCCTTCTGGGGTGAGCTTATTTCCTACCATCCGGGTAAGGAAAATGATTTCTAAGGGATATATTTATCATCTTGTCCATGTTAAAGATTCCAGTTCCAAACCTCCTAGCTTTGAATTAGTCCAAGTGGTTACCAAATATTTAGATTTCTTTCCGGAAGATCTTCTAGACGTTCCTCCCAAAGAAGAAATAGATTTTGGTATTGACCTTATTCTAGATACTAAACCTATTTCTATTTTGCCATATAGAATGGCACTAGCAGAACTCAAAGAACAATTAAAGGATCTCATAGATAAGGGATTTATTAGACACAACATTTCCCCGTGGGGTGCACCAGTCTTATTTGTGGGCAATAAATATGGTTCTCTCAAGATGTGTATTAATTACCGTCAGCTCAACAAAGTTACAGTGAAGAACAAGTATCCTCTTCCTAGAATATATGACTTGTTTGACCAAATTTATGGGGACAATTATTTCTCTAAGACAGACCTCAGATCAGTCTATCATCAGCTTAGAGTTAGAGAATGTGATATCCCAAAGACAAGTTTCTGTAGTCGGTATGGTGTCTTTGAATTTCTAGTTATGTCCTTTGGTCTTAACAATACCCCAGCTGCTTTCATGGACTTGGTGAACCATGTGTTCAATAATTACTTGGACATGTTTGTCATAGTCTTCATAAATGATATCCTGGTCTATTCCCACAAAGAGCGTGATCATTCAGGCTATTTTAGAATTGTTCTTCAAACTTTCAGAGATCGCCAGCTATTCAAAAAATTCAGTAAGTGCAAGTTTTAGATAAGGTCAGTAGCATTTTTGGCCATATTATTTCTGGTGATGGTATTAGGGTAGATCCTTAGAAGACTGAAGCGGTAACAAAATGGCCTTGCCCTATCTCTCCATTAGATATCAGGAGTTTCTTATGTTTGGCTGGCTATTAGAGGAGGTTTGTTGAGGAACTTTCCTCTATTTCATCCCTCATGTCCATATTGACTCAAATTAAGGTCAAGTTTCAATAATGAGATTCTTACGAGAAGAGTTTTCAGGAGTTGAAGACTCGAATCACCTGAGCTCTAGTTCTAGCTCTTCCAGATGGTTCAGATGGTCTCGTAGTCTATTATGATACATATAGAGTGGATCTAGGTTATGTTCTCATACAACATGGTAAATTCATAGCCTATGACTCCAGGATGTTAAACCCCATGAGTATAATTATCCTACACATGATCTTGAGTTAGCAGCAGTAGTATTTGCCTTGAAGATTTGGAGGCATTATCTATACGGAGTTCATGTAGATGTCTTCACAGATCATAAGAGTTTCCAATATGTCTTTACTAAAAATATCTTAATCTTTACTAGAGAAGGTGGTTAGAGCTCTTGAAATATTATGACATAAGTGTCCTTTATCATTTGGGCAAGGCCAATGTTATGGTCGACGCTCTGAGTAGACTCTTCATGGGTAGTGTTTCTCATATTGAGTTTAGAAAGAATAAAATAGCTCAGGAAATCCATCATCTTGCCAGACAAGGTATTTGCTTAGTAGATTCTAAAGAGGGTAGTGTATGTATTTAGGATAGTTCAGAGTAATCTCTGGTTTCCAAGGTGAAAGAAAATCAAGACAGGGATCCTAACCTTGTCAAGCTAAAAGAGTTAGTTCAAAATCAGAAAGTAGATATTTTATCCCAAGGGGGGGATAGTGCCATTCATTGCCAAGGCCGGCTCTGTGTTCCAGGTGTAGATGGTTTAAAGTAGCTAATTCATGCAGAAGTGCATGGTGTACCGCAAATACCTGCAGGAGATCTACTAGTGGAGTGGGATGAAGAGAGATATTGCAAAATTTATGGCTAAGTTCCCAACATGTCAACAGGTTATGATAGAGCATCAGAAACCTAGTGGTTCTATGCAGGAGTTCACTATTCCTACTTAGAAGTGGGGAGAAGTGAACATGGATTTCGTGATGCGTTTGCCTCGAACTCGTCATTAGCATGATTCAGTTTGGGTTATTATAGACAGAATGATCAATTTAGCTCATTTCCTTCTAGTACATACCTCTTATTCAACCGAGGATTATGCCAAACTCTACATTAGGGAGTTGGTCAGATTACACGGTGTTCCATTATCTATCATTCCAAACCGAGGTACCTAGTTAGCCTCATACTTTTGGAAAGCATTCCACAAGGGTCTCGGTACCCAAGTTCATCTCAGTACAACTTTTCATCCTAAGGGAGTAAAGTAGTTCGACAAGAAGGGAAATCTCAGTCCCCAATATATTGGTCCCTTTAAGATTCTCAGTCGCTTAGTCATTGTAGCGTATGAGATCGAATTGCCTTCAAATCTAGCCTCATTTCAACCAGTCTTTTATGTCTCTTTTCTCAAGAAGTATATAGGTGATCCATCATTCGTACTACTTATTCAGATCATTGAAATTCCAAACATTCTCTCCTATGAGTAAATTATGGTTTAATTCTAGACTAACAAACTCATAGACTGAGGAACAAAGAAGTCCCTCTAGTCAAAGTTCTTTAGTGAAATCAGTCCGTTGAGGGATATACTTGGGAAGAAGAATCAGATATGCATACCAAGTATCCTCACCTCTTCTCCGCCAATCCAAATCAAGCTTAAGGTAACAGTTCTTCTTATGCTTATTCAGCTTCCTGTTCAGCATTTTATACAACTTGGTATTCAGTTCATGCTCATATTTTATCACAAATCTGGTATCAAGTACCGTTGCATATTCATTCATATATTCATGTATGATTCTTGTGTATAATCATGCATAAAATATGCATTCTCATTGGGAGAACTCAGTTATCAAAAATCTCAGTTTTGCATTCATGAATAAGTTACTCATGCATCAAATATGAATGTCCAACATGATATGTTTAGCTTATCAGTCATGTCCATTATGAGATCATTCTCCAGTAGTGTATGTCTTGTACATACTACGGTTTATCGTATTTCCCCATTTCAGTCAGTCTCATTCGAGGAAGAATGTTTCCAATGGGGAGATATTTTAATACCCCATATATTTTAAGTTAGAAAATGAACCGTTGTTCCTACAAATGAAACCTTCTATACTGTGTTCATATTTGAGTACATGAATTAGTATGAGTATGCTAGTGATAATAGAGCTTAAGATAAGTTAATCATGATCATAAAAGTCTTTTAGAGTAAGCCAATCTAAGAACTTTTAAATCCACCAAGTTTTCATGTGTGATTTTACATAGGTCATCTTTGAATGACAATAAATTGGTTTATAGGTGGTATTTTGACAAGTTTTATACGCTCTAAACTGTAGATATTTGAATAATTTTTCTGTCGATACCAAATTCGTCTACAAGGGACATTCGGTGAAGAAGTTATGGCGATTTAAAGTTTCAGCAGCATCATTTCAGCCAGTGGCGCATCGCACCATAATCCAAAATGATGTTTGTCAATTTCCAATAATTCTCCGTGATTCCACGGCATCGCGGTGAGTTTTCAGGTCACAAACAAGTCGCAACACAATACTCCGCATCCCGCTGGAGACACAAATTGGGTAATTTCCACAAAAATTAAATAGAGCATCTAGAGGGGTATTTAGGTCATCTTTACACCCCTCTATATTCTATAAATACAGAATTTAGGCACAATACAATCACATTATACTCTCTTTTCAAAAAATTCTCTCAAGAACCCCATAGGGTTTTCACATGAGTTTTAAGATTCAAAGGATTTCACCATTAATTTTCACGGATCTTCCATCTAAGGCATGCATAATGTTTATCTATGGATCCATTTCATTCATAGAGCTCAAGAACCATGTTTTAAATATGATATTGTGATTGTCTTGTTGTGATATGACCATGTACATATTGATGATTGTTATTTAAGTTTTAAGATGATATCTAGAGGTGTTTTCATGTAGTATATGTGTTCGTTAGTTGAAATGCATGAAATGTATGTGCTTTAAATTGGGCAAATTCATGAAAACACACCTAAGCTAAAAGAATGCATTCAAAGTGTTTGATAAAATGCTTAAGTTGATAAGATTCGTGTCCCATGATTTAATAGTTCTTAAATGACCAGTCCATGTTCTATGCTTTATGATTTCACATGAATTCTACGTGATTGATATGTCCTGTTGTCGTGATATGGATTGAGCATGATATTGAAGCTATGCAAGTATACACATGTTGTATGAATTTCCCTTCCATACGTAAGATATTGAGAACTATGCTTAGCGTGAAATCCCCTACTTATGATATGGTGAATTATGGACTCCATTTTTATGATCAAGCCAGATATGTGTGTTAGTTTCCTTCCATCGAGTCCTGGGGGTGCTTGCACCTAAAATTAAAGTTGTGTGCCTAGAGCTATGTTACATTATCACAAAAAGCTTAGTCAATTTGTGATCTATAGAACTCAGCAAGTCATGCAACTCAGGAAATCTCAAAAATTTTATGATATCAATAAATACTCAGATAGTAATACTATTCTATCTGTCAACGGAATTCAGTTACTCAATCCATGTACAGCCAGTTAAATCATGTTTAGTCTTTTCATATAGGAGTAGAAGTTTTCACCGAGTGAACCAAGGGATGGGAACTCACCTGTCAGTTTAGGGTGTGATTCTGAGTAGTCATCCTTGTGTTCCAGAACTACGTATCCAACGTAGGTTGAGACATCATCACCTGCCATATTAGGGTTGATAAGGTGGATTAACTTGTTAGTTTAGGGTTTTTACCATTCTCATTCGAGTACCTGCCAGCTAAGGGTCACTCACAGCTGTCTTTACCAGTGGTGCAGTAATGACACCCTTCCAGTCGTGGTAGAGATTAGACCCCAACTTAGCTATACACGTTATTGGGGCATATCGGTTAAGAAACTACCTCCCACAGTTTGAGTCCCAGTCTTAGTAAACAAACTCAAATAGTTCTTAAGATTTTAGTATATCAGGACTATCAGTTACAGTCAATTCAGTTACAGTATGGAACTTAGGTAGTTCCATCAGATTCAGTACTGTCAGACACAGTCATCCATGTTATCAGAATTACAGTATCAGTCATGTTAGATAACAGTAAACTATGTATTAGCATAAAGATATAGATATCATGTATTCACTATCTCAGTTACTATGTATGCATGCTTGCATTCTCACATTCATATTAGTCGGTCAGTTAGCATTTCTCATGCATACAAACCCTATTGCATTTAGCCTACCCCACTCGTATACTCAGTACTTTCAGTTGTATTGACGCATTTGTGCTATGGTGCTTTCTTTTATGTTACACCATAGGTTCAGAGTCGTGAGTTCCAGATCAGAAGTAGCAGTAGCATCCCATTACACAAAGTGGTAGTGAGTCCTCATCCATCCAAGGATGATATTAGTTGATTTCATTCATTATTAAAGTTCAGTTTTGCTAGATAGAGTTAGTTGGAGAAATATTCCTTCAACTCCTATTTTTCGACTATATTTAGAGTCTTTCAGATTTAGTTCAATTTTGATCCACACTTTAGTTGTTTTGTGTAACGCCTCTTAAAAGTCATGCATGTATTAGACTGTAATTTCTGAGTTTTAGACCTAAGTGTTAGTGGATGTTGTAATTTGTGTCATATTCCATCGACCATAACTCTCTGTATCTGTCGAATTAGAGAACCTACTATTTGTCAAATGCTAGGTCTTCGAGTTAGCTTTCCAACGATATCAATTTTGCTAAAATCCGACACTCGAGCAAGAAGTTATGGCTTTTCAAAGTAGAGTGCTTCGCCTAACCAATCGCACATAGCCACTAGACTGGATGTGCAATGCAAAGGGCAGCGCCTATCCTAGTCTATGTGATGCAAAGGGTGGCGCATACTTATGGTTTCAGGTAACGAAAACACTCCGTTTTGAAATACTTTAAGTGCAAGTTAGTCCAAACAAAACCCAAAATCGTCCTTTCCCACTCCTATACGGATTGGGCCTATTAACAACATTGAAGCCTCCTATAAAATTCCAAAATCTAATCATTCAAGAACTTAAGAGGAGGAGCAACTAGGGTTTGAGGAAATAAGCTTGAAGGACCGATCATTCCAAACCTTCTTCATGAAAGAAATTATAGATTTGGAATCCTCTCGACGTAGGCTTCAATAGTCACCCAAAATTCATGGAGAACAAGGTACGCAGGGTTTTCCTAAAATCTCATGGGCATAGAAATCATGTTTTAAGAATCGAGTTTTCAAAATTCATTTACATACTCTTGTTTTAGAAGCTTTAATGATATTGTTTTGGCCTTTTGGCTTTTCCCCAAAGTTATTTGAAAGTTATATATATATGTATGTATGTGTTTTTCTTGAAATATGAATTGAGAGCATGATTTTCATGAAACCTCTCTCTTAATGTAAATTTTTCCATGTTTCACGAAATATAAATTGTTTTGAAATACATCTTGAAGAAAAGGAATCATGATATGAAGTGCTTTGACTTTTGTTATGTTTGGAATATGATTTTGAACACGAAAGAGAGGGTTGTGAATGTTTAATATGCATGTAACGAAAGAATGCATGGTTTTGTCAAAATGCACATGGCCACCATATGTTTGATGAAGTTTCAACAGGAATTGAACTTTAGTTTTGGAATATGAAGTCCTTTACATCAGTTACATGTTTTGGTGGTCTAAACTATGTTTTGAATGAAAGATTTTGCTTAATACATTATGGCTCATAAAATTCATGACTTGCAAGTCTTGGTATGACGATACCAACTCAGATAAATGCTATATCAGACTCAGACTAACAGACATTTTAGACTTTCATGATTTTAGACGTTGAGAATGATATATGTAGGGAAAAGGCTAAAAATGGGCATACAGAGATGTTAGGTGGTTCCACGAAGAGGGCTTGAGTTCAACCGACTCGTTGCCTAAAACCTTGATTTGCCAACCTGGGTATATTATTATGCGCTGACTTAAATGTCCTGTGGTATATCAGACTCAGAGACACCAACCCTTGCGGCACACTTGGGTTGGGGGCTTCCCCGCCGAGTCAATGGTGGATTCCATACAGCCCATGGAATATCAGACTTGTAAGGGAATACCACCTAACTCAGAAGTAAAACACAGATCATAATTTGAAAAGAACAGACAGGTTGCATGTTTTCAAAAAGTGCCCATATACTTTTTAGAAACTGTTTTATACATGATGTTTTGATGAAAAATTGCTTTCACTTAATATATATATATATATATATATATATATATATGTATGTTCCATTATACTATTTTTGGATTTCTTCACATGCCAATATTGTTGTGCTGACCCCCCTCCTCCCAAGTTCTAAAGCACAGTCTAGGGGTCCAGCTACCTAGTAGACATTCTCGAATTTGCAGACTTGATCTCACAGTGGTGAGCCTTCTATTATTCGGAAGGCCTAATTATGTCAGACATTATCTTATTTATTATGTTTTTGGTTTACTGGGGGCCTTGTCCCAGTTTCTTTTCAGATAGATGTTTGTGTTCTTAGTAGAGATTTCGCAGACTGATGTCAGATAGTATTATTCAGAAATATTGCAGAACTTGACCATGTTTTCCGTACTCAGTTTCAATTCCACATCTTATTATGATTATGATTGTTGTGCATGATAACCAGATAGAGAATGGGTGTTCCGGGCCTTCATGGTTTGGGATGCTCATCACGGCTAGGGCCTAGGCTTGAGTCGTGACAAACTTGGTATGAGAGCACAGTTCGTGGTCCCAGGGTATCTACGAAATCGCATCAGGTAGAGTCTTGTTTATGGGTGTGTAGCGCGCCACACTTATAAGCAGGAGGCTACTAGGAATTTAGGAATGTTTCCCTTCTTTGTGATTTAGTTCGTGCTTCAGAGTCTAAACTGTCCCCTAATCAATGATCTCTTGTATTACAGAAACATGACTATGCCTCCCCGTCATAACATCGATCAAAGTGATCAGGCAGATGTGGTCCGTCCCATCCATGGGATACGGACCCGTAATAGATCTCCCATGCCAGAACCTGTCCCCGCTCTGGGAGACCCTTCAGTCCCAACTAGTCCACCTCAGGTTCCGCGGACTAATGCCAACCATCCACCAACTGCTCATAGAGATATCTCAAATGTAGAGTTCAGATGGTCTATCCATATACTGACACAGCTGGTAGCTAACCCGGCTTAATAATCAAAAGATGTTGGGTCTGCATCCGTTACATCTAAGGCTACTAGAGTCGGGCATTTCATGAAGATGAATCCACCTAAGTTCACTGGTACAAAGGTGGAGGAAGATCCATAGGAGTTCGTGGATGATATGGAAAAGATATTTAAGGTAATGCATGTAGATGAGATTGAATGAGTGGAATTGGCAACATATCATCTTAGGGATGTTGCAAATCAGTGGTATGCAGACT
The DNA here is from genome assembly GCA_030864225.1 of Capsicum baccatum var. pendulum. Taxonomy (NCBI): domain Eukaryota; kingdom Viridiplantae; phylum Streptophyta; class Magnoliopsida; order Solanales; family Solanaceae; genus Capsicum; species Capsicum baccatum. The sequence continues at coordinate 46,278,747 of CM061550.1, forward strand.
GGGAAGATGCTAAAGGTGAGAGTGTAGAGCCTACAGTTTTGGTTTAGTTTGTAGAAGCTTTCTTTGATAGATTCTTTCCTCTGGAGTTGAGGGTGGCCAAAGCAGAAGAGTTCATGAATCTGAAGCAGGGAAGTACGAGTGTACAGGAGTACACTTTGAAGTTTAATCAACTAGCCCGCTATGCACCAGAATTGACTAGCAATATGAGAGCCTGGATGAGGAAATTTGCATCCGGCCTTGCTGATAACCTAATACTTGAGTGCCAGGGGGCAATGTTGAATAGGGAGTTATACTTTGCTAGATTGACAGTCCACATACAGCAGGTGGAAGAGAGGAAGAGAAAGATTACTGAATCTAGAGAGAAACAGACAGGCCAAGAGAGTCAAATCTACGGACCAGCACTAAAGTCAGCCGCAGAGTGGTAACTGGGGAAATAGGTGATCAAAGATGACGGGGTTTTGGAATAATACACAGTTAGCACCCAGTGCCCCAGCACCCAGACCCCCTACAGACAGACAGACTCAGAGCTATCAGACTCCTCATGGATCTAGAGCACCAGATACTCAATTGCAGGGTAGTATGGCTTAGCAGCATTGAACTTACCTGCGATGTGAAAAGTATGGTAGGAATCATCCGAGGAATTGTCAGTTGGGCACACGTGTATGTTATTCATGTGGTCAGCCAAGCCACTTTCAGAGGGACTATCCATCTACTAGGAGGAAGTGCTGGTGGTGCGAAGTTTCAGGGCAATTCCATAGCTCCACCCTCATCTCAGAAAGGCGCCATATCAGCTGTCGAGAACAGTTGCAACCGGTTATATGCCTTGACCGACCACCAGGAGGCAGAAGCTTCCCCATATGTTGTTACCGGTACGTTACAAATCTTTTCCCATGATGTTTTTGTGTTACTTGATCCCGGATCTACCTTATCCTATGTGACACCTTATGTGGCTGTTGGTTTCGGGTTTGAGCCCAGTGTGATTTCTGAACCCTTTTATGTTTCTACCCTAGTGGGGGATTCTATTGTTGCTAGAAAGGTATATAGGTCTTGTGTGGTGACTGTTGGTAGTCGGGATACGGTGGGAGTCCTTATAGAGTTGGACATGGTTGCATTTGATTCTATCTTAGGGATGGATTGGCTCCATTCATGCTACACCAAATTGGATTGTAGGACCTGTAGAGTTACCTTTTCTTTCCCGAAAAAACTAATGATAGAATGGGAGGGACATTCTGTAGCACCCAAAGGGCACGTTATATCTTAACTCAGAGCCGGAAAGATCATTTCTAAGGGTTGCTTGTATCACCTTATTCGAGTCAAGGACTCTAAAGTTGAAAATCCTACTCTTCAGTTTGTCCCTGTGGTGAATGAATTTCCAGAAGTCTTTCCCGAAGATCTCCCAGGGATACCCCCTGATAGGGAGATAGTGTTTGGTAGTGATGTATTGCTAGATACCCGTCCCATTTCTATTCCTCCATATAGAATGGCTCCTGTAGAGCTAAAAAGGTTGAAAGAGTAGCTAACAGACCTCCTAGATAAGGGATTTATATGCCCCAGTGTATCTCCTTGGGGTGCACCTGTACTTTTTGTGCGTAAGAAAGACGGTTCCCTTCGTATGTGCATAGATTACCGTCAGCTGAATAAGGTCACAATTAAAAACAAATATCCTCTTCCTAGGATTGATGATCTTTTTGACCAGCTTCAGGGTGCTAGATGTTTTTCAAAAGTAGACCTTCGTTCGGGCTATCATCAGTTGAAAGTTAGGGAGTCAGACATTCCCAAAATAGCTTTCCGAACCTGATATGGTCACTATGAGTTTCTTGTTATATCCTTCGGGTTAACTAATGCCCCTGCAGCCTTCATGGATCTTATGAACATAGTTTTCCATCAGTTTCTTGACTCGTTTACCATTGTATTTATTGATGATATTCGGATTTATTCTAAGAGTAAGGAGGATCATGCCGATCACCTTTGAATCATTCGTCAGACCCTTAAGGATCATCGGTTGTATGCCAAATTTTCCAAGTGTGAATTCTGGCTAGATGCCATTGCCTTCTTAGGGCATATTGTGTCCAGTGACGGGATTAGAGTGGACCCCCAGAAAGTTGAGGCAGTGAGAAAATTGCCCAGACCCACGACTCCAATCGATATTCGGAGCTTCTTGGGGTTTGGCAGGTTATTATAGAAGATTCGTAGAGGGTTTTTCATCCATAGCGGCTCCACTTAGTAAAATGACTAAGAAAAAGGTAAAGTTTGTGTGGTCTGATTTATGTGAGAATAGTTTTGAGAAGTTGAAAGACAGACTGACCACTGCACCTATTTTGACTCTTCCCGAGGGTGTTGACGGTTTTGTTGTTTATTGTGATGCGTCCCGTGTGTGACATGGCTGCGTTTTGATACATCATGGTAAGGTGGTAGATTATGCATCTACGCAGTTGAAGGTGCACGAGAGGAACTACCATACTCATGATTTGGAGTTAGCGGTTGTGGTGTTTGCCCTTAAGATTTGGCGGCACTACTTGTACGGTGTTCATATTGATATCTTCACTGATCACAAGAGTCTGTAGTATGTTTTCTCGCAGAAAGAATTGAATCTTAGGCAGAGGCGGTGGTTGGAACTTCTGAAAGTCTATGATATGAGCTTGCATTACCATTCGGGCAAGGCAAATGTTGTAGCCGACGCCCTCAGCAGCTTGTCTATGGGAAGCCTTTCTCATGTAGAAAAAGAAAAAAAGAGATGGTGAAGGATATTCACCGCCTTGCGAATATGGGAGTGCGAATGTTAGATTTCAAAGAAGGAGGGGTGGTTGTTCATGAGTTAGCTAAGTCATCCCTTTGTGCTGAAGTGAAGGAGAAGCAGGTTGAAGATTCCATCTTGATGCAAATCAAGAAAGATGTGGGTCAACAAAAGGTAATGTCTTTTGAAATTGTTGGTGATGGCATTCTGAGATTTCAGGGTAGATTATGTGTTCTGAATATCGACGGGCTTTAAGAAAGAATTCTTGATGAAGTTCACACCTCGAGGTATGTTGTTCATCCTAGTTCTACTAAGATGTACCATGATTTGAAATATATGTTTTGGTGGAATAATATGAAGCGAGATGTGTCTAACTTTGTTTCTAAGTGCTTGAATTGGCAACAAGGGAAAGTAGAACATTTGAGGCCAAGAGGTACTTCCCAAGAAATAGCGTTGCGCTTGTGGAAGTGGGAAATGATCAATATGGACTTTATTACAGGACTTTCGATGTCCCGAAATCAGTATGACTCTATATGGGTGATTGTAGATAGGCTGACCAAGTTAGCTCACCTTCTGCCTGTCAGGACTAACTATTTGGGGGAAGATTATGCTAAGATTTTCATTGCAGAAATTGTCTGTCTGCATGGAGCGCCTGTCTCCATTATATCCAACTGATGTACGCAGGTTTCTTCTCAGTTTTGGAGATCGTTTCAGAAAGGTTTAGGTACCCAGGTGAACTTAAGTACAAAATTCCACCCTTAGACTGATGGGCAAGCTGAACGCACCATCCAGACCCTGGAGGACATGTTGAGGGCCTGTGTGATTGACTTTAAAGGTTGTTGGATTGATCACTTTCCACTGATAGAGTTTGCCTATAACAACAATTTCTACTCTAGTATTAAGATGGCACATTTAGAGGCATTGTATGGTAGGAGATGTAGGTCTCTAATAGGCTGGTATGAAATAGGTTAGATACAGATGTGTGGGCCTGATCTTGTTCATCAGGCAATGGAGGATGTGAAACTCATTAGGGAACGACTTAAGACAGCTCAAAGTGGTCAGAAATCCTATGCCGACGTCAGAAGAAGAGAGTTAGAGTTTGAGATTGGAGATTGGGTTTTCCTCAAGGTTTCTCCCATGAAGGGAGTTATGCATTTCGGGAAGAGGGGTAAGCTAAGTCCTCGCTATATAGGCCCGTATCAGATTGTAAGAAGAACAGGTGGAGTTGCATATGAATTAGAATTGCCTGCAAGTTTGGGTTCTGTTCATCCAGTATTCCACATATTCATGTTGAAGAAGTGCATAGGAGATCACTCTTTAGTGGTGCCCATTGATGAGATCAAGGTGATCAATTCCTTGTCTTACGAGGAAGAGCCCATGGAAATCCTAGATCGACAAGTGAGAAAATTGAGAAGTAAAGAGATAGTCTCAGTTAAAGTGTTATGGAGAAATCAAAAAGTTGGAAAAGCAACTTGGGAGTCGGAGCATGACATGAAAGCGAGATACCCAAGCCTGTTTGAATCAGCAAGTGACGAATTAGTAGGTACAATTCTGGCTTTATGTTCCTTCTATGTATGAATCTATTTGAAAATCGTGTGTGACTATTTTCGCGTCATCATTCGGGGATAAATAATCCTAATGGGGGATAATGTAACGCCCCGTAAAAGTCATGCATGTATTAGACTGTAATTTCTGAGTTTTAGACTTAAGTGTTAGTGGACGTTGTAATTTCTGTCAGCTTCCATCGACCATAACTCTCTGTATCTGTCGAATTAGAGAACCTACTATGTTTCAAATGATAGGTCTTCGAGTTAGCTTTCCAACGATATCAATTTTGCTAAAATCCGACACTCGAGCAAGAAGTTATGGCTTTTCAAAGTAGAGTGTGTCGCCTAACCAATCGCACATAGCCACTGGACTGGATGTGCGATGCACAATGCGGCGCCTATCTGAGCCTATACAATACACAAGGCAACGCACACCTTAATATATGCAATGCAAAGGGCGGCGCCTATCCTAGTCTATGCAATGCAAAGGGCGGCGCATACTTCTGGTTTCAGGTAACGAAAACACTCAGTTTTGAGTTACTTTAAGTGCAAGTTAGTCCTAACAAAACCCAAAATCGTCCTTACCCACTCCTAAGTGGATTTGGGCCTATTAACAACATTGAATCCTCCTATAAAATCCCAAAATCTAATCCTTCAAGAACTTAAGAGGAGGAGCAACTAGGGTTTGAGAAAATAAGCTTGAAGGACCGATCATTCCGAAGCTTCTTCGTGAAACAAATAACAGATTTGGAATCCTCTCGATGTAGGATTCAATAGAAACCCAAAATTCGTGGAGAATAAGGTATGCGGAGTTTTCCTAAAATCTCATGGGCATAGAAATCATGTTTTAAGAATTGGGTTTTCGAAATTCATGTACATACTCATGTTTTAGAAGCTTTAATGATATTGTTTTGGCCTTTTGGCTTTTCCCCAAAGTGATTTGAAAATTATATGTATATGTATATATGTGTTTGTCCTGAAATATGAATTGAGAGCATGATTTTCATGAAACCTCTCTCTTAATGTAAATTTTTCCTTGTTTCACGTAATATAAATTGTTTTGAAATACATCTTGAAGAAAAGGAATCATGATATGAAGTGCTTTGACTTTTGCTATGTTTGGAATATGATTTTGAACACGAAATAGAGGGTTGTGAATGTTGAATATGAATGTAATGAAAGAATGCATGGTTTTGCCAAAATGCACATAACCACCATATGTTTGATGAAATTTTTGAATGAATTGAACTTTAAGTTTCGGAATATGAAGTCCTTTACATCAGTTACATGTTTTTGTGGTCTAAACTATGTTTTGAATGAAAGCTTTTGCTTAATACATTATGGCTCATAAAATTCATGACTTGCAAGTCTTGGTATGACGATACCAACTTAGACAAATGCTATATCAGACTCAGACTAACAGACATTTCAGACTTTCATGATTTTAGACATTCAGAATGATACATGTAGAGAAAAGGTTAAAAATAGGCATACAGAGATGTTAGGTGGTTCCCCGAAGAGGGATTGAGTTCAAGCGACTTGTTACCTAAAACCATGGTTTGCCGACCCGGGTATATTATTATGCGCTGACTTAAATGTCCTGTGGCGTATCAGACTCAGAGACTCCAACCCTTGCAGCACACTTGGGTTGGGGGATTCCCCGACGAGTCAATGGTGGATTCCATACAGCCCGTGGAATATCAGACTTGTAAGGGAATACCACCTAACTCAGAAGTAAAACATAGATCATGATTTGAAAAGAACAGACAGGTTGCATGTTTTCAAAAAGTGGCCATGTACTTTTCAGAAACAGTTTTATACATGATGTCTTGATGAAAAATTGCTTTCACTTAATATATATATATATATGTTCCATTATACTATTTTTTGGATTGCTTCGCATGCCAGTACTTTTTTGCTGACCCCCCTTCCTTCCAGGTTCTAAGGTACAGTCTAGGGGTCCAACTACTCAGTAGACATTCTCGTATTTGCAGACTTGATCTCACAGTGGTGAGCCTTCTATTATTCGGAAGGCCTAATTATGTCAGACATTATCTTATTTATTATGTTTTTAGTTTACTGGGGGCCTTGTCTCAGTTTCTTTTCAGACAGATGTTTGTGTTCTTAGTAGAGATTTCGTAGACTAATGTCAGATAGTATTATTCAGAAATGTTGCAGAACTTTACCATGTTTTCCGTACTCAGTTTCAATTCCGCATCTTATTATGATTACGAATGTTGTGCATGATAACCAGATAGAGAATGGGTGTTTCGGGCTTTCATGGTTCGAGATGCTCGTCACGGCTAGGGCCTAGGCTCGGGTTGTGACATTTTGGGTATTTTCATCCATATGGATGTTACTATTTATCAGATATTCAATTCAGTTGAACCTTATGGACAATTGTTCTTGTTTTCCGTATTTTACAAGTATATTATGCAGTGTACAGGTACAAATATCAGTAAAGGGTTAGCTTGTGGTCCCTCGATTTAATAAGAACTTTGTAGCATTCCGTTTCAGTAAATTGGGGTACCACAACACGACAGAGCATGCGTCGCACACTTATCATGAGATGTTATTGTCTCAGTCACAAAAATGGCTATAACTTTTTGCTCGGGTGTCAGATTTTTGCCCAATTGGTATCGTTGGAAACATAATTCAATTATATACAATTTTTTGGGTCTTTTGATGAAAATTTTCATATATATATAAGAAGTTATATACATTTGAAGTAGACCCTCGTAGAATCAAATATTAAATTTTGGATGAATCAATTGATCTTAGCTCAAGTTTGTTCTAAGTCATTTTTATGGATATTTTCACCTCTAAACCATCTTATATACTATTATAATGATAATGAAACTTTTATTTATATTCAAATCATTTGGTTTAGAGCTTAGACGCGTAAGATCGATGGTTACAATTCCAGCTCGAAAATATGGGGTATTACACAAACTAACATGGAATTCATAAAAATCCATATACATGAACTTTAAAAAGAGATTCTTGGTCTTTATGAATGAAAGGAGTCAATGAATGAATACTATACATACTTGGGTAAGTGATTTCTTGAAGATCTGTGGAGAAAAACTTGAATTCTTGGCTTTGAATCAAGCACCTAGGGTTTCTTATTCTTGGGGATTGATCTCTTAGAGAAACCCTAATTTGTTGTTATAGAAGAATAATGAATTTATGAGCTATGGTCGGGTGTAATTAGTGGTTAAATCGGATGGAAAAAGACCCAAATACCCATTTAAAAATGGCTTTAAAATAACTGAACAGGATGTGCGATGGTGGGACGATGGTCCATCGCTGGGTTGATGGTCTATCAGTCCAAACTGTCGCACTGTGGCAGAATAGGGGTTCACTACCTCCCTTCCAATGACCTTGGCGATGCTTCATTGCTAGCTCGATGGTCTGTCAGATTGAGCCATCGCTCGTACATAGAAGGTGGTCTCACTACCTCACTGCGATGGCTTGGACAACGCTCTGTCGTTATCTCGATGGTTTGCTGGCTCTCACCATCGCACCTCGGCAGTTTTAATTGCCTTTTGTATTTTGGCCATAACTTTCTTATCCAATGTTGGATTTAGATGAAATGGGTATCATTGTAAAGCTAATTCAATTTCCCACATGACAAAAAGTAAAAATATTAAAAATTTCACATGTACAAAAAATGGATTCATTTTTTCAATGTAAGTTTCTAACATTCTTGAGGATATTTCAAGCTAGGTAGAAGTACGGGGTATTACAGGTAGGGATCATGATGTGCAATGGTGAATCTCATCACATAATACTATTATAGAACTTCTCTTTAGTAGAATAATCACTGTTGACTATGTACAGTTAAAGGATAATATGTCAGATCCACTTACAAAAGGCCTATCTAGAGAAGGATTTGAGAGGACATCCAAGGGAATGGGTTTATGGCCGAGGACAAGTCAGCATGGCGGTAACTTTACCTAGAAGACTCGTGATCCCAAGAGATAGGTCAAGGAGATCAAACAAAGTTGTTTTTGACAGGGTCAACATTTTATCAATATACCCAACCCATTCTCATGATGTAGACAATGTTTAGTAAATGAGGATAAGATTTATGGTGTAAATCACTTTAAGGATTATCTAAATTTGGCAGATTTAATCAAATAGTTTAATCTACAGGATTAAACGATTACAAATCACCTATGTGAGGGAAAAGTAGATGCCGCTTTAAGGAGAATGTTAGTAAAGACCTATTCTTTAAGCTCTCATGAGACCGGGACATGTTCATAGCTAAAATGAACAAAACCATAACAACCATAAATGGTAAAAGTCTGGTTGTGTGACATGTATTTTCTAAGTGTCCATTAAAGCTCAGTGTCTCAAAGATATCAAATCTACCGATTGACCGAGTGCATCCGATACATGTTCACTATAAAAATTTAAAGTGAAACCTACTTATCCAGCTGCAATCAGTCTTTGCTTGATGATCACATACTTGTTCGTAAAGTTTTACAAAAAAGTAGCCATTCCCCAATCATGTGAGTGATTGTTGGGTTCATGATCAAAGTGTGAATGGAAAATAAAGGGAACCAAGTGGAGTAAAAAATTGAGATAACACTCAAAATGAAAAGTGTACTCAAAAATGGAAAAGTCTATTAAAATCTCCCACAGTGGTGGGAGAAGGAAACTTTCACGTGTTTATATTAAGAAATACTTACTCCACATGGTAAGTGAGGCAAGAACCAAAAGGTGCATTTCACCGTCATCGCCGTCGCTTGCTAGGCTCAGCTTCGGCTTTGAAACATATAGAAAATCCAGTCCGAATAAACCAAAGTAAAAATGCAACAGCTTGGTTGCAGTTTTGAACCTCCATTAACTTACATGCTTCTACATGCAAAAACTATGGTTGCGGCTGCTCTAAGAGACACAACTTTTCGACTAACATACACATGTTTCGGGAAAAGGTATTATTGTTTTGGATGGTTGTGGCTATTAAGAAAAGACATACACTTTCTAATGAACAGGCATGACTTTTTAGAAAGGATGCACCTTTTCGATGAACTATTTCCACCTTTCGAAAGGGCACCTAATGGTTATATAAACCTGCATTTCTCCACAGGTTTAGGTACGAAATTTTCTGCATTTTACAAACACTTCTTGTCTTCAATATACTCTGTGTGATCAGCTAATCGTTGAGTGAGTTCGAAAAGAATCCGATCATTTGAGGGACCACTACAGTCAGATTGTTAGGACACTTTATCCTAGGAGGAAAATTCTGCATCCTCGATTACTTGAAAGGAATTATTTGCTTAAGGACACTTCGTGAAGTCGAAGGACTTGGCCTTTTTCTGTTTCATCTAATTTTTTTGAAAAATACACTTCTTTGAACGGTGTTTTTGATCTTGTGTTGAGGGTGTTATATAACTTCATAAGTATTCTTATTTTATACTTGAACTTGCGTTAAAGTTGTTGTGCCGAAATACAGATTTTGTGTACCCGTAACAATAGTTCCATCTATGCAGATACTTACATTGAGTAGTTATTGAAGTAGGTCTTGGAAACTATGTTTCTTTTTTGAGGTCTCAAAGCTGTTTTTCTTTGTTACGGAGGAACTAAGGTGATGTGTATATCCAAGGTAATGTGTATAGAGTGGACGAAAAGAGAAAGTTGTGCATATAGAGTGGACGAAAAAAGAAAGTTATGCAAATAACGTGGACAACATTATGAAGTAGTTGTTTTAATTAGTGCATTGATACTGAGATAAACTCGATTAATGAGGACTTTGCAGAAAATGAATTTAAAGAGAATGAGCTTAATTGCAAAAGGATTAGAAGATATGAGCTTTCCTCGGATGGGTAGATAAACAATTTCTAATGTAATTGTTATTTTGCATTCAAGTACTATACAGATAGGCAACACTTCTTTGCTTGGAGTATCAGGCAACACTCCTTTTCTTGGAGCATCTAGTTTTGTAGGATTCATATTCTTAATTTCTCAGGATAATGTAATTGTCAACAAATTATCTGATTATGTCCTTGAATTCTTTTTTCTTGTTTTCTTTTGTATTGGAAACAAGGTGCAACTTGGACCATTTTTAACCTCCAGAAGTAGAAAATGGAAGTATTTGCATGATGTCCCGCTTTGTGACTTTACAAACACAATTGGTAGTTTCGGCTAAGGACTACATATGCTTAAGAAGAGAAGTCGTTCAACAACCACCTTTACAAATGAGCAGGTATGTATCTGTTAACTTTTCCTTCTACATTACTAAGATGTAGTTTGTGTGATGGTTTTGCTATCCGTTGAGTAACTAATAAAATAGTTAATGAGCTGCGCGACATGAAAAAAGTATTCTTCGCTACTCATCAAGGTGTAATATCGTGCAGCGGAAAAAAGACATTATTTTTTTTGCCAGAAGGTAACATTGAGGAAGAAAGATATTATAGAACTGTTTCTTTTCTTTAGTGTTAGTAAAACTATCTAAAAGGCTAAATATTGCATGATTTACTCCTACACAAAAAAAAAAGGAAGGTTCTATTATTTGTAGAAACTCCAATGACAAAGATCATACGCAGTAGACGAATATACATCATTCTCAAAGGTTTTTGATTGATGAACCTGATAATTATTAAGTAGCCCAAAAGTAGAAGAATAAAAAATATGAAAAGCTCATAACATAAACTTAAATATTATTCTTGTGGGAATTGTACTTGATATGATCTGCTAATCATGAAAATTACTGTAAATTGAAAAACTACACAAACACATGATATGCAAAGCTTGGTACTTGTATCCTGCTCCGTTGCAGTGTAATTATCTGGACTTATGCCCTTTTAAGACATCAATCTTTGAGTAAATTGATGTCCATATGCCACTAATTTATGAGAACTAATTAATTCATCATGAGACTGAAGACGAATAAGTGTTGGGTTCATAGTGTGTTGAATGGAAAATGGAGAAACCAAGTGAAGGGAAGGAGACACCCAAATTGGAAAGTGTACTCTTTAAATTGGAAAGTTTACTCTTCTCCAACATTGGTGGAAGAAGAGAACTTTAAAGTGTTTATAAAGTGAAACACTTACTTCACATGGTAAGTGAGGCAAGGAAATAGAGATGCCTCGCGTCATCGTCGTCATCGCTCGCTTGGCTTCGGCTTCGGAGTTGGTCAATCGATCGATGAGATCTATTTTTGGGACAAATTTTATTTGACGAAAATCTGATCTGAATATGTGTAAAACGCAGGAAATATGTTTTACGAACAGATGCACTGTTTCACGAACAGATGCTGCAGAAAGTTGCGATTCCTCATGAAATAACACACTGTTTCATCCGAAATGACATGCCTGTTCAGGAACAGTCACACTGTTTGACGGTATGGACATGAATTTTCAGAAAAGGTAACACCTTTTTGATGAACCTTTGTCTCTTTTCAGAAGAGACATCATTTGGCTATAAAAACCTGCTTTGATTCACAGGTTTTCAGTACAAAAAATTCAGATTACAAACTTCTTCTTCTTCTCTTAAAAATACTCTTAAGTGTGATCATTTAACCGTGAGTGTGTTCGAAGAATCTGCCTATTTGAGGTACCGCTATAGTCAGATTGAAGGCCATTTTGTCCTGGGAGAAAAATTCCACAACCTCGGATACAGTGAGGAGAATTATTTCCTTAAGGAATGTCCGTGAATTCGGACGACTTGGTCTTAACAACATTTATGTTTTCATCTAATTCTTCGGAAAAACACACTTCTTTGAAAGATCTATTTTGATCTTGTGTTGAGGGTCTTACTTAACTTCATAACGTTCTTGTTTTGTACTTGAACTAGTGTTGAAGTTGTGATTCTATATTATACAGATTCTACGTACTCGTATTCTCGTAAATTAACAATAAGTAATTAGATTGCAATGACAATTCTGATGTGACTACTTGTTAGCTATATGTAGCAGAAAGTTGCAGCTTATATAGAAAAAGAAAACCAGAAGGGAATAAATGGATAGATTACTTCACAAAATTTTTCTTAGCTTATATATATAAAGATAAACCAAAAGGGACTAAATGGATAGATGACTTCACAAAATTTTTCTTAAGTAGTTTAAAGATTATAAAGAACTAAGTAATCGTTTGTTAAGGAAAAAAACTACATGCCGATGTACTAAAGCATTCGCTATATGCGGGATTTAGAAAGGACCGCCACAAGGATACTAATCATTTGTTAAGGTACCACCAATATATGTGGGACCAGTATAACATGATAAGAGTCTCTCTATAATAGACCCACTTCGTAAATTTATTTCCCTTTTCTCAACTATATGAAGTACTAATTGATACCATAACAAACTATCACGCCCCTTTTTTAGCAAAAAGAATAATTTTTAAGTTTGAAAAGGATTTTTATTATTAAGTAACAAAAAATAAAAATAAAAAAATTGAAAAGAATTATTTATATTTAAACTCAGAGTTGCCACTTGGCATGAATCGGCTATGCCAGGACACTTGTGGAAAATCCTTTTTCAAAATAATTTGACTCTTTAAAATTGATTTGCAAATAGAGATTTCGGTTAAGGAATTCTGTTTACTGAGGGGGAGTTCTTAAGCATCCCTTGATCCCTTGGCTAGACCATGGTCACTTCATTGAGTATATCGACTAATTTAACACTATGAAGTGAGTAAACCACAAAACACAGAGTAAAAACAAACCAAACAAACGAAAATCCAAGAAAAGTTAATGTCCAGTCCAATTATTACAAACCAAAATTAAAAAATTTGAGAAATGTAAACCTACTTTATTCTAGATTAATCCTAGACTAAGCTTCACCCGACGTTCTGAGCCTTAATCACGCGCCATCTTCAAGTATAACTTTATCGGGGCATTACCCGGATAAAATAATACAACTACCTAGGGGAATTCCCCGATCAAATGAGTATACTTGAGTCAAATATGATAAAACAAAACCATTCAACACACATCTCAAACATTCCATCAATCAATCCATAAATTTGCCTACCCGGCCTACCGTTTGCCTACTTATTTCAACACATCATGATACTATTGCGTTTAACAACATCAAAATCAATCAAGATGACAAATTAAATAAGCTAAATAAAATTACGAATTAGACAACTTTCAATGCCATCCAAAATTATGAATTATCCCTAAATTAAGTCCAAATTATTTGATTATCCAATTCATATAATCAACCGATCAATATCAACAATCACTTACAACGATCCAAATTTTCTCAGACACAAAATTAAAATATATATCACCAAATCACATCATCAACACGTAATCACAAATTCAACACCAAATCAAGACAAAATAGGAGAAAAAAGTTTAAAGAATTGTACCTCAAATTCATTTCAATTCCCAAATTTTTCGACGGATCTAACAAATTTAAGACCTTGATTCAGGGAACTCAAAACAAACCCACCAAATCAATCAAACCTCGATCTCAAACTCAGTTTAATAACCAAATCAGACCAAAAATATTGAAATAATGAAAACCTGCAACAAATTTTGCCTAAATGAAATTGGAATCGAAATTTCACCGGATTAACTTTATTTTTGTGGACTAGCTATAACTATATCACTAAATACTCAAATGATTTGGACCGTTTCAATTAGTTTTGATAAGTTTTCAGTGAAATGTTCTATTGTCGGATAGTGATGGAGTTATGATTCCTGTGAGAACTCACTGGAAAAACTATTTCTCTCCGATTTCCTCTTTTTTTTCATCTCCCACATTTTACTCTCTCTTGCATCTCTCTTTGATTTACCTCATATATTTTGTGTGTGTATTTCTCAGTGATCTGCTCGTCATTTCTTTAATGTGTATATGTGTATTTTCCTATGTCAGTGTGTGTGTGATCGGTGTCTTCACTATATGTCGAGTGTGTATCGTGAAGGGAATATAGTGAGGTGTGAGATGGTCTCGGTGAGATCAGTATATATTCTTTATATTGTGAGTAAATTATTCTATGGAAATAATGTGATTTTTTCTACTGTGAGGTGTGTTTTTGTGTGTTCCTCCTGTTGAGTGAATGGAACTTGTGTGTATATAGTGTAATATTGTGTAGATCTTGATCTATGTGTGTAATCTATATATATCCTGATGGTGAACAAGGAAAGAAAATATGATAAGGGGTTAGGGGTAGGGGATAAGGGGTAGGCGGTATGTAGGGGTAGAGGTAGGCATGGGATAGTGGTTGTTATTTTTGATTGGGTGAGGTGTTAATTTGTTGGGAATTTTATCATTTTTGTTAGAGTGAGGTCTCAAAAGTGTTTATCAATTTGTTCGATTTGTTATTGTGTGGAACTTATCACATGGGTGGAGGTATGTGGTAAGACGGGGAAAAAAAACTAGAAAAATTATTTTGGAGAGGGACAAAATTACGTCTCTACATCATGCCCCTCTTTAGGTGTAAACACAAAAAGTTTTAAGACAAAGAAGTAGACAACGAGATAGAATTTTGACCTAACCGTTATTCAAAATAAAGAAAAAGAAGGACAGAGTATCACCAAGTCTTGACTTGGGATATCCAACCTACCAAAGTTACGAGGTAATCAAGTCACATTTATCTCAAAGAGTTGGAAGAAGAAGGACTATATATAGTTAGAGAGTCGAGTGAGGTCCCATCGAGGTTTCAGTCCGCGGCTCTGTCTTTACATCAAAAATGAAAATTACAAGTTAAAAAAATCCATAAATAGAATTACAAAAGTCACAGCTTTCCTTGACTCTGAACTTGCTATTGCATCACCCTATTCTCCTAGCCAGCTCCCAACTTTTGATTTCCTTACTTTGTTCTCTGGGCGAGCTCCTGACATAAAATTTCATCACCTTGTTGCCTGGCTTTCAATCTCTTAACCTTGTTATTTGACTTTAAACTTCTTCACTTGTTGCTTGACTTTTCATTTATTCGCCCTATTCTTCAGGTGGGCTCCTAAAATCACATCAAAACTAGAAAGAAAATTATCTCAAACAAAGTTTATGATAGAAATCCACCTTTCAAAAAATAAAGTCTAATTTTTCAAGAAGTTCCTACATTATGATTTCAATAACAAGAATTAATATTTTGCCCCAGTTTATCATCAGAAAACTTTTGTCATTGTCAAATCTAATCATAATTACTTTCATGTTGCAATGATGAATCAAGACTCAGACCAAGAAAGTATCTCTTGAGAGTAAAATTAAATGACCAAGATTAGGAAGTGTATCTCCTAAGAATTAAAGAGAGGAATTCCGATTAGAAAGTGTGTCTTCTAGGGATAAAGTTTTAGGTTAGGAAGTATGCCACCTTACAATTGAAAACTGACAAGGAAGTGTGTCTTCTAAGGATTAAGTGCAGTAACTCGACTAGAAAATACATTTTCAGAAGTCAAAGAGAATGAATCGATTAAAAAGTACATATTCTAGGAGTCAAGGGGAATGAGTTGACTAGAAGATACATCTTTTGATAGTCAATGAGAATGACTCGACTAGAAGGTATATATCTAGGAGTCAAGGGGAATGACTCAACAAAAAAGTACATCTTCTAAGAGTGTAGGGTAATGACTCAACTAGAGAATATATTTTCTAGGAGTCAAGGGAATGACTCGACTAGAAAGTACATCTTCTAGGATTCAAGGGGAATGATTAATCTAGAATGTACATCTTTTAAAAGTCAAGGGGAATGAATCGACTAGAAGGTACATCTTCTAGGAGTCAAGGAGAATGACTCGACTAGAAAGTACATCTTTTAGGAGTCAAGGTGAATGACTAAACTAGAAGGTACATCTTTTGGGATTCAAAGTGAATGACTCGACTAGAAGGTAAACCTTCTAGGAGTAAAGGAAAATGACTCAATTAGAAGGTACATCTTCTAGGATTCAAGGGGAATGACTTGACTCGAAAGTACATCTTCAAGGAGTTAAGGGGAATTACTCAAATAGAAAGTACATCTTCTAGGTGTCAAGGGGAATGACCCGATCAGAAAGTATATCTTCTAGGAGTCAAGAGGAATGACTTGACCAGAAAGTACATTTTATAGGAGTCAAGGGGTATAACTCGACCAGAAAGTACATTTTCTAGGAGTCAAGGGGAATGACTCGACCAGAGGGTATAATTTTTAGGAGTCAAAGGGAATGACTCGACCAGAAGGTATATCTTCTAGGATTCAAAAGGAATGAATCTACTAGAAGGTATATCTTCTGGGAGTCAAGGGGAATGACTCGAATTGAAGGTACAGCTTCTAGGAGTCAAGAAGAATGATTTATCTAGAATGTACATCTTATAGGATTCAAGGGTAATGACTTGACTAAAAGGTACATCTTATAGGAGTCAAGGGAAATGACTCGACCAGAAAGTATATCTTCTAAGAGTAAAGGGGAATGAATCGACCAGAAAGTATAATTTCTAAATTTGTAGGAGTCAAGGGGAATGACTTGACCAGAAGGTAAATTTTCAAGGATTCAAGGGGAATGACTCGATCAGAAAGTATAGTTTCTAGGAGTCAAGGGGAATGACTCAACTAGAAAGTATATTTTCTAGGAGTCAAGGGGAATGACTCGACTAGAAAGTACATCTTCTAGGAGTCAAAGGGAAATATTCGACTGGAAAGTACATCTTTAAGGAGTCAAAGGGAATGACTCGACTAGAAAGTACATCTTTTAGGAGTCAAAGGAACTACTCAACTAGAAAGTACATCTTCTAGGAGTCAGGGGGAATACTCAACTGGAAAGTACATCTTCAAGGTGTCTATGGGAATAAATCGACTAGTAAGTGTCTTCTAAAAGTGAAGGTTCCATTTAAAACGTGTATCAGCTAGCAATTGAAAACTGAAATACCTGAATAAAGAAATGCGTCTCCGAGGGGTAAAGGATGATGAATTTTTACCATGATTTGATGATCAAACCTGTGCATCAATAATGCTTCCTATATTTGTAGAAGTGAGGTATTGCATCTCTTGATATTTATGCTCTGAAGTCTTTGAGTATAAGGTAACATGTTTTCTATTTCATCAAAGAAAACTTGTGAGTTTAAGAACATAGTGGCTGGTTTGTGACTTTAGCTTTTGCGGAAATCGCTCTTGCCATCATCATATTTAACCTTACTTCCAAACATTATCATATGTCATTGACATACAGTATCATTAATCCAAACTCATATTATTAAGAATGACTCTGAAACAAACACAATATCTCTGCTCTGCCATATTTCTTAGATAAACCCTTTGAACCTTGGTATTTCTATGAGTTTCCAGACTTGCCTGCTGAGAAAATGTTTTGCATTCCTTATTTCTGGTAACAATTATGTGTCTTTTATATTTTGGTCCTTTGTCTTGCTTTGTACAATTGAAAAAGCTGGTAGTCAGTTTTGAAATCTGTTCTCACTTTCTTTGGCATTTATTTGACTCAAAGACACAAGAAAAATGACTTTCCATTTTACTAACTGACTCAAGAAAATAAAAATAAAAATAATAATATAAAGAATAAAGAACATACAACGAATGTCCCCATTGAAATAGAGAAAAGAAAAGAAGAATTTATCTAAAAGTGACCGTCAACTCTGATGATTATGACATGAATTTTAGATTAATCTGCTTGATCTTTCCATTCAAAATTTCACCAATTATTATTGAGTTAATGGCCTTGAAATTGAGTTACTTCCATGGGCCAATCGCATTAAGATATTCCATTTAGCTAGTGACGCCTTAAAGGATTTTCTCCAACAAGCCTCTCTCATTTTATTTCACTTAGCTCACCATTGCCCTATGGTATCCGTGAGGGTTTTGGGAATGAGACTCTCTTATTTTTATTTCTATCAATTCAGAATCATCTTATGGTGCCCGTGAGGGTTTTCACCGATAAGACTCTCTCATTTTTATCTCTCTCAACTTACCATCACCTTATGGTGTCTGTGAAGGTTTTCACTGATAAGACACTCTCATTTTTATTTCTCTCTCAATTCCTCATTCTGAGAAAGACAAGTAGTACCCAAAATATGTCATCATATCCATTACATGCTTAGTCTTAATATTTTCAAAGATTGATCTGAAGGTATTTCTTTGGTGAAAACATGGATTTTGGATAGATTTAGAAAGAAAGGATGGCATGAGTCCCAAACAACACTTGAAGTAGGGTAGGACTTACAACTTTTGAAATAGACTCAAACAACAAAGATTAACTCACGTCCTAGTTTCTTTCGACTGGGTGATTTTAAATTATTTATTTGGTTGGACTGAGCCAGATTAGGTCAGCCAACGTATCTCACCCACGCACGAGGAGAATCGGATCGAACGTAGTTCCAGAAGCTTGTTTTGCTTAGTTTTTTTCTTTTTTTCATTGAAACATTTCTCTTGGGGACTTTTCTGACTCTATTTTTCTTGACATTTCTTTTTCTTTTATTTTGGACATACTCTGTTCTTTTTTTTTCTTTCTGAAACTTGTATGACTCTAATGTTTTTCTCAACACTTTTATTTTGAACTTTGTTGACTCTATCTGGACTCCTAAAAGGGTTATAAAAGAAAATAGTAATAAAGCTCAAATGGAGTATAGAATGAATGACATAATGTTTGGATAGCATAATGAAATGCCTTCATCATATCAATCCTTAAACATGCATGATCATGACATGCAATATAAAAGTGGGAGATGAAGATTATTTATGACATTTTTAGAGCAATGACTTGACCTAAGCATGTGCGTCACCACTTCTTCTGCACTTTGTCCAGCATACAACTCCACCTTTATTGTACATCCCTCACATTGAATGGCTCATGCTTTTGTGAAGCTAATTATTTTCTTTTTTCTCTTAAGATAGGATCGTCCATCCAATGCTTGACCTAATTTAGATATGTCTTTCAATTGATGATCAATTTATTCTAGTGATTTTTGCCTTAATTTTAAAAGAAGGCTTCAATTTGGTCACCAAATGTCTCACACTACCTATTTTATCTGATGGTCTTTTCTAAATGAAACATTCTGATTCAAAGTTCATTCTTAAATAGAATTTTAAGATCAAACTAAAAATTCTACCAATATTTCATATTACTAGAACCAACATACAATGTATTGTGTAAACAAGACAAAAAAATAACTTAAAATAAGACAAAATGAAAGGGACACCGTATCTCATTGAAAGAAAAAATATAGAAGGGTTTAAATAAAATGACAGATAAACAAAACAAGACAGATTTCAAACTACAACCCTAAAATAATTCAAAAAACTGAAAAGAAAACAAAACAAACTACCAACAATCCTTCCAAGTAAGAGAGAAGTGACTTCCCAATTGCTGAGCTTGACATCTTAGCCACTGATTCCCATACCATTATGACTAGAGCCATCACTACTATCAGACTCATTCCGTGTGAGATTATCCTTTGAATTCCTCCTTTTTTTGCAAACTCATGCCTTGGTTGAAACTTGCACTTAGAAGTTCCTTGGTAGATATGTGGAGGTGGAGGACAATATTGAAAAACTAGTATACCGTTGTGCATTGTTCAAAATAATATTGATAAAGTGGAATGGAATATCTTGAATTTTGCAAAGAGGAACATTGCTATAGATGATTATGTGGATTTAATATATACGGTCAGGGTCGAGGTTGATGGTATTGTTGAGTGGACCCTCTCGAGCCATGTTGTGTCCCTAACATAATAATAGTTGCATTCTCCTCCTTCTTTCATTCAGTTCCCTTCAATTGATTGTAGTATTGCCCCAAGTGTTTTATAGAATCCTCTTACCCATCATGCTCCTCAAATTTTGATACATCAAAGTTAGGAGGGAGATTAACACTTGAATACATGCCCTAGTCCTTATATGCAACACCTTCACAATTTGCAAGTCCTAGAGAATTTTTTGTAGCCTCTTCTGCACTCTTTACTTTTTTAGCCATTTTTTCTTGCTCTTCTATCATGTCAAACTTATTGGTAAGAAATTTTGGTGGTCTAATTTTACAAAGATGTAGTATCAAGAGTATAATATTGAAAATTAATAGTATTAAACATTGACTCACTAGAAGATTGAGGAAGTATAATTGTTGGATAGAAAGCCAATGTGGGATGCTCATTAGAGGGATGGACAACAGAAGCAGAGACGAAATGTGGAGCTATCAATCTAGTATATTTACGCTGAAGAGCTAGAGAATAAGTGATGAAATTATTGGGATGCTTTTGACTTGGAGTGAATTATGAGGCACGTTGTGGTGTATCAATAATAGTAGAAAACTAACTTTTCAATTTTTATGGAAATCTCAAGGTATTTGCAGGGTCAATAGTGGGAATGGAGGAGCCCACTGGCCCAAGCTCTATACATTTCTATTATTTGTTGCCTTAATATCACAATCTCTTTATTTAAATTCTCATTTTTCTAACTCTTTGTTTGGTCCATGATGTCACTCTGTATATCCTTGTATGACACAACTAACCCTTCCTTGAATTTGGTGTGATGTGGAGGACCAGCCAAAATGCCTCAAACCAACCACCTTAAACTAACTAAACAAGAGATAACATATGTCTTAGAGTCCAACACTTTCTCAAAAAAATTTTTTTTTTTCTTTTTTGAAAAGATCACCGAACCCAAGAATGGTGCCTACGCATCTCACCCCCGAGAGGGGAGAATCAGGTATGCGTAGTTCGTTAAGTTTGGCCACAAAATGACTAATAAAACTCTTTTTCTTTTTTCTTTCCTTTTTCTTGAGACTTTAAGAAGAAAAGAAAAATAACAAATTGTCAAAAGAATTAACGAAAATCTTTTTAAATTTTTCAACATACTATACAAAATGAAACCTATGATTACCAAAGAAAAATCTTTTTGGTTTTGCAATTTTGAACTTCATACGAAAATGAAATTTGAAATTATTGAAAAAAACTTTTTGTAGTTTTTTTTTACAGATGTGCATGACACCTACTCTAAATAAAGAGTGAAGAAATTTTTTTTGAACTTTTTACATAAGATCATTGAATTCACAAAGGGTTGCCTATGTATCTTACCCCTGAGATAGGAGAATCAGGTGTGAGTAGTTCATCCAGATTGGATAACTAAATATTAAAAACTGACTAAACCTTGACTTGAGAGATACGACTACAAAAAGAAGATGAAAAGCGTCAACAAAATCTTTTTGAGTTTTTAATTTGACACTTAACATAAAACCGACACTAACAGCTATGAAAGAAAATTTTTTTGGTATTATCATGATAAGAAATGAACAAAAATTCTACCATCTTTTTTCGAATTTTCCTTTTATAAAAACTCTATTGAAAAAAATCTTTTTAAAATTTTCTAATTATGAATGCTTGCTAAAGGAAACAAAAGGAAAATCTTTTTGATTTTTTTTTTAGGAAATAAGTGCAAAAGGTAAACAATTTTTTTTTAACTTTTGAATTGTGGAAAACAAAAGCCATAAAGAACTCTAAAAACTATGAAAATATTTTTTGATTCACCTTTACTTTCTTCTTTTTCCTTGTTTTTGTATTTTTCCTTGCCTACACATTTTCTTCTAATTCTAGCACATTTTTTCCCCAAATCAGTCCGTCAAATAACCTTATTACTCCCAAAATGGAACAATTCGCATGAAAGGATGCTTTAGAGGTGACTCTCCTGCAAAGGACCAAGTGAGTCCCTATAGGTCTCAATACAATGTAGATAAACATGACCTAAAGGTTGACCTAGGCTAGGGTCTACTAACAAGGTTATTCAGGGTAGTGTATGGTCAATAGTGGCTGCGAAAACTTTCCACCTACTCCATACACCCAATGGCTCCCCCTCCTAAAATAAGGGTAACTCAACTAGAAGTCGTGTACACACAGGCACTATAGGACATATTGTGAAAGAATGACCCAGGGTAATGCAAATGATGCTAGATATAAAGAGGTAACACATAATAGAAAATTGTAAACGCGTAGCACGTAGGCACCCAACGATGTAATAAAAAAAAATAATAGAATATCTATGCTACTATAGTGTCAAACTAAGATGATACAACTCCACAAAATAATCTCAAATTCTAAAAAAGCCCCAGCATGGTCGTCAGAGCGGTCACACTCCTTTTTTTGCCAAAAAGAATGATTTTTATGTTTGGAAAGAATTCATGAAAGAATTTTCCTACCCGGCCTACCGTATTTCTACCAATTTTAACCCATCATGATACTATTACGTTAAACAACATCAAAACCAATCAAGGTGACAAATTAAATAAACTAATTGAAATTAGGAATTATCGAACTTTCAATACCACCCCAAATTACAAATTATCCACAAATTAATCCCAAATTATTTTATTATCCAATTCACACAATCAATCGATCTATATCAACAATCACTTACGACTATCCAAATTTTCTCAGGCATGCTATTAAAATATATATTATCAAATCACATCATCAACATGTAATCACAACATCAACACCAAATCAAGATAAAATAGTAGAAAAGAGTTTAAAGAATTGTACCTCAAATT
The DNA here is from genome assembly GCA_030864225.1 of Capsicum baccatum var. pendulum. NCBI lineage: Eukaryota > Viridiplantae > Streptophyta > Magnoliopsida > Solanales > Solanaceae > Capsicum > Capsicum baccatum. Next base: position 46,301,442 of record CM061550.1, read on the forward strand.
TATTTCAATTCCCAAATTGTTTGACGGAGCCAACGAACTCAAGACCTCGATTCAGCGAACTCAAACTGGACCGAACAATTTGATTAGACCTCGATTCTAAACTCATCTTAATCACCAAATCAGACCAAAAAAATGTTGAAATAACGAAAACCCACAACATATTTCGCCTAAAGGAAATTGAAATTTGAATTTTGCCAAATTAGCTTCGTTTTTGTGTACTAGCTATAACTATGTCGCTAAATTACTGACGGATTTTGACTATTTCGATCAGTTTTGATGAGTTTTCAGTGAGATGTTCCATCACCAGACAGCGATGGAGTTATGATTCGGGCGAGGACTTACCGGAAAAACTATTTCTCTACGATTTTCTGTTTTCTTCAGCTTTCACGATTTACTCTGTCTCTCATGTCTCTCTTCGATTTCCGTTCTCTATTTCGTGTTTTTATTTTTCTGTGATCTTCTCGTCATTTCTTCAATGTATATATGTGTCTTTTCCAATGGCGGTGTATGTACGTGATCGATGTCTTCACTGTATATCGAGTGTGTGTATCGTGATGGGAATATAGTGAGGTGTGTGATGGTCTCGTTGAGGTCAGTGTGCATTCTTTATATTGTAAGTGAATTCTTCTATCAAAATATTGTGATTTTTCCTACTGTGAGGTGTGTTTTTGTATGTTCCCCATGTTGAATGAATGAAAGTTGTGTGTATAGAGTGTATTGTTGTGGTGAAGGAGGAAAGAAAATGTGACAAGGGTTAGGGGTAGGGGCTGAGGGGTATGTGGTGGTAAGGGTGGGGGTGGGGTAGCAGCTGTTATTTTTTATTGGGTAGGGTGTTAATTTGTTGGGAATTTTGTTATTTTTGCTAGGGTGAGGTATCAAAAGTGGTTATCAATTTATTTGATTTGTTATTGTATTGTAAGAAGGGGTAAAAATATTGGAAAAAAATGATTTTGAAGAGGGACAAAATTACGTGTCAGCACAAACCAATTAGTAAGTCATCTTTTCATTACCATTAAACTTGATCCTTCATTGTATTATCATTAATGATTTTTTCCTTAGCTTTCTGTTGAATGCTAGAGTGGAAAAGAAGCTTCTATTTTGACTTGATGGTATTTTCAAGTTACCGATGTTAGTCCCAATATGCTCTTAGCGAAAGTATGATTTTGATGCCTGAATTTATCTTCAATTTAGTAGCTTCATATTATAATTGCTAAAGTTAGTTAATTTGCGGGCTTTCCTGACGTTTGCTGGGGCATCAAACTATTAGTAAGAAGACATAACTCTTGAGGAAGATATGCAATAGAAAAGACCACAAAAAATAAATTTTACATGAATATTTTGATAACTAAGAAACTCAATAAAACTACAAATGAAAAACCCGAACTCCAGTAATTTCAATTTTTCCAACTAATCTTTTTTAAGATGTTTCTTTTTTTTTTTTCTGAAAAAACGATCGTACTAGCTGTAATTTGTTTATCGCTTGAATTGCAATGACAGTAGGCTAACCCTATTTATTATTAATTAACTAATCTTATTAGTCTATTTGTTTTTCAAGTCTCTCTTTATAAATAATTTTCTTCAGTATTATCTTTGAGTTCCTATATCTACTCAGTAACTTTAGTCAAATTCATAACGAGTTCCAAAAGTGGAGTAGAAATGGGGAAAACAATGTCTATGAACGTAAACTTTGTCATGCAACGCATATGTGATTACTCTAAGAAGCATATTTTTACTTTTAATATTTGAAATTTGATGCAAGTCTATATTTGTATTTTGTTTATGTATTCGCATGTGATAATCTTTTGTAATTTTCATAATAAATTACTATTGGTGATTATGCATTTTATTATTAAATTAATATATTAAGTGAATATATTAACGGGTATAAATTGTTCATTATGAGCATTATTACTCACATTTGTTAGTTGAGGAATGTGGTTGTAACACCCCATACTTTCGAACTAGAAATTGAACTATTGTTCCTATGTGTGAAAGCTCTAATATAAATTATTTTCAAGTGAAAATAAGTGTCATGATCTGTATCCTCGTGTTTGAAGTGTTTTTGAGGTGAAAAAAATCTTCATAAGAATCCCTTAGAGCGAAGTTGATCTAAGAACCTTTGATTCAGATAAAGCTTTATATTCGATTTTACAAGGGTCTAATATGAACGTGTATAACTTTTGGTAAAAAGTAGAATTTTGTAGCTCAAAACCAATCAAATTGTAGATAATTGACTCAGCTTTCCAATGGTACCAAATTCTGCATTCCAATACATTTGTATTGTAACACCCCATACTTTTACCTAGCTCAAATGTGTCCCGAAAATGTCAAATACTTTCTTTAAATATGAATACACTTTTACACATATGGAATTTTCAAGATTTTGAATTTTCATTGTGTGGGAAATTGAATAAGAGTTTCATCGATACCAAATTCACCCAAATCCGACACCCGGGAGAAGAGTTAGAGCCATTTTAGTAAGACAGTGTACCACCTGGTACTCTAGCGTGTCACGAAGGCAGTCCAAATAGCATTTGTCATTTTCTTATGAGACAACGTGATACCACCATGTCGCGCCACTAGCCTTTTCCCAATTATCACTTTCCATTGTGACTCCGCGATCATGGCACATTGTTCATTCATGGGTAGATATGTAGATATTCATTATCTCTCCAATTATCTCTCCAAGAACTCCAAGAAACTCACGAATTAAGGTATGTAGATATTCATTCATGGGTTTCTTTCACCCATGAAGTCCAAGAATCTTTTTTCAAAGTACAAAGATGGTGTATTTATGATTTTCATGTTTGAATTAGATTGAATTCATGTTTATAATATTAGTTGGGTTACAATCCATGATTTAAATGCACGTTTCATGAAATTAAATAGCATGTGTGATGAATATGTGATTATCTTGATAAACCCTTGAACGTGCAAAGTGATCAATGCATCTATGATGTTGAGTAGGTTTGAAATCCATGATTATGATAAGATTCGTGACAAATAGAATAGTATTTAGGGGGAATTATATGAATTACGTGGTAAACCCTTAAATTTAAAATTAAGTATTATATTCATAATGTTTATGTGATGACCATTATCATGCGAAATACATATGCCCTACAAGTGTTTGATAAAATGCTTATGTGAATTGACTAGTGAAGGTATGACATAATAATATCTGATCCCTTTTATGTACATATTAATGCATTACAAGTATTTGATGAAATGTATCTATTAATGAATTATGACCAAGTGAACATTTATATGTTATTCAAAGTTATGCTTTACTTTACTTTTTCATGTTATCGAGTCTTGGCGTTATTTAATACCTGACAATTTAGCTGTTTATCTAGAGCCAATGTCAGTTACAGAATAGTATCAGTTATGTCACGATCAGTAGTACTCTCATCCTGTTACAGCACTCAGTAGAACTCAGTCAGTTACATAACTTTGAAAAAGTCAGTAATCTTAGTATTTGTGTAGTCCAGTCCAGTATATTCAGTTCATGGTCTTTCAGATGGGAGTAAATTCATCAGCAAGTGAGCCTAGGGATGGGGGCACACCCGTTAGTTAGGTCTGGGTCCCTAGAAGTAATCCCTATGTTTTAGAACTACGTAGCCAGTGTAGGTTATGATATGTCACCCGTTAGATAAGACAGATATACTTGGGGATCACCCACTAGTTTAAGACTAATCTCAGGGGTCACCTGTTAGTAAAGAATGACTCCACAGAAATTGTTTTTACCTATGGCACGGTATTGACACCTTTTTAATTTGGGTTAAAGATTAGATCCTAGCTCAGTTATCTTATCTTATCTAGGGCATATCGGTTAGATGGTTACCTCTCATAGTTTTGGTTTTAGTCTTCAGTTTAGAACTCAGTTCAGTTTTACAGAATCAAGACTATCAGACACAGTCAATTAGTATCAGTAATTACAGATTATCAGTTAATCAGTATCAAAACTCAGTACTTAACGTTAGAAAATATCAGTTACAGTATATATATAAGCACAATATTGCATACCTAGCGATTTCATTAGTAATAGTTATCCACGTACTTTCATGTTCAGTTACTCTTTATAATTTATTCAGATATTTTTCATGCTTATGAACCCTTGTATGCATTCTTACCTCATCTAGCATACCAGTACATTCTCACATACTGATGCATACTTTTCTGCGCTATGATATGTAAAATCATAGGTTCAGGCACTCAAGTACCCTACTACGTATAGTAGATTCAGATCCATCCAATAGCAGTATATTTAGTAGTGAGTCCTCATCATTTGAGGATATTCTTTTATTTTATTATCTCAGTAGACTCAGTATTTAGTAGATAGAGTTAGTTGGGAGATTGTCTCATCAACTCCGCTTTCAGATAGTTTTAGTTAGAGGCTTTTCAGACTAGTTTCAGTTCAGTATTCACTTTTATAGATATTATCTCAAATGTTATATTTTATTAGTATTTTAGATGTTCTGAAACTTATGGAATTTTAGCCTATTATTCCACATTTATTTTATTATTATTGTTCAGTGCTCACAATAGATATCATTCATTGGTTAGCTTGTGGTCCTTCAGGGTCTCAAGCACCATGTGACGACTAGGGGTAGTCCCAGGTCATTACATGTATTAACCCCCAATATTTCAGGATCTAAGGCACAATCCTGAGGTCCCATTAATCAGTAGACTTGTTTGGATAGAAGTTACAATTGGTGAGCCTTCCTTATTTTGGAAGTCCTAGTTATGAGTTATTGTTATTTTATTTTGACTCATGGTCGGACTGGGGGCTTTGTCCCATCTTTATTACTTATGTTGGTTCTTGTATTTTTAGAGATTTTGTAGACTAGTGTCATGTCTTTTATATATTTAGAACTCCTTTTGAAATTGTTCAATTTAACTAAGAGACTGACCATATTTTTGTATGTTAATATTCTATATTCCTTTATTTTTTATGAATGTTGTGTCTAAGAACAAAATAGAAAAGGGCGCTAGGCCTTTATGGTTTGGGATGTCCATCCTGGTCAAGGCCTCAATTTGGGTCGTAACAAACTTGGTATTAGAGCATGGTTCATGGTCCTAGGGTATCTATCAAATTGCATTAGGTAGAGTTCTGTTTATGGGTGGGTAGTGCACCATACTTATTAGTAGAAGGCTACAAGGCATTTAGGAATGCTTCACTTTCTTCATGTTCTTGCTCGTGTTATGGAGTCAGAATGTTTATCTTTCATACTCTAGTTCATGATATGGTATCATCCATATGGAAGTAAAGTTACCCTAATTCTTTCCTTAATCTAATGTTCTTAGATATGTATCATTATCGAGGTGATTATTGTGCAGAATCTTAGAATCTAAATGATGAGGTCCTTTTTTATTGAGTTGTAAATGATTGTGAAAGTGCACAGGGACTTGAGAGTAATCCATTAGTGCTTTAAAGTGTATTGATTTAATCTTATAACCCTATCTATATTAGACATGAATTTGAGCCTGAGATAGGAAGTGTATTCAGTCCCTTTTAAAAAACTTCTTATTGCAGATGTCATACTTGAGGGTAGTAACATATGTTAGAATATTGGAACAATATTTCCACACGAGTAGTAGTGTGTGTTAAGTTGTCATACCCTATTTGTAGTAAGATGATCCCAAAGTTAGTGATGTGAAGTCACAAGGATTGAAGTCTGGGTGAGGGTGGCTTTTGCATAATTAAATAGTTGAGTTGTACAATAATAACGCTCAATCTACAGCTTTCGTAGGAGTGTAAAGCGGTCGTTGTCAAATATATAACCCAACTAGTTTGGGTATCGATCCCACAGGGAATATCTTGGTCAACAAGTAAGCAAAGATTACTAGACTTTTAGTGCAAGTCTCGTAAATAGGGGGGAGTCTTGTCGTGCAAGTAATGTAACCAAAATATAAAAGTAAAAACTGAAAATAGCAAAGTAAAAAGAAAGAATGTTTAGTAAGATGTAAACAATGAGAATGGAGGAGTTGGGGTTATGTCCACCTTATGAGTGGTACGTCTCTATTTGCTATGAGTGTGCGGAATTCAGACATGCATGTGCTTATAGAGAATTGTATGTGATGGTAAATCTAAGCGTCTTTCGACCTAAACTAGGACTATTTCACTTTAACTCTTTCGAGCTTAAAGCATGTCTAACGGTACAAATTCTCCAAGAGGTTAATCCAGTTATGGCACTAACTTTTTAATAGGGGATGGGACCCTATTACCTTGAAATTACCTCTTTTCCAGACATATAACTTTTCTTTTGAACAAGTTAATGTTGTACTGGCGTATTCTATGCGTTTGCAACCACAAAGAATTTAGATTAAGATGAAGTGAATAATGATATAAGCAGCATATGTGTCACGAACTCACAAACTCATAGCAATAGATAGTATCTCATACGGCTTCCATAACCCCAACAGATAAGTTTAGTTACCCATGAGTGCGAAGGAAATCACAATAGACATTGTTATTATACCACTATAAAGATCTCACGTTTGTAAGATGTAGTAGGCGTTAGGCGTGTATTCCTTGCAAAGTAACGTTTCTCTTGTTGCGGAAATTAAGAATTGAATAGATGAATAGAAGAAGAATAAAAAATATAATTAATGGAAGAATTAGAAGAAGAGTTGTAGAGTAATAGAATTAATTGTAAGAATGATTGGTGAATTACAATAATCTATAGCATGATAGGGTATTAATAATGCCCATATCCTATTCCTACTAATCTAATGAATTACTTAACCCAATCCTACTAGGTTAATGTATCATTATCCTAATCCTAATAAATTACTGCTAGTCCCCAAAGTCTTTAGAATTGTTGCTTTTGCCCGGGACAGATTTTCCATGCGTCACTTTTGGTCCTTGGCGTCCAAGCTTTGCTTTCCTCCTTTCGTGAAGCTTTCTTTGGCATCAAGTTATCCATAAAATGCTGAATTTTTGCATCATTTATACCTGAAACTTTGGTAATCATGTTCGTTAGCTCACTTACAAGAAAAAGGACTAAAAGTGCATGAAATATATAATTTGTTCTCCGAACTTGGCTAAAATATGGGCAAAATCTAGTACTATAGGCGTGTAAATTCTCCTATCATCAACACCCCACACTTGAAGCTTTGTTCGTCCTCGAACAAAATATCATGTCCATCTAAACATCAACTTAGGGTTTCACAGTAACAACACAAAATGTTCGTCAAGACAAGCACAACAATTATCAACAGAGAGTAGTTTTCTAATCATTAGTAGAAACAATTTAACCTCTAGCATAGACTCGTGATGGTGGTCAACTCATATTCAAAAGTTAAGTCACAAAGAATCATACACAACTACCCAAAACTCATCAACCATGTGTGTCTCACAATATGTTACCCATAATCACTCACAAGTATAGTATATTTGTTCAAACATGGGTATCAAAATATCCTTTCTCTCGCTGTCACAAAGAATTCATATGCAGCAACTGATGACCATAGGCTTGCCCTTAGTGTAATGCTTCACTAAATGTCAGAATGCTAAGATTAGAATCAAATAGGTCTTTTGATGGTTGTAACGTAGGCTAAGGGACGGGTAGGACAATTTTGGCTAGAAATAGTGACTATGTTCCTAAGCGCTTTAATACATCACATTGTATCATTAACATTTTTCTTTCAAACAACCTTTCTACTTTCTTTTATTCTACCACCCTTTTTCTCCTCTTTTGTTTTTCAATTTTAAGCATAACTAACTTTTCAGTTTAATTTTTTTCATTCCTTTTTCTTTTCATAACATACCTCTTATGATAACACTTCTTTTTCATAATAAATTCAAGCACCAATACATTCTAAAGCATCATACTCACCCAATTTCCTCTTATTTTATCACATGACTTTACACTTTTAAAGTACTTCGGAATTTGGATCAAATTATGGTCTTTAAAAAATGGATTAGGCTTACATATGAGGTTGTCAAAGAAAATAGGCTAAAGGCTCAAAAGGGTTTAACTAGAATAATGTTCATGGGTAGGTCAAAAGAAGGTAAATAATCATAGGTTGCCAAAGAAATGCCTAAATCATCTCCTAAACTTGCACTCTTTATTTTCGCTTGACATACATACCAGGCAAGTTCTAGCATCAGCCACAAGCACAGAATATACTATTATCTCACACACACAAGGCACATGGTCGACTTTATTGGGAGTAGTATAGACTTTAGACCCAATAGATGAAGGAATTGAACCACACAATATCATATAGTGAGTCACAATTAGATCCTAAACGTCTCAATAGTCATGATTTTAGCACAAACTCTTGTTATAATCTCATGCTGCCTGTTAGAAAACTTTTATGCAAAGTTATGTAAAAAAAATTTTACTACTAAAAAAAATGAAAAACGGGAAAAAACTAAGCTAAACTAACCAAACAAACATAAATGCAAATGCAGATAAAGAAGTATAGCATGCAAATACCACCACCCCACACTTAGATGGGACATTGCCCTCAGTGGAAAATAAATATGAAGAACCTTGTTAGTCGAACTCCTCCTCTATGTCGGGGGTCATACCCCCTTCGTCGGAATGATCACAGGAGTCGTAGTCATTAGAATTCTCCTCCACGTCAGAGTCTGGCATTCATCGCTCATCATCGGTCGGCACATCGTTATCAAGAGGTTCGTCAAAGTATATACCTACTCCACACATCTCCCTTGCATGCACATTCATTGGATAGTCATGATCCAGCTGTTGGAGCTCTGAAGCAGTTGGAACACGACCTCCGCTCATCATTGTAAACCGAGTCATGCCATAAAGATGGCGAAAGAAATTTTCATCCCGAGCATCTCTCTCTGTCGTAGTAAGGTTGACACTATGTGTTGATTCAGAATCTTTGACCTTTGTGAGGTCAACCTTCTTCGTATTGTGTGGGAGTTTATGATCAGCCGGTTCCTCTTCGATGTTTTCCTTCCTCAGGATTGCAGTCAATAGATTGCCGAAGCTGAAATATGATCGCTTGTGTAGCCTAGCTTTCTGCATTATAGATCGAATGATTGCCCCAATGTTGAAAGGGACATTCATCATCAATGCATATACCAAACACACTCTATCTCTTGTTATCTTGGTGTACTGGGTCCCTGGAATGAGGCAAGAGTTGACAATACGCAACCATATCCTTTCTTCCCTATTCAAAGGAGCATATGGGAAGGTGTTGTGTGATCTGATATCTTTATGTCTGCTCTACCTTGCCATGGATCTACTTCCACAAAGTGTGTGTCGAATTGCTCTATATAGAGTTCTACTGTACAGCTCTTTGAATGGTGATGGATTGACTGAAGGCAAGCCAAGAAAGGAGTTGAAGAAATCCGCATTGAGTTGTAAAAATTGGCCCCAAATTTTGACTTCGCTGCCTGTGGTTTTTGGCGACCAGTTGGCATAAAATTCTCTTGTCAAATCGAGATTGCATTCTCCCATGTCTCGGAAGATGAAATCAAGATGTAATGCCATGATCTTTGCCAACATGCGCGTCTCCTTCTTCTCTAGGCTTTCCTTGTTTATCAAGTCCACATGAACATATTTTATTTCCTTGTTGTTACTATACCATTCCTTGGCTTCCTCCTCAAGAACCCATTTTATTCCAAACATGCGGCGTGGTAATTGCATCGAGGATGATTCTCCTTGCTCTTTTCGGCCTCTTTTCTTGCCTTTTTGGGAAATGGTAGCCTTATCTTTGCCTTGTCTTGCTTTGGGTGCCATTGTACCTGAGGCTTAAAACAATGTTCATGTTAGCATCCTCTTTATAGATACAATCTATAAACAAGCATTAGGGGTACCACCCCACACTTAGGTTGTTGGCACAAACTAGTGAAGTGAAAGTGGTCGATTACTCAGACTTCATCGCCATATATTTTAGGTGCTATATTGCAACAATAAAATCAAAGCAGTCACACTTCTAGTAATCATTGCAATACTTTCATTTTAGATATATCAAGACTACTACATAGGGATTGAATCAAGGTATAGTATCTATCAGTAATCACAACCTCCTATGTCGGTAGGCAACTATGAATCTTATTACGATGAACAAGTCATTCCAACATGTAAGTATGCAAGTGATAATATTATGCAATTTGAAATACTATAGCAATTCCGCAAGAGTATGACAATGCATCAAAATCAAATTCAAGTTGGGAGCAAGTTAAGATCATCCTAACGTATATGTTCACTCACTTGGTTGTGTATCAACAATTCAAACACATTCACATCACCAATATTTCTTCAAGAATTAACAATTCATCGTAGGCATAGTAGTGTATTACTTACGGAATTTAAATGAAGAACAAAGTAGTACTTACTTGATTGATACCTTTGGATGATGTTCTTGTGACGAAATAGAGCAAAAGGAAAATTTTTGAGAGGATTTGGAGGGTATAGGCGGCGCATAAGCTAGGTTTCCAATGTGTTTTTGGTTTAAGAATAGGTCTCATATTTATAGGAGATGGTTGGGTCGGGTTTTCACCCATTTAAAATCAAATTTGGAGGCAAGAAGTGACCATAGGCGGCATCTTTAGCTTTGCCTATGCTTGGCATAGGAGGTGCCTTTTGCAAAGCATTGTCTAGCATAGGCGGCGCCTATGCCATGGTATTCCTAGGAATAGGCGGCGCCTTTCACTTTGCATATGAGATTCAAAGACAAAAGACTTTAGTATAGGCAGCGCTTATGCTATGGCATACTTGAGCATGGGCGGCGCCTATGATATGGCACACTAGATTCCGAGACCTTAGGCCATAGTATAGGCCTTGGCTTGTTCGTGGCCTAGTTTTACCTAGGCCTAGCCTTGTTCGATGCCTATATTTTCATGAGAAATGCTCAATCCATAGCCTTTTGCTTCTTTATTCCTAACTTACCACCTTTAACATGCAATACATCCAAATCGCAATTTGCAACCGATCTCCTCATTTTATACCTCTTGCACCTACATTTGCTCAAAACTAATAAAAACGATTAGAACAATGGGTTGCCTCCCATCAATCGCCTTAGTTTTGGTCATGGCACGACTTTTATTTTTGTATTTTTATTTATCAAAAGCAAAACACGTACTAGAACGAAAGAAAGACAAAAAATAAAAAAGGATAAACGATGGGTTGCCTCCCATCTAGCGCCTTATTTATTGTCGTGGCATGACATAGTTACCTCGAGTACTTAGACTTCGTCGAGATAGGTAATGGCCATAAAATTTATTGAATCAATAGGACCGATATAAGCTTTAACTCGTTGGCCATTCACTTTGAAGACAACACCATTATTGTCTTCCAACTCAACTACTCCAGACGAGTAGACTTGTATAACTTTGTATGGACCAGACCACTAGGACTTTAACTTACCTGGGAATAACTTCAGTCTGGAATTGAAAAGAAGTACCATATCATCCTTTTGAAAGTTTTGTCGAACAATGCACTAATCATGATACTTTTTCATCCGCTCCTTGTATAGGTCTGATCTTTCATAAGCATGGATACGGAATTCATCCATCTCGTTCAGCTGCTCCAATCTCAGATTCATTGCATCATCCCAATTCAAATTCAATCACTTCAAAGCCCACAATGCCTTATGCTCAAGCTCAATGGGTAAGTGACAAGCCTTCCCATAAACTAGTTGATAAGGGGACATGCCAATTGGTGTTTTGAATGCAGTCCTGTACACCTATAGTGCATCGTCCAACTTCCAATACCCATCTTTCCTATTAGCACTTACCGTTTTAGCAAGGATTTGCTTGATCTCTCGGTTGGAAATCTCTACCTGGCCGCTAGTTTGTGGGTGATAAGACGTGGATACCTTATGTTGCTTGACACTATATTTGGTCAACACGAATTTGAATAGCTTGTTGCAAAAGTGAGATCCTCCATCTATTATGATAGTACGTGGTACTCCAAAGAGAGAGAAGATATGCCTTTTCAAGAATGCTACAACACGCTTTCCCTCGTTGTCGGCCAATGCTACTGCTTCAACCCATTTTGAGACATAATCTACAGCAACTAGGATGTACTTCATTCCAAACGAATTTACAAATGGACCCATGAAATCAATACCCCATATATCAAAGAGCTCTACTTTAAGAATTTTTGACATGGACATCTCATGGTGTTTCGAAATAGAACCTTGTCGATGGCATTGGTCGCATCTTCTAACAAAGTCGTAGGCATCTCTAAATATCAAAGGCCAATAATATCCACTTTGCAATACCTTTCTTGCTGTTCAATTACCTGCATGATGTCCCCCAACTTGGGAAGTGTGGCATGGTTCCAATATAGTAGGCACCTCTACATGGGATATGCATCGTCGTATAACACCATCCGCGCATCGTCGAAACAAATATGGCTCATCCCAAAAGTAGTGTTGTGCATCATGCATAAACTTCCTCTTTTGATGGTAAGATAAGTTTGCAGGTATCATATTACTCACCACAAAATTTGCAAAGTCTGCGTACCATGGTAACTTTTTCATTATTGTCGCTAAGATCTCCTCGTCAGGGAATGCATCACCAATCTCGATTTCAGGCTTTGCCACATGCTCGATCTCGAGTCTAGATAGATGATCAGCCACTTGGTTCTCGCAACCTCTTCTATGTTTAACCTCAAAATCAAATTCTTGCATCAGCAAAACCCATCGAATTAGTCTTGGTTTTGCATTCTTCTTTGTCATTAGATACCTTAGAGCTACATGGTCTGTATGAACGATCACTTTAGTACCCAACAAATAAGCTTGAAACTTCTCAAATGTATACACAACCGCTAGGAGCTCTTTTTCTGTGATAATGTAGTTCTTTTGGGCTTCGTTCAGGACGTTACTCGCACAGTAGATAGGATGGGATAAATTCTCCTTTCTTTGTCCAAGTACAGCACCAACGGCTACACCACTATCATCACACATGACTTCGAACGGGAGAGACCAATCTGGTGCCACCATGATAGGAGCTTCAATGAGTTTTCTCTTGAGGCATTCGAATTCCTTCAAACAATCTTCATTGAAGTCAAACTTTGCATCTTTCTCCAAGAGTTTGCACAATGGAGTAGCAATTTTGGAGAAGTCTTTGATGAACCGTCGATAGAAACCTGCATGACCGAGAAAACTACGAACTCCCTTCCCTGAAATTGGAGGTGGTAGCTTCTCAATAACTTCTATTTTCGCTTGATCAACCTCAATTCCTCTTTTGGAGACTTTTTGCCCAAGAACGATACCTTATTTGACCATAAAGTGGCACTTCTCCCAATTCAGCACTAGGTTGAATTCTACACATCTTTCCAATGCCATGCTTGGGTTTGTCAAGCATGCTTCAAAAGACTCACCAACAAATGAAAAATCATCCATAAATACCTCCAAAGTGTCTTCAACCATATCAGAAAAAATGGACATCATACAACGTTGAAAGGTGGCTGGTGCGTTACATAGCCCGAATAGCATACGTTTGAAGGCAAACGTACCATATGGGCATGTGAATATTTTCTTCTCTTGATCTTCGGGGATAATACAAATCTGATTATAGCCTGAATAACCATCTAAGAAACAAAACCATCCTTTTCCCGCTAATCGATCTAGCATTTGGTACATAAATGGCATTGAAAAGTGATTTTTAAGCGTCCAAGAATTCATCTTTCGGTAGTCCATGCATACTCTCCAACCGGTGATGGGTCTAAGTGGAATAAGCTCATTCTTTTCATTCACGACTACTGTCATGTATCCTTTCTTGGGAACACATTGTACTGGGCTTACCCATGTACTGTCAGAAATTAGATACACAACCCCTATGTCTAACCACTTGATAATTTCTTTCTTCACCACTTCTTGCATAGGTGGGTTTAGACGCCTTTGATGCTCAATGGTGGGTGTGCAATTTTCTTCAAGCTGAGTATTATGTGTACAAATCCCAGGTGGAATACCAATAATATCTGCAATGGACCATCCAATGGCTCTAATATACTTCCTTAGAATAGAAATGAGAGCTGCAACTTGTTGCTCACCCAAATATGCTGCCACAATGACTGGAAGTGTGTTTCCGCTTCCTAAGAATGCATACTTTAAATGACTTGGCAGCTCCTTCAATTCTAACATGGGTAGCTCTTCAATAGATGGCTTAGCTGGTGGTGTGGGTCAATTTTTGAGATCAATGTCCAGCTTCTTGGGAGCATAGCGATATGTTCCTAATCCTGATAGAGCACAAGTAGCTTCTTCAAAATTTTCAGAATCCTTACTCTCTCCATTCATGAGCACAATCGCCAATGAGTCATCAATAATTTGCTTTTCTTCAAATAATTCTTTCTCATCATCAAAGTAAACATCAGCCACCGAGAATACGTTCAGCTCTTTGGGCTGCTTCATTGATTTGCAAACATCAAAGCGAACTACTTCGTCATTTATTCGGAACGAAAGCTCATTAGCTCTCAAATCAATGAGCACACTTCCTGTAGCAAGGAAAGGGCGCCCGAAGATTATGGGAACTTCTGAGTCTGCCTCACAATCCGAAATAACAAATTCTGCCGAAAAGATGAATGAAGAAACCTTTACCAATACATCACATAGAATACCAACAGGTCATTTTACTGACCTATCCGCTATTACGAGCCTCATATTGGTTGGAGTAAGATCACCCAACCCCAAATTTTTATAGATAGATAATGGCATCAAATTGATGTTGGCTCCTAAATCACATAATGCCTTGGTAAAATTCAAAGATCCAACGGTGCAAGGAATATTGAAAGCACCAAGGTCAGCCTTCTTCTGAACTAATGATCGGGTAGCAATTGCGCTGTAGTGATGAACATTATCTTTCAACTCATAGCTTTCTTCCCTCTTCTTTGTCAAAAGATCCTTCATAAATTTCGCATACCCAGGCATCTGTTCAAGTGCCTCCACGAATGGAACATTAATGGTCAGTTGCTTTAACATAGTCATGAATTTGCTGAACTTTGTATCATCTGCCACCTTCTTCAATCTTTGGGTAAAAGGCGGTGGTGTGTATGGAATTGTTCTCTCCATGGATTTCTTCTCCTCTTGCTTCCATTTTTTAGCCTTTTTGGGCTGCAACATACTCGGTGTGATGTCATGGACGTCGTGGGTGGCTTCCACGGATTCCTCTCCTTTTGTGTTATCATCAATGTCTGCCTCTTCATCAACCACTTGCTTAATTTTTGATGGAGTTTCAAGCACCTTACCACTTTGGGTAGTAATAGCCATACATGACCCATCATTCCTTAGGTTTTGCACAGTATCTCTAGGTAAAGTGCCAGCCTTTCTTTGGTTGAGTACTGCTGAAAGTTGGCTCAATTGTTGTTCTATTTGCTTGATTGAAGTGGAATGAGAATCAACTAATTGCATCATAGAGGACAAATTATTTATTACCTCCGTTACCCCCGCGCTCGTTGCTTCCACTCCTTTCAATAGTTTAGCTATCATGTCTTCCATACTTCCAGGACTAGATGTGGTGGTGTCACGTCTTCCAGGGGGAACGTACAAACCACTCTTTTCATTCTTGTTCTTCCAACTACCTTGGTCCTTGTTTATAGATTTATCATAATAGTTTCGACCTTGGTTTCCTTGGGTATTCCCTTGGAAACCCCCCTGATTGTTCAAGTAGTTGGCCTCTTCTTCCGAATTAGATTCGTCTCTTCCTTTTGATGTAATACCTTTACTTTTTCGATCTTCCCTGATAATAAATTCTTTGTAAGAAGATCCACTTATGTTTTCATGTGCGCCATATCTTGATAAGGTTCTTCTTCTCTTCTCCTTTGGTCTGCAGTCATGCCAATAGATAAAGTGGGGCTTGCTACCTCAGAATCCCTGGTATGCCAAGCTCTACTTTGCTTCATCATACGATCTAGCATATTTCTTGCTTGACCAAAAGTGAGGTCCATAAATGATCCTCCAACCGCATTATCCACCATAGTATCTCCATTAGGTGAACATTATTCATGTGATGGTTTGGGCATCTCGTTAGATTTGTCTTAAACCTCTCCCCTGTTTCATGAAGGGCTTCAGTTGGAAGCTGACGGAAGTTGCTTATTTCATCTCTCAATTGTGCTCTTTTGGATGGCGGAAAAAATCTTTCTAGGAAAGCATCTCTCAATTGCCTCCAATTTGTAATAGAATCAAGAGTCAGCCCATTAAACCATAGAGTTGCCTCCCCAGACAAAGACAATGGAAATAGACGTAATCGAATTTCATTCTGACCAACACCAGGATTGTCAAATGACTTGCATGTAGAAATAAAGTTGATGAGATGCATATTCGGATCATCACCTGCTAGTCCACCAAATAATCCCTTGAGTTAAAATAACTGAATCATGGTGCTCGTGATGTTGAATTTGGCTTCGGGCTCTAATAGTGGAGGAATTATGGCTCCTGTGTCTCCGGCTCCATCAAGATCATCATCATCATCATCAAAAGTTGGTTGCATAACTCGGCGTTTAGGCCTATACCTAGCTAGATGATCTCTTCTGTTGGCAGGTGTTGCGATCTCAGTAGCATGCCTAGGGTTCAGTAACTCGTTATCACCTAGATCCTGATCGTCAGGATTTGTTGCTCGTCCAGGGTTATCAATATTCTGTTGATGTACTTGAGCGGCGGCTAGAGCAGCTAGTCTAGCTTGTTCCTGTTGAGCATCCATTCTTTTGATTTCGTGTTGTGCCTCTATTCTGCCAATACGTTGTGGTTCAGGATTGATAGGTAATAACGGTTGTCCAGAACTTCTAGTATGGGGCATGCACTGAATAAAAACTAGCAGTAAACAAAAACAAAAACTAAAAGTAAAAGTACAAGAATCTTTGATCAAAGGGTCTAGTAATTGTTATGAACTTAATTGGCACTCGTATTCCCCGGCAACGGCGCCAATTTTTGATAACGCTGAATCTACAGCTCTCGTAGAAGTGTAAAGCGGTCATTGTCAAATATATAACCCAACTGGGTTGGGTATCGATCCCACAGGGAATAGCTTGGTCAACAAGTAAGCAAAGATTACTAGACTTTTAGTGCAAGTCTCGTAAAAAGGGAGGAGTCTTGTCGTGCAAGTAATGTAACTAAAATATTAAAGTAAAAACTGAAAATAGCAAAGTAAAAAGAAAGAATGTTTAGTAAGATATAAACAATGAGAAGTGAGAAGTTGGGGTTATGTCAGCCTTATGAGTTGTACGTCTCTATTGGCTATGAGTGTGCGGAATTCAGACATGCATGTGGTTATAGAGAATTGTATTCGATGGTAAATCCAAGCGTCTTTCGACCTAAACAAGGACTATTTCACTTTAACTCTTTCGAGCTTAAAGCGTGTCTAACGGTACAAATTCTCCAAGAGGTTAATCCAGTAACGACACTAACTTTTTAATAGGGGATGGGACCCAATTACCTTGACATTACCTCTTTTCCAGACATATAACTTTTCTTTCGAACAAGTTAATGCTATACTGGCGTATTCTATGCATTTGCAACCACAAAGAATTTAGATTAAGATGAAGAGAATAATGATATAAGCAGCATACGTGTCACGAACTCACAAACTCATAGCAATAGATAGTATCTCATACGGCTTCCATAACCAAAACAGAGAAGTTTAGTTACCCATGAGTG
Source organism: Capsicum baccatum var. pendulum (assembly GCA_030864225.1). Classification (NCBI taxonomy): domain Eukaryota; kingdom Viridiplantae; phylum Streptophyta; class Magnoliopsida; order Solanales; family Solanaceae; genus Capsicum; species Capsicum baccatum. The sequence goes on from CM061550.1 coordinate 46,319,025, forward strand.
CGAAGTAAATCACAATAGACATTGTTATTGTACCACAATAAGGATCTCACGTTTGTAAGGTGTAGTAGGTGTTAGGCATGTATTCCTTGCAAAGTAACGTTTCTCTTGTTGCGGAAATTAATAATTGAATAGATGAATAGAAGAAGAATAAAAAGTAGAATTAATGGAAGAATTAGAAGAAGAGTTGTAGAGTAATAGAATTAATTGTAAGAATGAATGGTGAATTACAAAAATCTCTAGCATGATAGGGTATTTATAATGCCCATATCCTATTCCTACTAATCTAATGGATTACTTAACCCAATCCTACTAGGTTAATGTATCATTATCCTAATCCTAATAAATTACTGCTAGTCCCCAAAGTCTTCAGAATAGCTATTTTTGCCCGGGACAGATTTTCATGCATTACTTTTGGTCCTTAGCGTCCAAACTTTTCTTTCCTTCTTTCGTGAAGCTTTCTTTAGCGTCAAGTTATCCATAAAATGCTGAATTCTGCATCATTTATACCTGAAACTTTGCTAGTCATGTTCGTTAGCTCACTTATAGGGAAAAGGACTAAAAGTGCATGAAATATATAATTTATTCTCCGAACTTGGCTAAAATATGGGCAAAATATAGTACTATAGGCGTGTAAATTTGCCTATCATCATATAACCCTTGACTGAGAGGTGGGTTGCCATTTTATAGAGATAGACTAATGTGGCAAAAATGTTTATAGATTGTATGGTAGTTTATGGAGGGAGTGCTTGTCTATGATTATTTCTTATTCAAAATTGGGAAGAGTCCCAAAATAAATATTTATGGTAGTTATATAAATCACATATAAGTTGTAAATCGGAAAAGGTAGATTAGTCAGTAAGTTGTGCGTAGAGACTCATGGTGGGAATGAAATTTGAAGGTAGTCTAATTGTATGCATGGGTAAGTAAATATGATATGAGAAAGTAGGGTATGTTAATAGATGGTAATGGTTTATATTAAAAGATTAAAATTGACTATCTTTATTATGTGATTTTACCCCTCTTGATTGTCTTTTCTCTAGTAGTTGTAAACTAGTACTGCATGTGAGAAGGTATGTAGTAGATTTTGAGATATAGTAGTAATGTCGTGGAGAGGATAAACTTATGGGCCATAGTTAAGTTAAATATGAGACTTAGGTCGATATTTCTATTTTGAGTGATTAGTATAGTTTATGGGATGTCCCATATGGTTGGTGTTTTTAGACAATAGGCTTAAACCATAGATGTAGCGTGTAGTGGTAATACTAGTATCTTGATATTGATGATACATATTTTGTGGGAACGAACATGCAGGCTTGATGTGAGGTGTGAAATAACCTAGGTTGAAAACTTATGGAATAATGAGTGGTCAATTATGATGTATATGTATACATGAGAACAAGAGTAAAACGATGAATTCTAGTTGAATTATTAAATGTATAAGAGTGTGAGTATATAGGAATAAGTTAAATCTCGAGTGAACATGTTGTTAGATAAGGTGTCAGGTGTACGGGTGTCACGCATACCTATATTTTGTTCTTGAATCTTATAGTATGGATAAGTCTGGTAAGTTGTTTTTTGGTGTTCTTTAGAGTTGAATTGGGGAGATATAGGTAGGAAATATGCGCCTTTGGTATAGTTTTACAAATTTTATTAAGTTGTAAGTTGTGTGATTAAAGGTGTAATGCTGGTATTCTAAGGAATTGAAGATAGAGTTAAGTGTTTAGAAGTGTGGGTGTTTATACCCTGATAATGATATTCGTAAGTCAATAAATTTTGGGGATTAAAGAAAGTTATAATTAGTGTCTCCGAAAGAGGATGTCCTAGAAAGGATTTTATGTCTTTACATTAAAATTATTGAGGGGATTCTAATGTCTATGTTCATGGTGATACCCCTATGTGTTGAGAGTTGTGGGTATAGCTTAATGAGGGGTTATATCCTCAAGTTCAGGAGTGTGACTCTGATATAAGGGGGGATGATGGATTAAAGTGGTTCCTGAATTTTTTTAAGGTGTCAAGTTTCAAGTAAGAGTCATGATAAACCTATTCATATTCAAGAAAGCTCCTCTTACGTCAATTTAAGAGGTCAATGTACCAATGTCTTATGTATTCAGGTCCTACCTATGTCTAAGGTTTGATCACTCTATGTAACTCATGTCATGTCCCGACCTCCAAACTAGAAGCAATAATGTTCCTCAGTGATCTGAGATTCCAAGTATCCCAGCCCTATGTTATGTTACTCATGAACCCTAAATCTGTGTCCCAAATCATGCTTGGCTCTATGGAACTATGTTTTTATAAGTTACTAATTCTTTTAAGTCGGGATTAGCCAAAATAATAAAGTTGTGCAACCTCATGACTATGTTAACTTTGAAAAATAATTAGAAGCAATAGCTTCAAGTATACATCTTTGTCCCAAATATTGACTTTATGAATTTTGAACTTATGCTATACGACTCATGATTTAAGTTCTTGTGTTCCCCACTGTGGTCTGTCCTGAGGAGTCATGCTATGTTGATTATGCCAGAGAGACTCTCTACTTTTGATCCAAACACTTGATATATGAAGAACTTCGTGTCTATTGTATCGTATCTTCACCTAATGTGCCACCTTAAGTTGATCAACATATATGGGTTGTAATTGAGTAGTGTTTACCCTATTCGTGATGCTTGTACTCGGGTCCCTAAATGACCTTCCATATGATAGTATGATGGTGGTTGTGGAAGATTAGTAATGTGTTAAGTAGGGGAGTAGATGTTCTTGAAGGTGAAATTTCTTTTTATGTGAATTCTTAAGCTAAGGCTATAGGAGAAAGGGGGAGAAGGAGATGAACTTTTGTTATATGAAATAGTTATGAAGGAGATATATGGCGTGAATCCTTATGAGAATGATTGAATTTGCTGGTCTTAGTGGAGATATCCATGAAGTGTGGTGTTGTAATGATAGGCTTGAATATGGTGATTGATGAAAACTCAAACCAATATGTTAGGTGGTTGGGACTCCTTGATTTAAGACCTGAGGGTGTCTGATAGTAGTATAAGGTGAAGTAATCTTCTTAAAGGGTGGTAGAGTGTGCAGTCCCATAGTTTAAGTTTGCATCTTTTTGTTCTGGGTTAGGCTTTAACATAAGAGTGCAATGCATTTAGATTCAAACTCTTGTAGTTATGTATTTCACAGGAGAATTATAAGATTTAGATTTTGAAATATGCTAATAATGGTTGAAAACATATTGGAGAGCGTATCAATTGAGGCAGAGAATGTTTCTATTCTATTCATATATCCTATGAGAATCTAATATCATGTCTTGTACCAATCTTAATCAGGCCGAGGATTCTTAGTAAAATTCATGCCTTACAATGTTTTAATCATGTTCCATAAAACAAATATCAAAATCATGTCGATGTCAAGTTTTGCTATCTCATGTTTTGTGTTTATACATTTCCCTAGGAGTTATCATGAAGCTCGTTTGATTCCATATCATTTTGTTGAGAAAAAATGTTCAATGCAAAATTATTCCCTACCCATCATTCGAGGACGAATGATCCCAAGGGGGAGTTAATATAACACCCCGCACTTTCAAACTACAAATTGAACTGTTGTTCCCACGTGTGAAAGATCTAATATAAATTATTTCCAAGTAATAATAAGTGTCATGATCTTTAGCCTCGTGTTTGAAGTGCTTTCGAGGCGAAAAATCTTCATAGGAATCACTTGGAGAAAATTTGAGCTAAGAAGCTTTTATTCGGCTAAATCTTTGTATTCAATTTTATAGGGGTCTACTTTGAACGTCTAGAACTATTGATACAAGTAGAATTTTGCAGCTCAAGACCCACCAAACAGTAGATAATTGAGTCATCTTTCCAACGATACCAATTTCTCCTTAATTAGATACTCGAGCGAAAAGTTATAGCCATTTTCATGACGGAGGCAGTGAGGTCACGCGATTAGCATGCAATGCACGCTCCAGTCCACCCCTAGTTTACAGCTGCTGGTTCCACATTTTTAAGGGTTGTTTAGTATTTTTATACCTTATAACTCCAGTCTACGCCTGATAATCCTCAAGGGGCAATATTTTCCCTTATTTCATCAATTAAACATCTCAAATCCTCTCAAAAACATAACCCTAGCTCCTCCCCAAAGATCAAGAATTCAAGCCTTTCAATTCTAGATTCTTAAGAAAGGTTTCAAGATTAGGTTTTCGATCTTCAAACTAATCAACATAAGGCACGTGGGACCATCCTAAACCCCATGGGCATTGATTTTCAGTTTTCAAATTTGTTTCAAAGGATATATATGTATATACGAAATTGTTTTAAGATCATTGATAAACTTGTGTTGAAATTATTACATTATGATGAAATGTTGCGAAAATTATGGTATAAATCCCTAAACTTGAATTATTTTTGTGTAACCATGATGATTATTAGATTGTGAACTTAAATGAGAGCATGGGATATGTAATTTCCTCTTTTGCTATGAAATTGTATTGATTTTACATGTTAAGAATGGGTTATGCAAATTATTAAATGTTTGAGCCTGTTTTATATACATTGAAATATTTTCATGAGATAATGGAAGAGTGATTTACTTGTTTTATGATGATCTTGATTCTTATTTAGATTGACTTAAAAGTGATTGAAAAGGGTGACCACCGTAGACTAAGTATTGAGAATGGTTTGGTTTTTTTCAACTGTTTTGAAATATAAACTTTTGTTCAAATAGTAGATCTTATGGATGGTCAACAAACATCTTTTGAAATAAGATAAAGGCAGTAGAGATGTTGTGACATGACTTGCAAGTCTAGGAATGACGATACCCTATTTTAATGTTCCCAAAGATTTTAAGAAAGAAATAACTTTAAGATGAAGAAGATGCAGTTTAAATAATTTAAAATTGGGCTTAAGAGAGTTAGATGGATACCTGAAGAAGGCACGAGTCAGATGACTCATTGTCCGAAATCATGATTTATCGAGATGAATTTATATTTACCCGAAAGGGAGATTTTTATGCTGGCGATGGCCCTGTGGAGTAGTAGATAAGTAGATACTCCAACCGTTGCAGCAAACATGGGTTGGGGGCTTGTCCACCGAGTTAAGGGCAGATTCTATATAGCCCGTGGAATAGCAGAGTTGTAGGGTATACCATCTAGCTCAGAAGTAACACAAAGAGTAGAGTTGTGATTTGTAAAATATGTTTTTAAAGACTCAGATTGTGCCCATGTGTTTTCAATTGTTTTAAGATAACATGTGATCTATGAAATTGTCACGACCCAAAAACGAGGGTCATGATGGCACTTGTCGTGGCGTACCTTGACAAGTAATCCTATCACCCAAACTGATACGAATAGATAAAAAGATAGAAATACGCCAAGGTAAGTCCTTTAGAATAAAGTCGAACCATATAAATAATCATAACAATACAGAAAGAACTTATTCAAACTACCAATCATGCCCAAAACCAAGTGTCAATAGTGTAAGAACTACTGATACAAACCAAGAGTCAAATACATCGAAAAAATAACCACAAAGGAACAATAACTATCTCTGAATACTAATAAAGACATAACTAGTACAGAAAGATAGAGGTGAACATCAGATCCATGAATGTCCAACCGCTACCTTGGAAGCTCCAACAATCGCGCAAATCAAGTAAGCTGAGATGCACTCGAGCTAGGACCTGCACCGAAAGGGTGCAGTAGGCATGAATACGGTTCACTTGTACTTAGTAGGTATCACAGGCCAATAAAGCAAAGTGGTAAATAAAGCATAAAAAATATACACTAAGGGCACGTCACCTGCAATCAAAAAATGTCCCGCAACGGTAGCCCACACCGCTTGTACTAATAGTTCTAGTATATCTCGCATATACTACAAAAAAACACCAAGATATACATCTCAAGTATACATTATGTCACATATAAATAGAACAAGAGAGAACATGTAGATACAATATCATCAAATATACATAAAGGAAGGTAAGAGAAATACAAATATAACAAGTCAATAAGGTAATACAACACAACATAAAAACAATAAAGTAAGTGTAATGTATATGATAATAATGATGCACGAGGTTGTTGTACAGCCTCCGAAATCGTCGTACAATCCTCGTAGACACCTACGGAGATAAAGCTTTCTTACTTAGGACCCATGGGGGGTTCGTCAACCCATATAAAATCCACATATCTTAGATCTCCTTTCCGGAATATCCCTCAGAAAGGGTTTTATATGGTGATACAATATTTTTAAAAAGGTGTTGCCAGTGTTTCTCAAATATTGCCACGGTGGTACCAATGTTTCATGAATGAGTATGATATGAAGATGTAATGCTCACAACTAATCACAATAAGTATTTCCACAACCAACCACATGATATATTTCCATAACCAACCATAATGATACATTTCCACAACCGCATGAGCCAATATTTACTCGTTATTTTCATTTCATCCATGAAGTTCCACATGTCTCATATGTCAATAAAGTATGAATATAATCACAATCACCCAATGGTGCCACATTCAACAATACAATACAATTACTCACATGTATTCAAGGCTATCAATGTTACATAGGACCCCACACGGTCAAACATATCACATAATATTTTAATTTCGACAATTACATCACATATAGGCCCCCACATAGGCACAACACATAGATAGATATTTTTCATGATTAGTTCTCACCCTTAACATGCATTTTGTACCATCATTTACTACCCAGCTCAGTCTAAAGAGTTAAGTCGTAACCTAACTCAAAACACGAAACTGGTCCGCTACACTTGAACCCACAACCTTATCCTTTACGAAAAATCCCGAACTTTAATAGAAACATCAAATATGAAATCTACGCATCAAAACAAAACCAACGACAACCATATTGACTACTTTTTTTCGGAGCAAAACGGACCCCCAAAATGGATTTCCGAAAAAGAAGGGCAAAATTGGAACTTTACTTCAAAAACATGTTCCCCATATTTTTAGTTACTTAGAACAGAAAACCCAAGTTAAATTGACTCAAAAATGAGGTTCAAATTGAAGAAAAATCATTTTTGAGCTTTACCGAGTAAAATATTTGAAATCCGAGATAAAATCCAGAATGGGAGTTGTTTTGAAGGTTATATTGATAAAAAAAAAACTAGTAATTGTAAGATAAAAGTATTATTCAAGTAAAAATGAGTGAAATTTGAATTTAAATCATACCCTAAGATTTTTCGGGGTTTGAGAAATTAATGAAAAAATTACTAAGAAAGGGGTGAATTCTTACCTTAAATCCATAATATCATCAAGAAATAGGTGTTAATCTAACTTCCTAAACTCCCACAAACTTCACTTTTAAGCTCTCAGAATATTTGGAGTTTAACTCTCAAGAGGCAAGATGAAAAATGAGCAAAATGGGCCAAAAAGGGTGAAAAATCTGGTATATATTGCAGATTTTTCTGCAATAGCTGTGCAGTCTTTTCTTTTTCTAAGTCGAAATGGACTTCAACGGGGTGTCTGAGATTCGTTCGTAGTCTGATTTATGCAAACGAACTATGCAACCACACTAAATTCGACGTTCCGGACGCGATGGGGCTACCATATTTTTCAGAAAAAATCGTTTTCACAAAATTGACCCCCGAAATCTGAAATCACAATTTTTCCAAACCGAGAGTTGAAATGAGATTTAAAATCATACCAAACATGCTTAAACACTAGAATCGATATTCCGGATTTGCTGGCGAAATTGGATTTTCCATACGAGGTCGTTTCGATGAAAAGTAGGTCCCACATCTAACTTTTCAATTTTTCAACTTTCCGATAATAGGTCGAAATGAGCTCGGGTGCACCAGGACCCGAACCCAAGGTATACCTAGCCTAAAATCAATATTCCAGAGCTACTGGTGCAGTCCGTTCGGCCATCCATCGTACGAATCAAAATATATTCACATAAGTCCAAAATAAGACTCTTAAATCCATCAAAAACCACAATATTACATAAATGATATTAAAATGCATCAAAAATCATGTCAATCACTCCCACAACCCAGAAATACCATAATGCAACTACGGGGAGGGGTAAAATAGTCAAATCACACAAATCATAAATTTCACATATTTCATCAAATTTTTAGGTTGTTACATCATCCACCACTAAAAATCTAGTTTGTCCTCAAACTAAGGTAAAAAAATACCTGAGTTGATGAAATTTTGGGGATAAGAACTATGCATATCAAACTCAATCTCCCAAGTAGACACATCTACAGGTCAAAGTTGCCACTATACCTGACCACAAGGATTACTTTAGAGCGTAACTGCCTAACATCCCTAGTGAAAATGAAAATTGGATCCTCAACAAAGGACAACCACTAATGTAGCTGAATAGACTCGTAACGAATAACATGAGACGCATCAAGAATATAGCAATGAAGCATAAAACATAAAAAAGTGGAAGAAAAGCTGATAGATCAGGGAGCAAAGCGAACTCATAATCCACATCACCAGTAGTCCTAAAAAATCTCAAATGAACCAATATACCTGGGGCTAAGCTTACCCCTCTTCCCAAACCTTATCACACTCTTCATGGGTGTAACTAGAAGGAAAACACGATCATTAACACAAAATCTCAAGGAGCGAAGTCTATGATCAAGAAAACACTTCTGCCTACTCTAAGCCACTCCAAGTCTATCCTGAATGACTCAAACTCTATCCAACTACTCATGAAGAAAGTCTGTACCTCGAGGTATCACCTCTGAAATGTCAAACCAACCTAATGGAGAGCGATAACGCCAACCATACAATGCCTCAAAAGGATCTATATCAACACTGCAATGGTAACTATTACTATATGCAAACTCTGCTAAATCCAAATGCTACTCCCACTGGGCATCAAAATCCATCACGTACGCGCGGAGCATATCCTCTAAAACCTTAGTAGTTTGCTCTGACTGGCCATCAGTCAAGGTGTAAAAAACTGTGCTAAGATCAACCCAAGTACCTAACTCATCCTGTAAAGTCTTCCAAAAGTAAGATGTGAACACAAAACCTCGATCCAAAATAATGGACACCGGCACACCATGAAGATGCACTATCTCACGGATGATAATAGGGGTTAACCTGTCAACACTGAATGAGACATGAACCAGAATAAAATAAGTTGACTTGGTTAATCAATCTACGATGACCCAAACACTGTCAAAACTATGAAATGTACAAGGCCAACTAGTTACAACGTCTATAGTGATGTGTTCCCACTTCTACTCAGGAACGGGTAACCTCTGAAGCAAAACCACCAGGTCTCATATGCTGGGTCTTCACCTGCTGACAACATTGGAAACGAGCCACAAAATCTGCTATATCTCACCTAATACTACTCTACCAGTAGTGCTTCCCCAAATCACGATACATCTTAGTCACTACTTAATAGATCGAATATCTAAAACAATGGGCCTTCCCCAAGATCAACCTAATCCGATAACCATAATCGTCACACAAACTTATTCCCTAATGATCAAAATTCTATCCAAATCAAGTGAGGCTTCCTTAGCCTCCCCACTCAACACCTTCTCTCGAATTAACCTCAATTTAATGTCTTCAAACTGATGAGCTCGAATCTACTCTATCAAAGATGATTTAGCCCCCATAAATGCTAAAACACGTTTTGCTGTCAAAATATCAAGCCTAACCATCAGGTTATCCAAAGACTGAACCTATAAGGCCAACTGATCCTCCTAAATCAAAAGATACACCAAGCTACCCATCCTAGTTGACTTTCGTCTCAAGTCATCCGCAACTACATTAGCCTTGCCCTGATGGTAGAGAATAGTCAAGTATAATCCTTAAGATACTCAAGCAAACGGTGCTACCTCATATAAATATCTCGCTGGTAAAGAAGTACTGAAGTCTACGATGACCCGAGAAGATCACACAATGAACTCCATACAAGTAGTGCCTCTATAACATCAAGGCAAACATAACTGCGCACAGCTCCAAATCATTGATAGGATAATTCCTCATATAAGGCTTAAACTTACGAGATGCATACGCAATCACCTTATCCTACTGTATGAACACTAACCTAATCTAACACCAAAAGTTTCACAAAACACGGTAAAGCCCACGCCCTCCTTGGACAAAACCAACATAGGAGCTGAAGTCAACAAGTCCTTGAGCTTTTGAATGCTCTCCTCATAAGTATCAGACCACTAAAAAGAAATGTTCTTCTGAGTTAACTTGATCGATAGAGCTGCAATGGAAGAAAATCCCTCAACAAAACACTAGTAATACCCGGCCAAAATAACAAAACTCTGAATCTCAGTTGGCAAAGTAGTTCTAGCCCAATAACGAATCGTTGTTACTTTAGTTGGATAAACCATAATACCTTCATTAGTCACTACATGACCGAAGAAAGAAACAGACTCCAACCAAAGCTCGCATTTAGAGAACTTAGCATACAACTTCTCATCCCTCAATCTCTAAAACACAATCCATAAATACTCCTTTTTCTCAGCCTCGGTCTTGGAATAAATCAAGATATTATCTATAAATACGATCACAAAGGAGTCAAGATACAATTGAAACACCCAGTTCATCAAATACACGAACACGGCAAGAGAATTGATCAGCCCAATAGACATGACCAAGAACTCGTAATGAACATATCGAGTCTGAAAAGCTATTTTCAGAATATCCAAAGCTCTAATCCTCAACTGGTAATAACCGAACCACAATTCAATCTTCAAAAACATCGCAGCTTCCTAAAGCTGATCAAACAACTATCAATATGAGAAAGAGGATACTTATTCTTAATCGACATCTTATTCAACTATCGATAATAAATACATATCCATATAGATCCATTCTCTTTCTTCACAAATAAAACAGGCACACCCCAAGGTGAAATACTAGGTCGAATAAATCCCTTATCCAACAACTCCTATAACTGATCCTTCAGTCCCTTCAACTCTGATGAGGCCATCTTATAAGGAGAAATAGAAATGGGTTTGGTTCCTGACTCAACATTAATAATAAAATCAATATTTTTATTCAAAGGCATACTAGGCATGTCCGTAGGGAACACCTCCATAAACTCACGGATAACACAAACAAAATCCAAGAAAGGAAGCAAAACAACACTTGTTTCACGAATATAAGCCAACTAAGATAAATATCCCTTCTCAACCAATTTAGGACCCTAAACATAAGCTATAATCTTTTTAGAACCTAAATTAAGCATACCCTTCTGAAGATATCCTTGTCACACCAACTAAAGCTAAAGTCACAGTCTTAGCAAAACAATCTAAGATAACAAGATAAGGAGTCAACCAATCCATACCCAAAAATAACATCAAAATCGATCATATCTAACACAAAAAATCCTACTAAAGTCTCACAGTCGGTAAAAGTCATAACATAATATTGGTACACTCAATCCACCACTAAAAAATCACCTACCGGGGTAGACACACAAATAGGAATGGAAAGAGGCTCACTAACAAAATCAAAAACCAAAGCAAAATATACAAATACATATGAGAAAGTTGATTCGGGATCAAATAATATAGATGCGGGTCTGAAACAAACAACGAAGATACCTGTAATCACAATATCAGAAGCCTATATCTCAGGTCTGGCTGGTATAGCGTAATACTGACCATAACCACCAGCTGCCTGGGTAACCCCATGGCCACCCTTACGAGCTCCACTACCTCTACCACTTGTACCTCTAATAGCATCCCCACCCTTCACAAATGAAATAGGAGTAGCTCAAATCACTCGGCGAGGACAGTCCCGGGCCACATTGTCAATATCATCACATGCAGAGCAACCTCTACGACCAGTCTCAATAGAAAAAGATACAACTATACTCGAACATCCACCCTGTACTACTGAACTAGAAATTCCACCACCTAAACTCTGTAATGCTGCCTACACTGGCCTACCATGGTATCCATGATAACCTCTAAAGTCTCTACCTCGAGAGGTCTAACTTCTAAACTTACCAAAACAACTCACCCTCTTGGAACCTCCCTGAGATGCACTAATAATACCCTCTGTCACCTTAACATGATCCATAATACTCTGTAAAGAACCCTCAAACACAATCATCTGAGATATAGCCAACTGAAGGAAGAAAACCAAACCTTTCACAAACTTCTGAATCTTCTCAAAGTCATATCTAGATAGGCCGTGGAAGCATGCCTTATACTCATAAATTGTCATGGAGCCCTACTCCATATGATCAAACTCATCCCACATACGATCTCTCAAACTAAAAAGCACAAATCTCTATAGAAAGGCATCAACAAACTGGTCCTATGACAACTCAGGAGCATTAACAAGCCTATAACCAATAAATTATATCCAATAATCTCCCGTTGTATCTCTCAACTAATAAGAGGTATAAGCAACTCCATTAGTGTAGAAAGAATGAAACACAACAAATAATACAAAGTATGAAAGAATTAGCACGATAAGGAATAAAATGAGGAAAGTTTCCTAAAGACATTCTCTAGCCTCTCGAAGATTATACGAACGTCTACGTATCAATCCGTGAGACTCTATTAGGCATTCTGTTCTTACACCATTGAGACCAATGAAACCTGGCCGCTCTGATACCAATTTTTTATGACCCAAAAATAAGTGTCATGATGACACTTGTCACAGCGTACCTTGACAAGTAAGCCTTTCACCCAAACTGATACGAATAGAGAAAGACAAAAATACCCCAAGGTAAGTCTTCTAAAATGAAGTCGAACCATATAAATAATCATAACAATGCAAAAAGAACTTACCCAAACTACCAATCATGCCTAAAACCAAGTGTCAATAGTGTAAGAACTACTAATACAATCCAAGAGTAAAATACATTAGAAAATTAACCACAAAGAAATAATCACTTTCTACAAATACTAATAAAGACATAACTAGTATAGAAAGATAGAGGTGAACTTCGGACGCATAAATGTCCAACCGCTACCTTGGAAGCTCCAACAATTGCCCAAATCAAGTATGTTTAGGCACACTCGGCGTAGGACCTGCACCAAAAGGGCGTAGTAGTAATGAGTACGGTCCCCTTGTACTCAGTGGGTATCATAGGCTGACCAAGCTAAGTTGTAAATAAAGCATACAAAATATAAACTAAGGGTACGTCACCTGCAATCAGAAAATATCCCAAAATGGTAGCCCACACTGCTTGCACTAACAGCTCTAGTATATCTCACATATATTACCAAAACACACCAAGATATACAACACAAGTATACATTATGTCACATATAAATAGAACAAGAGAGAACATGTAGATACAAGACCATCAAATACAAGTAAAGAAGGTAAGACAAATACATAGATGACAAGTCAATAAGGCAATACAACACAACATAAACACAATAAAGTAAGTGCAATGTATATGATAATGATGATGATGATGATGATGATGTACGGGGTTTTCGCACAACATCCAGGATAGTTGCACAATCCTTGTATACACCTATAGAGCTAAATCTTCCATACGTAGGACCCATGGAGGGTTCATTAACTCATATACAATCCACATATCTCATATCTCCTTTTCGGAATATACCTCAAAAAGGTTTTTTATAAGGTGTTACAATATTTTTAAATAGGTATTGTCAGTGTTTCTCAGATGCTGCCACGATGGAACCAATGTTTTATGAATGTGTATTATATGAAGATGTAATACTCACGACCAATCAGAATAAGTAATTCCACAACCTATCACATGATATATTTCCACAACCAACCATAATGATACATTTCCTCAACCACATGAGCTAATATTCACTCGTTATTTTCATTTCATCCATGAATTTCCACGTCTCATATGTGAATAAAGTATGAATATAATCATAATACACCAATGGTGCCACATTAAACAATACAATACAATTACTCACATGTATTCAAGGCTATCAATGTTGCATAGGACCACACGATCAAACATATCACATATTATTTCAATTTTGACAATTGTATCACATATAGGCCCCTACAAGGGCACAACATGTAGATAGACATTTTTCATGATTAGTTCCCACCCTTAACATGCATTTTGGACCATCATTTACTAACTATCCCAGTCTGAAGAGTTAAGTTATAACCTATCTCGAAAACCGAAATCGGTCCGCTACACTTGAACCTACAATCTTACCTTGAACTCGCAACCTTTCCTTTTACGAACAATTCTGAACTTCACTATAAACATCAAATATGAAATTAACGCATCAACAAAAACAAACGATACTTATATTGACTATTTTTAGTTAGGGATCAAAACTAATCCCCAAAATAGGTTTCGAAAAAAAGGGCAAAATTGAAACTTTACTTCAAAAACATGTTCTCCATATTTTTAGGTACCTACATCTGAAAACTCAAGTTAAATCGAATAAAATCTGAGGTTCAAATCGAAGAAAAACCATTTTTGAACTTTACTAGGTAAAATATTTGAAATCCAAATTAAAATCCAGAATCGGAGGTTTTTTAAAGGTTAAGTTGATGAAAAACTAGTAATTATAAGATAAAAGTATTATTCAAGTGAAAATGAGTGAAATTTGGATTTAAAATCATACCCTAAGATTTAAATTAATAAAGAAATTACTAAGAAAAGGGTAAATTGTTACCTTAAATCCGTAATATGATCAAGAAATAGATGTTAATTTACTTCCCAAGATCCCACAAACTTCACTTTTAAGCTCCTAAAATATTTAGGGTTTAAATATCAAGATGCAAGATGAAAAATGAACAAAATGGGCCAAAAAGGGTAAATAATCTGTTATATATTGCAGATTTTTCTACAATAGCTGTGCAGTCTTTTTTTTTTTTAAGTCAAAATGGACTTCGACAGGGTGCCTAGGATTCTTTTGAAGTTTTATTTATGAAAATAAACTATGAAACCATACTAAATTTGATTGTCCAGATGCGATGGCACTACCAGATTTTCCAGAAAAAATCATTTTCACAAAATTGACCCCCAAAATCACAATTTTTCAAAGCGAGGGTCGAAATGAGATTTAAAATCCTTAAAACTATACCAAATATGCTAACACACTAGAATCAATATTCCGGATCTGTTGGCGAAATCATTTTTTTCACACAAGGTCATTTCGAACAAAAGTGGGTCCCACACCCAACTTTTTAATTTTTTAACTTTCCGATCAATAGGTAGAAATGAGCTCGGGTGCACCAGTACCCAAGCCCAAGGTTTTCCTAACCTAAAATTGGTATTCCAGAGCTACTGCCATAGTCAGTTCAGTCATCCATTGCACGGATCAAAAGATATCCACATAAGTCTAAAATAAGACTCTTAAAGCCATCAAAAAACACAATATTGCATAAATGATACTAAAATGCATCAAAAATCATGTCAATCACTCCCACACTCCAAAAATACCATAATTGAACTACGGTAAGGGAAAAATAGTCAAATCACAACTTTCACATATTTCATCAAATTTTCAAGTCGTTACAGAAATGTTCTCACCTATGTTTTATAAGTATTCATATATTTTGTTTTTGGATTATTATGCGTACCAATACATCTGATTGACCCCTAATATTTCAGGATCTGAGGCACAGGCCCGGAGTCTCGTTAAGCAGTAGAGTTATTTGGTTAGATGTTACAGTTGGTGAGTCTCTCTTTTTTCAGAAGACCTAGTTATGAAATATTGTTATTTTATTTTGATTCATGGTCTAGCTGGGGACATTGTCCCAGCTTTACTACGTATGCTAGTTCTTGTATTGTTAAAGATTTTGCAGACTGGTGTCATGTGTTTTAAATGTTAAGAACTCCTTTTGAAATTGTTCAATTGAACGAAGAGATTGACCATGTTTCTGTATGTTAATATTCCACATTTATTTACTTTTTATGAACGTTGTGTATGATTACCAGATAGAAAAGGTTCATGGTTGGGATGTCCGTCACGGCTAGGGCCTCGGTGTGGGTCGTGACAGTGGTCATAAGTTTTCTTGAAACTCCTATAACCACTAAATCTTTGTTTGCCCATTGTGCTATGTAATTATGCTAGTAACTCACGTAACATGCAACCTATTCATCTATTCATTTACTACTCCATTACTTCACATTCAGTACATGGATGAATTCTACACCTATAAATAGTGATGTTTCTTTCTTGTGTTTGAGAAGATGGAGATAAGAAAAGATGATAAGTGGAAAAGAGTGTTGATGAGACATAAAAAATTCACCATACAATAAAAATGTAATTATATTAGTGAACGAGAGAGTTGAGACAAAGAAAAATTCTCTGTCTTCAACTGTATTCACTATACAAAAAAGAGTAATTATATTAGTGAAAGAGAGAGTTGAGACAGAAAAATTGTTGAGACGGAAAATTTTTTTCAAGTCTTTAACTATATATTCACTATACAAAAGAGAATAATTAAATTAGTGAAAGAAAGAGTTGAGAGAAAGAAAATATTCTAAGTCTTTAACTATATTCACTATATAAAGAGAGTAACTATATGTTGAAGGAAGGTGTTCTTATGGTGGAGCTTCAGACTCTTCAACTAATCCGGAGTTGCTTGAGTGGTACATCGCTGATGGGTTGTTATATCCTAGAGGGGACAAGTTAAGAGATACACTGCTGGATCGGTGTGGATTGTGCCACAGTAGGCTTGAATCTCATTAAAGAGAGTGAGATATTCACGCGTCAGCCAAGAAGAAGATTATTTTAATTTCTTCACTTTTTATATTTTTCAACTGTAATTTAATTATTGTGGTATATTACATCAATCCTTACTATATAAAATATGATTTAATTTCGACTAGACTTTTTCTTCGCATTGGTCATTCTACAACAACAACAACAACAACAACAACAACAAACCCAGTGTATTCCCACCTGGTGGGGTCTGGGGGGGGTAAGATGTACGCACTCCATACCTCTACCTCCAAAGAAGTAGAAAGGCTGTTTCCGATAGACCCCCGGCTCAAAACAAGAGACACCACGCAAATACATAGTACATAAATACAGAGTGAAGCACCGAACAAGATTACAAGGTTACATAACATAAATACTGCAGCCATAAGTAAAAGAAAACAGAGTAAAGCGCCCAGCTTCGTACTCAAACAAGGAACACGAAATCAAAATAGGAATACTACCCCTAGCAAATAATTCCCTACACTAGCAACCCAAACTTGCCCTAGTCTTCTGCCCTAATTCGCGTCCTCCAGACCTTCCTATCTAGGGTCATGTCCTCGGTGAGCTGTAACTGTTCCATGTCCCGCCTAATCACCTCTGCCCAGTACTTCTTCGGCCTACCCCTACCCCACCTAAAACCATCCAACGCTAGCCTCTCACACCTACGAACCGGGGCATCCATGTCCCTCCTCGTCATTCTAATACTTTATTTTCATTTTCCCAGATGAAACATGCCGTCAACAGAATGCGTTAAAATTCTGATTTTACCCAATTGTTGAATCAATTCTTGTATTATCAAGATCACGCTATGATGGACAATCTGATTGTTTTTCTTGTGAACTCAAGATGTCCTCAAAATAATACATATGTTAGTATTTAACTTTATGATTTCTTTTTTATATAGTCCTACTACATAATTCAAGCAAACACGGATTTATCTTTCTCACTATTAAATCTATGTTGTACAATGTTGAGGAAATGTCCGTCCCATGTGGGTCATCTGGTTCCTTTATAATCAATTGAAGTGGTAGTCTAACTACATGAGTGCACTTTCTGTTAATGCAATATTTTTAGTTTATAGAAAAAATTCAAATTATCCGAACTCTTTAACTCATTAGATAATTGTTTATTTTTGCAGGAACTATGAATGAAATGATGTCTTGTAACCATCAGATGATGGTATTGAAGCAGATTTGCGTGCTTTTCTTTGGATTGTCTATGTATTAGCAAATAACGTACCCTCCATCAGTAGAATAATGGTGTTACTGCCTTTGCATTGATTATTGGATCCAATCAAGAGGCGCTGCTCCTACATCATGTGTAAGAAAACTGTGTAGAAGGATCACTTTATGACTTTAATTGTTACGTTGAGAATGAGTATGATAATGCTCTTGATAAAACACCCTTGTTTGTATTTTCAGACAGTGCTCCCGATTATGAAGACTAAAATGCAATGCTTACTAAAAAATTTTTTTTATTTAACTCTCTAGCTGATTCTTTTAATTTTATAGTTCTTATCAACTACTAATGGAGGATACACTTTTATTCCGGGAAAAGGGTCATATCTGCCCGGTACTTTCAGAAAAGAACTGTATTTACCCTTTGTTATATTTTTTGGTTATACTAGTATGGAATACACGCTTTGAACTAACCTAAATACGTATTTCATTTGACAATAAATATAATTTAAATAAAGTAGACTTCATTGTTAATCCATCGCTAAATTAATTGTAGCTAATATTCCACTGATCATATTGCTGCAACCACCCACTCAATAAGGCACAGACTATTATGCGCCATAACTTGAAACTATCATTTGAAGACTACTAAAGTTCAGTATTATATAACCTATTTTTACGACTCAACATGCACTTTCGAAGTCTTTGTTCATGATTATTCCAAATACACGATTTCCTTGTACATGCAACATTAAATATGGAAGGCAAAAAAAATCAGCTACAAAGTGTAAAACCAATAAGCAATTGATAATGCTAAGAAATTAAATAAGGGTGCTGTCATGATTCAAATAGGTATGTGATGACAGCTATGCATCTTTCTATACAGGTAAGGTGATTCCAAGCTAAAAATACAATTTAAGAATAAAAAAGTGGAAGAGCAGAGATATCAACCCAAAATATAAATAGATAAGAAATAATATTCATGATACATCTCCGAGTTTAGTTGTCACTAATACAAATCTACAGTTCAGATTTTTAACAAATATATGTTAATAAAATGATACATATATGCCTCTCAAACTAACAATAGGGGTATATGTGTACCCAAAAATATGTCGAAGGATATATACGTACCATTTATCATAGTTTGAAGGTATATTTATTCCGTTTTCATTTTAAATTTGCAATCCAAAATAATTAACTCAAACCCACTACCCAACCGAATCAATTCGCTACTCGACCCGGTCTCAATTAAAATTCATAAGACGCATATCTAATATACGTGTTTTTCTTACCCCTATAAGATACACATACAATACAGTAACGCCCGCTAGGAATAACAACCACCCTCTTCTAATTCTCCATTAACCATCTCCTCCATTTCAATTGAACAAATACGCGTCAAATTCTATTCCACTATTATCAATTTCAAAAAAAGAAAATTATTAACTCATAACACCCAAAAACAACACAAAATACGATCAACCTATTATTTTTCAATTTTCAGCGAAATTCCATTAGAGAAACACTACCCACCACCGGTCAACACCATATAGTCATTGTCTCTATTAAATTGAAAACACCCCACCGGTGAACCATCGTCGCACCCCTAGCTCCGGCCACCTCTAGCCTACTCTACATTCCCTCCAAACAATAAAAACCAACTACCAGATGTGATCAACCACTATAATTTGATTGGAATTAATGTTTAATAGAAAAATAGAGGGAGTATCATGTTTGACACAAAAAACAGAGGTCAGATCGAGTTAATTTGAATTGGGTTCGATGGATATATTGGAATTGGTAGTGGGTTTGGGTTAAGTATTTCATATTAAAAAATTAAAATAAAAAAGGGATAAATATACCTTCAAACAATGATAAATGGTACGTATATACCTTTCTCCATACTTTGGATGCACATATACCCCTATTGTTAGTGTGAGGGGCATATGCGTACTATTTCATTAACGGTAGGAGCATATGTGTACCCAAAGTATGACGGGGGATATATACGAATTTTTTATCATAGTTCGAAGTATATTTATCCTTTTTAAATTTTTATAATAGTCACAGAATACTCTACTTAATATTTTAGGGTTGTTATAAACATATTGCCATATATAGGGAATATCTACTTTACCATATATAATGAATGTCTACTTTACCGTATATAGTGAATGTCTATTCATGGAAAAATTTAGAAATTCCAAGGTTCGTTTTCTCCTATAAATAAAGGGGTTTTCCTTCATTGTAATTAACCCATCAAGAAACCCATCAAGAGAAATAAGAATTACTCTCTCTTCTCTCTCTATTATTATTCTTCTTTGCTTTATATTTATAACACGTTATCAACACAAGACTCTGGAAAACATGGTAAGATTATAATCAAAAGGTAATTTCAAGGTTAGTAATTCCTTATGTTATTTGTCTTTTGCTACTAATGATACAGTTATTGTTGGATTTTAGAAAAAATAATCGATTTGGAACCACGTATGCTTTAAATTTGTTCATAAAGAACAATATTTTTAAAAGATATGATGATGAATTTAAATATCATCTTATTAAGAGATTAATACATTGGGTTAAAAGTTTCAATGCACCATGTTGATAAGATGTTGTGTTCAAGTGCCATCGAGTTATAACCTAAGATGCTTTTTTTAGATAGATAAGATATTGAGTTTGAATATCAATACACAATATTGATGATATTATGATGGTTATGGAAAAATAATCAGTGTTAGTGAAATGTAATGAGACATGTCCCATTGAATATACTCTATTCTCTTAAATGAATGTGGTAGCGTGCATAATATGTCAGAATGAGACAAGTGCTTGAATGTATGAATATTAGCGTGAAGGGACAATATGATAATAATCATCAAAAATAATGATATTTTCACACGTTTATTATGACTATAAGGTATGTTAGAGAAAAATTCTCTATGTTATATGCATGCCTCAATTTGCTCCTGAAATAGCAATATCATGAAAGAAGTTATAAGCTATCAAAATTTGATAGGCTTAAGGAACAATTAAATTTCATTCCCGATGAATAAAAATTTTGATTGTTATAAGTATAAATCCATTCCCTTGGGTAAATGTGATAATATCTAGAAAAATTTAATAACACAAACGTGCACTTGATTATGATGGTATCACAACACACATCCGAAAGAGGCAGAATAATTGAGAAGAGTTATTTTAAAATCTACTTCTGAAGTAGTAAACTAAAATTTATTCATGTAATAGTAAATATAAAATATACTAAAGTAAAAGATACATGCCATGGTAAACTTGAATTTTTGTAGAATAAAATTTCATAATTTGACATGAATGATTGTCATATCCCAAAGATGTGCATAATGAGTATCGTATATTGAAGAACTGGAAAATTCTTCATGGACTTTTAATTTTTCTTGTTCTCATGATAAGTTGGTTAGACCAACTAATGTTGAAATTTGATCTCTCAAAATCTGAATATTATAAAATGTGAATATGGGTCTGTTCACCAGTCATGTGATCTATTAAGATGCCTCGATATAAGATGATCACTTGTACGTTTATTGTCAACCTGTAGTTTTCCATTTATAAAGTTTCTTGCTCAATAAAATTGAGTTAAGAGCATAACTTTCAGATTTTATAATCAATAAAATTTATCTTGATGATGATGGTTTAACGTTGAATGCCTTTGATAAATAGCTGAACTATTGCTAATGAGAACAAAGCTTCATGTGTTGGTTTGAAATATGACATATTATACACAAAAAAACTTATATGCATCAAAAAAATTAATTATAATTAATTCCGCCTCAAAGTTGGTTCTAAGTCAGAAGCCACACATTGTCCATCTAATAGTTTTGATGTGTGGTATACAATTAATAAATATACCATGATGCACAAAGATGGATTCCTCAACAAAGATAGAGAATGTATGTTAGTTTTTCTAGTATGTTAGTTTTTCTAACATAAAGAGGGAGATTATAAGCAACTATGAAAATGTTACGAATTATCATCACATTCTTATTCATAAGATAATTCAAGTCAAATGCCGAAATCATCTCATATTAAGCTGCAAGTGCTCCTATTTTGTGTCCCTAAAGGGCAAAGCCTATGCATATATGAAGCATGGTAGACCAATTGGTTCCAAATAAAATAATACTTGATGAACTAACTTTTCAAGCAGTACTTAGACATGTTCATCATAGTCTTCATCGATTACATCCTTGTCTATTCTCGTAGTAAGTATGATTATGCAGACTATCTCAGAACAGTGCTTCAGACTCTTAAAAATCATTGGTTGTTTGCTAAATTTAGTAAGTGTGAGTTTTGGATAAGGTCAGTAGCATTCCTTGGCCATATTGTTTCCAGTGATGCATTAGAGTAGATCCTCTAAAGACCGAAGAAGTAAGAAACTAGATCAGACCTGTCTCTCCATCAGATATTAGGAGTTTATTGTGTTTGGTTGGCTGTTACAGATGATTTGTTGTGGGATTCTCTTCTATTGCATCCCCTATGTCCAGATTGACTCAGAAGAAAGTCAAGTTTCTGTGGTCAAATCCTTATGAGAAGAATTTTTAAGAGTTGACGACTCAAATCACCTCAACTCCAGTCTTTGCTCTTCCAGATGGTTCAGATGTGTTTGTGGTGTACTGTGATACCTCCAGAGTAGGTTTGGGTTGTATCCTCAGGAATCATGGTAAGGTCATAGCCTACGCCGCCAGACAACTTAAACCCCATGAGAAAAATTATCCAACTCATGATCTTGAGTTACCAACCGTAGTACTTGCCTTAAAGACTTGGAGGCATTATTTATATAGTGTTCATGTAGATGTGTTCACATATAATAAAAGCCTTTAGTGTGTATTCTCTCAGAAATATCTCAATCTTCATTAGAGAAGGTGGTTAGAGCTCTTAAAATACTATGACATAAGTGTCCTTTATCATTCGAGCAAGGGCTACGTAGTGGCTGACGCTCTCAATAGACTGTCTATGGGTAATATATTGAGGACAGTAAGAAGAATTTAGCTCAGGAAATTCATCATCGTTCCTGACTAGATGTCCCTCCTAGTTGATTCAACAGAGGGTAACATATGGGTTCAGAGTAGTTCAGAATCATCTCTAATTTCAAAGGTGAAATAAAAGTGAGAAAGAGATCCCAGTTTAGTCAAGTTGAAAGAGTCGGTCAAGGATCAAAAAGTTGAATTTTTCTCCCCAAGAGGGACATAGTGTTTTGCATTGTCAAGGTCATCTCTGTGTGCCAGGTGTAGATGACTTAAGGTGGTGAATTCTTGCAAAAGTACATGGTGTGCGCTACTTTATTCATCCAAGGGTCACTAAGATGTACCATGACTTATGGGAGATCTATTGGTGGAGTTGGATGAAGAGCGATATTGCAGAGTTTGTGGCTAAGTGCTCAATATGTCAGCAGGTTAAGATAGAGCATCAGAAGCCTTATAGGTCTATGCTGGAGTTCAACATTCCCATATAGAAGTGGGAAAAAATTAACATAGACTTCGTGATGGGTTTGCCTAATACTCGTCATCAGCATGATTCAGTTTGGGTCATTGTAGATAGGATGACCAAATTAGCTCATTTTCTACCAGTCCATACCTCCTATTCAGCTGAGGATTATGCCAACCTCTATATCAAAGAGTTAGTCAGATTACACAATGTTTTTTTGTCTATTATCTCAGACAGAGGTACCCAGTTCACCTCTTATTTCTTGAAAGTATTCCAAAATGGTCTTGGTACCTAAGTTCATCTCAGTATAGCCTTTCATCCTCAAACGGATGGTAAAGAAGAAAGGACCATTCAAACTTTAGAAGATATGCTAAAGGCGTGTACAATTTATTTCAAGGGTAGTTGGGATGACTACAATTTATTCAGAGAATTGATGTTCAAAACAACCTCTCTTATGAACAGATTCCAATCAAAATTCTTGACTATCAGACTCGTAGACTAAGGAATAAAAAAGTCCCTCTAGTCAAAGTTCTTTGGTGAAATCATTCCGTTGAGGGAGCTACTTGGGAAACAGAAGAAGATATGCGAACCAACTACCCTCACTTCTTCTACACTAACTCAGATCTAGCTCAATATAGCAATTTTTCTTAATTTTGTAAGTTTTATGTTCAAATTTAAGCTACAACTTGGTAACCAATCCATGTTCAGAATTCGATTATAAACTTGGTATCAATTACCATTGCTTATTCAGTCATACATTCATGTATCAGTTTAGTCATATAATCATGTATCATGTATGCATTCTTATTATGAGAAATTCAGTTCATCAGAACACTCACCCATGCATTCATGAATCAGTTATTCATGAATCAGGTATGCATGTTCAGTATGATATATTCAGTTTATGAGTTATGTTAGTCATGGGATCATGTTTCAGTTGTTCATGTTCATTATGTATGTTAGTTTATCATTTCTCCCTTCTCATTCAATCTCATTTGAGGATAAATATTCTTAAGGGAGAGATATTGTAAGACTTATTTTGGGCGTATTTATACGTCCAAGCACCATAACTTACCCATGTTTTAGCTAAGTTTTGAGGATAAAATACATAATTCCTACACTTTTAGTCTATTTTCAATAAAGTGAGCTGACCTATGTGATTAGCATGCTTTTCAGGTACTAATGAGGAAGATTTCAGTACTTTGGGGACCTGTGGACAGCAAAGGAAAACTTCACATTCATTATTCAGATTCTGTAATTTTTTGAAACCAAAGAGAGAGAGAAGAACGGCTCGGGGAAGTAAAAGTAGAGACAAAAACGTGTTTTCCTCCTATTCTTGCTATTCATCTTCATCACTGAGATTGTTCTAGTTTTGGTATGATGATTATGTCTAGTTTGATTTCGGTTTTATCCATAAGTAGCTAAGATTATTTGTTAGGGTTATGGAAACCTTGTAATATACTCTCTATGGCTATGAGTTTGTGAATTTATGATGTGTCATGCCACTTATATCATTACTCTCTTCATTTTGATTGAATTCTCATGGTTTCAAACATAGGGAATGCGCAATTATAGCATTAACTTGTTTGATAGAAAAGTTACATGTTTGAAAAAGAGAGTGTGACAAGAAAATAGGGTTTCCAACCTCTATTTACATGTTAATGCCCTAGAAAGATTAATTTCTTGGAGAATTTGTACCATTTGTTATACACGTTAGTTTCGAGAGAGCTAAGGTGAATAAATCCTTGATGGTTGAAAAACACTTGGATTTAGAATTAGAATACGACTCTCTATAAATGCATGCATGTATAAACTCCACATTACTCATAGTTAATGAAGAAGTAGAAACTACAAGGTGGACATAACCCTAACTTTTCATTCTCTGTGATTAAATATTATTACATATATCGTCTCATTCGTTAAACTAATAGTATTACTGTGCATTTAAACTAAAAACCACTTTTCTTGGAACCTTCGATGAACAGTCTACAATCGTAATACTTACTGACTAGAGCATTCCCTGTGGGATTCGATACCCAACCCAGTTGGGTTCTATATTTGACAGAGACCGCTTACACTTTCTAACGAGAGTAGTAATTTGGGTGTATCAAATTTTGGCACCGTTGCCGAGGAATACAGTTGTCAACTAAGTTTGTGATAGTTAATAGACCCTTTGGTCAAAGATTCTCAAATTTTACTTTTTGTTTGTTTTTTTTGTTTTGTTCAGGTTTGGTGGAGTGCATACCAAATACACGAAGTTCTGGTCAACCATTATTACATATAAATTCTGAACCACATCTCATTGGTAGAATGGATGCGCAACGAGACTGTGAATAGATAGCTACTCAACATGAGCAGGCTAGATTATCTTCATTGGAAACTGCATAAGGAAATCAACAGAATATTGATAACCCAGGTCGGGTACCAAATCGTGATGATGAGGACCTGGGTGATGATGAGTTATTAAATCCAAGGCATGTAGATGATCTGGCTGGACCAGTGAACAGGAATGTCAATAGAGATCATCAAGCTAGAATGAGACCTGAACACCGAGCTGTGCAGGTTACTTTTGATAATGATGATGACGACTTAGAAGGGGCTGGTGCCACAGGGGCTATTATTCCTCTACCCTTAGCACCCGGAGCCATGTTCAATTCACTAGCACCATGATCCAGCTAGTGCATCTCAAAGGATTATTTGGTGGACTTGCAGGCGACGATCTGAATATGATCTGATAAATTTTATCTCAACATGCAAATCATTTGACAATCCAGGGGTTGGATAGAACGCAATCCGGCTGCGCTTATTTCCTGTCTCTATCTGCAGAGTCAACTCTATGGTTAAATAGGCTAACTCTTAACTTTATCACCAATTGGAGGCAACTGAAAGAATCTTTCCTAGAAAGGTTCTTTTCGCCATCAAAGAGAGCACAATTAAGAGATGAGATAAGCAATTTCAGACAGCTTCCAACTGTATCTCTCCACGAGACATGGGAGAGGTTCAAAAAGAATCTTATGCGGTGCCCAAATCATTAGATGACCAATTTCCACTTGATGGAAATATTATATAGGTCTTTGAACTCGATGACTAAGCCAGTGGTCGATAACGCTGCGGGTGGGTCATTTATGGACCTTACTTTTATTGAGGAATGTGATATGCTGGATCGTATAACAAAGCAGAGTAGAGCTTGGCATACCAGGGATTCTGAGGTAGCAAGCTCAACTGTATCTATTGGCATGATGGCGAAGCAGAGGCGAAGAAAAGAAGAACGTGACCAGGATATGGCTCACATGAAAACGCAGATGGACCTTTTTACCAAGCATTTATAATCAAGGAAGACAGAAAAGGTCAAGGTTGTTTTATCAGAGGGAAGAGATGACTCCGATTTTGAAGGAGGAAGCAAATTACTTGAATAATCAGGAGGGTTCCTAAGGCAATGTCCAAGGAAACCAAGGTCGGAACTATTATGATACATCCGGATACAAGGACCGTGACCAAGGGAGTTGGAAGAAAAAGAGTGACAGGAGTGGTTTGTATATCCCTCCTAGAAATCGTGAAGCTGCTGCATCTAGGTCTGGGAAGATGTCCATGGAAGACATGATGGCTAAGCTGTTGAAAGGAGTGGAGCAACCAACACGGGATTAACTGAGGTAAAAAATGATTTGTCCTCAATAAATCAATTGGTTGACTCGCATTCCACTTCAATAAAACAACTAGAATAACAAATGAGTCAACTATCGGTGGCATTCAATCAAAGAAAAGCTAGCACTTTACCTAGTGACACTGTGAAAAATCCAAGGAAAGATGGATCATGTATTTCTATTACCACTAGGAGTGGTAAGGTGTTAGAAAATCCGTCCAAGGGTAAGCCAGTGGTTGATAATATAGAGGAGAATATTGTTGAAGCAGATTGTGATAATTCTATAGAAGTTGAAGATCAAGATGAGAACGTTCATGATACTACACCTAGATGTCAACACTATGAAAAGATTGATGATGGGAAGCATAATAAAAATGAAGTGGTAGAGAAACCTCTTCTAAATCCAGCACCACCTTATCCTCAAAGACTGAAGAAGAAGGCTGAATACACTAGGTTTAGTAAATTCATGACCATGCTGAAGCAGCTAACTATAAATGTGCCTTTGGTAGAGGCACTAGAGCAAATGCCAGGATACGCCAAATTCAGGAAGGACCTTTTGAAAAAGAAAAGGGCAGTGTACTATGAACTGGCAGATAATTTTCATTATTGTAGTACAATTTCCACGAGGTCTCTGATACAAAAGAAGGCAGATCCAGGTGGTTTCACTATTTCTTGCACGGTTGGATCTTTAGACTTTGCTAAGGCTTTATGTGAGTTAGGGGATAGCATTAATGTGATGCCACTATCCATCTATAGATAGTTGGGGTTGGGCGATCCTACACTAACAAACATGCGGCTTGTAATGGAAGATAGGTCGGTAAAATAACCTGTTGGTATCTTGTATGATGTATTAGTGAAGATTTCTACCTTCATTCTTCCTACAGACTTTGTTATTCTAGACTTCGAGGTAGATTTTGAGGTGCCCATAATCTTAGGTCGACCTTTCCTCACAAATGGAAGTGTGCTTATTGATTTACAAGAAAATGAGCTTTTATTTCGGGTGAATGACGAAGTGGTATGTTTTGATGTATGCAAATCAATGAAGCAGCCCAAAGATATGAATGTGTTTTCTATAGTTGATGTTTATTATGAGGATGAGAAGGAATTATCGTTAGAGAAGCAGCTTACTGTTGAGCCATTGGCTGCTGTGCTTTTGAACATTGAGCGTGAGGATGTTGAAGAGTACGAAGAAACTACATGTGCTTTGACAGGAATGGGGTGGAATTCATAGCCCCCAAGAAGCTGGACCTCGACCGTAAGAATTGTCCTTCACCGCCAGCGAAGCCACCATATATCTTGATGAAGTCTAAGTAATCTAGATAACTATGTCGTGCCATGACAATAAATCAATCGATACTTGGGAGGCAACACATCATTTTACAAGGATTTTATTTTTGATAAATAAAAATTCAAAAAGAAGAGTCGAGCCCCGACCAAAACTAAGGTGCTTGGTGGGAGGCAACCCATCCTTCTAATCATTTTTGTTGTTTTTGAATAAGTGTAGGTGCATGAAGTACAAAGGATGAGATTAGACCAAATTTTGATTTGGAAGTGAGTCATGTCAATGGTGGTAAGTCTAGGAATAATGTAGCAATACAGGTAAATAGGGTACCACGTACCATCATAAGTGATGGAGGGTCACACTTTTGCAACAAGATGTTTAGAGCCGTTTTGGTGAAATATGGGGTCAAGCAACATAAGGTAGCAACACCTTATCACCCACAAAGTAGTGGACAGGTAGAGGTTTCTAATCGAGAGATCAAGTTGATCCTTGCGAAGACTATAAACGGTAATAGGAAAGATTGGTCTCGGAAGCTAGACGATGCACTATGGGCTTATAGGACTGTATTCAAAACACCAATTAGCATGTCCTCGTACCAACAGTTTTATGGGACGGTTTGTCACTTTCCCATTGAGCTCGATAATAAAGCATTGTGGGCGTTGAAGCAACTGAATTTGAATTGGGATGATTCTATGAATATGAGATTGGAACAGCTGAATAAGATGGATGAATTCCATCTACATGCGTATGAAATATCATATCTCTACAAGGAGCGGATGAAAAAGTATCATAATCGGCGGATTATTCAACAAAACTTTGAAAAGGGTGATATGGTACTTCTTGTCAATTCCAGACTGAAGCTATTCCCAAGTAAGTTAAGGTCCAAATGGTCTGGTCCGTACAAAATTATCCAAGTCTACTCGTCTGGAGTAGTTGAGTTAGAAGACAATAATGGTGTTGTTTTTAAGGTAAATGGTCAACGAGTGAAGCCATATATCGGTTCTCTTGACTCGATAAAACGTATGGCCACCATCTACCTCGATGAAGTCTAAGTAATCGAGGTAACTATGTCGTGCCGCGACAATAAATCAAATGCTACATGGGATGCAACCCATGGTTTTTAATTATGTTGTTTTTCTGAGAGTTTGTCGAGCCATGACCAAAACTAAGGCGCTTGATGGGAGGCAACCCATCATTCTAATCATTTTTGTTGTTTTTAAGTAAGTGTAGGTGCAAGTGGTGTGAAGGGGAGATTGGTTTCAAATTTTGATTTGGAAGTATTGCATGTTGAAGATGGTAAGTTACGAATGAAGAAGCAAAAGGCTATGAGTTAGGAATTTCCTATGAAAATATAGGCAACGAACAAGGCAAGGCCTATGCTATGGCCTAAGCTCTCTGAATCTAGAATGCCATAGCATTAGCGACGCCTATGCCTAACAATGTCATAGCATAGGCGCCACCTATGCAAAAGCCTTTGGTCTCTGAATCTTGAATACCATAACATAGGCGCCGCCTATGGCTAACAATGCCATAGCATAGGCGCCGCCTATGGCTAACAATGCCATAGCATAGGCGTCGCCTATGCTTAACTAGGCTTTGTAAAAGTAGCCGCCTATGCAAAGCATAGGCAAAGCATTAGGCGCTGCCTATGCTCACTTTTTGGTCTCCTAATATGATACCAAATGGTTCAAAACCCAACCCAAGCTTGTCCTATAAATAGAACCTTAGTCTTAGAACAAAAATTCATTGCAAGCTCAACCTAACCGCCGCCTACCTCTCCAAAATCCCTCAAAAATTTTCTTTTTGCTATTTTAACTTTGCAAGAACATCTTCCGAGGCCATCAACCAAGTAAGTACTTCTTTGCTCTTCTCTTATATTCCGTAAGTATTACAATACTACGCCTATAATAAGTTGTTAAATCTTGAAGTAGTGTTGATAATTTGAATGTGGTTGATTTGTTGCTACATCTAGTTGAGTAAAAAAATGTGTGAGGGTGGTCTTGACTTGTTTCCAACTGGTATTTGATTTTGATACACTTTCATACTTTTGCGGAATTGACACAGTCAAGAAACTTACAAAATCTTGTAACTCAAAATCTTGCTTGTTGGAATGACTTGTTCATTGAGATGAAAATCATGATTGACTACAAACATGCGATGTTGTGATTATTTCTATGCCATAAATTGATACAATATCTATGGAGTAGTCTCGTTCAAAAGATGCATTAGTCCAAACATGAAAGCATTGTCAAGATTACATGAAATTGAATTGAAAAAGGATAGTTAAGATAACAAGAAAAGTATGACTGCACTGATTATATTGTAGGAACATAGCGCCCAAACGTATATTGATGAAGTCTGATTAATCGATATCATTCACTTAATTAGTTTGTAACAACAAATTAAGTGTGGGGTAGTGCCACTATTTTTGTTTGTTAACTAAAGTTTCCCAAAGGAAGCTAACATGAATTTATCTCAGGCACAATGGCACCAAAAGCACGACAAGGAAAAGATAAAGCAACCACCTCACAAAAAGGCCAAAAAAGAGGACGAAAAGAGCAAGGTGAATCCTCCTCGCTGCAAATACCTCGCTGCATGTTTGGAATCAAATGGGTCCTAGAGGAGGAAGGAAAGGAGTGGTACAGGAACAATAAAGAGAAAAAATATGTTCATGTGGAGTTGATACAAAAGGAAACCCTAGCAAAGAAAGAACCTCGCATGTTGGCTAAGATAATAGCGTTACAACTTGATTTCATCTTTCGAGATATTAAAGAGTGCAATCTCGATATAATGCGAGAATTCTATGCTAATTGGTCCCCAAAAACTACAGGGAGTGAAGTAAAGATTCGGGGCCAAGTCCTACAACTAAATGCGGAGTTCTTCAACTCTTTTCTGGGGCTGCCATCTGTTGATCCATCACCACTCAAGGAGCTGTATAATAGACCTCCGTACAGGGAAATCAGACACACTGTGCCGAAAAATATCAATGGCACGATGGTGTAGACACGAGGACACCGGTCGGCACAACACCTTCCCGTATACATCCTTGAATAGAGAAGCTAGGATATGGTTGGGAATATTCAACTCTTGCCTGATTCTAGGGAAATAGTACACGAAGATTACATGAGATAGAGTGTGCTTGGTGTACACATTGATGACGAACGTCCCCATCAACATTGGGGCGATTATTCAATCTTCAATGCGTAAGGCCAGGCTACACAAGAGGTCCCGCTTCAGCTTTGGAAATCTGTGGACTGCGATATTAAGGAAGGAGGACAGCGAAGAGGAACCTATAGATCATAAGCTTCCATACAACCCGAAGAAGGTTGACCTCACAAAGGTTAAAGATGCTGAATCCATGCATGGTGTTAACCTAACCACCACAAAAAGACATGCTCGAGATAAAAGTTTCTTTAGCCATTTCTATGGCATGACTCGGTTTACCATGATGAGTGGAGGTCATGTTCCAACTACTGCAGAGACCCAACAGTTGGATTATGACTACCCAATGAATAAGCATGCAAGGGAAATATGTGGAGTAGGGGTATACTTTGAGGAACCTCTTGATGATGACGTGCCAACCGATGATGATTGTTGAATGCCAGACTCCGACGTGGAGGAGAACTCTAATGACGACGACTCTGATGATGATTCTGATGCAGGGGTTATAACCCCAGACATAGAGGATGAGTTCGACTAACCAGGTTCTTCTTATTTATGTTCCACTGAGGGCAGTGTGTCCCGTCTAAGTGTGGGGTGCTGGTATTTGTATGCTATACTTCCTTGCCTACATTTGTATTTATTTATGTTTAATTGTTTGATTTAGCCATAGTTAGTAGTAGTAGTTAAATTTCTTTAAAAAAAAATTTTATATTTTGCATGAAGGACATGAAATTGTTCTGATAGGCAGCATGGTATCATGACAAGAGTTTGTGCTAAAATCATTACTATTGAGACGTTTAGGCTCTAAGTGTGACTCACTATGTGATAAGTGTGTGGTTTAATTCCTTCATCTGCTGGGTCAAGAGTCTATAATGATCCCAATAAAGTTTACCATGTGCCTTGTGTGTGTGATATGATAGTATATTCTGTGTTTGTGGCTGATGCTAGAACTTGCCTAGTGTGGGTGTGAAGCGAAATAGAGAGTGTGAGTTTAGGAAATGATTTAGGCATTTCTTTGGCAACCTGTGGTTATTTACCTTCGTTTTACCTACCCATGGACATTATCCTAGTCAACCCCTTTGAGACTTTAGCCTATTTTCTTTGACAGCCTCATATGTAAGCCTAATCCATTTTTTCAAGACCATAATTTGATCCAAATTCCTAAGTGCTTTAAATTGTAATGTCATAAGAGGAAAATTGTGTAAGAATGAGGCCTTAGAGTGTATTGGTACTTGAATTTGTTATGAAAAAGAGTGGCTATCATAAGAGGTGTGCTATAGAGAAGAAAACAAAAAGAAATAAAAAATAAAAAGATAAATTGTGTTTATGATTAAATAAAAAGATAGTTATGTTTGAATGGCAAAATAGGTGAGAAGGGGTAAGAGGTGAAAGAAAGGTAGCAAGGTTGATTAAAATAGAGTGTTAATGGCATAATGTGATGTATTAAAGCGCTTAGGAACATAGTCACTATTTCTGGCCAAAATAGTCCTACCCGTCCCTTAGCCTACATTACAACCTATAAAGACCTATTTGATCCTAAGCTTAGCATTCTGATATTAGTAGAGCATTACACTAAGGTCAATCCTATGGTCATCAGCTGCAACATATGAATTCTTTGTGAGAGTGAGAGCAAGGATAATCCTACACCCATGTTTCGAAAAAAAATACAATATTTGTGAGTGATTATGGGTGAGATATTGCGTGAGACACACATGGTTGATGAGTTTTGGGTAGTCTTGTATGATTCTTTATGCCTTAACTTTTGAATACGAATTAACCATCATCACGAGTCTAGGTTGGAGGTTGAATTGTTTCTAGTAATGATCAGAAAACTACTCTTTGTTAATAATTGTCATGGCTGTCTTGATGAATATTTTGTGTTGTTACTGAGGAATCCTAAGTACATATTTTCATGGACATGATATCTTGTTCGAGGAAGAATAAATCTTTAGTGTGGGGTGTTGATATTGGGTGTATTTACACGCCTAAAGCACCTTAATTTACCCATATTTTAGCCATGTTTTGAGGACAAAATATATAATTCCTACACATTTAGTCCTTTTTCGTCTAAGTGAGCTAACCAACGTGATTACCAAGTTTTTAGGTATAAATGATGAAGATTTCAGCATTTTACGGACTATTGGACGCCAAAGGAAACTTTACATAAGAAGGAAGGCAGCTTTTGGGAGTCTATGGACTGAAAGTGATTCATGGAGAACTTGTCCCGGGCAAAAACACCATTTCCAAAGACTTGGGTATCAGCAGTAACTTAGTAGGATTAGGATAACGATGCAGTAACCTATTAGGATTAGGACAAGTATGCAATAGATTAGTAGGAATAGGATACGGGTGTTATAAAAACCCTATTTTGCTGAACTTTTCTGCATCCATCCATCAATTCATCCTATCGAATTCATTCCTCCCCAATCATCCTTATTCCTCCCTATTCGATCCTTTCCCCTTTTCTTCACAAATTCGTTGTTGACATTATTTTTCATCTATTCTAATTTTAATTTTCATGACAAGAGAAACGCTACTAGCAAGGAATTCATGCCACAAGTGCCACTAATACTTACTTATCATGATATTGTTTTGGTATGATGATGATATCCTCGTGGTTTTCCTTCATAATTATGAGTAGCTAAACTTCTCTATTAGGGTTATAGAAGCCTTATGAGATACTATCTATTGCTATGAGTTTGTGAATTCTTTACACGTATGCTGCTTATTTCATTACTTTCTTCATCTTAATTTAAATTCTTGTGGTTGTAAACATATAGAATACGCCAGTATAGCATTAACTTGTTCGAAAGAAAAGTTACATGTCTGGAAAAGAGAGAATGACAAGGAAATAGGGCTACCAACCCCTGTTTAAAAGTTAGTGTCGTAACTGGATTAACCTCTTGGAGAATTCGTACCATTAGTTATACGCTTTAAGCTCGAAAGAGTTAAAGTGAGATAATCCTTGATGGTCGAAAGACACTAGGATTTATCATAGAATACGAATCTCTATAAG
Organism: Capsicum baccatum var. pendulum; assembly: GCA_030864225.1. Taxonomy (NCBI): domain Eukaryota; kingdom Viridiplantae; phylum Streptophyta; class Magnoliopsida; order Solanales; family Solanaceae; genus Capsicum; species Capsicum baccatum. The sequence continues at coordinate 46,353,419 of CM061550.1, forward strand.
CACATGCATGTCTGAATTCCACATAACTCATAGCCAATAGATACGTATAACTCATAAGGTGGACATAACCCTAACTTACAATTCTCATTGATAAAAATCTTACTAAACATTCCGTTTTTACTTTGCTATTTTGATAATTTGACTTCACGCATAAAACCCCCTTTTTCTCACAGAACTTTCACCAAAAGACTACTAATCGTCACATACTTAGTGACCAAGTATTCCCTGTGGGATTCGACACCCAACCCAGTTGGGTTCTATATTTAACGACGATCGCTTACACTCTTACGAGAGCTGTAGTTTGAGCGTTATCAAATTTTGGCACCGTTGTCGGGGAATACGGTTGTCAACTAAGTTTGTGATAGTTAATAGACCCTTTGGTCAAAGATTATCGTACTTTACTTTTAGTTGTTGTTTTTGTTTTCTGCAGGTTTTCATTCAGTTCATGCCAAACACACGAAGTTTGGGACAACCATTATGACCCATAAACCCTGAGCCGCAACTTATTGGCAGGATGGAGGTGCAATGTGACATTGAAACAATGGTTGCTCCATAGGAATAGGCTAGACTAGTTGCGCTGGCCGCTACCCAAGTACATCAACAGAATATTGATAACCGTGGGCGAGCAACAAATTCTGACGATGAGGACCTAGGTGATAATGAGCTACTAAACCCTAGGCGTGATGCTGAGGTGACGACACCTGTAAACAAAAGAGATCGTCAAGCTAGATTTAGGCCTGAACGCCGCACTATGGAAATGCCTTTCGATAATGATGATGACGACCTGGACGGAGATGGTGCCACATGAGCTATTATTCCTCCGCCCTTGGCACCTGGAGCCAAGTTCAATATCACCAGCACTATGATTCAGTTATTGCAGTTAAAGGGGTTATTTGGTGGACTTGCAGGTGATGATCCGAATATGCATCCGATCAACTTTATCTCTACATGCAAGTCATTCAACAATCCAGGCGTTGGGCAGAATGCAATTCGGCTGTGCTTATTTCCATTGCCTCTATCTGGGGAGGCAACTCTATGGTTGAACGGGCTGACTCCTAATTCTATCACTAATTGGAGGCAATTGAAAGACGCTTTCCTAGAAAGATTCTTTCCGCCATCCAAGAGAGCACAATTGAGAGATGAAATCAGCAACTTTCGACAGCTTCCAACTAAAGCTCTCCACGAAAAATCGAAGAGATTCAAGAAGAAGCTTATGAGATGCCTAAACCATCAAATGACCAATGTACACTTGATTGAGATATTATGCAGATCCTTAAATTCGGTAACTAAGCCAGTGGTGGATAATGCGGCTGGAGAATCATTTATGGACCTCACCTTTATTATGGCAAGCTATATGCTAGACCGTATGACAAAGCAAAGTAGAGCTTGGCATACCAGGGATTCAGAAGTAGCAAGCTCTACCACATCTATTAGCATGACTGCAGAACAAAGGAGAAGAGAGGAAGAACGTGATCAAGATATGGTGCACATGAAAACACAGATGGATCTTCTTACAAAGCATCTATTATCAGGGAAGACTGAAAAAGTCAAAGCGGTTGCGTCAAAAGGAAGAGAGGAATACAATTCCGAGGAAGAAACCAACTACTTGAACAATCAGGGTGGTTTCCGAGGCAATGCCCAAGGAAATCAAGGTCGGAACTATTATGACAAATCTATAAACAAGGACCGTGATCGAGGTAGTTGGAAGAAAATACTAATAGGAGTGGTTTGAATATTCCTCCTGGAAATTGTAAGGCCGTGACATCTGGTTCGGGGAAGATGTCAATGAAAGATATGATGGCTAAGCTATTGAAGGGAGTAGAGGCTACTAATACGTGAGTGAATGAGGTGAAGAATGATTTATCATCAATAAATCAATTGGTTGACTCGCATTCTACTTCAATAAAACAGTTGGAACTATAATTGAGTCAAATTTTACTGGCATTAAATCAAAAAAAGTCTGGCACCTTACCTAGCGACATGGTGCAAAACCCAAGGAACAATGGATCATGCATGGCTATTACTACCAGGAGCGGTAAAGTGCTAGACAATCTATCCAAAGACAAGCAGGTGGTGGAGGATATAGCAGATGATGATATAGATGCCAAATGCGAAGAAGCCGAAGAACGTGTTAATGATGTCATCCCGAGACATCTACAGCCAGAAAAGATTGATCAGCGGAAGCCAGACGCAAAGGAAGTGGTGGAGAAAACTATTCCCCTTCCGCCACCACCTTTTCCTCAAAGACTAAAGTAGAGAGCTGATGATACCAAGTTCAATAAATTTATGACAATGTTTAAGCAGCTAACTATTAACGTTCCTTTAGTTGAGGCGCTGGAACACATGCCCGGGTACGTGAAATTTATGAAGGATCTTTTGACAAAGAAGCGGGCAGCAAGTTATGAGTTGATAGATATTGTTCATCATTGCAGTTCAATCACTACCAGATCACTAGTTCAGAAGAAATCTGATCCCGGTGCCTTCACTATTCCTTGCACTATCAGATCTTTGGATTTTTCCAAGGCATTATACGATTTAGGAGCCAGCATCAACTTGATGCCACTATCTATTTACAAAAGGTTGGGGTTGGGTGATCCTACTCCCACTAATATGAGGCTTGTAATGGTAGATAAGTTGGTAAAATGACCTATTGGTATTTTATGTGATGTATTGGGAAGCGAAAACACACTCCCAGTTATGGTGGTGGCTGACTTGGGTGAGCAGCAAGTTGCAGCTCTCATCTCTATTCTAAGGAAGTACAAGAGAGCCATCGGTTGGACTATTGCTGATATTATTCGTATCCCTTCTGGGATATGTATTCACAATATTCAGCTTGAAGAAAATTGCATACCTACTATCGAGCATAAAAGACGGTTGAATCCACCTATGCAAGAGGTGGTGAAGAAAGAAATTATTAAGTGGTTAGATGCAGGGGTAGTGTATCCAATCTCCGACAGTAAATGGGTGAGTCCAGTACAATGTGTGCCCAAGAAAGAGGGCATGACGGTATTTGTGAATGAAAATACTGAGCTTATTCCACTCAGACATGTTACAGGATGGAGAGTCTGCATGGACTACCGGAAGCTTAATTCATGAATGCTTAAGGATCATTTTCCAATGCCATTTATGGACCAAATGCTTGATCGATTGGCAGGGAAAGGATGGTTTTGTTTCTTAGATGGTTATTCAATCTATAATCAGATTTGTATTCCTCCCGAAGATCAAGAAAAGATAATTTTTACATTCCCATACGGTACGTTTGCCGTCAAACATATGCCATTTGGTCTATGTAACGCACCTGCCACTTTTCAACGTTGTATGATATCCATTTTTTCTAATATGGTTGAAGACACCTTGACGGTGTGCATGGACTATTTTTCAGTTGTGGGGGACTCGTTTGAATCGTGCTTGGCGAATCTAAGTATGGCATTGCAGAGATGTGTTGAATTCAACTTGGTGTTAAACTGGGAGAAGTGCCACTTTATGGTTAAAGAAGGTATTGTTCTTGGGCATAAAATCTCCGAAAGAGGAATTGAGGTTTATCGAGCTAAGATTGAAGTTATTGAGAAGCTACCACCACCAATTTCTATAAAGGGAGTTCGTAGTTTCCTCGGTCATGTAGGTTTTTATAGAAGGTTTATTAAAGATTTCTCCAAGATTGCTAGTCCATTATGCAAAATTTGGAGAAGGATGCAAAGTTCGACTTCAGTGAAGATTGGTTGAAGGCATTCGATTTCCTCAAAGGGAAGCTAATCGAGGCTCATATCATGGTAACGCCTGATTGGTCTCTACCATTTGAAGTTATGTGTAATGCAAGTTGTGTAGCTTTGGGTGTTGTACTTGGTCAGAGAAGAGAAAATTTATTTCATCCAATCTACTATGCGAGCAAGGCTTTGAACAGAGCCCAAAAGAAATATATTGTCACGGAACAAGAGCTTCTAGCAGTTGTTTATGCTTTTGAAAATTTCCGTACTTACTTGTTGGGAACCAAAGTAGTAGTTTATACTGATCATGCAACTCTGAGATACTTAATGGCGAAGAAGGATGCAAAGACAAGGCTAATTCGATGGGTGTTATTGGTGCAAGAATTTGATTTTGAGGTAAAAGATAGAAAAGGTTGTGAAAACCAAGTAGCTGATCATCTATCTAGACCCAAGAACGAGCATATAGCGCAGCCTGATCTTGAGAGTGATGATTCATTCCCCGATGAAGAGATCTTAGCCACGATGATGGAAGAGTTACCATGGTATACAGACTTTGCGAACTTCGTGGTAAGTAATGTGATGTCTGCGAATCTATCTTTTCATCAAAAGAGGAAGTTCATGCATGATGTGAGACACTACTTCTGGGATGAGCCATATTTTTTTCGACGATGTGCGCATGGTGTTATCAGAATATGCATATCTCATGTGGAGGTGCCGAGTATATTGGAAGCAAGTCATGCTTTCCAAGTTGGGGGACACCATGCAGATGGCCAGACGGCAAGGAAGGTATTTCAAAGTGGCTATTATTGGCCTTCGATATTTAGAGATGCCTATGAATTTGTAAGAAGATGTAACCAATGTCAGAGACAAGGCATGATTTCGAAGAACCATGAGATGCCCAAGTCAAATATTCTTGAGGTAGAGCTGTTTAATGTATGGGGTATTAATTTCATGGGCCCATTCGTGAATTCGTTTGGGATGAAATATATCCTAGTTCCTGTAGATTATGTTTCCAAATGGGTCGAAGCAGTAGTACTGGCCGATAATGATGGTAAGCGTGTTTTGCATTCTTAAAGAGAAACATCTTCTCTCGTTTTGGGGTACCACGTACCATCATAAGCGATGGAGGGTCACACTTTTGCAACAAGCTGTTTAGAGACGTGTTGGTGAAATATTGGGTCAAGCAACATAAGATAGCAATACCTTATCACCCATAAACTAGTGGACAGGTAGAGGTTTCTAATTGAGATATCACCTATAAAACGCTAATTGGCATGTCCCCGTACCAACTAGTTTTTGGGAAGGCTTGTCACTTGCCCATTAAGATCGATCATAAAGCATTATGGGTGTTGAAGCGACTGAATTTGAATTGGGATGATACTATGAATATGAGATTGGAACAGCCGAATAAGATGGATGAATTCCGTCTACATGCATATGAAAGATCAGATCTCTACAAGGAGCGGATAAAAAAGTATCATGATCGGCGGATTATTCAACGAAACATTAAAAAGAGTGACATGGTACTTCTTTACAATTCTAGACTGAAGCTATTCCCAAGTAAGTTAAGGTCCAAATGGTCTGGTCCGTACAAAATTAGCCAAGTCTACTCATCTGGAGTAGTTGAGTTAGAAGACAATAATGGTGTTGTTTTTAAGGTAAATGGTCAATGAGTGAAGCCATATATCGGTTCTCTTGACTCGATAAAAAGTATAGCCACCATCTACCTCGATGAAGTCTAAGTAATCAAGGTAACTATGTCGTGCCGCGACAATAAATCAAATGCTACATGGGAGGCAACCCATGGTTTTTATTTATGTTGTTTTTCTGAGAGTTTTTCGAACCACGACCAAAACTAAGGCGCTTGATGCGAGGCAACCCATCGTTCTATTCGTTTTTGTTGTTTTTAAGTAAGTGTAGGTGCAAGAGGTGTGAAGGGAGAGATTGGTTTCAAATTTTTATTTGGAAGTATTGCATGTTGAAGGTGGTAAGTTAGGAATCAAGAAGCAAAAGGCTATGAGTTAGGCATTGCCTACGAAAATCTAGGCAACGAACAAGGAAAGGCCTATGCTATGGCCTAAGCTCTCTGAATCTAGAATGCCATAGCATTGGCACCGCCTATGCCTAACAATGCCATAGCATAGGCGCCGCCTATGCAAAAGTCTTTGGTCTCTAAATCTAGAATGTCATAGCATAGATGCCGCCTATGCCTCAACTAGACTTTGCAAAAGGTGCCGCCTATGCCAAGCATAGGCAAAGCATAAGGCGCTGCCTATGCTCACTTTTTGGTCTCCTATTTCGATTCCAAATGGGTTAAAACCCGACCCAATCTTGTCCTATAAATAGAACCTTAGTCTTAGAACAAAAATTCATTGCAATCTCAACCTAAGCGCCGCCTACCTCTCCAAAATCCCTCAAAAATTTTCTTTCTGTTCTTTTTACTTTGCAAGAACATCTTCCGAGGCCATCAATCAAGTAAGTACTTCTTTGATCTTCTCTTATATTCCGTAAGTGTTACAATACTAGACCTATAATAAGTTGTTAAATCTTGAAGTAGTGTTGATGATTTGAATGTGGTTGATTTGTTGCTATATCTAGTTGAGTAAAAGAATACGTGAGGGTGTTCTTGACATGTTTCCAACTGGTATTTGATTTTGATACACTGTCATACTTTTGCGGAATTGACATAGTCAAGAAACTAGCAAAATCTTGTAACTTGAAAGCTTACATGTTGGAATGACTTGTTCATTGAGATGAAAATTATGATTAACTACAAACATGCGATATTGTGATTATTTCTATGCCATAAATTGATACAACATTTATGGAGTTGTCTCGTTCAAAAGATGCATTAGTCTAAACATGAAAGTATTGTCAAGATTACATGAAATTGAATTGAAAAAGGATAGTTAAGATAACAAGAAAAGTATGACAGCACTGGTTATATTGTAGGAACATCGCGCCCAAATGTATATTGATATAGTCTGATTAATTGATATCATTCACTTAATTAGTTTGTACCAACAAATTAAGTGTAGGGTGGTGCCACTATTGTTGTTTGTTGACTGAATTTACCAAAAGGAAGTTAACATAAATTTATCTCAGGTACAATGGCACCAAAAGCACGACAAGGAAAAGATAAAGCAACCACCTCACAAAAAGGCCAAAAAAGAGGAAGAAAAGAGCAAGGTGAATCCTCCTCGCTGCATGTTCGGAATCAAATCGGTCCTAGAGGAGGAAGGAAAGGAGTGGTACAGGAACAATCTTCATTGCATAAGTTCAGGCTACATAAGAGGTCCCACTTTAGCTTTGGCAATCTGTTGACTACGGTATTAAGGAAGAAGGGCTGCGAAGAGGAACCTGCAGATCATAAGCTTCCATATAACCCGAAGAAGTTTGACCTCACAAAGGTTAAAGATGTTGAATCCATGCATGGAATCAACCTAACCACTGCAGAATGACATGCTCGGGATGAAAGTTTCTTTCGCCATCTTTATGGCATGACTCAGTTTACCATGATAAGTGGAGGTCATGTTCCAACTACTGCAGAGCTCCAAAAGTTTTATTATGACTACCCAATGAATGAGCATGCAAGGGCAATGTGTGGAGTAGGGGTATACTTTGAGGAACCTCTTGATGATGATGTGTCAACAGATGATGATCGCCGAATGCCAGACTCTGACATGGAGGAGAACTCTAATGACGACGACTCTAATGATTATTCCTATGTAGGGGGTATGACCCCAGACATAGAGGATGAGTCCGACTAACCAGGTTCTTCTTATTTATGTTCCATTGAGGGCATGTATCCCGTCTAATTGTGGGGTGCTGGTATTTGTATGCTATAATTCTTTTCCTACATTTGCATTTATTTATGTTTGTTTGTTTTATTTAGCCGTAGTTAGTAGTAGTAGTTAAATTTTTTTCAAAAAAAATTTTAGATTTTGCATGAAGGGCATGAAATTGTTTTGATAGGCTGCATGGTATCATCACAACAGTTTGTGCTAAAATCATTACTATTGAGATGTTTAGGCTCTATGAGTGACTTACTATGTGATAAGTGTGTGGTTTAATTCCTTCATCTGTTGGGTCAAGAGACTATACTACTCCCAATAAAGTTGACCATGTGCCTTGTGTGTGTGAGCTAATAGTATATTATGTATTTGTGGCTGATGCTAGAACTTGCCTGGTGTGGGTGTGAAGCGAAATAAAGAGCGTGAGTTTAGGAAATGATTTAGGCATTTCTTTGGCAACCTGTGATTATTTACCTTTATTTTACCTACCCATGGACATTATCCTAGTCAACCCCTTTGAGCCTTTAGCCTATTTTCTTTGACAGCCTCATATGTAAGCCTAATCCATTTTTTCAAGACCATAATTTGATCCAAATTCCTAAGTGCTTTAAATTGTAAAGTCATAAGAGGAAAATTGGGTAAGAATGAGGCCTTAGAGTGTATTGGTACTTGAATTTATTATGAAAAAGAGTGGCTATCATAAGAGGTGTTCTATAGAGAAGAAAAGAAAAATAAATAAAAAAATAAAAAGATAAATTGTGTTTATGATTAAATAAAAAGATAGTTATTTTTGAATGGCAAAATAGGTGAGAAGGGCTGAGAGGTGAAAGCAAGGTAGCAAGGTTTATTAAAAGAGAGTGTTAATGCCATAATGTGATGTATTAAAGCGCTTAGGAACATAGTCACTATTTCTGGCCAAAATAGTCCTACCCGTCCCTTAGCCTACATTACAACCTATAAAGACCTATTTGATCCTAAGCTTAGCATTCTGATATTAGTAGAGCATTACACTAAGGGCAAGCCTATGGTCATCAGCTGCAACATATGAATTCTTTGTGAGAGTGAGAGCAAGGATAATCCTACACCCATGTTTCGAAAAACAAATACAATACTTGTGAGTGATTATGGGTGAGATATTGCGTGAGACACACATGGCTGATGAGTTTTGGGTAGTCTTGTATTATTCTTTGTGCCTTAACTTTTGAATACAAATTAACCATCATCACAAGTCTAGATTGGAGGTTGAATTGTTTCTACTAATGATCAGAAAACTACTCTTTGTTAATAATTGTCATGCCTGTCTTGATGAATATTTTATGTTGTTACTGTGGAATCCTAAGTAGATGTTTTCATGGACATGATATCTTGTTCGAGGACGAACAAAGCTTAAGTGTGGGGTGTTGATGTTAGGCGTATTTACATGCCTAAAGCACCTTAATTTACCCATATTTTATCCATGTTTTGAGGACAAAATATATAATTCCTGCACTTTTAGTCCTTTTCCTTTAAGTGAGCTAACCAACGTGATTAGCAAGTTTTCAGGTATAAATGATGAAGATTTCAGCATTTTACGGACTGTTGGACGCCACAGGAAACTTCACGTAAGAAGGAAGGAAACTTTTGGGAGTCTATGGACTGAAAGTGTTGCATGGAGAACTTGTCCCGGGCAAAAACACCATTTCCAAAGACTTGGGTATCAGCAGTAACTTAGTAGGATTAGGATAAGGATGCAGTAACCTATTAGGATTAGGAAAAGTATGCAATAGCTTAGTAGGAATAGGATATGGGTGTTATAAAAAACGTATTTTGCTAAACTTTTCAGCAACCATCGATCTATTCATCCCATCGAATTCATTCCTCCCCAATCATCCTTATTCCTCCCTATTTGAGCCTTTCCCCTTTTCTTCACAAATTCATTGTTGACATTATTTTACATCTATTTGACTTTTAATTTTCACGACAAGAGAAACGCTACTAGCAAGGAATTCACACCGCAAGTGCCGCCAATACTTACTTATCGTGACATTGTTTTGGTATGATGATGATATCCTCGTGGTTTTCCTTCACAATTATGAGTAGTTAAACTTCTTTTCTAGGGTTATGGAAGCCTTATGAGATACTATCTATTGCTATGAGTTTGTGAATTCTTGACGCGTATGCTGCTTATATCATTACTCTCTTCATCTTAATTTAAATTCTTGTGGTTACAAACATATAGAATACACCAGTATAGAATTAACTTGTTCGAAAAAAAAGTTACATGTCTAGAAAAGAGATAATGACAAGGAAATAGGGCTACCAACCCCTGTTTAAAAGTTAGTGCTGTAACTAGATTAACCTCTTGGAGAATTCATACCATTAGTTATACGTTTTAAGCTCGAAAGATTTAAAGTGAGATAATCCTTGATGGTCGAAAGACACTAGGATTTACCATAGAATATGAATCTCTATTAGCGCATGCATATCTGAATTCCGCATAACTCATAGCCAATTGATACATAGAACTCATAAGGTGGACATAAGCCTAACTTACAATTCTCATTGATTAAAATCTTACTAAATATTTCGTTTTTACTTTGCTATTTTGATAATTTGACGTCACTCATAAAACCCCCCTTTTTCTCACAGAACATTCACTAAAAGTCTACTAATCTCGCATACTCAGTGACCGAGTATTCCTTGTGGGATTCGATACCCAACACAGTTGGGTTCTATATTTGACGACGGTCGCTTACACTCTTACGAGAGCTGTAGTTTGAGTGTTATCATATGACACCAGATATAGAGGAGGATTCTGACTAACCATGTTTTTTCTTATTTATTTACACTGAGGGCAGTGTGTTTCGTGTAAATGTGGGGTATGGGTATATGTTGCGGATTGCCTTTTCTAATGTATTGTGTACTGCTTGCCTATATTTATTCTATGGTTGTTTTGATTTAATCATAGTTAGTTAGTTATAATTGGGCAGATTTTCGCATAAAATTTTTCTTATAGACGGCATGGCATTATAACAAGAGTTTGTGCTGAATCACTACTATTGAAACATTTAGGGTCTATGTTGTGACTCATTTTGTGATAAGTGCTTGTGGTTTAATTCATTCATCTATTGGATTAAGAATCTATAATGCTCCTAATTAAGTTGACCATGTGCCATATGTATGTAAGGTTATTGTATATTCTTTATTGTGACTGATGCTAGAACTTGCCTCGTGTGTGTGTGAAGTGAAATAAAGATTGTGAGTTTAGGAGATGATTTAGGCATTTCTTTGGACGCCCCAATTTTGTTTATCTTCTTTCTACCTACCTTTGTACATTGTCCTAGTAAACACCCTTTTAGCCTTTAGCTATTTTTTTTAGCAACCTCATATGTAGCCTAATCCATTTTTTTTAAAAGACCATAATTTGATCCAAAAGATCCTAAGCGCTTTAAATTGTTGAATCAAGTTTAGTAAAGAGTGTAGAAAAATAAGAGGAAAATGGTGAAAGTATTGCTTCAAAGTTTAGTTATTGGTGCATGAAAATATTGTGATCAAGGGTGGCTATCATAAGGATGCTTAATAATAAAAAAACAAAAAGAAAAAAAAGAAAAAAGAGAGTCGTATATTCCCATCATAGTGTTTCTGATTGAGTAACAAAATGAGCGAAAGGGGGTTGGTAGATGAAAGGAAGGTAGAGTGGTTGTTAAACGTTAGTGTAAATGGAATAATGTAGTGTATTAAAGTGCTTAGGGAACATTGTCACTCTTTCTGGCCAAAATAGTCCTACCTGTCCCTTTAGCCCACATTACAACCCGTAAAGACCTATTTGATCCTAACCTTAGCATTCTGATATTAGTAGAGCATTACACTAAGGGAAAGCATATGGTCATCAGTTGTAATATAAGAATTCTTTGTGAGACTGAGAGCAAGTAAAGTCTTATACCCATGTTTCGGAAAAATGCAAAACTATGAGTGATTATGGGTAATATTTTGTGTGAGCGCACATGGTTGATGATTGTTGGGTAGTTTTATATGATTTTCTTTTGGTTAACTTGTGTATATGAATTAATCAACTTAATGAGTCTATGTTGGAGGGTGAGTTGTTTCTAGTAATGATCAAGAAATCTACTTTTTGTTAAAAATTGCAGTGTATGTCTTGTTGAAAATTTTGTGTTGCTCTTGTAAATTCTAGTTAGCTGTTCGCAAGGATGTAATATTTTGTTCGAAGACAAACAAAGCTTTAAGTTTGGGGTGGTGATGTTGGGTGTATTTATACGTCCAAGCACCATAACTTACCCATGTTTTAGCTAAGTTTTGAGGATAAAATACATAATTCCTGCACTTTTAGTCTATTTTCAATAAAGTGAGCTGACCTAAGTGATTAGCATACTTTTCAGGTACTAATGAGGAAGATTTCAGCACTTTGGGGACCTGTGGATAGCAAAAGAAAACTTCACATAAGAGGGAAGGCAGCTTTTGGACTGAATGTGATGCATGGGAACTTTTTCCGAGGCAAATTCAGTATTTTTAAATACTTAAGGAGGCAGTAGCAACTTATTAGACAAGGATGTTATTAAAGGAAGTATTGATGAATTTTTAGGAGATTATTCATTATTCAGATTCTGTAATTTTTTTAAACCAAAGAGAGAGATGAACAGCTCAGGGAAGCGAAAGTTGAGAGGAAAACGTGTTTTCCTCTTATTCTTGCTATTCATCTTCATAGCCGAGATTGTTCTAGTTTTGGTATGATGATTATGTCTAGTTTGATTTTGGTTTTATCCATGAGTAGCTAAGCTTATTTGTTAGGGTTATGGAAACCTTGTAATATACTATCTATTGCTATGAGTTTGTGAATTTATGATGTGTCATGCCACTTATATCGTTACTCTCTTCATTTTGATTGAATTCTCATGGTTGCAAACATAGGGAATGCACCATTATAGCATTAACTTGTTCGACCGAAAAGTTACATGTTTGGAAAACAGAGTGTGACAAGAAAATAGGGCTTCCAACCTCTATTTACACGTTAATGCCCTAGCAGGATTAACGTCTTAGAGAATTCGTACCATTTGTTGTACACTTTAGGTTTGAGAGAGCTAATGTGAATAAATCCTTTATGATTGAAAAACACTTGGATTTAGAATTAGAAGATGACTCTCTATAAGTGCATGCATGTATAAACCTCTGCATTACTTATAGTTAATGGAGAAGTAGAAACTACAAGGTGGACATAACCCTAACTTGTCATTCTCTATGATTAAATATTATTACATATATCGTCTCATTCGTTACACTAATAGTATTATTGTGCATTTAAACCAAAACCCCCATTTTCTTGGAACCTTCGATCAACAGTCTACCAATAATCGTAATACTTAATGACTAGAGTATTCTCTGTGGGATTCAACACCCAACCCAGTTGGGTTCTATATTTGACAGCGACCTCTTACACTTTCTAACAAGAGTTGTAATTTGGGTGTATGAAAGACCCCATAAAATTCTTAAGCTTAATTTAGTCCTTTAAGCTTGTCAAGGGGTCCCATTTTTAGAAAATTCTAGCTAAGTTTCCAGACTTAATTTATTTTATCCTTCAAAAGTTGATGTTCTTAATTTTTTACCTCAATGTCCTTTAATGGTCTATATTTTTATTAATTCATGATCAGGAAGGTCAATAGGTGCTTTCAAACATGTTTTGAATCTTTCAGAACATGATTAGATCATGTTCAGAGTCTCAAACTAGTGGACCAATGTGATCTTGGTACGCCGCATTGCCAATCGCATTGGTCAACATTTGTACAGGGTGCTAGAGACAAAAATATTTAGGCTAGATGTGATCATATCATGATGCATCGAGTATCGTATTGAAGCTATCAACGCATCGCGTCGCTTATAACATCGGCACCCAGGTTTTAGTAATTAAATGACCGCATCCTCAAAGGAAAAAGAGTCAATTTCCCCCATCTATATAAGCATTAAAACACATAATTCAGATATTTTTCACCCAAACTATAATTATCTCTCTCAAAATCCATCAAGAACAAGCTTAGGATTTTCAATTGAGGACCCAATTTCAAGAATTCTACCATCAATCTTCGTAGAATCTTCTATCTAAGGTATGTATAGTGTTCATTCATTGATTCCTTTCATCCATGGATTTTAAGAATAAATTTTTAAATCATGTATTATGAATATTTTGTTGTGGGTTGATTATGTTCATGAGATTATGATTATATGATTCTCAAGTTGGAAACTTTATGTGTTTATATGAATCTAGGTTGGTATGTGAGTTGATATCCATGAATTGAGTTGGTTATAATGTTAAATTTAATTATTATGCCAATGCCCTAATTTTTGCATGCAAGGTGTTTTATAAAATGCCTAAGAGGATAGAAATTATGCATTTTAGCTCAATTGTGACCCAAATGACAAATGCATGCTTTACCCTTATGTTCAAAATGACTTCCATGTTAATCTTATGTATTGAAATTATTTGTTGGATTGCTCATGAGTTAGCCTTATGAAATTATTCCATGTATACATGCTATCCTATCCATGTACCAAGCTATGATAATCAAATGCCCATGAAAAATCCCCAACTTATTGTATTATGGATTGTTGATGTTGGTCATGTAATCAAGAAAGTCATGCCTTGTTAGTTTCCTTCTGTCGAGTCCTGGAGGCACTTGTGCCCAATAATTTAGTTGTGTAACTAGATCCATTGTCATGTTTTTCAAAATACTCTGAGTCAATTCATGATCCATAGAACTCAGTCTGTCATGTGACTCAGGAAAATTCACTAAACTCAGTAATCCTAGAAATATTAGAGATCTTAGAAATTCAGTAATCTCAGTAGTATTCCATCAGTCAATGGAACTCAATAAACTCAGTCCAGTTCATTTCAAATAATCATGTTTAGTGTCTATTCATATGGGAGTAGCATTCAGCACCGAGTGAACCCAACGATGGGAACTCACGTGCCAGTTGAGGGTGTGATTCTTAGAAGCAATTCTTGCATTCTAGAACTACGTATCCAGCATAGGTTGAGACATCAACTTGTCAATAGAGGGTTGATGAGGTGGCTTAACTTGTTAGTTGAGGGTCCCAACTTTCTCATTAAAGTATCTTCCTAATGAGGGTCACTCACAGCTTGTCTTCACCAGCGGCGCGATATCTACACCACACCCTTCTAATTGGGGTTACAGATTGGACCCCAACTTAGCTATATTTCTTTTTTAGGGGCATGTAATTTAGATGACTACTTCCCATAGTTACTGTCTTAATCTCAGTAAAAAAACTCAGATAGTTCTTCAAAATCCAAGACTATCACATACAGTCAACTTAGAACAGTATGGAACTGAGCTAGTTCCATCAGAACCTAGACTGTCAAATACAGTCGCTCAGTATCAGTTAAATCATTTATCCATAACTCATGTTTTCAGTAATTAGACTTAATAGTCAGTGTCATCACAAATTTAGTTACAGTCACTCATTCATGTATGTATTCTCACGTTCATGTTTTATAGTCGGTTAGCATAGTTCATGCATAAACCCCTTGTATTCAGCCTACCATATTTGCATAGCAATACATTCAATTGTACTGGTGTATTTGCACTATGGTGTTTTATACCATAGGTTCAGAAGTACGAGCTCTAAAGCATCCTTAGTAGATCAGACGTTCATCAGTCAGGCTTACAGTGAGTCCTCATCATTCGAGGATAGCATAATTATTTTATTACTTTATTATTTCTGTAGTCTGAAGTTAGTTGGGGACATGTCACCTTAACTCCACAGTGTTTAGATAGTTTAAAGGCTTCCAGACTATAGTATGTTCAGAAAGTTTATTTCAGTTTTTGGTTTGGTATTAATATACCGTATTCTATGATATTATGTTTTATCAGTTATTTAAACCCCATAGCCTTTCAGCCTTTATTTCCGCATTTATATAGTACATTATGCAATGTTCAAGTACAGATATCAGTCATAGGTCAGCTTGTGGTCTTTTTGGGTCATGAGTACCATGTAGAATTTTGGGTACCAGATTTGGGGCATTATATCATTCCACCTTATTAGTGATCTACATCTCCTCCCATAAAGTGCTCCAAAAGGATCCATCTATATACTGGCATGGAAGTTATTATCGTAGGTGAATTCTATCAATGATAAATGATCCACCTATCTACCTTTGAAGTCAATTACGCAAGCCCCAACATTTCCTCAAGTATATGAATGGTGCGTTCAACCTACCCATCAGTTTGAGGGTGGAAGGTAGTACTCAGGTTCACTTTGGTACCTAAACCCCCCTAAGAAGACTACCAAAACTGCAAAGAGAATTGCATACCTCGATCGTATATAATGGATAATGGTGCCCCATGCATACGAACTATTTTCTTAATGTACAGTTTGTCATAATCATCTTCCTAATAGCTTATCCTAACAGGCAAAAAGTGAGCTGACTTGGTCATCCGATCCAAAATCACCTAAATAGAGTAATATTAGTTTCGGGACTTCAGAGGCCCCATGATGAAATACATATTAATCATTTACCATTTTCACTTAAGCAAGGCTATCTCTTGGGAAGTTCCACCTGGTCTCAAATGTTCCACTTTGACTTGTTGAAAATTCAAATACTTAGACACAGAGTTAGAAATATCTCCTTTCTTATTGTTGCACCAGTAAATAGCCTTAAGAACATGATATTTTAGTAGTTCCTAGGTGGACAACATACCTCAAATTATGAGATTCATCCAGAATCCTTTCTCGTAAACCTTCCATGTTTGGTACACATAGCTTACCCTGATACCTCAGAATCCCATCACCACCGATTCAAATTCCATCATCTTCTGTTGACCAACATATTTCTTAATCTGCATCAAGATAGGGTCTTCATCCTGGTTTTCCTTAACTTCATCATATGAGAAAGGTTGCTTATTGACAACCTACAAAATGCGTCATCCACTACATTTGACTTGGTCGGATAATATTGCAGGGTTATATCATAATCCTTCAACAATTCTAACCGCCGCCTCTATCTGAGATTAAGTTTTTTTTGCGAGAAAATTTACTGCAAGTTTTTGTGATCGGTAAATATATCTACATGCACCCCATAAAGATAATGCCGCCAGATCTTAAAATTAAACACCACAGATGTTAACTCGAAGTCAAATGTTGGGAAATTTTGCTCATGCACCTTGAACTGTCTAGATGCATAAGCTACCACCTTACCATACTACATAAGTACACACCTAAGTCCTACTCGGGATACATCATAGTACACAACAATACCCTTTGTACCCTCGAGGTCAAAACAAGCATGGTAGTTAGTTTTTCTTTCAATTTCTCAAAGTTATTCTCATAGGAATAAGACCACGTAAATTTCACCTTTTTCTGCGTCAACTTTGTAAGTGGAGCAACTACGAAGGAAAAACTTTCTACGAACCTTTTGTAATACCCTTCCAAACCTAAGAAACTCTGGATATCAGTTGGAGTCATGGGAATAGGACATTTTCTCACTGCCTCAACCTTTTACGGATCAACCTTAATCCCCTCACTAGACACAATAGACCCCAAGAAAGCAATAGCATTAAGCCAGAATTCAAATTTGGAAAATTTTGCATACAATTCATGATATTTGAGGGTCTTTAGGATGATTCGGAGGTAACCTACATGATACTCCTCATTATTAGAGTTAAAAAAGATGACATCAAGGAAAACTATGACGAATAGGTCTAAAAACTAATGAAACACCTTATTCATTAGGTCCATGAAAGATGTAGAGGCATTAGTCAAATCGAAAGACATGACTAAGATTTAATAATGGTCATATTGAGTTCGAAAAGCTGTTTTGGGAATGTCAGCCTCCTTAACCTTCAACTGGTGTACCCAAACAAAGGTCTATCTTCAAAAAATATTTTACACCTTGTAGTGGTCAAATAAATCATCGATTCTAGGAAGAGGGTATTTATTGTTAACAGTGACCTTATTGAGATGACAGTAATCTATGCACATACAGAGTGAACCATTTTTTTATATATGAAGAGCACTGGATCATCCCAGGGAGAAATACTTGGAAAAATAAATCCCTTGTCAAGAAGATCTTTTAACTGTTCCTATAACTCTTTCAATTCTGCAGGAGTCATTTTGTATGGCGGGATAGAAATAGGATGGGTGTCCGACAATAAATTAATGCCAAAATCTATCTCCTATCAAGTGGTATCCCTAGGAGATCATCGAAAAGACTTCTGGGAATTCGTTAAATACAGGGATAAACTGGAGGGAAGGACTTTCAATGCTAGAATTTTTTACCCAAGTAAAATTATGCAAACAGCCCTTAGATAGAAGTTTGCGGACTCTGAGATAAGATATGAACTTCCCCTAGGTGCGAAAGAATACCTTTTTCACTCTATCAATGGTTCATTTGGAAAGTAGAAGGTGACTTTTCAAGTTCTACAGCCTAGTGTGGCATAACACAAGTTGATCTAATCCATCCCAAAATCGTATCAAAATCAATCATATCAAGCTCTACAAGGTCTGCCACAGTATCACGATTACAAATGGACCCAACCCAATTTTTATACACCCTCCTAGCCATAATTGAGTAACCAACAGGGGTGGAAATAGAGAAGGGTTTTAGAATGTTTTCAAGCTTAAAATCAGAACTGCATATATGGAGTCACATAAGACAAAGTATATCCTGGGTCAAACAGCACATACACATTACGGTAAAATATTTGAAATGTACTCATGACAATATCTTTCAAAGCCTCTGTATCTTGGTAGTTAGACAAAGTATATAACCGGTTATGAATTTCCCTGATAGATGAAGTAGTACCCATAAGTGGTTGTGGTGGTGCTGAGGAATTTTCTTAGGACTTAGCGCCCCCAACCTTTTCTCTAATAGTAGGCCAATCCCTCTTGAAATGATATTTTTTTACCACAATATAACACACGTGCTAAGTATAGATACACCTTACCAGATGGTTCTTCCCACAAGTACTATAATGAGGATAAGGCCTACACGACTGGGCTATACTCCCTTGCTACTGAGTACCCTGCACTTTGGGCCCATTTTAGGCTAAAACTTTTGAAATTAGCAATAAACAGCAGGTTTGGTCACTGGAGTTCTAGATGAAGATTGAGCATTACTAAAAACCTTTTTCTTCGATCAACGATCACCCCAATTACCATCCCGATGTTGACTGTTATTCTGATTTGTAGACTTGGCCCTCTTGGCCTGCCTGTTCTTTTCTCTGGCCTCTGCTAACCTTTTCTTCTGCTCTTCAACCTACTGTATATGAATGGACAACCTGGATAAATCCATATCTCTATTCAACATCGCTTCCTTGCATTCCAGCACCAGAATACTCCTTAACACTCATTTTTCTTTGCTTTAAATTCATAAATTCTTCAGCCTTTGACTCTTTCAATTCCTGGAGAAAGAAATGATCCAGGCAATCTTCTACAAACTCACTCTATACAAAAGGCTCAACATCACTACCCTTTAAATCCTCCCATTTATTATACCACTGATTGGCCATATCCTTCAACTGATAGGCTGATAACTCGACCCCTTCAACCTCATTCACGTCTATAACTCTAAAAATTTTCTCTAATTCATTAATTAACCCTTGGGGTTCCTCCTCAACCTTTGTGCCAGTAAACATACGTGGGTTCAGCCTCATGAATTTGCCAACCCATGTAACTTCAGATGAACTAGACACAGAACCCATATCTTTAGACCGACACGTCTTAGAGGCCACTAGCTGCGCTATCATATGAATGGATTGTCAGAACTCAATGTTCAAAACTTCTCTCCAAGGAAGCTGGGTACATTTAAAACCAGTCTGGGGAGCCTGAGGTGGACTGGTCAAAAGTGGAGGAACTCCTAGAGTAGGAACAAATTGTAGGGTATGGGCTCTATTATTGGTCCATATTCTATGAGCAGGACGGACCTCAGCTTGGGTGTTCTATTCGTTAGTTCTATGAGGAGGCAAGATTAATTTTCTGAAATATAGGGAATCATTGGTTAGAGGACATTCAGACTCTACAGTACAGACTAAATCATGAAAGAAAGAGACATTCCTAAATGCCTTGTAGTTTCCTGCTTATAAGTGTGGTGCGCTACACACCCTTAAATAGGACTCTACCCGATGCGATTTTGAATATATCCTGGGACTATGAACCGTGCTCTGATACGAAGTTTGTCATGACCCAAGATGAGGCCCTAGTCGCAATAAGCATCCTAAACCAAGAAGGCTCAGGTGCCCTTTTCTATTTGGAAATAATACATTACGTTTTTACAATGTAAAGAAATGCAAAAAAATTATCATACGAAAACATAGTTGATATTATAATTCAAATGAACAATTCAAAATGAAATTCATAAACCTAAAACAACATCTAACATCAGTCTGCAAAATATCTAATACATCAAGTCAACATCTTCTCTAAAACTGGGACAAGGCCCCTAGTCAGGATGTAAACAAAAATAGAGTAATAATGTTCTAAAAATAGTCCTTCCGAAATAAGGGAGGCTCACCAACTGTACTTTTTGGTGGACAATTCTATGGCTTATAGGACACTTGGGTCTAAGACTCAGATCCTGAAATATAGGGGGTCAATATAAATGTACTGGTGTTTACAACAAATCCAAAAAAAATTGCATACACAATATAGATGAGAGAATTTCGTAAAACATTATGTATGATATAAGTAAACACATGGTCATAATTTAGAATTTTCAAAGGCTTTCTTGCAATCAAGACTCAACACTTTGTTACTCTTCTCAGCTAATCGGTATACCCTGCAAATCTGTGCTTCCATGGGCTATATGGAATCCATTCTTGACTCGACAGCCAACCCTACAATCCAAGTATGCAACAAGATAGGAGTTCTTAATATTTTGGTACACCCCCTCACAAGTATATCTTGGCATCACACTTACAGGACGTCCACATTATTTACCTTTTCAGCTAATACCCGTATCGACAACTACAATTTCTAGCGATGAGCCCTTACACCCAAACGCTTTTTGCAGGTAACCGATTAGCTCTCTTAAGCCCACTTTTAGTTCTTCGAAAAACATGCTTCATAATTTCAAATCTTTCAATATTTATTTTATCAAGGTCCTATGACTTGCAAGTCATTTATATCATATCAATTTCATATCCCACCTCATTCAAAACATGTAATCTTTCATTCAAATTCAATGAGTATAGTTATGGTAAGAAGACTCCCTCTTGTCATGTTATAAACCATGTCAATTACAACAATTAGACCATATTGTCATACTAAGAGAGGGAAGTTGTTGTTCATGCGCTCAATCAAATCTTTAAAAATACAATTAAAAAACACATGTATACATAGTAATAATTCAACTCTATATAAAAGAGTTCAAACCAACATATACTTTTATCAAAATGAAACCATGATGCATATCATTCAAACATCATCAAGAACTAATTTTATAATCACGATTTTATATCTTTAAATTTAATAAAAATGTTAAAACTCATGCTCATGGGTTTTAAGGATAGTCCCACATATCTTAAGTTATTTAGTTTGAAGAATTTATAACCCTAGTATTGACTCCTATCTTGGGAAATCTTGGATTGAAAGGCTTGAATACTTGCCTTGAAGAAAACCGTAAATTCTCTTGTTCTTATGAGTAAATAGGATTTGAGATATTTTTGAAACTGATAATAGATGATTAATAACATTTAGGGTACAATTAATTTATTGGGGAGGTTTCTAGGAAGGAAAAGTACCAAAATACCTATTTGAAAATGGTTTGTTTAAGCAACTCGACTTCGACTAACAGTTTGGTTGATGGACCGATAGTCTTGTGACGGACCGTCAATCCAACCATCAGTTCTTAGCCAGAGAACGAGTTAACTGCCTGAGGTTTGACAGAAATCTTGAGTACTATTACTAACTTGATGATCCATCAGTCTGGCCATCGCACCTTGGCAGACTGACACCTCTCTGGAAAAAGGACATAACTTTTTTATCCGATGTTATATTAAGGCAAAACCAATAAATTTGGAAATAAGACTCAAAGACCTTTTGTTTGATATATATCAGGCCCTCTAAATTGGTATATACAAAAAGTTATGATCAATGGAAATTGACCCAAATTTAGACGTTCACTAAAACTTAATCGATAGGAATGTTTTCAACTCGTCTTTGAACTAAGAAACCTCTATGATCTCAATCCATGTTCAAATAGATTCCCACGCTACCTAATTGATTATCATACTTATATTTACATAGAAGTCATTGGACTTTGGGGCCTTTATTCATAGGAATGACGGTTTATGTTCTAGCCCAAAAATGTGGGTTGTTACAGACACCGATGCTTTAACTTGACCAAGCGAATCAAATTTTTTGTTTAATGATGAGGTACCATGTGGAATATGTGTGTTGATTGCTGATCAATCAACATATTAACAGTAAAATATCACCACTCATTCTCTAGATGATATGCTAGATGAATTAAATGATGCACTCTTATTTGTTTTTCAAGATTGGCCTTAGGAGTGGATTTCATTAAATCTGGATGAATGTGGGGGTCTGGGTGATGTATGGAAACTGCATTCAAGACCAAATTTGGTTTCTATAAATGAGTGATGATTCCCTTTGGCCTGACAAATGCTCCTAATATTCATCCCAACTTCACTTACCTACCTTAATTTGTGTAGCCTGTTCATTCCGACATTGACCTTTTCCATACCCGATTCACTCTTAACCTCTGTTTGCTTAAGATTTTAAAGTTAGAGCCATGGGTGTTGCAAGCACTGCTTAGTAGTCGATCATTTCTTTGGCTTAAATCGATCGGGGAATTTCATGAACTCGATCATGAGCATGCTTTTAAGAAATCTTTAATTGCTTTTCAACTAGTAATTTAGCTAAACAACCATATCTTAACCTATGGATCCTCTCCAAATCTCAGGTTAACTTTTTCATATGTCAAGGGCTTGTAAGATGTTGCGTGCTGTGTTGAATTAAACTATATGCTCTACCACTTGTGCAGTATAAGTGGTTTTCCACTTGAGTTGCGTGTGAAAGTAATATTTGGATCTAGCCCCCACCATTGGCTATTTGTAAAAGAAAATTTCAGAAATACTAATGCACCCTAATGAAACTCTGAAGGATAACTTGTACTTATTTGGTGTGAGGTATAAGAGATAAGTAGTTTCAGAATAAAATAAAATATTATTTATACCATGTTTTGTTGGGAGTATTAGTTAAGACTGGAATAACGTATCTCACCATTTACACCATAGTGATGGGATAAGTTATCCCATATGGATAGTGGAATAAATTATCCCGAATAATCTCAGGATTGATTATCCCGAAATAACTATTTTCCAACAAAACAACATACATATAGTACTGCATAATTAAATTTAATAGGACTTTAATGATAAACATAAAGCATTTTTTTGCTCCAACAGCAGGCTACTCCTGATCAACAGCTAGGTACCACCGAATAAGCAGCAGGTAAAACATCTGCAAGCTTGTTCATTACATAATTTCACCGAATAACTTGCAATCTCTAACATAAGGGTACAGGTCAATATATTGAAATTCTTCTATCTCAAAATAGCAATCTGCCATAGCTTAATTGATTGTATACACACATAAATGTTAAAGAAATTAAAATTTATCGTGAACTAATCAAGACTAACAATTAGGAAAGGCATTTGATAATAATATTGGAAAACAAAAGGTGTGTATTCAAAGTTTACATGGATGAAACAAACAAACGTTACCTTATAAAGTAACGTTAGAGGGCTAGCATTGTTGGACCAGTAGGCCAGTGAAAGAATTCCACCGTGAAATAGCAAGACTTGAGGAAATAACTCCTCGTAAAAGAAGGGGTAGTTCCTCGAATGTCTTCAAGAACTCCACTCTAAAGGCTATATTAAAGAAATATATAAATAAAAATTAAAGAGAAGAAGAGTGATTATATGCATGTATAATTCGAAGGTAAACATTAGTTAATCACCGAGAAATGGTAACCTTGAATAACTAAACGCTGGCCAAATGTGGAATTATTTATGTGACGGATGCAATCTTTCCAGGCATGTTGAGCATCAAGGTATGGAGTAACCAAAGTGTTATTAATATGGAGTTAGAGTGCACTGAATAATCAGTACTTTTAGCTTTATAGAAGTTAAGAAAAAAATCAATTTCTTAAAATTGAGAGAAATTAGCATGTCTCGCTGACCTGCCAGTAATCATAGATTGAACTGATTATGAAAAGTGGAGTCTGAACATATGGAACAACATTCTGAGGGAAAAAACACTGCACCATATAAAATTAAGGAAAGTTAATGTTACAATTAGAGGTCAATGTACTACTATAGCATATAATTAAAAAATTATTTTTTTTTCAAAAGCTTAAACTCTAATCACCAAACTTGGTTCCATTGAAGACATATGAGCTAAGGGCAAATTCTTAGCTCATCCCCGAGAATAAAAGAGGAAAATATTCAACTTTGATCTACTACTTAAGCATAACATAAAACTACTCAAACCAAAAAATAAATGAAAGAAAATGTTAGTCACATGTAGGTTAACAATTATACCATGCATCTCTTGGATATATGTGTTGGGAAAATCGGGTAATTTTTCCACGACAGCAGAACAACTTAGTGAAATGAACTGGTTCAAAGCAATTGAACCAAACAGAACACTAACAGAAATACCCGACAAATAATATTGAATACTAAAAATAAAGATACCATAAAAAATTGATAACGGAGTTCAACCAAAAAGGCTTAATCTCCGAGCACCTCTCAAGGCAACCTTTTCTGTTAATTGTGGAAGAAGAGAACAATTTAGGACGTTTAAAATGGGAGGGGGAGAGTTCTTTTATAACTCTAAACCCCCTCCCCAAATGATAGAATTTCAATGTGGGATAAAATGAGACAAAAACAACAAATATCTACCTTGGCTCCATTTCAAACCCACCAAAATACAAATCTTCTCAAACAAACAAATAATAAAAAAATCTTTTGCGATGCTTCCAATTTTACGTCATGAGGCACCAACTTCAAATATGCAAGATATTAACCAAGTCTAAACAGCGTTCAAACTTGGCCCTTGTAACCACTTTAGTCAGCATATGTGCAAGACTCTCCATAGTATGAATCTTCTATAGAAGTATCTCCTCTTCTTTGAGAATTACTCGTACAAAATAATAATGAACATCAATATACTTCATCCGTGAATGAAAGACTTGATTCTTTGCTAAATGAATAGCACTTTGACTATCAAAATATACCTCAAGTTGTTTCTGATCAACTCCCAAGCCTTTAAGCAGCCTATGAAACCAAATTGTTTCCTTCACAGCCGATGTAATCACGATATACTCTGCTTATGTTGTAGACAAAGCCACTGTAGATTGCAAGGTAGACTTCCAACTAACTGGCGTCTTTGCTAAACTGAACAAATATCTAGTTGTAGATCGTCGCTTATCCAAATTACTTGCATAATCAGAATCACAATATCCAATTATGCATTAACTAAGTGTTTTATCCTACTCGTACGTCAATCCAATATCTACGGTATTTTGGAGATATCGCAGAATCCATTTCACATCTTTCCAATGACCCTTTTGTGGATCATGTGTATACCTACTAACAATACTAACATCTTGTGAAATATCTAATCTCATACACATCATTACATACATCAAGCTTCCAACAACATTTGCATATGGTACTTTTGCCATGTATTCTCGCTCTTCATTAGTTGTCATAGATAATCTGCTACTCAATTTCAAATGAGGAGAAAGTGGGGTATTTATATATTTTGTATCATCGTGCATACCAAAATACTATAGTATCTTCTTCAAATACTACTTCTGTGACAACCAAAGTTTTCCCCTCTCTATCCCTACTTATCTCCATGCCGAGAATATTTTTAGCTTTCCCTAAATCTTTCATCTTAAAATCTTTACTCATTTGAGCCTTTAATCTATCAATCTTAACTTGTCTCTTTGTTGAAATCAGAATATCATCAACATATAAAAGTAAGTAGATGTAAGAACCATCTTGAAATTTGTGCAAATACACACAATGATTGTATTTTTTTCTCCTATGCTTATGTCCCTTCATGAACCTGTTAAATTATTTTTACCACTGTCTCAGGGATTTTTTCAGTCCGTACAACGATTTTCTAAGTTGAAAAATCCAATCTTCTTTACCAACAACCTTATATCCTTCTAGCTAAGTCAAATAGATTTCCTCCTTTAAACCACCTCGTATGAATGCGTTCTTCACATCAAGTGGAGCTAGCTCCAAATTTAACTGTGCTACCAAGGACAACAAAATTCTAATGGAGGAATGTTTTACAAATAGAGAAAATACCTCATTATAATTAATTCACTCTCTCTGAGCATAGCCTTTAGCCTCCTTCTTTCTATACAAATACTCATTTCCACCCAATTACATTTCTGTCTTCCAGTAGTTGTGTCAGCTTCGATGTCTTGTTCTTCTTAAGAGATTACATTTCAGCTACCATGTCAGTGAAATGAGCAGGCTTCTAAATTTCTTGTGTCTATCTTCTAACTGTAATTGGTTTTGATTGTTACAAAGGTTCTTGGGTCAAAACATATTCCTCATCTTACTATTCTTCTACCATAGTAGAGTCAATGGTGGTTCTCCATGCTGGGGTCACCACTGTTTACTCAAACTCCACCTTCTTTGGATTGCACTCCACCTGCTACATAGTACTATCAGTTTTCACTGGATTTACCTTGTTCAATATGGCAGATTCATCAAAGGTAATATCCCTGCTGATAATTGTCTTATTTGCCTCAAGACACCACAAATGATATCCCTTCACTCCAGCATTGAAGCTCATGAAAAGGGCCTCATTTTCTTGAGGATCCAACTTTGATTCAATCATATAATAATATGTAATAGAACCAAAACATGCAAAGTATCATAATCAGTTGCAGATTTTTTAGACCATACCTCTAATGGAGTTTTTCTACCTATAGTAGATGATAGAGAATGATTTTTTAGACCATACCTCTAATGGAGTTTTTAGACCATACCTCAGCCTAAAATTTTCTACCTAACCCAGCATTAGACAACATACAACAAACTTTCTCCACAAATATCTTATTCACACGCTCTGATACCCTATTCTGTTATGGTATTTTTCTAATGGTGAAGTATCAAACTATAACACAGTCTTGGCATACATCCAGGAATGGATCACTTTTGTATTATTCTCCATTTTCTATTCAAAGAACCTTAATGTTTCTGCTATCTGGTCTTCAACTTGAGCTTTCCACTTAAGGAAAATTCGAAACACCTCATCCTTGTTCTTCATAGTAAACACCCAAAATCTCCTGAATAAATCATCAACAAAAGTGAAAAAATAATGCCTACCTCCAATGGACGGAGTTTTGGCAGGTCCCACTCATATGAGTACACATAATCCAAAATACCCTTGGTATTATGAATTGTAGTGCCAAACTTCACTCTTCATTGCTTTCCCAGAACACAATGCTCACAAAATTAAAGTTTGAAAGTCTTCGTACCTTTCAACAGTCTTTCCTTGGCAAGAATTTGCAAGGACTTTTCACTAGCATGTCCCAACCGTATATTCCACAGCTTTGTTACCTCAACATCCTTCTTGGTGCTAGAAGTTGATACTGCTACTATTCTCAATACTATACTAACTTGGTAGTAGTACAAATTGTTCTTCCTCATGCCTTTCAACATCAACAGTACTCCTGAAGTTTCTTTAAGAACTCCATCTCATATTGTCTCAACTATGCCCTTAAATTCAAGAGTCCCCAATGAGATGAGATTCTTCTTCAACTTTGGCATGTACCTCACATCCCTCAAAACTTTTGTGGATCTATCATGATTTTCTAGCTTTATTGAACCTATACCAGTATTTTGACATGGATTATCATTACCTATTTAAACAACCCTACCATTAAGTTCCTAAAATTCAAAAAATCATTCTCGAATGGGACACATATGACTGTTACATCCGGAATCCAATATCCACTCATCTGGATAAGATGATGTTAAAGGCATAACTAAGGAAATATTTGATTCCACATTACTTTTTCATTCTGCAACATTTGCATCTTGCAGACTCTTTTCATTCTTTTTCAACTTTGGACAGTCTTTCTTCCAGTTCCCTTTCTCATGACAGAAATCGCACTCTTCTTTGACAACGGCTCGATCCTTTGATTTGAACCTTCTTCTTCTTTTCTTAGTCTGGCTTTGCTGACGACCCCTTTCCACCAATTCTTCTTCGAATGTTTTTGATTTGGTTTTTATCTTAGCCAATTTTCTTAATTCATGACTATATAAAGCATAACAAAAAGTATCTAATGCCACATTCTCCTTCCCATGAAGTGTTGTAGTTTCCAAATGTTCAAATTCATTGGGAAAAAATGAGAAAAACATCAAATCCATATGCTCATCCTCAAATTTCACATCTAAATTCAATAGGTCTGGTACTAATTGATTGAACATAGTGATATGTTCATTCATAGTAGTACCTGGTTGATAATCAAATCGGAATAACCTTTTCTTCATAAGGAGCTTGTTCTGACTACTCTTTTTCAGAAATTTGTCCTCCAATGCCATTTATAATTTGTGTGCAAAAGTCTCATTCTTGAAAGCATACTTCTTCTCTCTAGATAGGGATGATTGAATTGATCCACACGCCAACCGATTAATGATGGTCTTGTCTCTATCTTCTACCTCTTCTGGTCTTTTTTCCTCAATAGCAATATCAAGACCCTGTTGGAAAAGAGAGTCTGAAACTTCTCCTTGCCACATGCTAAAATGGACAGTACCATCAAATATTTTCACTGCCAACTTCAGACTAGACAGCAGGAACCTTGACCATCATGACGAGGAGCCTGATGCCCCCGGAGTAGTATTTGATAGGATCCTTTATTTCTTGATCTTTATTTGCCATTACAGAGTCAATAAAAAATATTCAATATTGCATTAACTGTAAAAAAACCCATGATTTCAAGAGGGCCAAAGTAATTCTTTTTGGATGTGAAAGATCAAGCAGAACTACTATCACAGAGCATACTCAGAAAGAACCTTAGTCTGGGATAAACCTTGAGTTCAAAAGGACCAAAGATATTCTTTTTCGATGTGGAAGATTAGACAAAGCTGCAACCATAGAGCATACTCAGACAAAATCTTGTCTCTGATACCACTTGTTAGGAAAATCAAATAATTTTTCCACTATAATAGAACAACTTAGTGAAATGAAATGGTTCAGAACAATTGAACCAGATAGAACACTAACAAAAATACCCGACAAATAATATTGACTACTAAAAATAAAGACACCAGAAAAATTTGATAATGGAGTTCAACCAAAAAGGCTTAATCTCCGAGCACAACTCAAGAAAACCTTTTCTATTAACTGTGAGAGAAGAGAACAATTTGGGATGTTTAAAATGGGAGAGAGAAGAGTTCTTTTATAACTCTAAACCCCTTCCCCAAATGATAGAATTCTGATGTGGGATAAAATGAGCCAAAAACAACAAAATAAAGTACCATAGATTGTCTTTTTGCATAAATAATGAATGATCCAAGTAGATCAGATGCTCATAAATTTAATTAGAAGAAGATGTTGCATATCGTCTCTTGAGATCAAACCCATTGATGAAGAAGCCACCATCTACAAGCCAGTATCATCTCTGGAATGAGGCATTTGAACATATCATATTTCAATATTGTTTCCAATCCTTGCTGATATTTCCGATGGAATTGGCTGGCATTGCATTTTTTATTTTCAATATTTAGCCAAGAATTTCTTTTGAAAAAAAATGATAAAGTAGAATAAGGAACATGAAGCTAGTGAGTGAAATGGATAAAATATTCTTACATTTTCAACATTTTTCATCCCCTTGCTCCATAAATCTTCAATAACAACCTTAAATATTCTTGTCCCTCTAAAATACAACTTGTTGTCCTAATGTATGTTATTTCATAATTTAAATCAGAAATACCATTACAGAATTTAATAATGTATATGTATGAGAATACATGAATAGTATTATTCTTACAGAGTCAACTTGTTCAACATCACCAGTGAAAGATGAACACTATCACAATACTGAACCCTCACCCTGTTCCAATTGTAAAACTCTACCAAATTTCGACATTGTTTGTAGTTAGAACAAAATGGGTAATTTGTATTTATGCACACAAGGAAAAAGTAAAAATGTAGTGTGTATGAAATGAAATATATGAGCTTCATCACCAGGATTTTGTTTGGAAGTATTATGAAGTATCCCAAAGAAAAACCCTATTTATTTCATATGCTTGGTAGAATCTGAGTATGTAGTTGAATGATTAAAGCTATCTGGGATACTGTCGTACCAACTGCCTCCCTATGTATAAATATGACATTCGTTAGAGTAAATTTGGTGATTTAATTAGTCAAAAAAAAAAGAATTAATTAAATAGTATCGAACATCCAAGTAGATAATCTAGCTGCGAAGTCCGGTAACATGTCCCTTGTGCAGATGATACGATGGTGGACTTCCATCTAAGCATACTGTTAAAAAAATAATGATTAATTTTGTTTGACGAATTATATATTATTTGGGACCAATTATATAAGCTTGTTGTTACCTGACCCTTGGGAAGTTGCACTTTTGAGTATTATTATATTGACGTACAAATCATCTTCAGCCCCAAGAACTATTGAAGACAATACTGCTACCAGAGCCAACATAAATGTTGTGTTCATCCTACAACAAACAAAAACTAGTACATACGTGCATTATATATACACAAGGTAGCGATTACCAAGTTCTTTCTAGTATTAACAACAAAATGAAAGAACTTTAAATTATAAATGAAAAAAAAATAAACAGATACAAAGATGGAAGATGAAATAAGGATAACATGTTGTAAGAAACTTAGGTTGTTCTTCTTAAAAGGACTGAGAAGAAAGGAGGTTTTAGTTAGAAAGAGGGGAAAGTTGGCTAAAAAGGACATTTTGAAAACTATTTAGCAATTTAGTGAAAAGTTCTAAAAAATCTATCATATACCCTATTTAATCCACATCACCACAAACTTCTCCAACTCAACAAATTCACCCACAAGTTTTGTAATACTTAACTTTAACCAAATATTTCCAACTTAACAAATTCATCCACAAGTTTCTAATAATACACTTCAACCCACTCCATCATCCACCATATAAAATACTATCTAGGTTTCCAAAAATGTTAAGAAAAAAATCCAAAGGCTAAAAATAGAAGGTGATTTTTTCCCTCCAAAAAAAGCTCCAATTTCGGCATCATTTTTGGCGTTATTTTTTGATGATCAGGTCTAAATCAGTCCATAAACATCATAAGTTTGTCCATTATATGCATTTTATTGCATCTGTTTGTTATCTTCTCAAACACACTTTCCACCATTTTTAAAAAGCTTTAAATCAGTTACATCACTCAAAACTCTTTAGAAAGTACATTACAATAGCTCAGGTGACTCTAAGTTTATTTCTTTATTCCATAAACCCAACGATCATTGATTAGAAGAAATATTTGCAATTTTAAATTTTTGTATTGATATATGCACAGTCATCGTCAGTCATCGACCGTTCATATATCTCGATATAGACCCTAAACGTAATGTACCATCAACCAAAGCTTAACTCTAGGATGTCTATTGCAGAATTTATTCTGAGGTGATTTCATGGGAGAATGGGTGGATACTCCTAAATGTTGGAAATTGAGATCTTTTACCAAGGTGACACTGCCCATTGTTGTTTTTCGAATAGTTCATACAATGAATTGGTTGTAAGCGTAATGTGGAGCAGAGATCTAGATTGTGCACCGATCAACATGGTGATTATTTATCTAATACATTCAAGGGAAAAGGTGAATCCTACGATCACAAATAATGATGCATGTGTGTCCCTCTACATGATGGATGTTGATGCAGATAGCTTTAGGCCTATTTTAAGGATAAATATAGTTGAAATGTCCTTTGAAGGACCGATGAATTCATCACCATCATTACCTCAGCGTCCGACAGTCGATGATAATTTGAATAATTACGAGAGCGATGAATATCATTCCATAAATATGGAAGATGATTGGATGCATATGGAAGACATTTCATCAAACACGAAAGATGCAGAAGAAGACAGTAGAATGGAGAAGAGTTGCACCAACTTGTTGAAAGCGATAAGAACCAATTTCTATCATGATCAAATATTTTCCGATAAGAAATAGCTCAAAATGATACTAGACAGAGCAGTGGTGAGGCAGTTTTTTTTATTATAGTATGGAGAAGAGTTGCACCAACTTGTTGAAAGCGAAACGCATATATCCTAGTTGTGGCTAGTTATTGCAGGAAAGAAAGTACAAAATGTCAAACAGATTTCACATATACAAGTATATCAGGGTGCACACGTGCGGTGTTGAACACGCCACCCGCAAGCACAAGAAAATCTTATCTGAATTGATTGCTTCACTATGCGTAAGTCATTTTTGGGATGGTAAGGGTCCAAGCATAAAAGAAATTTAAATAATTGTGTTCAAGGATTTGTATTGCCATTCAAGTTACTGGGTGTGTTGGAAAGGAAGTGTAATTACGAAGAACATTATTTGCGAACACTGGAGCACGGATATACTTGCTTGCCGGCTTTTTTCCACATAGTGGAATTTTTGAATCTAGGGTGTTCCTACTCTATCATGGTAAACCAAATTGCTGGATCATTGGTTTACTACTTCTTAGTATTCGGAGCTTGCATACGGGGATATGACCACATAAGAAAGGTAATTACCATCGATGGCACATATTTGTATGGAAAGTATGGGGGCGTGTTGCTGAGTTCAGTTGCACAGGACACCAAAAATCACATCTTTCTAATTGCCTTTTATATCGTCAATAAAGACAACGACGCTTCTTAGACCTTCTTCTTTCAGAAGTTGAAGTCTATCGTAGAAGATGAACCAGATCTATGTGTCATCTCCGATAAGCACATTAGCATCACTAATGCCTTATCCCATATATACATTCGTTCACATCATAGACTTTGCATGAGGCACCTCGCTAAAAATCTCTGTGTAAATCAACACTGTGGAGAACATCTTTATCTATTCTACGCCGCGGTAAGGCATATTCCTTTGATCAGCTCAACAAGAATTTTGAGGAATTGAACAATAATTACTCTGAGGCATCACATGTCCTTGAAAATGTTCTTGGTTTTGAAAAATATAGTAGAGCACAATTCCCAAACAATAGGTACGATGTGATGACCACAAACATAGCTGAGTCGCTCAACTCAATTTTGATGGATAAACGAGAGTTCCCCATTTTGTACATATTCAATTCAATTGCTAAAAAATTTGGTGAAAAGTTTAAGGAGCAGCATGCCTATGTCGATGGTAAAAAGAAAAAAATTGTGCCTTGTGCAGAAAATATCCTAAGGGTTACCAAAAATACGAGTGATTCCTTGTATGTGACTAATCTAAATAAGGTTCTCAACTAGTACATGATGTTTAGAAATGGTGTTACTGCCAAGTTTAATCTCTCGGTGAGGAGTTATTCTTGTCAGAAATTTGACTTGGTGAAAATGCCATGCGAACATGCAATGGTGTAACACCTTGATTTGCTGAATCGGAATGCTATACGGTGCTTATGACCTTAAAGTACCATAAACAAACCCATAACTGATATCTGTAACTGTACACTGTATAATATAATATAATAATGCAAAAACATAAACTAAAAAGCCGTAAGGTTCAATACTGAACGTAACTGAATGAGAAAACATCTCTGTGGGGTAATAGAATACCCAAAACAAAACTGAATTCTAAATCTGATAATACTGTAATCTAGTCTACATATCGTCTGAAAACCTCTACGGTATGAATAATCTGAATAAGGAGTTGATAGGACATGTCCCCAACTAAACTCATCTAATAAAATGACTAATGAGAAAATAAAGAAATAATCATGTCCTTAATGGATGAGGACTCACTTCTAATCTGACTGCTGAAATTTGAAATCTACTACTGATTTAGAGCACATGTCTCTAGACCTATGGTGTAACATAAAAAAAAGAACCATAGCATGAATACATCAGTATAATGGAATGTACTGAGTATAGATGTGAGGTAGCCTAGATACATGGGGTTCACATTCATGACTAATGCTACCTAACTGTCAAATATGAATGTGAAAATGAAAACATAAATACAAAACTATAACTGACAACATGATATCTTGATTACTGAATTTGAATACTGAATTTGACATGACTAATAACTAGATATAACTAATAACATGAGTGACTATATCTGAATATAACTGATAATATGGATGACTGTGTCTGACAGTCCTGAATAGTCCTGAATCAGATAGAACTATTTGAGTTTCGTACTGTATCTAACAGTCATAAAATCTGAAGAACTATCTGAGTTCTATTATTGAGGCATAAATAATACTACTGACTGACTGATATGAACGAAAAAGAGCAAACATAAGAGTTCAAACATACATACATAGTAATTAAGATCGTGAGTACGTAATGGCTAAATCTGTATGCTAATACATGGCTGGAACAATAGTTCTGATAACATGGATAACTGTATCTGATAGCCTTAAGTCTGGTTGAACTCTCTGAGTTCCGTGCTATAACTAAATTTGACTATATCTAACAGTCCTGGTATACTGATATCTGAAGAACTGTCTGAGTTCTTTTACTGAGACTGATACTAAAACTATGGGAGGTAGTTTTTTAACTGACATGCCCCATGTATACCATTATGGCTAATCTACAGTACAATCTCTACCTCGACTGGAGAGGTGTCAACATAGCGCCATTGGTAAGAACAGTTGTGAGTGATCCTTATCTGGAAGGTACTCAAAGTGAGAACGGTGGGACCTTAAACTAACAGGTTAAGCCACCTCATCAACCCTAATCTGACAGAATAAGATGTCTCAACCTACGCTAGCTACGTAGTTCTGGAACACAAGGCTGAATACTAAGAAACAAACCCTAAGCTGATAGATGAGTACCCATCCTTGGGTTCACTCGGTGCTAAATTCTACTCTCATCTGAAGAGACTAAACGTGATTCAACTGACTAGACATGGACAGATTAACTGACTTCCATTGACTGACGGAGTAGTACTATTATCTAAGAGTTAACTGAGATCATGAGATTTCTGAGGTTTCCTGAGTCACATGACTGACTGAGTTCTATAGATTATAGCTTGATTGATATTATCGTGATAGCATGACATGGATATAGGCACACAGCTATGTTTTTTGGGTACGAATACCCCTAGGACTCGATAGAAAGAAACTGACACACATGAACTAACTTGATCACAAGATCTGAGTCCACAATTCATACTATCATAAGTAAGGGATAGCGTGCTTCATGGGTTTATTCAATATCTCAACATGGTAGGAAAACATGGATATATTTTGTATATATAATTCATATCTCCATCATCATACATGCTTCATGACCTTACCATGAAATACATAAATATCATGGAAATTCATATTGAAGTGTATAGCTAAGATGAACTTGTTATTTAGATAGCATGGAATCATGTACATAGGAATTTCTAGCATCCTAGGCATTTTATTGAACACCTTACATGCATTCTCTAAGGCATAGGTGGATTTCATACTTGTATTATATCAAACCACCCAAAATTCATGATTTTCAACCAACAACCACATATATTCCATGAAAACATTCTTAGATATCATCTTGAAACTTAAACAACATTTGTCAACATGTACATACTCATATCACCACAAAAACCTTACAAAATAATATTTGAAACATGGTTCTTGAGCTCTATGAACGGATTGGATCCATAGATGAACACTACTCATACCTTAGAAAGAAAACCTTGATGATTTGCTGGAGAGTTCTTGGATTTGGGAAACTTAATTCTCAATTATCTTGGAAAAAGGCTTGAATCTTACTTTTGAGAGATGAGTTTGGTGAAAACCCTAATCCTGTGGTTGAGAGCGTAAGAGAGGATTTTTTAGATTCTTAAGTGATGAAAATAATGGGAAAAATTACGCCTCTTTAGGGTTATAAGTCATGGAAGGTGAAGTAAATGGCCAAAATACCCTTATGAAATAAATTCCCAGTAGCTGAAAATCATAGCTGGCGACATTTATGACAAGGCGTCAAAAATATGGTAAGCTACCACGAATATTGTCACTTAGAAGCTGGTTTTTGCCTAAGGCTGACGACCTTCGTGATAGGGCATCACAAGTTTGGTAAGATACCACGAATGTCGTCACTTAGGAGCTGGTTTTTACCTAAGGCTGATGACCTTCGTGGTAGGGTATCACAAGTGTGGTAAGCTACCACGAATGTCGTCACTTAGGAGCTGTTTTTTTCCTAAGGCTGATGACCTTCATGATAGGGTGTCAAAAGTGTGGTAAGCAACCATGAATGTCATCACTTAGGATCTGGTTTATGCCTAAGTCTAATGACATTCGTTATAGGGCATCACAAATATGGTAAGCTACCACGAATGACGTCACACTGTTTCCAGCCTGATATTCTTGAGTAAAATAAGAATAACTCTTTGCCCCAATATTGGATTTAGGAACAATTGGTATCGTTGGAAAGATAATTCAATTTTCTATCTTTTCATAGGTCATGAGATCGAAAATTCCAAGTATAATGATAGATATGATCGTTTGAAGTTGACTATACCAATATCCTTCTCAAGAATTCAATAGGTAAGGAATGTTTTGATTCGTCTGATAGCTGGGAGTTTTTTGAAGTATTAATATACATCTAACCTACTCATAAAACTATAAAAGAACCATGATATACTATGAATGATCTTGGTATATGGCTCTAATATTGGTTTGGATTTTTTTGGGGTATTATAATATCTACCCCTTGGAAACATTCGTCCTCGAATGATGACTTCTTGAAAAGGGAGAAAAGATAAAACGACGCCTACACTGATCATGCTCAACTGGAACATTATTTTTGGATTGAATTAAATTCTAAACAGAATATAGCCCAACTGAACATGCATGCCTGATGCATGACTGATAAGCTGAACTCATGAATGCATGATAAGCTATTCACTGATACTTTATTTCAATTTTATACTGGAATTTTGAATATGTAACTGAATAAGCTTAAGGAAAATGGTTACCTTGAGCTAAGCTTAATTAGAGAAGAAAAGATGAGGGTACTTGGTTCGCGTGTCTGCTTCTGCTTCTTAAGTAGCTCCCTCCATGGGCTGATTCCGCCAAAGAACCTTCACTAGAGGGACTTCTTTGTTCCTCAGCCTACAAGTCCGATAGTCAAGGATTTTGACTAGAATCTCTTCATAAGAGAGGCTATTCTGAATGTCAACACTCTGAATAGGGACTACAACTGCTGGGTCACCCATGCACTTCTTAAGAAAGGAGTCATAGAAGACTGGATGAACTGAGGCTAGATCTAAAGGCAACTTGAGATCATAGGCTACCTTGCTAAAGCGACTAAGAATCCTGAGGGGCCGACATATTGGGGACTGAGCTTTCCCTTCTTGCCAAATCTCTTCACTCTTTTCATGGGAGAGATCTTGAGATAGACATAGTCATCTGATGTCACCCAAAGGATGGCCACCTATATTGAGTTGGCCTTGGTTAGGGATGTGGGTTGGGTTCGTGCTCCGTATGGTTCAGGGCCTATAAAGGGTGGGTTACATCTCTCGCTATCAGCTATATCTTTTAGTGCAGTTGGTTAGCAGTTCACTCTTAAGGTTTGATATCAGAGTGTAGGTCAAAAATTCGAATCCTGCTTACACCATGCACAGGTTTGAGGAATAACCTTTCCCAAAGAAAGGGGGAATAATGGCACCCAAAGGGTAGCCACCTATCTTGAGTTGGCCTTGGTTGGGGGTGTGAGTTGGGTTCGTGCCCCTTATGGTTCAGAGCCTATAAAAAGTGGGTTTTGCCTCTCGCTATCAACTATAGCTTTTAGTGAAGTTGGTTAACGGTTCACTCTTAAGGTTCCAATGATACAATGCTAAGTGTGTATCAAGAAATTCCAACGAACACAAAAACAACAAGATAAACAACAAAGTTCTAGTGAATCGAAAATGGCCACACAGGGCTTCACTAGGCTTGAAACACCTGTTTGAACTAAAAAAGTGAGTTTAACAACAAAGACAATATTACTAGTGAATTGAAAGATCCCTGCACGGCTTCACTAGACTTTTATATTCAACAACACAATGTTAACAAGATTTACAAAGCAAGAGACAGAAACTTGACACATAATATTCATTAATCTAAGAACCCTAACAAGAGAAAGGACCCTAAGACTAGTAAATATCAATACCAAGTTCTTACTTGGACCAAAAGGAACTCAAAGAACCTTAAGAACCTAGTTTCTAGCCAATATACAACACTAGTATCACTCTACTAGTGAGAATTTGTTTTTCGCCTCTCCAAAGGATGAGAAAGAGAAGTCAAAAATTTACAAGTCTTTGTTTGTTTAATAATAGGAATGAACTAAATCAAGACTAGCCCTATTACATGGCTTATATAGTCACTTAGAAAGAAGGTACAAAGACCAAATTACCCTTGGCATTTAAGTGGGTGGGTTTGGGGTGTCTTGGTGGGCCTCTTTACATTTTATTAAATATAGGCCCTTAGATGGGCTTACAAGGGCCTCACACATGGCCAAGAATGTGAACAAGGCTTGGATTCATTGCAACTCACGTGCTTGGCTTCGTGTGAAAGATCTCGAGCAAGGAATTCCCATATCATCATCGACCTCAAATTCGAGATCCTTTCTATGAACATCCGCATAACACTTCTGTCGTCTCTAAGCAGCACGGAGTCTTTCTCTGATTAACTAAACTTTCTCTAAGGTATCAAATACTAAGTCAGGCCCTATGACTATGGTATCACTAACTTTGAACCAACCGATCAGAGACCTACATCTCCAACCATAGTGATCTTCGAATGGAGCCATCTGAATACTGGAGTGATAGTTATTTTTGTATGCAAACTCAATCAAAGGCAAGTGGTCATCCTAGATTCCCTTCAAATCAATTGCACACGCCCTTAGCATATTTTCTAGAGTCTGAATGGTCCTTTCTACTTGACCATCTGTATGAGGATGAAACGTTGTACTGAGATGAACTTAGGTACCAAGACCCTTTTAGAACATTTTTTAGAAGTGAGAGGTGAACTGGGTATCTCTATTTGAGATGATAGATAGTGGAACACCGTGTAATCTGACCAACTCCCTGATATAGAGTTTGGCATAATCCTCGACTGAGTAAGAGGTACGAACTGGAAGAAAATGAGCTGCCTTGGTCATTCTGTCTACAATGACCCAAACTGAATCATGCTAATGACGTGTTTTACGCAAACCCATCATGAAGTCTATGTTTACTTCTTCCCACTTCTAAGTAGAAATAGTGAAATCCTACATGTAACCACTAGGGTTTTGATGCTCTATCTTAACCTGCTGATATGTAGAGCACTTAGCCACAAACTCTGCAATATCCCTCTTCATCCCACTCCACTGATAGAGCTCCCACAAGTCGCGGTACATCTTAGTGGCCCCTGGATAAATAAAGTACGCATACCATGTGCTTATACAAGAACTTACTACCTCAAATCATTTACACCGGGAACACACAAACTACCCTAACAACGGAGAACACTATCTCCCCCTTGGGAGAAAACCTATACTTCCTGACTCTGAACTGACTCTTTTAGCTTGACAAGCCTAGGATCCCTGTCTTGCTTCTTTTTTGCTTCGAAAACAAAAGACAACTCTGAACTACTCTGAACACATACACCACCCTCTGAAGAGTCGACTAAGCGAACGCCTAGTCTGGAAAGCTAATTAATCTCCTGAGCTAAATTCGTCTTACTATCCTTAACATGGGAAACACTACCCATAGATAGTCTACTGAGTGTGTCGGCCACTACATTGGCCTTGCCAGAATGATAAAGGACACTCATGTCATAATCTTTCAAGAACTCTAACCACCTTCTCTGATAAAGATTGATATCTTTCTAGGAAAAGACATACTAAAGGCTCTTATGATTTGTGAAGACTTCTATATAAACACTGTATAGATAATGCCTCCAAATCTTTAAGGCCAAGAGAACTGCTGCTAACTCAAGGTCATAAGTAGGATAATTCTTCTTATGGGGCTTTAACTATCTGAAGGCGTAGGCTATGACTCTACCATGCTTCATGAGGACACAACCTAAACCTACTCTGGATGTATCACAATATACTATGAATCCATCGGAATCGTCAGGAAGTGCTAAAATTGGAGCTGAGATGAGTCGAGTCGTCAACTCCTCAAAACTATTCTCGCAAGGTTCTGACCACTAAAACTTGACCTTCTTCTGAGAAAATTTGGACATAGGAGATGCCACAGAAGAAAATCCCTTGAAAAACCATTGGTAATAGCCATCAAACCCAAGAAACTCCTGATATTTGATGGAGAGATAGGCGAGGCTAGTTTCTTACCACTTCAGTTTTCTGAGGATCTACTCTAATGCCATTACCGAACAAATGTGGCCAAGGAATGCTACTGATCTTAGCCGAATTAACACTTACTGAACTTGGTAAACAATTGGTGATCCCTGAGATTTTGAATAACAATTATGAGATGGTCAAAATGATCACGCTCTGTGTGAGAATAGACCAAAATATCATCTATGAATACTATGATGAATGTGTCCAAGTACTGCTTGAACACCCAGTTTATCAAGTCTATGGAAGCTGCAGGGGCATTGGTAAGACCAAAGGACATGACTAGAAATTCAAACTGACCATACCGGGTATGAAAAGTTGTCTTCAGGATGTTACATTCTCTAACTCTAAGCTGATGATAGCCTGATCCGAGGTCTATCTTGGATAAATAACTGGCACCCTAAAGTTGGTTAGATAAGTCATCTATCCTGGGCAGCGAATACCTATTCTTTACCATGACTTTGTTGAGCTGATGGTAATCAATACACATTCTAAGAGAACCATCTTTATTATGCACGAATAAGATTAGCGTACCCCATGGAGATACACTGGGCCTGATGAATCCCTTATCTAAGAGATCCTTCAACTGATCTTTCAGTTCCTTGAGTTTTGTTGGTTCCATTCTGTATGGTGGAATAGAAATAGGCTGAGTATA
Source organism: Capsicum baccatum var. pendulum (assembly GCA_030864225.1). NCBI lineage: Eukaryota > Viridiplantae > Streptophyta > Magnoliopsida > Solanales > Solanaceae > Capsicum > Capsicum baccatum. The sequence goes on from CM061550.1 coordinate 46,394,083, forward strand.
TGGGAGAAGGTGTATGGCGAAGTCTATTTCCCTATCGGGAGAAATGCCTAGAAGATCTTCAGGAAAGACGTCTGAATATTCATCAACCACTGGGACTGATTCAAGACTGGGAGATTTAGAACTAGAATTCTTAACATGCACGAGATGATACACACACCCATTAGAAATTATTTTCCTTGCTCGAATGTAGGAAATAAGCTGATCCCTGAAAGATGAAGTGCTACCCTTCCACTCTAGGACATGCTCATTTGGGAACTAAAACTGAACTTTCATGTTTCTAAAGTCGACTATGGCATAGCAGGAATGAATTCAATCTATGCCAAGAATGACATCAAAATCAGTCATCTCTAACTCAACTAAATTTGCTGAAGTAGATTTTTGAAATATCATAACCGCGTAGTTCCTGTAAAATCGCCGAGCTATGATAGTTTTACCTACTGGAGTAGAGACTTAAAAGGGCTCTGCTAAAATTTTGGGACTGATTTCAAAATCGCCTTCTATGTATGGAGTGACAAAAGACAAGGATTCATCTGGGTCTAGCAAAGCATAAACATGAACATGGAAAATCTGTAACATACCAGTAACAACATTAGGAGAATTTTCCTGATCCTTTCAGGTCTGAAGAGCATAGAGTCTTTTTGGGCATTGCCCACTAGTAGCATTGGAAAGGGCACCCTGCCGGTTCGGGTGACGGACTGAGCTGTTGAACGATTTTGCAGACCCTAAGGGACTGGCTGAGGACACTCCCTAATCCTGTGACCTGGATTACCATAACCAAAATATATATCACTACTGGCTCTGCAAATACCATTGTAGTTATTACGACAAGTCTGACAAAGGGGGTTTGTTCGGGCACTGTTAACACTACCCTGAGATTTAGAGCCTGGTGCCCTATCTCTGTTGCCATCCCTAAACTTTGACACTGGGGTACTAGTGGAGGAAGGGGCTGGAACTGCCTGCTCTTGCTCTCTTATTCTGCCTCTCCCTAATCTTAAACTTCTGCTCCTCTATTTGTTGAGTGTGGGTCATGAGCCTAGCTAAATTCATATCACTATTCAGCATTGCAAACCTACACTCATTTACCATACTATCATTCACCCCTGACACAAACTCTCTCATCTTAGCCCTATTTTTTGCAACCACATAAAGGGCATATCTGTCTAGCTGAGTAAATCTAAGATACTAATCTCTAACTATCATATTTCCCTACCTGAAATTGATGAACTCAAGAACTTTGGCCTCTCTCAGCTCTTGGGGAAAGAATCTACCTAAGAAAGCCGTGACAAATTCTTTCCACTCAACAGGACCTACATCCTCTAACATTTATGCTAACCACTGTTTGTACCAAGTGTGAGTGACATCCTGCAATTGGTATACGGCTAACTCATCACTCTTTGAAGAAGTGGCTTCCTTGATATCAATGACCTTCTGGACTTGGTCAATAAATTCCTGAGGATCCTCGTCTGGCTTAGACCCAAAGAAGGATGGAGGGTTCATTCGGGTAAAGTCTCGAATCCTAGCTGTTGCTTAATTCCCACTGGGTTGGCCGAAATGACTGCTAGTCATTCATTACGGGTAGCTACAGACTGAGCAAGAGCGGTAAATGTAGTCCTAAACTCCGCATGAGAAACATTTTCACCCAAAGGATCTTAGGGATGAGGAGCTGGCTGATTTCTTCTCTTTAGAGGTATGTTTTTGAAATAAGAGAAGAGCGGATTAGACTGAGACACTGACTTAAAATTATGCTTACTAGCACGACATGAATACTGAAGAAAGGGAACTATTCCTAAAATATCTCATAGCCTCCTGTACATAAATGTGGTGCACAACACACCCATGTACAAGACTCTACTAGATGTGGCTTTCAAACTTCCTAGGACTCTATTTAACCTTAGTCTCTGATACCAAGTTTGTAAAGCCCCAATTTTTCTGAATCGGAATGCTACTCTGTGATTATGACCCTGAGGGACCACAAGCTAACCCATGAATGATATTTGTACCTGTATACTGTAATTCAGGACATAATAATGTAAGAAACATTCACAATAGGCCATAACGTTCAACTAAAATAATATAACATCCATATGGGCAAAAAATACCCAAAACAATTGAAAACTGAATCTAAAAACTAAATCTGAGCGTAAATCCAAAAGCCTCTAAGTACTGTCTGAAATAAGGAGTTAAAGGAACATGTCTCCAACTAACTCTGTAAAATTGAACTGAAGAAATAAATGAATAAATCAAATAATGCCATGCTCGAATAGAGAGGACTCACTACAACTCTGTATGCTGAATGCGACTGCTATTGCTGGTCTAGGATTCGTGCCTCTGAACCTATGGTGTAACATGAAAAGAAATCACCATAGCATAAATACGTTAGTACAACTGGAGTACTTGAGTATACGAGTGAGGTACGCTAATGCAAAGGGTTTACATGCATGAATAATACTACTAACTGACTGATATGAATGTAAGAGTGCAAACATATATACATACATAGTAACTAACATCATGAGTACATAATGGCTAAATTTGTACGCTAATACAAGTATTGAACCATAGTTCTGATAACATGGATGACTATATCTAACACCCCTGAATCTGGTTGAACTCCTTGAGTTCCGTGCTATAACTAAATTTGACTGTATTTGATAGTCCTGGTATACTGATATCTAAAGAACTTTCTGAGTTCTTTTACTGAAACTGATACTGAAACTATGAGGGGTAGTTTTTTAACCGACATGCCCCATGTATACCATTACGGCTAAGCTGGGGTCCAATCTCTACCCCGACTGGAGGGGTGTCAATACCACTCCATTGGTAAGGACAGTTGTGAGAGACCCTTATCTGGAAGGTACTCAAAGTGAGAATGGTGGGACCCTAAACTGATAGGTTAATCCACCTCATTAATCCTAATCTAACAGGCTAAGATATCTCAACCTATGCTGTCTACGTAGTTCTGGAACACAAGGATGACAACTAAGAATCACACCCTAAACTGGTAGGTGAGTCCCCATCCTTAGGTGCACTTGGTGCTAACTTCTACTCCTATCTAAAGAGACTAAACATTATTCAACGGACTGTACATGGACAGATTAACTGACTTTCGTTGACTGACAGAGTAGTACTATTATCTAAGAGTTAACTGAGATCATAAGATTTCTGAGGTTTCCTGAGTCACATGACTGACTAAGTTCTATAGATTATAGCTTGACTGATATTATCGTGACAGCATGACATGGCTCTAGGCACACAACTATGTTTTTCAGGTAAAAATACCCCAAGACTCGATAGAAGGAAATTGACACACATGACCTAACTTGATCACAAGATTTCAGTCCACAATTCATAATATTATAAGTAGGGGATAGTGTGCTTCATGGGTTTATTCAATATCTCAACATGGTAGGAAAACATGGATATATTTTGTATACATAATTCATATTTCCATCATCATACATTCTTTATGACACCACCATGAAATACATAAATAGCACGGAAATTCATATTGAAGTGTATAGCTAACATGGACTTGTTATTTAGATAGCATGGAATCATGTACATAGAAATTTCTAGCATCCTAGGCATTTTATCAAACATGTTACATGCATTCTCTAAGGCATAGGTGGATTTCATACTTGCATTATATCAAACCACCTAAAATTCATGATTTTCAACCAATAACCACATGTATTCCATGAAAACATTCTTAGATATCATCTTGAAACTTAAACAACAATCGTCAACATACTCATATCACCACAAAAATTTTCACAAAATAGTATTTAAAACATGGTTCTTGAGCTCTATGAATGGATTGGATCCATACATGAACACTACGTATACCTTAGAAAGGAAAGCTTGATGATTTGTTGGAGAGTTCTTGAATTTGGAAAACTTAATTCTCAAATATCTTGGAAAAAGGATTGAATCTTTCTTTTGAGAGATGAGTTTGGTAGAAACCCTAATCTTATGGTTGAGAGGTTAAGAGAGGATTTTTTAGATGCTTAACTGAAGAAAATAAAGGGAAAAATTACGCCTCTTTAGGGTTATGTCGTGGAAGGTGAAGGAAATGACCATAATACCCTTATGAAATAAATTATCAGTTGTAGAAACTTATAGTTGACAACATTTGTGACAAGGCATCAAAAATGTGGTAAGCTACTATGAATGTCATAACTTATGAGTTGGTTTTTGCCTAAGGATGACGACCTTTGTGGTAGGGTGTCACAAGTGTGGTAATATACCATGAATGTCGTCACTTCGAAGTTGGTTTCTGCCTAAGGATGATGAACTTCGTGGTAGGGCATCACAAGTGTGGTAAGCTACCATGAATGTCATCACTTAGGAGCTGGTTTCTGCCTAAGGCTGACGACCTTTGTGATAAGGCATCACAAGTGTGCTAAGCTACCACGAATGTTGTCACTTAGGAGCTAGTCTCTACCTAAGTATGACGACCTTCGTGATAGGGCATCACAAATGTGGTAAGCTACCACGAATATGGTAAGCTACCACGAATGTGGTAAGCTACCACGAATGTCGTCACACTGTTTCCAGCCTGACATGCTGGAGTAAAATAGAAATAACTCTTTTCTCCGATATCGGATTTAGGCGAATTTTGTATCATCGGAAAGATAATTAAATTATATATCTCTTGATAGGTCAATATCTCAAAAATTCCAAGTATAATGAGAGATATGCTCATATGAGGTTGACTATACCAATATCCTTCTCAAGAATTCAATCAATAAGGAATGTTTTGATTCGTCTGATAGCTGGGAGTAATTTGAATACTTAATATGCATATAACCTACTCATGAAACTATAAAATAACCATGATGTACTATGCATGAGCTTGGTACATGGCTCTAATATTGGTTTGAATTTTTTTCAGGGTATTACAATAAGTCATGATCTACGACTGTCTATTAAGTGTCACCACCTGTTCAAAAAATAAAATTACTATTCCAACTGTAATAAACGGCTACTTTTATAATCCATCAGTGTCAACACTTCATTTTTATTTCATATATAAGGTCGTCCATCCCTCATTATTTTATTTCATTCGCTTTATTTTATTTTTAAAAATTCTACAGTGTCTCAAGCCTCTCAAACATACAATTCTAAAAATACTCTAATTTTTCATTATGGGAATGCAGCTGTCTTGATGACGTTATGTACGGACTCAAATCTAGGTTGCAAATTTTATAATTATGCAATTGCGAAGGTGAGCTATGTGTTTTTTTTTATAAAGTTAAGTTAGTCATTATGTAATTATTATTATTTTCTAGGATGATGTCGCATGCTCATTTTCTAAATGGATTGATAAGCTATCACCTCCAACCAGTCCATCAACATTTATTCTAGGATCCAAGACATCAAATTTTCAAGGCTTGGCAAAATTTAATCTACTACAAAAGCTCTAACAATGCGAAGAAAATAAAAAAATTCTTATGACTTTATTCAAAGAAGCCGAAGAACAAAGGGATCACTTTAAAGTGTTGCTACATGACATCCAAATAGAGAGGGATCAACTAAAATAAAAATTAATTTTGGTCGAAGAAAGGAAGTGGCCTAAAAATAATGTTATGGGTTATAATGCTAGTATTCGTTCTTTGGAAAGGTGTAACATAGATGTAGTGATATTGAATAAATAATAATAGTTCTATGTTTCTATAATGTTAATACTATTCTTGATAGAATCATATTCGATCAAACAACCCATCGACTTAAAACCGACCAGCATGGTAATGATAAACTATGCATGCAGTATACGAAAGATTAAGTATGCATTCTATGATATCAACCATACACTGTACCAACTATGACAACGCCCTGCATATTCAAATGGTCATGCCACAAATCAATTTGATAGAGACAGATTCAGTATAGAATCCTAACAACTACCATCAAATAAAAGAATATTTCTAATATTCTACCAACCAATCTTTAAACTTTAATACTTGTTAAATAAAAAAGAATATTTGTCCTATCCTAAAAACTGATCATTCAACAACACAGTAACAATATTATCATTCAAATGCCTTTTTTCCCATGTTCCTCATCAATACAAACGTTATTGTTGATTTCACCAACGATATTCATGACCACATATTTTTGGCCAACTTCATCTTTTTTTTTCTCAATAGTTTCAGCTACTTTTTCATTCTTACCTTCGTCTCCTTCTTTTTAAGCATCTACAGCAGATGGTGCTTCTTCAGCTTCCTTTTCTTTCTCAGCTTCTTCTCTTTTTTCACCTGCAGCAGTTGTTTCTTCCTCAGCTTCTTCTTTTCCTTCACCTGTTGTATCTTTCTCGGCTTCTTCTTTTTCCTTGCCTTGTTTTTCATCTGCTGCTGCTTCTACAGCTGCTTCTTTTCCACTTTCTTCTTGGCTCTTATTTTCTTTCATTTCTTCTTCTTCGTTCTTCTTTTGTTCTTTCTTTTCCTCTTTTTCCACAACAGAGGGCAACTTATCCATTTTGCTCTTTTTTTTTCTCCTTTATTCCTCTCTGATTCATGAAATTCCGCATGCACATCATCATATTACAAAGTGTTACTGATATTTAAAGCTGAAAATTCATTAACAACATTGATTATTTAATGAAGTTACCTCGCTCGAGTTGTCACTCATCCTTTTCCTTTTTCTTCAGTCTTTTCTCTATAATATAGACAGCAATATCCAACAACGCTTCCTTGAGCACAGCAACACGCTTATGAAGATTCCCATAGATTGAGGTTTCCTCTGCACCTTTGGAGGTGGTCAAAGAATCATCATCACCAACGCATACTCCAACGGGGTTACCACCCAAATCCACATCATCATCACTGTCCTTATTTTAAAGTAAGGATAGTCACCCCTTCTCACTCTTTCTTCAACTCCTCGAGGACGTTATTCTTCACCTTATTCGTATATGGCTTAAATGTAACCATATTATCTATCTTTGTCTCACGAATAGTAGGGATGATGTACGGATGCACGTTCTACAAAAAATCAATTAACAATTACATAACATTCGAATCTCTAGTAGTATTATTGCATAATAAAAAATATGTTCATACCTCGGTAATTTTTTCTTTATACTTGAATGGATCGCCTTCGATTATCTTGTCACTTTTTGTAGTGTGCCATCTGAGGATGCGGAGAATGGGAAATGGCTCATCTGTTGATTTTCTAGCAAATTTTCCAAAATGAGGAAAGGCCTCATAGATCCAAATTTATAAGCAGTACAATAGTGAAAAAATAAATCAGAGTCTATGAAATAGTATAAATAAAATGAGAATCTACGATAAACTCACTAAAGGGTTTATGGTAGATACCATGAATGCCCAGGGAAATCCGAATAGATCATAGGATGTCTTCTGATTCTCATCAAATACTTTCTTCTGCTTCTTCAGGTTACTTTTCTTCTTCAGATATTCCATGGTAAGTTGAAATGTCATTTTCCCCCATGGATAATTCTCGAAGAAACTCAAAGAATCGACCATTCGAATTAATTTTGTGTCGACAACCTTCGTCGGATCTTTTGCAAGCAACATGGTGTGCAAGAACCATAGTAAACAACACTTAAACTTTTAGTCCTCGTTCATCTTATTCCCTCTTGATCAGGGGTAGCAAGTTGGTTGTCGTAATGTTTTTGTGTTTTTGTCGCCTTAAAGCAAAAATTCTATCCCTTTGCTAACACCTTTTTTATTTTTTATTTACTAGGGTATGATAAGCAATTCATCCCCGTGATCAAACAAAACTCTTTCAAGCTAAAACAGGAAGGCTTGTTGTTAACGTAGAAACATATCTCATGATGCATCTTATCATTCTTGACACGTCGTAACAGCAAATAATGGACCAACTTCCCATTGAACTTGAGATATTCTAGCAGGTTTCTCAGGTGTCCAAAATAGGACCACTTGAATCTTTTCTTCAACTCCTGGTCAACAAGAACTTGCTAAAATTCTCGATAAAAGCCATTCTTGATCTGACTAATATATTTGCCGGGAAAGATTTGACCTCGTCCATTACTGTTCGAAGTTCATACTACTTCACGAAAATTTGAAAGAGATGGCATGGATAAGGTCTCATTATCTCCATTATCACTGTTTCTCTTGCTTCCCTCGCTCTCTTCACTATCACCACTAACACTGCACTTGGCAACATTTTCACTAGACTCAACGTAGTCGCTTATCCCCATTAACTCCGAATCTAATTCGTACATTGACTCTTCAATTTTCTTTCTTTTTGAGACATTTTCAACTACCTCATCTTTTCTTTTTCTACTGCTACCAATAGAATTAGAAGCGGTACCGACTTTGCATTTAGAAATGATTTTTTTTTACCCATTTTTAATACAATCTACACCTGCAAAATAAATCTCTCATTTTCAGTTCATAGACCACAAGTCTATCAACAAAAAAAACTTAATGCTTAAACGAAAAACCTCTCAAAAAAATTAAGAAATAACCCACCATTAAATAGTTCACTATACAAACATACAATAACTGAACCAAAATCCAACATGCAGTATCAAAATATAACAATTGCTAAAAATCAAACTAGTGCACCTAATCAAACTAATTACCTACTATTCTTTCAATTGCCATTATTTCAGCAATCATATTTTAAAACAATTTTATACGTCTAAAAATTGATTTCAATCAACTTCATTCTAATTTTACAGACCACGAGTCTACGGACAGAAATAGGTCACTGTTTGAATCAAATTGCCAAAATAACAGTTATCCCACCATTCAACACTTCATTGCTATAAAAAAAAAAAAAAAAAAAAAAAAACTAAACCAAAACTCCTAAACAAAAATTTTAAAATTCAATAACGTGATCGACGAAAAAATCTGTCAAAACTGCCAAATAAAACCTCAACCATTGCTTTAAAATCAAACTCATTACTTATAAAATTCTCATTTTTTAACTACTTAATCAACCAAATTTGAAAAAAAAAAAAAAATTCCTACATCACTACGAATTGATTAGCAAAGAAACCCGTTTAAATATATCTATAAATGATCGCAACTTGATTTTCACTAACCTTACAAAGCAACAACGACCCCTTAGCAGCTCGAGAAGAAGAAGAAACGAAAATAGCATTTTGGGGATGAAGATTCTATAAGCGGGAGTTGAGAGAATTGAAGAGGAGAGAGAGGATTTTTTTTAGATATTGGAATAAGTGGAGGGTGTTAGGTGTATATATTAAATTTGCACCCTAATCCTAAAAAATAAATCAAAAATAAATTAAATGGCTAAATAGTTTTGGAAAAGGTTATCATTGTCAATTTTTCCCTAGAATGAGGGGAGAAACCTAGACAAATGCTTGTGAGATACTGTAATGTAAATGAAAATAAAATTTTGTTCATAAGCCTCTCTTTATAATAGGAGAAGGTTTCAGACTTTCTGAAACTGTCTGGTCTTGGTTAATAAATGATTTCCATTCATGATAATTATATCACACAACTTATTCCTACATCACAATTCACATGTGTTCACTAATTCTTTAAATGTAAAATTTCAAATATTATCTGTGCAATTTAACTCCTCGAAATAGAGTACAATTATAAGGTGGGACTTTAGATGAGCCAAAGTGGGTATGAATTTGTTGTTTTGTGTCTGAATGTTGCGGACTAGGGCATATGAAACTAATTATAAAGAAAAATGGAAGTTCATGCTATTGTTTGGTATATGCCATGGTCCATTTCCATTCTAACAAATTATAAAAAATTTCTTTATCAAGATAATTTGCTCTGTTGAGTGAGGGAAAGGATGGACAATAATCTATCGCCTAGGGATCGTTCGGTACAAGGGGATAAGAGATAATAATTTTGAGATTAAATGTAAGATTATTTTATCATGTTTGGTTAGATGTGTGTGTTTGTCCTATAGTTATTTATCCCACTATTTATATTATAATGATAAAATAAATACTCCATATATATAATAGAAGAACTAATCTGAGATAACTTTTTCTACCAATCCCCTACCGAAAACCCCATGCATAATTTACACTTTCTAGTTATATTCTACTGGAGCAAAAAATAGAATTTTGTCAGCTTCCGTCTTCGTTATAGACTTTCTAAATTTGTCTGGTCAGTGATCATAATTAATAACTAATTTCCTTTCACTCACATGAATTGTTGCTATGTCACATGTGCATTATTCTTTCAATATGTAAGTTAGATCACAAGTATTCTTTGTCATTTATTATAAAAATTAAAGCATACTGCTATATGGCTTGTGCACACTTTAAATGCAAATTTTTAGAAGAATCTTTATGCTAGGCTCTATTCCCACTCGTTTCCTTGATCATTTTACACTTAATTTAAGAAATGTTTTTAGGAGTCTATTTATTAAAGGGAAAAGTACCAAAATTAGCTTATAATGGATCGTAACTATCACTTATAGCTTCATTTTTTCTTAATTAACTTCTGTAGCCTAGTCATGTGCTTACATTTTACTTAATTACTTTTTGTAGCGTACATACTTCTAATTGCTGCATTTTTGAATAAAAAAATACACTAACGACACGCGCGTTCATAATTATTGCTTCTATGGTTGGTACACCAACACTGGATGGGTTTATTATCTTCCGATGTCGGTTTCGGTGTGAGTTTTGACGGAGAGAAGAGGATTGGTTTGTGAGTTGTTTGACCAGAGAGAGCAAGATTAAGAAACGAAGAAGAAGCAGGTGGAGGGTGGTGATCGGTGTAAATTTTTATGGCCCACATAATTAATTTATTTGCTAGTTTTATAATAATTGAATAAGTTAAATCCTAAATCTGTATAGGGAAGTTACCTAGGAGGGCTAAACTACTGACTAATCTGTTAGTAGAATAATTACTGAATCCTAGTAGGATAATTACTGTCTGTTAGAGGGATAACTGCAGTTAGTGGGATAATTATTATATCCACAAATCACGTTGATGAAATGTGAAAATATAACTAGCCGTTCTCTATATTATAAAAGGGGTCCTCTCTCTGCCAAAAGAAGAATAACTTCCATCAAAATTATTCTGAAAAATAATGTAAAGAGAGAGAAACAATTAGTGCTTTTGCTAATCTCGGTTAAATAGCAAAAAGAATGGTGAATTCTAGTATGTTCCTGACTGGCTTATTGTTATAAAATTATTGTGAAAATCATATAGTTCTACGCTCCTAAATAATTGATAGGATTATATATATATGATTATTTAAGTTATATAATCTATTAAATTCGTACATGTGATGTCAAAGAAAGGTTTAGGAACTACAGATTTTTCATTGAGATTAAAGTTTTCTATTGATTTTAGGAATCCTAATTATGAAATTTAGGGATTTAAAACTATTATTATTTAATCAAATTTCGTGTCGTTAGCCCAACATGAAAGTTTCACTTTTGTTGTTTAATGTTAATGTTTGTTGTTAATGGTTACTCTTACTGTTATTAGTTTGTTGTCTTAATATTAATAATAATAATAATAATTTCCATTGATGGGGTCACTAATGTAAAGGACTAACTGTGCCAGTAAATTGTCTACTAATACTATTTTTTGTTTTCTACTGTGGAGTACATTTTCTCATCATTTTGAAGGGGTCAATAAAAGAAAGTATGTTGTATGAATTCACTGCACATTTTGTAGAACAATATTCCTTCAACTACTAAAGGTAAACTGTTGTTAGAATAATTTAGTATTCTATAATAAAATTTATTGTTTGTTAATGTGACTCGGAATTATATATGCAAGATTCATTTATCACCAAAGTAGTCGAATCTTTATGAAATTAATTCCAAAATAAAGATTAAATTTAAATTAAATGTTTATTAATCTTGATGCTTATAAATGATGTACTAATTATGGGTAAATTAAAATTTTTGTTATAAGACATTTGTATATCACCCAAAGTTTGATTGTTTGTTCTATGACCAATAAATAAATATTAAGGAGATAATTTTGATGTATCGTTAATTTTATTTATTTATTCAAAGACAATAAATATTATTAATTGATGCATTATATTATCGATTTGTGTTAAATATACTTCTAAGCATCATTATGTTTTAATATGTATTTTGAAATTTGCCCAAAGGAGAACATCAATATACATTCAAGAAAGTAAATTATTTCTGAATTTGATAATGTGTTTAAACTCGTAACTCAAAATATTAATAAATGAGCATGTTTTACTTGTAGCACTTGCCATTCATTCGCACTCTGTCTCTACTACGACTTTTAATGGACTAAAATTTTCAAATTGGTGAGAACAAATCAAGTTCCATCTTGGGATTTTAGATCTTGATGTTGCACTTTACTCTGAGAAGTCAACTATTATTACTGAAGCTAGCAGTGATGAAGAAAAGTCCTATTGTAAGTATTGGGATCGGTCTAACAGATTAGGCCTAATGTTCATGCGAATGAATATTGCGGGCAACATCAAGACTACTCTTCTCAAAACTGAAAATGCAAAAAAACTTCTGAAACTTGTGGAAGAATCTTCCCAAACTACTGATAAGTCTCTTGCTGGGACACTAATGGGTACTTTGATCACCATGAAATTTGATGATTCATGTACTATGCATAAGCATGTCATTGAAATGACAAATATAGCAACAAGACTTAAGTCTTTGGGAATAGAAGTGGAACAGAATTTTCTTGTGCAGTTCATCATCAACTCATTACCGTCTGAGTATGGTCCTTTCCAAATAAACTACAACACCTTGAAAGACAAATGGAATGTGCATGAATTGCATGATATGTTGGTTCAAGAGGAAACAAGGATAAAGAATCTAGGAACCCACTCCATAACTTTGTAAATCATCAAGGAGTTGAAAAGAAAGGAAAGAAGCATGGTAATGAAAAACAGAAGCAACTTAATGTTAATGAGTCCTCATCTCAAGTACGTAAGAAAGGAAACAAGAATGGTAAGTGTTATTTCTGTAAAAAATATGGACACTTACAGAAATATTGCCTGAAATGTAAGGCATGGTTTGAGAAGAAAGGTAAGCCTAATCCTTTTACATGTCTCAAATCAAATTTAACTAAAGTTTCTTATAATACTTGGTGGATTGACGTTGGTTGTATTATTCATGTTTCTAATACTATGTAGTGATTCCTTACAATCCAAACCATAAATAAGAATGAAAGATATGTTTACATGAGGAATAGACTAAAGGCTCCAGTTAAAGCTGTCGGGATTTATTTTCTGATTCTCGATACTGGGCGTTACTTAGATCTAGATGAAACTTTTTATGTTACCTGTCTTTCGAGAAATTTAGTTTCTTTTTCTAAGTTAGATAAGACTGGATATTTCTTTAATTTCGGTAATGGGTGTTTTAGTTTGTTTAAACATAATTATCTCATTAGTACTGGTACTTTTGTGATAACTTATACAAATTGAATCTTGATAATTTATTTGCCGAAACACTCTTAACTCTACATCATAATGTTGGAACCAAATGAAGTTTGGTAAATGAACAATTTGCTTACTTGTGTCATAAACATTTAGGTCACATATCTAAAGGAAGGCTGGAAAGATTAGTTAAGAATGAAATTCTTTCAGTTTTAGATTTTACTTACCTTAATATTTGTGTAGATTGTATTAAAGGAAAACAAACAAGACACACAAAGAAAGGATCCACAATAAGCCCACAGCTTCTTGAAATTATACACACTGATATATGTGGTTCTTTTGATATCACATCTTTCAATAAATAAAAATATTTTATCACTTTTATTGATGAATTTTCATGTTATGAATATATCTATTTGTTGCATGAAAAATCCCAAGCGATTAATGCCTTAGAGGTATCTATTACTGAGGTTGAAAGACAACTAGACAGAAAGGTGAACAACACCCAATTCCATTTGCTAAATTCCTCGAAAAGCGTAGCATATATGCTCAATCTATAATTCCTATCACTTCACAACAAAATGGTGTGGAAGACAGGCGTAATCGTACATCAATGGATATGGTTAAGAGTATGTTAAGTAATTCATCTTTACCTTCTTCGTTATGGATGTATGATTTAAGGTTTGTTGTTTACTTGCAAAATAGGGTTCCTAGTAAAGAAGTTCCAAAGACACCTTTTGAATTGTGGACTGGTACGAAATCTAGTTTGAGGCACCTACATGTTTGGGATTGCCCGGCAAAAGTTAAAGTACAAAATCCACAAGAAAAGAAACTAGATTCAAGAACAATTAGTGGTTTCTTCATTGGTTATCTGAAAAAAATTAAAGGGGTATAGATTTTATTGTTCAATTCATAGTACAAGAACAGTTGAAACTGGAAATGCTAGGTTCATTAAAAATCATGAAGTTAGTGGGAGTGAAGAACCACGTAATGTGAAAATTAAAGAAGTTAGGGTGCGAATTCCTCTACCCTGTACTTCTTTTAAATTTGTTGTTCCTAAAGTTGTTGTAAAACAAAGTAATCAACAAGAACAACAAATTAATGTTCCTACTAATCACAATGAAGCAATAATCGATGAACCTATAATAGATGAACCACAATAAGTAGCATCAAGAAGATCTCAAAGAAAAAGTAGATCTGTAATTTTTTATGATTAGTTGGTATATCTACATGAGTCAGAAATTGACTTGGAAATTGATGATGATCCAATTTCATTTTCACAAGACATTTAAAGCAGCAATTCTGATAAATGGAACAGAATGAAGTTTGGGACCTTGTTGAATTACCCGAAGGTTGTAAAAGAGTTTCATGTAAACGGATCTTTAAGACCAAACGCAACTCAACTGGAAACATCAAACGTCACAAGGCCAGACTTTTTGCCAAAGGTTTTACTCAAAATGATGGCATTGACTATAACGAGATGTTTTCACCTATCTCTAGAAGAGATTCACTCAGAGTTATAATGGCCTTGGTAGCTCATTATGACTTAGAGCTACATCAAATGGATGTGAAAATAGCCTTTCTGAATAAAAATTTGAACAAAAAAGTTTATATGAATCAACCTGAGGGGTTTTCTACTAAAGGGAAGAAACACATGGTGTGTAAACTTAAGAATTCAATATACGGACTTAAGCAAGCTTTCCGTATATGGCCCACATAATTAATTTATTTGCTAGTTTTATAATAATTGAATAAGTTAAATCCTAAATCTGTATAAGAAAGTTGCCTAGGAAGACTAAACTACTGACTAATCTGTTAGTAGAATAATTACTGACTCCTAGTAGGATAATCACTGTCTGTTAGAGGGATAACTGCAGTTAGTGGGATAATTATTATATTCACAAATCACGTTGATGGAATGTGAAAATATAACTGTCTGCTCTCTATATTATAAAAGGGGTCCTCTCTCTGCCAAAAAAAGAATAAGCTCCATCAAAATTATTCTGAAAAATAATGTAAAGAGAGAGAAACAATTAGTGCTTTATCGAATCTCGGTTAAATAGCAAAAAGAATGGTGAATTCTAGTATGTTCCTAACTGGCTTATTGTTATAAAATTATTGTGAAAATCATATAGTTCTACGCTCCTGAATAATTGATAGGATTATATAGATAAGATTATTTAAGTTATATAATCTATTAAATTCGTACATGTGATATCAAAGAAAGTTTTAGGAACTACAGATTTTTCATTGAGATTAAAGTTTTCGATTGATTTTAGGAATCCTAATTATGAAATTTAGGGATTTAAAACTATTATTATTTTAATCAAATTCCGTGTCGTTAGTCCAATATTAAATTTTCACTTTTCTTGTTTAATGTTAATGTTTGTTGTTAATGGTTACTCTTACTGTTATTAGTTTGTTGTCTTCATATTAATAATAATAATAATAATTTCCATTGATGGGGTCACTAATGTAAAGGACTAACTGTGACAGTAAATTGTCTACTAATACTATTTTTTGTTTTCTACTGTGGAGTACATTTTTTCATCATTTTGAAGGGGTCAATAAAAGAAAGTATGTTGTATG
This sequence comes from Capsicum baccatum var. pendulum, assembly GCA_030864225.1. Lineage (NCBI taxonomy): Eukaryota > Viridiplantae > Streptophyta > Magnoliopsida > Solanales > Solanaceae > Capsicum > Capsicum baccatum. The sequence continues at coordinate 46,409,995 of CM061550.1, forward strand.
AATTCACTGCACATTTTGTAGAACAATATTCCTTCAACTACTAAAGGTAAACTGCTGTTAGAATAAGTTAGTATTCTATAATAAAATTTATTGTTTGTTAATGTGACTTGGAATTATATATGTAAGATTCATTTATCACCAAAGTAGTCGAATCTTTATGAAATTAATTCCAAAATAAAGATTAAATTTAAATTAATTGTTTATTAATCTTGATGCTTATAAATGATGTACAAATTATGGGTAAATTAAAATTTTTGTTCTAAGACAATTGTATATCACCCAAAGTTTGATTGTTTGTTCTACAACCAATAAATATTAAGGAGATAATTTTGATGTATCGTTAATTTTATTTATTTATTCAAAGACAATAAATATTATTAAGTGATGCATTATATTATCGATTTGTGTTAAATATACTTCTAAGCATCATTATGTTTAAAGATGTATTTTGATATTTGCCCAAAGGAGAACATCAATATACATTCAAGAAAGTAAATTATTTCTGTATTTGATAATGTATTTAAACTCGTAACTCAAAATATTAATAAGTGAGCATGTTTTACTTGTAGCACTTGCCCTCCGTTCGCACTCTGTCTCTACTACGACTTTTAATGGACTTAACTTTTCAAATTGGTGAGAACAAATCAAGTTCCATCTTGGGGTTTTAGATCTTGATGTTGCACTTTACTCTGAGAAGTCAACTATTATTACTGAAGCTAGCAGTGATGAAGAAAAGTCCTATTATAAGTATTGGGATCGGTCTAACAGATTAGGCCTAATGTTCATGCGAATGAATATTGCGGGCAACATTAAGACTACTCTTCTCAAAACTGAAAATGCAAAAAAACTTCTGGAACTTGTGGAAGAATCTTCCCAAACGGCTGATAAGTCCCTTTCTGGGACACTAATGGGTACTTTTATCACCATGAAATTTAATGATTCACGTAGTATGCATGAGCATGTCATTGAAATGACAAATATAACAACAAGACTTAAGTCTTTGGGAATAGAAGTGGAACAGAATTTTCTTGTGCAGTTCATCATCAACTCATTACCATCTGAGTATGGTCCTTTCCAAATAAACTACAACACCATGAAAGACAAATGGAATGTGCATGAATTGCATGGTATATTGGTTCAAGAGGAAACAAGGAAAGGTTATAGAATATATGATAAAAGTGGACAACACCCAATTCCATTTGCTAAATTCCTCGAAAAGCGTAGCATATATGCTCAATAAATAATTCCTAGCACTCCACAACAAAATGGTGTGGAAGACAGGCGTAATCGTACATCAATGGATATGGTTAGGAGTATGTTAAGTAATTCTTCTTTACCTTCTTCGTTATGGATGTATGATTTAAGGTCTATCGTTTACTTGCAAAATAGGGTTCCTAGTAAAGAAGTTCCAAAGACACCTTTTGAATTGTGGACTGGTATGAAACCTAGTTTGAGGCACCTACATGTTTGGGATTGCCCGACAGAAGTTAGAGTGTACAATCCACAAGAAAAGAATCAAAGGGGTATAGATTTTATTGTCCAAATCATAGTACGAGAACAGTTGAAACTGCAAATGCTAGGTTCATTAAAAATCCTGAAGTTAGTGGGAGTGAAGAACCACGTAATGTGAAAATTAAAGAAGTTAGGGTGCGAATTCCTCTACCCTGTACTTCTTTTAAATTTGTTGTTCCTAAAGTTGTTGTACAACAAAGTAATCAACAAGAACAACAAATTAATATTCCTACTAATCACAATGAAGCAATAATCGATGAACCTATAATAGATGAACCACAAGAAGTTGCATCAAGAAGATCTCAAAGACAAAGAAGATCTGTAATTTTTTATGATTATTTGGCGTATCTACATGAGTCAGAAATTGACTTGGAAATTGATAATGATCCAGTTTCATTTTCACAAGACATTTAAAGGAAAAATTCTGATAAATGGAATAGAATGAAGTTTCGGACCTTGTTGAATTACCCGATGGTTGTAAAAGAGTTTTGTGTAAATGGATCTTTAAGAGAAAATGCAACTCAACTGGAAACATCGAATGTCACAAGGCCAGACTTTTTACCAAAGGTTTTACTCAAAATGATGGCATTGACTATAAAGAGATGTTTTCACCTATCTCTAGAAGAGATTCACTCAGAATTATAATGGCCTTGGTAGCTCATTATGACTTAGAGCTACATCAAATGGATGTGAAAATAGTCTTTCTAAATAAAAATTTGGATAAAGAAGTTTATATGAATCAACCTAAGGGGTTTTCTACTAAAGGAAAGAAACACATGGTGTGTAAACTTAAGAAGTCAATATACAGACTTAAGCAAGCTTTCTGACAATGATATCTTAAGTTCAATGAAACGATTGTCACCTTTGGATTTAAATAAAACACTATTGATCGATGTATATTTATGAAGGTTAGTAGGAGTAAGTTTATTTTGTTAGTCTTATATGTTGATGACATCTTGCTAGCTAATAATGATCTTGATTTGTTGCATGATACCAAAAAAATCTCTCTAATAACTTTGAAATGAAAGATATGGGTGAGGCATCCTATGTGATTGGAATAGAAATATTTTGAGATAGATCAAAAGGATGTTAGGATTGTCTCAGAAAACCTATATTAATAAAGTATTAAAGAGATTTAGAATGAAAAAAATGTCAATCAAGTCCTGCTCCAATTCAGAAAGGAGATAAGTTTAGTCTCAATCAATGTCCAAAGAATGAATTGAAACGAAAGCAAATGAAAGATATTTTTTATGCATCAATAGTTAGGAATCCAATATATGCCCAAACATATACAAGATCAGACATAAATTTTGTTATTGGAATGCTGGGCCGATATCAAAATAATCCGGGAATGAATCACTGGAAGGTTGTAAAGAAAGTATTGAGATACTTACAAGGAACAAAAGATCATATGCTCACTTATAGAAAATCTGATCATCTAGATGTGGTTGGATATTCAGATTCAGATTATGCTGGTTGTGTGGATACAAGAAAATTCACATTTGGATATCTATTTCTATTAGCTGGATGAGCAATATCATGGAAAAGTGTGAAGCAGTCTGTTATAGCTGTATCCACTATGGAGCTGAGTTTGTGGCATGCTTTGAGGCCACAATCCAGGCTAGTGGAATCTTATTTCAGGACTTGAGCTAGTCGACAATATAGCCAGGCCACTGAAAATTTATTACAATAATACCATCGCAGTTTTCTTCTCTAAAAATGATAAGTATTCGAAAGGTGCTAAGAATATGGAATTGAAATACTTTTTGGTTAAAGAAAAGTCCAGAAACATAAAGTGTCAATATAACATATTAGCACTAAGCTTATGATTGTTGATCCTTTGACGAAAGAATTACCGCCAAAAATATTTCTTGAACATGTTGAAAGGATGGGTCTTATTGATAGCAATGAATGGTTTTATTATATTTATGTAATTGACACTTTGAGCTGAAATTATATATGTTTCTGTTATTACCTGTTTTCTCTTGTATAAATAATTTTGTGAATGATGATGACAGGTTTTGACTTAGATAATGTATTCTAAGTATTATCGTTAGACTCATTATGTATTTGAAAGGTTATATTAGGTAATAGACTAATACTGTAGTACATGAAAGAAATTATGTCAAGTAAAGTGACGTACAACCGCTATGACTCATTTTAGTTGATTTATTTAACGATGACAAATGATGTTGGATTTAATGTTAATTGTACACATGATTGATGTACATATTAAACCACTAAATTAACATTGTGTATACCAAGTGGGAGAATGTAAATTTCTATGGCCCACATAATTAATTTATTTGCTGGTTTAATAATAATTGAATAAGGTAAATCCTAAATCTGTATGGAAAAGTTACCTAGTAAGACTAAACTGCTAACTAATCTAGTAGTAGGATAATTACTGACTCATAGTAGTATAATTACTGTCTGTTAGTGGGATAACTGCTATTAGTGAGATAATTATTATATCCACAAATCACGTTGATGGAATGTGAAAACATAACTGTCTTCTCTCCGGTCCTCTCTCTGCCAAAAGAATAATAAGCTCCATCAAAATTATTCTGAAAAGTAAGGTAAAGAGAGAAAAATAATTCAGTGCTTCCGCTAATCTCGATTAAATAGAAAAAAGAATGGAGAATTCTGGTATGTTCCTGACTGGTTTATTGTTATAGAATTATTGTAAAAATCATATAGTTCTATGTTCCTGAATAATTGATAGGATTATACATATAAGATCATTTAAGTTATATAATCCATTAAATCCTTACAGTCGGAGCTATTATGGTGGTTGACGGTTGTGTGTCGGCAGTAGTAAAAGGTTGTATTCCAGATGGTCAGACAGATTTAGAAAATAACGTAGTTATCAGTGAGATCAAAAAAACGATATGGTTAAAACTTCGGCCAGATATGAAAAAACTACATTATTTGTATTTATATTTGTAAAGAATTTTTGTATTTATGTGTAGTTAACTATCATTTGTATTTTTTAACTATTGAAAAGGAACGATTGATTTTCTTTCTACGAATATTTATTTGTATTTATTGACACGAGTTGTTTTTATTGATACAAATAAATACAATCCAATTTTTTATAAAATTATTTCTTTCATTTGTTTGTAATTGTATTTGTATCAAGTGATATTTGTTTATTTACATATACGAATGATAATTTTGACATACAAATACAAAATGGTACATTTTGTATCAAATGATACATTACATATTTATATATTTTTGAATCAAGAAAATACAATTAATGCATTTACTTATTTGTATACAAATATAAATGATAAACTGTACATAATTGCGGCTAAATACAATATGCAATAAACTTACAAATACAAATACAAAATAATTCTTTAGAAATAAAAAGACATCAATGAAAATAGAATACAAATACAAATGTAATCTAAACAGCCAAACACAATAAAACCACAATACAAATATAATCCAATATAATATATAGTCAATTATAAATACAAATACGAAACAATTTTAAAATAGAAGTGCAAATTATAAAAAATATAAATGATGGTGTGAACTAACAAATACAAATACAAGTGCAAACTATAAAATACTAATATAATGTGAACTACAAAATACAAATACAAATACAAACAGAAACTATAAAATACAAATACAAATGCAGTTGTATCAACGAATACAAAAATATAAATGATGGTGTGACTACAAATATGATAAATAATTGTAGTATTTACGTTATCATCCATGACTTGTGCTCGAGTAGTCATATTTTTTGAAAATATAAAAAATAGAAAATAGAACAAAAAAATAATAAAGAAAATATGTACAAAAAAAATAAAAAAAATAAAGAAGAAAAGAAAAGAAGAACGAAATGCAAGTTAGAGATAGAAGACAAAAATAAAAAAGAAAAAAAATTTGGAAAAAATAGAAAAACAAGAAGAAAAACGAGGAAAACACGACAAAAGAAAACATATACGCAAATGAAATAGAAAAAAAAATGATAGTGTTTTTGACGAGACTAAATATATAGTGTATTTATGTTTTTATGAATACAGACCACTAAGTAAAAGTGAATACAACAGCTGTGAATCGAATACAACAGCTAAATAGGGACTGTATTCATATTTTATATGAATACAAACTATCTGTAAAGCTGAATACAGCGGGCGTAAATCGAATACTATCTATAGTAAAATGTTGCTATTTTTGAAAGATCCCTTTATTAATTTAATTTAACTAATTATAATTTAAAATCTAAGCTGCACTATTGATACTTTATGTAGCTAGTTCATGATAAGGATACATAATAGGGAATGACAAGAATATAATAAATTTCTTTTTAAATTTGTTATTATGGACAAATAAAAAGAAAAAAAAACTACTTTTAATATAAAAGACATAAAAAGGAACCAAGGAAGTGCTGTAAATTACTTTTGTTGGATTCGAAATCGAGAGGGCGTCATGCGGAAGCTTAAAGTTTGCAAATCAAGATGGTGATAATTCAGATGACAAATAAAAATATACTAAAATATATATTATTGGATATAATTTGACCAACTGACCTACACAAGAAACTAATATTAAAGAAATATGAAAACTACAAACTATTGGGAGAAAATCTCCCTGTTATTTGTTATTGTATGAAAAGGAAGAGTCTTTTATTTATAGAGTTTCAAAATCTTTCCTCTTAGAAAGAGGTAAAGTTTTATATTTTTCTTTCAAGAAAAGTAAAAGTAATTATGGTTACTTTTATTTTCTTTTCAAGAAAAAGTAAAACTTAATTTTGATAAAAAAATTAGGAAAAAAACCCTAACAACTTTCGCTTTTCCCTTTAAGTAATTTTTTAGCTTTCTACACACCCATTAAAAAGTCATTATAGCACCAATAAGATGAGTATTATTATACTAAAAGATCCTTTATTGAATTCAATGTTAAGGTTTCGAAAGATTAATTCTTCCACAGTTTATAAAGAATTTATTAGATAAGGGCAATATATCATGGAAAAGATTGACATCCTCTTGTTGTTTTAAGAAAAATACTTACGTTGTAATAAATTGAAAAGGTTGAAGAATCACTTAAAAGAGGAAATAGAGGGAGTACCCTTAACAAAATTTACTCTTAGATGCTTATAATTTAGTATCTATATATCCATCATATTGGAATTGCATTTGATTACTGAAAATCTCTTAGTAAATAATAATATTATTTGCTTAAGATTGAACTTTATATTCATCTTGCAAATAGATGTGTATTGTATATGTTACTGTTTATGTAGTTCGCTTGATCACAATGTTATCATATATGATCATATTCGTATATTCATATATGATAAGTAGATTAATTTGATGTAATCTTCTAGTGCGAGTAATTAAATATACAAAAAAGGGTTAAAAACATCCTTGAAGTATCTGAAATTATTAAAAATACTCCTGGTTAGATTTTTTACTCAAAAATACTCCTCTGTTAAATCTTTGGCTAAAAAATACCCCTCTCCTTAACGGAATTCCACCAAGCATGCCACCTAGGTAAAAAAGTCACGTGGCTATGCCACGTCACCATCCACATGAAAAATGTTATTTTTCAAAAAAGGGTTAAAAATACCTCTAAACTATCTAAAATGGATCAAAAATACCCTTTGTTAGTTTTTTTGACTCAAAAATACCCTTCCGTTAAATATTTGGCTCAAAAATACCTCTCCCCCTTACGAAATTCAACCAAGCATGCCACTTAGATAAAAAAAAAAAGCCACGTGAATATGCCACATCACCATCCACATGTAAAATGCTATTTTTTAATTATATGAAATTCCTTTCTTCTTTATTTTTATTTTTTGGCAAAGCAATTTTATCGATCTGAAAAAAAATATGATCAGCAAAATTAAAAATTTCTAAAAATATTTAAATAAAATGAAATAAATCAGTATTTTTACTGAATTTAGTTTAACGTTTTTAGGATTTCTCGACATTGAGAAGGTACTTAAAAAAATTTATTAAAGGAATATAAATTATTCAATTTTTTTGTATTATATGATAAAATTTTCACTTAGATTATTAAAGAAAATTATATCCATGTTTTTCTAATGATTAAAATGTATTAAATGTCATTTAGTTTTCTGAAAGTGAAATTTTCAAAAATTCTAAGAATACTTGATGATTAAACATAAAATTAGAAAAACTATCAACATTCATTGAGTCCAGAAAAAATAAATCAACATCACTGAATATAATCTTTTTATTTAATTCCTTCATCAAGAAGAAAGGAATGTCATATAATTAAAAAATAAAATTTTACATGTGGATGGGGATGTGGCATAGCCATGTGGCTTGTTTACCTAGGTGGCATGCTTGCTGGAATTTCGTTAAGGGGAGGGTATTTTTTAACCAAATATTTAACGGGGGATATTTTTGAGCCAAAAACCTAACGAGGGGTATTTTGATCCATTTCAGATAGTTCAAGGGTATTTTTAATCCTTTTCTAAAAAATAAAATCTTACTATGGATGGTGACGTGGCATAGCCATTAGGCTTTTTTCTACCTAGGTGGCATGCTTGATGGAATTTCGTTAAGGAGAGAGGTATTTTTTTATCAAATATTTAACGAAAAGGTATTTTTGAGCCAAAAAATAACGAGGAATATTTTTAATCCATTTCAAATAGTTCAAGGACATTTTTGACCATTTTTCCTTAAATATATAAAATGTTGAGTGCATGCAAATAATAAATTAATAGTGTATTGGGTAGCCTGGACACGTGACAGGATACGAGATAGGTATGTGGTTATTAGTCTAAGTTCAATAATCATGATAAAGTTTGAAATTATCAAACTCAAATTCTAATTTTTGCTCATCAATGATTAATAAAGACAAATTTTAATTAAATAAAATCCAATCTGGACTCATATAATGCTTAGTTTTAGTTTCTAAGTGTAATGACCCTTTGCGTTCTTACAGTAAAGCCTAACGTGTCAAAATATAGGTTAATATTTTTATCGAATAAAAAATTAAAAATTTCAGGTTAGACTAGTTTCGAATGAAATACAACATGATATGATCTAGGATAATTCAGGAGGGGATTAGTGGATGTTTTTGTGGGTTTGAATTATTTTATAATAGGTAACACAAAAACTTTTGAAAGTAAATTCGGGTTAGTAAAATTTCCGATATAAGATTTGTCGTAAGGGGATAGTTTTTGTTAGGATTGAAATAATTAGATGTCATGTAGAAACTAGTAAAGCAAACCTCGAAAGACGTCAAATAAGAAGACAAATGAGAAATACACCAAAAGAGACAATAATTTAACGTGGTTCGGTCAATTGCCCTATATCCACAAAAAGAGATGAGCAATCCACTATACAAAAGAGAGTACAAACTATTAAGAGGGACAACCTCACACAATTCACTCAGAATAAAAAGAGGTTCACACAAGTTATACTGCAACATTTGTGTCTCACAAAGTCTCTCCCAAAAGAAGCTCTCAAACCTCTAATACTACATTATGAAAGCTATCAAATTAGAAGAATAGAACCACTATTTAGAGTCTATAACCTTTTTCTACAAGAATAAGGATTAGTCAAAGATGGAGAATTTTAGATTTTCCTTTTCCTAAAGGGAAATCCGATTATCGTACTTAAAGGAAATCCCATTATGATAAGAAAATCAGGACAAATATGAACAATTCTCCTACTTGACCTGAATTTCTAATAAAATAAATTTGTTCCACCTTCTTCATGTAGTCTTCAACAAGTTCAATCTCCATCTCCAAAATCTCCTCCATTAAATCTTGCCTTTACATAGAGTAACAATTTAATAAAATTTCTCGAACTAAAATCTTCATTATCTTCAAATCGATTGTGACTAAAACTGAACCCGCCAAGATGAACACCCATTTTTAACCTCTCTCTGATACCTGTTAGAGTTGTGACCCAAATTTTATTAATCCGGGATAGAAAGTTTTGAGGTGCGACTTATGTTTGTGATTTTCAATGGGGTCACCACTAGTCCCGATGGGAGTGCGGGGGCGAATTCCCCGCGTTATGAACTTTTATGTTTTTGGGTGTAGGACTTATTTGTATGCACGTATTATATAAGTGCATTTAGCGGGTTGTCTTGAGTATTTAGAAAATACACACATTCTTCACATTGTATTCCTCTCCTTTCATAGTAAAATTTCTCTGACTCTATCCATAATTTTTTTTACAAGGATTTTCACGTAAATCTATTATGTTGTTTTTGTTTTTCTCTTACTTGTGATTTGATTTATTCTGTTCGATTCTAACAATTTGGGATGTCAATATTTGAAAGTGTATTGTAAAATGGGCAAGTTTCAGGGGTTGACGGACTCTCTGCCTCACCTAGGCCCGAGAGGCAGATGTTTTAGCTCTTTTTGGCTTACAGGGTGGAACAAATAATCTTTGACTTGTTTGAACTTAAAAAAAAATTGTAATTCAATTTAAAATAGTGACGCGACTTAACTTATTTAGGAAAAATTAAGTAAATTTGTAAAATCATTCAAAAGACTAAGACAAATAAATCTTTGAATTTTAAAAGTTCGAAAGTCCACATTAATATCTTTAGAAGGTTTTTAAGGCATTTAAAAATATCTGCTAATGCGTGATTGTCTGATTATTATTAAGAATATGAAAATTTGGCTAACTTTAAAATGAGAATTTCTTGATTAATATAAACGAATTATTTATAAGAAAATTCGGTTATGAAAACACACTTGAGTGATAAAGCACAATTCAAGAAATATTAATGCGTTAGTAAATTAAATATCTGACTCCACAAACTTTGCTAAATTAAAATAATGTAAAACTAACATAAATCCTAATCTTATTAAAATTATTTACACTCTCTCCCATTTCTTTAATTACTTTAATCTCTCCCAATTCGTATACATAACAAGGTCGATTTATACACATAACAAGTATGACAAGGTTGACATATACATAAAAAAGCTGACATATATATAACAAAACCGATTTATATACATAACACGACCGACATATACATAAAAAGCTATGTATATGCATTTTTAGAGAAAAATGAGATTTTTGTAATATGTTTGGAGAGATGGGATTTTTCTATTATATAGAAGAGGTGGTTTTGACCACCTCTCATGCAATTACCAAAAAATTCCTCCACTCCCACTTAATTACATATCATGCCTCAATATATAATAATTTCATTATTTCATCATAATGGTGTAAATATTTGATATATTCTATTAATTTATATTAATTAACTATAACTATATATTGGAAGTAAATTTTTTTATTTATTTAATTGGCTATCATGTTCAAAACTAATTTGTTACCACGAATCAAAATAATTAATAACTTAAAATATTTAAAAGACATATAGAAATTTTATTGACTCTCATTATTTTAGCATTGTCACAAAAATTGAGATAAAGGAAAAAGTACTACAAATCATAATAATTAACAACTTTGAATATTTAAAAGATATATAAAAATTTTAGTTGATTCTGAAAATTGTATCGAAGCCACATAAATTACGACAGAAGGAGTAAATATATTATTTGATAAATACGTATAAATTATTATAAATCACAATAATTAACAAGTTAAAAGACTTTTTTAAAAATAGATAAAAGTTCTATTGAACTCTCAATATTTTATCGGTGTAGCATAAATCATGACAAAATAAAAAATTATCATGATTAATTGAAACTTAATATTTAAATTAAATCAATTTTTTTATTTTAATTGACTTTTATATAGAAAATTAATATTTTTATTTATTTATTTATTTTAGTAAATTTAAATTTTAAAATTATTTTTTCTTATATAGAAAATTACTAATATTTATACCTAACTTTAAATTTTTAAAGTACAAAATTAATAAATTTAATTTAATAAAATAAATTTCTAATGAATATTTTCTTAGAATTTGTGTTGGGTCAATATGTATCAAGTTAAAAGGATATAAAGAAAAATATATAGTAAAATTTTATTATTGTGAAAGATAAATATAATGCACTATCTCTTAATTAATTATTATGAGTCATCTAGGTATTAAGAAAAATAAATAATATTTAATAAAAAATAAAATAAAATAGACATAAAATGTGAAATTAACTCTTAATATTTTAAATTAAATTTTCATCTTTCGAATGATGATTTTACTATATCACTCCTTATTATAAGTCATCTACGTATTAGAAAAATAAGAATAACAAAATGATATGTCAACATAAAATATTTGATTAACTATCAAAATTATATTAGTGTCACATAAATTAGGACGGGACAGAAAAAAATATAAAGCAACATATATTATTTGAAAATTAAATAAAAAGTATTGTAAATAACAATAATTAGCAAGAAAAAAAAATTGACTGATTTTTGCTTCAGCTGCTTCAATCGGAATTTTAATGTATCACCCGCAATTAATTATTATAACTTACTTATGGATTGCAGAATTAATAATATTGAATAAATGATTTTATATATATATATATATATATATATATATATATATATATATATATATATATATATATATATACTAAAAGGACAAAAAAGTAAAAACACACAAGAGATAATTGTAGAGAAATCAAAAAGCACCAAATGGATTATTAACATTTGTAACATTTAACAAATTTCTAAATGTTTCTAAATTCTTCTTGAATCAACACATACACATAATAAAAATAATAAATAATAAATAATAATGACTACATTTTACTATATCACCCATAATTAATTATTATGATTATTTAAGCATTGTACCACATAAATTGAAATAGAAAAAATATTATAAATCACAATGATCAAAAATTTAAATTATTTAAAAAATATAATTGGCTATCATCGACACAAAACTCTGGACAAGGAGAGTAGCATATATTATTCAAAAATTACATAAAAATTATTATAAATTACAATAGTTAACAACTTAAAATATCTAAAAATAATCTGATATGTTATATATTTCAAAACAATTACATGAAAAATGCTAGAAATCACAATAATTAACAATTTCAAAAATTTTAAACATATAATATATTTGGTCGACTCTTGAAATTATATTAGTGTCACTGAAATTGGAATAGAAGAAAAGTATAATAAATCACAATAATTAAAAACTTCAATTTTTTCTAAAATATAATTGACTATCAAACCACAAAAAATTGGACAAGAAAAGTAACATATATTAATTTGAAAATTACATAAAAAAATATTATAAATTAGAATAGTTAACAACTTAAATTATCTAAATACATATTAAAATAACATATGTTGAACTCATGCTAGATTTCGGATGAATCATAGAAAACATATGCAATCCTTTTAATAAAAAAATTTATTTAAACATATCAAGCTTGAAAAGACAAGTAAATATCTTAATGTTGGGGCCCGTGCTGACATGGGTCATGCTCCTCTAATTTTTGTAATAAGTGAGACTTAAGTTGTGCATTTGTGTAATTTTAAGTAAAATAAAAGGTAAAGTTATAACACCTTGCTGGGAAATTTAACTAAGTTAATTTTAAGAGTTAGTTAACAAATATCAATAACAAATATACAATAAATACAGGGTAACTTACATAAATCCCTGAATCTTTAAGTGATATTACATAAAATCTCGATTATTTTATTAATTATATTTTATCCCTATTTTTTGAAATGGTGATACAAATATTATATGGCGATAGATATAAAAAAATGATACATTTGAAACTAACAAGATATTTATTTAAGGAAATAATAGATTCTCCTTTATTCAATGTATTCTTTTATTTAAGGAAAGATATCTAATTTTTCTCTTTTTTTTAGATTTAATTTAGGTGTTTTAATTATATTTCTCTTTTTCGTCTTTAATTATGAAAGATATGTTTTTTTTGGTCCTTTTTCGTCTTTAATTTTAGTCTATTTTTTTAGATTTAATTTTAATTATATTTCAATTCTTGTTTTAGTCTTTTTTTTAAAAAAAATATTATTACTTTTACTTCCTACACTAACTACAGGATTACCTTTCATTAATAACATATGAATCACCCAATAATTAAAATAAATAATTGTATCTACTATATTATTTACCATAATACCATATATATCACCCATTAATATCATATAAATCACCCAATAATTGAAATAAATTATTTTATCTGCCATATGAATGACAATAATACCATATATATGAATCACCCCATAATTGATTTAAGTAATTGTATCTACCATATGAATCACCATAATACCATATATATCACCCATTAATATCATATGAATCACCCAATAATTGAATCTACCATACGAATCACCATAACACAATATGTGTCACCCATTGATATCATATGAATCACCCAACAATTGTATCTACCATACAAATCACCATAATACAATATGTATCATCCATTAATATCATATGTATCACCCGTTATAATCATACAAAATGTATCTATCATATGAATTATCATAATACTCATATAATGATATCATATTTATTATTCACATGAATCACCATTAAAAAATGGAACATGTATAAATAATTAAATAAATTTATATAGTATCAATAGATTTAAAAAAAATGGGAGAGATTTTAGGAGAGGAAAAAAAATTGCATGTATTAATGGAGGAGAAAAAATCAGGAAGAAAAATTATTTAAGCATTAATGGAAGAGAAAAAAAATCAAGAAGGAAGAAGATTTAATTGTTGATAATTAGGGAAATATTTTAGGAAAGGAAATCTTGAATGAGTTAATGGTGGAGTAAAAATAGGATTTGGGGTTTTCTTGATATGTATCAAGAGTAAAGTTGAAAAATGTGACTTTATGTAAATTTTTAAACAATATGGGATATTAGGTAAATAGTCTCTTGATACATAACCCACAAATCGCACAAAACAGTTCACAAGGTACAAGAGACCAAACGGCTACAAGATGACAACTCAAGAACCTAAGATTACTAGGTGTTCAACACCAAAACAGCAGCTACACCAGAAGAACAAGATGATAACAATAGGAATGAAACAAAATAACAATGTAACAACAACAGACGGCTTCACTAGAAATAACTACAAACTAGTACAACCATTACAGGAACAAAAGATAGGAAGTGTGACATACAATATTACAAACAATAAGAATCAAAGTATTTATTCAATACCAAGACCCTTAACACTCGTAATATCAACACCAACACTCTACGATGACACAAGAGGACGTCCTCCTCTCAAGAACCAAGGTTTTTAATAATGTTTTGCAGCACTAATGATTCCACACTAGTATTACCCTAGTTACGATTGCTCTCGCTCTCTCTAGAGGAGTTTCTTTCAATAACATTCAAAAACTAAGGAACTAAAACCCTACAAGGTTCTATTTATATTACATTACAAAAATAAGAGACAAAAGACTAAAAGACCCTTTAATGACTAGTCTTGAAAAATAGGTGCCCATTGAGTGTACCATACAGGGGGGCAGGCCATTCACAAACTTCGACGAAAAATCTATATATATAGCTGTATACATATAGAGATATAGTTAAATATTAAACATGGCACCCGGAATAACAGAGTGTTGTCTAGTGCAGTTGGCAAAGTGTTGCACTTGTAGACCCAAGTTCGTGTGTTCGAACCTGGCCAGCAACATTTATTTTTTAAAAATCATTTTGGAAGCAAACCAACAGGAGTAATAATTCTCAATTAAACAGGGCACATCTGCACAAAGCCACACTATTACCAAATTTGTATAAAAGTAATCTTATTTTTTTTACTTTTTTTAATTTAATTATTTAAAAGGTACTTATCTTTCATTAAAATTAAAACAAAAACCCTATTTCCAAAGGAAAAGATCAAATCAAAACATTTATATTCTTGAGCTTTGCTACTGTTGGTTGCTCTTTCTCTCTGCACTCTTGCTTGTTGCTTGCTCTCTTTGTAAGTTATTTTGAAAAATTATTTTGTTTCTCTTTCTTGAACCTAGAAATCCAAATTTGAAATTATCTTGATTTAGGAGAAAGTGTTCTAATTTTATGAATTGAGATGGAGAATTTTTTCAAGATGGTTAATTATTCTCAATCTAGTTCTAGTAATGTCAATGTCAATCGTTCTTGTCTTATAACTGACCTCGATTTGGATTCACTTAAATCCGATCCGAGAGAAAGAAGACCTATTTCTGATTATGATCCTCGAATACGAGATGAAGTGAGGAAATATTATATTGAAAAAGGATCTTGTCAACCTATTTTGAAACCATATGCTTCAAGTGAAATAGGAGGTAGAATGTGTCAATTTGTTTCAAGTTGGTTTAAAGGTTCACATTCGACTTGGTTAGAGTATAGTGTGGAGAAAGATGCCACATATTATATTTGTTGTTATTTATTCAAAAATGAATTTGTTCATGAAACTACAGGTGATTTTTATGCATCGAAGGGTTTTAGTGGTTGGAATAAGGCTCTTGAAAGATTTTGTTTGCAAGTCGGTAAAGTTAATAGTGTTCACCACAAATGTTACAATAAGATGCTAGATTTATCAAATAGTTGTCAATCAATTTGGGTTGTTCTTGACAAACATTCTGAAAAGTTAAAATGTGAGTACCGAATGCATTTGGAAGCTTCAATTAATGTAGCAAGACTTCTTTTGTATTATGGATTGCCTTTTCAAGGTCATGACGAAAGTGAATCTTCAAGTAATCAAGGATAATTTTTAGGATTTTTGCGGTGGCATGGAGACAACCATCTGGATGCGGGAAAAGTGATATTAGAAAAAGCTCCACAAAATGATACTTTGACTTGTCCTATGATCCAAAAGGATATTGTCAATGTTTGTGCTAAAGAAACATTGAAAGTTATAATTGCGAGGTGGTAATTTCAAGTTCTCCAACTTGCAAGGAATTCGTTATTTGGCAAAGGCATTAGTTAAGGCAAATCTTGTGGAGACTTATTCACTTGTTTATTTACTTGTGAAGTTGAGTTTGATTTTACCCGTCGCTACGACAACTGTTGAAAGAACATTCTCTTCCATGAAACACATAAAAAATGAAGTACAAAATAGTATTGGTGATCAATATTTAAATGATTGTTTGTAATTTTACATAGAGAGTGATGTATTTGGAAATGTAAGTAATGATGTCATCGTTGATCGTTTTCAGAATATGAAAACTCGTCGTGGGCAATTGTAATGAATTATGAATATTATGATATTAGTAATATTATTAAGAGTTTTAAGTTTAGTCATTTTATTATTGTTCTTTTATTATTGATTGATTTGTTAATTGTCCTATAGACCGAAAATATGAATAATTCGATTAAATTACTTGGCACCCGGTGAGTTCGAATCCTGGATACGCCTCTGGCACCATATGGGCGGTTTTGGGCCTCCTTCACACTTAGACTTGTGCACTCTCTCGGTTGCCTTTAACATACTCAAAAAATGTTTATGATCACGACCGTACTTGTATCATCTCTTAGCTATGAAATTTGTATAATTTATTCATAAGTAAAATACACAAAAGGTTGGAAGAAAAGTTGAGTTTATGCATTTAGGCCTAAACTCCTAAGATAGTCCAATTTTGGACTTTTCAGCTGCTGGGCTTGGCCCATTCCAATGCTGCACCTGCCCTATTCTGCAGGAATATTATTTGAGAAAAATTCAGGAATAGCATACTTGGACCTTTAACTAAGCGGCTCGTAACAAAAAATTGTGAATTATTTGAAATAGTAATATGTATTTGTATTTAGGGACTTTTTGTTATTGTCAATATACATATACAAATAGCCGCACTTCGAGATCTTTTCTCCATCCGATTGAGATAAATAAAAGTTGAATATCCGAACACTACGATCAAGCTTCATTTTAAGTTGAAGATTTCATTTCCATTAACGATGCTAATTCAGCGGAATACATAGTAACTATTACTCTCAATTCAAATCCAAAAAAGTTTTTACAAAACAAGTTTTTTTCTTTTCACCTGTGTCAAAATAAATTAGAATTTCATCTCTCCATTTCAAATTATTACAAAAATTAATTTCTAATTCTGATATGCAAATATGAGATGTATTTCTCAATAAACATACCATAAAAACTGTTTAAATTGCCAAAAAATCGTAATTCAACTTCAATTCTGCAATGTAGTTGAAATACGAAAGATTACAATTTTAATTGTGGTGATATATGTTTTGTATTTTGTTAATAATTGATCTATATTATGTATTCACACGAAATTCTGTCAATCTTAATTTTGTAATTCAATTTATTAATCAACGATAAAAGTTTACTCTGTATATTGGGGAAAGTTCAATTTGTTATGCTTAGATAAATTCAAATCTTATTGAAATTAAATATATGTATTTTGAATATACTGGAATATGTTGACTGATTGAATATGTTGAATTTGTAATTTTGAATTTTGATAACGATATTGATAAATTGGAGATTGGCAATGGCAAGCATTCATGTTCTTGTAAAGCATACTCGAAGATGAATACTTGAGCAAAACTATGATGAATACATCACAGATGCTATATTGTTGAGCACAAATACATCATAAAACAACCTATAGAATCTACTAAGATCTCATATTAATTTAGATTTGAGCCCAAGACTATCAAAACTGAATATAAATTCACTGATAATATAGGCCAAATACATTTAACTTAGAATATTCATACTCTCTTAAAGCGAGGATCAGGTTTATGATTGTAAAATTAAGGTAAAAATAAAGGCACACGTCCTATTTTTCATGCTAAAGAAATAGAATCATTTTAAACTACAAAAGCATGTTCACATTACCATAATTAAAGCACACATAACAGTCTAGCTATTTAAAATCTCAAACTATTTCAAAACATTGAAATATACTTCTCATTTCATCAATGCTTTAGCTTCAACTCATATGCTTAAGTCAAAGGGACTAAAAAAATAGTGAAGAATCCAAACTTTAAAACAAGCCTTGGAAGAAGACGATTTTTAAGAGTAAATAATTAGCTTCCAGTGAAAAATTCATAGAGGGACAACGAATCAGGAGACTTTTCACACCACCAAATATCATATGCACAGCTAAAACATATCAAAACTATGACTCATACCGAGGCAGTAAAATATGAGTAAAAAACAAAAATATACATTATTTTTGAAAACTCAAAGATACTTGCGAAGTCACACAAGGTTCAAACCTTCACTAAACTGTGAGAAAAGAAAACAGTTTAAAATGACTCCAAAATCTTTCGACAATGCAGTCAAAAGAAAATCAAAGCAAGAGAGTAACTTTAGAAAATCACAGACTCTAAACTAAAACAAAGACCTGAAATACATAACAAACAATATTCGAAGCTAAAACATAAAAGTATTAAGCATAAAAATTTTGGCTAGTAAGAAAACAATAATCAAGCCATGCAAAATAATATTCGAAGGCAAAGATTTAAGGATAACAAGCATCATCAAAATGGATTTTAATTAAAGCTGAAACTAGACCTATAAAGCCGTAAAACAACAAGATCATTAACTCAACACATCAAAACCGATAGAATGTCCAATTTCAACCGAAAATCTCATTTTTCCCCAACACATCTTAGTCTTAGGACATCCTAAACAATGCTCTTTTATGCTAAGATGAATTTCAGGAGTTTTACTTATAGAAGTTCGATTTTGTAAATTACTACAGATTCCTTATCGTCTTAGCTAGCTAGAAATAAAATCGAATACCACGATAATCACTTGAATCATTCCTAGATTTACCTAGGCCATTCCTTGCTCTGATTTATCCCAAAACTAGTCTAGTTTGAACTTTATAACTTTAAATCCAAAAAGCATTTTGCTACGAAATTTGGATTAATAACTTATACATAACGACAAAAATGGTCATTAAAACCGATACAAATTTACCCATAGTTCATCATCAAATGATCAAATGTGAATAAAAGGCTAAAGAAGAAAAAAAAAAGGAATACCTATTTCTTCAAACAATTGAGGGTACTTTTCCCGCATGTCCTTCTCAATTTTTCACGTTACTTTCTCAACCAGACTATGGTCTCATTGAACCTTAACTGAACAAATTTCCTTTATCCTCAGCTTTCGAACATCCCAATCTAGAATCGGTATAGGTTCCTTCTCAAGAGTCAAGTCCTTATCTAAAAACACTGAGTCCCACTTAATGTAACACCCTGTGATATCCTGAATTTAATACCTCACTCCATAGCATGTTTAAGAGGTTAATCATCTGAAAAAATTCTCAAAGTATCAAAAAGGGATTAGTCATATTTTAAGCTCCTAAACTCGTTAGATTTTTTTAAATTAATTTTTCTAATCTGGAGGTATGAATTTTTGAGTTGATTCATGTTCAGGGAAGTTAAGGGGATATCTCAGAGAAGTTTTAAAACTTTCGGGCATCGTTAAAGGGGTGTTTGGATTTTAAAAGTAGTGGCCCGACGAGAAGTTGGGGCACTACGTTGAGTATCGCATCGATGAAGTAGTGAACCAATGCGATGTCGATGAGATGAATTGATGATAGCTTCAATAAAATAGTGGACCGATGCGATCTCAACCCATCCCGTCGAGTAACGCGTCGGTGCCCAGTTCGCAAATTCTTTTAAATAAATTGGCCTTGGAGAGGGTAATTTAGTCTTTTTCCTCAAGTCATAACTCTGCATAACACGATATTAAAAGGTTTTTAGGGAAAAATATATTAGAAAACCACTCATATTCTCTCAACACAAATCCTAACTTCCCTCCCATAGATCAAGAAGTCTTCTTCCAAGTCAAGATCTTCAAGAAATAAGTCAAGGCTAAGGGTCCACTCTTTGAAACTATTAATACAAGGTATGTGGAACTACTCTAAAAATCATAGACACAAATTTAAATGTTTTATCAAGATTAAAGATCCCCAAATTTTGATTTATAATGAAGTATACGATATGATTTTCGAAGATTATGCATCATGGGACTGTTTTGATGGAAATACATGTTGTCTTGAATTACTTTTCATGAAAATTAAGTTGTATATATATATATATATATTAATTTCACGTATTTTGTAAGATTGATTGAGAGCATGAATATGAAATCCCTCTCTTATTGTTAATTAAAGTTTACATTTTTTATTGTGAATGATTTAAAATGTATGTATTAAGATTGGAAAGCGATCTTCTCAATATCATGGCATTTTACATGGTTTAAATATGTTGAGAGGGAGTTTCTTGCTATAACTACATTCTTGATTTAAAGGAAAAGAATTGCATGTGATTGATTAGATTCGCATGACCACCATATGTTCTAATCTTGCAAATAAATGATAAATTCTTAAGTTTTATTGAGATTCCAAAGTGATGAACCTACTAAGTGTTATGAATTTTTGGGTGGTCATGTGCATGTTTTGAATATGATGGGCTATGAATTTGATATGATATGGACTTGCAAGTCAGGGTATGATGATACCCGGTGATAGTATACCCTTAACAGAATAAATAATGAATGTTTTGGATGCATGATGAATGGTTTTAAAGAACTAAAATTGGGCTTAAAAAGAAGTAGAAGGCCTTTGAGTGTAAGGTCTTATCGTCAGAATAATTGAATTTGCCGATTTGTGTGATATGATAGGCTAAAGCTAATGTATACTTGTCCTTGAGACACTAGTATACTAGAATAGAATTTTAGGACCCCAATCCTTGCGACATACTTGGATTGGGGGCTTGACCGCTGAGTTAAGGACGGATTCCATATAGCCCGTAGGATCATAGAAATGTAAGGTATACCATCTATCTAATGATTAAGATAAAGAGTGACTCATGTTTTCAAAGAAGTGATTTGGAGTTCACTAAAGTATGCCCATGTATTTTACTTAAGTATTATGATTATTGACTTTACGATATGCTCTCAGCTATTTTGTATAAAAATATGTTATTTTGAGTTGGTTCACATACTAGTACAATTGTATTGACCCCTTATATTTCAAGGTCTGAGGCTCAGTCTAGGGGTCCTGTTATGCCATAGATTTGTTTCAAACAGAGGTGAAATGTGAAGTTGGTGAGCCTTCTTTATTTTGAAAGGCCTATTTCATTTCAGATATGTTATTTATTTTAATTTAGGTCTACTGGGGGCCTTGTCCCAGTTTCAGATGGTTTATCTATTTTCTTATGTAATAGAGATTTCATAGACTGATATGGATGTTGTCTAGATGTTGATGGAATTTCTTCAGTATATTTTTAAGCTGAACTCAAACTTTGACCATGGTTCTATAATGTCATTTATTTTTGTATTTTATCTTTGCATATGAATGGTGTATGATTGTAACTTATAAGGGCTATATGGTGTATGATTTCAACTTATAAGGGCTCTCAGGCCTTCATGGTTCGGGATGTCCATCACAGCCAGGGCCCATTTTGGGTGATGACAAACTTGGTATCAAAGCACGGTTCATGGTTCTAGAATGTCTGCAAAATTGCATCAAGTAGAGTCTTATTTATAGGTGTGTAGCACGCCACACTTATCAGCAGAAGGCTACTAGGCTTTTAGGAATGTCCCCTTTCTTTATGAATTAGTTCGTGCAGTAGAGTGTAAAATGTTCCCTAATCAATGGTCTCTTGTATTACAGAAAAGCTATCATTCCTCCATGTTGCTCCAATGATCAAAACGCCCAGACTGAAGATGTCTGTCCCACCTATGGGATGAGGACATGTAATAGGGCTCACACTCCTATATTTATTGTTGTTCTAGGAGTCCGTCCTATCCATACCAGTCCACCCAAGGCACCCATGGCTCCCTGGTCTGGGACTAACCACACCCAACCTCCAAAGAGAGAGATATCAAATTTGAGTTCATACAGTCGATGCACATGATTGCACAGTTGGTAGCTTCCCAGACCTGACGATCAAAGGATGTTGGGTCTGCATCTGGTGCATCTGATATGACACATATGGGTCAGTTTATGAGGTTAAACCTGACTAAGTTTACGGGTATAAAGGTAGAAGAGGATCCTTAAGAGTTTGTGGATGAGATGGAGAAATTTTTTAGGGAAATATATGTAGATAAAGTGGAAGGGGTTGAACTAGAAACTTATCAGCTTAAGGAAGTAGCAAATTAGTGGTACAATGAGTGGGAATATTTCAGAGGTGAAAATGCTGAGCCTTTCATGTGGGGTAAATTTGTGAAAGCTTTCCTGGATCGATTATTTCCTCGAGAGTTAAGGACTTCTCCAGACTATCTATTTATATGTAACAGGTGGAGGAGTAGAAGAAAAAGGTTGTGGAAGCAAGAAAGAAGGACAGACAGGTAGATTAGATCTTCAATTAGCACTAAGATGGTAATTAGGGTAAAAGTTCTGGAGTGATGCTTAGTCTGTAGCTAGTGCCCCAGTACCCAGACCTCTAACTGATTGGTAGTTTTAGAATTTCCATCCTATACATGGACCGAGAATGCAAGGCAATCAGTCACAAGGGAGTGTGGCTCATTCTTATAGGTTGTATCCTTATTACGGGAACTGTGTGAGGAACCATTCGGGAAAGTGTATCTATGGTGAGAGCGTGTGTTATAATTATGGTAAATCAGATTATTTCAAGAAGGACTATCCCACTACTATAGAAAATCTGGGAGGTACTAGATCCCTAGCTAATTCCTCTGTGCCACCACCACCTCCTAAGGGCACTACATCAACTACCAGAATTGATTGAAATCGGTTGTATTCCTTATCCAACTACCAGGATCTAAAGGCTTATCCAGATGTAGTCACGGGTATGTTACAAATTTTCTCCCGTGATGTATATGTGTTACTTGATCCTGGGTCTACTTTGTCTTATGTGACCCCATATGTGGCAGTCGGGTTTGGGTTTAAGCCTGAAGTTATTACAGAATCTTTCTCTATTTCCACTTCTATAGGCAATTCTGTTATGGCTAGAAGAGTATATAAAAATTGTGTCATGTCTATTTATGGCTGTGATACGATGGCAGACCTCATAGATCTCGATATGGTTGATTTTAATGCTATTCTAGGAATGGATGGGCTCTATTCGTGTTATGCCATGCTAGACTGTAAAACCTAAAAGTTACACTCTCTTTTCTGAATAAACCGGTGATAGAATAGGAGGGGCATTCTTTAGAATCTAGGGGAAGATTCATATCTTACCTTAGAGACCGTAAGCTCATTTCTAAAGGTTGTTTGTATCATCTTATTGGGTAAAAGATTCTGATGCCAAAAGTCCTCCTCTTTAGTCTGTCCCTATGGTTAATAAATCTCCAAAAGTCTTTCTCAATGATCTACCAGGAATATCACTTTATAGGGAGATATATTTTGGTATTGATTATTGCTAGATACTCGCCCCATTTCAATTCCGCCCTGTAGAATGGTTCCTGCAGAATTAAAGGAGTTGAAAGAACAACTGACAGAACTCCTTGACAAAGGCTTTATCCGCCCTAGTGTTTCTCCACATAAGAAAGATGGTTCCCTCCATATGTGTATGGATTACCATCAGTTAAATAAGGTCTGTAAAAATAAGTACCTTCTTCCTAAAATTGATGATTTCTTTGATCAACTTTAGGGTGCTAGGTGTTTTTCAAAGATAGACCTTCATTTGGGGTATCATGAGTTGAAGGTTAGGGAGGGTGATATTCCAAAAATAGCTTTTCGAACCTGATATGTCCATTATGAATTCTTAGTCATGTCTTTTGGATTGACTAACGCCCTTGCAGCTTTAATGAATCTAATGAATAGAGTATTCCATCAGTTTTTAGATCTGTTTGTCATAGTTTTTATCTGTTTGTCATAGTTTTTATTGACGACATTCTAATTTATTCTAAGAGTGAGGAGGATCATGCTAATTAGCTCTAAATTATCATTCAGACCTATAAACATCATAAATTATATGCAAAATTTTCCAAGTGTGAATTTTGGCTTGATGATATTTCTTTCTTGGGGCATACTGTATCTAGTGAGGAAAATAAAGTTGATCCCCAAAAGATTGAGGCAGTGAGAAAATAACCTAGACCCATGACTGCAACCAAAATTTAGAGCTTCTTAGGTTTGGCAGGGTATTACAGAAGGTTCATAGA
This sequence comes from Capsicum baccatum var. pendulum, assembly GCA_030864225.1. Classification (NCBI taxonomy): domain Eukaryota; kingdom Viridiplantae; phylum Streptophyta; class Magnoliopsida; order Solanales; family Solanaceae; genus Capsicum; species Capsicum baccatum. The sequence continues at coordinate 46,434,489 of CM061550.1, forward strand.
GAGTTTTTCTTCTATAGCTACTCCACCTACTAGGTTAACCCAGAAAAAGGTTAAATTTGTATGGTCTGACTCTTATGAGAATAGTTTCAAGAAGTTGATAGACAAGTTGACTACCGCACCTATTTTCATCCTTCCCAAGGGTACAGAGGGTTTTATTGTATATTATGAGCATCCCGAGTGGGATTTGGGTGTGTACTTATGTAGCATGGTAAGGTGGTAGCTTATGCATCTAGGCAGTTGAAGTTGCACGAGCTGAATTACCCCACGCATGACTTGGAGTTAGAGGTTGTGGTGTTCTTACTTAAATATGGTGGTACCATCTTTATGGGGTATATGTTGATATATTTGCTAACCACAAAAGTTTGCAGTTTGTTTTCTCGCAGAAAGAGTTGAATCTTAGGCAAAGGCGGTGGTTGGAATTGTTGAAGGATTATTACATGAGCCGATACTATCATCTGGGAAAGGAAAATGTGGTGGCCGACACCCTCAGTAGACTATCAATGGGAAGTCTTTCTCTTATTAAGAAAGGAAAAAAAGAGATGGTAAAAGATATTCACCAGCTTGCAAATCTAGGGGTGCGACTTTTAGATTTCAAATATGGAAGAGTAGTGGTGCATGAAATAGCTAAATCTTCCTTATGCATGGAAGTTAAGGAGAAAAAATCCAAGGATCACATCTTTATGTAGATTAAGAAAGATGTGGGTCAACAGAAGGTGATGTCTTTTGAAGTTGGCGGTGATGGTATTTTGAGGTACCAAGGTAGACTGTGTGTACCGAATGTGGATGTTTTATGAGAGAGAATCCTCAATGAGGCTTACACTTTTAGGTATGTTGTTCACCCAGGCTCTAATAAAATGTACCATGATCTTAAAGTTATATATTGGTGGAATAATATGAAGCGAGATGTGGCTAATTTTGTTTCCAAGTGTTTGAATTGCCAACAAGTTAATGTGGAACATTTGAGACCATTTGGTATGCCCCAAGAGATAAATTTTCCTATGTGGAAGTGGGAAATGATAAATATGGACTTCATCAGGGGACTTCCGAGGTCCAAAATCCAATATGATTCTATTTGGGTAATTGTGGGCCGGCTGACCAAGTCAGCTCATTTTCTGCCTGTGAGGACTAACTATTTGGGTGATGATTACGCCAAGCTATACATTGAGGAAATAGTTTGATTGCATGGGTCCCCTATATCTATTATATCCGATCGAGGTACACAATTCTCTTTGAATTTTTGGCAATATTTTCAGAGGGGTTTGGTACCCAAGTAAACCTAAGTATTGCATTCCACCCTCAGACCGACGGGCAAGTTGAACGCACCCTTCAGACCCTTGAGGACATGTTAAGGGCTTGTGTAACTAACTTCAAGGGTAGTTTGGTAGATCATTTGTCATTGATAAATTTGGTCTATAATAATAGTTACCATGCTAGCATTAAGATGGCCTCTTTCGAAGAACTTTATGGGAGGTGCAGATCACTGATTGGATGATATAAAGTGGGTGAAGTGGAGTTGTTTGGACCTGATCTTGTTCATCAGGTAATAGAGAAGGTGAAAATCATTAGAGAACTACTCAAGATAGTTCAAAGTTGCCAGAAATCCTATGCCAACGTCAGAAGAAGGGAGTTGGAATTTGAGGTTGGTAACTGGGTGTTTCTAAAGATCTCCCCTATGAAAGGAGTCATACAATTAGTGAAGAAAGAAACATTGAGTCCTCGCTATATAGTACCATATTAGATTGTAAGAAGGATAAGTGGGGTCACCTATGAGTTAGAATTACCTGCAAGTCTGGGTTTCATTCATCCAGTATTCTATGTGTCCATGTTGAAAAGTGCATTAGAGACCATTCCCTAGTGTTGCCTGTAGAGGAGATCAAGGTGACAGAGTCTTTATCATATAAAGAAAAACATACTGCTATCTTGGACTGCCAAGTTTAGAAGCTAAGAATTAGGGAAGTAGCTTTGGTAAAGGTACTTTGGAGGAATCAAAAAACTGGGGAAGCCACTTGGGAATCAGAAGATCATATTCGGATTAGATATCCAACTCTTTTTGAGATTTTGATGTCAACTTAAATGGTAGGAGTTATATCTTATTCTCTTTACATTTTCCCTAGTATGCTTGAAATCGTGCTTGTTTGTGTGCTAAGCCATCATTCGGGGATGAATGATCCCGTGGGGGGGGGGGGATAATGTAACACCTCATGATATCCTAAATTTACTACCTCACACTGTAGCATGTTTAAGGGGTTAATCATCTGAAAAAAAATTCCCTAAGTATCAAAAAAGGCTTAGTCATATTTAAGCTCCTAAACTCATTAGATATTTTTTAAAATTGATTTTTCCAACCTAGAGGTATGAATTTTTGAGTTGATTCATGTTTGGGGAAGTGAAGGGGATGTATCGAAGAAGTTTTTGAATTTTCGGGAATCGTTCAAGGGCCGTTTGGATTTTGAAATCAGTGGCCCGATGCAAAGTCGATGCACCGCGTTGAGTATCACATCATTGAAGAAGTGAACCAATGCAATGTCGATGCACTACGTCGATGATAGCATTGATGAAACTCTGGAACAACGCGATCTTAACTCATCACGGTGAGTAATGCGTCCGTGCCCAGTTCACAAATTCTTTTAATCAAACTGGCCTTGGGGAGGGTAATTTTTTCTTTTACCTTACGTCATAAATCTGCATAACACGAGATTAAAAGGGGTTTAGGGTAAAATACATCAGAAAACCACTCATATTCTTACAACACAAACCCTAACTTCCTTCCCATAGATCAAGAATTCTTCTTCTAAGTCAAGATATTCAAGAAAGTCGTCAAGGCTAAGGATCCACTACTCAAAACTATTAATGCAAGGTATGTGGGACTACTCTAAAAACCTTGGGCACAAATTTGAATGTTTTATCAAGATTAAAATCCCCAAATTTTGATTTATAATGAAGTATACGATATGATTTTCGAAGAATATGCATTATGGGACTGTTTTGATGGAAATACTTGTTATATTGAGTTACTTTTCATGAACATGGAGTTGTAACTATATATATGAATTTCGTGTATTTTGTAATATTGATTAAGAGCATGAATATGAAATCCCTCTCTTATTGTGAATTAAAGTTTACATTTTTCATTATGAATGATTTGATATGTATGTATTAAGATTGGAAAGCGATCTTCTCAATATAATGGTGTTTAACGTGGTTTAAATATACCGAGAGGGAGTTTCTTCATATAACTACATTCTCATTTAAAGGAAAGGAATTGCATGCGATTGATTAAATTGGCATGACTACCACATGTTCTGAATCTTGCAGATAAATGATAAATTCTTAAGTTTTCTTGAGATTTCAAAGTGATGACCCACCCTACTGAGTGTTATGAAATTTATGTTGGTCATGTGCATGTTTTGAATGTGATGGGACGTGAATTTGATATGATATGTACTTGTAAGTTAGGGTATGACGATACTCGGTGATAGTATGCCCTTATTAGCACAAATGATGAATGTTTTGAATGCATGATGAAGGATTTTAAATAACTAAAATTGGGCTTTGGTTACCCAAAGAAGGCATTTGAGTATAAGGGCTCTTCGCCGGAATAACCGAATTTGCCAATTCGGGTGATATGATTGGCTAAAGCCAATGTATACTTGTCTTTGAGACACTGGTATACTAGAATAAAATTTTAGGATTCCAATCCTTGAGGAATACTTGGATTGGGGTCTTGGCCGCCGAGTTAAGGGGGGATTCTATATAGCTCGTGGGATTGTATAAATTTAGGGTGTACCATCTATTCAGGATTAAGATAAAGTGAGTCATGTTTTCGAAGAAGTGCCATGGATTTCACTAAAGTATGCCAATGTATTTTACTTAAGTATTGTGATTATTGACTTTACGATATGTTCTCATCTATTTTTCATAAAAATGTGTTATTTTGAGTTGTTTCATATACCAGTACAATTATATTGACCCCCTATATTTCAGGGTCTAAGGCTCAGTCTAGGGGTCCCTCTAAGCCGTAGATTTGTTCCAGACATAAGTGAAGTGTGAAATTGGTGAGCCTTCTTTATTTCAAAAGTCCTATTTCATTTCATACATATGTTATTTATTTTGATATAGGTCGACTAGGGGCGTTGTCCAAGTTTCAGATAGTTTATCTATTTTTATATGTAATAGAGATTTCACAGACTGATATAGATGTTTTCTAGATATTGATGGAACTCCTTCAGTATTGTTAAGTTGAACACAGAGTTTGACCATGGTTCCGTAATGTCGTTTATTTCCACATTTTATCTTTGAATATGAATGGTGTATGATTGCAAGTTAGAAGGGCTCTCAGGCCTTCATGGTTCAGGATGCACGTTATGGCTAGGGTTTATTTTGGGTCATGTCACTTAATGATATACTCTCCATCTCCATGATTCCTTTTTAGCATTAAGATATGAAATACTAGATGAACTCTAGACAATCCTGGTGGTAAAGCTAACTTATATGCAGTCAAAACCACTTTTTCAAGAACCTCAAATGGACCAATATAAGAGGGATAAACTTTCCTCTTTTTCGAATCCTCATTACTCTCTTCATGGGAGATACTTTAAACAAAACTTGCTCACCAACCTTGAAGTCCATGTCTGATACAAGACAAATTAGGATTAAACTTTCCAAGGACAATAATTCAGGAATGACATGAAGGTACCCAAGACATGGTCATATATGAAAGTCAAGGATATATTTGGGAAACCATTTTTAAGCTCTTAATATCTCAACACCACGTGCGGGGAATATCTTGGATGTGGGAGTTGAATTTATCCCAAGAACTCAAAAAGGAATTAAGCTTAAGGACTACAAACACACCTATGATTGAAGAATTTGTATGTGTTCCAAGCCATCTAAATACCATTGAAGGAATGTTTTAGAGTGATCAAAGGACCTTGGAGGGGTCAAAGAAGTGCAAAATGGGTCTAAAAAACCCCTTTTAGGGGACTTGTGCCCTAGGTGTGCCTGACCTACTTAAGTAGGTCAAAATAGTAGCTTCCTGTCCCAAGATTCACCCCATCTACTTAAGCAGATGCCAAAGTGGATACAATGAGGTTTTTGTTAATTGGGGTCAATTTTTGGCCCACTAATGTTCTAAATAGTCCAAGTCTATAAATACTACCTATCTTAGGTTATTTTCTTTATTTTTAGATGTTAATTAATGATTAAATTTCTTGATAGAGTGTCTGGGATCTTAGAAAAGATTACATTGCATTTTTTTAAGAAGCAGTAGTCGTAAGGGCACTTTGATTCCCTTGCAGTCAACGTACGAGATTGGTGCTTGTTGATGATTGAATTAGGGGCTTCTGAGTTTACTATACTCTTTAGTTCTTAATGCTCTTATCTTATTTATGTCTATCTTTCTATCCTTATCAATCTATCCTTTTTCTTTCATTTTTCATAGTTAGATTCTTATCTCGTAGCTTGAATCATGTTATTTGGTATCAGAGCTGAGCTTTATTTCATTTCTATGAATTCAATCTTGGGTCTAGTTCTCTTGAAAAATCAAAAGTCAACAAAATTTGAGTCTTTATTTTAGTGTTTTATTCAGTTTCTAGTGTTATATTCTTGTTTCCTAAAACTATAGGAATCCAAGGATAGAATTTGAGCTAAATTAGAGCATTATTGAAAATTCTACCCTTGATGAAAGGTTGAATTTGAAAAGAAATAAAGTGGGTTACAAAATCTTAAAACTTTGGTGAAGAATTTGAGCCAAATGATGTTTATAATGTGTTTAGAAGGTTAAAAAGTTTTTGGGTTCAAAATTTAAACGCATTCCAAGCTAAGGTGAAAAAGCTGGAAAATTTTGTGTTGAGAAAAGACATCTTTTCCCCCCTGAACTTGTCCTCCAAACTCACTTTAGCACTTAAACTTAACTTCTGTTTATTTACCCTCCTTAACATCTTTAAAGTGTATTTGTTTGACTCCTAAAGTTAACGTGACATTTTTTTTAAAAAAAGGGGCCCGTTTATTAATTAAAAAAATTAATTTCAGTAATATTATATTTAAAAAATTAAAAAAAAAATAAAAATAAAAAAGACACTTTTCTCTTCTTCTTTCTTCTTCAAATCATCATAACAACAATACTCAAACCTCCATGAACAACCTCAAATTTTTTCACTTTCCTCCATTAACAACACCACCCAAGAACAACACTTTCCTTTAAATCTTTTTCACTTTCCTCCATTAACAACATCACCCAAGAACAACACTTTAATTTTTTTTACTTTCCTCCATTAACAACACCACCCAAGAACAACACTTTCCTTTAAATTTTTTTTACTTTCCTCCATTAACACCACCACCCAAGAACAATACTTTCCTTTAACTTTTTTCACTTTCCTCCATTAACACTACCCAAGAAGAAACATGAGAATACTATTAAATAATTTTCTCCATTGAACACCATCCCAACCTTCAATCAAACTCCCTCAAAATTTTGATAAAAATTAAATTAAATTGATAATTTTGTTTTTGAATCACTTATCATCGATGAAAGAATAGGGGTGGGGGGCTGGAAGGGTGGGGTAGGGTGGGGCTGAAAGGGGAGAAAGAATCGCAGGGGAAGGGGGCCTGGAAGGGGAGAAAGAATAGGGGGTTTGGTAGGGTAGGGTGGGTTAGTGTAACGCCTTAATTTTTTGAACCAAAATGCTACACGATGCTTATGACCCCAAAGGACCACAAGCTAACCCATGACTGATATATGTACCTGTACACTGCAATATATATAACATAATAATTCGGAAAACATGAATATGTAGGCCATAAGGTTTAACTGGCTAAAGAATCTGTCAAAACATAATATCCATATCGGTGAAAGATACCCAAAACAACTGAAAACTGAATCAAATCTGAACTAAATCTGAAAGCCTCTAAATACTGACTGAATAAGGAGTTAAAGGAACATGTATCCAACTAAGTCCCTCGAGGAAACCTAAGATTAAATAATAAATGAAATAAACTATATCTTCCTCGAATAGATGAGGACTCACTGCAATTCTGCAACTGGAAAGCTACTGCTGATCTTGAACTCGTGTCTCGGAACCTATAGTGTAACATGAAAAGAAAGCACCATAGCAAAAATGCATCAGTACAACTAGAGTACTAAGTATACCAGGATAAATGTAAAGGGTTTACATGCTAACTGACTGAATAATATGAATGTAAGAGTACAAACATACATACATAGTAAATGAGATCATGATTACGTGATATCAACATCTGTATGCTAATACATGGTTTATTAATAACTGACATGTCTGAAATTATAGTTCTGATAACATGGACGACTATGTCTGAAAGTCTTGAATCTGGTGGAACTATCTAAGTTCCGTACTACAACTGAATTTAATTGTATCTAATAGTACTAGTATACTGATATCTGAAGAACTGTATGAGTTCTTTTACTGAGACTAATTCTAAAACTGTGGGAGGTAGTTGTTTAACCAACATGTTTCAATAACACATACAGTTAAGTTGGAGTCCAATCTGTACTACGAATGGAGGGCTGTTAATACCGCGCCACTGGTAAGGACAGTTGTGAGTGACCCTTATCTGGTAGGTACTCAAATGAGAACGATGGGAACCCTAAAATGATAGGTTAAGTCACCTCATCAACCCTAATCTGACAGGTTACGATGACTCAACCTATGTTGGCTACATAGTTCTGGAACACAAGGATGACTGCTAAGAATCACACCCTAAATTGGAAGGTGAGTTCCCATCCTTGGGTTCACTCGGTGCTAACTTCTAATCCCATCTGAAGAGACTGAACATGATTTAATGGAATGTACATGGATTGATTAACTGACTTCTGTTGACTGACAGAATAGTACTACTATCTGAGAGCCAACTGAGATCATGAGGTTTTTGAGGTTTCCTGAGTCACATGACGGACTGAGTTCTATACATTATGGCTTAACTGAGATTATTGTGACAGCATGACATGGCTCTAGGTACACAACTATATTTTTTGGGTACGAATACCCCCAGGACTCGATAGAAGGAAACTGACACACATGACTGAATTGAGTACATGATCAACATCAACAATCCATAATATCATAACTTGGGGAATTTCATGAAGTACATGGTTATCATATATCTTGTACATAAGTAGGACTTGCAAGTAAGCATAGCATAATTTCATAAGACTAGTTCATAACAATCCAACAACATTTACAAGACACAATATCGACATGAAAGTTATTGGAACGTAGGGACATATCATGAATCCTTCACTTAATCACAATTTAGCTATATTACATTATTTCTAGTTTCTTAGGCATTTTATCAAACACCTTGCATGTAATCTTTAAGGCATAGGTGTATTTCATAAATTTACACTATATTAAACCACCCAATTCATGGGTTCCAACTAACATGATCACAACCTTCATGAAATACAATCAAAATACTATTCTATAGCACAAATAGCAAACACCAACATGAGTATGATCATATCACCATGAACAAACATAATTTAGTATTTAAAGATTGATTCTTGAACTCCACGGATGAAAGAGATGTGTGGATGAAAACTACGCATACCTTATATTAAGAATCCATAGAATTTATGGTTGAATTAGCTTGGAACTTGAAACCCCCAATTGAACCCTAGGCTTGTTCTTGAGAGTTTTTGAGAAGAAATGAGTGTAAGTTGTTGAATTAGGGCTTCAATCTCATGTTATAAGGTTTATATAGGGTGAGAAAATTAACCCTTTTAACCCTGGACATATCATTAAGTTTTCAAAAAATTTCCCGAATTGGGCCCTTGGCGCGATGTGGCGTTATCGCGTCGTGTCACTGGAAATTGACAGTTGGGAAATTGAGGGATGGCGTGATCCGGAGCCATCGCATTTCCCCTCCTATTTGAGACCCGGAACCATGGCACGAAGTACCAGTATCGCGGAGCAGTACTGTAATTTGACAATTCCTATTTGAGCTACCCCCGTGACGCGCTGAAGACTCAGGTCAGACACTGTCTCACTAAAAAGGCCTTAACTCTTCACCCGGATGTCAGATTTGGGCGAATTATATATCGAAGGAAAGCTTATTCAATTTCTCATGTGATAGGAAGTGAAAATTATGGAAATACCACGTGTATAAGAATTAATCCTTATTTCAAATTAAATTCCAACATCCTTAAGATGATTTTTAAGCTAAGAAAAAACACGAGTATTACAGGTAGGGGGCTGGAAGGGAAGAATTGCAGGAGTGGTGGATGGGGGCTGGAAAAGAAGAAGAACGGGATGGGGGTAGAATGGAGAAAGAGGTTGGAGTGAGTTGAATTTTTAATATATACACAGACACACACACAGACATATATATATATATATAGTACATGTATATTTTTTATTTTTAAAATAAAAATAATTATATAAAATATACATTATTTAAATGATAATGGGGTGGGGGTGGGGGAATTTTTTATTTAATATATATATATATATATATATTATTTATATATATATTATTTAGAGTTTATATATATATTAAAATTGTACATATATATATATATATATATATATTATATATTATATATAAATATATATTGTAAATATTTATTTTTTGATTTTTAAAACAAAAATACATAAAAAAAAATATGTGTGTGGGATTTTTTAAAAAAAATCCTAATTTCTTATGTGGCAATGACCTGGCACTGATTTGGCACTGACATGACGCGTGTGTAACCCACTCTCCATTGTGAGAGTGGTATTCAGTTTTGAGGGGTGAAATAAATACACTTTAAAGATGTTAAGGGGGGTAAATAAATAGAACTAAATTTTAAGTGCTAAAGTGAGTTTGGAGGACAAGTTCAGGGGGGAAAGATGTCTTCTTGTGTTCTTGGGAATATTCATATATTTATGTTCGATTTTCAGCAAAGAGTGGGTGTTTGACCTAAAAAGAGAAGGAAAATGTGTGCAAAAGTATTATTACAAAGAACCTTGAAGATCCAAAAGAATATTCTAAGATAAGAGGACAAAAAGGCATCACAAAAATTACATCTTAGCTCTTTGTGCAAGCCGACCAGCTTACCTGCGCCCAAGTTGCCTTGGATTTGCCCTAAACTATAACAGTAGTCCAAAAGTATCTCAAATTAGTGCCTTATGTGCCTAATCTACTGCTAAGATGTGTTGTAACTACTCAAGTTGGTCAAAATAGCCCTCTTGCTTTTTACATGCGTTTAGTGAGACCAAGCTATTATGGTGGATCCAAAAACACATTTCAAAGACTCTTAATTCCCTTTATTCTCAAGATTGATTCATATAGTTTCATTTATTGACTCTTATTCATCTTTTATTTGATTGTAAATGCTAATTATAAACTATTAATCAACCTACTTAGTTGTGATTAGTGCTTGAGTTTGTTTTCTTTCTTCGTCCTATTTCTTTTTTGCTCTTCTATCTTTTACTTTGTCGTAACTTCTTGATTCAAGTTTGTAAGTAGTTTTAATTTCTTTGAGTCTTTAAAAAAAGAATCTATTCCGGCCATAAGTAGAGATTAACACCTTATGTACTAGCAAAGTATAAATAATTTTCAACATTCGCTAATCCAGTTATAAGGTCTACAAAGGTGAGAATCTTACGAGTATTGGCAAGGAGCTTTTACTACTAATCTTGTTTGTTTATTTGTGTAAAGTGACAAGGAGTTATAAGAAAGTATGTCTTTGGTATCCTCATATACATGTGACAATGACATAGGTGACTATGATTGTAGTAAGAAAGTGTATGTCTATGATAAAGATGGAGATTATGGAGAGTATGAATATAGCCATGATCAAGAGAGGTGTGAGAATGAAGGCTACTATTCCGAAGGAGAATATGAGATAAATAATTACCCTAATTCCTATAGAGAGTATGGAGATTATAAAGATCCTTATGATGGTTCTTATGAGGAAGAAGGGACATAAGAGAGGTATTACACTTCCCACTTCGATCATGAAGATGATGAAAGGTATAACCTTCCTTCTTATGCACTTTCTAAGAGTTATGATGAGCGTGCACATGTGAGTTATGGAGATTCATGTTCTTTATCTTATGGTACTTCTTACCAAAGTAAAATTTGTGTGAGTGGTTATACTACCTATAGTATAAGTCACCCCGAGGGGAGAAAAGAGTGTGCATTTCCAAATCCTAAAGATACTACATCCTATCCTTCTTGTTCTAGTGCCCAAATGTTTGGAAATAGGAGACAAAGTAGATTTGGAGGATATAGTAGGATTCATGATCTTCACACTCTTCCTATATTTAAAGAAGAGAGTGATCCCATAGCTTATCTTGATTGAGAATGGCAATGTGAAGGGATCTTCAAGGATTATAATATAAGCAAATTCGAACAAGATACATTTACCCTTAATTATAGTTAAGGTCCAATGTCATTGAGGTGGGAGCTTTTAGAAAAGAACATTCAAACATGAAGTTCCTTGAAAGAGTTGGTGAGATACATCTATGTACCAAAGGGGTATATGAAGCTTTATAATTTTGATCCAAGAAGACAAGTTTTCTCAAAAAGGGTAGAAATTTATGGAGTTCTGATATATACTCTTGTATTTGATTATTAGTGTTATACCAAGTACATCACTCCTTATATGGTGGAATATATAAGGATACCTCAAGATACCTTTCTTTTACCATACTTCTTTCAATGATAATAGAGTTTTAGAGTAAGTAAAAGTTTCTTTCACCCGAGGTAGGTACTATGAGGAGGTTTGGTGTGACATATTCCTTTGGAATTTTAACACCTATGCTTGGGTGACAATTTTTTCTCCCAACATAAGATTCCAAATAAGTAAAATTGGCTTAAGATTTTAATGGACCAATGGGGAAACCATGTCTTTTCTCCTACCCATCCCAAGTTTCAAGGAAATGTGAAACTTACTCGAAGTCTAAAGAAATGAGAGACAAAGTATTAAGAGGATTAAGGGAGTGCAATGTGGTAACCCAAGAGTGGAAAAATACGATTTTGAGAGGAGTAAAGGGGGGTGGGGTTACCACAAATATAATCTAACTTTTTCCGCCCTTCTCTTAATAAGGACACTTGTGTAGGTACGAAGATTGATAATGAAGGAGAACCAACACCCAAAGAGAAGTGATTCTTTGATAAAGTGCTAATTGATTTAACCAAGAGACACATTATTGGACTCCATCAATGGATGGCTTGATGCATGTTCCAACAATTTGATGGCAATTTTATTCCAAGATAAAGAAGAAACTTCTCAAGGGCATCAAGGTAACCTATCCACTCTTCCACTTTAGTAAATATGAATGATCATTATAAGGATAGTAGCCAATTAAGTGTGAGTGATAACTTTCCTACATGTGATTCTAATTATTCTTTACCTCTTGTTTATGATGTAAATGTTGAGAGTATGGATACACTAGTTGATTTTATTGATGTCCAAATTGACTCTTCTCGTAAGATCAATTTGAGTCCACCTAGTGTTGAAGCCATTGTGTTGAATGATATTACATTGTTGTATTGAAATTGTATTGATCAAATTGTTTGTGAAACTCATCCATAACTTAAGGATGTTTGTTATGTGATTAATGAACCTCAAGTGAGTGATGATGTTGAGAATATCGGTCAATTAAATAGGAGTAATCCTTTGAGCATACCGCTTGATGAAGACCCTATTATTTGTTTGGCTCATAGGATGACTTTGTGTTTGAAACTTCTTTGAAACTTGATAGTTATCTTTTTGAGAGTGAACTTACATGTTGTAATTCCACTTCATGGATTGGTCTTTCTCTTTTTCAGTACAATATCTTGTTTGAAGATGATGAAGTCACTCCTAGTGAATTACCTAGTGGTGTGGATCATGATGGTGATGTAGATCATCTTGAGGACTATACTTTATTTATCAACCACTATGGTGTGATGATAACATTCCTCCTAAATATGGAAATCTCTTCTTAGAATATAGTATACTTAAAGGGATAGAGATGTGAAGGTTTAAAAGTCGATCTTTGTATATCAATTATCTATTTTTCTTTGACTGTTCCAATTCTTGAGAATACCCTAGATAATATTCCTAGGCATCAAAGTGAACATGCTCTTGAGAATACCATAGATGTATTCAATTTACGTGACATATTTAGTTACTCTCTATTTGCTTTTGATGATGCATATGATAGTGTGGAGAGTATATCCTTTTGTTTTGGAGATACCTTCGGGGAATATAAGTGTTATCTAGACCCATGTCTATGTCCACTCTATTCATTTGACCCTAGTGACAAATTTAAATAGGGTGATTATTATTCACCGGACTTAGTGTTTGGTCAATATGACAAGAAAGGTTTGAATGAGGATGTTGTATACTTACCTATGATGAAAAGTCATTCTTTGGGATTAACAATCCACTTGATAAACCAATATTATGCAAAGGAAAGATCTCCAACAAAGACGAGTGTTTTAAAGGGGCTATGTTCTTATTGAGACATGGAACCAATGTGAGTCTTCATGAGTGGTTGATTGATTACCGTGGTTTCTTTAGCTCTCCCCGTTGTTCAGGTATCTTGAGTGGCCATGTAGTTCTTATCTTATGGGGATACATACCCTTAATTCACCATTTTGATAGTTATATGTTAGGTATGTTCCTTTTGGGATTGGTGAATAGTTTGTTATAGATAATCCTAAATCACATGCCATAAGGATATTGTCTTTCCTTTTTACCCCTATGGTTTTGCATGGTTCATATTCAAAGTCGAATCCTTTTCAAGAAGGAGAGAATGATACAAGACAAATTGGGATCAAGCTTTCAAGGACTATAATTCAAGGCCCATATGAAGGTATCCAAAACATGGTCATATATAGGAAGCAAGGATATGTTTGAAGAACCATTTTAAAGCTCTCAAGATCTTAACACTATGTGTGGAGGATAACCTAGATTCAGGAGACAAGACCTCAACAAGGAAGCAAGCTCGATGACTACAAACACACCTATGATATTGAAGAAGTTAGATATGTTCCAAGCCATCTATATACAAATTAAGGAGTGTTTTATAGTGCCCAAATCATAAAATAAGGACCAAATGGCCTTGAGGAGGTCAAAGGAGTGCGAAATGGTGCTAAAAAGCCTCTTTTAGGAGGCCTGCACCTCAGGTGATCCTAGGGTATGCCTGACCTTATTGATAAGATCAAAACAGTAGCATCCATTCCCAAGGTGTGCCCAAGGTGCACCCCATCTACTTAAGCAGATGCCAAAGCAGACAAAATTGCGTTTTTGGTTAATTTAGGTAACTTTTTTGTCCCACTTATGCACTAAATATCCCAAGGCTATAAATACTATCTATATTAGGTTAATACTTCTTAGTTTTTAGATGTTTATTGAAGATGAATACTCTTGAGAGAATGTTTAAGGTCTTTGAAAAGTTTACGTTGCATTTTGTTTGGAAACTATGGTTGTAAGGGCATTTTGATTTCCCTTCAGTCAACGTAAGAGATTGGTACTTATTGGTAATTGAATTAGGTGGTTTTGAGTTCAATATACTTTTTAATTCTTAATTCTCTTGTCATCTTTGTGTCTATCTTTCTATCCTTATCAATCTATCTTTTATCTTTTATTTTCCATTGTTAGATTCTCATTCTCGTAGCTTGAATCGTATCAATATACATTACCTTGTGATCTACGTACTTATTATACCTACTTTGAGTAGCCAAGAACTTGTTCTGAATGAACCTTACTTTTACTTAAGCCTCCTTCACCAAGCCGATAACCAAAGGTTTAACATCCCAGTCTCAAACCACCCAATAGGTAACCTATGTCTCCTCAATGGAGTGCCTCAAATGGTGCCATATTAATGTCGAAGTTGTCGCTATTGTTGCATGAGAACTCACCCAATGAAAGAAACTGGTCCTAATGATTACCAAAGTCAATCTCATATGCCTTCAACATGTTCTCTAGCACTTGAATCATCCCCTTTGATTGCCATTAGTCTAAAAAGCTATCAAAATATAAGCTTGTGCCACTCTTCATGCAACTTGTCATAAAATTTGAAAGTGTACTTTGTGTACTTATCAGATGGGATAGTGAGGGGCCACCCATGAAGCTTCATAATCTTCTTGACATAGATCTTAGCCAATTAATGGGAACTTTTGTCTACTCAAACTAGCAAGAAATTGGTTTATTTCATCAATTTATCCCTATCACCCAAATGAAATTATATTTTTTTGAAGTCTAAGATCCACCATGAAATCCATAGAAATATGCTCTCATTTCCACATGGGTTTAGGAATTCTCTAAACAAACCCGTAGGCCTTTAGTGTTCATACTTCACCTGCTGACAATTGTGTCCACTTGGACACATAATTCACTATGTTCCTCTTCAACCCAATTATGAGCTAAAAATGTTGACCACCCCTTTCATATCAACATTTTGTCTTGGACAAATGATATAATTTTTATTGGTTTGGCCTTATACACTCCCTTCCACTCTAAGTTATCTATTCCCAGCATTGCTAGAGTCAATGTCTTGGTATTACAATTTAAGACAACATGCTATAGATATAATCAAGTCTGGAAATCCACAAACAACACAAAACAAGTACAATAGATGTGTGTTACTACCACAGACTCGCCAACCAGAATAGACATATAAAAAGAATACTCAAGTATATTTCAAACTAGATTTAGACCCGCCGTGAACTAAATAAATACATAAAAAAAAATTATACCCCAGATCAAATAAAGTAGAAGCAATCCATTCGCATATAGAAATGTAAGACTTTGTAAAACGTTCTAGTTCAATTCAGTCCCATATAGCTTGTAATAAGGGGTCCAAACTTAGAAAATTCAGCTAAGTGTTAAAACATAGAATCATTTAGACTTCGTAATTGGATGACCTTATTTTTTATCCTTATGATCTTAGAATGTCAATTTTTAAGTTGATTCATGATCAGGGATGCCAATAGGTCTTCTTGGGTGAGTTTTGGAATTTTTGGGCAAGCGTAAAGGCTATTTGGAAGTCCAAAACAGTGGCTGAGTGAAAATAGTGTGTGACTCATGATCCATTCCACCCCTAAGTCGAATGTGAAAGAACATACGACGCACGCTCCATTACATAGCCCTAGAGCATGCGACGCATGCTCTATAACACGCTACTAAATTTTTCAGCTTTTGATTCCACATATTAAAGGGCATTAAGATCTTTTGTCTCATATCAAAACCATCTAAAACACACAATTTCAGCCCCAAATAACATAGATACATCATTATTCACCTTCATACTCTCAAGAACAAACCTTAGGTTCATCAAATTGAATTCCAAGCTTTAAGTAATTGCCAATACCTCTTATGAAATCAACAACCAAGAGATGTTAGGTATTCATCCTTGGGTTTTCTTCCACCCTTGGAGTTCAAGAACCTTTTTCAAAACTTGAATTATGATCCCATGTTATGAATTGAATTATGTTCATGTTTGTATTGTTGTATGGGTTTCAAGTTAAGATCTTTTATGAGTTCCATGAAATTAAGTTAGCATGTGTGTTGGATTATGAATCTTTCATGTCAAAATCATTGAATATGAAAGTTGCATGTTGTAGTTATGATACCCTATATGGTTAGTTTTCATGTGTAGTAATCATGCTCTCCAAGTGTTTGATAAAATATCCATTAGAGTAAATTATGCCTGGTAATCTATTGTTGTATTGTTAAAGTTGTGATATGAGTTTATCAATTATGCTATCAAGTCCTAGGGGTATTTATTACCCGAAATCTAGATGTTTATTTAGTTACAATAGTTATAGAATAGTCCCAGTAAAGGTAAAGAACAGTAATACTCAATCAGCTAACAAAACTCAGTAAACTCAGTCTAGTTCAGTCATTCAACAAAATCAGGGTCAGTTTAGTCAAGCTTAGTACAATTTAGTAATCAGAGTCATTCAGTTGGGAGTAGGATTCAACACCGAGAAAACCTAAGGATGGGGTCATTCCTGCCAGTTAGGGTTTGACCCTTAGTAGCAATCCCTGAGTTATAGAACTATATAGCCAGCATAGGGAGAGTTGTCCTCCTTCCAGACTAGGGTTAATGCCATCATATATATATATATATATATATATATATATATATATATATATTTCATGAGTCTTCCTGCCAGATTAGGGTTGACACAACATTGTTAGTATTTCGTGGAAGGGTAACTAGGTCACAGGTTGTACCCCAAATTAATCTATATCGGGGTATGTCTGTTAGATGAACGCTCCCACAGTTACAATTTTAGTCTTAGTATTCAGTAAAAAATTTAGTTGGTTCTACAGGTTCATGGCTATCAGTTATCAGTTACTCAACCATCAAAATTCAGTACTTAGTTTCAGTATAATATTAGATACACAATGTATACATATATGTACAGTATTGCATGTTCAATATGTTCAGTAGTTACAGATTTGTATGTACTCTCATACAGTTACTTTATGATGTTCATTCATTCCGTTATCATCTTATGCATCTGAAACTATGTATATCAGTCTTACCTTTCTTAGCATACTAGTGCATTCCACGTACTGACGTATACTCTCTATTTTGCGCTATGATGTCTCATATCATAGTTTTGAATGCTCAGGTTCCTGATCGAACTTAGTAGCTCAGGCTATCAGCAGCAGTTATAGCAGTGAGTCCTCACATTTTGAGGACAAAGTTTATCTATTTTAGTATTCCAGCAGTTCAGTAGTTATTTTAGTCTGAGTTAGTTAGGGTTTTGTCACATCAAAATCATACTCAAACAGTTAGAGGCTTTCAGACTAGCACAGTCAATTATTCAGTTTTCAGATGTTATTATCAGTTATACTCAGTTATTATTTTAGTATTTTGAGAACCTTATGGCATTTTCAGATTTTTTCTGCATATATATTCCAGTATTATATTTAGTGCTCACAGCAGGTACCCGTCATGGGTTGGCTTGTGGTCCTTTGGGGTCTAACCACCGTGTGACGTCCAGAGTGTAATCTTGTGGTGTTACAAGAAATAATACCTATGATCACTGCATTAGAAACCTCAACATCAATCTTTCTTGAAAATGCATAGTAATGAGCTCGGTCATCAATCTGAGCTAACATCCTTCTCGGTTGTTCTCCTCCCCCATCTCCACTATTACCTCGACCACCCCTACCACCTACTTAATTTCTCCATCCACTATGTGGATGACCCCTACCATTACCTCTTCCCATCTACCTACTGGAACTATAGCTTGAGTGTAATGTTGTGCTTATCTAAAGGGACACTCCCTCTTAAAACGACTAAGAACACCATAATAGTAGCATCCCCACTCAAGAGTGGATCGATTGGTAGAAAAATAAGAAACCTTTTAGCCCCTAGCAACCTACTGATAAGAGACCTTAGATTGAACCACAATAGTGGCTAGCATGGTTGACTAAATCGAGCAAGCTACACAGGTCTACTGAATGTCTTCGTTAGAATATACCTACAAAAATTCACTACATGGAGAGATTTTTTGGATAACATCTTATCCCAATCTGCTTGCATAACCCTCTCCAACTTCTTCACATAATTGGGCACTTCATTAAGCTTTTCCATGTAGAACTTATATGTACAAGCAAAAGATGAAGACCATAATTCAAACCTTGTACATAATGCCAGATCCTCTCCTCCTCCACAGAAGTCAACAACTGTGTATCAATGCGAGACAAGGCATAAAAATTATCCTTATAGGCTTATATGAACTTGTCACCTGCTCCAATGCCAAAACTCATCCTTCTTATGATCACGGAGGGTACAAGAATATATTTTTCTAAGAATAAAGGATGAAAGTGTTACCAAGTCAAGGAAGGGAACACCGATGATCGATATTATACATAAGACCTCCACCACTACTTAGAATCTTTTTCCATCAGAAAGGTCATAAACTCAACTCCATGTTGCTGAACAATACCCGTCCTATACAACCTTTCATAGCACTCAATAATGCACTCAAAAGAATCCTTACACTCAGTACCCTAGATTATATGAGTCTTGATCTTTATGAACTTATTCAATAGATCATGTTCCATACCAATCATCACAGAACCCAAAATAGCACGAGGTAAAGCACTAGTCCCTGAAGCCTCAGCCATCCTAGGTGCCATAGAAACAGTAGGGTAAGAAATAGAACATGAAAAATTACAAGGTAGGGTGGATCTAGTTTCATCCAACCCACTCAGAAAATCTAAAAATTGTTGATCAACCTCAGCATACATGAGAGGTAAGTCTACAACCCCAGTTGGTACAACAACCTCTAGCTCTATTTCTCTCCCCTCTACTGCTTTCTTTTTATCAATATGGTCCTGAGGTAGGGAAGACAATCCAAAATTTTCATGATCTAGGACAACTAATTCTTGAGCTCCACCCCTGGTGGGTGTGGCTCATACCATCCTTACCCAACATCTTACTTATTTCCTCCATCTTATAACTTTTTTCGTAGCTAGAGCGATGGGTGTAGGAGCTGTTGATCGGGTTCTGTTTATCCTAGTAGTTACCATCTATGGAAAAAAGAGTGAAGAATATTAAGTACTAATTCGTATTAACATATCAATTGGAATCAAGTTATAGCACGAAGAAGTAAGAAAGCCAAATTTCCTAAATTCTTAGAATCTCCTTAAGAAAAGTATAGATATCTCCATACTGTTCAGAGAGACTCTATTGGACCCATTTTTGATAAATCTGGACTTTGATACAAACTTTGTCACAACCTAAACATATCGTGAGTGGCACCTATACTACTCATTTGGTGGGAGAACCAATAACCCTAGAAGCATTAATCAATATTTAGATAAGATATTAAAACTGATCTATTAATAGTTTAAGAATCAATCAATCTAACCAACTTAAAGAAAGTGATGAAACAAAATACTAAACTAGCACCCATAGAATCCAAAAGTCAGTGTACCAAAATATACTAAGAATGTCAAGAAGGGGAAACAACCCCAAAAGTTAAAGGAAGGTACATGAGTCCAAAACAAAGGTCAATGTAAATATGCTTATAACCAAGTCAAGTTTAGTCTAACCAAATCAAGTAACTTAAGCAATAGCAAGCATCTATGAATATATTCCCTTATTCACTCATAAAACTATCAAAACTCACCTTAACCATATACATACACGGTATGGGTATCATAACTACCTTCTAGCCATAACCCACAAGGGATAAGTTCCATCCATGCACCTAAATCCCAGACACAAGGGTCTGCCAACCTTATCCCACTAGACATTCCATAATAAGCAATACAGTGGATCAAGAGAATACAACATGGAACAAATCATTTGAATCAACTACACCAAACAATCATGCACTAACTATCTACACTTCCAAGTAGAAATCATGCACATATATCACAAAGTGGATTAAACTACAATACCATCACCTACGTCGAACTAAGCTTGTATAACTCTCTAAGCAGACTTTGTTCTTCTATGCAATTTTTGCTTGCTCTTGGTCTATAACATGAATAAGAACACATAATTAATAAAATTACCTAACACACTAGGAATTAAAATGCACACTCAACCCCTAAATTTAGTTTCATGATCATTTCCTTCTCATTCTAGGACTTTTCTACTGTAATTCACCTAAAACATCCAATTCCATGGATTAACTAGTGAATTAAGGGTATTCAAGGGTAAATTAATCATTAAGAAACAAAACGCATTAATTATATAACTAATTTACTCCCTTGAACCAAAAAATAATCTAAATATCCCTAAAACCCTTCCCATACTTTGTAATTTAGCAATTCTAAGGAAAAATAATCATAATCTAAACCTTACCTTAATAAATCCAAACCATTAAAATTTATAAAAAAATTGCCTAGAATCACTTTTTCCTTGGCAATATGTTTTAAAAATTAAATTATTTTGAGAAAATTTTATACTGATTTGGCTACTTTTGCCGCTATAGTGGGATAAGACGCTATAGCGACCTAAAACACTGGGGCAATATAGTGCCTTTCGTGTCTCTATAGTAGCTTCGATTGGATAAAATGTCTAGTTTTGCCAAAAAAAAAAATTCTTTTTTGCAACACACCTTAGTCCCAGGACATCCCAAATAATATCTTTTATGCTAAGATCGATTTTTGGAGTTCTACTTAGAAAAATTTAATTTTGTATATTTCTATGAGTTTCTTATCTTCTTAGATAACTAAAAATAAAATCAAATACAACAAAATTACCCAAATTATTCCCATATTTACCTAGTTCATACCTCGCTTTGATTTTGTCCGACACTAGTCTAGTTTGAATTTTATATCTTCAAATCCAGAAAGAAGTTTTATAAAAAAAATTGGAATAATGATTTATATCTAACGACAAAAATGGTTGTTAAAAAAGACCAAAAACTATTTTGGGGAATATCGACAAATACCGCTTATGCACATTTTATGTTCGTTTATGACCTACAATTTCATTGGGGGATCTAAGGAGGAGACATTTCTCTCTCCTTGTTGGGTGATCTTTTTGACTGCTCAATCATGCTATTTCTTTTGTACATACCTGTAGTCAAGGAAAATGATTAATAGATACAATGTCTCTTTTCATAGCAACCATAATAAACCTCGAAGAAAGCTAAAAGTGAAATATTCATAACATAAAGTGAACAACTTTATTTGACGTCAATATCTATTTTTCAAGGTGGAATGGATAAATAAGAGGTTTTTCAAATGTAAATGAATGACTAAACTCTATTCCAATTGAAAACTTCAAACCATTTCCAAATATCAGGTGTTCATTTTGATCCTATGATTTCTTTAAATTTTAGAAGGAAGTTATTGATTACTCCACATCCATTGACCTCTAAAACTACAAAAAGATCATTAGTTCAGAAAGCTCTGCTACATTTAGTTCTTTTCTAGTATTTGGATCCTTCTCTTGCCAGTTGGTTATTTAAGGATATGTTGAAAAATTAGAGTCTTTGTTAATCCTTTTTATTCTTAGCATAACCTGCATCCATATAAAATTATTAGCCTTTAAGAAACTAATCCGTGTTGACCTCCCTCGACCTTCATCTCCTTTTTGAAGGCATATCCGCACAACCTATATCCATATAAAATTGTACATTATGCGGAGTAGCCATGATTTAGAGACTTAGAGTGAACTCCTAATGTTCAGGATTATATTAGCTTTTAAGAAATTAATCCGTGTTAATGCAAAGGAATAGGTGATACACATGCAAGAATTAATGGAAGGTACACAATCAAGATCACAAGTCATCATAAAGGTCATCGTCACGACCATCTTCATAGTAATTAACCTTCGGCCTTCCCAGGTCTCAATGTATCATCATAATGTCCTCCATCCCCATCAGGTATCAATATCAGCATAATAGTATCCTCTGACCTTGCCGGATATTAATATCATAATAGTATATTCTAGCCTTGACGGGTATAAGTATCATTATAATAGTATATTCTGACCTTGTTGAGTATCAATATCACAATAGTACCCTCCAGCCTTGCCGAGGATCAGTATCATAATAGTATCTTCTTTTAACTATTCATTAATCAACTATTTATCAACTATTCATCGTTATTAACTAGGCACCTCTTATTACCAACATCACTTACCATTTAGGCTTGTTATACAAAACTCCTTATTGATAACTAATCGACATCATAAGCTTAGTCATTAATATTACTAATCGTAACCTATGCCAAACCCGACATTGTCATTAGCCATATATTATCCATTACTAGCTATCATATTTTAGCTAAGCAAGATTCATTAACTATTACATTAGATTCCTATCCACCAAGTTCTATAGTCTCCCAATAGATAGCTAACTACCACATAGCTTAACCCTTAACTAAGAGGAATAATTATAAGATCATATTTCATTTAGAATCATATAAGTTACCGATACAGTAATCATGATTGTACCATATCTATGCATGCCATCACAATATTCAATCAATAAAGTCATAAGCAACATACCGCATCTTCTTCTGTCCCAAACCGGAGAGATGTGTACAAAATATGTATATGAATCCATAAACTGTAATCATATCCTTTATAGGGCTAAACACTTCTCTAATAAAACCTTGGTCCAATAATATTTTTGGAATAATCACAACATCATAATCACGACCTTAGGACCATATACGTATTTAGAATTGATATCAATAAGTCATATTTATAAGTTGTAGCATATATCTAGTCATATCACATATAGGAGGCATATTGCATATAGGAGGTATAATTTCAATAAGCACGTATATAAGCATGTAATCTTCTATCATATCGGATAGCTTATATTAATAGGTTATATGTCATGACTGAGGAGTATGAACTCTCGAGAAAAATTGTCGTAATTAAGAGAAACATCGTCTCTATATGTAAGAGCCCACAAAATCCTAAGCTTAACTCAGTCCCTAAAATCTTGTTAAGGGGTCCCAGACTTAAAAAAATCTAGTTAAGTATTCAAACTTAGTATCATTTTGGCCTTCGTAAGTTGGAAACTATATTTCATGACTCTTATGACCTTAAAGTATCGATCTTAAGATTGATTCATGATCAGGAATATCAATAAGTGTTTCCAGATGAGTTTTGTATTTTTGGACCTCGTTTGAAACACGTTTGGGAATCCAAAATAGTGTATCGGCATGATCTCAGTGCGATGCATCAGCCATTGTGTTGATCAATATTTTTTCTTGGCTCCCAGTGGAAATTTCTAGTGAAATGATGCGGACTCGACATGATGCATTGGCAATAACATCGATGCCAACAATGTAGAGCATCGATTGTACATCGAAAGTTCAGTTTTCAATAATTAACCATCCCCATTCATCGGGGAATTTGGGTCCTTTTCCCTACCTTTATTCAATCCTAAAATATGAGATTCAGTCCTCATTAAGCAATATACACTTATTTTGCTCAAATTGCTCAAGAACAAAAACCCTGGGTGATTTAATTTCAAATCCAAGGCTCAAGATTTCACCATAGTTCTTTAAGAATTAAACATCCAAGGTATGTCAAGTGTTCATCTAAGGGTTTTTTCCACCCTTGGAGTCCAAAAAACTTTTTTAAACTTCAAGTAGATTGATATCATGCTTTCCATGATTTGGATACAAGTGTATTCATGATTATAATGTTAATTGTATTTATATTCCATGATTAAGTGCAAGATTTATGTAAAAACTACTATTATGTATGTAGTATATTGTGAATTCATGTTAAAGCCTTGAAATTATGATGCTCATGTGTTGATTAGTACTATATGCATATACAATGCCTTCCAAGTGTTTGATGAGTTGTTCATGAGAATTAACTAATGA
Source organism: Capsicum baccatum var. pendulum (assembly GCA_030864225.1). Classification (NCBI taxonomy): domain Eukaryota; kingdom Viridiplantae; phylum Streptophyta; class Magnoliopsida; order Solanales; family Solanaceae; genus Capsicum; species Capsicum baccatum. Next base: position 46,458,781 of record CM061550.1, read on the forward strand.
AATTATATCATGTTAGCATGTATTCAAGTTCATGTCATGCAAGTGTTTACTAGAATGTCCCAATGAATGAATGATGATCAAGTAGTTATTTATCATGTTTCAATATTGTGCCATATCATATAATTTATGCTATTGAGTCCTGGGGGTATTTAATACCTGACAATTTAGCTGATTACCTAGAACCATGGTTAGTCTTAGGATAGTATCAGTCATGTAATGATCAGTAGTATTCTCAGTCAGTTAGAGAACTTAGGAAAAACTCAATAGACTCAGTACCAATCCAGTCCAGTTTTGTATTCATTTCAAACCTCAGTAAATTTAGTTAGTTAATAGAATTCAGTAGTATTCCATCAGTTAACGAAACTTAGTAAACTAAGTTCAGTTTAGTTAGACAGTATAAACAGCAATGGTTCAGTTAAGCCTAGTATGAACTAGAAATTAGTTTAGTGTCTATTCAGTTGGGAGTAGAATTTAGCACCGAGCGAACTCATGGATGGGGGCATTCCTTCCAATAAAGGGTTTGAACCTTAGTAGTAATCCCTTCATTATAGAACTACATAGCCAGCGTAGGTTGAGATAGCTTCCTGCCAGATATTATGAGGGTTGATTCTTATTTGAGTTTTCCTACCAATGAGGGTTGATGAAAGAGATTTCTGTTAGAGAGGGTTAACTCACAGCTTATCTTTACCTGTTGTAAGGTACTAAGACCTTTCTAACTAAGGTTACAGGTTGGACCCCAATCTATTAAAAAAAGTGCATAGCAGTTAGATGATTACCTCCCACAGTCTCAGTTTTAGTTCCAGTCTTAGAATAAAACTCAGTTCAGTTCTAAAGATTTAGGATTGTCAGACACAGTCAATCAGTTCAATACAAAACTTAGTATAGTTCCACAGGATCAAGACTGTCAGATATAGTCACTCAGTTATTAGCTACACAGTACAACTAAACTCAAATATTAGTAAATCATTAATTTAAAACTCAGTATCCAGTGTTATCACGATCTCAGTTACAGTATATGTATTCATGAATGTACTCTCATTCAGTTATATTCATGTCATTCAATCAATATTTTTCATGCATATAAACCATGTATTTTAGCCTACCTAACTTAGCATACCATTACATTCAAAGTACTGACGCATATTTTTCTCTTATGCTATGATATTTTATATCATAGGTTTAGACACACGGGCTATCGATCATCCCTAGAAGTTATATATTTTCAGTAGTTAGAGTTAGTAGTGAGTTCTCTTAGTTTGAGGACATGGTTATTACTTTAGCATTTCAATTTATTTCAGTAGCCAGAGTTAGTTGGGAACTTGTCCCATCATTTCCATTTTTCATACAGTTTAGAGGTTTTTTCAGATTTGAGTATTTTCAGACAGATGTATCAAATTTGGTATTGGTTATATTGTATTCAGTTTTATTATAGTATTGAACCTTATGGCATGTTTTTCGCATAATTCCCGCATAATACAGTATTATTATTCATATATTGCAGCATGTACCAGTCATGGTTTAGCTTGTGGTCCTTCGAGATTATGAGCACCGTGTAGCATCCAGGGTACAGAGTTGGGGCATTAAAAACTTGGTATCAGATCCTAAGGTTCAGTAGAATCCTAGGAAGTCTGAAATTAGAATCTAGTATATTTTGTGCATGGTTGTGTAGCGCGCCCCACTTATGGATAGGAGGCTATGAGATGTTTTAGGAAAAGTTTTCTTTCTTTCAGTATTCCTTTTGTGCAAGTGAGCATGAGCTCCAGTTAAACTCTCAGTCTAATTCATCTCTTATTTATGCTTCCAGAACATGTCTTCTAGAGAAGCTAACCAAAAAAGTAATGAAAACCAGTTATCCCATCCGCACGTTCAGGCAAACCCTCTGAATGAGCATGTTTCTCACGGTGAGTTTAGAGCTGCTTTCACTACCTTAGCTTATTTAATAGTTGCTTAGAACAATAAAAATTTTGTTATTCTATCTAGGACTATGGCTCATGCTCCGCAGAGTAAGGAAGAGAGGCGTAGGAAAAAGGGGAGAAAGAATAAGAGGGCCAGAATGTCTAGTCCAAAGAGTGGATGAACCAATCCCCTTTGTCTAAAATATGACAAAAACCACTAGGGTATCTGTAGAGCTGGTAGTGATATATGTTTTGGATGTGGTAATCCAGGTCACAGAGTTAGAGATTGTCCCCAGTCAAGTTCCCAAGGTCAACAAAATCATTCCCCAGCTCAGTCTGATCGCTCGAATAAGCAGGGTGTCGTTTCCAGTTTCACCAGTGGATAACACCCAAATAGGATTTATACACTTCAGCCCCAATAGGATTAGGAAAGTTCTCCTGATGTGGTCACTGGTACATTACAAGTTTATTATTTGCATGTTTATGCTTTACTAAATCCATGAGCTTGTTTATCTTTTGTAACTTATGGTATAGCTATTGACTTTGGAGTCAGTCTTGAAATTCTAGTAGAGCCTTTATTAGTTTATACCCCCAGTGGGTAAATCTATCATAGCCCGGTGGGTATACAGGAACTGTCCGATTATGGTATCTCAGAAAGTCACTTCAGAGACTTAGTCGAATTAAAGATGACTGATTTTGATGTCATTCTCGACATAGATTGGCTTCATTCCTTCTATGACCCAGTCGGTTGCAGAAACAAAATTGTCTAGTTTCAGTTCTCGAATGAAACAGTCCTAGTGTGGAGGGATAGTACTTTAGCACTTAGGGGTCAACTTGTTTCCTACCTTAGGGCAAGGAAAATAAAATCTAAGGGATGTGTCTATAATCTCGTTCGAGGTCCAGGAATCTATATCAGAAACCCCTACTCTTGAGTCAGTAGCAATAGCATGTGAATTCCCAGATGTGTTTCCTAAAGATCTTCCTAGAGTTCCTCCCGAAAGGGAAATCAACTTCAGAATAAGCCTTCTTCCATATACTCAGCCTATATCTATCCCGCCATACAGAATAGAACCTACAAAACTCAGAGAATTAAAAGAATAGTTGAAAAATATCCTAGATAAGGATTCATCAGATTCAATGTATCTCCATGAGGTTCCCCAATTCTATTCGTGCGTAATAAAGACAATTCTCTCAGGATATGTATAGATTACGTTAGTTAAATAAAGTCATAGTCAAGAACAAGTATCCACTTCCCAGAATCGATGAATTATTCGACCATCTTCAGGGTGCTAGTTACTTCTCCAAGATAGACCTCATATCAGGCTACCATCAGCTCAGAGTCAGGGAATAGGACATTCCAAAAACAACTTTCAGATCATGGTATGGTCACTTTGAATTCTTAGTCATGTCATTTGGTTTTATAAATGCAAGCTTTCATGGACTTGATGAATCATGTGTTCAAGCAGTACTTACACATGCTAGTCATAGTCTTCATAGATGACATTCTTGTCTATTCCTGTAGCAAGAATGATCATGCAGATCATCTCAGAATAATATTCCAGACTCTCGAATCCCATCAGTTATCATGATATCTATTCATCTCTTACATGTCAGCTCTATGATCATAGCTCATACTTATGCACATTACCAATCACTCACGCTTACAATTCCTAGTATAAGGAGTTCTAGTTCACTCAGTGTTACGAATCATATTCTAGGAATAAAATCACTCTAGACTCAGGTCATGCATATCATGACTCAGGTGCCCATGTCATGCTATACAGTATGCTCAGTTCCCATGACCCATGCTTCAGTCCTAGCAATCAGCTAAATTTAGACTTCGTCATGCATACCCTCAGTTTAGATCTTTTGTTAATCTATGGTGTTGACATTCTATTCTTCAATCCTCAGTTAAGTGTCGAGTTTGGTATAGTATTCATGCATACATCAGGTCCTCATATTTTAACCCTTCAGTGGACTCTCCTTACAGAATGATGTAGTGATGAGCATTTCCTTAGAAGGGGAAGAGTAAATGTTTCATGTTAAGAAAAGATTATTGCATGCTAATTTTAAACGAGGCTGTAGTAATGAAGATAGGCTTGAATGCCCTATTGATGTGTAAATGGCTAAATTCATTTTGGAGATTTGAGTAGGCTTGAATATTGTGGGAGAATTCAGTGCAGATCAGAACCCAGTAGGTAGAGTTATCAGAACCCAGTATTCAGTTCCAGTATAGTCTCAGTTATAGTCTTAGTTACAGTCTCAGTCCCAGTCCCAGTCCAGTAATCAGATCAGTAACTTAGTTTAGCTTTAGATTTGCTTGACCATAGCGTATAGTTATCAGTTATTCATTTATCAGTATTTTAGTACCTTAGTTTATAGACTATTTCAGAGTCATGTTATATGCTTGGTCTTGCCTCCTTAAATAATACAGTTTTCATGAATTCATGCTCAGTTATCTCATGTTACCTAGTCAGTCCTTACCTCATATGCATGATACTCTACAGTTATAGTCCAGTTATTCAGACTAAGTACATTTCAATATTACATGACCAAGTATTCAACTATCATCCATTCAGTTAATCAGATAAGTTAGTAAGTTTATGCACTCTTGCTCAACACCCATATGAATATTTTTAGTAGTCTCAGGTGATGTGTTGTACTAAGGTGGAGTGTATAGTTAAGAGAGTATTCAATGGATAATTCTATGCTTGAAAATTTATAGACGCAGTGCATAAGTCTTAGTCACTTCATCTTAGATGATGTTTCGTAGGCCCCGACTCATATAACAAAATTTTATCCAGTATGTGATTTTCTTATTCAACTATTTTATGTAGCCATGACAAGACTCCTTTCTCCTTAAAGCTACTAGAACTCTATAGAAAGAGTATCAAAGAAAGGCTCCAATCGAATATAAGTTTGCAGCATAAGTTAGTCCACAAAACCAGTAATTCAGTTTAGCAGTTAGGTGGACAATGATCGTATGGTTGGGTTTCCCATCCTTTTCCATCCAGTCGCACTATTCGAAGTCTCATAAATGTAACTAATCCAAGATCGAGCAACCATGCAGTTGCGAGTTCAACTCAGTTAAGGTGTCATGACTCAGTTTCAGATCCTTTATATGTAGTCACAATTTAGTTCATAGGTTCCCTGTACATTATCTCAATTTTCCTCAGTATCACGGCCAAGTCAGCATTCTTCATGGTATATAATGTTTCATGGATGAGATGCACTATAATCCCTGAGCTTTCATGACCTAATCCTTCCATCTTCTCCTCACATAACAAATCCAGTTTGGAGTAGTGGGTACTCATAGGTAGACCCTCAAGTTCCAATCTCAGTCTTAAGCCATTTATTCAGGGGATCAGTTCTGTTCAAGTTAATCAATTCCTATATCACATTTCAGGCTCAGTTATGTTCTCATGTTCCCGTTCATGCATATTCAGTAAATGATCTCGAGTTAGATATCGCTGATTTTATATTCTTAAAAATCTCTCCTATGAAAGGAGTGAAGAGATTTGTCAAGATGGGGAAGATTAGTGTAATACCCCATACTTTTAACTAACTTAAATTCATCCCAAAAATGTCAGAGACTTGTTTTAAAGATGAATCCACTTTTATACATGTGGTATTTTCAAGATTTACTTTTTGTCATGTGGGAAATTCAATAAGTTTTCCATCGATATAAGATTCGCCTAAATTCCATAACCGAGTAAGAATTTATGACTATTTCAAGTTTTAGTCGTAAAACACCATCATCTCAGTCAGTGGCGCGTTGCGCCATAAGCCAAAATGACGTTCGTCAACTTTTAGTAAGATTCCATGATTTCACCGCATCACGGAGGTCCCCTAAATCCCAATAGTCAAATTCCAGTAAAGCTCCATGAAGTCCCCGTATTGCGTCGTTGTCCAATTTCCAAATTGTCAAATTCCAGTGACACAGTGAGATAGCGTTGCATCGCGCTAGGGGTCCAGGTCGGTAAATTTTTACAAAATTTAAAAGACGCATCCAGGATTAAAAGAGTCAATTTCCCACCCCTATATAAACCTAATAACACATGCTTCAGCCATATTTCACCAAAAATATAGTGTTGCTCTAAAGTTTCTCTCAAGAACAAGCTAGGGTTTTCAATTGAGGATTCAAATTCAATACTCAAATTCAAGAGTCTTTCCTTCAATCTTTGCTAAATCAAGAACTAAGGTATGCATAGTGTTCATTCATAGATTCCTTTCGATCATGAAGCCTAAGAATCAAGTTTTAAACTATGAATTATGATATTCATGTTATGTGTTGATTATGTTCACGTGGTTGTTGTTGTTATATGATTCCCAAGTTGGAATCTTATTGTATTTTTATGAAATTATGTTAGTATATGAGTTTAAATCCATGAATTGAGTGGTTCATGATGTGTTAATTGATGATTATACCTATGCCCTAAGTTGTGCATGTAAGATGTTTGATAAAATTCCTAAGGGACTAGAACTTATGTAATATAGCTAAATTGTGACTTCAGTGATGGATTCATGTTTTACCTTTATGTTCAAATGACTTCCATGCTATTAACATGCCTTGTAAATATTATTAGATTGCTCATGAATTAGCCTAATGAAATTATGCCATGTTTATATGCAATCCTATTCATGTACAAGCTTATGATAACCATGTACTTCATGAAATCCCCAACTTATTGTATTATGGATTATTGATATGGGTTATGTATTCAAGAATGCCATGCCTTATCAGTTTTATTCTATCAAGTCCTGGTGGTACTTGTAACCAACATTTTAGTTGTGTGCGTAGAGCCAGTGTCATATTTTCACAATATCCTTAGTCAAGCCATGTTCAGTAGAATTCATCCAATCATGTGACTCAAGATAAATTCAGTAAACTCAATAATCCCACTAAATCTCAAAAAGCTCAGTAATTCAGTAATCTCAGTAGTATTCCGTCAGTTAACGAAACTCCATGAACTTAGTCCAATTCAATTCAATTGATCATGTTCAGTGTCTCTTCAGTTGGGAGTAGGATTCAGCACCTAGTAGACGCAGAGATAAGGACATACACTGTCATCCAGTAGAGGGTGTGATCCTTAGTAGCAATCCCTACGTTCCATAACTACATAGCTAGCGTAGGTTGAGATGTACCCCTATGATTCTAGAGACTATACATATCTTATTTGAGTTTTCCTTACAGGAGGGGTTGATGGAAGAGCTTCCTGTCAGAGAGGGTTTACTTATAGCTTGTCTTTATCTGTGGCACAGTACTGACACCTTTACAGCTGGGGTTACAGGTTGGACCCCACCAGTTCAATTTTAGGGTATGTCTGTTAGATCATTACCTCCCACAGTCTTAGTTTCAGATCTAGTCTAAGTAATAGAACCCAGTTCAATTCTACAGATTTCAAAATTGTCAAACATAGTCGCTCAGCTCGATATGAAACTCAGCTACTTCCATTAGAATCAGGACTGTCAAACACAGTCACCCAGTTAATAGTATATTAATTATACTAAACTCATGTTATCAGTATTCAGTTTCAGGATTGTTAGATACAGTCACTCAAACAAGTTCTTCAGAATCAAAACTGTCAGAAACAGTTATTCCTTTATCTATAATATGACATCAGTTCCTCGGTATTCAATAGACTCAGTCATTCAGTAGTCCAGTATAAGTACTAAAATATAGTAAATCCACATTATCAAAATTCATGAGTCACAATTATCACGATCTCAATTATAATTATGTATTCATGCATGTATTCTAATATTCATATTATAAAGTGAGTTATTATTGTTCATGCATATGAATCCTTTATTTATCCTACCTCACTTGCATACCAGTATATTCAATCATACATACGCACTTGCGCTATGGTGTTTTATACTATAGGTTTAGAAGCACGATCTCCCGAGCATCCTTAGCAGATCAGACGTTCAGCAGCCAGACTAACAGTGAGTCCTCATCATTCGAGGATAACATGATTATTTTATTACTTTATTATTTCAGTAGTTCAGAGTTAGTTGATGACATGTCCCATCAACTCCATAATTTTCAGACAGTTTAAAGTCTTTCAAACTACAGCATATTTTTAGACAGTTTATTTCAGTTTTAGGTATTGCTATACCCCATTACATACACTGTTTTATATCAGTATTAGTTTAGTTTTGAACCTTATGGACTTACAACTTACATTCTGCATTTTTACAGTATATTATTCAGTGCTCAGTTACAGATTTTAGTCATAGGTTAGATTAGGGTTCTTCAGGGTCATGAGCACCATGTAGTGTTTCAGGTACCAGATTCGGGGTGTCGCACTCAGTCCCCGATATTTTAGTACTAACTAAATTCTCAACTATTTTAAAAATATAGCTTACGAGCTCAAGTTACCTCTAGACTTAGCTTCAGTACATCAAGTGTTTCATGTCCCCTTGCTAAAGAAGTGCATAGGTGACCCCGCAATTGTAGTCCCTATAAAGGGCATATACATTCAGAATAGTCTCTCTCTTATAAAGAGGTCCCAGTCGAAATACTTGACTATCAGATTCACAGACTGAGGAACAAAAAAGTCCCTCTAGTCAAAGTACTTTGGCAGAATCAGTCTGTTGAGGGAGCTACATGGGAAGCAGAAGTAGACATGCAAACCAAGTATCCTCACCTCTTCTTCACAAACTCAGACTCAGCCCACGGTAATAGTTTTTATTTAAATTTACTCAGTCTCATGTTCAGATATAGCTACCAACTTGGTATCAATTAACATTGCATACTCAGTCATGAATTCGCGAATCAGTTCAGTCATGTACTTATGCATTAGACATGTATGTCCAGTATATAAGCTTAGCTTATTAGTAATCCTAGTCATGCATTAATGAATCATGTTTAGCTATGTAATCATGCATCAGATATGCATGTTCAGTATGATAATTCAATACATCAGTATTTTTATTCATGAAATAATGTTTCAGTTGTGTATGCCTAGTGTCTAAATCTAGTCTATCAGTATTCTCAGTTTAATCAGTCTCATTCGAGGAAGAATTTTCCCAAGGGGGAGATATTGTAAGACCCTTCAAAATCCTAAGCTTAACTCAGTCCCTAAAAGTTTGTTAAGGGCTCCCAGACTTAGAAAATTCTAGCTAAGTATTCAGACTTAGTGTTATTTTGGCCTTCGTAAGTTGTCAACTCTATTTCACGAATCTTATGACCTTAAAGTATTGATCTTAAAATTGATTCACAATCAGGAATGTCAGTAGGTGTTCCTAGATGAGTTTTGTATTTTTTCAACCTCGTTTGAAACATGTTTGGGAATCCAAAATAGTGTATCGATGCAATCTCGGCAGGTCACATCAGCCATCGTATCTATCAATATTTTTCCTTGGCTCCTAATGGAAATTTCTAGTGAACTGATGTGGACTTAACCCGGTGTGTTGGCTATCACGTCGATTCCAATAATGCAACACGTCGGTCTATGCATCAATAGTTCAATTGCTAATTATTAAACAGTCACATCCATAGGTGTATTTGGGTCTTTATCACCACCCCTATTCAGCCCTAAAACATAAGATTCAGCCCTCATTAAGCAATATACACTCACTTTCTCTCAAATTTCTCAAGAACAAGAACCCTAGGTGATTTAATTTTGAAGCCAAGGCTCAAGATTTTGCCAATATTCTTCAAGAATTAAACTGCCAAGGTATGTAAAGTGTTCATCCAAGGGTTCCTTCCACCCTTGGAGTCTAAGAAACTCTTTTAAACTTAAAGTAGCTTGATTTCATGCTTTCCATGATTAGGATTCAAGTGTATTCATGATTATAATGTTGATTGGATTTCTATTCATGATTAAGTGCAAGATTTAAGTAAAAAAAACTCTTATGTATGTAGTATCATGTGAATTCATGTTAAAGCCTTGAAATTGTGATGCTCATGAGTTGATTAGTACTATGCGCATATACAATGCCTTCCAAGTGTTTGATGAGTTATTCATGAGAATTTAAAAATAAAATTATATCTTGTTAGCATGTGTTCAAGTTCATGTCATGCAAGTGTTTGCTAGAATGTCCCAATGAATGAATGATGACCAAGTAGTTATTTATCATGTTTCAAGTTTGTGCCATGTCTTATAATTTATGCTATCAAGTCCTGGGGGTACTTAGTACCTAACAATTTAGCTGATTACCTAGAGCCATGGCAGTCTCAGGATAGTATCATTCATGTCACGATCCGTAGTACTCTCAATCAATTACAGAACTCAGGAAAAACTCAGTAGACTTAGTACTAGTCCAGTCGAGTTCAGTATTCAGTTCAGACCTCATTAAATTTAGTCAGTTAACAAAATTCAATAGTATTCCATCAGTCAAAAAAACTCAGTAAACTCAGTTCAGTTCAGTTAGACAATATAAACAGTAATAGTTCAGTCAAGCCTAATATAAATTAGGAATCATTTCAGTGTCTATTCAGTTGGGAGTAGGATTCAGCACTGAGCGAACCCAACGTTATGGGCATTCCTTCCAGTAGACGGTTTGACCCTTAGTTGCAATCCTTGCAATACAGAACTACGTAGCCAACGTAGGTTGATATATCTTTCTGCCAGATATTATAAGAGTTGATACATCTTATTTAAGTTTTCCTGTCAGCGAGGGTTGGCGAAAGAGCTTCCTGTCAAAGAGGGTTAACTTACAGCTTTTCTTTACCCATGGCACGATACTAATACCTTTCCAATCGGGGTTATAGGTTGGACCCTAATTTATTCAGAAAGGGGCATGTCGGTTAGGTAATTACCTCCCACAATTTTAGTTTCAGTTCTATCTTAGAATAGAACTCAGTTATGTTGTACAGATTCAGGACTGTCGGACACCATCACTTAGTTCAGTATGGAACTCAGTATAGTTCCACAGGATCAAGACTGTCAGATACAGTCACTCAGTTATCTACTACACAATATCAGTAAACTCAGATATTAGTAAATCAGTAATTTAAAACTCAGTATCCAGTGTTATCAAGATCTCAGTTATAATCTATGTATTCATACATATACTTCCATTCAGCTATATGAATGTCATTCAGTTAGTATTGTTCATGCATATAAACCCATGCATTTCAGCCTACCTCACTTAGCATACCAGTACATTCAAAGTACTGGTGCATACTTTTATCTTGCACTGTGATATTTTATATCATAGGTTCAGACGCACAGGCTCCTGATCATCCCTAGCAGTAATAGATTTTTAGCAGTCAGAGTTAGTGGTGAGTCCTCATAGTTCGATGACATGGATATTATTTCAACATTTTAGTTTATTTCAGTAGTCAGAGTTAGTTGAGGACTTGTTCCATCAACTCCATATTTCAGAAAGTTTAGAGTCTTTTTTCAGACTAGAGTTTTTTTAAACAGATATATCAGATTTGGTATTGGTTATACTATATTTGATTTTATTATAGTGTTGAACTTTATGGCATGTTTTCTGCCTAATTTCCACATACTACAGTATTATTATTTAGTTATTGCATTAGCTACCAGTCATGAGTTAGCTTGTGGTCCTTCTGGATTATGAGCATCGTGTATCATCTGTGGTACATACTTGAGGCATTAAACAATAGGTCCAATAATCACGACTAAAGGAAATAGAATCTCTATAGGTTAATCATCAAGTCTAAGAGAAAATAGCATCTCTATGGGCCACACAATATATTCAAGGGGGAAATCATCCCTAAATGCCCAATATCACTTCCATAAAAAGTATCATAGCTATATCCTAAAGTCCATAATCCAGTGAACATCAATACAAGATACCAAGTCCCAAAGTAACCTTATATAAGGTTTAATAGCCCCACCTATGTCTATTATCCGCAACTAAGTCCACAAGACTAACACAAGTCTAGGCCTAAATGGCCTTAACGATTCCACTTCTAAACCTCATTTTCCATGATTAGGCCCATCATGCCCCAAACTATTCTAAGGTATCTAGTTCAACTTATAGATGTCACATAAGCCATATTTAAGCTTACGATAAGATTTTCAACTAGAAAAAAGGGTACTCAAGTCTACTCTACCCAAGTTATGGTTTTAAGACTACCACACTAGTCCAATAAGGTCAAATCCATAATTCATGCTTCAAATTATTAAACCACATTCCAAACATAGCATTAAATCATAACCATTCTACAACTAATCTAAACTAGAGAGGGAAGACACTACGATTCAAAAGGCTTATAAACGTATCATCTTACGGGTCCAAAACCCTTATTTGATCCCCAAAGCATCAACATTCAAGGATAAGTTACCCTATTAATAATCAAGCGTAACATCCATATTCACACTCAATACATATCACACGACACCTATGAAGACAAGTAGACAGAGGCCTACCTCAAAGCCGAACCATAAAATATCACATCATGCACCATATGCTCTTTTTCACTTCACAATCCCCAAAACTCAATCATACTAACAAAACCATAATCTACTCACCAATACGAGTCTATTAATACCCATATTGCACTATTATGCTTCGAGTCCAAAAATGATACCAAAACCCCAAGTGGCTCCTACATAGGGAAGATGAGTTTTCAAAACCAACCCAATGTTCACACATGAAAAAGAAGTCATAACCCTAAAAAAATCGGTGAAACTTAAGTATACTTTGGGCTAAAATCAAGCCTTAAGCTAATTTGGGGTTTCAGGTCCAAAATAGAAAATTCAAGCATGAATTCAAGGGATTCTTACCTTAAATTTAAAGATAATCATGATACAAGATGATAATTAAATTTCCAAGTCACCCACCATGACCAATTTGTGATTAACACACCCCATTAGGGTTTTAATCTCTCAAGGAAGGAAGCAAATGTCCAATTTTTGGCCAAAAATGTCTATTTAAAGAACCATCCCAGGCTCTCAATCCTTGTGATCATACATACGCAGTCTCCATTCGCTACACTTATGATTTCACTAAAACGTCCACGATTGCGGTCTTGGCTGCACCAAATGACAACCAAAACTTAGAATTTGACTCCAAGTTTTGGCCAATGCCTTGGGATACATCTGGAATCCATTTTTCACAAACAAAATATGTAACCACATTAAATTCAATGTTGTAGATGCATTAGAGAACTTATATTTTCAATCCAAGGTTGTTTTTTACCAAATATGGGCCCCATGCCTAAACTTTTAAATTTTCAACTTTTCGATTGATAGGTTGAAATGAGCTCGGGTGCATTGGGATCCAATCCATAGGTCTACCTAGCCTAAAATAGATATTTTGTATCAGCTATTGTATTCAAAATTTGTATCTAATATCATTTCACTAAATTTTAGACCCATGGCCACTTGGAACTAGCAAAGACTTCTAAATGGGGAATTAGTTCAAAAGAAAACCAAAAGAACTGCCCGGTAACCAAACCGTCGGTCTTAGTAAGTCATAAATGACTTAGGGTAGCTGTGAAGAAGCTCAAATAGCGGAAATAAGCATAAATATGGAAAATGACCTGAAGGGTCATTATAATGACCAAGTCGTTGGGGATGCCTACGTATCCGTTGAAGTAGGAATAAGGTCAAATTTAGTTTAGGATAGAAAGAAAAGGTAGATTTTCTTTAGGGGTTGATAAAATCCGACAGAAGCCGCCTACGTACCTTATTCTTGAGAATTTAGGTCAAACTTAGTTCATATATAAAGGATTGGGAATTTTAAGCATAAAATAATTACATTAAGAAATGTGAAATCACAGAAAATATACATAAAGAAAAGACTATCTTCAAACTTAGTATCTCTTCACTACATTAGTGTTGATTGGCTTAGGCCACTCTTTTCCATCTCTCCCAGATAAAATCAAGACTTCTCTGGATAGCTCCTTGTAGATGATGCAACACCTTTGTCAACTTAGGGTTTAGAAAGTGATTACCTTCTGGCCAATAAGGTTTTGACACTTATTAAATAACATGTACAATGTCGATCATGTCTAAAGAATTCAGATATTGTATTAGTAGACTTTGGTGCAATAGGGTGAATTAGTCCAATAGTTTTAGTCTCTCAAAGATATAATTTTGACTTTCAGTTAATAGAGTAAAATTTTAAGGAGGATTTTTCTTAAAATTTAGGTGGGGAATATTGTAATTATTTTTGTTGGAGTAGGGAGATCTTGATAGAAGTTTTGAGGTATGTGGATGTTAGGCTGATGATTTAGGATAGTGGTTTGGACATTGGGTTGGTGATTTGGTTGTGGAACTTGGTATTGAGGTACGATATTTGGTTGTAGAGCTTGGTATTAAGGTTGGGTGTGGAAAATGAATTTAGGACTCTATAGTGGTGTAGAGTAGATGGAAAGGGCATTTCTAGGCCTGGCTTTTCTTTTTTTTTTCGTTGGTATCAGAATCAAAGGATAGTGTATTCACATGTTCTATTTTCTTTTTTGGGAAACATAAGGACTCAAATGACATCGAAGTCTTACTAATTTTTCTATTAGAATACCCTATTCAAGTGATTGACCAATATTTACCAAGTCTATAAATGTTTCACGAACTACAAACACTGTTTTGGTATAGAACTATTCTTGGGCATGGGAAAATATTACTACCATTTCACTCTCAGTCATAGGTGGGTGTACCTTAGCAGCTTCCTTTCACCAGTGATATGCATAGTCCAAAAAATGTTCATTGCTCTTTTGCTTGATCCGGTTTAGTGAACATCGGTAAGGGAATATCTCCATGTTGTACGCAAACTTGTTAAGAATGTCTTTGGCTAGTGCCTTCTAGCAGGATCACTTTTTCAATTCCATAGCTGCAAACCATTCCAAGTCTTCACCGCTTAAACTTCGACTGAATAGGTATATCAACAATGCCTCGTTCCTTCCTACTACAACCATTTGGTCACAATTTTTCCTTAAGTACGTCATGGGATTATCGGTGCCACTAAATGTATTAAATTTTGGGGATCTTATATCCTTCTAATAATTCCACACCGAGATGAATACACAAATTATCGTAACCAAGTCCATTATTAACTATCATGTGAGACTCTTTGATCTTGGAATTCTCTTTATTCATTGCCAACAACTTCTTCTCATGCTCAATTTTTCACTTTTTTTTTGTTTTCATCTAGTGATTCACCTCGAGATTGTGAAATATTTTACTGAGCTTAGAAAGGGTGGAAACCTGAAAGGCGGTCAGGGGTATGAGTCGATATGAGAGATATTTTGGATAAAAGTAGCTAGACTTTGGTATATGGAAGCATGATTTTGGGGATAACTAGAATTTGTGTTTGGTAGAGTTTTTTAAGTTTGCGAGTTATTCTATAGATTGTAAGCATTAGAGTTGTTTTGATTAGTATACTGAATGGGTAGAGTGTGGGGCTTTGATAATCTGGTGGATTAATAATGACATGGTCAATGAGAATTTTGGGAGAAAAAAATGGATCTCATGTTATCTATATGAATCCCGATATTGGAAGGATAGAGAGAAGAGAATTAGTTGAGGCTTATATCTTTATAGGACAACAACATTATTGTAGATGGTCAGACTGGCCAAATCTCTAGTGTGATTCATCTCCTCTTGGAGAATCTCCACCTTATTTGCAAGCTTAGTGATTATCTTTTCTATTCCACTATCATGTTACCCTGATAGTCAATGCATTCTCGTCATTGCTTTTAGTCATGTTTTCAGCCAAGTAAGGCACTTTTCATGAGTTTTTGATTGGGTGAAGTGAGGATTTTCGTTAAGGTTTTGTCAACATAGACCAATCTCTATTTATTATGTTACCTAATAAGTAGAAACAACTCGAAAGGCAAATATGTTAGATCCCAATAATGGCAAATAATACAAGATAGTTGATAGAAAGTAAGCACATAAAAGTTGCTTTTGTCGTAGGTAATTTGATTCACAGATGAATATTGACTTACAAACTCTAATAAATAGGATTTTTCTTATTAATTCTGGGTATGTCGATTCTACTAAGAAGGTTGACATCGTTGAATCCTCTCTTGGTGCTTCTTTTTACTAAAACTTATAACTCTTATGCCAAAATAGGAAATATAAAGATTTTGAAGATGGGTCGGGCCGAAAGGCTGCTTATGTATCTCAAAGAAGAGCATTCATTCCCTATGAAGTTCAAATTTTAAAGGCTTTGTGAAAGAGGTTTGCAAAGTTTTATTTGAGACACTTGAAAGACTCGGAGTGTTTTGGTTTAATTTTTGCAGAGTGAGCTTACGTTTTTTGACTAAAGGGGTTCTATAAAAACCATCAAGGTAAGAGTGAATTAGTTCACCTTTTATTTAAGAAACACATGTAATACAATTATACCACACAATATTTAAAAAAATTATGATGAGTTCGATGCAAATGTGTGACCTTTTATGCCAAAGGTAGGCCTAACGAATTGAATGATGTATATGTTATTTATAAAATATTCCATTGCCCCATAATTATTATAAATCGATCAAATGGGGATACAAAATAGGGGAATGGGTATACAAATAAATATCAATCCCACACAGGGAAACAATCCTAAACTAGTCCACTATGAGGTCCTTCGTTCTCGAGCTTCTTGTATTTCTTGAAATTCTGAATGCATTTCAGGTAAAGATCTTCAAATCAAGAAACTATCTAAATAATTCTAACCCAGAGGGACAATGGTTCATTCAAATTGGTATGACATAATTTAATGAAACTCAAAAAGGTATGATTGTGTTTTTGGACCAAGAATCCTTTTCGTCATAAGGTGGTCTCATTAATAGGATTGATACCCCTAGGGTATCGGGTCACTTAGGTTAGCATTCTTTGTTCAAAAAGATTTGGCTTCGCTCTATCCTAATTTACTAAAGTAGTTTGTCCGAATTGACTGGTAATCCAAAATAGACTTTTTGGGGGTAAGGCTCCAAGTGACTGTTGATCGACTTGACTCAACTACTTCACTTGGCAGTTCAAAGAAATTCAAGGTGTTATACGAAAGAGCAGGTGCAAATGCTCACATAACCACCCTTTTTCTAATGTCCTATCCTCTGCTAGGAATGACATAATATGCCATGAAATACAACAATTTATAATGTACAAGAATTTAAACAAGTAAACAAATAAATATTACAAAAATAAATAGATAGTGAAATAGTATTAGTTCAAATATTTGGTAGAAACCTAGTAAAAAATCTCCAGTAGTGTCGCAATTTCTGTTCTGCAATAATAAATTTTTGACTTGATTGAACTCGAAAACTTAAGAAAATTTCCAAATTCGATTTAAAACAGAGTCGCCACTTAATTTATTTAGGAAAAATCAACAAAATTTTTGAAAACAACACTTAAAAGATTTAAAACAAAAACAATCTTTAGCTTGAAAAGATTCGGATAAATAGTTCTCATCAAATTTTGTAAAGGGTGTTAAGACACCAAGGATGTCCGCTAACTTGCGGTTGTTTGAACTATTTAAAATCCAAATTAAGTCGACTAACTTGAAAAAGAATTTATTTGAAAGCGATAAACTTGTTTAAAAGTACTTTGGAAAGATCAAAATCCGCTTGCAATTCTAGACAAGTAAATGAATTAAACTGGTTTGAGAAAAGAATTGTTTCACAAAAATCAAGGTAATTCCGAGGAAATTTCAACTAAGTTAAGATAGAGTTAGTGTTAAATACAAATGAGTTAACAAAAATAAATTACAAAGAAATAATGGAAAGAGTTACGGATTGTGCCCCTTTTAAGCCCATTTCAGTTCTCCCTAGCTTTGGGACTAATTTTTTATGGACCTTTTAGCCTATTGTTTAGCTGTGCCTATCAACTGTATACTGAAGGTATCCCAACCTCCTTTTGCTGCATTTTCAACTGTATACGAACTGTTATAAATGTATAATCTATATTTTAGCTTTCCTTTCTCTCTTTATTTGATTTTGAATGTGTATACTTGTCTCGACCCGAGCTGAAGTCCTGACCGCAATGGGCATCCTGAACTACGAAGGCCCGAGAGACCCCTTAGCCCAGCCTACTAGTGATATTGTCTGCTCTGAGCCTACACCCTCATCGTTTTAAAACACATCACTAGGGAGTAAGGCTTGCTTACTTATATACCCAATATCCCTCCCGTGTTTTGCCGATGGAGGATTCTTTATCCTATGTTGGGGTATTACATACATCCCCCTTATAGACTCAGAGTCCTTGCTGAGGTTTGCCCCATCGAAAGGGATTTGCCCAGACTCAAGACTGAGGGTTTCCCCGCCTTACCGATATTTGCCTAAACTCAGTTTGAACTCTGGCCCACATCAATAGGGCTGACACAGAAGCGACTCAGATATGAAGCTCGTCACAGCCAAGGACACCATTTAGGTCATGACAAGCTTGTCAGACCTGAACCGAGGCCCTGGCTGTGATTGGCATCCTGCACGATGATAGCACGAGAGATCCCTTAACATGTAATCATAAACATAACTCATATGAAATGAAAGTGCGGAAGATAAACTAAAAATGTTATAATCAAATAATCAAACTTAATACTTAACGACAAAAATCCATAAGAAACCCAAATCCAATCTAAATTAATCCACGAAGCCTCTACTAAAATGAATAAACTAGTTTGTCTAAACTGAGACAAGGCCATCGGTTGACCATAAAACAATTGAAACTACCATACAGTTAAGATATCTTCCAAAGTAAGGGAGGCTCACCAACTTTGACTATCTGGGGAAAATCTACTACTGAGCGGGGCCATGGGACTGTGCCTCAGAACCTGTAGGGCAAGGGGTCAATACTTGGAAAGTACAGGTATGTAGAACAATCCAAAATAATGTATAATTTATGTAAAATAATTGAGAGCATTTCAAAATCAATTTAGCATAATATATAGGTAAAAAACATGGGCATAATTCAAAGGCTTCAAAACATTCTTGTAAACCATTGACTCGACTCTTTACTTTACTTCTAAGCTAGATGATACACCCTACCATTTTGAATACCCATGGGCTATATGGGTTCGCCCTTAACTCGGCGGTCGAGCCTCCAATTCATGTTTGTCGCAAGGATTGAATTTTTTCATAAACTGATATACCCTAACGTGAGTATACCGTGGGAACCCTCTTGTGAGATGTCCCAATCAGCCTCCCATGTAGGATAACATATCATAAACACTGTATCGACAAAAAAAAAAATTCAGGCAATGAATTATTTGAACTAGTGCCTTCTTCGGGTAACCATCTAACTCTCCTCTAAACCCATTTTAACCTTATTAAAATCATACTTCATGATTATGAAAGAGTTCCTTTCTTATTCTATTAATGACATATCATAATAGCGTATCATCATACCCAAACTTGCAAGTCATTCATATCATACCATATCATATCCATAGCTCTTTTATTCAAAAGCATATTAATATCCACCCAAGAAACATCACATGAGAGTTCTTATCTCAAGTAGCATATGAAAACTTATGCAAAATACTTTCTTTTCAAGATTCAAATCATAAGGTGGTCATCTTTTTCATCAATCACATTCAATTCATCATCAACCGTTTAACTCAATGAGCATTTATATAAATTATTAAAAAAAAAAAAGCAACCTTTCAGTGAATCATAAAACAATGTAAATCCATAAATGATCATAAAGCATTTAAATTCAAGAGTTTAATATTGCATTTTAACACCCCATGACGTGTCAAGAAAAAAGAGAGAGGTAATTTCATAAATCATGATCATAATTTTAATTTCATAAATCATGCTCGTAATTTACTTTTCGAAAACCCAATACTCATTTTCACATGATTATGATTTAAGTTTTATATAGAACCTCTAGTAATTATAAGATTTCATCATAAAATGGAGTTCGTAATGCATGCTCTCCAAACAATCTCAAAACTCATAATACATACATACATATATACTTTAAAGCTTGTAAAAATGTTAAACCTTACGCCCATGAGATTTAGGATAGTCCCACATACCTTGATAATGACGAAAACATAGAGAAATTCGATCCTTGGAGCTTAAAATCCTCAATCCTAGGTAGTTTCTCTTCTCTTGCTTAAGGGAGAATGATTTAGGGATTTTGATGAGTGAAATAATGTGTGTTAAAACCTAAATTTTGTCCATTTTTTATTATGGACAGTTATAGGATGTGAAAAGACCTCAACATCCTTGAAATTGGATAAAATGGAGCAACTTTAGATTCTTAGATTTTGCCCTGTGACGTATGGCCATAGCAAACCGCTGGGTTTGCGGCGTATGGCCAAAGCCAACCTCAGGGTTAGCGGCACAAGGCCAAAGTCAACCTATTCCAGTGGCCTTTGGAGATCCCTCTGCGGCGCAGAGCCTTTGTGGAGTCCGCTTTGCGACGCCCACCCATTTTCAACTCCCAAAAGTACCTCCAATGCAACCCACAACCAGTAGACTTAGTTTACCATCCATATAGGGGTCCTAAGGATCATTTTTAAGGCATTATCTAAGTGATTAATGTATGGGGTGTTACATTATCCCCATGAGATCATTCGTCCCTGAATGATGGTTCGAAACACGCTAAGCACAATTTAAAGAGTTACAAGGAATAAATATGTAAGATAAAGTTAATACTTTCCATAAAATCATCCCTAGATTCAAAGAGAGATGGGTACCTTGCACACATATCATTCTCCGACTCCTAAGCTAACTTTACAAAACCAAAGATAACTTTACAAAACCAGAGACTCTAAACTAAAACAACACCCAAGATTCACAGAAAATAATATCTAAGCTAAAACAATTATCTGAAAGCTAAAAGAAGAAAGTACTAAGCATGAAAGAGTAGACTAAAAGAAGACTAAAGCGAGATAGCATTTGACAAATAAGAAAACAGTAGTCAAGGTACACAAAATAAAATTCAAATACAAAGATTTAAGGTTAACCAGCAACATCAAAATGAATTTTAACCAAATCTGAAACTAGAACTATGAAGGCAAAAAACAACAAGATCATTAACTCAACACATCAACCATAATCATCATCACAAAACGTCTATGGATTTCAAGGCCTCTACAACCCATATTCCCAACATTCTCACCTAGCCTGAGATTCCTACAATAACTACAAAAAATAAATTCCTAATACTCACCAAAAGAAAATAAAAAGAGAGGGAGGTGTTTACCTTTTCCTAAGAAGCAAATCAGACGATGAGACTTATCGAAATCTTTTAGCCATCACTATAAAATCAACTGTTAATCAAAATCCTTAGCTCAAATAGATAGATACTTATAAGGACCTCAATAGAAATTTTAGACTAGGGCAATAATCTTCTTTCAATTCGGAAATCCTCAATTTGCTCAAAATATTTTTAACCTTCAAGACTTTTGCGAAGAGATTTTTGCAACCTCGGAGAATTGCCTCAACTTAATAGAATAGTGAGGTATTTATAGGGAATATTCATAATATATGTTAGGGACTTGGGCCATATGGGATGAAGGATTTTTAGTGGTATTTCTGGAAATTCCTTGAGGATTTTGAATTTAAGATTTGGATAAGGATTACAACTCAACTAATTCTGATTTTTGAATTGGGAGGGTGGGGGCGAACAAATTGGGGTAAAATTTCAAATTCTTCTCCTACAATAATAGAAAATGGACAAATAAGTACCTTTATGGTACGGGTTGTCCAATTTGGGAATATCCTCTTTGAATGTTGGAGAAACTATGTGTACCACTTAAGGTGAATTCTAGAAGTTGTTGGATATTTCTTGGATATGAACATGTGTAAATCACATGATCATATATGAAATAAAAGGGAAACATATGGAATTCAAGGTTTTTGGGCTCGTTTGGATGAGCTATGGTTTTGTACGCTGTTGTTGTCATTTGTTTGTTGCTGACGTTGATATTATTGTTTTTGTTTAATGTAAAAAAAGGAGGAAAGGAGGTTATAAGGTTATGGGTGGAGTCATGCGGTTTTAGATAGGCCTGGGTCACTAGTCAAATTAAAGTAAATTTTACACACATATATATATATATATATATGTATGTATACATATGTATATATATGTATGTATATATATGTATGTATACCAATATGTTTATCATTAATTACTAAAAATTTCAATATTTTTTAAAATCTCCTAAAATTTCAACATTTGACCTCTAATAATACAAATTAATTACATTAGCTACATACTGCTGATACATGTATCTAATATGATTAACTTGTATTACAGTAGATACATACATTAGATACATGTAGGGTTAACTTGTACCTCAGAAATAGTAAAAAATATGAAATATTGGGATTTAATTAATTTTTAAGAAGGAGAATTTTTAGAAGTTTAGATAATTATGTTGTGATTTTAGGTAATTTTTCCCAAATTAAAAGGGAATAGGATTGGGCGGAGTGTTTAAAACGTGTAGGAATTAGAGATGGGAAAAGGATCAGAATATTTTCACAAAAATGACCCTTCAATTCATATTATCATATATTAGCCATTTTCACCCAAATGGCTCCTGAATGTTGTATTTTTTTTTTTGTTTTTCACTATTTTCTTTTCTTTTATTTTTTAATGTTGCTAATTTTTTTTTTATTTTTTTTTTGAAGAAAGGTCCACTTTGTCCATTCATTTATTTTTTCAGATGTGATCACAAAAATAAAAACATGAAATACAAGTCTATCCATAATTGTTCTATCTCTTTCATATGAGTTAACACCATAGCGGTACTTTGACTTTTTTTTTTGATATCTCTCTCTTTTTAATCAAAAAAATTAAGGAATGTTTGGGCAGTAAGGGTACAGGTGTAGACACCTAATTTCGTCCCTCCCCGATATTGTTTTTACCTATTTTTACCTTATCTTACCGTGTACCCTCACTCGTGCGATAATCCCTCCACAAAATGACAAAAATAACAATCCCCTAACTAATTTTATCTTATCCTAACAACCTACCCAATCAAAATAAATCACATCATACCCTACCCCACAACCACTCAATTCCATAGGCATATATACAACAAAAAAGTAAATCATTGGGGATCGATTTTTTTTTTCCATTCCACAGAATTCCATCTTTTTTTCCTTTTCTTCTACACATACACACAGAAAATAGGGGAGCACTCATCTTCAACAATAATCCCCTCACCATCACACATTCTCCACTCGCACCTCTCTCAGATCCCAAATCACACACACATACATAGAGGTCGAGAAGGAAATCATGAGGGAGAGGAGGAATTAAGGGAGTAGCGAAGTGTGAGGGAGAGTAACAAAGAGAGACCTATAGTTATTTTGATGTTGGGTTACTGTTCCGGCGACCCAGTTGCCGGATTTCGACATTTTTCGTTACCTTACTCCCTTCACAGCTCACCGAAAAACAGATGAAATATTGAGAGTGAGAGAGATCGAGACGATAGTGAAAAATTAAGATAGACGAGAGAGACAGTGAGGAAACGGAGGGGGAAGAAGAGATAAAAGACAGCTTCGATTGAATATTCCAACGACATTCTCGCCAGAATCATCATCTTATCTTGTAATCCGGCTACCTCCTCTCTGAATCCGTTCAAACCCATCAGAAACACCTGCTCCTTAATGTAAATGCATTGAACCGCTCAAAAAATCTACCAAAAAATGACCTACTTATTTTGCCACCACTGTGGTTGCTAATTCCGACGAGTTCTTGGCCGGAATTGGATATTTTGGGTTGTATTAGGGCGCTGCGGTTGAAATCATAACATTGTGCGCTAAATCTAGTACGGGTTATTGTTATTCTGTGATTCCTGTGTTCGATCTGGAGAAATAGAAATCAAAGTTGGATTTGGTTCATTGTTGAGGTTCATCGAGATCGTGAAGCAGCTTCCCTCAAAAGATCCCATTTAAAATAAAATTGAGGTCCAAATTCTTCAACTATATCTCTTTTTATTTTGTCTGTGATGTCATTAATTTATGTAATTCATGTTTGAGTTTGACGGTTAATTTGTGATTGTGTGTTTGAGTTTTTTTAATTATCACAGTTTGATTGGTTGATTTAATTGAGACTTATTTAATCACATTG
This sequence comes from Capsicum baccatum var. pendulum, assembly GCA_030864225.1. Classification (NCBI taxonomy): domain Eukaryota; kingdom Viridiplantae; phylum Streptophyta; class Magnoliopsida; order Solanales; family Solanaceae; genus Capsicum; species Capsicum baccatum. Next base: position 46,482,623 of record CM061550.1, read on the forward strand.
GTTGAAACAAATTTGGGGACAGGAATCGAAAATTGATAAAAGTGAATATTATGATATTTTTGATATATTGTTGATGTTGAATATGATATGTCATCGAGCGGGTAGGCAAACAGTAAGCTCGGGTAGGCAAGTTTAGAATTTGTGTATTGTTGGAATGTTTGGAATATTTGTTGAATGTTTTGTTTATCGTATTTAAAAAGTGTAGTCATTTGGCCGGGGGAATGCCCCGAGGTATTTGTACTTATTCACCGGGGAATGCCCCGATGTATCATGTTGGCGAAAAATGATTGTGATGAAGGCCCGCGGCATCGGGTAAGGCATTGGAGCTTAGTCTAGATTTAGTTTAGAATAGGATTTATATTTTCGTATTTTTTTATTTTTTGGACTGTATAATTGGAATGGACTTTACATTTTGGATTATTTTATTTTTTTTTGTTTGATTATTTTGCGTGCTTTTGTATGGTTTATAAATTTCTTAGTGTCAAAAAATAGTCGATACACTCTACCAAGAGACTATGGTTGAACCACGGGATCGATGGGTGTCTAACACCTTCCCCTCGGTCAATAGAATTCCTTAGCCGAAATCTCTGCTCACAAACTAGTTTAAAGAGTCAAATGGTTTTGAAAAAGATTTTCCAATGGTGACTTGGCACACTAGATTATGCCAAGTGGTGACTCTGAATAAAAAATGTTAATAATCCTTTTCTGAAACAAATTTTTATTTCTTGTCACTTAAATAATAAAACCTTTCGAACATTAAATTATAACCATCTTTTTGGAGTAAAAAAAAAGGGTGTGACAACTCTGGCGACTCTGTTGGGGAAGACAAGTTTTCAGAATTCGAGCTATCTTTTGGAGTCGCATCGGCTTTGTTTAGCATTACGGGTGTATAAACATTGTTTGTGATTATTGTTTGTGTTATTGTTATCGCTGGTGTGCGTTTTTCGTGCTCTTTGTTTATAGTATTTATCCTATGTGTTACCGCTTTTATATCTGTCATCATGTGTCTACCCCCAGGCCTTCTTTCTTCAACAAGTTCGTAGTACACGTGTTGTACACGACCTTTAGTTGAGTCACCCTTATTTTAGGGGGGGAGCCGTCGGTGTTATGGAGTAGGTGGAAAGCAAAGCAGCCATTATCGACCATACGCTCTCCCGAACAGCCTTGTTAGTGAACCATAACATAGGTCAGCCTTTAGGTCATGCTTATGTGCATTATACTGAGACCTAGCGGGACCCACATGGCCCTTTGTAGGAGACTCACCTCTAAAGCATCCCTGCGTGCTAACTGTTGCATCTTTAAGGGTAACGTGGTCATTTGATGGATTGATTTAAAAAAAAAAAATATTTGTTAGGAGTAAGGTGCGTAGGCAAAACACCAAAAAAAAAAAAAGAAAAGAAAAAAAAAATATATAGAAAAAGTGAGTCGAAAAGAATGAATCAAAAAGAGTTTCGTAGTTTTTAGAGTTTTTTATGCCTTTTTTTTTCACAATTCCAAAATTCAAAAGGACTTTTTTTACCTTTCGCAATCATTTTTCTCAAAAACATAAAAAAAATAAATTCTTTGTCTTGTTTAGCTTGCATTTACAATTCGAAAACTTCAAAAAGTTTTTTTTTCCATTCATAGGATGTGTTTATAAGAGAAAAATGAAAAAAAAGAAAAAAAGATGTTAGAAATTTTTTACATTTCATATAAAGAAAATACCCAAAAGATTTTTCTTTTATAGTTGTTGATGTCATCAGAAACAGCCTTTCTACTTCTTCAGAGGTAGAGGTATGGACTGCGTACATCTTACCCCCCCAGACCCCACTAGGTGGGAATACACTGGGTTTGTTGTTGTTGTTGTTGTTGTTGTAGTTGTTGATGTCATTTTTGTGTGAAGTATCAAAATGAAAACTCAAAAGATTTTATTAACGTGGTTCATCGTCTGTCTTTGGTTGTATCTCTTAAGTCAGGGTCTAGCCTGTTATTTAATCATTAATTGTCCAATCTGGACGAACTATGCACCCCTGATTCGCCTCTTTCGGGAGTGAGATACATAGGCAGCCTATTATTGGTTCGGAGATTTTATTTAAAAAATCCAAAAAAAAAAAAAAATATTTTCTTCACTTTTCATCTAGAGTAGGTGTTTCATACATGTCTTGATAATAAAAATACAAAAAAAATCCTTAATAGTCGTAGGTTTTATTTTTGGTTGATCTTATTCAAAAAAATTCAAAAAATGATTTTCTTCACTCTTTATTTAGAGTAGGCGTTTCATATACGTCTTTAAAAGAAAACTACAAAAAGATTTTTCATTAATAGGTTCAAGTTCCATTGTCATATGAAATTTAAAACTGAAAAACCAAAAAACAATTCTTTGGTAATCATAGATTTCACTTTGTATAGGGATGTTAAAGCTGAAAAATTCAAAAACATTTTCGCCAATTCTTTTGACAAATTGTTATTTTCTTTTCTTCTTAAAGTTTTGAGGAAAAAAAAAGAGTTCAATTAGCCATCTTGGCACGACTTCACGAACTAGGCACACCTGATTCTCCCCTTTCGGGGGTAAGATACGTAGGCGCCCTTCTAGGGTTCATTTTTTTTTTCAAAAAATAAAAATAAAAAAAATAAAAAAAGATTTTGAAAAATTGTTGAACTCTAACGCATTTGCTATCTCTTGCCCAGTTAGTTTAAGGTGGTTGGTTTGTGGCATTTTAGCTGGTCCTCCATATTGCTCCAAGTCACAGAGGAAGTTATGGCCAACAAGGATACCGAGTTAGTGGTCACTAATCAGATAGGGAGTTCAGGGAATGAGAATGTAGGAGATAATGAAGATACTCGAAAATTAACGTGGAAAATAATAGAAATGCATCAAGCTTGGGCTGATAGGTTGCCGCCTCCTACAGTTCCCACTGATAATCTGAAATATCTTTCTAGCTTGCCTCCCGTGTCACATGCACAATTTCCCATTTTTGTTGATATGCCACAACATGCATCAGGATCGACTCAGGGGCAACAATATTCAACCACTTCCAATGTTTATTTCCTCATTCCCCAATCTAAGACTACCACATACTCGGCTCCAGCTGCTGTTCATGCTTTTGTGGCATCACCCCCACCTCCTACTTTTGATGTTCATCTGCAAGTTGTGCCTCCCTACTCTACAAAAGAACCTGCATTGAATATTTTTAGTGATCAGCATTATGCTCTCGAGCCTACATTTAAGTTGACTAGTCCTTACGATTGCCCTCAATCGCCTGAATTTCCTCCTAACACTGAGAAACCTGTTATGACAGAAGAACAAGAGGAAATAGCCAAAAAATTGAGAAGTTTGGAACTGATTATGAAAAACTTACAAGGACTTGGGGGGGGAGGGGTACAAAAGTGTCTCATATAAAGATCTGTGCATGTTTCCTGGTGTACATCTTCCTTTTGGTTTTAAAATGCCAAAGTTTGAGAAGTATGATGGACATGGCGATCCTATAGCACATTTGAGACGCTATTGCAACCAGCTAAGGGGCGCTGGAGGGAAGGAAGAATTACTCCTGGCATATTTTGGTGAGAGTTTTTCAGGTCTAGCTTCAGAATGGTTTGTTGACCAAGACATCAACAAGTGGAATAGCTGGGATCACCTGGCTAATGAATTCATGCAACAATTTCAATACAATATGGAGTTGATTCCTGTCGAGAAATCCTTAACTAATATGAAGAAAATGAGTACTGAAACTTTCAGAGAGTATTCGATTAGATGGCGTGAACAAACTGCTAGGGTGAAACCGCTAAGATAGTGGAGGCGTTTATTCAAGTGAAGGATGAAACATATTATCAACACTTGTTACCTGCATTAGGCAAGCCATTTATTGAGGTCCTCAAAATGGGGGAGATTATAGAGGATGGAATTAAGACTGATCGCATTGTGAGTTTTGCACATTAAAAGTGACTACTCAAGAAATTCAAAAAGGTTTGGGAAGTGTGGGAGGAAAGAAGAATGTGGAAGATGCATATCCCATTGCAGTTGGACAATAGGCATGGGCAAGAAGACCACACCATCGTTACCCATGGGCTCAAACCCAAGTTTATGCCCAAGCTCCACAGAATTTTTACCAAAATCCATTATATCTCATTCCCCCATCTCCATATCAAGTGTATAATGCGCAATCTTATGTTCAACCTCCATCTTACCCATACTATCGTGCACCAACTCTGTCGAGTCATCCTCCAAATCCACATACATACCGAAGCCCTTCTAGGCCTAGTTTTTAATTTAAGCCAAATAATTAAATGAGACAGAAGTCGAGGGATAACTTCACACCCATTGGAGAGTCGTATGCAAGTTTATACCAAAGATTGGTACAACAGGACATGATCACTCCTCTTCTTGGGTATACTCCCGACCCACATTCAAGAAGTTTTGATCCTAATGTACGATGTGCATATCATTCTGATGTTCAGGGTCACATTATTGAAGATTGTCGTGCTTTGAAAAGAAAAATTGAAAAGATGATTCAAGATAAATCAATCATGGTACAGAACACTGACAGTGAGGAAAGCTCTAGTCATGTTAATATGCAAACCAGTGGCTAAGATGTTAGGCTGAGCAATTAAGAAGTCACCCCTCTCCTTACTAGGAAGGGGTCTGGTAGCTTGTTTTGTTTTATTTTCTGTTCTCCAAATTATTTTAGAGTTGTAGTTCGGGATCTGTCTTGTTTTGTCCTTTTTTTGTTTATGTTCAAACCCTTTTATCTTTTGTTTTGACTAAATAAAGTATCTCATTTTCCTTTGTGTTTTAAATATGTGGTGTTTGTTTGTTTTCTTTACATAGTACATTTTGTGCTAACTCTAGTGATATGACATGCAGTGAAATTTTCAGCCAGATCTTAAAATCCAGTTTAAGTATGAATTTTGAATCAGAGGGTTAAAGTTAGAAAAAAAAAAAGCATATGAGAAAATAGATAGAGTACTAAGATATTTGGTAATAGGTTAAGGCAATTATTTTGAGAATCACAAGAATAACTTGGCTATCGATCGAAAGGCAGGTCCCAATTAGGTCAAATAGTAGACGTGTGATCCCTATAAAAAGGTTAACAAGAAGATAATCAGCTCCACAAAAGTATGAATCACTTGATGTGAGGGATGCATAACAAAGGTAGAGTTGTATCTTTGACAAGTATATAAAAAGAGGTGAAACACATGTTAGAGACAAGTTAGTGTTTAAAACATGTCATAAGTGATATTGGTAGAGTACTTTCACATTGCATGCTATATACTTGCATTCTCAAGGATTGATATGATGAAGGCATTTCATTCTGCTGTCCAAACATTGTGTCATCCTTTGTTTACCCCATTTGTGTCTTAATGTTATTTTCTTTCATACCCCTCTTTTGGAATCAACATAGAGTAAGCAAAGTTCAAAGAATAGTATCGAGTAAGAAGATAAAGTCAAAAGCTACAAAAAAGAGACAAAAATGTTTCCAAAAAAGAGTGTCAAGAAAAATAGAGTTAGAAAAAAGAATCGCAAAGTGAAAAGAGCAAATAAGAGAAAAAAAAAGTTAGATCAAAGCAAAAGGACAAGCTTCCAGAACTACGCATGACCTGGTTCTCCTCTCTCGGGGGTGAGATACGTAGGCTGTCCTACTAACGGCTCAGTCCAACCAAATAAATAATTTAGAATCATCCAGTCAAAAGAAACCGGGGCATGAGTTAATCCTCATTGTTTGAGTCTATTCCAAAAGCTGTAAGTCCTAACCCACTTCAAGTGTCGTTTGGGCCTCACGCCATTCTTTCTTTCTAACCCTATCCAAAAGCCAAGTTACAACCAAAGAAAAGACCTTCAAATCAATCTTTGGGGATGTTAAGGCAAAGCATGCAAGGTATATGATGATGTATTTGGGAACTACCTGTCTTCCTCAGCCTAAAAAATCAAGAGAGAAATAAAAATGAGAGAGTCTTATTGGTGAAAACCCTCACGGTCATCGTAAGGCGATAGCAAGTTGAGAGAGATAAAAAAGAGAGAGTCTTATTGGTGAAAACCCTCACGGGCACCGTGAGATGATTATGAGTTGGGAGAAATGAAAATAAGAGTCTCATTAATAAAAACCTCATAGATATCATAAGACAAGAGTGAGCTGAGGGAAACACCCTTCAAAATGTCACTAGCCAAATGAGGTCTGAATTCAATTGGCCTAAGGAAACAACTCAGTTTCAAGGCCATTAACTCAACAATAATTGGTAGAAAGGTTGAATGGAAAGATTAGGTAGCTTAATCCAAAATGCATGGCATAATCATTAGAGTTGACTGTCATTTTTAGAAAATTTGTCATTTCTTTGTTTCAAATAGGGACACTCATTGTCTTTTCTTTCTTCTCTTTATTTTATTTCGTTTTCATGAGTCAGTGGTCAAAATAAAACTCATTTTCATTTTTTTCTTGTTTTTGAGTCAAGTGCATATCAAAAAAAGTGAGAAAAGATTTCAAAATTGGCCACCAACTTCTTCATTTGCACAATGCAAGACAAAGTCAGCATATGAAAAAGATATAATTGTAAACTTATGAAAATACCAAGGTTTGAAGGATTTGTCTGAGAAGCATGACAAAGCAGAGATACTGTGGTTATTTTAGAGTCACTCTTAATGATCTGAGTTTGGGTCAATGACACGACAAAGTAGGGGCAAATGTCAAAAATCTGAAACAAAATGAAGGGAATGAACACTAGAACAAATGCCTGGAAATCCAAGTGCTGCAAACTACCACTAAGTTTTTAACTGACAAATTTTCTGTGTTGAAATAGGGGCAGATTCGCTTCACTTAATTCAGCTATCATTGGAAATGCACATCCGTGAGACTTTACTTTATGTTCAGGAGCCTCCTGAAAAATGAGATTTTACTTTATGTTCTGGACCCTCCTGAAAAATGGGACTTTACTTTATGCTCAGGACCCTCCTGAAAAATGGAATTTTACTTTCTGTTTAGGACCCTCCTGAAAAATGGGATTTTACTTTATGTTCAGGACCCTCCTAAAAAATGGGATGTTACTTTATGTTCAGGACCCTCCTGAAAAATGGAATTTTACTTTATGATCAGGACCCTTCTGGAGAATGGGATTTTACTTTATGTTCAGGACCCTCTTGGAAAATGGGATTTTACTTTCTGTTTAGGACCCTCCTGAAAAATGGGATTTTACTTTCAATTCAGGACCCTCCTGAAAAATGGGATTTTACTTTCTGTTCAGGATCCTCCTAAAAAATGGGATTTTACTTTATTTTCAGGACCCTCTAGAAAATAGGACTTTACTTTATGTTCAGGACCCTCCTGAAAAATGGGATTTTACTTTCTGTTCAGGACCGTCCTAAAAAATGGGAGTTACTTTCTGTTCAGGACCCTCCTGAAAAATGAGATTTTACTTTCTCTTCGGGTAATCCCAGAAACATTTGTAAGGAGATGCACTTCCTTGTTCGGGTAATTCCAGCAACATTGGTAAGGAGACACACTTCCTTGTTCGGTTAATTCCAACAACATTGGTAAGGATACACACTTCCTTGTTTGGGTAATTCAAACGACATTTGATAAGGAGATGCACTTCCTTGTTTGGGGTAATTCAAGCAACATTTGTAAAGAGACGCACTTCCTGGCTTGGGCAATTCAAGAAACATTTGTAAGGAAACAAACTTCCTTGTTCGAGTAATTCAAGAGGCATTGGTAAGGAAATGCACTTTCTTATTTTAATAATTCAAGCAACATTGGTGATGCACTTTCTAACTTAAGTCTTGATTCCTGGAAGGTGCACTCTCTAGTCGAGTTATTGCACTTAATCCTTAGGATACGCACTTCCTTGCTGGTTTTTATTTTTTAGGTGACACACTTTTAACCTGAACTTGTATCTCTAGAAGACGTACTTCCTAGTTAGAATCCCTCACTTTAATTCTTAGGAGATGCACTTTCTAGTCTTGGTTATTTAATTTCACTCTTAAGAGATACATTTCTTAGTCAGAGTCTTGATTCATCATTGCAACATCGAAGTAGGTATGATGTGACTTTTCCAAAAGTCTTCTAAGGATAAATTGGGGTGAAAATTCAATTTCTGTTTTTGAAACTTTACTTTTCTGGCAAATAAACGAAATTTCTCTTTATAATAATATTGGTTTGGGATAATTTTCTTTTTAGTTTTGATGTGATTTCAGGAGACCGCTTGCAGAACAGGGTGAAGAAGTTGAAAGCATAGCAACAAGTTGATGAAATAGCAAGTCAGGAGCGCGCCTGAAGAATAGGATGATGAAACTCAAGTCAAGAGTCCAAAAGAAGCTGCATAGATAGGATTTTTGTAATTTTATTTATGCTTTAACTTATAATTTTCATTTTTAATGTAATGACAGAGCCGTGGACCGTAACCTCGATGTAACCTCACTCGACTCTCCAACTCGGTATAGTTCATCTCTTTCCAATCCTTTGAAATACTCGTGACTTGATTCTCTCATAACTTGGGTAGGTAGGATATGTCTTAAGTCAAGACCCGGTTGTCCTTCTTCTTTCTGTTTCTTTCTTTGAATAATGGTCGGGTCAAAATTTGGTCTCACTGTCAACTTCTTTGTCTGAAAACACTTCGTGTTTACATTCAAAGGGGGTATGATGTAGACACCAAATTTCGTCCCTCCCCGATATAGTTTTTACCCATTTTTACCTTATCCTACCATGTACCCTCACCCGTGCGTTAATCCCTCCACAAAATGACAAAAATAATGTAACACCCCGTACTTAATTACGTGCATTAGCCATTGTTATATGTGTTGGAGTATATGTATTGATCCTAAGTTAGGTATATATGAGTATTGATTATTTTGAGATGGTTTCAAGTGTATAGTTTGATTATATGTGTATAGGAATCGACCTTATTTATACCGGAATTTGCCCGTCGATGTTTCCATACGAAGGTTATTGAATAAGCTTTCCGACGATATAAAGATTTTCAAAAACGGATAAGTTTCGGATATAAGCGAGCACGTTCGAAACTTTAAAACGGTGGCCGGGATGTGAACAGTAAAATTGCAGGAAAATTTCCATTTTTTGGGTCAACTTTGAACGATCATAACTCCCTCAATATAATGAACTGGGCGAGATACCACATATCAAAAGAAAGATCTTTCAGTATTCTTTCTAATGAAATTGGTTTCATCCAAATCCAACATCTGAGTAAGGATTTATACTCGTTTTACTTCAGCCTCTCAAAACAGATTTTTGTGAACAGTAAATTAGCAGGAAAATACTGAGGCCTGCCAGTTTTTTGGGTCAACTTTGAACGATCATAACTCCCTCAATATATTGAAATGGGAGAGCTACCATATATCAAAAGAAAGATAGTTGCGTCTTCTTTCCAATGCAATTGGTTTTATCCAAATTCAACATCTGTGTAAGGAGTTATACGCGTTTTACTGCAGCCTCTCAAAACAGATTTTTAGGGTCAACTTCAAATGCTCATAACTCCTTGTACAGGACGAACTGGGTGGCCTAATTTATATTAAATGAAAGAACTTTGAATTATCTTTACAATGATACCAATTTCACCCAAAGCCGATATCGGAGCAAAGAGTTATGGTCTATCTACTTCAGCTTGTCAAAACAGTCCACCGGAGGACATATTTGACATTATTTAAATTTTAAAGGCACTTTGGTCATTTCCTATGATATTATGGACGGAAATATGTGTATATGTACATGTATATGAGTTCAAAAACTCATATCCATCATCAATCATAGGAGAGAACAAACCCTAGCCAAATTTGACCTTCAAATTACTTGTGATTCAACCGTGAAAAGTCCAAATTGATTCCGTAGTTGTGTTCATCATCTCAAGGGCTTCGAGAAGCACCCCTTATTTGTGCCAACAGGACTTCAAAACCCAAAGGGCCATTCTATGGTAAGGATGTAAATTATGTTGGTGTTATTTATATGGATATGTATATATATATATATATATATATATATATATATATATGCATGTGAGCATAAGAAGTATGTTATTTGATTGTTATTGAAAGATGATTGGAAATGATATTGGATCATTCTTGTGCATGGTTGGATTATGTTGAATTGTGAAGGAATGATGTGGTATTGATGATGTGGTATTGAAATGATGATTATATATATATATACACATAAACCTATTGTTCAAGTTGGTTTTTGGAATGCTTTGCAAATATTGGTTGTATGGAATTATGGAAGAGAATGGTGGTGTTGGGTTGCTAATACTAGATGCCAAATATTTCATTGTAGATAAGTGATTTGTAAAGGCGGAAAGTTGTGTTGAATTGGTATCCGAATCTACAACGAGGTATGTAAAGCATACTCTAATGATGTTCTTTGGCATGAAAACACCAATGTTCCATCAAGTACGATTCCGAGGTTATCCAAACACATGTATTGTTCTACATTACCAATGAAGCTGTTTCCATTCTATAAAGTGTCAAAATGCTTCATTGATATACCAAGAGGCTCCTATTTCATTGTTGTGATATTGATGATTCTGAAACATACTGTTGATGTACCAATGAGTCCTTATTACATCGTTATTGTATAGAAGGTCTATTACTTGATTCCTATTGATGTATCATTGTTCCAAAGGTACTATATTGACATGAACACTAATGCAATAATCTCAAAAGCTTTTGAACTAAGTTATTGGAAAAATCTCTTATGTGTTACTTGATATACGTGTGGGTGGTATCCCAGGGGCATAAGCCTAGCATGGGTCGATCCCAATTGATATGTACTGGGGGCAGCCTAATGGTCACAGTACGGTACAGTATTTATTATTGTTAGGTGGTTGGAGGTTCGGGAGGAGGAGGTAATGGCGAATAATAATTGTAAAGAATGAAATGAACGAATGTATACCGTTCCACAAATGTGTTTGAATTCAAGAATCCAATTCAGATTAATGATAATGTTCATGATCCTAAAAGTGTTTATGAAGTGTGGTTCACTTCTATTATGATTTATTCACGTGTATGATTTTATTGATCCCCCATATCACATATGTTTATTTACAGCTTTACATACTCAGTACATATCTCGTACTGACGTCCCTTACGGGGGACCTGCATTCATGCTGCAGGCACAGGTACCTCAGCTCATACACCGTACCAGTAGGAGCCAGGTCATACAGCTACTGTTGGTGAGCTCCAGTTTACTTCGGAGCTTTTCGAGTCGGTTCCTTATATTTTGTTATTGTACAGGAGTCATATGTGGGCGGGGATTTTTCCCGACCCTAGTTATGTCATGTATATCCTAGAGGCTTTGTAGACATAAGGAAGGGTAAAGTCATGGAAGTTTATATAGTGATGTTATATTCGTATATGGGGTGGCCCCGACGGCCAAGTATTATATATATGTATATATATTTGTGCGTGTTGTGCTGATACAGGTAATTAGACCCTTTTATATGCAGCGAAGTGTTGCCCAAATTTTTGGTGACATGTAAGTGAAAGTACAGGTATTTGAAAGGGTTCTCCCGGGCCTTCTCGGCTTCGGGTGCCAGTCCGGCCCGATGGGATTTTGGGCCGTGACAAAAGTGGTATCAGAGCGGTTCATCCTAGTGAGTCTACAAAGCCGTGTCTACGTAGAGTCTTGTTTATCGGTGTGTTGTGCACCACATCTATAAATAAGAGGCTATGGACATTTAGGAATTGTTTCTTTTCTTCATGTCTTAGATCGTGCGATAGAGCTTATATTGTATATGAAGTCATAGTTGACCACTGATTCAGTTTGTTTCTCTTATTATAGTAATGATGCCGGTTACCAAAAGCAAGAATACCGGTAAGCAAGTAGATGTGGATGCCGGAGAGGGGACTAGTAAGTCACCCACTATACCAGCTAATCAAAGTGAGGCTCCAGCTGAGCATGCATCAGAAACTTCCCCCAGTCCAGAAGAAATAAGGGGGAGGAGAACTATATCCCCAGAGCCACCAATTAATGTTGTTGATCAAGATCTTAGAAATGCAGTGCAAATTTTGACTCGTATAGTTGCTGGGCAAGTCCAAGGGCAAGCCATTCCTGTCGCGGGTTCTAGCTGTACTGATAGGGCGGCTAGTGTTTGGACGCAAGATTTTCTTAAGATGGATCCGCCTACTTTTATCGGATCCGATCTTAATGAAGATCCGCAGGACTTTATTGATCAGATCCAAAGGGCCCTAGAGGTGATGCATGTATCGGGCAGAGAGACAGTGGAGTTAGCCGCGTATAGATTCAAAGGTGAGGCTATATATTGGTTTGAAGACTGGAAACGGTCGAGGGGAATTGATGCACCCCTAGCTACTTGGAAAGAGTTCAAAGAGGCATTTATTGATCATTATCTTCCATATGAGACTCGTCAGGCCCGTGCAGATCAGTTCTTAAATCTTCGGCAGGGTAATACAAGTGTGAGGGAGTATAGTCTTCGATTTAATTCCTTGTCCAGATATGCTCCTAATGTTATAGCTACTATGGATGACAGATTTCATCGGTATGTGAACGGATTGGATCCGTATTTGGTTAGGGATTGTACTATTGTTGCACTGAATAAAGATATAGATATAGCTAGGATCCAAGAATTTGCACAGAAAATGGAAGATCAGAGGCAAAGAAGAAGAACATAGGAATTTAAAAGCGGATCTTCTAAGAGGGTCAGATCTACAGGGCAGTTTATGGCGCCACAGAGAGGTTTTAGACCTCAATTTTATGCTAGACCACCTAGGCCATTATTTTCTTATTCTGCAGCTAGTGCTCCACCACAGCATCAGGGGTTCAGAGGCAGTGAAATTGGGCAAAGAAGTGAGGGTCATAGTTCGCGATCAGCGGGTTATCATGGGCAAAGAAATATGATCCAACTGAGACCTCCTCGAGAGCCATGCAATAAATGTGGAAGGCATTATATGGGAGCATGTCGAATGGGAACAAATGTTTGTTATTGGTGCGGTATGACGGGGCATATGATGAGAGAATGCCCACGAAGGGGCACAAGTGGTGTAGCACGACCTTCGGGATCAGTTGTTGCATCATCGTCATCGGTATCTTATTCTGGTAGAGGCGCACGACCCGTGGGTCACGCTAGAAACGAAACAAGAGTCGGCAGTTCCAGTGGGACTCAGAATCGCACTTATGCTTTAGCGGATCGACAGAATCTAGAGGCTTCCCCAGATGTGGTTACGGGTACGTTGTCCATATTTTCATTTGATGTATATGCTCTAATTGATCCCGGTTCTACATTATCATATGTTACTCCTTTGGTTGCTGGAAAGTTCAAAAGAACCCCCGAATTGTTAGATAAGCCGTTGGAAGTGTCTACCCCGGTTGGGGAATCTATTATTGCTAGAAGAGTTTATAAAGATTGTGTAGTAACTGTGTGTGGTCGAAATACGATGGACAATCTCGTGGAACTAGAAATGGTAGACTTTGATGTTATAATGGGTATGGATTGGTTGGCGTCTTGTTATGCCAAAATTGACTGTTGTACAAAAAAGATGTATTTTCATTTTCCGAATGAAGCAGTTATTGAATGGCAAGGTAAGATCGGTGCACCAAGAGGTAGATTTATTTCTTATTTCAAAGCAAGAAAAATGATTTCCAAGGGATACCTATATCATTTAGTTAGAGTAAGGGATACAGAAGCGGAGCCACCAACTCTTCACGTTGTTCCAGTGGTAAATGAATTTCCTGATGTATTTCCTGAAGATCTTCTAGGTTTGCCTCCTGAACGAGAAGTAGAGTTTGGTATTGATGTAATTCCAGGCACCCAACCAATCTCCATTCCTCCATATAGAATGGCCCCAGCAGAATTGCGAGAATTGAAAGAGCAATTGAAAGATTTGCTTGAGAAGGGATTCATAAGGCCTAGTATGTCCCCCTGGGGAGCACCAGTGTTATTTGTGCGCAAAAAGGATGGCTCGCTGAGGATGTGTATTGATTATCGGCAATTGAATAAGGTGACTATTAAGAATAAATATCCTCTCCCAAGAATTGATGATTTATTTGATCAGTTACAGGGCGCCAAGTGCTTTTCTAAAATTGATTTGAGGTCAGGTTACCACCAAGTGAGGGTCAAAGAAAAATATATACCCAAAACAGTTTTCCGAACAAGGTATGGTCATTATGAGTTTCTAGTTATGTCATTTGGGATAACAAATGCACCTGCAGCTTTTATGGATTTGATGAATAGGGTGTTTAAGCCATTCCTGGATGTATTTGTGATAGTTTTTATAGATGATATTCTAGTTTATTCTAGATCAGAAGAGGACCATGCCAATCACTTACGACAGATATTGCAGACTCTTCGTGATTGTAAGCTTTATGCAAAGTTCTCTAAATGTGATTTTTGGTTAAAGTCGGTGGCATTTTTGGGTCATATTATATCTAGTGAAGGGATAAAGGTTGATGCTCAAAAGGTAGAAGCTGTGAAGAACTGGCCAAGGCCCACAACGCCGACGGAGATTCGTAGTTTTCTCGGGTTGGCCGGTTATTATAGGAGGTTTGTTAAAGACTTTTCTTCCATTTCAGCACCTTTAACCAAGCTAACGCATAAAGCATCCAAGTTCCAATGGAATGATACGTGTGAGGAGAGTTTCCAAGAATTGAAAAATAAGTTGACTTCTACACCTGTGTTGGTACTTCCAGAAGGTACAGAAGGGTATACAGTGTATTGTGATTCTTCTAGAATTGGTTTAGGATGTGTATTGATGCAGCATGGTAAAGTAATAGCATATGCTTCTAGACAATTGCGGCCACATGAGAAAAATTATCCTACACACGATCTTGAGCTGGCAGCGGTTATCTTTGCTTTAAAAATATGGCGCCACTATTTATATGGGGTTCATGTTGATATATATACTGATCACAAGATCTTACAATATATTTTCAGTCAGAAGGATCTAAATCTGAGGCAGCGAAGGTGGATGGAACTATTAAAAGGTTATGATGTCGATATTTTGTATCATCCAGGGAAAGAGAATATAGTAGCTGATGCGTTAAGTCGTAAGGCTATGATGATGCCTATAGAAAGGCAAGGGATGGTTAAAGATCTTCACCAGTTAGCTAGTTTGGGAGTTCGCCTTCTTGAAACTCCGGACAAAGAGCTTCTCGTACATAATGCTGCGGAATCTTCATTAGTAGCTGAAGTGAAAGAGAAGCAATATGCAGATCCTATTTTATTACAGCTTAAGGAGAACGTTCAGAGTGGTGCAACCAAGGCATTTGAGCTTACGTGAGAAGGAGTACTTCAGTGCCAAAACCGATTGTGTGTGCCGGATGTAGACGGGCTAAGAAAGAAGATTATGACAGAGGCACATTTTTCAAGGTATTCCATTCATCCAGGATCAACCAAAATGTATCAAGATTTGAAAGATATGTATTGGTGGAATGACATGAAAAGGAACATCGCAGAATTTGTAGCTGAATGTCCAAATTGCCAACGAGTTAAAGTGGAACATCAAAAGCCCGGAGGCAATATGCAATGCATAGATCTTCCAACTTGGAAGTGGGACATGATCAACATGGATTTTGTTACAGGTTTGCCTCGTACAGCTCGGAAATTTGATTCTATATGGGTGATTGTGGATAGGCTTACTAAATCCGCACATTTCTTACCCGTTAAGACCACTTACACAGTTGAAGAATATTCGAAGCTGTATGTTAAAGAAATAGTCCGATTACATGGAGTGCCAACTTTTATTATATCAGATCGGGGAACTTAATTTACTGCAAACTTTTGGAAGTCTTTCCAACGGAATTTGGGAACACAAGTGAATCTGAGTACAGCTTTTCACCCTCAGACGGATGGACAAGCAGAGCGCACCATTCAAACACTTGAAGATATGCTACGAGCATGTGCTATAGATTTTAAAGGCAGCAGGGATGATCATTTACCTCTTATTGAGTTTGCCTACAATAATAGCTATCATTCAAGTATCAAAATGGCACCATATGAAGCTTTATATGGGAGGAAGTGTAGATCACCAATTGGATGGTTCGAAGCAGGTGAAACTCTTATCTTCGGACCGGATCTTGTGTATCAAGCCATAGAAAAAGTCAAGGTGATTCAGCAATGGTTGAAAACGGCCTAAAGTCGACACAAGTCATATGCGGATAGTAGAAGAAGAGAGCTAGAGTTTTCGTTAGGCGATTGGGTATTTTTGAAGGTATCGCCAATGAGAGGGGTGATGAGATTTGGTAAGAAAGGAAAGTTGAGTCCACGATATATAGGCCCATATAAGATTATTCGAAGATGTGGGCAAGTTGCTTATGAATTAGAGCTACCCCAGGAACTCTCATCAGTGCATCCAGTATTTCATGTATCGATGCTTCAAAAGTGCATTAGAGATCCGACCCTTATTACTTCTACTGAAGATGTGCAAGTAACAGAAGATCTTACCTATGAGGAGATTCCTAATGCTATATTAGATCGTCAAGTTAAGAAGTTGAGAAATAAAGAAGTAGCATCGGTGAAAGTACTTTGGAGAAATCAACAAAGGGAAGAGATTACATGGGAAGCGGAGGAAGCAATGAAATTGAAATACCCTTATTTGTTCAAAGATGAAAAAGAAGTGCAAGGAGTGGAACTGGGACACTAACAAGTAAGTTTCTACATATGCATAACATCTATATGATGACGTGAATATCAATTATGAATTCGAACTTGTTTCGGCTAAATAACTACATTCACATTCGAGGACGAATGTCCTTAAGGGGGGAAGGATGTAACACCCCGTACTTAATTACGTGCATTAGCCATTGTTATATGTGTTGGAGTATATGTATTGATCCTAAGTTAGGTATATATGAGTATTGATTATTTTGAGATGGTTTCAAGTGTATAGTTTGATTATATGTGTATAGGAATCGACCTTATTTATACCGGAATTTGCCCGTCGATGTTTCCATATGAAGGTTATTGAATAAGCTTTCCGACGATATAAAGATTTTCAAAAATGGATAAGTTTCGGATATAAGCGAGCACGTTCGAAACTATAAAACGGTGGCCGGGATGTGAACAGTAAAATTGTAGGAAAATTTCCAGTTTTTGGGTCAACTTTGAACGATCATAACTCCCTCAATATAATGAACTGGGTGAGATACCACATATCAAAAGAAAGATCTTTCAGTATTCTTTCTAATGAAATTGGTTTCATCCAAATCCAACATCTGAGTAAGGATTTATACTCGTTTTACTTCAGCCTCTCAAAACAGATTTTTGTGAACAGTAAATTAGCAGGAAAATACTGAGGCCTGCCAGTTTTTTGGGTCAACTTTGAACGATCATAACTCCCTCAATATATTGAAATGGGAGAGCTACCATATATCAAAAGAAAGATAGTTGCGTCGTCTTTCCAATGCAATTGGTTTTATCCAAATTCAACATCTGTGTAAGGAGTTATACGCGTTTGACTGCAGCCTCTCAAAACAGATTTTTAGGGTCAACTTCAAATGCTCATAACTCCTTGTACAGGACGAACTGGGTGGCCTAATTTATATTAAATGAAAGAACTTTGAATTATCTTTACAATGATACCAATTTCACCCAAATACGATATCGGAGCAAAGAGTTATGGTCTATCTACTTCAGCTTGTCAAAACAGTCCACCGGAGGACATATTTGACATTATTTAAATTTTAAAGGCACTTTGGTCATTTCCTATGATATTATGGACGGAAATATGTGTATATGTACATGTATATGAGTTCAAAAACTCATATCCATCATCAATCATAGGAGAGAACAAACCCTAGCCAAATTTGACCTTCAAATTACTTGTGATTCAACCGTGAAAAGTCCAAATTGATTCCGTAGTTGTGTTCATCATCTCAAGGGCTTCGAGAAGCACCCCTTATTTGTGCCAACAGGACTTCAAAACCCAAAGGGCCATTCTATGGTAAGGATGTAAATTATGTTGGTGTTATTTATATGGATATGTATATATATATATATATATATATATATATATATATGCATGTGAGCATAAGAAGTATGTTATTTGATTGTTATTGAAAGATGATTGGAAATGATATTGGATCATTCTTGTGCATGGTTGGATTATGTTGAATTGTGAAGGAATGATGTGGTATTGATGATGTGGTATTGAAATGATGATTATATATATATATACACATAAACCTATTGTTCAAGTTGGTTTTTGGAATGCTTTGCAAATATTGGTTGTATGGAATTATGGAAGAGAATTGTGGTGTTGGGTTGCTAATACTAGATACCAAATATTTCATTGTAGATAAGTGATTTGTAAAGGCGGGAAGTTGTGTTGAATTGGTATCCGAATCTACAACGAGGTATGTAAAGCATACTCTAACGATGTTCTTTGGCATGAAAACACCAATGTTCCATCAAGTACGATTCCGAGGTTATCCAAACACATGTATTGTTCTACATTACCAATGAAGCTGTTTCCATTCTATAAAGTGTCAAAATGCTTCATTGATATACCAAGAGGCTCCTATTTCATTGTTGTGATATTGATGATTCTGAAACATACTGTTGATGTACCAATGAGTCCTTATTACATCGTTATTGTATAGAAGGTCTATTACTTGATTCCTATTGATGTATCATTGTTCCAAATGTACTATATTGACATGAACACTAATGTAATAATCTCAAAAGCTTTTGAACTAAGTTATTGGAAAAATCTCTTATGTGTTACTTGATATACGTGTGGGTGGTATCCCAGGGGCATAAGCCTAGCATGGGTCGATCCCAATTGATATGTACTGGGGGCAGCCTAATGGTCACAGTACGGTACAGTATTGATTATTGTTAGGTGGTTGGAGGTTCGGGAGGAGGAGGTAATGGCGAATAATAATTGGAAAGAATGAAATGAACGAATGTATACCGTTCCACAAATGTGTTTGAATTCAAGAACCCAATTTAGATTAATGATAATGTTCATGATCCTAAAAGTGTTTATGAAGTGTGGTTCACTTCTATTATGATTTATTCACATGTGTATGATTTTCTTGATCCCCCATATCACATATGATTATTTACAGCTTTACATACTCAGTACATATCTCGTACTGACGTCCCTTACGGGGGACCTGCATTCATGCTGCAAGCACAGGTACCTCAGCTCATACACCGCACCAGTAGGAGTCAGGTCATACAGCTACTGTTGGTGAGCTCCAGTTTACTTCGGAGCTTTCCGAGTCGGTTCCTTATATTTTGTTATTGTACAGGAGTCATATGTGGGCGGGGATTTGTCCCGACCCTAGTTATGTCATGTATATCCTAGAGGCTTTGTAGACATAAGGAAGGGTAAAGTCATGGAAGTTTATATAGTGATGTTATATTCGTATATGGGGTGGCCCCGACGGCCAAGTATTATATATATGTATATATATTTGTGCGTGTTGTGCTGATACAGGTAATTAGACCCTTTTATATGCAGCGAAGTGCTGCCCAAATTTTTGGTGACATGTAAGTGAAAGTACAGGTATTTGAACGGGTTCTCCCGGGCCTTCTCGGCTTCGGGTGCCAGTCCGGCCCGATAGGATTTTGGGTCGTGACAAATAACAATCCCCTAACTAATTTTATCTTATCCTAACAACCTACCCAATCAAAATAAACCACATCATACCCTACCCCACAACCACATAGGCATATATACAACAAAAAAGAAAATCATTGGGGATCGATTTTTATTCCATTCCACAGAATTCCATCTTTTTTCCTTTTCTTCTACACATACACACAGAAAATAGGGGAGCACTTATCTTCAACAATAATCCCCTCACCATCACACACTCTCCACGCGCACCTCTCTCAGATCCCAAATCACACACACATACATGAGGTCGACAAGGAAATCACGAGGGAGAGGAGGAATTAAAGGAGTATCGAAGAGTGAGGGAGAGTAACAAAGAGAGATATAGTTATTTTGATTTTGGATTACTGTTCCGGCTACCCAGTTGCTGGATTTCGACATTTTTCGTTAGCTTACTCCCTTTATACCTCATCGAAAAACAGATGAAACATTGAGAGTGGGAGATATCAAGACGATAGTGAATAATTAAGAGAGATGATAGAGACAGTGAGGAAACGGAGGGGGGAAAAAAGATAAAAGGCAGCTTTAGTTGAATATTCCGGCGACGTTCTCACCGGAATCATCATCTCATCTTGTAATCCGTCTACCTCCTCTCTGAATCCATTCAAACCCATCAGAAACACCTGCTCCTCACTGGAAATACATCGAACCACTCAAAAACCCACCAAAAATGTGATCCACTTATTTTGCCTCCATTGTGGTTGCTAATTCCGGTGAGTTCTTAGCCGGAATTGGATATTTCGGGTCGTATTAGGGCGCTGTGGTTAAAATTCTGACGTTGTGCGCTAAATCTAGTACGGGTTATTGTTATTCTATGATTCCTGTGTTCGATATGGGGAAATAGAAATCAAAGTTAGATTTGGTTCATTGTTGAGGTTTATCGAGACCGTGAAGCAGCTTCCTTTGAAAGATCCCATTTTAAATAAAATTGAGGTCCAAATTCTTCAACTATATATCTTTTCATTTTGTCTTTGATGTCATTGATTTATGTAATTCATGTTTGAGTTTGATGGTTAATTTGTGATTGTGTGTTTGAGTTTTTTATAATTATCACTGTTTGATTGGTTGATTTAATTGAGACTTATTTAATCATGTTGGTTGAAACAAATTTGGGGACAGGAATCGAAAATTAATAAAAGTGAATATTATGATATTTTTTATATATTGTTGATGTTGAATGTGATATGTCGTCGAGCAGGTAGGCAAACAGTAAGCTCGGGTACGCAAGTTTAGAATTGGTGTATTGTTGGAATGTTTGGAATATTTGTTGAATGTTTTGTTTATTGTATTTAAAAGTGTAGTCATTTGGCCAGGGGAATGCCCCGAGGTATTTGTACTTATTCACCGGGGAATGCCCCGACGTATCATGTTGGCGGAAAATGATCGTGATGAAGGCCCGCGGCATCGGGTAAGACATTGGAGCTTATTCTAGATTTAGTTTAGAATTGGATTTATATTTTCGTATTTTTTTATTTTTTGGACTATATAATTGGACTAGACTTTACATTTTGAATTGTTTTGTTTTGTTTATTGTTTGATTATTTTGCGTGCTTTTGTGTGGTTTATACATTTTTTAGTGTCAAAAAATAGTTGATACACTCTACCAAGTGACTGTGGTTGAACCACGGGATCGAGGGGTGCCTAACACCTTCCCCTTGGTCAACAGAATTCCTTAGCTGGAATCTCAGCTCGCAAACCAGTTTAAAGAGAAATGGTTTTGAAAAGGACTTTCCAATGGTGACTTGGCACACTAGATTATGCCAAGTGGCGACACTGAATAAAAAATGTTAATAATCCTTTTTCGAAATAAATTTTCATTTGTTGTATCTTAAATAATAAAACCCTTTCGAACATAAATTATAACCATCTTTTTGGAGTCAAAAAAAAGGGTGTGACC
The DNA here is from genome assembly GCA_030864225.1 of Capsicum baccatum var. pendulum. NCBI lineage: Eukaryota > Viridiplantae > Streptophyta > Magnoliopsida > Solanales > Solanaceae > Capsicum > Capsicum baccatum. The sequence continues at coordinate 46,504,069 of CM061550.1, forward strand.
ACAGGGTTTAGTAAATTTTGTACATGCTTACACAAATTTTCACAAAATTTTAGGTGAAGTTAACAAATTAACGAATAACGAATTACTATATATGCTTGCACAAATTTTTTCTGTAAAAGCTGTATTTATGTGGTATATATACTGTATTAACATGGTATAAAAGTGTATCAATCTAGTATAAAAGTGTATTAATGTGGTATCAAAGTGTATCAATGTAGTATAAAAGTGTATCAATATGGTATAAAATAGTATCAATTGGGTATAGGAAATGCATGTACTTGCATAAAATTTCCTTTCTCTTTTTTAAAAAGTGTATCAATATAATATAAAAGTAGATCAATGTGGTATAAAAGTGTATCAATTGAGTATAGAGATTACATGTACCCAATTGGGTCAAATGGCTAAAAAATGGAATTAATTTAGCCGACTGCTACAACATGTCCACCTTTTCAAATGTGGCCATTTTTTTAAAAAATGGATAATAAATTTATTGTACGGACAGATAATACACAGGTACGATAGTGGTTAACAAAGAAATTACAAAATTTAGTTACAATGAAAGAGATTCGTGGACTGATTTTTCTTTAAATTGATTTATGTCATTTAATAATTTTTGTTCTTTAAAAGATATAATCCAAATGATTAATATAATAAATCAACACCAAAATAAATAATTAATTTCAACTTTTTAGATTTAGAATGTGTATAATTACTGTTAGGGGGTATAACTGTATATAATTATTTATTAAAGTAATTAATAAATTTAATTAGTTTATTACAATAAAAATTGGATATTATGATTACTGTATTTATTTTAATCTGTTAAAATAAATACACTAAAAATAAAAATATTTAGAGAAGTTAAGAAATATCCACGCACAAATATAAATAGATCCATTAGAACTATAATAGATCTACTTATTACCCAAGTTATCCGCACGCCCCTAAAATTAGTATCAAAGCTTATGCTAATTAAAGTTACGGAAGTAGTATATAATTGGATTTATTTGATTGATTTATTAATTATGATAAAATTTGATCTAGATATCCACCAGAATATTATAAACATTGTTTAGATGAATAACGTACAAAAACCACAACAATATAAAGAATTAAAAAAAACATATCTGAAAAACGTAAAGAATTAAAAATAAGGATAGAAAGACTACAGTATAACATAATTGCTGGAGTTAGTAAAAACTCAATAAATGCATAAAAAAAAAAAGAAATGTCAAATTTAGAATCAACAATAGATAGTCTAGAATATATATATATATATATATATATATATATATATATATATATATATATATATATATATATATATATATATATATATATATCAGCATAACCTATATACATTTATATGAAATGAACAAAGAAGAATTTATAATAGCTAAAAAAACATATGAAAATCATGAAGGATTAAAAATAAAAATAGTATTCTCTAATTTAGGAAGAAGATTTAATGTTAGAAAAAGAAGAATTAAAATTAGAATATAAGTTGACAGTCATGGTAAGAATAGAAAGAGAAAATGAAGAGATAGATAGAAAAAAGGAAATAAATAAAATAAAACAACAAACTACAGAAGAAATACGAAAAATAGAAGAAACCCAAAATAGTAGGATTGCTGAATTGGAAAAAGAACCACAAATGCTAAAAGATTCATATGAAAAGAGATAGAAAGAAAAAGATAAAGAACAAAAATTATTAAATGAGATAAATCAATTTTAAAAAAAATAGAAATAAAAAAATAAAGAACCAGAAACCAGTGAATTAGAAATAAATACAATAGATGCTGAAGAAACAGATAATTATGATTCGGAAGATAGTGAAACATATATAGAAATTCTAGAAAACATAGAAAGGCTAGAAATTAGTGAAAAATAAGAAGTAATTAATAAAGAAAATCTAGAACTAATAAATACAGAAGTAATAAAAATATAATACCTAGTACATCAGAAATAAGAAAACCAACCTATAATTACAAAAATAAGTTTAAAAGATACAATCCAAAGGATGAATATAATAAATGGACACCAAAAGAAATAATTAATTACAACTTTTACAATGGGTAGGATACATGTCAAAATAATTATTAGATAATAAAATAGATACAACACATACACCAGAATATATAGAAAAGACATTAATAGGAACAGTAAAATTATGATTTTTAAACCTAGCCGAAGCAAGTAAAAAAGTACTAAGATCTGATAATAAAGCAGAAGGAACATCAATACCTACTAAAATACTACCAACAGAAATATTGAAAAAATATGAAATAGCTATAAGAGAAGAATTTAAAAATATAACAACAGAAAAAGAAGAGCAAAATAAAGAGAAAGATACGAATTGGAATTTAATGTTAAAATTAGTAATATGTAATATGTCCTATATAGATGAGTATACATGCGCATTTAAGAATATTATTATAAAGGAAAATATAATATATAAGGAAGTAAAGAAATAATAAAATTATATTTTAGTAAATTACCTAAACTATTTAGTTCAAAAATAAAAAAAAGTTGGGATGAAGCAAAAATAGTAGATAGCCTAGGAGCAGGAATATAATTTTTACAACAATGGTATAGAAATCTATATGAAAAATATAAAGAAGAAATAAAAATGAAAAAAAATATTAATAAGAAATTTAGCATGTTGCAAAGGTCACGAGCCAGGGGTCTACCAGAAACAGCCTTTCTACTTCTTTAGAGGTAGAGGTATGGACTGCGTACATCTTACCCTCCCCAGACCTCACTATGTGGGAATACACTGGGTTTGTTGTTGTAGCATGTTGCAAAGATAAAATAGCACCTCAATTTGGATGTGAAGAAAGATATAATAAGAAAAGCAAAAGATACAAGAAATATAAGAAATACAAAAAATCAAAATATAAATATAAGAAACCAAGAAAAAGATATTATGTAAAAAATTAGAAACATAAAAGACCATATAGAAAAAGAAATATATAAAAGAATGTACTTGTTATAATTGTGGAAAACTATAATTGTGGAAAACTAGGACATTTAGCTAGAGATTGTAAATTACCAAAAAACCCCAAAAAATAAACAAATATCAGAAATAATAATAGAAAATACAGAATATATGCAGATAGATTATATAGATTATGAATTAGAAAGTGAAGATAGTATATATGAAATTTCGGAGAATAAAACTGATAATGAAATAGATAGTGAATTAGATGAATCAAATGACTGAAGAAGATATAAAAATGAACCAAATAACTAAAGAAGATATAAAAATAATAACAAAGGAAGAATATTTAAATGTAGAAGGAACATATCAAAAAATAATATTTGACAGTAATATATTTGATGAAATAAAAGGAAAAGAGTTAAACTTAAGTGTTGAAAAAATATTTAAAGTACCAATAATAAAAAATATATTTAGTAGAGAAAGGGAAGAATACTATGTAGTAAGCAAAAAAGAACACGTAATAGAGTGTAGATATGCAAAAGAAAGAGCTAGTATACCACTAGTAACAAAAAGAATAATTAATAAAGAAATAAAAGATATAAAAAGTAAAGACCCAATAAAATATGTACACCGTGAAGGAACAGAGATATTAATAAAAGCATACTTTAGAGAAGGAATAGATACACCAATTGAATTATATTTAGCATATGATAGAATTAAAAAATGTATAGAAAAAAGTATAATAACAGCCATAAAAGGAAATTTAATATACCAAAAATTTAAATTTATAATAAGTGTGAATTATTCAGTATCAATAAAAGATAAAATATAGCTAAATTATTAGTATTATATTAGAAAATATCAGGAATAGAACTAACCTCAGGAAGTAAAATATTTACAGCAAGATGTAAGAATCTATATGTATTAACAACAAAACATAAAATAACAGGAAAAAATAAAATTAATAAAATACAAATAGAAAGTCCTTTTGAACAATTTGTAAAAATAATTGATAATAATGATTATAGTTACAAAGACATAAATGTAGAAGAAGATTTAGAAATAATAAATGATGGAATAAGTACAACAAAAAGAATAGCTCATAAAAAACAAGAATCATTAAGCTCATAAAAAAGAACAAGTTATGAAACAGCTTCAACAGTTAATTTAAATCAATATTATATAACAGGAACAATAAATGAAAAAGAATATTTAATACTCTTAAACACAGGATAAGAAAAAAATTATATAACAAAATATCTAGTAAAAAGTGAAGAAATAAAATCAAATAGTGATATATGCCCAGATCTACCAAGGAGTCTAATAAATATTAAAGATAGGGCAGAAGAAGAAATAATAATAGGAGTCAAAAAAATAAAAATAAAATTTGAAATAAAGGAAGAAATACAAAAAACAGACATAATATTAGGAATAAAATGGTTAGAACAAGTAAAACCATACAATATAGAACATACACAATTATCTATAACATATAATAAAGAAAGATTATTCATAAAAAGAACCTTAACATGATATGAAACTATATGTACTTGTAAAAATAATAGAAGAAGGATATTACAATAGGTATTATACACCTATGATAGATACAAGAGCAGAAGCAAACTTATGTAGGTATAACTGTTTACCAGAAAGTAAATGGGATAATTTAAAAACACCGATAATAGTCAAAGGATTTAATAATGAAGGAAGCTTAATTACATATAAAGCTAAAAATATAAAAATACAGATATGGGATAAAATAATAACAACAGAAGAAATCTATAATTATAAACTAACATCAAAATATATGCTTCCATTTTTAGATAAATTATACCCACATATAATAACTAAAACGGATTGGTAGTTTATAACACCATGTAAACAAAAAGTAAGGGCAAAAAGAGTTATTAATAAAATAAGAAAGAAAACTGATTAGATAGAAGGAAGTGAAAAAATTACATAAAAGTTATAAAATATAAAAAATACAGAAGACACTGTAGAACTAGTTGTATTTTCGATAAATAAAAAAGAAATAACTCTATTTTCAATAGATAAGATAGAAATAATAAAGAAAAAATTAAGACAATTATATAGTGAAGATCCATTAAAAGGATGGAAAAAACATAAAACTATTATAAAAATTGAATTAATAGATAAAAATAGCATAATAACTCAAAAACCATTAACATATAATTTTGACTATTTAAAAGAATTTAAAATGCATATAGATGAATTATTAGAAAAACAGTATATACAAAAAAGCAATAATAAACAAAATAGTCCAGCATTTATAGTAAATAAACATAGTGAACCAAAAAGAGGAAAAAGTAGAATGGTTATTGATTATAGAAACCTAAATGCAAAAACTATGACATATATTTATCTAATACCAAATAAGATATTAAAAATAAGACAAATACAAGGATATAAATATTTAAGTAAATTTGATTGTAAATCAGGATTTTACCACTTAAATTTAGATGAAAAATTTAAGGAATTAACCGCATTTACGGTACCACAAGGATTTTATGAATGGAACGTATTACCATTTGGATATATAAATGCACTAGGTAGATATCAACATTTTATGGATAATTATTTTAAATAATTACCTAATTGTATAGTATACATAGATGATATACTACTATATACAAAAACTAAAGAGGAGCATTTAAAATTATTAGAACAATTTAAAGATATAATAGAAAAATCAGGAATAAGTTTAAGTGAAAAGAAAGACGAAATTATGAAAAAACAGATAGAGTTTTTAGGAATACAAATAGATAAAAGTGGGCTAAGAATACAACAACATATAGTACAAAAAATAATAAATTCAAAAGAAGAATTAGATACAAAAAAAAAATTACAATCATTTTTAGGATTAGTAAATCAAGTAAGAGAATATATACAGAAATTAGCAGAAAACCTATAGCCTTTACAAAAAAAATTAAAAAAAGGACGTAGAATATAATTACAACGAAGAAGATAAAAAATAAGTCCAGAAAATAAAAATACTTTGTAAAGAATTACCAAAATTACAAGTCCAAGATGAAAATAAAAAAATTATATATATAGTAGAAGCAGATGCTAGTGAATATAGCTATGGAGGAGTACTTAAATATAGGCATGAAGAACAAAAATTAGAACATCATTGTAGATACTACTCAGGTACGTTTAATAAAATAGAAATAAAATGGGAAATAAATAGAAAAGAATTATGTTCATTATAGAAATGTTTATTAGCATTTGATACATATATTGTATATAACAAATTTATTGTACGAATAGCTAATACAAAGGTACGATGGTGGTTAACAAAGAAAATACAAAATTCAGTTACAACGAAAAAGATTCAGAGACTAGTATTAAATATATTCAATTTTTCATTTACAATTGAAGTAATTAGTACTAACAAAAATGTTATTGCAGATTACATATCAAGACAAAGCTACACAGACAGATATAATAGAAGATGATGCTTTAGAAAAGATACTCAAAACCCTAACTACGCTTTCAATGAAAGTGGACAGTATGGGTAATGAAATAGAAAAAGCTAAACACTAATGAAGTTAAACTGAAGTCTAAAGCTATAAATCGACTAACTCAGCAGTGTGCAGAGCTTTGTCGATCGGAAGACATTAAAACTCCAGAGCTAAAAGGAGATGTTGGGACACTCCATAAAACCCATAACGTTTATCAATCTACAATTGCAGGTACAAGCAAAGCAGTTAGTGGACAAAGATACCAGAACATGAACATGAATAAGATATTTGAAAAATCATTTATACCAAAAGCACAAAAAGACCCCTTGTACATGCCCCCATAAATTACCACTTATCGAGATAGTTTGAACTAAGATAAAAAAGCTTATAACCATATAGCCCGAGGATATATAGAAAATATCTACAAAGTATAAATTTTTCTAAACCTTAATCTCACAGCTACAAATATCCAAGAACCAAACACAAACTACATAGCCCAAAAACTGCAAGGTTACAACAAGCTAATCGCACTACCCAAAACCAACCCAAGCTTAATAAAAACTTGTTTCAACTATGGATTATTAAATACCGTAGAGGAACCAGCTGACCACAAACTCCCACATAACCCAAAGAAGGTTGACCTCACCAAGGTCAAAGATGCTGAGACAACGCATGGAGTCAACCTTACCACTGCGGAGAGACATGCTCGTGACGAGAGTTTCTTCCGTCATCTCTATGGCATGACACGATTCACTATGATGAGTGGTGGACGTATTCCAACTGCTGAAGAGCTCCAATAGCTGGACCACGACTACCCAATAAATAGTCATGCCCTGGAGATGTGTGGAGTGGGCGTATATTTTGAGAAACCTCTTGACGATGACGTGCCAACTGATGATGATAGACGCTTGCCCGATTCTGATGCTGAGGAGAACTCTGACGATGACTCTTATGATGATTCTGACGAAGGGGGTATGACCCCCGACATTGATGAGGAGTCCGACTAATCAGGTTCTTCGACTTTATTTTCCACTGAGGGCAGTGTCCAGTCTAAGTGTGGGGTGGCAGAATCTGCATGCTATACTTCTTTGTTTGCACCTATGTTTGTATGTTTGCTTGTTTTGCTTGTTTATTTTGTTTTTTTTCGTTTGACGTTTTTTTTTTAATTTTTTAGGAGTAAAATTTTTCTAGCTACGCATGAAATTATTTTGATAGGCAGCATGAGATTAGAACAAGAGTATGTGCTACAATTGTGACTATTGAGACATTTAGGCTCTAGTTGTGACTTATTATGTGATATTGTGTGACTCAATTCCTTCACTTGTGGGTCGAGAGTCTATATTACTTCCAATCAAGTCGACCATGTGCCTTGTGTGTGCGAGATAATAGTATATTCTATGTATGTGGCTGATGCTAGAACTTGCCTGGTATGTATGCAAAGCGAAAATAAGGAGTGTAAGTTTAGGATATGATTTAGGCATTTCTTTGGCAACCTATACATGTTTGCCTTCAGTTTTTCCTACCCATGTAAATCATCCTAGTTAAACCCTTTTGAGCCTTTAGCCTATTTCTTTGACAACCTTGTATGTAAGCCTAATCCATTTTTTTCAAGACCGTAATTTGATCCAACTTCCTAAGTGCTTTAAAGTGAAAAAGTTATGTGACAACATAAGAGGAAATTGGGTGAGTATGATTCTTTAAATTGTAAATGGTGCTTGAATGTGTTATGAAAAAGGAAGAAAGTGCTATCATAAGAGGTATGTTGTGAAAAGAAAAAGGAAAAGAAAGCTGAAAAGTGAGTTGTGCTTAAAATTGAAAAACAAAATAGGAGAACAAGGGTGGTAGAATAAAAGAGTAAAGAAAGGTTGAAAGAAAAAAGTGTCATTGATACAAAGTGATGTATTAAAGTGCTTAGGAACCTAGTCACTATTCTTGGCCAAAATAGTCCTACCCGTCCCTTAGCCTACATTACAACCATCTAAAGACCTACTTGATCCTAATCTTAACATTCCGACATTTAGTAGAGTACTACATTAAAGGCAAGCTTATGGTCATTAGTTGCTACATATGAATTCTTTGTGAGAGTGAGTGCAAGGATACTTTGATACCCATGTTTGAAAAATATGCTATATTTGTGAGTGATTATGGGTACTATATTGTGAGACACACATGGTTGATGAGTTTTGGATAGTTGTATATGATTCTATGTACCTTAACGTTTGCATGCGAGTTGATCACCATCACGAGTCTATGCTTGAGGTTAAATTGTTTCTACTTATAATCGGAAAGCTACTCTTTGTTGCTAATTGTTGTGCTTGTCTTGAAGAATGTTTTGTGTTGTTGCTGTAAAAACCTTAAGTCGATGCTTAGAAGGACATGATATGTTGTTTGAGGACGAACAAAGCTCTAAGTGTGGGGTGTTGATGATAGGCGAATTTACGCGCCTATATCAATATATTTTGCCCATATTTTAGCCTAGTTTTGAGAACTAATTATCTATTTCATGCACTTTTAGTCCTTTTTCCTATAAATGAGCTAACAAACATGATTAGTAAAGTTTCAGGTATAAATGATGCAAAATACAGCATTTTATGGCTTACTTGACGCAAAAGAAAGCTCACGAACGAGATGGAAAGGAGCTGGACGCCTAAAGGACCAAATCTGCTGCATGGTAAATCTGTCCCGGGCTAAAATAGCAATTCTGAAGACTTTGGGGACTTACAGACACAAAGCTGGATTTTTACAAAGATACATTAACCTAGTATAATTAGGTTATGTGTTTCACTAATCTATTTGGATTATGATATTGTAACCTTACCCTAGTACATTTGGGTCAAGGATTTCATTAGTATATTAGGATTTGGTTATTTATTTCATTAGCTTAGTAGGAGTAGGATAGGAGTATTATAAATACCCTATCATGCTAGAGATTTTTATTCATCTTTTAACATTCATTCTTCATTCCTCACTTAATTCAACAATTAATTTTCTTCCATCCTTCTCATCTTCCTCAACTACAAACACTTCTAGTCTACTCTTCTATTCTTAAATTCCTCAACAAGAGAATCATTACTTGCTACGGAAGCACCAAAACCACACGCCTAACACCTCTTTCACACGCCATCCACCATGCAAAACGTGATATCCTTCGTATTCATGGGTAACTAAAGCTCTTAGTTGGGGTTATGGAAGCCGAATGAGTTACTATCTATAGCTATGAGTTTGTGAGTTCAAGACAAGTATATTGCTTATATCATTACGCTTTTCATCTTAATCTACATTCTTTGCGGTTGCAAACGCAAGAATACGTCAGTCTAACATTTAACTTGTTCGAGAGAAAGGTTATTTGTCTGGAAAAGAGATAATGTCAAGGTAGTAGGACACCCTTTCCTATTAAAAAGCTAGTGCCGTAACTGGACTAACCTCTTGGAGAATTCGTACCGTTAGACACGCTTTAAGCTCGAGAGAGTTAAAGTGAAATAGTCCTTGTTTAGGTCGAGAGACGCTTGGATTTACCATCGACTACAATTCTCTATAAGCAATTGCATGTCAAGACTCTACACACTCATAGCCAATAGAGACGTATACCTCTGAAGGTGAACATAACCCCAACGCCTCAATTCTCATTGTTTCACAACCTACGAAATACTCTCTTTTTACTTTGCCATTTTCAGCTTTTATTTCATTACTTTGGTTACTTATTACAATCCCCCCTTCTTACGAGACTTGCATCAAAAGTCTATTAATTTTACTTACTTGTTGGCCAAGCTATTCCCTGTGGGATCGACACCCAACCCAGGTTGGGTTCTATATTTGCTAACGACCGCTTTACACTCAAACGAGAGCTGTAGACTGAGCGTTATGTATATATAGGAAATATCATATACAATGCCTATGTATGATTTCAGCTACGAAAACACTTAGTTTTTGAGTTATTTTGAAGGTAGTTAAGTCTTTTATCACTCCTTACATGTCCCTAAACCTAAACTCACGAAATTTATAGCTTCTAAACATATTACAACCCTATTAACATATCAAAGCTCATTATCCAAGAGCACCATAGGAGAAAAACAACTAGGGTTGCACAATCAAGCTTGAAGCTTAAATTTTAAGGAAATTCCTCCATCAATCATCAAGAACCTCCCTTCCAAGGTATGCGTAGTGTTCATCCACAAATTTCTTTCGTCCGTGGAGTTCAAGAATCAATATTTAAAATACAAAAGCTTGGTTGGTTGTGGTGATAAGATCAAGCCCATGTTGATGCTTTTTTGTTTTGTTATATAATAGTATTGTGACTGTACATCTCATGAAAGTTATGTTGTTAGTTAAAAAACATGATCTTTAGGTGGATTGATAAAATTCAAGTATGAAATCCACCTATGCCTTAAATAATGCATGCAAGGTGTTTGATAAAATGCCTAGTATGTTAGAACTTCATATTTACATGGTTTCATGATATCTAAATAACAAGTTCATGTTAGTCATGCACTCCAATATGAATTTCCATGCAAATTATGTGTTGTTATTGTTGTGGTATAAATCATGTATGATAATGGATATATAAATTATGTACACAAAATATATCCATGCTTTTCCTATCATGTTTGAAATGTTGAATAAATACATGAAGTATACTATCTTATGCTTATGATATTGTGAATTATGGAATCAAATCTTATGATCAAGTCATGTCATGTGTGTCAGTTTCCTCCTATCGATACCTGGGGGTATTCGTACCCAAAAACTATAGCTGTGTTCCTAGAGCCATGTCATGTTTCACGATATCCGAACTCAAGATATGATTCCATAGACTTCAGTCAGTCATGTGACTCAAGAAAACCTTATGATCTCAGTCAGTTGTCAGATATCAGTAACATTTCGCCAGTTAATGAAATTCAGTAAGGTTAAGTCATGTATACTCAGTTATTCATGTCCAGTCCCTTCAGATGGGAGTAGAGGTTAGTACCGAGTAAACCCAAGGATGGGAACTCACCTTCTAGTTCAGGGTGTGATTCTTAAAAGCAGTTCTTGTGTTCCAAAACTACGTAGACAGTGTAGGTTGATACATCTTAACCTATTAGATTAGGGTTGATGAGTTGGTTTAAACCTGTCAGTTTAGGGTCTCCACCGTTCTTACTGAGTACTTGCTAGATAAGGGTTACTTACAAGCTGTCCTTACCCGTGGCACTGTATTGACACTCCTCCAGTCAGGAAAGATATTGGATCCCATCTTAGCCATAACGGCATACATGGGGCATGCCAATTAAACACTACCTCCCACAGTTTCAGTCTTAGTCTCAGTAAAAGAACTTGGGGCTTTCTTCAGATTTTAGTATATACAGGACTGTCAGATACAATCGTTATGTTCTTCAGATTTTAGTATATACAAGACTGTCAGATACAATCGCCCATGTTATCAGCTTGCAGTATCATTCATGAAAGTTATCAGTAAACCATGTTTTATCTTACAGGTCTTGCTATGACGTATTCACGATCCCAGTTTCTATATATGTGTGTTTGCTCTCCCACATTCATATTAGTTAGTCAGTGTTGTTTATACATGAAAACCTTTATGTTCAGCCTACCTTTCTCGTATACTCAGTACTTCAGCTGTACTAATGCATTTGTGCTATGGTGTTTTCTTTTCATGTTACATCATAGGTTCCGAGACACGAGCTCCAGCCCAGCAGTAGCGGTAATATTCCAATCATAGAGACACAATGAGTCCTGATTGATCAAGGGCAATATGATTTGATACATTTATTTATTTTTTTAGTTTAGTTTTACGGAGTTAGTTGGAGACATGTTCCTTCAACTCCTTATTCAGAAAGATTAGAGGCTTTCAGATTTATGTTCAGACTTAGATTTTAGATTGTGTTTGTTTTGGGTATTTTCATCCACATGGGCATTATGATTTTCAGACATGGTTTTATTAAGTTGAACCTTATGGCCTTACTGTTTTATGTATTCCACATTATTATGTCATGATTTGCAGTATACAGGTACAAATATCAGTCGCGGGTTAGATTGTGGTCCCTCGAGGTCATAAGCATTGTGTAGCATTCGGTTTCAACAAATTGGGGTGTTACAAAAAATTAGTATAATTTTATTTAGGTCATTGTGATAAAATGACCAAGTCTGCTAACCTTTTGTCAGTGAGGACTAACTACTCATGATAGAAATATGCCAACTTATTCATTCAGGAGATAGTAAAGTTGCATAGGACCTATTGTCCATCATTTTTGATTGAGGTACGCAGTTTTACTTCTCATTTTTGGCGTTCTTTTCAAAAAGGTTTGGGCACTCAAGTGATCCTTAACACCGCTTTCCACCCTCAAATGGATGGAAAGGTGGATCATAATATTAAAACTTTGAAGAATATGCTAAGGTCCTGTGTGATTGATTTCAAGGTTAGCTGGGTTGACCATATGCCTCTTATTGAATTTTCTTACAACAACAATTATATTCTAGAATCTAAATGGCCCTTTTGAGTCCCTTTATGGTAGAAGGTATAGGTATCCTATTTTATTTTTTATGGTGGGTGGGATTAGGTTATTTGGACTTGACTTGGTTCACCAAGACATATAGAAGGTAAAAGTAATAGAGAAAGACTTATGACTGCTCAATGTTTCCAAAAGTCTTACACGGAGGTAAGGCAGAGGGACTTGGAGTTTGAAGTGAATGATTGGTTATTCTTTAAGGTTTATCCTATTAATGGAGTCATGAGGTTAGGAAATAAAGGGAAAACTAACCCACATTACATTTGTTCATATCAGATTTTAAGAAGGATAGGTAATATTGCTTTTAAAGTAGAACTAATAGCAAATTTAGTATTAATTCATCTTGTTTTGCATATGTCCATGCATAAGAATTATGTGGGTGACCCTTCATTGATAGTGCCTATTAAGGATATCAGTGTAAAAGCTTCATTGTCCTATGAGAAAGTCCTAGTTGAAATATTGGATACGTAAGTTCATACGTTGATAACCAAGAAAATATCCTCGATAAAGGTGTTTTGGAGAAATACAAAAGTAGAAGAGGATACATGGGAATTGGAAGAGGATATGAAAGCCAAACACCCATTCTTATTCACAACATTGGGAGAAAGTGTTTAAGGTATGAGATTCTTTTTCCTCTTGTCATATTTTAAATTTGTCCTTGGGTTTTACTAAACTCTTTCTAGTATCATGCTTAAATGTCATAACTTCTTATTAGGGGATGAATGATCCTAAGGAGGGGGGGGGGGGAATTGTAAGACTCCAAAAATTTTTGACCAATTTGATTTTGACCCTTCCACATATGTAAGGATAATGTCTGACTTGAATCATAATAAAAGATGTTAAACAAGTGTATGGGATAAGTTTTGGAATTCTCGGAAGGGGTTTGGGGTTATTTTGAGACCCCGAGCTAGTGAGAGTCTGTGATAGTAGATGCCACGCCACTTAGGATCCACAATAGAAGAGTGGCACACTGTCTAAGAACCGGAATAGCAGCATGCCACACTGCTATGTAAATTTTGCCCAATTTTATTTTTTATCAGTTGGGGGTAAAGGCTTTTTGGTCCTTTTCCCTATTAAATTACATAAAGTCTCCTATATTCCCCATAATCATTAGTTATCAACTCTTAGCTTTGCCCTTTTCCTCTCAAGTTCCCCGAGTTAAGAAACTCAAGGTTTTCGAACTTCAATTTCACTTTAATTTCTTCTTATTTTCAGGCATGTTGTACACTACATACTTTAATTATGTTATTATTGCATTATTTAGCATGGTATTTTGGTGAATGCGTGATTAAACAAAAGGTCAGGGGTTTTTGATTGCCTTATAATTGTATGCGTTTTACCCCTTTTTAATGGCTTTTCTTCATAGTTTTTAATAGTGGACTGTGAATGGAAATTATGTCTTATGAGAATCGTGGAGTTTGGTACTTGGTTTTACATTGATTATGAATTTTGGCATGATAATGACATGAACCCCAACCCATTACATAATTTGATCTTTGAACATAGATTCTATAGAGTTAAACTCGTCTTTTAGATATATTTCATTAAATTGTAAATTGATAAAAAGGTTTTGGAATGCCCTTGGGGGTAATGTTTTTGATTGTCGTTGGTGGATATGGTTTTGGAATGCTCTTGTTGGCATTGGATTTGGATTTTAAATAAAAAAAATTGGGGTCTAATGGTTAAATGGTTTTGGTTTGGCATAATTGGAATAGCTTGCAAGTCTATTGGTATGGGATACCACGTTGGAAATGGCAAAATTAAAAGACTCCATGGTTAATGGTTGGTTTATGTGAAAATTGTTTTAATTTGGGTTTAAGGGGAATTGTGTAGTTCCCTGAGAAGGTGTAGTCTGGGGAGAGGGGGGGGGACCAATACTGGAAACCACATTTTCCAATGTTTGGGGTCTATATGACCATTCTGTCTGATGCATGCATTATATTTAGGATAACGATTGCCTTGGTGTGTTTAGCCATTTCTTGGTACATGCGGCTAACATGCATTGGGGTCCTTTCGACAGGGGGAGCCGGACCCATTTAGTCAGTGGGTGCCCTGAATGTCAGTATGAGCTACATGGTTCAGGACTAACGTTTTAAGTGATTATACTTCATATCCTATATCCCTATCCCAGCATCCTTATATATGTATAATTGTTGTACGTATGATTTTTATTGGATTTTTAGTTAATATATTATTTTATCCCTTTTATTGGGTTGCATGCCAGTACTCACCGTATTGATCATCCCTGGATGCTACATCATTTCATGATGTAGGGACCGAGGGCTCTTCTTGTGATCCTATGTAGTGTTAGGTAGTTTGGTTCTTCTATTGATCACTTGTGAAGTTGTGAACCTCTATCCTTTGAAAGGCCCGGTCATGTTCTCAGTTTCCATTATATTTTTAGTACTTATGGATTCTTTTTTCCATATTCAGGAGCATGTACCGAGTTAGTTGGTATTCTTGAATTAGAGGCTTTTTTGGACAGTGTTGGGATGTTATGGTTGTTATGTTTTGACTTATAGACTTCCAATTTTCTTCTCTATTACTGTTGTTATCTTGGTTGGTTTCTACTGTCTACTATTCTTATTATTTTTATCTTGAGGTAAGGCTAGGGGGATTATCTCCGGCCCTTGGTCAGCTCGAGATGCCCATCACGGCCAGTCTTAGGATTAGATCTTAACATTAAACCTTAGGCTCTGATACAAAGTTTGTAGTGACCCGAGACTATCCCCTAGATATCACACAGTGCTTAAGACTACAAGTAGCCCTTAAGATAACCTATGGTATCTACTTAGCACTGGATCATAGTAAACTTAAAACATAAAAAAAAGCTGTAAACATAAAAGTATGAATTTATCACGACTTGAATCGAGGCCCTGGCTGTGACAGGCATTTCAAACCATGAAAGCCCGAGAGACCCCTTAATATACTATTATAAGAATGGCTCACACAAGATAAAAGTTTGGAATATAAAATGAAACATGGAAAGGATTTGAATCATATTTAAATATATCATAACATGAATCCATGGAAACCCAAATACAGTCTAAACCAATCTATGAAGCCTCTACTGAAACACTAGTCTGTTTAAGCTGGGACAAGGCCCCTGGCCTGATCATAAACTAACTGACACTAACATATGAATAAAACACCTTTTGAAGTAAGAGAGGCTCACCAAATCTGAAAACTCTCAAAGGAAATCTACTGCTACACCGAACCCCGCGATTGTGCCTCATAACCTATATTATAAGACAATGCTGCCTCCACGAGATTGGTCAATACTTGTAGTGTATTTGTATGTATAACTAACAAAAAAATTGTATACTTCATATAAAATAATCAAGAGAATTATGAAAAAAAACTTAACATAACAGAGATAAAACACATTGGCATCATAAAGAAAATTTCAAAACTATTCATGTAGGAACGTAGACAATACTCTTTGTTTTACTTTGGAGCTAGATGTTACGCCCTAAAATTTTGATTACCCATGGCTATATGGGTCCACCATTAGCTTTTCGGCCAGGCTCCAAAGCCAAGTTTACCACAAGGGGTGAAATGTTGTAATCTGATATGCCAAAGGGCACAAAGCCAGCGTATAATCTATATTTTAGGACATAATATACCCTCATCGGCAAAAAATGATTTTGGTCCATGAGTTATCTGAATTCGGGCCTGCTTCGAGAAACCATCTAACTCTCTTACAGAGCATTTTTAACCTTAAAACATGCTTCTTTCTGAAACATGGTCTGAAGTTTGAAAAAGGGTTTGTATTCTAAATTAGTTTGTAGTCTTTCATGGAATTTTCTGATTTGGTATCAAATACAAAAACTTGTAAGCCATATCATATCATGTCATGTTCATAGCCTTTTTTATTCAAAAACGTGTTAATGACCACCAAAAGATTTACATATCACATGAGAGTTTTTATTTCAAAAGTATATGAAAACTTATGCAAAAACACTCTGCTTAACATAGGGTGGACATCTTTTTCATAAATCATATACAGTTCTTCCATTAATACTAAGAGAATTTATAAATAAGAAATAACTAATTGAACATACGTAAAATGACCGTGCATAATTGATAAAAAGACATTTAAAACTCAAGTTTATCATCATTCATTGAAAAACCCCAATAGTAGTCAATAAATAAATCTCATGATCGATAAAGGGATTTATAACTCATGCTCACAAATAAACTTCAAAATCCATAATAAGTGCACAAAAATACAATTTAAAATTTTATAGATAACCCTATAGTTAATACAAAATTTTAGAATGAAAAGGGATTATAGATGCATTGTTTTCAACAATTTCAAAGCGCATAACATATATACAGAATTAAAATCCCAAGCTTGAAGAAAACCCCATAGTAAATGTTATGACCTGAGGCTCCCACCTAGTCGTAACACGGTGCTTAAGGTCACAAGTGACCCCAATCTAACCCATGATCTAGTACCTACTGTGAGCATTGAATCTAATAATAATGAAACATCATGTGCAAAAGACAAACTGATAAAACTCTATCAAAAAGTAATACTAAAACAAATACCATCATGTCTGAGAAACTAAAAAAAGGAAACTGAAAACATGTATGAATATCTAAATATCTAAACATCTAGTCTGAAAACCTCTATGACATATGAAGTTGATGGGACAAACCCCCAACTAACTACGATTGATGGAAATGAAAGAAATACTTAAAATAACTGCACATAACTTGTCCTCGATAGATAAGGACTCACCATTACTACTACTGCAAGGTACTGAGCTTTCTAAGGGCGATTAGGGAATTGAGCTTCTGAACCTATTTTATAAGACAACATTGTGCAAAAGAGAGTATGCGATCAGTACTTTGAATGTACTGGTACGTGAAGTAGGGACTAACTGAAATACATGTAAATGCTAAATAAGGATGCATGAACATGTAAAAATAATGTAAGACTAAGTAAAACATGAGCTGCGATAATTTGTCAAACTAATTAACTAAATACTGATAAACCGTACACTTTGGCAAACAAATCTAATAATATATGGTCTGAATACTAAACTTAAACCATGGGAGATAACTACAACCGACATGCCCCAATCTAAGCTATTGGGGTCTAACCTGTAACCCCAGTTGAAAGGGTGTTGGTACTTTTCTAGGGGTACCAACACATGACTAACGATGTGGATACACAAGGATGATGTACCAAAAGATGAGGGTTTCATGCCTCTACTAATGGGGGACCCCTCATAATATTTGGTATCTGCTGTAGGTCTGGAACTTAGGGACTACTACTAACCACTTATGCCTAACTGATTAGGGAGTCATTATCCCTACATTCACTTGGTGCTTAGTATTATTCTCTACGGAATGACACTTGTATTATTATTTAACATGATATGGTACTTGTACTGATAAGTTCTCAACATGAACATAATGATCTGAATATGATAATAAAACCATGGTCTAACTGACTTGTTACTTGAAAATAGAATCATGTAAAAACACATATGTATCGGGTGTTCATAACCCTCTTGCACTAAGTGATACTTAAATACAATAATATCATTTAAAATGATGTAAGAAAGTTCATGATTCAAAGACCCAAAACACAATATGATTCACTAAACTAATTAAATCCATGAATTTGAATACGAAAAGATGTTAAACTCATAAGGATAACATGCTCACATGGTTAATTCATAAATTGATAACTAAACATGATGTTAACTGAATATCGTATGGGTGATTGAAATTCAAAGCATGTAATAACAAAATTCACATGGGAAAATATATTGGCATGAATTGAATTCAAAATTACTAAGAAAATATGGATTAAATTCATAATTAACATTGGTACTTTCATAAAAGAGTATAAAAGTTCATACATGAACAAAAGGGGTTTGATGGACTCAATGGGTGGAAGGAACCCATTGATGAATACCCCAAATAACTTAATGGCTTGAATCCTAGAAGAAGAAGCTTGGAATTAGGATATTAAATGCTTGAATCCTTAATAAGAAACTTGAATTTTTTATTCTTAGGAAAGGGAATGGATTTTATGTATGATAACTGATGGAGAATGGGGAAATTAATGCCTCTATTTGAGTTTGAATCATCAATTTGGGTGTTTGGGAGGGGGAAAGACCCAAATGCCCCTCTTCAAATTAATGCAAATACTGCAGAAAACACAGCCTCCATATCACAAAGGTTATCACTGAGGCTAACCTCCATAACTTGCTACTTATTGTGGAAGCTAATCTCTATGACACACTGATTATCGCGGAGGTTAACCTCAATGACGTACATCTTACCACAGAGGTCCAGCCTCCTAACATACCAATATCGTTGAGTCTTGCTGTCTTCGAGGTCCAAAATCACCTCGAACCCCTTTCAAAAATTCAGAAACTCTCCTAGGTGAATCTTTTAATATCTCTAAACATATTTCAAATCCTAAACCAAAGTTTTAAACTCGGGAAGACCAAAAATAAAATCCTTGAATTCTTGGGGTCTAAAAATTTGGCGAAGTGTTCATACTTAGTGTAAAATAATGACTTGGAACCCTTTAAACATGCAACTAAGAGCTTGCAACGTGACTAAAATCTTACGAGGTATTATAATAAATGCATAGTTTCATCATATGGTTGGGGTTCCAATATTAATGGTTTTCAATTAATTTCAAAGCCTTAAATTACACATATACAGTATAGGGATTATTAAAATCAATATACTTTTGCCCATGAATTTTAGGATAGTTCTAAATACCTTGATAGGAGAGATTATAGCATAAATTTTTTCCCTGAAGCTTAGAATTCTCAAACCCTAGGTAGTTTTCTCCTCTCTTGCTATCAAAATGATGATTACGGATTTATTGAGGTGTACAAACCTTTTTAAGGATCTAAACTCATACATAAGGGATTGGGAATGACTTATGAGTATGAAAAGACCCTTCTAGGCTTAAAATGTAGTAATAATAAAACAATTTTGATGCATAGAAAGGGGGTTCACCGCGCATCCCCCATCACAAACCATAGGGTTCATAAGGCAAACCCCATCACGAACCTTAGGGTTTATGGGGTAAACCCTATTATGAACTTTAGGGTTCGTGGCAAGAACCCCATAGAAAACTAGAGGCAGTAGCTTATCTATAATACCCCATCTTTTTCTAGCTAAAAATTAACTCTAAGTCCTTGAGTTATCCAAAGTAAATTTTTTGAAATACTCAGCATTTTTCAGTTTAGAGTGCACCAATGAGTAGGAAATTCAATCAGCTTTCCAACGATAAAAAGTCGCCCAAATTCGATATCGGGACAAAGTGTTAGAGCCATTTTTATGAAACAGTGTACCACCTGGTACTTTAGCATGTCGCAGAGGCAGCCCAAATAGCAATTATCATTTTCCAGTGAGCCACTGCATCGCGCCACCAACCAATTTTCCAATTGCCACTTTTCCAGTGTTTCTACCTATAATGGCGCATCTTGACAAGGCCTAATTTTCCATCCAGTAAGGTACTACGATGGAGTCGCATTGCGCCACCAACCCAGTTCCCAGTTTCCACTTTTTAGTGAGCTGATGCGATTGTACCGCATCATATCGGGTGAAAAATTGGGATTTCCAGCTTTCATAATTTAATTTCAAGGGCTATTTGGTCAATTCTCAAAACCCCTAATCAGCTTAAACACGGGATTTATACCCTAAATAACCTAATATCTCATTATTCACCCACTTTTCTCAAGTTATAAAAATTCTTTCTTTAGAGGAAAAAACCCTAGCTTCAAGAATCAAGGTCAATCATCAAGAAATCCTCCAAGAACCTTAAAGAACTCTTCTTCTCTGGTATGTTAGGTGTTCATTCATGGGTTCTTTTCACCCATGAAGTCCAATAACCCTTCTAAAACATAAAAGATCTCATATTCATGATTTCTTTGAATTTGATTGACTTCATGTTCATGATATTAGTTGGGTTTCAATCCATGATTTAATTACAAGTTTAATGAAAATTGAATAGCATTTGTGATGAATACGTGATTATGTTGACAAAACCTGGAATTTACAAATTGATTAATGTATCATGATGTTCATGTGTTGTCCATTATCAAGTAAATAATCCATGCTCCCCAAGTGTTTACTAAATTGCCTATGTGAAGTAAATAGTGTAATCATGACATGTTATTATATGGTCCCAATCATGCACAAGTTTATGACCTACAAGTGTTTGATGAAATGCTTATGTGAACTGACTAATGAAAGCATGACTTGTTATTATGTGATCACATTCATGCACAAGTTCATGTATATCAAGTGTTTGACAAAATGTCTAAATGAGTGCATTTTTAGCAAGCAAGTATTGTTATGTCTTTGTGATCATGTTATGTCTTTCTTTTTATGCTATCAAGTCCTGGAGGTATTTAATACCCGACAATCTAGCTGTTTACCTAGAGATAGTATCAGTTATAAAACAGTATTAATCATGTTACGATCAGTAGAATTAAGTTAGCTATAGAACTCAATAGAACTCAGCCAGTTAATAAACTTAGGAAGACTTAGAAACTCAGTATTAGTCCAGTCTAGTTTTGTATACTCAGTTCAGTGTCTTTCAGTTGGGAGTAGGATTTAGTACTGAGAGAGTGCAAGGATGACAGCTTTCTTGTCAGAGAGGCAGAGTCGTTAGTAGAAGTCCTTGTTCTCTAGAACTGCATAGCCAGTGTAGGATGAGGAGTGATCCATCAGACTAGGCTTAACTACCTCCTATGGGTCACCTATTAAATTAGGCTTAGCTCCGCCCAGTTGTTACCCATCAGTTAGGCTTGGCATCATGGTGTTCCAGTATTAATACCCGTGGCATGGTATTATCACCCTTCCAACTGGGGTCATAGGTTGGACCCTTAGCAGCTAGATTTGGGGCATATCAGTTAGATGATCACCTCCCACAATCTTAGTTTCTGTATAAGTTTAGAATTCAGTTCAATTCTACAAAATCAGAACTGTCAGACACAGTCACTTAATGTCAGTAATTCAGTTATCAATAACTTCAGATATAGTTACTCAGTTATCAAAACTCAGTACTTAGCTTCAGAAAATCTCTGTTATAGTATACACATATGTACAGTATTACATACTCAGTATTTATAGTAGTTTCAGCTATCTATGTACTCTCATATTCAGTTACTTAATATCATTTAGTTAGTTATTGTTTATGCATATGAACTCTTGCATTCAGCGTTACCTCATCTATCATATATTCCATGTACTGACGTATACTCTTTCTTTTGCTATGATGTATTATATCATAGGTTCGGACACTCAGGTTCCCAATCAAGCTTAGGCAAATCCAGTCAGCAGTCGCAGATTTAGTAGTGAGTCCTCATTTATTGAGGATGTGCTTTTATTTTAGTATTTCAGTTTATCAGTAGTTTAGTAGTTAGAGTTAGTTGGGGGCTTGTCCCATTAACTCCATTTCTAGACAGTTAAGTTAGAGGCTTTCGGACTAGACTAGTTCAGACAGTGTTTAGTTGTCAGATTTTTCTACCAGATATTATTTATCAATATTTAGAGTTTGAACCTTATGGCAATTAAACTTAATTCCGCATTTATTTTAGTATTATTATTCAGTTCTCACAGCAGATATCAGTCATGGGTTAGCATGTGGTCCACCGTATGACACCTAAGGTGTACTCTCGGGGCATTACATTATTGCAGAGCTATTTGTATTGAAAAGTTCTAATTTTGTGACGTACGAACATTTTCAAAGTCTAAAAATGTCCGCAACCTATTTAAACCTGTCCTAAAGTGATTTATCATTGATGTTGGGGTGTTAAGGGGTTTTATGAAGTTTTAAAGAATTGTAAAGGATGAGGTATTACATTATCCCTCCTGGGATTATTCATCCCTGAATAATGACTTGAAATATATTAAGAACAATTTAAATAGTTACATGGAATAAAAATGAGCAAGATAAAATGAATACCTTCCATGATATCATCTGATGATTCAAAAGGTGTTGGGTATCTCCCACGTATATCATCCTCAGATTCCAAAGTAACTTTCTCTATCTTTTGATTCCTCTATAACACTTTAACCGAAGTTATCTCTTTACTTCTCAACTTTCAAACTTGTCGATCAAATATCGCTATGGGTACTTCTTCATACAACAAGGAACCGCCCACACTAATTTCCTCAACAGGCAATATAAGTGAATGATCTCTAACATATTTCTTAAACATCAAAACATGGAAGACATTATGAACCGCAGTTAAACTTGCGGGCAAATCTAACATATACACAACTCTACCAATCCTCCTCATAATCTGATGAGGACCTATGTAATGACGAATGAGTTCTCCTTTCATCACAAATCTCATGAATCCTTTCAAAGGGGAAACTTTCAAAAACACCCAATCATCAACCTCAAATTCTAAATTCCCTCTTCTTACATCAACATAAGACTTTTGGAGACTTTGGGTGGTCTTAATTCTCTTCTTAATGGCATTTACTTTCTACTTCACCTGATGGACAAGGTCAGATCCATATAAATGAGTTCATCCACCTCATACAAACCAATCGGTGATTAACACTTTCTTTCATAGAGAGCCTCAAAAAAGAATGAGAGTGAGCAGACTTGGTAATTATATCAACGATAACCCAAATAGAGTCGTATTGGTTTCGAGATCATGGGAGTCCAATAATGAAGTCCATATTGATCATCTCCCACTTTCATAAAGGTAAAGCTATGTCCTAGGAGGTACCACCTTGCCTCAAGTTCTTTACAATAACTTGTTGGCAATGCAAACACTTACCCATAAACTTAGCAACATCTCTTTCCATGTTACTGCACTAATAAACCTCTTGTAGGTCATGATACATCATAGTGGAAGTGGGATGAACAATGTGCCTAGAAGTATGAGTTTCATCAAGAATCCTTTATCGCAACCCATCCACATCTGGTACACACAACCTATCTTGGTATCTCAAAAGGCCATCTCCCTTAATTTGAAATTCCATAACCTTTTGCAGGCCAATATCTTTGTTGATCTACATCAATATGGGATCTCTGGCTTGATTTTCCTTGACCCTGTCACATAAGGATGATTTAGCTACTTCTTAGATGAACAACCCTCCATCTTCGAAGTCAGGGATTTGAACCCCCAAATTAGTAAGTTGATGAATATTGTTGACTAAATTCCTCTTTTGTTCCTCAACATGAGAAAGACTTCGTGTGGACAACCTACTAAGAGCATCAACAACCATATTAAATTTACCTGGATTATAGTGCAGGATTATGTCATAATCCTTCAATAGTTCAAACCACCGCCTCTGCCTGAGATTCAACTTGTTCTAGGTGGACATATAATGTAAAGTTTTGTGATCATTAAAGATGTCAACATGCACCTTATATACATAATGATGCCAAATTTTGACTGCAAAAACCATGTACGCCAATTTTAAATCATGGATGGGATATTTTTTCTGATGGACCTTCAACTGTCTGGATGCATAGGCCACTACATTACCATGCTACGAAAGTACGCACCCAAATACCACTTAGGATGCATCAAAGTATATCAGAAAACCCTCTATACCCTCAGGTAGGGTCAAAACAAGTGCAGTAGTCAGCTTCTCTTTCAATCTCTCAAAACTATTTTCACAAGCGTCAGACCACAAAAACATTACCTTCTTCTCAGTCAACCTGGTAAGCGAGGCAGATATTGATGAAAAACATTGTAAAAACCTCCTATAAAATCCTTCCAAACCCTAGAAGCTCTGAATATTAGTTGGACTCATAGATTTGTGCCATTTTTGTTTACTACCTCAACCTTTTGGAGATCAATCATAATTCCTTCACTAGAAACAATATGCCCTAGAAAAGCTATTACACTAATCCAGAGCTCATACTTAGTGCATTTGTCATACAATTCATGGTTCTTAAGAGTCTGAAGGAGATACAAAGGTGATTGGCATGATATTTCTAACTCTTAGATTAAACCAAAATATCATTTATTAAGACT
Source organism: Capsicum baccatum var. pendulum (assembly GCA_030864225.1). Taxonomy (NCBI): domain Eukaryota; kingdom Viridiplantae; phylum Streptophyta; class Magnoliopsida; order Solanales; family Solanaceae; genus Capsicum; species Capsicum baccatum. The sequence continues at coordinate 46,528,988 of CM061550.1, forward strand.
ATAAGAAATAGATCTAAAAACTGATAGAAGATCCTATTTGTGAGGTCCATAAGCACTTCAGGGGCATTAGTCAGTTCTTAAAGGGTATCACCAAGAATTCAAAGTGACCATACTGAGTTCAGAAAGCTATTTTGGGAATGTCCACCTCCCTAACCTTCAATTGATGGTAACTCGAGCGAAGGTCAATCTTAGAGAAACACGTGGAACCCTGAAACTGGTCAAAAAGATCAACAATTTGGAAAAGAGGGTACTTATTCTTGGCCATAAATTTACTCAACTGATGGTAATTTATACACATAAAATGGATCCATCTTTTTTACGCACAAAAAGTATAGGAGTACCCTAGGAAGAGACAATAAGACAAATAAAACCTTTGTTTAGAAATATTTTAACTGCTCTTTCAATTCTTGTAACTCCGCAGGGGCCATTTTCTATAGTGGAATAGAAATAGGTAGTACGTCTGGCAATAGGTCAATGCCAAATCTACCTCCTTATCTGGGGGTATCCCCTAGATATCATGAGGAAAGACTCCTACAAATTCATTAACTACTGGGATCGATTGGAGGGAAAAGCTTTTAGTGCTAGAATATTTGACCCAAACAAGATGGTAGAAATAACCTTTGGATATGAGCTTTTGAGCCCTAAGATAAGATATGAACTTTCTTTTTGGCACAAAAGAATATTCCTTCCACTATATAACTGCTTATGATAGAAGGTGACCTTTCTAGTTCTACAATCTAGTATAGCATATAGCCCAAGTGGAGCCACTCCATCCCTAGAATAGAGTCAACATCCACCATATCAAGTTTTACCGGGTCATCCATAGTATCCCAATGGAAAATAGACACCATATTGTTTATATAAACTCTCCTAGAAATACTAGAGTCACCAATAGAGGTAGAGATTGAAAAGGGTTTAGAAATATTTTCAGGCTCAACACCAAAATTGACTACTATATAAGGGGTTATATAAGACATGGTAGATTCGGGATCAAGAAACACATATACATCAGATGAGAATATCTTTAACATAACTATAACAACATCCTGTGAAAACTCTAAATCTTGGTGAGTAGACAAGGAATTCAATCAATTATGACCCCACGCCTACTCCGATAGAATTCTCCTAAGCATATAGGGCGAAGACATAGTAGTTGTGTCCTTACTAACCCCAATGGTCCTCTTTACTGAGAGATAGTCCCTAAGCATATGGATAGGCAAACCACATTCAAAATATAGGCTACTACCACACTGATATCTCCCTGTGTGATAATTTCCACAAGACTACTTTAAGGATGTGAACTAAAAGCTTGAGCCACATGACTTAAGATTGAGAACTTTTAGACTTGGGACTATTCACTGACTGAAACCGCTACTCACCTAAGGGAATAGGTTCAAGTGCACTAGCTAATGATTGAACATTACTCTAAAATTTCTTCTTGGACCATTTCATGTCCTACTGATATCCTACTGCTGGTTGACATCCTAATCTGTATACTTATCTCTCTTAACCTTCCTCTCCTCTACTTTTGCTTGTCTTTTCTTTTCCTTTACACTTATTGTATATACGCCACTAACCTTAAGATATCCACATCATTATTCAGAATTGCCCCCTTACACTCCAATATAAAATTATTTGAAAGACCAGAGGTGAACTTTCTCATATAAGCCCTCATGTTGCATACTAACTCTGGAGCATAACGGGATAGTTGAGTGAATTTTAATGTAGATTTCTTGACGCTTATCTTCCCTAACTTTAAATTAACAAATTCCAAACCTTAGCCCCCTCATTTCCTGAAGAAAGTAGTGATCAAAAAATCACCCAAAAGCTCCTCCTATATATAGCAGGTTCAACATCCTCATCTCTCAGGTCTCCTGACTCATGTACCACTAGTTAGCCACTTTCTTTAGCTAATAATCGATAAACTCTAACCCATTAGTATACTTGCATACATGACACTAAATATCTTCTCCATAACATCTATGAACCCTTGAGAATCATTCTCAACCTTGGTACCCATAAAGGTGGGTGGGTTCAGCCTCATGAATTGGCCAAACCGAGTGACCTTAGAAGAACTAGTGACAGAAATCACGTTTCTAGATCGATGAGACTACAAAGCAACAATGTGAGCAAGTATATGGATGGACTGATGAAACTTGGTATTCGAGAATTCCCTCTAAGGAGACTAAATATGGTTGACACCGGCTTAGGTATCTTGAGAAGGGATAGTGGGGATTAGTGGAACCCCTGAAGGAGTAGTGAAATATAGAGTATTGCTTTATAATAGGTCCTCATCCTATGAGTAGTGCAGACATCATTAGTATTTCGCCCAATTAGAATTGAGTTCCCTACTAAGGTGTTTGATCATTAGATCTACGGGGAGGCATGATCTGAAATTTAGAAAGTCATAAATTAGGTGTAACGCCCTATAATTGGGTCTCGAGATGTCATACGGTGCTTAGGGGCACAAGTGAGCCCAAGCTAACCCTTCTACTGGCATAACTCATAAGCAACTGGATAAAATGCTAAAATCTATATAAAATCACCAAAAAAATAAAACTTCTCTAAACTTGATAAATATAAACATGAACTTTACAAGATTACAACTCTACTTTTACCAAACAAAATTAAAACTGAATATATCAACTTCTACTGATTGTCTATGAAGCCTCTACTGGTATAGACTTTAGATAGATGGGTCATGACTCCCAAATATCTAAGATCAATATGACTAAAATAAGAAAATACAATACTTCTCGAACTGTATAACCAACTCAAGCCCTCGAATCAAAAGGACTCACCATCTGCTGACTGGGAGCGGCGGACTGACTGAATGCAGTATCTGCACTACAAATTGTACGTACATTATAGACACTGTAGCACATAGAAATATATGAGGGTGAGTACTTTAAGGAATGTACTTAGTATGTGGGGGTTCAATGTAACATTATAAATAATATCATAAATTATTATGGAAATAATGCATGCTGACGATAACGACTTTCTTTGCTTGAATTAACTGAAATATATTACTTGTAAATCATCAATAGTAATGAAAGCATTATATATCTCATAAATCATTTTACTCAACTCAAAATCTTTAACTCATGACTTAGAGTGACTCGGTAACTCTTGAAACTTGAACTCTTATGGACTTGGGAGGTTTTTATAACAGACATAAATGATGTGAGCTACATGGAGTCCAACGTTTTGCCCTCGAAATGAGAGAACCCTATATTGGCAGGAGATTCGTACTCTTTCCAGGGAGTATAACCTAAATTTAGTGATCACAATCTCATACTCGGCCTCCATCCCATAATTATAATTATCAATCCTACGGTGGCACGTAGTTTCAAGGGATATACCATATTTTCTACATGGTGCTAAATACTACTCCAAAACAAAAGATCAGAATGCGTTAGGAAATCCACCACAAACATCACAAGGGTCTATCATGAACACGGAATCAAATCTCTTTCTCATTTACCAAATCATATTGAATTTTTGGATTCCTAACTCGACTCAAATCAAATCAATCTTTATTAATATCCAAATGTATCAATTCATTAAGTCATGGCAAGATCAATAACTGTGAGGAAATATCAATACTCATTGTAATAACTCAATCTCATAAATCAATATACTCAATAATCCAATTTGTCATAAGGAAGATTAAAGCTTGACACATGTCTTGAAAGCACTTGAAATTCCAACTCATGGCAGAAACATGAAATTCACAATAATAAATATCAAGACATAATTTGGAAATTATAAAATAATCACATATCAAAAACTTCAAGAAAACATCATAGAACTCATTCTTGACTCTCAAGCTCAAATATTAATATATGTATTCAATAATCAAACTTCTCATAGAAAAGCTTAAATCATGAAACTTATCTCAAATCATTTGAAAATTCTCAACTCATAATAACAATATTCAATGCATGACATAAGTTCTCAATTTAAGAAATAAAATGATGAAATAGTCGTGCGTATCAATCTTGAATAGCTCAAATATCATAAATTATTAATAAAGTAATTTGGGTATAAACCCACTTTGCAAAATCATGAATTTCAATAGTAGAAATTAAATCTTTGGGAACAAGAACGAAAGAAGTGTTCTTTTTCAAACCCCACATACCTTGGATTATGATTTTAAGATGGGCAAGTTTTATTGGAAACCCTTCTCTACACTTTTGAGCTAAGTTCTTGATGCCTTTGACTTGGAGAACTTTATTCTTGAACAACTTGGTGAAATCTTTGGAAGATTCTTGAATTTTCTTGTAGAAGATTTGATTTAGGATTTTGGAAGAAACCTTAGTTCTAGATCTTTCTTGGAAGAGAAATGAGAGAAAATGAACTTCTGTTCTCTACTTGGATATATATATAGGACCAAAATGGGTGAAAATGACCAAAATGTCCTTGCAAAAATATCCCTTAATTACTGAAAAAAAAAATAGATGACGATATACGTGACAAGCCATCAGGCCCGAGATAGGCCATCACAAATTGTCGTCACAAAAAAGGTAGATTTTATGATTCTCGGCTTAAGGTTGATGACATTTTGTGACAAGTCGTCAAACTTGTGACAAGCCATCACAAAATGTCATCACAAAAGGTTGAATTTTGTGACTTTCTGCCTTAAGGTGACGACAGTTTGTGACAAGCCGTCAGGCTTGTGACAAGTCGTCACTAAAGGTGGTCACGAAGATTCCAGGCTGACACGCTGGAGTAAAATAAGCATAACTCTTTACGCCGATATCGGATTTTTACGAAATTGGTATCGTCGGAAAGATAATTCAATTACTTATGTTTTAGTATGTCATGGGATCAATGATTCATAGTATAAAGAGAGATATAATCATTTGAAGTTCTATATGGAAAAATCCTTCCCAAGAATTTAATCGGTAAGGAATATTTTAATTCACCTAATCTCTAGGACATATTTGAGGTCTTAATACAAATCACCCTTGATTATAAAACAACCAAAGCACTATAAGTTATTTCTCATGAGCTTTATTCATGGTTGCACTATTGGTTAGAGTCCCGGGGTATTACAAAATGGCTCTATCTCCCTTACCGGGTGTTCGAATTGGGTGAATCTTATATCTATGGAAAGTTTATCCAATTCTCCACATGATAGAAAGTGGAATTTAGGGAAATACAACACTATATAAACAACAATAACTTTGGAAGTCATCCATATTCACTCAAAAGATGGATTTAAGCTGAAGAAATGATTGGGGTATTACAATATCTCCCCCTTGCAAACATTCATCCTCAAATGTTGCTATTTGTCCAAAAATACAGAGACAACTAAAGACACACAGATGAAACAACTTGCTAATCTGAATCTATATCTTTCTAAACTTTGAAGTACTTCGTTGAATGTATAAACTCATGATGAGAATAGCTATACTACTGGATCTGAGACTGGAAAAAAATAGATAGAGGACAACTGTAATTCTCGACTGAGTTTGAGATGATTTGGATTCTGCTTATATTAAACAACGGGCTAATGTTGAGAGTTTAGAATTCACTTGGTGTGATAAGGGTGTAATTGTACTCATAGACGGTGAAGATATATTTTTTGCAGGCATAGGTTATGAGAAACAAGGATAAGCCTACAAATGGATATTACATTGTCTGGATTAGAATACTTGGAAAACAAAGATTGTTCAATGAATGCTTATAGACTGAATCACAATTATATATCTGAATTTAAAACTAATGCATGATACACATACTGAACTGAATTCGTAGATTTTGGGTGCAAGAAACTACTTACTAATTACCCGTACTTATGAAACTTCGAGTGGTAAGACTAGACTAGTTCGAAAAAATGGAAGACCATAGAAATCTATCTGCCAAATTTTAAAAACTGGGTTGCTAACTATACAAACTGAATTGTACTAGATACTCATACTTAAGTAGAGGATTTCTTCAACACTATACCAAGGAATTTTAATGGTCTAAAGGAGCAAAGAACTTTAGGCATCATCTAAACAAGACATCTGAATCAGAGATCATAGAATTACCATAATCCCATAACTTGAAACCTAAACCTATGAATCATAAGTCAGGACAAAAGTACTAAGCTTCAAGAAAGGCAACTCCTTACTCTCAAACTCAACCACACTTCTCAAACACTCTCTCGACTATACTATACGCTTGTGATACTATACTTAATCGATTCAACTTATAATCTTCACATGACACCGATACTTTCATCTACTCATATCCCCTCGAACCAAACCCCCTCATCGTCTTCATGCCTAACCTAGAATTACAAGATTCACCATATAACCCCATTCTGAATCATGAGCTCCCACACATCTACAGTCTTACAACCTCTCACTTCAAGAGTAATTCTATTACCATTTTGACAACTCCAATCCACCTAGTACTAGACATTTACTAATGTGCAAGGCACCCATCCACATGCACACAAACACATTATTCAAGCCTATATTCATACCCTACATACCTTTTATCAAGAAAAATTTCCCTGCACTCACCTCAAGCAGACCTGACACACTCCTAGCAAATCAAGTCCTACACAAATGCTTCACTCCAATATTCCTTCCAACTCATGGAATTACACAAAATGAACACACCATAATCTTTCCATTCATAACACATTAAACTTCAACTAACCATAACATGCATCAAAGACTTATCCTCAATCTTACTTCACATTACCGCTAAGCTAAAGTAGGCATGCCACCCTCTATCGTTGATAAGGAAATATCTCCTCTCTCCCGACTAAACAACTATTCCCCACCAATATCTTGGGTAAGGAAAGATAACTAAAAGATTAGAGCATGAGGATCTGACACATAAATATATGCTATGAATAACTTGACACTCAACTGAGGCTTGAGGAATAGAGGATTTAACATCATAAAACCATCAAAGAAATATGGACCGAGGACATGCACGATATAAGTATGAATTTTTTTCTTTGCTGATCATTAAAAGTAGCGCTTGAACATTGAAACTGAACATTTCACAAAACTTGAGTATATAATTCATGTGTTGCATGACCTAAATTGGGAATTCGTAACTATGAAATGTGATTCCAACCGGTAAAAGGTCTGAAACTCCATATTTCAGTAACTAAGTAAGGACAGGATTCTTTATGGCATTACTTGACATGAATCATAGTCATGGAATCAAAATGCAAAGCATGAATGAATACTGGAATGAGAAAAAATACTAAAATAAAATGGGTCGAGCAATATCCCTTCTCACAGCTGTTCCACAATTTACTGGCACACCCACTAGAACTTCACAACCTAACCTGGTTACTCATTCTACTATCTCCCCCTTAGACTAAACACATTACACTCCTTGACTCAATTATTAGGAACATCGTTAATTACCTGACTAGTCTTCCTCTACCTAGAAACCCCATGGAACTTACTAATTACACCACATACAATGACCCTAGAAAATAAAGCAGCCCCATAGCACCTTGGACAAGATTTCTCACCAAGAACACAAAATCAAACTTAATTACAAGTTGATCAGACTCAAGCTCTTGTATACACTATCCAAGCCCATTAAATCACTTCTCTATAACTAGCACCACTAACTAAGAAATCATCACATCCACCTTCATCACCACCAATTATCTAAGTTTAATACCTAACGCTCAACATATCTTACAACTCCACCTCACACACATAATTCTCACTTGGAAAATATAAAACAAAATGTCAATAAACACTAGCCTACTTAAACCACCTAATAACAATAATTGGTCATAATCATACAGCCTCTCTCATTTATAATCCATCAACACGCCCCCCTTCTACCCATTATTACTATCTATCCTTCATACACAACTTAACTTAGTTCATAACTTCCTAAGCCTCAACTTAACTTCCCCTTGCAATCTTAGGAGCGCCTAAGTTAACAACACTCATCCACTAAGTATCATCATCCATAACCTATACTTATCTTGTGCAACACACTGTTAACAACTCTTTTCATACTTTGGCAATTGTCATTTTCCAGTTAGCCTTCGTGATATTCACCATGTCATGCCAAGGCTCAATTTTAGAATTTTCAAATTCCAGTGCACCAACATGATTCCACTGCATCGCGGTGCCCTTCCAGGTCAAAACCAAGGTGACAACACGATTTCACTGTATAGCGACACTGAGCAATTTCCTAATTTTCAAAATCTCGTGAAGGTTCGCAATCATGGCGTATTATGCCAAGGACAAAAATTGGGCTCCAGTTCTAAAATTTGCTCAAGGGTATTTTGGTCATTTCTGCCCTTTTTGGCCTCTCTCTATATATATCCAAGTTGAGAAGAGAAATTCATTTCTCTCCAATTTCTTTCCAAGAACATTCAAGAAGCTAGGGTTTTCTCTAAATCCAAAAATCAAATCTTCTCTAAGAAATTCAAGAATCTTAAAAATATTTTACCACGTTGTTCAAGGATTAAGTTCTCCAAGTCAAAGGCATTGAGAAACTTAGATCAAAAGTGTGAAGAAGAGTTTCCAATCAAGCTTATTCATCTCAAATTAATAATCAAAGGTATGTGGGGTTTGAACAAGAATATCCTTTCATTCTTGTGCCCAAAGAATTGATTTTTACTATTGGAATTTCATGATCCTTTCATGTGGGTTTTCACGCAAATTTCTTTATTTTTATGAGATTTGAGTTGATTAAGTTAGATATTTATGATTATTTTACCATCACATTTCTTAAATTGAGAATTTATGCCATGAGTTGTATATTGTCATTATGCATTGATGATTTCTAAGCGATTTAAAACAAGTGTCATGATTTGTGTGTTTCCATGAGAAGTTTCTGTATTGAATATATATATATATATTGATATTGAGATTTAATGTCAAGAATGAGTCCTATGGTGTTTTCTTGAAGCTTTTGATACTTGATATGATTTGATAAGCAAATATACTTGATGATGAGAAAGATTATGTTGAGTTTGAGTGGAGTTAAGAATCCACATGTTGATTATGATTCACAGATAAGATATATTTATATTTTGTTCTTCATGGTAGACTCTTGAGTTAATTGAGGTGGATTTCCTAACGCGGTTTGAGCTGAGTCTGGGAGTAGTATTTAGCATCAAGCGGGAAGTGTGGGTTCAGCGCATCCTACTTTCCTAGAACTACGTGTCACCATAGGATTGATATTTGAGGGATAAAGTGCTGAGTTTGTGATCACAAAGATGAGATTGAGGTTATACTCTCTGGCAAGAGTATAATGCTCCCGCTAATGTAGGGTTCCTCCCTCAGGAGGGAAAAATATTGGACTCCATGTAGCTCACATGGTTTATGTTGGTTATAAGAAACTCCCAAGTCCGTAATAGTCTAAGTTTCATGTATTACCGAGTCACTCTAAGTCTTGAGTCAAAGAGTTTGAGTTGAGTACAATGATTTAGGAGAATTATCATGCATGTGTTACTATTGATAATTTATGAGAAAACTATATTACAGTTTAATTCAAGCGAAGAGAGTCATTATTGTCAGCATAAAGATTTTATTTTACATTTTTGATATTATTTAAATATGTTGGATACAGCCCCACATACTCAGTACATTCCATAAAGTACTGACCCTCATATATTTCTATGTGCTACAGTGTCTTATAATGTAGGTACAAGTTGTAGCACAGATACCGCATTCAGTCAATTTGTAGCTTCCAGTCATCTGGTGAAGAGTACTTTTGATTCAAGGTCTTGAATTTTTTATATAGTTCGATAACTATTGTATTTTCTTATTTTAGTCATATTGAGCTTGGATAGTTGGGATTCATGACCTGGCTATCTAAAGCCAGTACTAGTAGAGGCTTCATAGACAGTCGGTAGAAGTTGATGTAATCAGTTTCAATTTCATTCTGTAAAAGTAGACTTGTAATCTTGTAAAGTTCATCTTTGTATTGATCAAGTTTAGATAAGTTCTATGTTTTCATTGATTTTATATAGATTTAAGCATTTTATTCAATTTCTTATGAGTTATGCCAGTAGGAGGGTTAACTTGGGGTCACTTGTGCCTCTAAGCACTGTGTAGCGTCTTGGGACCCCATTTTGGGGACTTACAAACTTGGTATCAGAGCGCAAAGTTCAAGTATCCTAGGAGGTTTGTGAAGTCATGTCTAGTAGAGTCTTATAAAATGGTACGGAGACGTCTATACTTTTCTTTGAGAGACTACAAGGCATTTAGGAAAGGTCTCCATTCTTTCAAGTCTTATATCATTCTATATAAAGGTTCTTTGAGAAACTTATACTAATTCTCATCTTACTCTATTCATAGTATCCCCGCCTTATTTTCAAGGTATTAGAGACAGTCAAGCTCAATTCTTTGTAGATAGTACTTTCTTAAACAGTCCCCCACAGATAGTTATGGAGTTGTAAATGAGCTAGAAAGTATCCTATTAGTGCCTTATCATGCTTTGCTTATAAATCATGCAATAAGACCAAGTTAGTTGCGCTTTCAGATTCCTTCTTAAAATCTATGATGATAATCTATACTTCTTTATCTATGTAGTGTTCTTGAGGTAACATAATTAGTGAGTTTTAATTTCCTCCCTCAGATAATGATCTCAGACGTACTAGTTAGGATTTTTAGAAGTTTTATAAAGCGGCTTGAGCGGAGCCTTCTAGCGTGTTATAAGTTCCCCAAGCTTAATGTTATGTCCTCTCCCTTATGAGTCATCCAGTTAGGATAGAGTGAGATATGTATTCTTAAATCATCAAATATTTTATGTTAAATTTCTACCTCTCGTAATCTTATCATCATTATATTATTGGAAATAAATATCTAGTAAAATTGTATGGGGCTCCTTTGATTCACTAGCATAATTGCTTTGTTATCCACCTCAAATTCTTTTTTTTCAAAATGCAAAATCAAAGATTAGTAAAGTCGGGTGAGGCCTATTTTGATTCACTAGTGACTCGTTGTTCATCTTATTTTCTTGTGATGGTTGGAACTGAGTTTAGAGGTGTAGTGGAAAGAAGGGTGGTAAGCATGATTTATTGAAAGTATGTATAGCTGAGCCTTTGTGCATGTGTACGAGTTAGTAATAAAATGATATGTCCTTTTGTGTCAGGTGATTGAAGAAAAAGAAAGAGTTATTTCTTAAGGTAAATAGTAGCTTACTTAGATTATGAAAAGAGTTATTGACGGTGTGTGTTGCACAAGACAAGTATAGTTTATCGATAAAGATACTTAGTGAATGAGTGTTGTTAACTTAGGTGCTCCTGAGATTGCAAAAGGAAGTTAAGTTGAGGCCTAGAGAGTTATGAACTAAGTAAAGTTGTGTATGAAGGATAAATAGTAATGATGGGTAGAAGAAGGATGTGTTGATGGATTGTAAATGATATAGGCCATATGATTATTACCAATTTTTGTTGTTATGATGTTTAAGTGGGCTAGGGTTTATTGATCTTTTGTTTTATAGTTTCTAAGTGAAAATTATATGTAAGAGGTGGAGTTGTAAGTTATGTTGAGAGCTAGGCATTAAGCTTGGATGATTGGTGGCTATGAAGGTATATGTGATGATTTCTTGGTTAATGGCACTAATTATAGGGAAGTGACCTAATATGCTTAAACAGTGTATGCAAGAGCTTAAGTTTGGTTGATTTGTAGTCAAATTAGATATTGTATCTATGATAAGGAGGTTTGACCAAGGTACTATGGGGCTGCATTATTTTTGAGGATTATTGCATGTGGTGTAGATAGTGGCACCATAGATCTACTAGGTGGAGAAAAGACTAGTGAGGTAATGAACAATATTCTTGATGGCTAAGTTAAGAAGTTTAGATTGAAAACATTGAGTCTTTTGTGATATCGATTCTTATTTTTTGGAAATATAAGTTTACAAGCGTGATATTAGTAGGCTATGACAGCAGTAGTATAGTCCGTCATAGGTTGGGAAGTATTCAAGTTGAGCGTTAGAATCTAGGATTTGAAATTTCAACGTTGAGTTAATAGAAATAAAGGTTGAAGTGTTAGATGGTGTATACTTCAACTATGGGGATGATCGTGCAGATTCGAAGTTAGTAAGCGTGCAAGTATCATATGATGAATACTGGAGGTATAGAAGGATAGGTTGTAACTTAGACGGTGGTGTAAGGAAGTGGTTGTATGTTTTCAGGTGTAGTCATTCAGATTAAATTCTATTGTTCTTGAGTATTGATTATATCCCGGACTCTAGAGTAAAATGATTTCAGTTTAGACTAGCATATATATAGTGGTTTACCCACTCAGAGTGATGGCTTAAGTCTAAGGGAGAGATGATAGGATGAGTAACCAAGTTAAGATTTCAGATTTTAGGAGATGTATCGGTAAGTTGTAAGATAGCGGTGAGAAAGAATGATGCTCGACCTATTCTTATTTCAGTATTTTTCAGTTATCCCAATAATTACTCATGCTTTACGTTTCAGTTCCATGATCATAACTCATGCATATCATAAAGAATCATGCCCTCTCTTAGTTTCCAAAATGAAGAGTTTCAAATCTTTTAGCAGTTGGAATTATATTCCGTAAGTTGCGAGTTCCAAATTTAGGTCATGCGGCTTATGACTCATGTACTCAAGCCTTGTGGTGTGTTCATTTCAAGTTCTCAATTAATGCTTTTAATCAACAAACATTTTAGATTCATATTGTGCATGTCCTCGGGCCGTATTTCTTTGATAAGTTTATGATGTTAAATCCTTTATTCCTCAAGACTTATTTGGGTGTCAAGTTATTCATAGTATTTATTCAAGTGTAAAATCCTTATTCTCTAATCTTTTAGTTATCTTTTCTTAACCAAGATAGTGGTGGTGAATAGTTATTTTGAACGGAGAGAGAAGATATTTCGTTATGAATGATAGAGGGTGGCATGCTTACTTTGACTAGGAGGTAATGTGAAGTGAGATTGAGGCTAAGTCTTTGATACATGTTATGGTTAGTTCAAGTTTAATGTTATTGGGAAGATTGTGGTATGTTTATTTTGTGTAATTCCATGAGTCTGAAGGAATATTGAAGTGAACCATTTGTGTAGTACTTAATTAGTTAGGAGTATGTCGGGTGTGCTTGCTTAAGGTGAGTGAATGAAAGTTGTTCTTGATAAGAGGTGTGCAGGATATGAAGAAAAAGGTTTTATAAGTGTTTGATTAGGAATGCATATATGGTTATGAAAAATGGATTCAAAGGTCGTGTTTATGTACGTGCGGATGGATGCATTATATGTTAGTAAATGGCTAGTACTAGGTGTATTAGAGTTTTTGAAGTGGTAATGATAATTACTCTTGAAGTGAGAAGTTGTAGAAAAATATGGGTGTGTGGAAGTCCATGATTCCAGAATGGTGTCATGTGGCAAATATTGTGGTTCTAGGTTAGGCATAAAGACGATGAGGGGGTTTGGTTCGAGGGGATATGAGTAGATGGAAGTATCAGTGTCATGTAAGGATTATAAGTCATATTGATCAAGTATAGTATCAGAAGGGTATATGATAATCGATATAGTGTTTGAGAAGTGTGGTTATGTTTGAGAGTAATGAGATTTATAGGTTTATGTTCCAAGCTATGAGATTATGGGAATTCTATGATCTCTGATTTAGATGTCTTGTTTAGATCTTGCCTAAAGTTCCTTGCTTCTTCATACCATTAGAATTCCTTGGAAGAGTGTTAAGGAAATACTCCACTTAAGTATGAGTATCTAGTACCATTTAGTTTGCATAGTTAGCAACCCAGTTTTAAAATTTGGCAGATAGGTTTCTATGGTCTTCCATTTTTCAAACTAGTCTGGTCTTACTTTTCGAAGTTTCATAAGTACGGTCAATCTGGTAAGTAGTTGCTCGCACCCAAAATCTGCGAATTAAGTTTAGTATATGTATCAGACATTAGTTTTAGATTCAGATATCTAATTATGATTCAGTTTGTAAGCATTCATTAAACGATCTTTATTTTCCAAGTATTATGGTCCAGACAATGTAACACCTATTTTGTAGTCTTATCCTTGTTTCTCATGACCTATGCCTACATAAATTATCAATTCACCGTCTATGAGTACGATCGTACCCTTATCACACCAAGTTAATTCTAAACACTCAGCATGAGCCCGCTCTTTATTATAAGCAAAAGGCAAATCAACTTAGACTCAGTCAAGAATTGCAACTGTCCTCTATTTTATTCTTTTCCAGTCTCCAATCCAGTGGTACAACTATTCTCATCACGAGCTTATACATTCAGCGAAGTACTCCAAAGTTTAGAAAGATATAGATCCAGATTAGCAAGTTGTTTTAGCTATGTATCTTTAGTTGTCTCTGTATTCTTGGCCAAATTAGCAACATTCAAGGAGAATGTTTCCAAGGGGGAGATATTGTAATACCCCAATCGTTCCTTAAGTCTAAATCTATCTTTTGAGTATATGGAAATGACTTCCAAAGTGAATGATGATTGAACAGTGCATAGTTTCCTTAATTTCAACTTTTTGTCCTGTTGAGCATTAAATAAGCTTTCAATCGATACCAAATTCGCCCAAATCCAACACTCGGGTGAAGAGTTAAAGTCATTATAGTGAGACAGTGTGCCACCTAACACTTTAGTGCATCGCATAGCCAGCCAAAATGGCAATTGTCATTTTTCAGTGAGCCTCCGTAATATTCACCACGCACGCCAAGGCTCAATTTCAAGATTGTCAAATTCCAGTGCACCAATGTGATTCCACCGCATTGTAGTGCCCTTCAAGGTTACAAACCAAGGTGATAGTTTGACCGCGTCGCACCACTAAGCAGTTTCCCAATTGTCAAAATCCAGTGAAGGTCCGCGCGATCAAGGCACGTCGCGCCAAGGACAAAAATCGGGCTCCAGTTCTAGAATTTGCTCAAGGGGATTTTGGTCATTTCTGCCCATTTTGGACTCTCTCTCTCTCTCTCTCTATATATATATATATATCTAAATAGAGGAGAGAAATTTATTTCTCTCTAATTTCTTTCAAGAACATTCAATAAACTAGGGTTTTATCTCAACCCAAAGATCAAATCTTCTCCAAAAAAATTCAAGAATCTTCCAAAGATTTTACTAAGTTGTTCAAGAATCAAGTTCTCCAAGTCAAAGACATTGACAAACTTAGCTCAGAAGTGTGAAAAAGAGTTTCCAATCAAGCTTTTTCATCTCAAATTCATAATCCAAGGTATGTGGGGTTTGAACAAGAATATCCTTTCATTCTTGTGCCCAAAGAATTGATTTTTACTATTGGAATTTTATGATCTTTGCAAGTGGGTTTACACCCAAATTTCTTTATTGATGATTTGTGAGATTTGAGTTGATTACTTTTCATATATATTATTATTTTACCATCACATTTCTTAAATTGAGAATTTATGCCATGAGTTGTATATTGTCATTATGTATTGATGATTTCTAATCGATTTAAGACAAGTGTAATGATTTGTGCTTTTCTATGAAAAGTTTAAGTATTGAATATCTATATATATATTGATATTGAACTTGAAAGTCAAGAATGAGTCCTATGATGTTTTCTTGAAGATTTTGATACTTGATATGATTTGATAAGCAAGTGTACTTGATGATGAGAAAGATTATTTTGAGTTTGAGTCGAGTTAGGAATCCACAAGTTGATTATGATTCATAGATGAGATATATTTATATTTTGGTCATCATGATAAACCCTTGAGTTGATTGAGGTGAATTTCCTAATGCATTCTGAGCTAAGTCTGGGAGGAGTATTTAGCATCAAGCGGGAAGTATCGGTTCAACACATCCTACTTTCCCAGAACTACGTGCCACCGTAGGATTGAGATTTGAGGGCCAAAGTGCCAAATTTATGATCACAGAGATGAGTTTGAGGTTATACTCCCTGGCAAGAGTATAACTCTCCATCCAATGTGTGGTTCCTTTCTCAGGAGGGCAAAACATTGGAGCTCATACGACTTACATAGTTTATGTTGGTTATAAGAAACTCCCAAGTCCATAATAGTCTAAGTTTCATGTATTAACTAGTCACTCTAAGTCATGAGTCAAATAGTTTGAGTTGAGTACAATAATTCATGAGAATTCTAAAGCATGTGTCACTGTTGATGATTTATGAGAAAACTATATTATAGTTTAATTCAAGCGAAGAGAGTTATTATTGTCAGCATGTATGATTTTATTTTACATTTATGATATTATTTTGAAACATTGCATACACCCCCACATACTCAGTACATTCCTTAAAGTACTAACCACATATATTTCTATGTACTACAACGTCTTATAATGTAGGTACAATTTGTAGCACAGGTACCTCATTCAGTCAGTTCGTAGTTTCCAGTCAGCAGGTGATGAGTCCTTTTGATTCAGGGCATGAATTAGTTATACAGTTTGAGAAGTATTGTATTTTCTTATTTTAGTCATATTGAACTTGGATAGTTGGGAGTCATGACCTGGCTATCTAAAGCCAGTACCAGTAGAGGCTTCATAGACAGTCGATAGAAGTTGATGTAATCAGTTTTTGTTTCATTCTGTAAAAGTAGCGTTGTAATATTGTAAAGTTTATCTTTGTATTTATCAAGTTCAGAGAAGTTCTATGTTTTCTCTGATTTTATATAGATTTAAGCATTTTATTCAGTTTCTTATGAGTTATGCCAGTAGGAGGGTTAGCTTGGGGTCACTTGTGCCCCTAGGCACCGTGTAACGTCTCGGGACCCAATTTTGGGTCGTTACAAATAATTTTCCTTGATTTAGTATCTTTCCAGTTTTAGATTCAGCAATATAGCCGTCCTAATTGAAAAATTCATCCTCTCACAGATTAGTTCAGAAGCTCAATATAATTTAGATTTTGTTATGCAATTTATTTCAGTTCTGTATGCTATCATATAGCCTCAGATTCCTCAGTGTCCTTAGTCAAACTAGCCACATTCGAGGATGAACATTACCAAGGAGGAGATATTGTAACAGCTCATACTTTTCATACTTCAATTTAGCATTGAGAATGTCAAGGATTGGCTTCAATAGAGAGAATGTCTTTTCATACATAAAGAATTTTCTAGATTTAGAACCTTTAGTAGGAAATTGAATTATCTTTCCAACGATATACGATTCACCTAAATTCGATAATCGAGTAAGAAGTTATGGCTGTTTTAAGTTCCAATCATAAAACACGGTTATTTCGGTCACTAGCGCATTACAGAGATAGTTTAAATGAAGATTTTCAAATTCATGGAGACCCCATGATCGTACCGTATCATGGAGAGGTCCAATATCCTGATTTTCAATTTACAGTAAGACTTCATGATTCCACCGCATTGCGGTGATGTCCCATTTCACAATTGTCACTTTCCAGTGAGCCTCCGCGATAATGGTGGTCACATAAGTGGACAAAATGGCAATTCAAAAGTGTACCACAATAGCACCAAATCGCGGTGATTTTATAGGTCCTAGTTGGCAGTTTCCATTATACCACGACAATAACGGTGCGTCACGCCATTGTCCAGTTTCGGGAAACTTTCCCAGACTGAGTAAAATTTTAAAAGGTACTCTTTGGTCTTTTTCTAGCTCCAATTCGTGAATAACAAATCATTTAACCCATCCTAAACATATTATACCTATTTTCCCCCAAAATACTCTTAAACAAAATGCTAAATCATCAAAGCTTCCCTCCCCCCCAAGAAATCTAATTCCTCCAGTAATTCTCCAAGGTAATTCAAGATTAAGGACTTCCAACTCAAGAACTCCAAGAATTCAACTTTAAATGCATCAATAGGGATCCAAGATTCAAGCCTTAGCATCTAGTTCATCAATTGAGGTATGTGGGGGGTTTTCAACAAGGATAATCCTTTCTTGCATGTGTCCAAAACTTATTTTACGTATAAATTTATTGAATTTTATGTAATTTCTCATAAAACTGAAGTTAGGATTTATACCCAATATTGCTATTTATAATACTATGAGATTTCAAGTGATTTAATAGTTGAGTTGTGTGTTTATGTTCATATTTTCATGCATATTGCAGGAATTTTCAGATTTTAAGTTGATTTATAAATGTTTACATTACCAAGCATGAATATTGTGATGTTTTGCAAGAGTTTGAAGTATGGGTCATTAAGCCCTAATTAAAGATTGCTATTTCAAGATTTGTTGTGTTGTGAGCACCTTATAACTAGGATCTTTTCAGATTATAGATAAAGATTTGACCTTTAGGTCTCAGATTAGATAAGAAATCCACTTTACAGATTTAAATTATAGATTTAGCTTTAGAGATTTATAGGTGGTTTTCATTATAAACCATTATACTAATTTAGAAGTTGATTTCTATTATAATGAGCATACGGATTTAATGGGAGTAGTATTTAGTACCGAGATGGGTACGTTACTGTGGTTTCATTACCTAGAACTACGTGGATGATAGATATGTGATCACTTAGATAGGTTATACTCTCTGGCAAGATCATGACTCCTCTCCCCAATGTGAGGATTCCTCCTTAGGGGGATAAGAACGTTGGACTCCATGAATGCTTACATAGTTTATGTCAGTCAGAAGAATCTCCCATGTAGAATAAGTTTTCAAATTTCTAAACCCTTAATACAAAGTATTTACCCTACATCTTTAAAGTTCTATACTTTAAAATATTTCTTTACATAAGCCTTCAGATACAAAATTATAGATTTCACTTAGCCTATATGATTTGAGAATAAAAATAGAATACAGATTTCAGAACTAAGTGTAATGGCTCACAAAATTTATACTATATGCTTTATTCTTCATGATTTATGATCTTCAGTTTTCGAATTACTTCAGCCTTTGTGAGTCATTTAACTTTAGCAAGCATGATTTTATAAATTGTGATGATATTGCTTACTTATTGCATTCACCCCCATATGCTCAATACATCTTCAAAGTATTGATCCATATATATATATCTATGTGCTACATTGTCTCATAATGTAGGTCCAGGTGCTCAGTCTCAGCAGCGTGAGTGATTTTTGAGCATCGCATCTACATCTCTGCAGTTGGTGAGTCCTCATAGTTTGGGGAATTAGCTATTCATATTTCCAGTTTCTTAGTAGATAATTTAGTATTCATTTCACATAGTTTGAGTCATATTGGGGCTATCCTAGTAACTCTGTAGATTCAGTCAGTAAAGGCTTATCGAATTACTAGATTCAGTATTAGATTTGAGTTGCAGCATTCAGATTTTTGGTATTTGATTTATTAGACTTATGTGATTAGTATTTGTAGTTATACTCAGATAATTCAGACAACTTTCGACATTTATTATGATTTTTTATTCATGTTCACCTATTTTGAGATTCATGTTTAGTAAAAGGTAGCCAGGGTTAGCTCAGGACTACTTGAAGTTTAGAGCCCGTGTGGTATCCCGAGAATCAGCTTTTGGGCCGTTACACATGGTGTTACTATTATGATGGTCCAGGTCACAATTCATAGGGTGTGATTCATGACCAAACTAGTATTAGTGCCCCGAGGCACTACCAAGACTATGACTGGATATCACGAGTTGTAACATGTCCTCACAAATTATAAGGTGACCCGTGGTCACTAGCGATAATTTTTTGTATTTTATTTAAGGGCACTCTGTTAATATCCCTCCTCCCCTATAGTAAAACGCATCCATAAAACTTGTTGGGGACCCTATTTTCAATATTAAAAAACTCAAAAACACTCATAAACTCTCTCAAATCACCTAGTCAAAGAATAACTAGAATTTCTAAGGATTTCGCAATTAAACCTTCCAAGGGGTGATTTATCTCCAAAATTATGATACTATCGGGCATGTTACTCTTCCGTTAAACTTTTTCTTATAAAATCATGTGTTTTATGTTTATTCATGTGGGTTTGAATGTTGGATTTATGTAAAGCCTCAAAAATGGGTTTTGAGATGTCGCATGGTGCCCAAGACTATGTGTAGTCTCAAGCTTACCCTGTAAGCCTTATGCTAAGTTTGGAGCTAAAATCAATTAAACATAATGTCTGAATTATCTCTAGTAGTCCGACAAGCCTCTACTACTAAGAACTAGAGAGCCATTGGGATAAACCCCCAACTGACTCGAACAAAACTGGAAAGAAATAATCAGAGACTACGAAAGCTGAAAATCTAAATAAATGGGTCCTTAAACCAAGAAGATTCAATAACTGTTGGTATGTAGATAGTGATGCCCGAAATCACTCATGCAGCTGAGACTAAGCCCCTGAACCTACATTATTATACAATGTAGCCCATAAATATATATGTGGATAAGTATTTTGAGGATATACTGAGCATGTGAGGGTGAATGCATAAGTAAAAATAATATCTCAATGTTATCAAAATTCATAAAATATGCATGCTAAATGTAACGACTCATATTGGCTTGAATAAATGAAAGCTAAAAACCATTCATCATGAATAATAAAATATAATGTGGAAATCTGGTGATCCATGACATTTAATTCTAAAAGTTAAACTGTTATTTATGTTTAGGACTTAAACTATAGTAAGTTTCTGTTAAAAGTATATCTGTAAGGGAGGTTCTTCTAACCGACATACACTATGTGAGCTATCATAGTGTCTAATGTCTGGTTCCCCTAAGGGGAAAACCTCACGTTAGGTAGAGGTTTTGTACTCTTGCCATGGAGTATATCCTAAGCTAAGTGATCACATCTGTAACTGTCACCCATATAGAAATGGAATTAATCTAAACTGTTCATATATTGTCTTGTAGTTCTAGAAAAGTAGGATGTGCTAACCCCAAGCTTCTCGCTCGGTGCTAACTACTACTCCCTTTAATATGTATGCTCATTTTATTGGAAATCCACTTTAAATGACATAATGATTCATACTGAAAGATAATTGTGCATATGGTTGTTTAAAACTGAAACATAATCTATAAGTGGATTCCAAATCTTTAGCTAAAGATCAAAAGATCAAATCTTTATTAAAAGATAAATATAAATTTTGCATGGGATTCTTAAAATCATAATTTCTTGGATTATCAACATCAAAGCTAGGGCGTAATAACCCATATTTCAAACTTAAGGCAAATCATCATGAATCTTAGTCAATATCCAAAATCATGGGGTTTTTGCACAATTCTAGTCATAATAATGAAATTCAACTCTCAATATATGTAAAACAAGAAAAACATATGGACATGAAAAAAATAAAGACGCAATT